>JARWLC010000014.1:64469388-65679388 GCA_033318265.1 Phyllotis vaccarum | reverse complement strand
CTCTGTGAGTTCGAGGCCATCCTGTAGATCTACATAACAAGCTCCAAGTTCGCCAAAGATACATACACCCCGTTTTCTTTCTTTTTTCTTTTTATACTTTTTGAAAGACCCCATTTTCAAAGGGTCTGTGTGTGAGTCAGAGAGAGAGATATACCATTTTCACGCTTACATTAACAAAAACCAATAATATTAGCAGCATCTCAGTATACGACAAAATGGAGGAAGTGGAGGGCAGCTCAGGGCCCGACTTGAAAGCGTTCTCAGGGGATGTGATGACTCCAACCGTCCCTGGAAGGCTGGGATTATCCCCACGGACAACAAAATTTTGCCTACTATGATTTTTATACATATATTTAACTTTAGTAATTCTATGTTTAGTAATCTATCCTACAGAAATAAAGATAAAAAAGAAGAGAAGGATTTAAAAAAAAAAAAAAAAAGGAACTAGTTTTGGTCAGGTGTGATAATTCACACCTGTAATCCCAAAATTTAGGAGGCTGAGGCAGAAGGATTGGGCACTGAGGCAAGTCCAGTCTACATATCAAGGTACTGTCTCAAAAAATACATATTGGTGCATAAGGATATCTGTACTGAAAATTTGACATTAGTGTAGAAAAAAAAAAAAAGTAAGCTAATGGTGGTGCACACCTTAAATTCCAGCACTTGGAAAGCGGAGGCGTGGATCTCTATGGTGAGCTCCAGCACGGCCAGGGCTACATGGTGAGACTTTTGTTGTAGAGTGTTATTTTAAGGTGTGTTACTTTTGTTTATGTTACATTTGTTTAACTCTGTGAAGCCATGATGGATGCTTTGCCTGTCTAAAGCTCCTGCCTAATAAAGAGCTGAATGGCCAATAGCAAGGCAGGAGGAAGGATGGGCGGGGCTGACGGACAAAGGGGATACAGAAAGAAGAGAGATGCAGAGGTGAGAGGAAGAAAGAACAAGAAGAGGAGGATGATAGGGGCCAGCCACCCGGCCACCCAGCCCGCCTCCCACTCAGCCCTCCATCTGGCCACCCAGCCATCAGGCTACCCGGCCACCCAGCCACACAGCCTGCCACCCACTCAGCCCTCCATCCGGCCACCCAGTCACCCAGTCACCCAGCCAGCCTGCCACAGAGTAAGAGTAAGAACTACAGAAGTAAGAGAACAGCGAAAGGCATAAGGACAGATGGAATTAATTTAAGAAAAACTGCAAAAAACAACAGCAGCAACAACAAAACCCAGCAAGCCAAGCTAAGGCCGGGCATTTATAACTAAGAACAAGCCTGTGTGGAAAAGAGCAAAAACGTCTAACAACAGACTGTCTCCGTAAAAACAAACAAATAAATAAATAAATAAATAAATAAATAAATAAATAAATAAATAAATGAATGAATGAATGAATGAATGAATGAACGAACAAATAAATAAATAAATCAACCAAACCAAACCAAAACAGAAAGAACACTGGTGATGGGAGGTGACACTGTCTTATAGTTGAACACCTCTGTTGATAAACTAAAAGTCCCTTTAAATAAAATTTCTCTCCCCACAAGTGCTTAAAACACTATGCACTTTAAACATTTGTCATATTTTCCCCTTAAAATTACTTTTTTTTTTTTTTTGAGAAAGGGGATGAGAGTTGTTCTTAAGGATCATTAGCTGGCTTTGAACTCCTAAACCTCTTTCCTTACTTCTGCGATCTGAAATGTGAGCACCAGGGCAATGTTTGTTACCTATCTGTAATAAGGCTTTATATAATCTAAAAATATGATAGAATCTAAAGACCGTTATAGAAATGAGAACCCCAAACGGTAGGGTAAACCAGTGGTTCTCACCACGTGGGTCGCGACCCCATTATTACATTACAATAGCAATATAATAGACATGAAGTAGCAATTAAATGATTTCATGGGTTGAGGGTCATCACCACATGAAGACCTTTTAGGGTCACAGCATTAGGAAAGTTGAGAACCATTGGTGTAAATGAACAGTATTGGATTTACATAAGCTTTCATATCCTTAAGAAATGCTTCGCATAATGAGTAAAGTGCAATAAAAAAGGATAAGAAGTACCGGAACCACATTCCAGAACCCTAACTCTGAGCCCTAAGCGAGAGCCGACTTTTCATTCTTGTCATCAATTGTAATAAAACTGTTTCTTATAAGCTTTTCAGTTACATTGAAGAGAAATAAGAAATCCAGACATTGGCGCGTGAAAATTCGTTTCCTGCTTAAAATAAAATAAAAAACATAAAACGTGCTGCAACTCTTCTAAATAATAAAAAAAATTTTTTTTGAAAAATCTTGATTTTTCTAAAAGTACAAATGAATTAAACAGCATCGGAATGGGAAAAGATGCTAGAAAACAATGAAGAAGACACATAGATACATTTTTATCTCTAGCTACATAATCTAGCAACCAATGAATATACTATGTATCTCCTATGAGTTTCTGGAGGGCCTGCAGACCAACAGCGCCGCTGGTGTAGTGGTATCATGCAAGATTCCCATTCTTGCGACCCGGGTTCGATTCCCGGGCGGCGCACGTTCCTTTTTCTTCCTCTTAAAATAAGTTTCAAAAAAAAGAAATTGTCCATGCTAAGAAGATACCCGCCATTTTTTGTTTTAACCTCCGGGAAGATTATGATTTCATTATATAATTACTAGCGAAACTCTCGGTTCTGGAACTGCACAAATGCTGAACCCTTGGTATTGCGCCTGAGCGGTCTGAAACGGCCTTGCCGGGTGACATCGCGCCTGCGCAGAAGTGACTAAAGCTTGACGCCTAGCGGGGCGACCGTGCGGGTGAGCGTCCTAGCTGGCTAGGCGCATGCGCGGCGCGGGTCCCTCAGCCGGCGGCTCCTATGCGTCCGGCTCGCCGCCATCTTGAATCGGGGCTTCATTGTTCGCGGTGGGCCGGGCATTTTTGTGTAACTGCGGCCGAAGGAGGCGGCGGAGTCACCTCCAAGTCGAGCGAAGAGTCCCGCTCTTCCCGCAGCCATAGCTACCCCGACGATTGGGGAGGTAGCGAAGGGCAGGGAGCTGGACCCTGAGGTGCCGCCGCGACCGCAGCAGCCATGGAGGACGAGATGCCCAAGACTCTGTGAGTCTGGAGCAGCGATGAGGGAGGAGGGATGGTGGTCGCCCCGGAGGGAGGCCGCGGCCCCCGAGCCTCTCCGCAGCCCGTGGTTCTCCGTGGACGCCGCGCTGTGGTGGTTCCTCCCTCCCGAGCGCACGCCAGGATGCTTAGAGCCGAGCCGGGCTGAGAGGACGCTGGCGGGAGAGGGGCTCGGCCCTGTCAGCCCCCAGCCCCCAGACCTGGAGGAAGGACTTTCCATTCAAAGCTCTCCTCAGGACCCGGCACACCCTTCTGTAGTCCCGTGCTTGCTCTACCCCCCACCCCAGCCCCCACCCCCCAGCCCCTTTCCGATGACTCTTGATTTTCTCCTGGACCTCTCTTTCACTTTCTTCTGGTAGGGTTTGTTTTTATTTTTCGTTCTTGAGGATGAGGTAGAACTTGATTCTTGCAGTTGAGAACTGGAGGGGGGGAAGGGGGACCAGACTTGTTTCTTGGAAGTCTGGGGCTTCCCATCTGTAGGACTCCCCTGACCCTCGACCGAAAGCCTAACCGGACACCCCAAGGATGTTGAACCCGTTCTTAAAAAAAAAAAAAAAAGGAAACTCACTCGGAGGAATGCATCTACTGAGGGAAAGTGGATTTAATTAAAACGTATTTGCCACCACTTGCTAATAGTGATTGACTCTGTTAACCGGTGAAGCCACTGTAGTCGGTCCCGGCATCTTTAGTGTGTGTTCAGGAACCCGCGCTGAGGATACTTTCTTTGTTGTAACTTCCTCTCTGCGGTCTCTGTTTTCCAGCGCACTGAATGAGGCGAGCCTGCCTTTGTTGGATTTCACTGGGCAAAAAGGAAAAGTTCAAGGAATTGTGGGTTGCTTCTTTGGTTTTTTTGGATTTTTTTATTTTTGCGATACATTTGAAAATTGCGGTATATTTTATGCTTGTTACACCGTGCATATAAAAGTTCAGGTAAATGAAGTAGATTTAACATGAATCATCTCACAGAATTTAAACTTTGCACCTAGTTCCTGACATAGCTCCCCCCCCCCCTTTTAGATCCTAATACTTTTAGAGCTGTGTACATTTAGGGTTCTTTTTGAAAATTTCTAGACATTAAAATTGTTCCAAAGTACGTTTAAATCGTTACCCCACCCCCATACACACACCAGTTCTCAATTTCTTTTGTTTTGTTATGTTTTACTGAGACCGGCCTCATTGTGTAGCTATGGCTGTCCAGGAACTCACCAGGAATAGCCTCCAATTCAAGAGACCCACCTGCCACCACACCCCAATTTTCAGTTTCAAGTTTTTTTTTTTTTTTTTTTTTTTTTTTTTTTAATGTATATGTGAAATTAGTTACTTTTTTTTTTTTTTTTTTCTTTTAAACAAGGTCTCTTTCTAGGTAGGTCAGGTTCTCTTGAATTTGCTATGCACCCTACACTGGCTTAGAACTGTAGTTTCTGCCTCTGTCCCAAGTAGGGGGATTAAAGTTTACCATGCCCAGTTTACTTTTTTTTTTTTTCTTCCTTCCCCCATCTCATGCTGGCTGGCTGGCTTTGTAGACTAAGCTGGTTTCTAAATTTGTGAAGGTCCTCCTACTTCTGCTCCCCAAGTAAAGGCATGTACCACCTCACCTGGTTTACATTGTTCTTGATATATTAAATATTTTGCTAGTTTATGGAGCCTTAAAGTAGCTTTTTAGTAAGGATGTAATGCTTAGGGCATGACCCCTTGTTTTTGGAAAGACTGTATCTGTAGGTGAATATTCCCTTAAATCTGTTAGACACTATTTGTGGGAACTTTTTCATCTAGCATGTTGGAATTCATGCTGCTGTGGTTTTTGGTGTTCTGATTAGATGCTTGAAATACAATTTTAAGGCTTTATTTTAGCTGTTATGAGTATTTTCCCTCCATATGTGTTTCAGAACCTTTGGGAGTCAGAAAAAGGCATTGGCTCTCTTGGAGCTGGAGCCTTGAATGTTTGTGAACCACCATGTGGGTGCTGGAAAAATAAACCAAGATCCTCTTCAAGAGCAAATGCTGTTAACTGCTGAGCCATTTCCAACCACTGTTTATAAAATTCTTATTTTGTTTTTTATCCCCCAAATTGCCAGAAATATTTGGTGATGCAATGCTTTCAGTACATAGTGGAAATGTCAAATAATGAATTTCCAAAGTAGTGTACAAAAGCAGGCATTTAAATAGTACTATATCGAGTGAGGAAAGAATTGAAGTTTATTCATTCTTAGAGTTGAATTCTTAGTTTGTGTCAGATCTTTATATGCTCATTTAGTCTCCTGCATTTTATAATTGAAGGAAAGCCAAGTTTAATGTTTCAGCAGCTTACTCAAAAACTATACACTTTTAAGGAAAGAAATCCTTCCTGGGCATAGTTGTGAACAACCTTTAATCCCATCCCTTGAGAGGCAGAGGCCCGTAGATCTCTGTGAGTTCAAAGCAACTGGTACAGAGTGGGTTCCAGGACAGCCAGGGCTACATATGAGACCTTTCTCTAGAAAAAGAAACAAAACAAAAATTACCTGCAATTCTATTAACTGTTGTAGCAGTGGCTAATTGTGGTTTGTGTCCTTCAGTAGAGCATCCCATTCAGAAGTTTTCTCCTGAAAGTAGTCCATGATTTAAATTTTCCTTTTATCTCTTACCCCGATGCTACTACCTTCCTCAGTCAAGGCTTCCACTCTCCCACTCAGCTAGTCTTGATTAAATATTAATAGGTACAGACCCCTAAAAGTTTTCCCAACGGTATTTTTAAGTTTAAATGCTTACCTTAGCGAGTCTGGAAGTTTTCTTTTTTTAATATATATTCTTAGGCATGGTCTGGTCTCTGGTAAGTAGTCAAACTTGTTTTAAAAATCTGGTATAGTTCAAGAAGTCAATCAAGATTTTGAGAGTATTCTGTTTTACTCTCGCCTGTCTCCCTAATTGGCCCAGAGGAAGCCTCTTCATTTGCTTAGTTTTAATTGTTAAGTTAGAGATTCTCGGGAGTCAGTCTCTGGTTTTTCAAAATAAGGTTTCTCTGAGTAACATCCAACTGTCCTGGAACTCTCTTTTGTAGACCAGGCTGGCCTTGAACTCAGAGATCTGCCTACCTCTGCCTCTCGAGTGCTGGAATTAAAGTCGTTCACCACTGCCGATTTGTAAGTCAGCAATAATTTGAAAATATGTTGTAAGAAAAACCAGAAGTTTATACAAGGTAATTTTGAGGAATGTTCAAGGTGTATCTAAGTTTAGACATTTATAGGGAGTGGTTGGGTGGTATGCACATATTTTTTTCATGTATAAGAATTTGTCCATTATTTTAAAAAGGTATGTATAGTGAATAGCCTTTGGTCACTTTAAAACTTGGAATTTGTGAATTAAAACTTGTGCACTAAACTAGAAAAACATAGTGCTAGCTGATGGGATTTCCTCAGTTCCACCCTAACATCTTTTATGTGATTTATTGTCAAAGGCAAGTGGGTACTCGAGATAGCTGCCTCTGCATGGTTATTGTGTGGCTTTTATGGCTGCCTAGATTGTAGCTATATAAATTTTACAGCATCACTAATAGCCTGCAGCTAAATAGTTACTGACTGCTAACATGGGCTCTCTTTCCATCACCCTTGGGTGTTTGTAATTTTTGTCCACTCATCTTCTTTCCAGACCCTTTGACCGTATAATTTGTATGAACTAGCATCTCTTTTCTCTTTTTGGGTTGTATTTGTTTGTCTTTCTCTATTTCCTTCCTTTCCTTCCTTTTTCCTTCCTTTCTCCTTCCTTTTTCCTTCCTTTCTCCTTCCTTTCTCCTTCCTTTTTCCTTCCTTTTTCCTTCCTTTCCTTCCTTTTTCCTTCCTTTTTCCTTCCTCTTCCCTTCCTTCCCTTCCTTCCCTTCCTTCCCTTCCTTCCCTTCCTTCCCTTCCCTCCTTCCTTCCCTCCCTTCCCTCCCTCCCTCCCTCCCTCCCTCTCTCTCTCTCTCTCTCTCTCTCTCTTCTTTCTTTCTTTCTTTCTTTCTTTCTTTCTTTCTTTCTTTCTTTCTTTCTTTCTTTCTTTCTTTCTTTCTTTCTTTTTTAAGACTATGGCTTTACTTTAAACCTGGCTGGCCTGGCCTTGTGCTTGTTTATTCATAAAAAGGGATTAGATTTTCCCCGGATGTGGTGGCTCACACTTTAGCACTAAGAAGGCAAAGACCGTCTATCTCTGAGTTCAAGGTTAGCCTGATCTACAGAACCAATTCCAGGACAGTCAGGGATAAAACTAAACCAACCAAACAAAAAAATCTTGCATTCAAATTGATACGATTTTACAGTTTCTCTTGAGACAGAGGTAAGGAAAATAAGGGAGGCTGCCTCAAATTTGTGATCAACTTGCCTAGCCTCCCAAGTCGTTGGGGTTAAAGACATTTTATTTAGGGGAGTTGAAAGTCAGAGGACGGTTTTTGAGGAGCAGATTCTCTCCTTTTTTACATGAATTCCAATGATTGAACTCGGATGCCAGGCTTAGTAGCAAGTATCTTTGCTAAGCTGTCTTGCCAATCCTGATCCCAGATTTTTGGGGTTTGGTTTTTTTCTTGGTTGGTTTTGAGGCAGGGTCTTACTCTGTAGGATTGGCTGGCCTGGAACTCACTGAGATCCTGTTTCTGCCTCCCAAGTGCTAGGATTAAAAGTGTGTGCCATTCCAGTTTCTTATCAAAAGATAAATAAAATTTTTCTCCTAAAGTTTAATAACTCAAGCAAAATAAATTCTCTAGCAAATTGCAAATGTTCAAGCATCATCCTGAGGATTAGAGGCATCAGACCCTATCTAGTTTCTCTCCTCAGCACTGAATAAATAACTAGGCATTGTAACATACTCAGAGGTAGACTTGAGAAGGACGAGTTCAAGGTCAGCCTCCCATATATGACACTGTCTCAAAAAAAAAAAAGTTTTATGAAATTTACAAAGAAATAATAAAATTTACAAAACAAGTCTCAGGGAATTATATGTATGAATGTTTTGCCTGTGTGCATGTATGAGATGTATGAGCACCACAAGGGGCCTGGTGTTTGCAGAGTTCAGAATGACATTGGATCCCTGGATCTGGAGCTATAGATAGTTCTGAGTGTGGCTATATGGGTGCTGAGAATTGAACTGATATCCTCTGCAAGAGCAGTATCTGCTCTAAACTTCTGAGCCACCTTTCCAGCTTCTCATTAGGGCATCAATAGAACACTTGAAATATTCCAGGTAGAGTACTTCTAGACTGTAGAGTAGTTAACCAATACTTTTTTAAAAATCTCTGCTTGTAAAGAATATCATTAATTTAAAATCTGCCTATGCTTTTTCCTCAAATTTTCAGTTTTTCCATTATAAAATCACACTCAATTTGATGTGGCTAAAAACAAACTCATTCTAATGTTCTGCTTTGTACATTCATTTGTAAGTTTACTGTCTAGAGCTGTATTAATAAAAATAAATATTTCAAGAGTTTTGGATTCCATTTTTATAACTATTTGATTTGGGGAATGTTGAGACAGGATCTCTTGTAGTTGGTTCTTTCTACCTCTGCCTCCCAAATGCTGGGATTGCAGGAGTATTCCTACACCATACCTGGTTCTTAAAACTGTTGGAAAACTTAGCTACCCACTTCAAAAATCTATATTCCTCAGGGGTATAGCTCAGTGTTAAAAGTGCTTGTCTAGTACATCCTGGCTTCAATCTTGGTAAATTGAATTGAATGAAATTGTCCTTACAGAAGTTATGTTTCACTATTAGTAGTATTGATGCTCTTTCTGTCAAATCTCACTTGTTAGATGATAGTTTGAAAATGTATAGAAAAGTAACAAAACAGCACACTAAAGACTAGCTGCCTTTCCTGTGGAATTACCAGTTAACTACCATTTATCCAGCTGTGCTTTTTATATTTCCATATGGGTTTTTTAGTTGGTTGGTTGGCTTGTAAATTTTTAGATCACATTTTTTGTTCGTGGGGGTGGTGGGTGGCTTGGTATGTGTGTGTGTGTGTGAGGGTCAAAGCACACTGTTGCATCTATTTATCATGTGGGTCTGAAGGATCAGCTTAGGTGGTCAGACTTGATGCTAAGTTCCCCAACTCACTGAGCCATCTTGCTGACTTCTTGGTTTGGTTTAAGGTAGGTCTTTGTGTAGCTCAGACTGGCTTTGAAGTTCTAGAATAACTAGCATATGCTACAACACCCAGCCAACCATGTTTTTGTTTTATCTCTTTTTTTAACTAAAGTGTTTGTATTGGTTCATGATGTTTTTAAGTCTTAAATACTGTATTTTTAAAAAAGGACATTCTTTTAGATAACCATAATATGCTATCACTTTGAGGTTAACATTCATACACTGGAGTGGAACTGAGTGTGCTTGTGTGTGTATTGGTCACATTCAAAACTAGGTGTTCAGTAGTGCCTACTTTCCCGCATGGATACATTTTCAGCTCCAAGTACAATGTTAACTAATATATTGTTTATTTACAACTGCCGAAGAAGACAGAATATATGGGTGTGGGTTTTCCTCCTCCCAAAAAGTTTGTGCCCTGGAAGTTTGGACCCATGAATGATCATCTTAGGAGGTGGTAGAGCCTTCAAGAAGTGGATTCTCTATATGCATATAACCCCAGCATTTGAGGTGGAGGAAGGAAGGTGAGGAGTTTCAGACTAGTCTGGACTATAGCAAAATCACCTTTGAAAAAAATAAACAATAGAAGAGAGTCCTAGCAAAAGCTGTAAAGTCATAGGGACACTGTCTTGGGAAAGAGTGAATATAATTCTTAAAAGACTGAGTTGTTATCAGCAAAACCAACCCAGATCCTGGGGCGTTTCTGTATGTGGCCTTTTCACTTCAACATATTATGTAGCTGTTGAGTCTCAAAAATACCAGCCACCAGAATCCTAAACCAAACGAACCTTTGGGTGTTACCCAGCCTCACATATTTTGCTATAGCAGCACAACAGACCAAATATGGCAATTTTCATCACAGATATGATGACAAAGAACATTGGTTTCTAACTGTTCCAGTACAAAGTTTTGTATCAGGAAAGTAAATAGAAATCACAAACAAACAAAACCTGGGTAATGTAAGCACATGAGGAATTTATTTAAAATATATTGAAGCCAAGTATGATGGCGCACACTTTCAATCCCAGCACTCAAAACAGCAGAGGCAGATGGATCTCTTGAGTTTGAGGCCAGTTTGGTCTATATAGAAACCCTGTCAAATATATATGTATAAATATATATGTTTGTGTGTGTGATAAAACGTATAATATATGCATATATACACATACAGCTTTCTGCAGGTAGAAAGTGGAACTTAGCTTAGGAAGTAGTTTGGAAAGAGACAACTTTTAGCCACATTTAGAATCAAAGCATAGACTGTCCTATCTGATCCCTGGAAGGACAATGCCACCACATCTTTCACTGAGGTCAGTGAAAATGTATTGTCACCAAATACGTTTACTTCAGCTTTTGCCTCTCTGTTGTTTCAGGGTCTCACTAGGTAGCTCAGATTGGCTTTTCTCACTGTTTGCTCTCTGTTTGCCTCAGCCTCCTTAGTGTTAGGATTGCAGGTCTGTGTGATCACACCTGGTCTAAAGAAACATTTGTAAGTAAAAATAAGATGGATATATACTGTATGGTGGGGCTTACCTGTAAACTAGCGCACAGAAGGATGAGGCAGGAGGATTAATGGGAGCTTGAGGACACAATGGTCCACATATGACCCTATCTTTAAAGAAAGAAAAAAGGGCAAACTTTGCAAGCCACAATGAACTTAATTACTTTTCATTTCAGAATGGGAAGGATTATCTGCATCTTCTGTTGGGAGATAGTATTTATTTACCTGATGGACTTGAAACAGGACTGTATAAAATAAAAACCTGAGGGTGATATTAGTTTAACTTACCGAGATGATAGGTTCACTTCACTCCTTATGTTATTTGCATGAGGAAGATTTGCCCTTTGATTTCATTGCTCTTCCTGTCCCCACATTTGCCCCAGACTTGCTTTGAACACAGCCTCACAAAGGCTGAGATTGTATCAGTACATCTAGCTCTCTGGCTCCTCCTTCTCTTCTTTCTCTGAAGATCTCATATATCTCAAACAGTCCTCAGATTGTTTAGACAAGGGATTTTTGATCTATCTGCCTCTGTCTTCCAAATGCTGTAAGTACAGACATGTTCATACATACCTGGTTTATAGGACAATATTGATTGAATCCAAGATTTTGTGTTTGTTAGGCAAGCAAGCATTCCACCAACTGAGCTGCATCACCCCCACCCCCACCTCCACCTCTGGCTTAATTTCCTTGATATGAAAAGGTTATATAGGTTCTTTGGAGTTCCGCTGAGGGTTGAGAACCTGACTGTAAATACCCATGTGTGAGTTAATTGCTAGAGGCCTCTGGAGGTCAAAGACCATGAGAAGCCACTTGACACAAATATAAAGGCAAAACAATATCTCGTATATTTTTTGAGACAAGATTTTGTTCTGTAGGTTAGACTGTCTTTGAGCTCACAGCAATAATATAAATATTATATATTATATAATAATAATAATGATAATGGCTTCCTGAATGCCGTATTTTATAGGCATGAAGTACCACATTTGGCTAGGCAATATCTCTTCCTATTTGTATGAGGATGAGTGGGTGGGAATTGCCTGCAAGAATGTCTGTACACCATGTGTGGACAGTACGAGGGAAGTTAGAAGGGCATCAGATTCTCAGATTCACCGAGTTGTGAACTACCACGTGGGTGCTGGGAACTGAACCCTAATTTTCTGAATAGCCATGGTTCTTAACCTCTGAGCCCTGATACTGCTTTGTATTACTATCTTCAAACTAAGTTAATATCTTTCAGGAAATTTCTCAGGAGCATGGTGATACAAACTTGTAGTCTTGGCTACTTGAGAAGCCAAGGTAGGAGAGGATTGTAGAGTTTGGGTTTGAAGCAGCTTAGTCTAGACAACAAAGTGAGAACTGGTCAAAATAACTCCAGTATCTCTACAGAATACTTATGACTCTATGACATCAGGAAATCTTATATCATTTTGCAAAGTAGAAATGATAAAGTATTATACTCTAAGTACTGTCCTGGCACAGTACTCTAGCGTCAGCAAAGTAGACACTAGAATTAAATTTCAAAAAAAGAACAGTATTTAATTTATACTGATTTGCAATCTTGGGAATTTCCCTTTTACTTGGTTTACATTATTATCATGTTTACTTATTGATTGGTTTTGAGATGATATTTCACCACATAGTCTGGACTAGCCTCAAGTTTGTAGTCTTTCTGCCTTTGCTTTCCAAATGCTGGGATAACAGGCAACCAGCACCATTTCCAGCCCTGGAATTTTGTGTAGGCACAAAATTTGCTGAGATGCTATGGAATTTTCAGTGTTCACCCAGCTTCCCCTAATAGTACATAACCATGCTACATTAGCAAAATAAATTTAAACAGGTAAAATACTATTAACTCAGACTTCAACCTCAACTATCTTATTTTTCCCCTACTAAGGACCACCCTTTCTGTCTCAGCATCCAATGCAAGAAGCCACATTATGTCCTAGTCATTGTATCTTCCCTTCAAGCTGGGAAGATTGTCTTATATGACTTGATACTTTTGAGGGGTATTGGTTATGGTTTGTTGTTCACACTAAAGCTCCTAAGGCTAGAGAGTTAAGGTACACTTTTAGATCAGAAGACTGTGGTCTAATGATGAAACTGTAGTAATAAATATTTTAGAGGAAGCTACCATGTCAGTATCTGTTTCTCCTTTACATTTCACCAACTAATTTTAGCTTTTGTGGGTGCATCTTCCTTTAGTGATTACGAAGATAGTATCTTAATAGCAGTTTTCTCTCATTCCTCCTCTTAGTTAATGTACAGCAAGGACAAGCTGTTCTCCCTTGTCTAGGATCCAGGGAAGGATTTCTCATTCTATTATCCAGTTTTATTTTATGTGTGAGAGAGAGTGTGTGTGTAGACACACCACATGTATACCAAAGCCAGAAGTGGGCATTGTCTCCCTGGAAAATGGAATTGCAGACAGATGTGAGCTGCCATGTGAGAGCTGGGAATCAAACCTAGGTTGATTCCCTTTGCAAGAGCAGCTATCTGGTGCTCTTAACCACTGAACCATCTCTCCAGCTCCAACTTCTTTTAATCAAAATGTCTTTTTTTAAAAATAAAATAATTTATTTTTATTTTATGTGCATTGGTGCTTTGCTTGTGTATCTATGTGAGGCTGTTGGATCTCTGGAACTGGAGTTAGACGGTTGTGATGCCATGTGGTTGTGAGCTGCAGTGTGAGTTCTGGGACTTTAACTCAGGTCCACTGGGAGAGCTGTCAGTGCTTTTAACTGCTGAGCTATCTCTCCAGCCCTCCAAAATGTGTTTTTAAAAAGTGGCTTGAACTTGGGATATAGCTCATTTGGAAGAGTGCTTGCTAGAATATCCCCAGTACTGTATGAAACCAAATGTGGTTACATACACTAGTAATCCCGGCACTTGGGATCAGAAGTTTAAGGTTTCCTCTGCTATACAATGAATTTGAGGCCAGCCTGAGCTGCATGACAACCCCCCTCCCCCTTTAGAGGATAGTGTTTGGTTCTGGTCAGCTTGTGCTGAAGATAAACCCAGGCCTACTCCCTTACTGAATTAGTACTGCTAGTACTATGCCATAGAGATACCTTCAGATCTAGTACAATTTTTAAAAGAGTCAAGTTGTTTTAGGAAATGTCTGACATCTGAATTGGTTTTTATATGTCCAGTATTCTGTAACTTTAAATTTAGTACATGCAAGTAATCCTGGATTTGGGAGGTAGAGGCAGGGAGTATGACATGAGTCTTTTGTAAGTGGGACTGTCTATTTTGTATTTTATGTAGTCCCTTGCAGATGATATTTAACTGTGGAACCATAATGGTAACAGCCAAGGCTTTACCCCTTTGCAGTTTGCCAAGTAATGTTTTTGCTTTTGTCGGCATACTGTGAATGTCTAATTGCATGCCAGTTTTGATCCTGCATTGTTAAAACTTTCTGAATATTTATTTAACAAGCATTCATCTGTAAAGAAGAGTGTCCCCTCCATCCCTAAAGCTTACTTACACTGACTGTTCTGAGTTCCTGTTCAAAATGCAGACTAAATGCTTGACTTTCCCCTTGTAATTGTCATTTTTGGAGTAGTAAGTGCCACTATTCAAAAACTGCCGTTGGTTGTATGGTCTTCTCTTTCCAGTAACATTTCCTACTCTCTCCTTAAATGTTTCTCACTGTTCCTCCTTTTGCTCTTGCTCCAGCGTCCTCATACTCACAGCGGTCCTGTTCTGAGCAGTAGAAAAAAGATACTAGATTTACATTTTGTGGGCATGTAGAGGTGTTTGTTTTGTCCTGAAAGAGTCAAATCTATACCTATGACTGCTCCCAAACGTATTTTCAGCAAGCAGCTTTAGAAATAGGAAAAAGAATGTGTGCATCCCCCACCCACCACCCACCCAGGCTCTCAGTCTGTAACTCTAGTTGACTTAGAACTCAGACTGGCCTTGAACCTGTGCAGATTGGGATTACAAGTATGCACCTACCATGCTTTTTCAAAAAATTAATCTAAAATGGTAAATTGTTTCCCTCTGTTTTTCAGATATGTTGGTAACCTTTCCCGAGATGTGACAGAAGCTCTTATCCTCCAGCTCTTTAGCCAGATTGGACCTTGTAAAAACTGCAAAATGATTATGGATGTAAGAGCGGTTCACCCAGTGTCCCTCCCTCCCTCCCTCCCTCCCTCCCTCCCTCCCTCCCTCCCTCCCTCCCTCCCTCCCTTCCTAAACATGTGCTGCCACTCCCCTCAGAATTCAATTATTGTAGAATAAGAGAGTTTTTACTGAATTTTATGTTTACCTCAATGCTCTTAAATTTTAGATTAGTTTCCTTTAGTAATTCTAGAAAGTCTTAGAAAGAATTTAATTGGTTATAAAGTCATTTAGTATTTTGAACTGGTAAATTCAGACTATTAGATTTATTTTCTGCTTCAATTTATCGTAAAATATCTTGAAGCTAGTTGTGATAGTGCATTCCTATAATCTCAGAATTTAGACAGAGGCAGGAGGACCACTGCAATTTGGAGGCCATTCTAGTCTACAAAGTAAGTTCTAGACCAGCCAGAGCTTTATGGAAAACTGTCAGTAAATATACAAACAATATCTTGCTTTGGGTCAGAAGTTTGCTCAGTGGTAGAGTGCTTCCTTAGCACACACAAGGCTCTGAGTTTTGGCTCAAGCAGTAAGGAAAAAGAAAAAATTCTAGGTTTTATTTATT
Source organism: Phyllotis vaccarum (assembly GCA_033318265.1). NCBI lineage: Eukaryota > Metazoa > Chordata > Mammalia > Rodentia > Cricetidae > Phyllotis > Phyllotis vaccarum. Next base: position 65,664,014 of record JARWLC010000014.1, on the reverse strand, counting down.
GTCTCCCAGTTAGCAGCAGAAGAGAAAAGGTGTTTCATTTTTCTTTTGAGAGTCTTACTAAGTATCCCAGACTAGCTTTAGACCCAAGATTCCTCAGCATTTTTGGTACTGGAATTACAGATAGATGTTATTTTTCTCAGATTTAAAATTTTTATTTTATATAATGAGTGTTTTACATGCCTCATGCCCCTAGGGTCAGAAAATGGTGTCAGATTCTCTGAAATTGAGTTTATGGATGGTTGTGAGCTCTTACGTCAGTGCTGGGAAACAAACATGGGTCCTCTGTAAGAGCAACAAGTGTTCTTAACCTCTGAGCCAAAACTTGTATTAGAAGTCTACATTCTAAAACTCACTGTAAATGTTATCAGAGACTATCCAGAGCCTAGTTTTAAGAATAGTCTGGAGAAGATTAGTTAAGATTTTCTGTTTTTCCTCAAATTAGAAACAGTAAGAGGTGTAAGTTTGTAGCAATAAAAAGTAATATACTAGGTAGGCATATAGTTCGTGGTAGAGCATTTATGTAGTGGGTATTTTGATACATAGCACTGCAAACACAAAACAAAACAAAAATCCAGGGAGCTACAGGAAAATTATATAAGTGTTTGTTTACTTTTTTACCTGAAAGTTTACTTGTGGAATGAGTGAGTCATTCTCCATAGCTTGTAACTATAGAAGTTCTGTATATTTAAGGTTTCTGTTTGTTTTGTTTTAATGGAAGAATAAAGTTTCAAATTGACTATTTTGTCTCCAACAGACGGCAGGAAATGACCCATACTGTTTTGTGGAGTTCCATGAACATCGTCATGCAGCTGCAGCACTGGCTGCTATGAATGGGCGGAAGATAATGGGTAAGGTAAGCTGTCATAATTACAGAAGGTGATTTGCACTAGAAAAACATTTTTCTTTCTCATTCTCCTGCTTCCACCTCCCAGGTGGTACCAAAAGTGTGTGCCACCACACCCAATTACATGCACTGCTTGGTGGAGCCAGGCTTCCAGTAGCACTCTACGACAGAGCTACATCCCCAGCTCTTGGAATAGAAAGTTTTAAGTTAGAGTTTACCTTGTTTCTGTTTCTGGCAAAGGATCAGCTATTGGTATTTGTATTATAATGGTGGGATAGAGCTATAGAAATGGCACAGTGTTAAGGGTACTGGCTATCTTCTAGGACCTGGGTTTGAACCCTTATATCTGCATGGTGGCTCACAATCGTCGTGACTCCAGTCCTAGGGTATCTGATGTTTTCTTCTTGCCCCATAGTGGCACATACTTTTAATCCCAGCACTCAGGAGGCAAAGGCAGGCAGATCTCTATGAGTTCAAGACTAGCCTGGTCTACACAGCAGGTTCCAAGTCAGCCAAGGCTTCAGTAGTCTTGAATGAATGAGTGAATAAATAGGCTAAAGCCTCTGGAGACCCGAGGATTCTGTTGTCTTCTTTTCTCAGTGGTGCTGTACATGATACATCCAGATAGTTATGGAACCACTCAGAGCAGTAATATGGAGCACTAATAGAGAGGCATGTGTGGGTAACTTTGATCTTAAAAGGAAATGTGGTTAGGCACTGGTGCCCCTTGCCTTTAATCCCAGCACTCAGGGAACAAGTTCTAGGACAACCAGTACGATACAGAGAAAAAAAAAAAAAACTCTATCTCAAAAATCCAAAAAGTAAAAAGAATAAAATAAATAAAACAAAAAATAGTAAAGTTAGGCATAGGTGTCCATGCCTTTAATCTCAGCTTTGCAGAAGCAGGTGAATCTCTCTTGAGTTGGAGGCCAGTCTGGTATATGTAGTGACTTTCACAGCAGCCAGAGCTACATAAAGAGACCTGTCTCCAAAAAAAAGATTGAGATTTGCCAAACATGTATTTGCTGAACCTAGATGCTAAGGCAAGAGAATTCCTAGTTCAAGGCTTGCCTGGTCTATAGAATAAATTCAAGCTCAGCCTGGCAGACTTAGTAACTCACCTTGGAGTAAAATAGAGAGAGGGGTAGGGACAAAGATGTAGCTGAGTGGTAAATTGTTTGCTTGTGTACCATTCCTGAGGCTCTAGGTTCAATCCCCAGAACCATCTAAAAAGATGAAAAAAATGTTGAGAAGTTGTATAGAGAGCTCAGGGGTTAAGAGCACCTGGTGCTTTTCTAGGGGGTCCACATGATAGCTCACAACCTTCTCTAACTCTAGTTCCAGTGGATTCATTGATTCATTGCCCTCTTTGGCACTAGGCACAGATATACACAGACATAGATGAAGGCAAATCAGTTATATACATAAATAAAATAAATTTTAAAAATAGAAAGGGGGCCTGAAGAAATGGCTCAGCAGTTAAGAGCACCGGCTGCTCTTCCAGAGGACCTGGGTTCAGTTCCCAGCACCCACATAGCAGATCACCTATCTGTGATTGCAATTCCAGGAGTTCTGACACCTTCACAGAGATACACATGCAGGCAAAACCACCAATGCCCATAAAATAAAAAAAATTTTTTTAAAGAAAGAATTGTATTTACCAGTTTGAATTTGTCAAAATAGGCCTGAAGATGAGAAGTTAGACTAATTAGCACAGGCATCCCTGCACCCTGCACTTTGCCTCACTTTCCAGTCAAGACAGGATTTCTCTGTGTAGAACTAAGAGATCCGCCTGCCTCTTCCTCCTGAGTGCTGGGATTAAAGGCGAGTGCCATCAACACCTGTCTTGAACTTTTTAACTTTATGGAATATAAATGTGTGTGTGTGTGTGTGTGTGCAATTATTTTTTTTTCCCCTTTTAGGAAGTCAAGGTGAATTGGGCAACAACCCCCAGCAGTCAAAAGAAAGATACAAGCAGTAAGTATATTTGATGCCCTGTGGGCATTTGTTATATTATACCCCATAGTTCTGTTGTAAAGCATATAACATCATACATGTTTGCAGTAATATTTTGATCGTTATCCTGATATGATTTAATGTGTTTGTGTTAATAAATTTAAGAACAAATCTAATCTTTGTCATCAGGTAGTACCGTTGTCAGCACACAGCGTTCACAAGGTAATTGTATCTTCTTAAACATAAAATGAATTCTCTTGAAAGGGTATTCACTAACCACCTCAAGTTTTTTATTTGCTATTGGTTTGGGGGAGTGGGGCGGAAGGATATAGTATTTTTATTTATTTCTGGCAATATTTTTACCCTTCTTTCTATTGGTGACCAAGTGTGGCTTGTCCACGACTTTGTTGCTAGTTCAAGCTCTCTGTCCCCTTTGGTAGCAGCTGATGCCTTAGAAATACTTTCAACAGCTAAAGGGCAAGATACCATACTTCCCTGAGGTCACCTGGGCTTCATACCCAGATCTTCCAAGTGCTCAAGGTGTTCCTGAAACAGTGTTTCCGGAAGAGCAACCCAGTGTGTTGCTTAAGGCCTGCAAATAGGGGTAACTTTTCTTTCCAAATCTACTTTGGTAAAGTTGATGTATGTGTCCATTCTAAAATGTTCTTCAGCAAGTTTGGCTTTTCAAATGTTTCTTTTGAGAATTGTCTTAAAAAACAGAAACCAAAGCTTCACATATGGGGTGGTTATTTTTCTCCAGTGCTTTTTTATTGTGCTGATATAAAGTAAAGGGGTCATTGTTTTCATTCTGTTGCCTTCAGTCTTAGTTCACTTGCACACGGATTCACATAAACTGAATGGTGTAATGTCTGGGCAACCAAAACTGTTGGCTTTTGAGAAAACTGTCAAATACTTTAACATCAAACTGTTGCAATGCAAGGTATTTCTTTGATTGTTCTTCACAAAATAGTGGCTAAACCAAGTATTTCATGTAGCTAGTTTCAGTAAATTGCCTTAAATAAGGCAAATCTAGTCTTCATAACTCAGATTACCACTATTTAATTGTAATTTATAAAGTAGATACAGTAAGAAGATGAACAACAATAAGTAATTACTATTAGAATCTTAACTAAGTCTTACTTTTATTTTTTTACAGAACTGAAAGTTTTCATATGTTATTAGTTCATTTCCTAGACCCTTGTAATGACTGACTATAAATAGACAGTGACTGCCAGCTTCCGGGAGTTATCAGTCTATTTAGAAGGCTCCTGTGTTGTTAACTTTGAGTTGTTATGTTTAAGACGGATAGGATTTTATAGCAAGGACAGTAGTTTATACCTGCTAATATAATATAGTCTGTGCACTATTTAAGGATCTTTGTTGTTCCAATCGCAGCACTGAAATTCTGAAGTTGTGTTTTCTTTTCACTCCTCCTTCCTATAAGATCATTTCCATGTGTTTGTTGGTGATCTCAGTCCGGAAATCACAACTGAAGACATCAAAGCAGCCTTTGCACCATTCGGAAGAATTTCGTAAGTAACAAAAGATAAATAAAACACTTTTAATTAGAGGTGATTTTATGTAATACTAAGTATTACTTGGCTGTGACTGTGAAATTTAATTTTAACACTTTCAATATAGCATATTCCTTTCTTTAGAGATCATTTTAGACTCTTTAACAACAGGTTGTGTTCCCACTAATGAGTAACTGATCCTCAATCATCTTAGACCCTTGCTCAGTTTTCAGTACTTCCTCAGACTCTGTCGTAGACATTTTTAAACCCCTGGAAGTGTTGTGCTATGATTAAAGGAGTTATTTGAGCACTTGTATGATTACATGCATTTTATGTTAATTTAATAAAATAAAACTGCAACAGTTTTGATTGAAAAGCAGTTGGTAAATATATCACTTTCTTGGCATTTAATTCCTCTCCCTTTAAAATTTAGCAATAATGCTTTGTATTATTTTGGGAATCACGGGCTTCCTTACGTTTGATAGTAACCAGCATTTCAGGCCCCTTGTCAGTATTTATTCAGGGTAGCCTTCATCATAGAAGAACTTTTGAAGTCTGAAAAGCATGCCATATTACAGTAAGGATAACAAAAAATTTCAGTATTCATTCAGAAGCAGTTGTTGAGCTTAGGGAAAGTGTTTCTGATCCTTTATTATTATGTCACTAGAACAAAAATGAAAAGGGAGTTCTAACAGCAGATAGAGGTGAGGAGACTGGAGAGTAGATGCCCATAGCACAGAGGTGAGTTTTCAATTGAGAATATCAGGTAGTTGGTGAGAGTAGGGCAGGATTGGACCTTATGCACGGACTCTTCTGTTACATGACATTTTCCTTTGTGAGAACTGGTTAAGGAAATAATGAGGTTTTAATTTCTTGGTTGTTTTTATAAGCTGTGTTAGGATGGGATTTCAGTAGCAGTCGGTTTGCTTTCTAGTATCTAGACTAGGCAGGTCTTACTTTACCTCTGTCCTGTCACACTCTACAAGTCCCTCCCTGCAGAGTCTTGTACATTTTCAGTTTGGTGTAGAGAATCTTGCTAAGTTTCATCCTGTCCTCAGATAGTCACAGAATGACAGAAGCCTTAGGAGTTCCATTTTGATTCATGCTGCTTTCTGTGCAAGTTATTTTAGAAGGAAGGGTCAAGTTTATTTCAGGACTGACACTTGTAAGACACTAGAAAGAAAAAACTTTTTCTAACATGAATAAGTGAAGTAGCTATTTTGATGGATTTTTAATTTCGGTTGAAGTAGCTTTTCTAATGAAAATTTTAGTTAAAAAGATTTGACAAAGATTAATAATTATTAAACGGCTGATAAAATGGTTCAGCAGGTAAGGTTGCTTGCTATCAAGCTTGATAACCTGAGTCCCCAAACTCCACATGGTGGAAGGAGAAAGCTGACTCCTGAAAATCATACTTTGACTTTATTCATTCTTGTGCGCACACAAAATGTTTATAAAATTATAAAGTTAAATAGCTTTCAAATTTGACAGTTTTAAAGTTTTGTAGTTATGAAATATTCTATCTTTTTGTTAAATATGACTATATCATATTTTTAGTCTGGATTTTTGTTTGTATATTTTCACGTGTGTGGGTGCACATGTGTGTGCGTATGCATATATGCCAGAGGTTGACATTATGTGTCTTCCTCCATCCCTCTCCACCTAATACACTGAGGCAGAAATTCTCACTAGAACCTAGAGCTCACCAATTGTACTGGTCTAGCCAGCTTACCCTGAGGATACCCTGTCTCTGTCTCCCAAGCACTGGAATTAAAGTTGACCTGACCTGTGTGCTGGAGATCTGAACTAGGGTCTTTCATTACAAGATAACACATTATCTTCTGAGCTATTTTCCCAGCCCCAGTATTTGGATTTTCTTATGGGCCCACAGTTGTTAATATTTTAATATTTTTTCTTGGTAAGGCCTTTTTGTTGAGGTTATGTAATGTGTGTTTAAATGTTAGCATATACAGGAAGTTAACTTTCCTAAATTTATAAGAACTGTTTGAAAATACACATTTCTATTCTTGTTTGTGTTGTTGCTTCTTGATATGCTGATAGAAATACTGAAGTAGATGTCTCCATGGGCAGTTTATACCATGCTTGACTTAAAGAAGATGCTGTATTAAATGTTAATATGAAAATAAGTCTTTCCCCAGTTATATAGCTTAAACCTCTCCTCTTACTCGAGTTTAGGGTCAGATAACACATTTTGATATGGAAATAAATCAACTGCCAAGTTAAATGCATGTGTGCCGTGTAGAAATACTTACTGGGAAGTGACTTACATATGTTTAATCGTCAGAACCTCTGTCATTTTTATTGTACTTCATAAGTCACTTGTACACTGACCTAAAATATGCTTGTGTATACTTACAATTACATTGCATGGCTTTCTGCCTTGGGTTCTGTTGTAAGCGTGCCTATTTTGTTCATGTGTCTTGAGAGAACAAGCATTGTGACATACCTGGCTAATTTACAATAGACTGCCTGTGAAGCACAAGTTGAGTCCAGTTTTTTGAGGTATGGAGTTTTAGCTATCGTGGCTGGGTTTTTACTCAATCTCAAATAATAGGGCTCTGGTTATTTTGCAGAGTGTCTCTGAAGAATGGACAGAATTGCCCTGGCTAACTACAAGCTACGGTTCACAGTGGATAAATGTTGGCGTGCTTTTTTACTTTCTGACTTTTTAAACTTTGTTAATATCTTGTAGTTTCCAATCAATCTTAATATGAATGCTGTTATGAAATTCAGTACAAAATCTTTTTTTAACTAGTTTAAAAGTAAAATGTGTAGTATTCTTCAATGATTTAGCATTTCTGAAAATGTCAAGTTCTCAAATATTCAGCTGAGAAAATGAAGTAATTAGCTAAAGGGATATACAGTTTTTTTATCCGTTAGTTTTCAATATTGTATTTCAGTTTTTTGAATGATTAGGTAGACTATGGTGATAAATAGCAAATTATAAATTGCATGGTTACCTGAGAACCTTGTAATTACTAAGTGTTTAATGGCAACATCTGCTTTCACCATGCTTTATTTTTAGATGTTCATAAAACAATTTGAAGTGAGAAACTTTCATTATAATATAGATTAATATTTAAGACAGTGATTTGCATGTCTATAAAATTAACCATCATTGGCCAATAAATTAAGTTTTATAGAATAGAAGGTGAATTTATATTTACGGTTTACTGTTAGTGAAGGTAAAATGTAAAAATGGATTATATATGGTTCTCATTTTATGCCCGGAGTACAATTTACAAAACTCAGTTTCTGGTGGCTTCTGTTTCAGAGACGCCCGAGTGGTAAAAGACATGGCTACTGGGAAGTCTAAGGGATATGGCTTTGTCTCCTTTTTCAACAAATGGGTGAGCACATTGAGAAGTGCGTAGTGCTGCAAAGGAGGAGGGAAACACTCAGGCTGTTTGAGTCTTTTTCTATACTGTATATACTTAGCATCTTCACTGGAAAGCAGTCTGCTTTATTCTGTTTGGTTATTTAGTCATTTAGCACCTGACACATGCAAAACACTGTATTTAAACAATGCAGAGTAAAAATATTTACAACAGAAAGTCCAAAGTGTTTTGTCAAGGTACTGTTGATGATTTGTAATTGCTCTGGTATTCCAAAGTCTGTGAGAGATGTATATTGCTGTACCTATGTACCCTGACCCCTGAATCCATTATCCAGGAAATGGAATTTAAGGACAGTATTGCAATTTTGGAAGTCTATTGGTTATTGTGTTTCATAAGCATTTTCATTTTTTTAAATCTGCAGAAAGCAACATTTTATTGCTATGAGTTATTTGTAATATCAACTAATTGCAACTTCTTTATTGTCTCTAATATGCGGAACAGGATGCAGAAAATGCCATTCAGCAGATGGGTGGCCAGTGGCTTGGTGGAAGACAAATCAGAACTAACTGGGCAACCCGAAAGCCTCCAGCTCCAAAGAGTACATATGAGTGTAGGTGCATTGGAGAAGAGAAGCAATGTGGAGTTGTGGAGGAAAAATACACTAGATTTTAAATGTTAGTGCTGTTCCTGGAGACTTATTGCAGAAAGATCAAGACTACTGTTGAAAATGTACTTAGTTTTCATTTTTGTAATTTTAACAATTATTCCTAATGTCAAGTCTCCTGTTAAATATAGGATAATGTTTATGCATTCTTGGGGAGGCTTAAATACTAAAAGGTAGTGTGTGTTTTCTAGGCCTTTTGATTTGAGAAAAACTGCCATTATAGTAGTGTAGCGAATGAGTTAATCCTTCCAAATATGGATAATGATTTGAAGATAGAAAATGTTTTCTCTTCCCAGCAAACACCAAACAGCTGTCATATGATGAGGTTGTAAGTCAGTCTAGCCCCAGCAACTGCACTGTGTACTGTGGAGGGGTGACATCAGGACTGACAGGTAAGGAGTTTGCCTGTGTGGCACCTTGAAACTAGCTTAAACTGAAAAGCTGCATATTTATAGGTTTTTAATAGTGTGATTTTTTTTCTTGTTGTGTGTTTTTGTTTTCTAACAGAACAACTAATGCGACAGACTTTTTCTCCATTTGGACAAATAATGGAAATTCGAGTCTTCCCAGATAAAGGATATTCATTTGTTCGGTAGGGATAGTTTCTTTCAAAGCTTTTTTTCTTCAGAAATAATTTTGAACATTTGATTTAGTGATTTTCTTAAGAATTTGTCTTGGCTTGATTACTTAAGCCCTAGTTCAAGTGCATTCACCTGGATAATGCTGAAACCTGTAAGCTGTATGCTTATTTTTTTATTCATTTTTTTTTTATAACTTCCTCTTTGCAACACATGGCCAATAAAACATACCCTCCACTAAAACAGATTTCCTATGCCAGGTGTGGTGGTGTCTATCTGTAATCATAGCACTTGAGGTAAAGGATTTCCACAGCTGTTAAGATCTTTGAAAAAAAACATAATAAAGGAAATATTCCACTTCTTTGGTGGGTAGATGGGGATTATTTCATAATTCTCTATTTTTCTCATACCTGCTTTGTTTTCTTATCCACCAAATGGTAGTCAAATTTATTTTTCATAATTTTAAAACATAGTTTGTGTTTATAAGTACTTTAAAAAATTTATATTGGTGATTCTTAATATTGTTTCCAATAGGTTCAATTCCCATGAAAGTGCAGCACATGCGATTGTTTCTGTTAATGGTACTACCATTGAAGGGCATGTGGTGAAATGCTATTGGGGGAAAGAGACTCTTGATATGATAAATCCCGTGCAACAGGTGAGAGGGTCCTTGACTGTGGGATGGACTTGCTGGGCTACTAATGAGGTTGCTTTAAAATGAAGCTTGTTGATAATCCTTGTTAATGAGTCTCTAGCTCACTTCATAGTATATAAGGGCTCTTCCTACATGTATTATAGTTCCGGAGTGGTGTGTCACGGATTGCAGTGGTGACATGATGAGTGTAATCGCCTCAGGTGACTCATGCTCACACAGTGGACTTTAAAATGCTCCGCCAAACCTAACAGGGTATTCAATCTTTTCTTAATACTTGGTAGATTGATTCACAATTATTTGGAGAACTCACAAGCATGCTTGACCCAACTGAACAAAAAATAAAGCTATAAATTTATGTAGGCTTTAGTATTGCTGCTTTTTATTTTTCTAGGTAACTTTAGTGGTCTAAACTCAACACCACAGAGATTTCTTTGAGGGAGCTATAAATGGAGCATAGTTGGGCCAGTGAGAAAAACCCTAAACCATCTCCATCTAGAGGAAACAATATAAACAGTTAGAGCAGGTTCAGTTTGTATTTATCCGTCCATTGCCTGAGCCTTACAAGGACTTCCATTTAGAGCACACATAGTTTCAGTAGTCTAATGGCACTTTTCTCAGTAGTCTCTGTGTGTGTGTATGATGCTAGGGATTGAATCCAGCCTCACATAGATTCAGTAAGCACTCATTCTACCACTCAGCTGTATTCTCCCAGGCCTATCTTATAATTTCAGTTGTGGTAATGGCCCTGTGCTTTGGCTGTGTGGTGTATTTAGACTGCATATACAGAGAACTTCAAGTAACACTAAATTATCTGATGTGGTTTTAATTGATAGCAGCAAAATCAAATTGGATATCCACCAGCATATGGCCAGTGGGGCCAATGGTATGGAAATGCACAACAGATTGGCCAGTATGTGCCTAATGGTTGGCAAGTACCTGCCTATGGAATGTATGGCCAGCCATGGAGCCAGCAGGGATTCAAGTAAGTACATTTGCTCCTTGCCTTTTTTACTTAACCTTGTAAAACATCAGAAAGAAACTTAAGCATTGAGTAAATCATGTGGCCCCAGTGTTAAGTATAATGATAGCCTCGAAGGACTTTATCCAAGGTTCACATCTTGCCTCCATACAAATGTGAGAGAGCTTGTGAGCTCTCTCCCCACATACTTGCAAACAAAATAAGATAAAATTTTGCCTAGAAATCTTTTGCCTTGTAATATTATCACAACGATACAAGTTTTGGTAATGTTTAATGATAAATCAACGTTTTTATTAATACATTTTTTAAATTTGTGTGACACACATATAAATAGATATAGGGAGAACTAACATTTATAAAACTCAAGGAAAACTGTAAAGTACTTTGTTTGCTTGTTTGTTTTAATTTTTTGAGACAGGGTTTCTCTGTGTATCCCTAGCTGTCCTAGAACTTGCTTTGTAAACCAGGTTGGCCTCCAACTCACAGAAGTCTGCCTGCCTCTTCCTCCCAAGTGCTGGGATTAAAGACATGTGCCATCACTGTCCAGCCTTAAAGTAGTTCTTTTTTTTTTTTAAGGTTTTGTCTTTACTGTTTTTGAGACTTACGTGTTTGAGTTTTGCCTGCATGTATGATGGCAGAGGAAAACTAGCCAAAGTTCTTTCCTCCTACCACATGAGTCGTGGAGATCAAGCCTCAGGTTCCAGCTTAGTGGCAAGAACCTTGACCTAGTGAACATCTTACCAGTCCCCATTTTTTTTGTTTTCTGAGGCAAGATCTTATAAAGCCCACACTGGCTGTGAACGTGATGTACACCTGAGGGTGACCTGAATTCTTATTCCTCCTGCTTTTGCCTCCCAAGGACAGGGTTTCAGCAGCACACCTAATTAAATCAGCTTTTGATAGTTTCTAAGCCTTTCATGGGTGTAGCTCCTTACTTATGCCTTTTAAATTTTATTTTTATTTTATGTACATTGGTGTTTTGCCTGCATGTGTGACTATGTGAGTATGTGAAATTCCCCTGGAAAGGAGGCTGCTGGGAACTGAACTCAGCCAATGCTCTTAACCACTAAGCCATCTCCAACGTCCTTACCTATTCTTGAATACATGATTTTAAAGATGTGTTTTATGTCTGTGAGATTCTTGCCTGTGTATATGCTTGTGTATCACCCTCATGCCTGCAATGGTGAGATAAAGTCATTAAATTAATTGGAACTAGAGTACGGATGGTAGGGAGTCACTATGTGTCCTCTGCAAGAGCAACAAGCACTCTTAACTCCTGAGCCAACTCTTGGAGCCACTGGATATATGTTGTTTACCCATAGAAAAGGTAAAAATCCTTTATGTGGATTTCAGCTGTCAAAAGACTCAAACACATAAAAATAAGTCTGAAAGAAAAAAAAAACCAGTAAAGATAAAACCTTCAAAAATATTATTTTAAGGCAGGACAGTGGTGCATACCTTTAATCCCAGCACTTGGGATGCAGAGGCAGGCAGATCTCTGTGAGCTGGAGGGCAGCCTGGTCTACAAAGCACGTTCCAGAACAGCCAGGGCTACACAGAGAAACCCTGTCTCAAAAAAAATAAAACAAACATAAATTACTTCATAGTTTTCCTTGAATTTTATAGATGTTAGTTCTCACTATACCTTGTGACCAAGTTTTGTGTGTGTGTGTCTTTTTGCGTTGAGACAGTGTCTCTCAATGTAGCTCTGGCTGGCCTGGAACTCGCTGTTCTCAAACAGATCTGCCTGCTTCTGCCTTCTGAGTGCTACAAACAAATGGAGTAGCTTATTAAATGTGCATCCAGCCAAAGTGGAGGGATGGTTTTTTTAAGTTCAAATGTTTATAGATTAAAAATATTTTTTGTTTTTCTTTTTTCAAGACAAGGTTTCAATGTATGGCTCTGGTTGTCCAGATACTCATTCTGTAGACCATGCTGGTCTTGAACTCACAGAGATCTGCCTGCCTCTGCCTCTAAGTGCTGGAATTAAATATCCAGCTAAAATGATTTTCTTAGCTGTAATTTCTTTAAAAAAAAAAAAAAAAATTAAACTACCCAAATATATGTACAGGGACTTTTTGGGGATTTTGGTTGTTTTTTGAGACAGTTTTGCTGTGCATCATCCCTGACTGTACTGGCAAGGCCTGCACTACCAGGCCTGCTGGGGATGCTTATTTTCAAGAGAAAATACTTTTGTGTTTGTTTTCCTTGACTTACCAGCTTTCTTTTCATATTTGGGTTAAGAAAAGGTGTATCCCTGTATATCTGCTACTCGCTCCTGGCCAACATTGTTTAACAATGGATTTCCCTGCCTCTGCTTCTCTCACCTTCTCTAACAGTCAGACCCAGTCATCTGCACCGTGGATGGGACCCAATTACAGTGTGCCACCACCTCAAGGACAGAATGGCAGCATGCTTCCTAATCAGCCTGCTGGGTATCGAGTGGCAGGGTATGAAACCCAGTAAAAACAGACCACAGAATGGAAGCCAGTGGCTTGACGCTACAGGGAGGGTAGGAAAGCTGTTTACTTAAAGATTTATCAAATCAGTCATACAAATGCCAGATAACAATGTATTTATTTAAAAGACTCATTTTTTAATCATGAATTACTTTTCATCCACATTGTTTTAAAAAGGAAAAAGAAGGTGGATGTCTGCCAATTTTTGCCTTCATTATCTTTTTTGATAAAGTTTCTCAGATCCTTGTTTTAAAGAAAAACGCAGGGATTGCTGCCACTTTTTAAAAATTAAGAGGCAGAAAATTGCACAATATTGAACTTTTTTCCACTAACGTAGTGTGCAGTTTTAGTTTGCGTTCTGATGTGATTTAGAGCATGTAATATAGATGTAAAAAGAAAAGCCAAATGTGCAAAGTCGAGAAGTTTTTTCTAACTTTGAGCATATGCACAGTTCTGTGTTAGTTTTAAAGAGTAGGCATTACATGACCTATACCATCTCTACTGTTACCCCTTTGGAATTTTTAAATGTAAATTATTAGTTTATATCATTTTGTATCTACATTTTTTTCACAAATTTGTCCTGCCTTATAAGAATTCTGTAAAATATTCTTAAATGAAAAAAAATGATGTTCACTTAGATTGAAAACTTTTCTCAGATGGACTGATAATTGCATTCATCTTGTTTTTATAAGAGAAGGTGCCTCAAGGATTCCCTGTTGGATTTGTTTAAAGGGATTTTTATCTTCTGTGATTAAATTTTGCCATCTACCAGGAACTATAAAAACAACGCCTTGTGACTAAGGAGACTCTCTGCAGTGTGCTGAGTCCTCGCCCACATCAGCTTCATGAGTCAGCATCTATGTTTACATGTGTTCTTTTCTGAGATAGTTCCCCCTAGATATTTTCCAGTTAACAAACTTTATATGTCATTCTCTTCCTAAACGTGTCATCAAAAGTTGTTTTGAGACAGGATTTATGTTTGCATGTGAATATCACATACTTTCAGAGTCTTTGATACAAACTCATCTGTTGTTGTTTTTCAAGAATTTTAAGACACAAAAGTTGTATGTAAAGGAATATATTAATTTGATGTGTTCTAGTTAGATTTACTTTAAAAAGTAAATTCACTTTAATATGTACAAATGATAGCTGTGAAATTGTAGAATATTCCTCTGTCAGGCTTGGGATTCATTAAGAACTCCAAAATTAGCCTGAAGGACCAGCTGGGCAAAACATTTTTTAAATATTCAGAGGCCAAAATTTGAACAAACAAACAAAAAACCCTTAAGATCCTACCTCCTTAAATAGCTGTCAAGGAAGAGGCTCCTCAGCACAGGCATGGCTTGGGCTCTTCCGTACCTGATCTCTTGGAGCTCCCACATTATTTTTGAGGTTTGTTCTTTGATGGCATTGTTCTAGCCTTGGGATTTCTAATACATTTCAGAGTCTCTTGGTTTGGTTTGGTTTCAGTGATGACCACAACCTCCTCCTTGACATCAGAGAGGAAGGAGCCCCTGGGAATTGTGGGTTTTGAGACCTGCAGAGAGCTCCCAGCATTTTACTTAGGCCTGTGGAAGTCTTCCAGGTAGGAGCACGCCTCTACCCTGTTCTCTAAGCCAGTCCTCTTGTAAAGCAGAGCCCAGGAAGACAACTTGAGATGTGTGCTTCTCTGGAGCTCAGTTCTATGCAGTAAGTCACTGTGTATTTTTAAGTACTAATACATTGAAATTTGCTTTATAGAAGATGAATAAATTTTTTAAATACTTGGAAATTTTATTTCTTTGTAAACTTCTACAGATCAGGACAGGCAATAAAAGCAGCTTAAATGAAATACTAAAAAAAATTTTTTTAAGTTAAAAAAAGTAAAAAGAATAAACTACAAACATCAGGAAGCTATTTTAGCTAGTTTTTTTGGTTTTTTTTTTTCCTCACTTTTGTTTTTATTAGTACTGTGTTTTTCTCTTAAAGAATTTTACTTCCTTTCCAACTCACAGCCTGCAGGATCATTCGGGCACAAGTAATTACTTTGTGCAGCAGTGTAGTTTCTCTTGTTTTGACTTTTATTAGCAGCATGTTTTCATTGCACAGATTTTAAAATTCGAGTTGATTTGCTATTGAGAAGGTGGTGGTAACATGTTCCTGATGAAAGACTGACATTTCAGGGACATGGCTGGCATTGGTTTAAATTTTATGTTCAGTCATTTAAGTCATTTTTCAACCTAAAAAACTTTATCCTGGCATATATAAGTATCAGGTAAGGAAATTAAAGTTTTTAAAAGTGAACTTCTTTGCAATATGCATTGGATTTTACTCTCTGGTACTGTAAAGAACCTGGGTGACTCTTGGTGGGTCATGGAGCCAGTATTCTTTATCCTGACTGTTTGGATATTAAAATTCCTTTATGTTTTCTATGAACTGTGGGATCTTCTTGCAGTGATTATTGTGTGAGACTTTTTTCTCTGTGTACTCTATTGTTAACACTCAATCGGGCGTTTCATAAAAATTCCTTCACCACATCCCAGAAGCCATAGTCTGCAAGGGTTCTACAGAGACTGCACTCTGTGGACTTAAGTAATGAAGCCGGAGTCTGGTCTTCCTATGACAGTGAGACTTACAGTCCATGTTGTCCTGCTCTTGTTTCTCCCTCTGGTCACCTTTCTTTTAGATTTATGCTAGAGTTCCCTTCCATTTTTAGAGGACTAGATCACTTTCACAGTTAGACTTATAAGAACTGAAGGTGCTACTGAGATGTAGTTTAGTCAGTAAGACAAAATATGTGTATAGAAAAATTATAAAGCAATCTTTTAAATGAGTGGTGATTTCTAAAAACTACTCTTTATTGGCCTGGTGACCAAGCCTGATGACCTGAGTCTGATCCTTGGAAAATACCTAGTAGAAGTAGAGAACTACTCTCAACCAGTTGTTCTCTTGCCTCCACGTGTGTGCACACCCCTACTCATGGCCACAAATATGTTTGAAACTTTTTTTTTAATAACGCATCATATATGTATCTGTGCTTGTGGGTGTAGGTGTCCATGGATGCCAGAAGAGAGGGTGTTAAATTCCTGGGAGCAGGCACTACAGATTGTTGTTAACTGCCTGAAATTGCTGCTAGGAACCGTACTATGAACCACTGAGCTTTCTTTCTAGCCCCTCTGTTTTTCCCTTGTTCATTTTGTTTTGAGACAGAGTGTCATTAGCCCTGGGTGCTTGGATCTCAGAAATCTGCCTACTTCTGCTTCTGAGTGCTGGGATTAAAGGCTTGTCTTAGTTACTGTTTTATTGAGAGGCAACTTCTTCTAACAAAAAATATTTAATTGGGAGCTTGTTTACAGAGGGTTAAGTTCAATATGATCATGGCAGAGAATGTAGCAGCAGGCAGGCATGGTCTAGAGCAATAGCTAAGAGGAAGAGAGAGACAGAGAGACAGAGCCTAGCATTGGCTTCAGAACCTAAAAGTCCATCCCCAGAGTCATACCTCCAACAAAGCCACACCTAATTCTTAATCCACCAAGGGAACCCAACAGCAAAATATCTAATCCTATGGGACCATTCTCACTGAAGAGGTCGCAGAAAGCTGCTCCATTTTATTCCAGTCACGTGTGGCTGGTATACTTAAGGTTTGACAAGCGGTGTTGTAGCTGAGCAGGGTTTTCTCCCTTTACTTCTTTGAGACCTTAGACATGTAACTATAATAAAGGAGGTCTACTTTTTAGCAGGGCATGGTAATAGATGTCTGCAATCTCAGCACGTAGGAACTTGAGACAGGAGAATGCCATGACTTGTAGATCTGGCCTCCGTGGACATCTACACATATGTATGTCTAACCACATAGGCAAACACCTGATTAAACTGTTAGTATTTTGTTGTTGTTGTTAAGCTTGAGTTATTAAATTGGGGGGGGGGTGCATTTCTTTTACAAAACAAATGTGCTAGGGGCAGGAGAGATGGATCAGTGCTTAAGAACCCTGGCTGCTCTTCCAGGGGACCTTGGTTCAATTCCTAATGGTGGCTCAACCATAACTCCAGTTTCAGAGACGACTCCAATGTCCTCTTTTGGTTTTTCGAGACAAGGTTTCTCTCTGTAGACTGTGTATCCCTGGCTGTCCTGGAACTCAGAGTTTGGCCTGCCTCTGCCTGAATTAAAGGTGTGTGCTACCACTACCCAGCTCAAAATGCCTTTGGAAGGTACCCAAAGTTCTTAATTCCATCAGTGAGGTGTTTTCTCACCTGATTAATTACAGTAAAGTGCAAGAATTAAAAGAAGGGACTTTGGCTGTGTTAAAGCCCGTTATATTTTAAGTTTTAATTATTATGCCTAAGAGATCCATGAAACAAAAATACCTTGATCTGTAAGCCCCTTGCCCAAGGACAGATAGTTCCAGAAATGCTGGAGGCTGTTGTTAACAAGCCACCAAAAAAGGGAAATTTTCACTCCCCTAAACAAGTAAGTTTGACCCATCTGCACCAGACGTGGTTGATCACATGTAGATGGAAGGTTCACAGGCAGGAAACACATCAGGATATATGGGTGCCCTTGATTGGATGTAGGCAGAATGTCTGTGAATTTTGGATTTTCCTTCTTCAGTTCTTGCCATACTTGATTCTGGGCCATTTCCCAGGAACTTGGGTTTGGACCTGGCCAGAGCCCACCCACCTGGCCAGTATTTAATTAAAGCTTGCTTCAAATTTGGCTTTAAAGTGTGGTAGTCGTCTTATTCTCCATTGGTAGGATTAACAGCTGGAGAGGAGACTCTGTAGTTAAGAGCACTTGCTGCTCTTGAAAGGACCAAGTTTAGTTGTTAGCACTCAACATGGCAGCTCACAACTGCCTCTAACTCCAGCTAGACGACCTGGTGTTCTCTTCTGGCCTCCATAGGCACTTCAATCAGGTGCACATACCCGTGGTTCTCAACTTGGGGGTTGAAACCCCCTTGAGGATCACATATCAGATATCATACATTTAAGACATTTACATTATGATTCCTAACAGTAGCAAAATTCCAGTTGTGAAATAGCAACCAAATTTTTATGGCTGGTGGTCATCACATGAGAAACTGTATTAAAAGGTTTGAAGCATTAGGAAGGTTGAGTACCCCTGGTGTCCATGTGTACCCATATTTAAAAATAATCAAAAGAAAATGAACTTAGAGTAAGTGGTTTACACCTTTCTGAAACCCAAAGCATATGCTTTGAATCAAAGCATTCAGATGGCAGGTGGGTGACTCCTGTGAAGCAGAGTTCAGTTACAGGATAAGCTCAAATCTATATTTAGGTAGTGTTGTAGACATGAATGTTTCTAACTAGCGTCTTCCAGAATCTGTTTTGGATTTGGTAGAGATTGGTTTTATTTGAGACAAGGCTTCATGTAGCCCAGGCTATTCTCAAACTTGCTATGTAGGCAGTATTTTCTGATCCTCCTTCCTCCACACCTCATTTTCTGGGATTACAGGTGTGTGCCACTATGCCCTGTTTTATGCAGTCCTGAGGAGCAAAAGCTAAACAAGGACTCTACCAACTGAGCTGCATCCCAGCCTCTGGCATGTGCTTGTTGGGCATTTCTCCAGGTAGGTTTTGCTCTAATGCCATGTTTTTATTAGTGTATCTTTGTACAAGTGCTCTTCATTACCTTCTGTTTACTTGTACTTGCTGGACCAAGTACTAGCAGGAGTATGAAAGGGGGATGCGGCCACAGCTTCAGGGGTTGAACCTGACTGAGAGAATGAAGTAAACAAACACACAGGAGCATAGAAAAGCTGGCTGGTGGACTGAACTAATCAGGAAGCCTCAGTATTCCAGGAGGGCAGGGTTTATGGTGCACAGGAGAACAAAAAGGTACGTTTAGCCAGGCAGTCCTGCAGCCACCTATGAAATAATTAACTTGGAGGCTTAATATTGGAGTATCTGCTGGGCCATTAGTTCAGGCATATTACTACTAGCTCTTATGCTTAAATTAACCCAATCTATTTATGTTTAACCACATGGCTTGGTGCCTTTGCTTCAGTGCAGCGTTTCATCTTCCTTCCTTTGCCTCTGGCTGGTGTCAGCTGCTCTGCCTTTCCTCTTTCCAGAATTTTCCTGGTTTGGTTGCCCCACCTCTATTTCCTGTCACTAAACCAATACAAGTTAAAAATCTCTACAGTGTACAAGAGCAGTATCGCACAATGGGAGCAGTGTTCAAGCTGCAAATTCAGGGGGAATAGCTATGGTGTATATTTTCTGTGCACACTGTCAACTTCTGCACTCAGACCCCTGAGGAAGGCTTTGCCATCCCCTCTGAGCCTCACCTGGATTGAAGAGACAGCTAGCTTTGCCATTTTCCTATGATTCTGTGGCTAGGGCCTGTGATATATCTATGTCAGCAGTTCATACACACTCAGAGCTTCCTTCACTTTCTCCCTGGAAGAACCTTCCAGGTTCACAGCGCCTTCCCTTTTGGGTAATTCTTAAAGAAGGTGGGAGTAGATATAGCTCAGCAGCTAATAGCACTTACCGTTCTTGGAGAGGACTTGGATTCAGTTTCTAGCACCCACATGGCAGTATACAACAATCTATTCACTGCTGTTCCACTGGATCCAGTGGCCTCGTGGGCCCTGCTAGCATGTGCACTAATAACATGCAGGCAAAACACTTACATAAAACTTACAAACTAGTGCCAGGCATGGTGGCTCACACCTTCAATCCTAGTACATGGGCGGCAGTTTCAGGCGGATTGCTTGAGTTTGAGGCCATCCTGGTCTACAAATCAAGTTCCAGGACAGCCAGGGCTCTTACACAGAAGAAACCCTGTCTCTTGAAAAAACCAGAATAAATAAATAATCCTAAAACAAAAGCAATAGCCACGGGAACTGGAAGCTGAAGCTCAAGAGTGGTAGACCTTATTTAACCTGCCTGGTGCCTCAGTGCAGTCCCTAGCAATACCATCCTACTTCTGAGCTCCTTTGGCTCCCTCATCTGCTACACACAGGGATTGAGCTCCTGTTCTGCACTTTGCTTTCTGATTTGTCTGGACCCCAGGGGACTGACTTCACACCACCTCTCCTTGCTTTTCCAGCCCCTCACATTGTTTCACATGGTGCATAGGAGGTTTTTGAAACTACAGCATGCCTACCTGTTGAAGTTTAGCTTTTACTCAAGCATCATAGAATCCCATCTCTATTCTTGAATAAACCCTTCAGTACCACGATGACCTGTTTTTGAATGAGACAAAGATCAAAGAGAAGTGCTGGGGCTGGAGAGATGGCTCGAGTTTTAAGAGCACTTGCTTCCGAGCACCAGTACCAGGTATGTACAGGCAGGCAAAACACCCAGGCATGTTTTTAAAAGTTGTTTTAATTTTAAGGGAAATGAAAGATTTCTTAACAGTTGGAAGAAAGTAAACATTGACTAGTGACCAGTAGGCAAACAAGAGTCAAATAGGTGTACAGAAAGCAACTACTACTTGTAGACAGAGCAGCTGAGCTCCTGACCCTTCCAAGGATCCCATTTACCCCAGGAACAGGAATATGCAAGCCTAACAGAGTTAGAGAAACATTTTACCAGGTAGGAAGACGGCAAGGATTGCCAGATAGCACAGGGGACATACAACACAGTGAATGGCTCAACTGGATGTCCATTTTATGTCAGTTGGAAAGAGTTGCACAGCTAGGAGTTCCAAGAAAATTATAGAGGGAGACCATAGTATAAGAATTCAGCTGACATTTTTGAGGATGGGGAGGTGAGCATCAAGTAGTCTTTCATGTACCACTGTACACTGGATGAGAAAGTGAAACAGCACCTAGAAAGGAAGTGCCTGTGTGCAAAGGAGAAAGGCTTCCTAAAGCCAGGCAGAGAAATGCAGGTTTGAGGCCTAGAGAGGTGGCTCATTGGTTAAGTGTACTTTTCTTCCAGTGGTCCTGAGTTCAGTTCCCAGCAACCAGATGGTGTCTCACAACCATCTCTAATAGAAATTGATACCCTCTTCTGTCACACAGTCATTCATGCAAATAAAGCACTGGAATACATAAAATAAACCTTCAAAAAATACAGGTTTGAGACTCTGGTCATCACTTGAGCCAATTGCTAGGCACTAAATAGCTATTGAAAAAACCATGCTTTTGTAAGACAATCCAGATGATCCAAGTATGAATATGAATGTTTTAAAACGTAACCACAAATGGCAAAGTGTGGAGAGGGGGACACCTCTTTAACTCCTCCCTCCAGCTTCTGAAACACTATTGAGAAATTTAATCCCGGAAAAGACCACTTCTACAACTAAGAGTAAAATTTAGTCAAGAGTAAAGCAATTTGCCCATAGCCCCATCACCAGTAAATGGCCAAACTAGAGAGTTTTCCAACATACAAGCCTCACCGAAAAAAGTAGCATTGCATTCTGCAATAACTGAAAAATTACTTATGAACTTAAATATGTATGACGCCTGTATCGAACGCCTGAATCGGCTCATTTTACGAGGCAAGCGTTTAATTAATGTACATGTGTCAAGGGGGAGAGAGAACCAAACAAGCCAAAGAGCCTACGAGCTCGACGTAAACTCGAAATTGAAGCTGCTTCTGCTAATAAGATAGCACGTCAGTAGCACTGTTTCGGATAGACGACGTAGTCGGGTCACCCCGAAACTCCGTGTTTTCTGTACTTCTAGGTCAACATAGGAAGACCAAGAAGATCAGCACCCAGAGTTTTGAGCCGCTTCCATCACTAGATCTTGTTCTAAAGGTCGCGCTCTCAGCCGAGAACACTACAAATCCCATCGTGCCTCTCCGGCGGAGGTGGGTGGGCCCTTGTGCACGTGGACGACCCTGACCAATAACGACTGTCGTTACAGCGAACAGTTTGGATGCGTTTGTAAAAGGCCGCAGCAGGCAAAGAGAGAAGAGCCGACGGCGGTCGCCTGCGAGAGGTCCCTGGAGATGGGAGACAGGTGAGTGAGACCTGTGTGCGAGGCCAGGGAGCGGCCGGGCACGGCTCGGGCGAGGGTCAAAGCGGAAAATATGTTATGAGAACTGTGTGTCGGGGTGCTTCTACTTCTGCTGGAGCCTCACTTGGCACCGGAAGTGGGCGTCGTGCAGAGGATGCCGGGATGCAGGTCGCATAGGAAGTGCGTTTTGAAGCCAGATAGTCCCGGAAACTGCGCTTAGGTGCACGCTCCTAAATAACACGGGGAAAGACCAGGACTTTGATCTGATAGGAACCAGCCTCATTCTTCACACTCAGTAAAGGCCTGCGGGCTTTGACGCTTCGGTCCAGTCCGATAGTCTTATTCCTAAAATGGCCAAAACGCCTCTACAGATCCCTTCAGTGAATGCGCGTACTCCAGCAGTTCTTTTTCACTTGAGCGCTAAACACGCCCCTAAGCGAGCGTCCTCGACACCGACCAGCTCTGCGGCTGGGTGGCACCAGGGCGAAACCTACCTTGTCTTGGGTCCCCTCTTCCAGCGCCAGGCGCTGTTCATCCTCTTGCTAAGGAAAGACGACTATCCTGAGATCCTTCAGGTTTCCAACGCAGCTCCTAAACAAGTCGCGTTCCTTGTGTATCCTTTCAACACAGTCTGCTAGCCGGCTTACTGTCTGTCATCCTAGCACTGGGGAGGCAAAGGCAAGATTATCTTGAGTATGAAGACAGCTAGGCTAGGTGGCACACCCTGTCTTCCCCCACCCCACCACCCCAAAAAAGGAGCTGCGAATGGTAGCTCACGCCTTGAATCCCAGAACTCTGACTGAGACAGGCTAGTCTCTTGACTCAGAAAGAAACAAAAAAGAGAGATGTAAATCTCCATTTTCCAGGACTTAAATCACTGCTGAGGCATTAGACATCTATCTACACTATGTCCTTAATTTCGTGTGTGTGTGTGTGTGTGTGTGTGTGTGTGTGTGTGTGTGTGTTCTCTTTTGACACTTGCTACCTTCTAAGCCACGGGCTGTCCAAATCTGCAGCTGCCTAAGGGAATTCTGCTGTTTCCTCAGGCACTGACTCTTTGAAAGCTATCAAGGGAACTTTTCTAAATCTCTGTCCCCCTTTAAAGAACTTACGATTCAAAGGTTGAGGTGGAATTCTCAGAAAAGCTGCACAACAAATCTTATCTCCTCTCCTTGCTAGAGTCTCCCAAAAAGCCGTCCTCTTTTTTTTTCCTCGCTTCTACTTAAAACCGCTTTTAACCTGGTTCCTCCCTACTACTTTTTGTTAGCTACTTGCTGACTCAGCTTTCTGACCGCAGGTCAGTTTTATTTAATCAAACAGGTGTAACATATCTTTGCATCATTTAATGAATGCTCCAGAGCATAACAAAAGTAACAGGCCTTAAGATAAAATTCTACAACATCATCCACTCCCCATTAATTTCTTTTTAAAACAAAAAATAGTCTACACAATGCACTGCGCTTTTTACATTCCATAATATGTGTTGATATGTGCTCGGTATACAGATCTCACTCTTCTTGGTGGCTTTACAATAGCATATTGTCTGCTTACACTGTACTGAGTTCTTTAATGAAACTCTTCCTGTCTTGTAGTTAGGAAGTCTTACAGAGGGATCTCTGTAGTTTGGAGCCCATCTTGGTCCACATATTGACTTTAAGAACAGCCCAAGTCTGCATAGTGAGACCCTGTCTCAAAAGGGGTGAGGGATAGAAAGATGTCGAAGTGGTTAAGGGTGCATATTGCTCTTGCAGAGGGTCTGAGTTCATTTCCTGCCACCCAGTCTGGTAGCTCACAACCACCCATATCTGCGGTTCCAGGGATATCCATTGCATCTGTCCTCTAGGTATGCCTATACTCATGCACATAGCTTGATAGATACAGGCACACATATACATGTAATTAAAAGCAAAAATGAAAATATATACATATAAATTATGACCTCTTAGAAGTGAAATTACTAAAGCAACGTGTTTATTACATATTTTTATTTACATCCTTTCCAATAGAGTGGTGATTATATATGCCCATTAACAATGTAACAATGATAGTTCACATTCTATTAATAAAAACTTTCGTCTCTTATTGCTTTACTGAATTTTACTTTTCAGTTTACTTGTTTGATTTATAGTGCTGGGAATAAAATCCAGGACCTTAAGCGTGTTGGCAAGTACTCTGCCTCTGTAACTCTGATGAAGTCCTTTCTGCTCTTTCTGATGGATTTTTTTTTTAAATTTAATTGGTACTAGGGATTAAAACCAGAGACCTATAACTAAACTATATGTCAGCCTTCTCTATGTGCACGAGTGTCTGTATACCACCACCCAGATGAGGACATTAGATCACTTGGTTGTGAGCAACCATGTGGGTCCTGATAACTGAACTCAGATCCTTCTCAAGAGAAACAAGTATTATTAATTAACCTCTGAGCCATCTCTCCACCCCTCCCACACACACCTTTTAATTTTTTTTTAAGATTTACTTATTTTTATTTTATATGCCTGATGTTTCCATGTATGTCTATTTATCATTTCAGAAAGCAGAAGAAAGAATTAGAATTAGTACAGGCAGGTCTAAGAAGCCTTGTGGGTTTGAGGAATTGAAACCAGGTCCTCTGTAAGAGGAACAAGTGCTCTTAGCAAGGAGCCGTCTCCAGAGCCCCTCTCTCTCCTTTATCCCTTTAGCATTTGAATTTTGAATTTTGTTTTCCCTCCTCTGTTTAAGGTACTGATAGTTTTATTGAAATGCTATACAGATAAAATCGACCTATTACAAATATTACAATTTAAGAGATCTTGTAAAGCTACAGAATTGAAAATCATCTCACAGAGTTTTCTAATATCTTTCATCATCCCAAGGAAAGCTTGTGACCATCACTACTAGATCCGTCCTCCTTCCTGCACCGCTAGCCTCCTTCTGTCTACACATTCTCCTGTTCTGGATGTTTCATTTATGGAATCATACAATGTGTGTGATTCTGCATTTAGTTCCTTTCATGTAGCATACTATTTCAAATGGCCAGTCATGAGAAATCTTGCTCAACATAAGTATTCAATAGATATTTGCAGATTAAACTACAGTGAAATACCATATGATGCCCACTGCAATAAGATGTCTATAATGAAGACTTTGCAGAAATAGAAATCTTATGTTGCCTGTGGGAATATAAAGGGTACAAGCCCCTTTGAAAAACCTCCTTTCAGATTCTGAAATGTTAAATGTTCAGAGATGTTTACCATGTTTGAACATTACACAATGTTTACACGTATTGAAATATATAGCCTAGCACTGTGGTCCATATACAGGAGGCTGAGGCAAGAGGTTTTTCAATAATTTGAGGTCTGCCTGGCTGCATAATAAGTTCCAGAACACAAAGTAAAATCTTATCTTTAAAAAAAAAAAAAAGTAGTATATGGTACCCAATAAATATATACATGAGTGTGTTAATGGAGATCAAATCAAGAGTCTTACACATGCTGAGCCAATACTCCACTGCTCAGGTACATTGCCTCCAGCTTAGTATAAGTTTATGTAAAGCATTTTGACTACACAAAGACTTGTCCCAATGATCTCAGCTAAGTGTCTGTTGACTGACGAGTGGATAAACAAACGACTTACCAATACCCTGAAGTACTGCATTTTAAAAAAAAAAAAAAAGATTTTAAAGGATCACAAGCAGATTATCTATAGTAAGAGGTTTCTGGCCCAGACTTTTGGGCCTACTGTCAAGGTTTAGGCCTGCAGATCAACAGACCCGCAGACCCACAGAGATGCTTACATTAGTTTTAGGCTGATCGGCCTCAGGCCCAGGCATATAACTTGCTAACTCTTTACCTTTAAACTAACCCATGACTCTTATCCTGTTCAGCCATGCGGCTCGGTACCTTTTCTCAGAGCAGCATAGTTGTCCTCTGTATCTTCTGGCTTCTCTCTGGTGTTCTGCTCTGTTCTTCCTGTTCCCATAGTTTTCTTAGTCTGGTAGCCCCACCCACACATCTTGTCTGCCTTTGGCCAATCAGCGCTTTTTATTAAACTCATAGGCGGGACAGTTATTTACAATGTAATATCATAAATCCACTACAATTATCTTTAATTTTTCTTTAATAAAAAAAGCATTAAGGGGCAGAGAAGATGACTCTTATGATGAAGTGCCTGCCTTACAAGAGGATTTAAGTTCTGATCCACAGAAGCCACATACCTTGGGCAGAAGAGCCAAGAGCAGCCCTGGGATTTGTATGCCAACCACTCTGGACAAAATGGTGAGTTCCAGGTTCAGTAAAAGACTCTATCTTAAAAAAAAAAAAAAGTATAAGTTTGGAAAGATAGCTCAGTGGTAAAGAATATGTGTTGTTCTTGCAGAGGACCAGGGTTCAGTTCCCAGAACCCACGTGGGAGCACACAATCTGATGTGCTCTTCTTAACTTTGCAGGCACTAGTGATGCATACGATGCACATCCATATATGCAGGCAAAACATTCATACACATAAATCTAAAAAAAAAAAATACAGTGAATCAGGTGTGGTGGTGCAGGCATTTAATCCCAGTACCCAGGAGACGAAAACAAACAAATCTTTGAGAGTTCAGGCCAGCCTGATCTCCATATTGAGCTCCAGAATAGCCAAGTCTACATATAGAGATCCTGTCTCAGAAAAAAGTGAGAAAGGACAGTGTTGTCAGCCTCACTTGGGAACACACACATACATTTACATATATACAGGAGTATTAGTCAAGTGTAGCTGGGCAGTGGTGGTGCATGCCTTTAATCCCAGCACTCGGGAGATGGAGGCAGGTGGATCTCTGTTAGTTCAAGGCCTTGTCTTGAAAAACAAAGAATCAAGTGTAGAAGTACATGTCTGTAATCCAAGTCAGCCTGGACTGTGTAGATATATCCTTCTCAAAAATATTTAGATAGTGTTACAAACATTGAACTTAAGAAGCAGAGAAGATAGGTCAGTGAGTGGAGTACTAGCATCCACAGAGCCCAGGGTTTGATTCCTCAGCACTGCATACGCTGGGCTTTATGGCACATACCAGTAATCCCAATATTTGGAAGTTGATGCTGGAGGACCAGAGGTTCAGTGTCACTGTTGACTATATAGAGAGTTTGAGACCATCCTGGGATAATAAGACAGTGTCTTTAAAAAAGCAGTGGTGATAGTGAGAGATGGTAACACCCGCCTCTAACCTTAGCACTCAAGAGTTGGAGGTGGGAAGATAAGTACAGGGTCAATCTAAGCTCCATCTGATGCCAAGGTCATGGGGGAGGTGTGGAGAGATGGCTCATAGCCAAGAGCACTTACTGCTCTTCCAGCGGTTTGGTTCCCAGCACACCAAATCCCAGTGCTTGTCCAGCCCATATTTGTAAGTGGAAAGAACCATCTTTGTCATATGACAAATCTTTCCTTGATTTGCTTTAGACTGCTAAGATCTCTACTTAGGGGAGCTGGAATCTGACTGGAACCCTGAGCAAGAGCTTTGCCAGGAGGAAACAGAATGTCTGCATTGTTACATCAAGAATCAGCCTCCAGAAGACTTAAGCCAAGTGTCATATCTCACTACAAATGAGCATGCCTGTTTCTGTGCCGTCTGATCATCACAGAGTAATGAGACACACGTTAGGTTTTATGGACACAGGTTCCACTGTTCCCCAGGGGCCCAGAAAAAGAGGAATGACCCATCTTCCCTGTGCTCTGGTTCTCTCTCATGTGACCCATGTTGACCTTGGACTCCTTTGTAACTGAGGATGACACTGAACTCGTGTTTCTCTTTGCTTTAGTTGGAAGTTTCTGTCCTGCCAGAAACTCTCACTTACCCGCAGCCGCTTCCCAAGTATTGACTCAGAGGCTTAACGGTCCTTATAAATTCTCAGTCAGTAGCTCAAGCTTCTTACTAACCAAGTCTTACACTTACATTAACCCGTAATTCTCATCTTTGTTTAGCCATGTGACTTGGTACCTTTTCTCAGTTGAGCATTCTCATCCTGCTTCCCCTGCGTCAGGCTGGCTATTGGGTCTCTCCCAGAATTCTCCTAGTTTGGCCGCCCTTCCTCTACTTCCTGCCTGGTTACTGGCCAGTCAGCATTTTATTAAACCAGTACCAGTGGCAAATCTTTACAGTGTACAAGAAGAGCATTGCCTCCCAGCACTTGTCTTTACCTCCTGAGTGCTGGGCTTACAGGCATGTACCAGCATCTCCCATGTATTCAGATCTGAAGCAGCATTCTAGTCCCAACAATTGGGAGCCTAAGACAAGAGGATCTGTGAGAATTTGAGACTAGCTTGGGTTACTGTATAGTTAGGGTTACTATTTCTGCCTCAAAACACTGTAGCCAGAAAGCAAGTTGGGGGAAAAGGGTTTATCTGGCTCACACTTCCCTATCATCATCAAATAGTCAGGACAGGAACTCAAGCAGGGCAGATACCTAGGGGTCAGGAACTGATGCAGAGGCCATGGAGGGAAATCTTTATTCTTTTTTTTTTTTTTTTTTTAAATATGTGTGTGTGTGTGTGTGTGTGTGTGTGTGTGTGTGTGTGTGTGTGTGTGTATATACAGTTTTTTATGTTTTTCTGTGAAACGGCCTTGGCTGTCCTGGAAGTCACTTACTTTGTATACCAGTCTGGCCTTGAGCTCACAGAAGTTTGTCTGCCTCTGCCTCCTAAGTGCTGAGATTAAAGGCATGTACCACCATGCCTAGCATCAGCCTGTTTTCTTACCGAACCCAGGACCACCAGCCCAGGGATGGTATCGCCCACAATAGGCTGGGCCCTCCCCCATCAATCACTAATTAAGAAAATGCCTCACAGCCAGATCTTATAAAGGCTTTTTTTTTTTTTTTCAGTTGAGGTTCCCTCCATTCAGATAACTCAGGCTTGTGTCAAATGGAAATTACCCAGCACGGCTACATTTTTACAAGCCAGTCTGAACTACAAAATGAGATCCAGTGTCAAAAATAAACAAACAGAAACCCACCCCCCCCCTCTCTCTCTCTCTCTCTCTCTCTCTTTCTCTCTCTCTCACTCGCTTGCTCTCAGTGCTAACATCGTGTGGATGTATTTTGCTGACAGTCTTGTCTTTATAGGGGCTGTGAACAATGGAACCAAACTCTCAAAGGACTAAAGTCCCAGCTTTTTTATCTGACTTGGGGAAGGCCACATTGAGGGGAATCAGAAAGTGTCCCCGATGTGGTACGTACAATGGAACCCGTGGGTTGAGCTGTAAGAACAAGACATGCGGAACCATATTTCGCTATGGTGCCCGGAAGCAGCCTAGTATTGAAGCTGTCAAAATCATCACAGGCTCTGATCTACAGGTCTACTCCGTGCGGCAAAGAGACCGGGGCCCTGACTACCGATGCTTTGTGGAGCTAGGTGTTTCAGAGACGACAATCCAGACAGTGGATGGGACAATCATCACTCAGCTGAGCTCTGGCCGGTGTTACGTCCCTTCATGTTTGAAAGCTGCCACTCAGGGCATCATGGAAAACCAGTGTCAGCACATGAAGCTAGCAGTTAACTGCCAGGCGGAGGCCACCCCTCTGACCCTGAAGAGTTCAGTTCTGAATGCCATGCAGACCTCCCCAGAAACCAAACAGACCCTCTGGCAGTTGGCCACAGAACCTACTGGACCTCTGGTACAGAGAGTCACTAAAAACATCATGGTAGTGAAATGCAAGGCGAGCCAAAAGCACAGCTTGGGCTATTTGCACACATCCTTCACGCAGAAAATCAGCTCCAGAAGCTTGCCAGAGCGCCGCTTCTTCTGCTCCTGCCAGACGCTGAAGTCACACAAATCCAGTGTCCCCAAGGCCGAGGCAGCCCCGAGGTGCATCCACTTCTTTGCTTGCCTCTGTGCCTTTGCCAGTGATGATACGTTGGCTCAGGAATTCTCAGACTTCCTAAATCTTGATGCCAGCGGTAGGTGGGAAGATTGACAGTTACTCAGTTGTTCTAAATTGGCAGAGAAGGCATTCCACTGATGCCTTTGGAATGTATCCTAAAATTCAGGTGCTAGATAGTACAAATGAAAAGCACTCCCATTTTTTAGTTTTTAGTGAGTGTGTGTGTGATGTATGTGAGTAGGATACATGTACGATGGCACACATGTACGTCTCTCAGGACAGCTCTGGTGTTAGTTCTTTCCATCTTTACAAGGGCTCCAGGAACTGGACTTAGGCTCATAACTAATACTTCTGCCTACTGAGCCATCTCACTAGTGCATCTTTTTAAAAACAAAATACAGTGTTAGCTGGGCAGTGGTGGCACACACCATTGATCACAGCACTTGGGAGGCGAAGGCAAGCAAATATCTGTGAGTTTGAGGGTAGCTACACAGAAACCTTGTCTTGAAATCTCCCCTCCCCCCCCAAATACATACATACATACATACATACATACATACATACATACATACATACTAGGGTTACAGGCCAGAGCAGCCAATTCCGACTAACATTCCTTCTTTGAATTCCAGCCAGCACAGTACTTGCATAAAAATTTGACTGGACTGTTGAAACTAATGGTAAAGGGAGATGAATGTTTTTACTGAGACAGTGGGTTTAGTAAAGTGTTTGCTGTATACTCAAACTTACACAAGTACACAGGTACCCAGAGGTTAGAGATGTCAGATATCTCCTCCAGCTGTAGATGCAGGCTCCAACCCCCAACTTTTATTTCTTAATGATTATTAGCTACCAACAGCTCCCACCTCTTTAGTTTTACATTTCTCAGATGTACAGATGAAAAGCACTCCCATTTTTTAGTGAGTGTGTGTGTGATGTATGTGAGTAGCTATACTACAGGTAGAAGGGTGTGTGTGTGTGTATGTTATACATTCTAAGCAAGTGTTCTGCTTCCAAGCCACTTCCCCATTTCCAAATGTTTGGGAGAGTTCTTTCAAGTAACTTATTTTACATTAAGCAATGGTCTATCTTTTTTTTTTTTTCCAGAGTCAGATTTTTATAGACTATTTTTTCTTTAGCTGGGAGCCCATATTTTCTCTTGGATAGTGGTAGTAATTCAGACACTTTTTTTCCCTAAGGTCTTAAAGAGATAATCGTGCCCCAGTCAGGCTGCCACTCAGAATCATCTGTGTCAGCTTGTGAATCCGCTGCCTCTAGGCCACGGAAGAGGAAGAAGGATGAAGTATCTGGTGAGACAGTCTCGCTTATTATCTCTTTGGTGTTGGAGATTATCTTTTGTCTTTCACTCACTGAGTCTGAGGAATTGTGAGATTTTTTTGTTTTTTAAAGTTTTGGTTTGGTTTTTGGTTTTTGAGACAGGGTTTTTCCACATAGCCCTGACTGACCTGGAACTCACTTTGTAGATCAGGCTGGCCTTTAATTCAGAGATCCACCTGCTTCTGCCTCTCACGCTGGGTTTAAAAGCTTGCACCACGACCCCCTGCTAGGACTCTTATTCTGAACAATTTATTGTGTTAAAGTCTGGGCCACGTGTGGTGGCGCATTCCAAAAGCAGAGGCAGGTGGATCTCTTGAGTTTAAGAACAGCCTGGTCTACCTCAAGAGTTCCGGGCCAGCCAGGGCTACATATTGAAACCTTGTATCAAAAAAAACAAAACAACAACCACCATACTCGTATTGGGAGTGTAGTTCAGTAGGAGAGTGCTGGCTCACTCATCCACAAGGAACAGTAAGATGGCTGTAGTAGTACAGGAAAGTAATCCCGACTCTTAGAGGATCGGGATTGAGGCCATCTTAGGCTACACTGTCTCAGAAACAAAAGCAAACAAAGGAAAATCAAAAAACTTCATAGAGGAAGGCAGAGGAGAGCTCGGTAGAAAGGAAAGGTTTAATGGTGGGTCTACTCCTTCATCTCACTGTTTTCTGACCCAACTTTAATACTGGGTCCTTCTAGAAACTAAAGCTATCCTAGATATTAGCAAAGACTGTTTATGTTTTAGATGCTTTAGAAATTTTTATCAAATCAAATTTTGTAATTTTACAGAATTTAAAAAAATATTTTATGTGTGTTTTGCCTGTATATATACATACATGTATGTGTGTTCACGTATGTTTGTGCACCGTATATGTATCTGGTACCTGAGGAGGCCAGAGAGTATGGACTACCCTGGACCTGTTCTTAACTGCTGAGCCATTGCTCTAGTTCCAGATTTGCAGACTTCTTTGTCAGGGCTGGAGATGACTCAGAGGTTAAGAGCACAGGCTGCTCTTCCAGAGGTCCCAAATTCAGTTCCCAGCAGCCACATGGTGGCTCATGACCATCTGTAATGAGATCTGGTGCCCTCCTCTGGCCTGCAGGCAGAACACTGTCTACATAATAAATTTAAAAAAAAACAAAAAAAAAAACTTTCTTTGTCTTTGTCTGTGTCTGGACTGGAGAGGTAGCTCAGAGAATAAAGGCTCAAGCCTGAAGACCTGAGTAATTGTCACTCACGATGGAGAGAGCAAACGCCCATAAATTATTTTCTGACTGCTCCATGTGCCTGCCCTGTGGAACACCCATACACACATACAAAATTGGTAAAAAGTTGAGGGCTGGAGAGATAGATGGCTTAGCAGTTAAGAGCGCTGGATCCTCTGGAAGAGGATCCCAGGATCATTTCCCAAGTATCCACATGGCAGCTCACAACTGTCTGTAACTCCAGCCCCAAAGAATCTGGCTTCCTCACATAGATATACATAAAGGCAAAAACACTATGCACATAAGATAAAAATAGATATTTTAAAATCAGTAAAAATGTTATACACTCTGTGTGTGTGTGTGTGTGTGTGTGTGTGTGTGTGTGTGTGTGTGTGTGTGTGTTTCTTGGGTGGAGTTGGTTCTCTCCTTCTGCTCTGTGGGTCCCAGGAATTGAGCTCGGATCTTTAGGCTTAATAAAATGTGCCTTTCTCCATTCAGCCATCTTCCTTGCCTGTAACTGCAGACTTGGCTTGGAGAGTGGTAGGCTGGACTGACATTTGAAGCAGGGTCTCACTAAGCTGAGTCTAACTTTGAACTCACTGTGTAGCTGAAATAACCTTTAACTCCTGATCCTCCTGTCTCTACCTCCCAAGTGCTAAAATTACATACCTGGCTGCAGAAATATCATGTTTTGTTTGGGGATTTTTGTTGTTGTTGTTTTGAGACAGGGTTTCTGTGTAGCCCTCGATGTCCTGAAACTAGCTCTGAAGACCAGGCTGGCCTTGAATTTACAAAGATCTGCCTGCCTCTGCCTCCAGAGTGCTGGGAATAAAGGCATGAGCCACTGCCACCACCTGACTTTGGTTTATTTTGAGACAAGATCTCCTAAATTCCAGGCTAGCCTTGCACTAGATGATAACATTGAATTTATTCTCCTGTTTCCACTTCCTCGCTGCTGGGATTACAGGTTTATGCTGCCACCCTCAGTCTGGGCACAGAGGCTCCATCTTAGTGCATGTCAGACATGTAATGTACTCCACCAGCTGAATTGTGTCCCATTCCCTAGGTGTGGGAGATTATGTTGTTCCATTGTAAATAATTGTCCCACCCATTGGTTTAATAAAAAGCGCTGATTGGCCAAAGGCAGACAGAAAGTATGGGCGGGGCTACCAGACTAGGAAAACTCTGAGAACAGGAAGCACAGAGCAGAATGCCAGAGAGAAGCTGGAAGAAGCAAAGGACATCTATGCTGCTCTAAGAAAAGGTACCGAGCCCCATGGCTGAACAAGATAAGAGTCATGGGTTAGTTTAAGCGGTAAAGAGTTAGCAAGTGATACGCCTGGGCCTTAGGCCGATCAGCCTAAAACTATTGTAAGCATCTGTGTGTCTCTGCGGGTCTGCTGCGGGCCTAACTAAACCTTGAGGCTAGGCCCGAAAGTCCGGGCCAGAAACCTAATACTACATCTAGGCATGTGTTAAGTACTGTAACCTATTTGTTGTTGTATGAATTCTGGTTGTAATAAATAAAACAAAAAGCCAGATATCGGGGAAAGGCTGAAATATCAAAGAGAGCAAACACCACAGTCAGATCTCACGCAGCTGTCTTCCAGCTTCCTCAGCCTCACTCCTCACTTCTTCTGCCTGCTCTGTCTTTCTGTGCCTGCCTTAAATACCTTCTTTGTCCACTTGTTTCACATCTAGGTTAAGATTAAAGGTGTGGGCTACTACTATTTGGTAGTTAGTCTTGAACTCACAGAAACACAGAAAGATCTCCTCTGTCTCTGTTAGTCTTGAACTCACAGAAACACAGAAAGATCTCCTCTGGCTCTGGAGTTATGGGATTAAAGGCCTGGCACCACCACTGCCTGCCTGGGAGCCTGGAACTTGCTCTGTAAACCAAGCTGGCTTTAAACTCTGATCTGTTGGGATTAAGGGTGGAGGTTACCACTCCTGGATATTCCTTGTGCTGGGGTTAAAGGTGTGAGTTCCCACTCTCTGATTGACTGTGGGTAGATCTCTGATATTCCAGACTGGTTTTATTAAATATATCACATATCACCACAATTTGTGTTCTAGGTTCACAGGTGAACAGCTCACTGATGCCACAAGATGCAATAAACAGCAATGTAAGGAAGAGTGGCCTGAAAAAGCCTGTGGTTGCTTCTTCACTGAAAAGGCAGGGTAAGTTTCCCTTCCTAGAAGGGGCTTCAGGGGTGGAACACCATGTGGAAGTGGTCTGAAGGAGTAATCTGAAGAAATGGTATCTGCTGTTCCCCGAGTCTTGTCACTGACAGAGACAGCGGCAGATGATGGAGTCACGGTAGCTGAGGTTTCTCCTGTTTTCCCAGGTTCAAATCATGCTCAAGAAAGATTGCTGCCATCATGAGATTGGATCTCAGCACTCTCTTGGGCAGCTCACAAACCTACATCTCTAGCTTCAAGGGATCTCTTTTTCTGGCCTTGAAGAAAACATACTCACAAAATAAAACAGTCTCAGGGCTAAGGAGATTGCTCAGTGGTTCAGAGCTCTTTCAGGAGAACTGAGGTCAGTTCTTAACACCTATTTCAAGCAGCTCACAACTGTAACTCAGGATGTAGACCACACTGATTCTGAATTTGTGATTCAGCTCCAATAGTAACTCCAACTCCAGGGGATTCAGTACCCTCTGGCCTCTAATAGCACTGAGCAGGCATGTGGTACATATTATAGACCATGTTTAAAAAAAAATAAAGTAAATCTCTAAATTTTAAATTTTACTTTATTTTATTATTTAGTTTGTCTGTATTCACCTGTTTTTTGCCTGTGTGTATGCTGTGTACCTGCATTCAGTGCCCTCAAAGGCCAAAAGAGGCTGTTGGATCCAACTGAAGACTGGCATTGCAGACAGTTGTGAGCTATAGTATAGGTGCTGGGAATTGAACCCTGCTTCTTTGGAAGAGCAACCAGTGCACCTAACTGCTGAGCCATTACTCTAGCTCTTATAATAAATTTAAAAATAATAAATTCTGCTACCTATATAGTGGTATACTTTTGCATTCCTAGTACTCGGGAAGTAAAGGTATATCACCATAGCTCAAAGTCAACCTAGTATGCAAACTGAATTCCAGGCCAGACAGGGCTGTTTGCAAGATCTTCCTTTAAAAAGCTAAGATGAAATAGTAAGTTAATCTTAGAGACAGAGTGGTTTAGTGCTTGCCAGATTTGTAGAAAGGTGTCTTACACTGGAAGTGAACATATGACAGAATGCAGAGCCTGTGCACTATTCTAGACAATTGTAAACTGCCAGCTCCTATGATCCACTCCAAGGTAATAACAGGAAAACCTCAGAGTTGCAAATGATAAGAAATTTTTTTATCTGAGGAGAATTAAGAATGATATCTAACTGACTGGTGAAATAAGGACACATACATGCCTGCTGATGGTAACTTTCTCTTTACTTTTTAAAAATGGTCTCTGACTCTGTCTCCATTCATCTGCATAGCTTCACACTGCCACAGTCTATACATACAACTATACATCTTTCCTTATATACATATGGTCATACATCCGTATACACAGTTACATCTATTTTCACATGTCTGTACATACTTTATATACATCCTCTTCTACATCTCCTTTTATACAGCCTCATCTTCCTTGTATCCACAGTTGCAGATCTCCACACGGCTGTAGCTGTTCATCTCATATACACAGCTCTCTCGCCATGTAACACTTTACACTGCTCTTACACATACTTACAGCACTTTGCACAGTTCTTATATTCAGCTTTATCTCTCACACACACATGCTTCTTCTACATCACTCACTCTCTCATTCACTCACTCACATATCTCACCCTCTCTCT
The DNA here is from genome assembly GCA_033318265.1 of Phyllotis vaccarum. Lineage (NCBI taxonomy): Eukaryota > Metazoa > Chordata > Mammalia > Rodentia > Cricetidae > Phyllotis > Phyllotis vaccarum. Next base: position 65,627,870 of record JARWLC010000014.1, on the reverse strand, counting down.
AGGCTTCTTTATCTCTCAGCACACATGCTCACATCCTTCATAACTTCATCCCTACATCACTGTTTCTCCCACACACTCTCGTTCATACACACTCACCTTCCTTCTCTCTTCTCCCTACACTGCTGCTGCTCGGTGCTTCCTTAGCCACTGAAATTCAGGACTTAACAATAACAGTAGCAGGTTGAACCTGAGTGGTCAGGGGACCTGCAGAAGGTCAACTATTGAAGGGGTCTATCTCAAAACAGCCTGGCCTTGACAATAAACGCCAGCTGGGAATTAGTCTTTGTATAGTTTCTGCAGGAGCAATTTAGTCTGTTGAATCTGTTCTGCAGTCTAAGGTTGTGTCTTTGAGACTGAGACTACCATTGCTGTCCTGTGTCAGTGAAGAGGAATAGTCTCTGTACATCATAATTATATAGATTAAATAGAAATAAGCTTTCCTGACTGTCCATAACTATAAGTGTACCCACACTATCAGTGGGCTGTGGAAGGGACCCCACAGCTATTCTTACCAGGGAGGCTTTACAGTGGCACCTGAGAAAGTTACAGACAGAAAACAATTGGACATTAACAGTCAGTGACCCCTCTGTCAGGTAGGGCTTCCCTTCAAGGAATTATATGTCTGGTGGGTTCAATTTGTCAAACATGAATTATCACCTTCTGTATACTTCCATGGCCCTTGGCAGCCATGTAGGTCCTAATCAAACCCAGGTCTTCAGGAGCAACCCGTGTTCTTAACCTCTAAGCCATTTCTCCAGATCCTAGTTTGGCTTGATTTGGTTTTGAGACAGTCTCACGTTGTAACCCTGGCTGTCCTGGAACGTGATATGTAGACCAGGCTGGCTTCTTGCTCCTGAATGCTGAGGTTAATGGCGTGGGCCACCTCGTCTGGCTGTTCACCCTGTTTTTCTCCAGCTCCTGCTCCTCCTGCCTCTACTTCCCAAATACTAACATTTAGGCTCAGGAATGGGAGTAATTTCTTTAAGAGGACATAGGATCCCTTGGAACTAAATTACACCTGATGTGGATGCTAGGGTCAGCATTATAGTGCTCTAGATGTTCAGCCAGTGTTCTCAACTGTTAAGTCATCTTTCTAGCCTGTGGTTAATTGCCTTAAACCAGGTTAAATTGGCCTTGAGGGCTTTCATTGATTTTTTTTTTTTTTTTTTGCTAATGAATTTACTTTTGTAAACCAGGTTGGCTTCAAACTTGCTATGTATCCCAGGTGTTCCTTGAACTTAGCATTCTCCTGCCTCTACCTCCAAAGTGCTGCCATTACAGGGATATACCATCATGCCCAGTATAGATGGATTTTTAAAAAATGTTTATGGGGCTGGAGAGATGGCTCTGCAGTTAAGAGCACTTGGGACTCTTACAGAGCATCCAAATTTAGTTCCCAGAATTCATGCTGGGTAGCTCATAAGCAAGTATAACTCCAGCTTCAGGGGATTCAGAGGCCTTGCTGGCCTCAGAGAAGACTGCATGGACACAGTGTATATACATATATGTAGGTAGCCATGTACACACATAAATAAAAATAATTAAAAAAAAAAAAAAAAGTCTGGGGCTAGAGAGATGGCTCAGAGGTTAAGAGCACTGGCTGTTCTTTCAGAGGTGCTGAGTTCAATTCCCGGCAACCACATGGTGGCTCACAACCATTTATATGTAATCTGATGCCTTTTTCTGACATAAAATTGATAGATCATTCATATACATAAAATAAATAAATCTTTTAAAAAAGAAGTCTATTATCACATTGGACATCATAAAAAATACATAGTTGTTATTTGTCAATTAAAAAGAAAAAGTCCTAGATCCTATTTCACTTAACTTATTTTCTATATTTAATTTTTGGGGTTTTTTTCCATGTATAAACTACTTGACTATTTCACGTTCCAGCTATTTATTGTGAAAGAAACGTAAAATTAATTTAAACAGTTCTTTTTTGTTTGTTTGTTTGTGTTTTCCTTATCCTAGTGTGTGGTCAGCTATTAGATGAGGCACAAGTGACCTTGTCCTTCCAAGATTGGCTGGCCAGTGTCACAGAGCGTATCCATCAAACCATGCACTATCAATTTGATGGTAAGTACTGCTGGAAGTAGGAGACATGGTTCTACTCTTGATTCCTAGGAACAGTAAGTGAACTTGAGTTCCAAGAACACAGATCCACAAGAAAGTAAATGGCAAGCCAGGTGTGGCTGGGGGGTTAGCCTGAGCTACAGAGGGAGACCTATTTTGTTGTTTTAAAGAAGAATGGAATAGAGCTTAATGTTAGAGCATGTGTTGTCCATACATAAGTCTCTGGGTTGGGTCTCCAATACTGAGAAAAAAATAATAATAATCTAGCCAGATGGCTCAGTGGTAAAGGCCCTTGCTCTATATTTATCCGTGGAGTTCTAGATGTTTCCTTTTGATAGGATTAAGAAAAACTCTGAGCTCATGTGCCCCTGTACAGAGCTCTGTTGACTTTTTCTTCATCTAAATTAAGAAATTAGGATATTTCCCTGTATTTAATGTACTCTGGAGACACATACTGATGCTGACTGAACCTGCAACACTCAAACCCTGTAATCTTCAGCACTCGTAGTCCTGACCGTGCAGGTGAGAGCAAGCAGCCTCCTGCTTTGCTTAAACATAAATGCATCATAGGTATAGAGGGCAAAAGTTAGACAAATGGACAAGCCAATCAGAGGCTCTTCAACCTTACTTCAGTGTTCTCATTTCATGTGCTCTTCAATGGGAAAAGTCTGTTCTGGTGGTTATACAACAAACAATCTGAAGTCATCCTTAGTGGAGAATAGGTGTGTTCTGAGCAAGTATGAAGGACAAGGCTGATGCGTCCTTGGCTCAAATCCCATTAGTCCTTTTGCCTCAGTATATCATCATCATCATATCTTATTTGGTCGGGAGAGGGGCTTGGCCCTCTCCCTGAACATTAAAAAGACAACCAAGTTTCTTTAAATGACATTCTTCTTTTTTATGCAGGAAAACCAGAACCTCTGGTGTTCCATATTCCACAGTCCTTTTTTGATGCCTTGCAACAGAGAATATCCATAGGAAGTGCAAAAAAGCGGCTCCCCAACTCCACCACAGGTGCGGAATCTCCCTGGGAAGAGTGGTAGCAATTGTAACCTTAGAGAACTATGTGAGGAAAAGTCTACATGGAACTTTCAGGGCTAGCAAGTCTGGACTGCAATAGTTAGATCTTAAAACAGTGGCCAACCCTTTAAAAGCAGATACTTTTTCCAGAAAGAGTGAATGGAAACATTCAGGAGATGTAAACTTTGTAAATGACCAGTAGAGACCGTTCGATGCTTTAGGTGTGGAACAGGTTCATAAAAACATCTGAAGCCCCAGTGGCCAAAATCTAGAGGGACATTAATAAATATGTCAGGTGTTTGTAAATGGAACTTGAGTTCCATTCTCTCAGACATGATTGCTTGCCAGAATCTTTGAGAGCATTTGTGTCAAACTGACAGAAGTCTAGAGGAGAGCTTTTCAAAAACTTTGGTCTAGAGGAAGCATTTCCAATAGTACAGTAAGAATATAATTCTGCTGGGTGGTGGTGGTGCACAACTTTAATAGCAACTATCCAGACACAGGCAGGTGAATCTCTGTGAGTTTGAGGCCAGCCTGGTCTACAAAGTAAGTTCGGAACAACCAAGGCTGTTGCACAGAGAATCTTTTCTTTAAAAACAAAATGATAAATATAAAATTAATTATATAAATAAAAATAAAATTAATAATGATAATATAATTTCAACCTGATGTGGTGGCATATGCCTTTCATCACAGCACTCAGGAGGCCGAGGCAGGCCAATCTCTTGAGTTTGAGGCCAGCCTGGTGTGCAAAGGAAGTTCCAGGACAGGGCTACAGAGAGGAAGCCTTCTGGGTTCATCCTAGAACTACAGAAAAGAAACACTTAAACGGTTTCTAAGGTCTAAAATTGAGCCTAGAGACTTGGGGGGGGGGGCTGTCCTCATCATTTGCTTGGTCAGTATCTGCTAGACTCTTACACACTTGCAGGACAAGTAGAGTCCAGATCTGTGATAAGTACAGCTATGCTGCTGTGAGAGAGACTCGTAACAAGGTCACTGAGAGGATGCTGTTGGATGCTGTTGAAGTTTGTTCTTGTTTTTCCACTACAGCTTTTGTTCGGAAAGATGCCTTGCCACTGGGGACCTTTTCCAAGTACACCTGGCATATCACTAATATTCTGCAAGTTAAGCAAATTTTAGACACCCCAGAGGTAAGAGTTTATTCCTCAGGAGCTCTGTGTGTGTGTTCAGTATGGAGTACACATGCATTTGTGGATGTAGAAGCTAGTGATTCTTGTTAGGTGCCTTTTTTTTTTTTCCCAAGACAGGGTTTCTTGTGTAACCCTGACTATCCTGGGATGTTGGTGTCTTTTCTTTCTTTTTTTTTTTTTTTTAAATTATTTCTCAAGTCATGGTTTTTCTGCTGGGATTAAAGTTGTTATTCCAGCACCACCTGGCAAGAAACATGGTCTAACATTGACCTAAAGCTCAACCAATTCAGTCAGACTAGCTGCCCAGCAAGCCCCAGGGATCTCCTGTATTTCCTGCCCCAGTGTCTTTCTTTGGCTTTTGAACTCCACATGTCTATGTGTCTTCAGAACTAAAATTAGAAATAAGTCCCACCACACCTGGCTTTATAGAGACAGCACTTTCCTGACTGAGCCATCTCAGCTCTCAAAGCTCCCCTTTTTCATGATAAAGGATTATTTAGACATAGTCTGTATAGCTCTGAGTCTAATTTTGAGGTCTTCATGCTTTAGAAAGTGTCCTAAAGGGCCAGTGAGATGACTCAGTAGTAATGGTCTGATGACCTTAACTATGATCCCCAGTACCATATGAATGGTGTGGTGTAACACTTCTAATCCCAGCACTAAGCTGGAGGCAAGAGAGTCAACAGTTAAAAGACACCCTCAGCTGAAATCAAGGTAGATGCCAGCTTCAGCTACGTGAGACCCTGTATGGAAGCTTTTGGGGGCCAGACATGGTGGTGCATTGTCTTTAATCCAAGTACTCAGGAATCAGAGGCCAACCTGGTCTACATGATGAGTTCCAGGGCATCCCAAGCTACCAAGTAAGGTCAAATCTCAAAAAAAACAGGAGGGGGGCAGGATTTTTCTTATGAATTAATTCATGATATCCTGCTATCTATGAAGACCCTAGACTTCACTGATTGCCACTAGAACAGATGTTAATACGATTAGATGACATTCTGTTTGTGAAGTCACTGGTCCAGTGTATTTAAACTCTCCTCCCAAATGTTACTTGGTCTCCACCCATTACTCTCTTCCACCGGGAATCCTGACTATTTTACTACATTATTTGCTCACTTATTACTTTAGAGGCATAGACAGAAACCTATAGTTCCAGGGTTACATAGTGAGACTGTCTAAAGAAACAAACAGAAAGATTAGATTAACAAGAAAGCATTGTTGTGTTCAGAAGTAAGGTTTGATGGCTGCACAGCCTTTGTGTGAGCCCTAGAAGAGCCCTAGAGTAGCACCGAAGACAGTTGGAGAATGTCAAATCCAGCTTCTAGGCACTGTTTCCTCTGTCCTTTGCTGTCTGGCCCATCCTTCCTCCACATGGCCTTGATAGCTACTGTGTTTGTTTCCTAAGTCACTGGTTTGCTCTTGGACATTCTCCAGTTAGGTGGCTGAATCCCAAGGACAGTGAAGGACCAGAATGTGAGATGAGTGGCAGGTGCCCACAGAGTATTAGGAGCAAAGGCTGCCTGTGGGTATAGAGGGCCTGTGCCAGCAGTCACTGAGTGGATACCTGATGGCTTCAATCCACAAATGGTTTTCTTGGGACTCATGAGAAAACTCAGTCATTGTAGGGAAAGACACAGATGTGTTTGCAGGACTTACTTGAAAATACCAAAGAGGACATGGTGTGATGATGGTTCCGTGATGAGAGCATAAACTTTGCAAACACAAGGACTCCAGTTCAAATCCTCAGCACCCATGTTTTTAAAGAAAAGCTGGATATGGCCACACAGGCCTGTAACCCTGTCATGATGGACTCCAGCCCAGCTCCAGGTTCAGTGAGAGACCCAGCCTTGAGGTCAAAGTGATAGAGTAGACCGTCACCCTCTTTTGTTCTCTCTGTGTGCATATAGAGGCACATGGATCTGCACACATGTCACATGTACAACACATACTGCATGGATGCAAAATAAGAGAAACTTGTGAAAGAATGTCAAAAGAAAGTTTATTAATTCGCCTAGACTTTAAAAATCATAGGGCTGAGAGATGGTTCAGAGGTTAAAAGCACTGGTTTTACTTCCAGAGAACCCATGTTCAGTTCTCACTACCCACATGACCACTTACAACTTGCATGTAACTGTAATCCAACGCTCTTTACTTCTGGCTTCTTTGGGTACCCACATACATGGGAGGCCTACACACACACACTATCAGATCCCAAACAAACCTGGGCAAGACTCACTCAGCACCTGTGGCTCCTCCGCTCAGCACTTCTCACCCCACCCCTACCCTACTTTCTCCAGCCCAGGGCTGGGCTTCCCTTCTCCTGGTTTCTCTTTCCATTCTGGCCACACTTGGTTCTGCAGTTGTTTCTCTGAGATCCCATGTGGTCTGCCTGGCCCAGTCTGGACCCTCACAGATATCTCTGGCTGTTCTCTACCTCATGTATAATGAAACCCTTCTTAACCATTCCTATGAGCAGTCATGCTCTCACTCTTATACACACATATACATAAATAATATTGATACTTTTAGAAGTTAAAAAGAATCATAAGAGACCTAGTGACACCCAAGATGCATACATATCAAGTTTTCTGTCTCCCTTTGTCATCTGTCTCTTGTCCAGATGCCCCTGGAAATCACACGTAGCTTTATTCAGAACCGGGATGGGACTTATGAGCTGTTTAAATGCCCTAAAGTGGAAGTAGAGAACATAGCGGAGACCTACGGCCGGGTAGAGAAGCAGCCAGTGCTGAGACCTTTGGAGCTGAAGACCTTCCTGAAAGTCGGTGAGTGACTTTCTGAAGTATCTCTTTGTTGTGGGAATCTCTGCACCTTGTCCTTGATCAAAGCACATTCCATCATTGTGTAAGAACCTGACCAAAGGTGGTTGTCTTTTTTGAGCTGCTGCTTTCTGAATGGCAGCTGGAAAACTTGAACCATGGACACATGGTGAAAGAAGCAGGGAACCCCCTGTAGTCCTCCTTCCTCACAGCGGCATCTCAGTTATTTTCATGTGAACCTCCCCTCTGCCTCCTCCCTCCAGGGTCTCACTGTGTAGTCCTGGCTGGTCTGAAACTCAGCATAGACTGAAAAAGGAAATAGGAAGTACGTGATTGTGTCTAGTTATGGTGGATGAAGGGACAGCATAGCCAGAGACAGGACATTTAGGAGATGCCAGAGTGAACATGATCCTGAGCAAGGCCATATGGGGAAGGGGACCAGGAAGTAAAGAGTAGAGAAAGGACTGGCTACCAAAATGGAAGCTGAGGGACAAGCAGCCTTGCAGCAAGGCCGGAGAAGTTTAGGGTAGGGGTGGGCTTACAGCCATTCCCTGTAATAGGTAGGAACCGAGAGATGCTGGGAGAACCTGGTCTGATTTTATACGCTAAGTAGGCACCTCAGCAATTTTTCCCAGGTTTGAGACCTAATGTACACCAGGAACTCAGAGAGGCCTGCCTGCTTCTGGTATGTGATACCCTGGTTAGACCTTTTACATCAAAAGTTTCTGAAACATGCCTTCGCTGATTTCCCACCACTCTCCATGTATATATTCAATGTTAGTTTTTAATTTTTTCCTTACATTTGTGTATCTGTGATTATGTGAATGTGGGCACAAATCTGCTACAATGTGTATGTGGAGATTAAAGGAATCAGTTCTCACCAGTAGGTTCTGGGCATTGGACTCAAGTCATCTGCCTTAGTGGAAAATACCTTTACTTGCTGAGTCGTCTCAATGGCCCTTCCAAAAAAGAAATTTTGATCTGTTTGTATTTGTTAGTGTGTTTTCTGTGTGTATGGGTGCCAGAAGAGACACCCTTTGAGCTGGAATTACAGATGGTTGTGATCCACCCAGTGTGAGTGCTGGGAACTGAACTCAGATCTTCTGAAAGATCGATATGCTCTCTAACTGCTGAACCATCTCTCCTGCCTCATAATATTAAACTTTTCAGAAGCCTACATGTTTTGTCACATATAAATGTTTGATCCTCTGGAGTTTATTCTTAGGTATGTTATTAATATGCCAACGATCTTCTGTTTTCTTCTAGATGGTTATTGATGTCCAATATTTAATATAAGAAACCTTTACAACAGGCAGTGGTGATGCTCGCCTTTAATCCCACCACTGGGGAGGCAGAGGCAGGTTGATCTCTGTGAGTTCAAGGCCAGCCTGGTCTCCAGATCGAGTTCCAAGACAGCCAGGGATACACAGAGAAATCCTGTCTTAAACCATCACCACCACCACCCTGCAAAAAAAAGAAAGAAACTTTTACTAAGCTAGGTGTGGTGGTGCTTGCTTTTCATGCTGGTATTCAAATGGCAGAAGCAGTCAGGTCTGAGTTCCAGACCAGCCAAGGTTACACAGATTCTGTCTCAAAAATAACAGATGTTTTGTTGTGTTCTTGTTACTGTTGGAAATGGCATTAGTCTGTATAGACATTATGCAGTGCCACAGTCTTTGCCGTAGTGGCAGTTTGGACAGTGGGATGGCATCATACACATTTAAGTCTGTCTTTGAACTTGGTCTTTTCTCAGTCTAGCTCTGCATTCACTGTGGTTATTCTGCTGTCATAAAGCCAGCAGTGGGCTTTTTCATTTTATTTTGTGTGGCTGTGGGGTGGGCACCATCCACGTGTCCATGTCCTAGTGAGCATATAGAGGGGTCAGAGAGCACACGTGTGTCCATGTCCTAGTGAGCATATAGAGGGGTCAGAGAGCACACGTGTGTCCATGTCCTAGTGAGCATATAGAGGGTCAGAGGGCACACATGTGTCCATGTCCTAGTGAGCATATAGAGGGTCAGAGGGCACACATGTGTCCATGTCCTAGTGAGCATATAGAGAAGGTCAGAGGGTACCATCCACGTGTCCATTCCTAGTGAGCATATAGAGAAGGTCAGAGGGCACACATGTGTCCATTCCTAGTGAGCATATAGAGGGTCAGAGGGCACACGTGTGTCCATGTCCTAGTGAGCATATAGGGGGTCAGAGGGCACACTGTGGGGTTGGTCTTCTCCTTCCAACATGAGGGTTCGAGGGTCTGAATCCAGGCATCAGGCTGTTACCTGATGGCCCTCGAAATTGTTTTGAATCGTTATAGCAGCACTGATCTCCCTTCTTTTGATTCTTCTAGTTCTTTTTTTTCTTTCTTTAATTCCATGGAGGGTTTTTTGCTTTTGTTTTTGCTACTTCCTTAATATTTAATGTATTTGGGAGAGAGCGCTAGATAGAGGACAGCTCGTAAGGGGTCGTTCTGTCCTTCTGCCATGTGGCTCCTGGGTGATGGGAAGGTGCCTGAACCACTAAGGCACCTTGTTGGCCTGTTCTGTTTATTTCTTTGCAGGGTCTCTCTGTGTGACCCTTACAGTCCTGGAACGTGCTTCCAAATGCTGGGATCAAAGTCGTGGACCACTAAACCCAGTCCAGTTCCTTATTTAAAGCTGAACAGAATAAAATACATCTGCTCTAGAATTTTGGTAACATCACTGGGCAGTGGTAGCACACATCTTTGATCCCAGCACTCAGGAGGCAGAGGCAGGTGGATCTATGAGTTTGAGGCCAGCTAGTTCCAGAACAGCCAGGGCTGCAGAGAAACCCAGTCTTACTCTGACTCCAGCATGTGGATTTCCAGGTTCTTGCTTATGCAGGCTGCACCCTCCTGATGTTCTGCCATTGTAGTCAGCTTTAACCATGCTTTTCCATTCAATGCATGGGTGGGTACAGGTGTGTGTGAGACTTTCAAAAGGTTGGTACAAATGGGAGCAATAGGGCTTCTTCCTGTCTTCCTACACAGCTACCATGTGTGAGAGTGTTGATAGCAGAGCCCAGGGGGATGCCCCCAGATGCTACCAGTCAACTTGTGGTCTTCCTGGGAGCTTTCAGCATGTCTACTTAGACTGGCAATTAAGTGAAGTCAAAGCAGATGGTACCTGACACAGAGCTCAGCAACCCCCATGTCACAGGCCTCAGATTCCTCATGGGAGTGGTTCCTTCTTGGCCATTGTGAGAAGGTATAGCTGACACAGTGAAAGGGCTCAGAAAGGTACCTGTTTGGGAATAAAATGAAGAATGAATTCTAAAAATGGTATTAGCTTTTGGGTCCAGAACACTCAAAGAAAAAGTAAACCTATATGCATTACTGCTAGGGCCTTCTCTCTTTTTATACTTACACATGCTTAAAGGTGTGCTTATGTGTTCAGTTGCCATCATAAGTACCCTTGGTGCTGGAGTTATAAAGTGGTTGAGAGCCAACGGGTCCTATGCAAATGCAGCAAACAGGCACAGATTCTATCTACATGTTTTAACTTTCTACTTTTTCTCCTGAAGGGCTTCCTATTTTGTCTGCCTTCTATACAGTGGACTTGAACTTGCAATTCACAAGGCCTCAGCCTCCCAAGAGCTAGGGTTACTGGCATATGCAGTGCCCAGCTAAACTCTCCATCTTTATCTGACAAAAGGAAGTTGTTTCATTTTACATCCAGCTGTCCATCTATCTTGCAACACCAATAAGACCTAAATTATTCTGTGTGTGAAGGTGGAAGAGTTATGTGTGTGCCACAGGTTGTGTATGGAGCTCAAAGGACAACTTTGTGGGGCTGGTGCTTCCCGTCCATCTTTATGTAGTTTCAGGGGATTGAACTCAAGTTGTTGCCAGGCTTGTGCACCAAGTGCTTTTCCACTGAACCATCATGCCAGTCTAGACCTGGAGTTATTACATACTACACAGGAAGTATGAGGACATTTCAGGCTCCAATAATACCCTGTCTCAAAAACAAACCAAAAAACAAAGGAATAGTCTTTATGAAAGTCAGGTGGACCCATACTAATTAGCCTCTCCCTTTTCCCTCTGTAGGTAACACTTCCCCAGATCAAAAGGAGCCTACACCCTTTATCATTGAGTGGATCCCCGACATCCTCCCACAATCCAAGATTGGTGAGCTTCGAATCAAGTTTGAGTATGGTCACCACCGAAATGGACATGTGACTGATTACCAAGACCCAAGGCCACCCCTGGAGCAGCCTTTGGAGCTGGCCCCTCTGACCACTATCACTTTTCCTTGAGGCTAATGAAGAGTTGTTTTGCGGAGTTTGCACATCCCCACCCCTGACCACTGTAAATCCTAGTAGCACTTAATATGGCCCCTGCTAATGGAGTGTGCACTTACTAAGATGCAGTTGCTCAGAGCATCCATGAGGGCTCTGTAGAAGAAACTCTTGTACATAGCCTTGTTGGCACTGCTGTGTACAGTCTTCATTATAAACTAGGCATCTACTCCTGACCAGAGTTTTAGAAGGAACAACAAAGTCTGGTTCGTTGGCATTCTCATGAATCACTTGCAGCTCGTTTTCCTGTAATTCTTTTAGAGAAGTCAGCAGCACTGGATCTTAACCAACAGTATGACAAGGTTAATGATGCCCTGGGCAGAGCAGAAAGCAAAAGATCTGCCTCAGAGCTCCAATACTCTATCCTGATGGCAAATAAAGTACAGTGTCGCTAGTTTTTCCAATGATACATTGCTGTCCTGATTTTAGTTAGATACCTTTGGGGGAATTTACTTTGTAATCAAATGGGAAAGTGGCCAGTGCCAAGGGATCAGCAACACTTAATTCCTTTTTTTTTTTCCTTCAAATATTTGAGCAGCTAAGCACTCAGAGGTAGGCCAATCTCTGTGAGTTTGAGGCCCACCTCATCTACATAGTGAGCCCCAATACAGCCAGGGCTAGTGTAAACCTGTTTCAAAAAATAAAAAAGAGCAGCTGATAAAATTCACAACCTAGTTGTGGGTTCACTCATCACAGAACGGAGATGATGGAAGAAGTGGGACTTCCTTTCTAGGGATCATTTCCTACACCATGACCTGTTTACACTTTAGATACTCCAGTTCTTACTCATCTAAACAGCCTCACCGAAGCTACAGGACTACAGTTATGTTTACTTCTGTGTATACCTTCTACTTGGAATATATTGGTTTGATTTTTTTTCTCTCATGTTTTACCTATATGTATGTCTGAGCACCATGTGGGTGTCTAGTGCCCTGGGTAATCAGGAGTTGTTGAAACACCCGCAACTGGAATTAGAGATGGTTGTGAGCCTCATGTAGATGCTGAGAACCCGAATCCTCTGAAAAGAAGCCAATACTCAACTGCAGAATCATGTCTCCAGCCCCTTGATACGAATGTACTGCAGTTTATTGTCTTTGTTGGGAGCCAAAAGTAGACCTGATAGCTCTCTTCCAACTGTAAATGACAAACCTAGCTCCATCCTGCTTAGGAAAAAAGCAAACAAACCCAAGGAACTGTGTATAAGAAGAGAAGGCTAGACAAGCACCTTGTGAATGTGGGGTGTGGCCAGGCCTCCTTGTCAGTCTGTCTCCATTCACGCTCAACTTGGGGCGAGTCTATGGCTCTAGTATTATATTACAGCTTCCACAGTAGCTGTTATTCTAGGAGTTCTACTTGGTCTTATAATAAAAACCCAGAGCCAGACAGTGGGGAAAAGCTGAAAGATTAGAGAGACAGTAACAAGCCACAGGCACTTCTCACCCAGCCAAATCCTCAGGCCTGTTTCAAAGGAATCCTTAGACTGAATGCCTGAGTCCTCAGCAGGAAGGGAAGTGACAGGGCAGAGCTCTTGTCTCTGCCCAGCCATATCAGTTCCTGTTTCAAACTTCCTAGTGCTGGCATTAAAGGTCTGTATGCTTCCAAGTTCGTGGAGCAGAGGCATGGGATCCTAAATGCTGGGATTAAAGGTGTGAGACACCACTCTGGCTGGCTCTGCCCGCAGGCAAACTTTATTATACACATATATCACCACAGCCTGTCAAATCTCAGTGTTTATAGGGCTCACTCAGCGATCTTGAACTGCGGTATTCTGACCAGTCATAAAGATGCGCACCTTCCAGGACAGCCTAGTTTACATAGTAACTACCAGGCCAGTCGAGGTGAAACCCTTCCTCAAAAAGCGCAAGTATATCTGGATTCTAAGTTTCAGAGTAAGGATCCAAGATCGGCATTCTAGCAGGCACCCAGATATTGCACCTAGTGTTATATGGTAGACTACACTTAAAAAGACGAGGTCAGTTCCTAAGCGGTGCTGACCTGCCTCCTGACTTCCCGCTCGGACCTGGGGGTGGGGGTCCAGTAGCTATGGCTGCAGCTTGGCCTGCGCTCCAGTGAATGTCTCTACAAATGAACTAGTTCGTGAAAAAAACTGAGTCCCAATTCCTCGTTTGCATAAAGAAGCAGAAGCACGGGGGAACCGCTCATCTTGCCAGCGACGGTGCTTTCTGTTCCTTCCTGAGACGCTATGTCAGCTGATGACAAAGGCTGGGCATGAGTAGTCTCCAGTCTTCACGCCGTCCTGGCCCTCAGACTTCGCATAACTTGCAGCGCGCCTTGCTTGCCAAGCTGTTTCAGAAGACCTAGTAAACGGGCGTGAAGCCAGGCTTCCGCCCACACCGGCGCAGCACGCGGTCCTGAGGCCCCGCGAGATGACGCCACCGCGCTGCCGACACGCGTCGCCTCCTCCAGCCACACCGCCGCCGTCTTCCGCCAGGCGGCGCCGCAAGTTAATCACGCACCTCCTTGTGCGCAGCCGCGCTGGCGCTCCGGACACGTCACCACCTTCGCGTCCTTTCTGGAGAGCGCGGGAAGGAGGGCGCTGTGGGTGGTGACGTCACCGGGGTTCCCCGCGAAGCCCGTGCGGGCGGGGCTGGGGACGTGGCGCCCACGGTCGCGGAGCTGCAGCGGCGGAGAGGGGGGATGGGGAAGGGGAGGGGAAGGGCCATCGTGCAGAAGGGGGAAAGGAGGAGGGAAAGGAGAGGGAAGAGATGAAAAGAGAACGTGGGGATAGGGAGGTGGGGGAAGGAAGGAAGCGCGGGGGCGGGGGGGGGGAGGACGGATGAGTTGGAGGAAGGGATAAAAGGCTGATAGGAGTACAGTATGGAAAGTGGAGAGGGTAAGAGGCAGGGTAGACGTGCAGGGTCCGAGAACCAGAAGGGGAGAGAGTGAGAAGTTACTTAGAAGACCTCTTATCCCACAGGCTCAGTACTGAGGCCTCCAAGGTGGTCTGTGGCTCCTTCCTCTGCAGTGAAGCCACATCGGGCCTCAGGACCAAAGAATGGTTTAGGTTCTGGCAGTCAGGTCCTAGTCGCCTTGAGCAGGGTAGATGGGCAACCTACCCTGGCTTTCCTCTGCATTGATACCACACAGGCTTGGTAGTCCAGTGTTTTCTGTTTCTAAGAGCAGTCATTCCCCAACCTTCCAAACGAAAGAAGGCTTTGTGTTCTTGTGCCCTGTTAGCAGAAGCCTCTCCCATTCCTATAAGCCTCGGGTCCTTCGGGTGGCAAAGACATGGGACCTACTCAGAACTCAAGAGTTAACCCAACTCCAGCCTAATCCCTCGTCCCTGGGGACACAGCACACAGGTGACCTTGAAACATCCAAGGTATTGGTGAGAGGAGGACCTGTCCCCCAGGGCAAGCAGGGTCACACAGGACTGTCTCCTGGAAGGTACAAGGCAGAATTTCCCCCACAACCCCTAACTTTCAGAAAGTCAGGTGAGAAGCTGATCTCTAGAAGCCATTTGTTTAGCTTTACAGAAAAGGGGATTCCATCTCCTCTCACCAGGAGCACAGTTGAGCTGTGGTCCTGGAGATTTCTCCAGCTCTATTGATGAGCCTTCTCTAGAGTGAGTACCCAGGACCTCATGGGGGTGTGAGTTAGCTGTGACCTTTACCGCGTGTTCTCTCTTGGCCATTCCTGTCATGTTTATTAGTTTCAGATAGATGAAAGACAACATTTGAAGTTTAAAAAAATAAACAGGGAAAGCAACCCTCCTGCTCCATGTTCTGAGAACAGCAGCTTGTACTTATATCTTGCTTGAGATAAGAGAAAATTACAAGCAGAAGGTTCACACACACACACAGTTTTCCCTCCAATTGCCTGGTTTTTGAGACAGGGTCTCACTATATAGCTCACGTTAGCCTCAAACGCAGGATCCTGCCTGAGCCTTCCTAGTGCTGGTATTACAGGTATGTAGTGTGCTGACTTCCCCCTCATAGAGAACTTAGAAATGTGAGGCAGAGACAATCCCAGGATAAGGCACAGTCAAAGGGGTGTGTGTTTTATAGTGGTTCTTTGGAGCCCAAGTTTTATAAGCAGAGGCTTCTGTTTAAATGTCCAGGGCCTCTCTGAGCCTGGTTGATAAAATCTGTATAGATAGAAAAAAGACCTTTCTATGGTGATATGTTTTGTATTTAATAAAATCAGCCTGGAATATCAGAGGACAGAATCACTCACAGTCAGTCGATCATTGAGGGTCAGAGAGTGGTGACTCATGCCTTTATTCCCAGCATGGGACTGACAGAGTGGTCACCTAAACCTTTAATTATAACTCAGGAGACGGAGATCTTTCAATGTTTCTGTGAGTTCAAGGCCTAACAACCAAACAGTAGTGGCTCACACCTTTAATCCTAACTCTAGGATTATGATGCAGAGTTGAAACCAGAAGTGAAACACCTGGGTGAAGAAGATATTCAAGGCAGACATTGAGGTATTCTGTAGAAGTGACGAGCCAGGTTGATAATGCTTGAAGATAGCTTTTACCCTGAGAAGTTAGCTGGGTGAGAATTGACTAGTCTGTTTCCTCTCTCTGATATTCCAGGCTCATTTTATTAAATATAAAATACATCACTATACCTTTCCTGGAAAAGCAGCAGTTCCTGTCCTGAATCAGCCATGAGACCTACAGGCACAGGCCCTTAGCCACAGACTAGCAAGAGTTTGAGCAGGGGTATGTGCCTAAGTCTATTCATTTGTGTCAGAAACTGCCTTGAAGAACTAGGAATGCAGCTCAGCTGCTGGAAAGCATGCCTAACATGCACAAAGCCGTGGGCTTAATCCCCAATCCTCCATAAATTGCCTGTAATCCCAACACTAAGAATTTCAGCCCAGGCCAGCCTGGGCTATAGGTAATAAAAAGGGCTAGAGAGATGTCTCGGCAGTTAAAAACATTGGCTGCTTTTGCATAGATTCCCAAAGTGCATATAATGACTCACAACCATCTGCATCTTGAATTCCAGGAGTCTGATTTCCTCTTCTGACCTTTGTAGGCACTAGGCACACATGCAGTGCACAGACAGGAATGTAAGCAAAACACTTGTGTTAAAACCCTCTTTCAAATATTAAAAAGGAACCATGAAGAACTAAAGGGGGTGTTTCTTAGGAAGTGTAGACAAAAATGCCACCAGGACCCATGCTGACCTAACCAGGTCTCTACCACAAGGACTTTCATGAGCTCATTCCCTTGGCCTAGTGGTTCCTGTGGCAGGAAAGAGGAGCTCCAGTCCTCTGCCCTCAGAGCATCAGCAGCAGCCAGTGTTTAGCTTACACACCCTCAATCCTGTGAACTTGCTAAATAAATGCTTTCTCACCTTGGGCCAGCATGAAGGTATCAGGGCCCTTCCAATCAGCACTGCCTGGGGAGCTGTGGGAAAGGACAGAGAAGCCTCCCAGGGCAAGCTAAGCAGCATCTACTGTCAGCCTCTTGCCGATACTCTAAGGAAAGTGATATCAGTACAAGGCAGAGAGTAAGAAATTCTAGATGAAGGCACAGGCTGGCTGCTCTGGGTCAGGGAGGGGAGCTGGCTGGGGGAGGAGTTGCAGGTGGACACAGTATCCGGAGATGGAAAGGAACTGTTTGTTAGTGCCACACTGGGACTGATAGGGACCGTGGTCATCTGAGCTCTCAGCTGCTGAGTGGATGGAAAGACATGGCTGTAGTGGACGAGGGAACATCGTCCTCACTGAGCCATTTATGCAACCTCCATAAAGATTTTGACTGGAAAGCTCTGCTTCCAGAGTGTTTCTGTCCTTGTGAAGAGAGCCAGGAGAGAGTCTGAGAATGAGGTGCTGTATGTCAGACAGTGATGTGCTCTTGAGAAAGTCAAGCACGGTGGGTAGCAGGAGGAAGTGTGGAGCTGGTTCCCTCTATTGTTTTAAAGCAGGATGTGAGCCTGATTGGTAAGCAGGACTACACCAAAGGCGCACGGGGGAAGCCCTCAGTCTCTTGTCCAGGTAGCTATGATTGGAAATATGTTTGATTCTACCCACTTCTTAGCTGCTGTGGTTTCAAATTAAGCTGCGTATGACAGCTCATGACTGAGCTCAGTGCTCTGGAGGCTGAGGCAGGAGGACCACTGAATTTGAGATCAGCCTAGGCAAGAGTAGAGGATGAAGGATGTAACTCAGTTGGTAAGAGTGCTTGCTTATCCTGCACAAAACTCTGGGTTAGACTCTCAGCATGCCATAAACTGTACTTCGTGGCACACACCTATAATCTCCACATTGAGACAATATAAGCTGAAGGATCAGAAGTTCAAGGACATCTTCGGCATTGTAATTATCTCAAGGCTTACGTAAATTCATCAATGTTTATATCACTGTTCCTTTAAAATAAGGGTCTTCTAGCCAGCAGGGAACCTCCTCTGCCCTTTCTCTGCAATACTAAAGAATGAACCCAGAGCCTTGTGCATGCTCTCTCTGTACATGCTTCACCACTCAGTTACCACCCCAGCCCAGAACGAGGAACTTGTCCGTATGCTATACTACACAGCCCCAGGCTCCTGGTTCTGCAGGTCCTGCAGTTCTTCAAAGGTCCTCTGCATACCTGACTGCAGTCTCAGGCAGTCAGAGGCATGAATGCCCCCTGGGAAGGGCCGGTTCCCACAAACAGCAGGATAGAAGGGTACTGAGCACTCACTTAGTTCCTATCATTTTTTCAAATTTTACATGAATTTTGTGTAAATATAGAAGTAAAAAAGCCCCATGGCCTTTGCGAAGTGGGGAGCTGACCATTTTGTCTCTAGAGATAAATTTATAAGGATGACTCACTGAGGAAAGAAGCCAAGATTTCCAGCTGGAGTACATCCCCTGAAAGCCAAGGAGAATTGAATCTCACCCTGTGTGCAAACACAGTTCTGTGAGAATAAGTATTACCTTGTGGGCTGTGGCAGAAGTGAGCAGGAGCTGATCTAAGGAAGTATGTTCTCAGCTACTGTTCCTGCCCAGGGTGTGGGGCTGGGACCGTGGAGAGAGGAGGTCAGTGCTGAGTCATTGTTCCTGTAGCAACCAGGGAACCCATGTACCTCTTTGACAGGCTCTCAGCCTGTACCTGGAAGACCATCTCCCTTTACCTCTTCTGATGCTATCTATAAAACTGTACTGTCTGTCATTCCAGAGATGAACACCAGTGCCATTCCAGACATTTTGTCAAGGAAGTAAAGGTCTGTGGACAAAGCAGAAAAGATCAAATATGAGATAATGTAGATCCTACTGTCAACAGATCCTGTGACAAAGCCAAGAGGTACCTTGCTCAGCATCGGGTGTCTACGCTAACCTACAGGACCTCTGAACTGAGTCCCAGATGCTCTTTGAAGCTGAGGGGGTAATGAATGAGTATAGATTGTACATCCTGTGGAGGGCTGTCTGCTGAACTCCACCTCTCACCCTACAATCCTGGTATTGACTGCCCACCTAAAGGAGATGCACTGCTCCTGTCAGAGGGGAGCTGGACACTGGGAACCTAGCAGGCTCTACTGGGCTCTTCCTCTGTCTTTAAAAGCTCTCTTCTGCCAAGAAGTTCTGGCTTCCTCTTGTGCACAGGACTTGAACTCCTGTCTCTTGGCCCTTCAGGATGAGACATGATGTGAAGAGAGACTACTGGGCCATTCCCTTACTGTCTTGCCGGCCACTCTAATAAGTTGGTTGATGATACCCTTCTATAAACAGGATTTTCCTGCTTGTTTCCACTGCACAGAGAACT
This sequence comes from Phyllotis vaccarum, assembly GCA_033318265.1. NCBI lineage: Eukaryota > Metazoa > Chordata > Mammalia > Rodentia > Cricetidae > Phyllotis > Phyllotis vaccarum. Next base: position 65,608,803 of record JARWLC010000014.1, on the reverse strand, counting down.
CCCTGGGAGTTAACACAAGAAGATGTATAGGAAACTGGGAGGTGTGATACCTATCCCCCACCACAACACAGTAACATGTAGTCTGAGACCAGAGCACATCTGCTAAGTAACCAGTGCTTTGAACACAGTCTGAACACATGTCTGGACAGTACCCATGAAAGACTACTAAAGCAGCCAGACTTGCCTAAAGTGGCCACTGACTCTTGGCAACATGCTACTGACCCAAAGACTACAACGATCCACTTCCCCACTAGCACTACCTTAACTCAGCATCTGTATCATGTTTCTGGTCTCTTGCTTAGCTGTGCTTCCTGTATCCACTCTTCCCTTACCATAACTGTCTATTCTGTAAATTTGGGGTGCTAGGGCTTGAACCCATGGCCTTGAGTCCTCAAGACAAACATTTCTCTAATGAGATGATTGTTTCAAGTTCATGCTGTTCTGTTGTGGGAATCAGGCAATATCACCTTGACCTAAAGATGTGTCCTTTGGGAACTTGAGGACCCATGTAAGGGGTGTGGTCAGGCCAGTTTAAGACTGAGTGCATGTCTTCTTTCCAGCCAGCACCCTCTATTCCTTTTCTGTTTCTGAAACTCAGGCTAGGCTGGGCCAGAAACTTCATACTACATTGTTCCCTTGCTTAAACTCCTTCAGTGGGCCTGGGGAACGGTTTAAGCACTTCCCTAGCATGTGTGAAGCCCTGGATCTCATCCCCAACACTCAGGAACTGGAGGCAGGAGGATCAGAAATCAAGGTCATCCTTAGCTATATAGTGACTTTGAGGCCAGGCAGTTTCAGTCTGCCTCTGAAACAACAATAAGCCTTTCAGAGGCTCCAGGTTTTACTGACAACTATATCTGTGTTACTTGTAGTCAGAAGATTTTATCCTGCCAGAAACTCTCAAATACCTGACAGCCGTTTCCCAAATAATTGATGCTTAATATTACAGTAATTGCTGGGCCAGTAGCTCAGGCATATTACTGTCTAGCTCTTACACTTAAATTAACCCATAATTCTTATCTATGTTTAGCCACATGGCTCAGTATCTTTGCCCAGTCCAGCATCCTCATCCTGCTTCCTCTGTATCTGGCTGGTGACTGCTTCTCTGCTTTTCCTCTTCCCAGAATTTTCCTAGTCTGTTTGCCCCGCCTGCCTGGCTACTGAATACACAGCATTTTATTAATACAAGTGACAAATCTTTACAGTGTACAAGAGCATTATCCCATAGTAGTAACCGCTACTTAAATCTATTAGTGATAAACATAAGACCCAGCTTCTTGGGGTGCAGTCCATGTGTAACATAGCCCCTCAGCGGACGGCGATCTACTCACTCTCCATCCGCCACCCCGCTCACACCATGCTCCCTTAGTCTCAGCACGTGGGAGGCAGAGGCAGGAAGATCTCTAGAAATTTGAGACTAGCCTGGTCTACACATTGAGTCCCAGGATACATGACAAGATCCTATCTCAAAACACCAAGAAGAAAAAGGGAAAGTGAACTAAAGCTCATTCACCTTTGAATTTTCCACTGTTCTCTAAGCCTAGGTATGATGTCTGCTGAAGTTGTGATTTGTGGCTGGGTAAATGAGTAGGTGAGCCCTGTCTGTTCCTGTCCTTGACTGACAAGCCCAAAGTGGACGACTCTTGGTTCCAACACCCCTACATTCATTGCTTATCCTGCATAGAGAATAAGCCGGTGCTGCTCTTTGACAGGTGGGAGTCGCCACTTGTACTGGGAGGCTTGGACCCAGGTTCTCCACATCCTCAGGACAAATGTGGTCCATGATGCTACTCATCACCCACACCACACAGATCCTTCAACCAGGCCTGGATGTAAATGATGCCCTTATGAAAGAAAAACTGTTCTTGTGGTTTGTTTTGGTTTGGTTTGATTTTGGGTTGGTTGGTTGGTTGGTTGGTAGAGAGGGTCTCATAGTATAGTCCATGCTGGCCCAGAACTCACAGTCCAGCCTCATCCCAGTCCTGGAATTACAGGCAGTGGGGTGGGGCACTTCGTGTCAATACCTGCTATGAACTGTATTTGTAAACCTGACAGAGTGGGTGTGTCTCAAGACCACCTTCTGGCACCTTCCCACCTTTCAGTTAACTTTTTCAATGTCTCAAGCCAGGATGTCCTGACAGGAAACCTGAGTAACACCAGATTCTTTCTTTCTGACCATGAGGTTTGTGTGGGTGAGTGCAATTCACTTCCTTGGAAGCTTCTTGCTGCTCCTGAGCGGCTTTGCCAGGCCCTGGAAGTGTGTAGGAAGTGAACCACAGCCTCCAGGGTTCTCTGCTCTTTGTCCTCTAACAGCATGGAAGAAAGGAATCGGGCACATCCTCTCCCAAGCGCAAGAGGGCATGGGCTGAGACTGCTCTAAATGTCAGAAGTCTGCCTACACTTAGCATTAGTGAAACTTGCCTTCAGACCACATGGAGCGCGCCTGGCTCAGATCTCATTAACAGAATTGTATGTAGCGAGGGACAGCTAAAAGCTACGAGCTATGGCTGTCAGGGCTGAATTAACACCAGAGAGGTTTAATGAGTTACCAAGGGTTGTGTGACTTAGAGTTTATACTTCAGCTCTCTGTGATCTTTGCTGTTTCCCAGAAAACACTAAGAAGAGGTACAAAGAAGCAGAAGCAGGCAGGTTTCCGTGAGTTCTAGGCCAACCCTACCTACGTAGTTCCAGACCAGCTGGATTACATAGCGTCACCCTGTCTTAGAAAGAAAGGGGGGGGGGGAGCATGGCCATAAAAAATACTGTCTCACACCGTGTGGTAACCATAAAATGGCTAACTGTGAAAATATCTACAACTTGGTAATGTGATTGGTGTATTGAAATAATCCTCACAGTTCCCGGAGCAGGAATTGAGTCTCGTGTTTCTGTCCCCGAGCCCCGGCCTCAGACAGCTGCAAACACATATTCCATGTAGGTCCAGTCTCCGAAATACCGAATGGAAATTTACTGGGGCTCTCTAAGAGGCCAGGCTCTCGCACAAACTGGCCTGCCCTGTGGGACTGTCCACAGTGCCAGATATTTTATGAGGACCAGCATTCCCACTTGATTGAATCTACAAAACGAAACCAAAGAACTGTGCCTTAAAACTGATTTATCCTGCTTAATTGTACACAGGGGGCACTCTACTCTAGGCCAGGAGTTGGACAATCCCAAGGTCTGTGGACTCTGTGGAAATATCAGAGGCCTTTGTGTAGTTTTGTCTTCTTTAGAGAGAGATGACGCACAGTGCAGCTGGTGGAACGGTTGGATGCTGCTTTGCAGGAAGATGACAGCAGCAGAGCAGTCAAAGCTTTCCAGATTTTCCGGAAAAAGGAAAGAAGAGTAAAGGGCAAGCAGAGGACTATTGACCATCAACTCAGAAAGGCTGCTCAGCCCACCGCCTCCGGGGTTTCCCAGGTCAGGAAAAAAGGCTGCTCGGGCCAGTCAAGTGCTAGCTGTCCGAAAGGCCATGCTAAGAGGAGCAGGAAGTTGGAAGCCACCAATGGCTGCATAAAAAGGGACAGAGAGCACCCTCAAAGATGTGCGTCTAAGCAAAATAAAAGATTAATTTTATTTTCAAGTGTTTGTACCTATTTCCTTCTTGAAAAAGGTAATTTGTTTACATGGCTCAAAACATAAAAAGAAAAAACTAGTTTCTTTTCCAGTCTTACATTCGGGAGAGTCCTGTGTGCGGTGGCACAGTGTGTGGTTACAGATAATAAATGTACAGTTTCAAAAATAGCTGTGAAAAAGACTTTGTTGTTTGCTTGGATTCAGGGTCTCAGTGTGTAGCCCTGGCTGGCCTGGAATTTACCCTGTAGCCCAGGTTGGCCTCAGACAGAGATCTATCTGCCTGTGTCCTGAGTGCTGATTAAAAGTGTGCCCAGGAAGAATTTTGTTGTTACTGCTTTTGTTATCTGTTTATTTATTTTGGTGTTTTTATTTTGAGACAAGGTCTTACTATGTAGCTCTAGCTGACCTACAACACCCAGGCTGGCCTTGAACTTGAGACCTTCCTGCTCCTGTTAGACATAATGCCCAGCTTTTCTTTTCCTTTTTTAGTTTTTCAAGAGTCTCACCCGGCAGTGGTGGGGATCCCAGCACTCAGGAGGCAGAGGCAGGTGGATTTCTGTGAGTTCAAGGCAGCCTGGTCTACAGATAGAGTTTCAAGACAGCTAGAACTATTACACTGAGAAACCCTGACTCAGGGTAGGGGTGGTGGTGTCAAAGGACAATTTGGGGACTGGTTCTCTCCTTCCACTGTGGGATGTGCTGATCAAATTCAGATCCTCAAGTCTGCACAGCAGCTGCTTTCCTGGTGAGCTGCCTCCCCGGCTCTGTTTTGTTCCTTTGGGACAGGACTCTGTAGCCTAGGTGTTGTCAAATCCATAGCAGTCCTAACAATGACTCCCCCGGGCTGGGATCATATCATAATTCATCAAATCCAGCATTTTTTTTTTCAGAAGAAAAAATGATCACGTTCCAGAGAAGTGGAATTAGTATGGAAAATTAAATTGTGTTTAATTCATTTTCACAGACCACAGATTAAACAACACAGAATTACCTGTTCTGTGTCACTGGCTCTATTTAAGCTGTGACAGCAGTGTCCCACATTCCACTCTGTAGTTCCTGCTGTCTGGGACCTGTAGTGGCACCACGGTCTTCAGGTCACACTGCTGCCTCATCATTGTGCCAGCTTCTGTGCCTGTCTGTGGTCAAGGCCTGTGATGTTCCTTCTCTCGGTGAGCTGCCCTACAGGTTCTAGGAAATAGAAAATGGATCTGTTCAGAAGCCATCTTTTTCCTGGGAAAAGGGTACATTTACAGCTTCAGCATAGTTGTCTTTCTAACCAGACATACTGAGGGTAGGGCGGATCAGAAGCTTAAAGTCATCCTCAGCTTGTTTGAAATCAGCCTAGGTTCCATGAGATTGACTCAAAAAAGCTAAAAGAGGGCAGAGAGATGGCTGAGTGTCTAAGACCACTTGCTGTTTCTCCAGAAGACCAGAGTTCAATTACCAGTTTCCATGTCAGGTAATTCAGAACTGCCTATTGTTAGGATTTTGTGCATGTCTTGGCATGGCTCACATATACCAGGTTATCTGGCGGCAGGTTTCTATGGATGCACGTGGGAACACGGGAATAGGGCAGAAGGCAGCAGCGGACAGCAGGAGATTCTTAACACTGTTTCTATGTAGAAAAGAGCTTTATTGTCAGATGGATACGGTCATGATTATAATAGCAGGGAAGGCAAGAGGAGGCGAAAGAGAAGGGAAGAAGGAGAGAGAAATGGGGAGCTCCCAAGAGAGGACAAAGGGAGAGAGAGATGCCCAAGGGAACCTTGCTTTAAATGGGACCTGACATCACGCTCAGAGGGCGGGGCTCTAACTCCTAACACCTCTAACTCCAGCTCCAGGGAGCCGGATGAGTTTGACAATGCGGGCACTTTCACTCATGTGCACATACCTAGACACATGTAGGTAACTTAAAAAGATAAACTAGCCAGGTGGTGTGGCACACTTTCAATCCCAGCATTGGGAGGCAGCACCAGGAAGCTCTCTGTGAGTTCAAGGCCATCTCGGTCTCCAGTCTAGCCAGATCTTTCGACTAAAGGTCTAAAGAAGTTGAGTTGGACCAACTACACTACTGACCAGGTTGGAGGTGGCCCTTTAGGCCTGGAGGCTTGTCACATGTTTTTCATTCCTTATGTCTTCCTAATCCCCCTGATTCTCAACCTACCTCTCTTTCACTTTTGCAGGATGGGGACTGAACCATGGGCCTATACGTGTGCCAGGCGAGCATCAAGCATCTTTTTTTGTTTTTGTATTTGAAGACAGGGTTTCTCTGGGTAACGGCCCAGCTGTCCTAGAACTCTCTTTGTAGCCCAGGCTGGCCCGTAACTCACAGAGATCCACCTGCCTCCGCCTCCCAGGTGCTAGGATTAAAGGTGTGCTCGACCATAACCAGCTGGCTTTGAACTATCCATCCCATTGTCCCAATTTCTCAAGGAGCAGACAGAGATTATCAGACTTCTTGCTTGTTCCTTGGGCCTGTGGCAAGCACTCTCCTTGGTCTGTACACTAATGTCTTGTCTGGGATGTTTTCAAAACCACCCCATGTAATGAAAATGAGTGAAGTAAGTCTAACCTAACAGCAAAACTAAGTTCCCATGCTTGAAGTTCAGCAAGTGTCCTTACTCACTGAGCCACCTTGCTAGCCCTAAGGAAAAGATTTTTTTTTTTAACATTATTTATTAGAACCCCTGTTCTTATCCCTCAGCCTTCTTTTTACTTTTTTGTTTGCCCGTGAGTCAGGGTCTCACTGTAGCCAGAGCTGGCCTCCAGCTTCCACAGCAGAAACCTTTAACTCCAGATTTGCCTGCCTCCACTTTCCAAATACTGGGTGGGATTCGGGGCCTGTGTCCACATCAGGCTTGTCATAGCATGTATGTATGTGTGTGTATGTATGTATGTATGTATGTATGTATGTATGTATGTATGTATGTGTGTGTGTATGTATGTGTGTGTATGTGTGTATTATGTATGTATGTGTGTATGTATGTATGTGTGTGTATGTATGTATGTATTATGTATGTGTGTATGTATGTATGTATGTGTTTAGGGTATGGTCTTACCAAATGTTATAATATAGATAAAACATTAGACTAAGGATGAGCCTGAGCAAGGGCAAATACTGCGAACTCCCACTCACGCACACTGTGTAGACACGGCAAATTCCTAATGGTAGACACAAGGGTAAGCAAAGTGGGCGACAAATGACTTCCGAGTGAAGGAGGGGCTCAAGGTCCTGGGCGGGCCCGGGAGGCACTGCGCATGCGCAAGCGTCTTTGTTTGCACACGGGCTGAGTGGCTCGGTCCCGGTGGCATGTCTGGCTTTGTATCACCGTGTTTACACTGGCAGTGTCGAGAATCCCACGATCTTTTCGTCAGCCTCCACCCTCCCGCTGTGAGCGTGCAGAGGGCTTTATAGGAAACACAGCGCGGCCTCCACGCGGCCACAGGACAGAATACACACAGAAACACCATGTACAGACGCTAACCACACACACAAGACACACACACCATGAACACCCGGTGTTTGCTTTAGCTTGCATTCAGGCAGGCAATCTGTCCCCTCCCTTCTGCTCTCAGCTCTTACCTAGCAGCCCTAGCGAGCACAGGGGGCCCCTGGTGTCCCAATCCCTTTGTTTCCTGGTCTTGCATCACAAGCCTGCAAGATGCCTGCCTCCAAGCCGCCAGTACCCCATAGTTCTACTTGGCCAGACAGGCTCCCTGGCAGGCTCTGGCCGCCAGTATCCTGACTTCTTCGCCCGAGCACCAGCCTGGTCCACTTGCTGACCTGCGGGAACCCTAACCCCAGTTTTTGCAGGACTTTGATTAACTGACCCTTTCCCTTGCGCTTCCAATTTCATTCTCAGAAGGTGCCCTGTCGGGAGAGAAGGCTCCCTGGGCTTTTCTCCCATCTGCTGCACAGCTTGATGGCCCTTTGTATTCGAGTGGTTACTGTGTGCGGGTATAGCCAGGGATAGCCACGAGTCCTGGCCGCTAACCACTGCCTTCCCTCCCCAGGGACGGTGGCAGAAGAGCTACAGCTTGCTTGGCTGTCCTTACAGCTTCTCAGAGGCACCTGCTCCCTCTGGCTGTCCTCTGTAGGCTCTGTCGCCAAGCTACCTTGACTAAGAGATCCTTTGGGACTCACTTGTCACCTTGCCAGGTCACAACAGCATCCTGGCTGCCCCTCACAAGATCCAATCGACCCCTTACCACAACCGTGGTTGTCGAACCAGTTCCCAAATAGCAAACAGCATTCCAGGAAGGGGTCCCTGGATTTCAGGAGATAGACCTGGTCTATTGCTCTGACAATAGGGAACTGGAGCCCTGGGACTCGAGCTGGACCTTGCCTCGTAGCTTGTTTCTGGATTTTCTATTTTGTTTCGCTTCCTCCCCCCATCTTTCCGTGCTTTGTTTATTTGGGGTTTTTGTTTTTAATTATTCCTTTCAAGCTGGGTGGTGATCAGCACTAAATGGGGAATGAAAGGCAGGCAGATCTCTGTGAGTTCAAGGCCAGCCTGGTCTACAGAGTGAGTTCTAAAACAGCCAGGGCTACACAAAGAAACCCTGCCTCGGAAAACCTAGAATAAATAAAATAATAAAAGTTAATTGTTATTATTGTGTGTTGTGTGATATTTTGATTGTGTTCTAACAAAGAAGGCTTGCTTACAGTCAGAGGGCGGAGCCAGTCATTAGCGACCAAAGTTAACCATAAAGGTCTGAGAAACGGTAGACAAAGGGACAGGAAGTAGTAAGATGGGACTGAGAAGCAATCTCAGTCATGTTGAATGGAGGAACCAAGGAGGTAGGAAGCAAGTGGCAGCCGCTCCCAGTTCTCTGATCTTTTAGGTTCTTACCTAAATACTTGACTCCTGATTTTTTACTGATAAAGATGAATTAAAGTTTATTTGGCACTGGCATCCAACTTTGGGGGCATGAATTCAGTAAACAGCCACTTGCCTGTGGCTTTGCAGCCGCCAGCACCTGCCGGAGCTGCACTCACTTTTTTCTTCGGCACCAACCTCTCTGAGCGAGTGGGATTTTCCTGTTGCAACCTCTCTACAGCAATCTCCACAAGCCCCAAACTCCACAGGCTCCTGGGCTCCAAACGCCTCACCTCAGAAGTTGGCCCCTCTGCCTTCAGGAAGCTCTGGGCTCTCACTTCCTGCCTGTCACATGTGCTGTGTGTGTGTGTGCACCTCTCCACAGGCTGCTGAAACCTTATACTCACAAAGATAAGATAGATGATAGAATATTTTCTTTAATTTTGCCAAACACAAATAGACATTGTAACTACAATTCTTACTTGATAGCTGTTTTGTTTTTATGTGTAACTTTACTATGTTAAAATGAAAGCCCTCCTTTTTGACTAGACAGAAAGGAGAAAATTGTAGGGCGGTCTTTCTATATGCTGTGAATATGTGTTGCTCTCATTAGTTGTTAAATAAAGCTGTTTTGGCCTAAAACCAGGCAGAATGAAGGTGGGTGAGAAAGCCAAATGGAGATACAGGGAAAAGAAGGGCAGAGTCAGGGAGATGCTGTAAACTGCCAAAGAAGTAAACTGGTATGCCACCAGTAATGTAGTGATACACAGATTAATAGAAATGGGTTAATTTAAATGTAAGAGCTACTAGTAACAAGCCCAAGCCATCGGCCAAACATTTATGATTATTATAAGTCTCTGGTAAGTAGAAGAGATTTGTCCATTTACAGGCTATGAATATTTGTCATTTAGGGGGTGATTACAAGTTGTTATTGGTAATGGTCGGGGGAAAAAAAAAAACTGAACACAGGGGATTAGATTCAGGGATCTTGTTCTGGAAAGAAAACAGGAGAATATAGAAATGATAGGCGAAGAGGGTAGATTATTGAATCTACTTCTAAAGCAATAAAGCAACTACTAGTCTCAAATATTTTACATTGCTATGGATTTTTATACATTGATAAAAATTTGAGGTTATTTTGGTATATAATATATATGTTTCTTTAAGATATTTTTTATATTGCTACAAATTTAAGGTTATTTTTGTTGGCACATACTGTACATATGTTTCTACTCGTGTTCAAGGTACTGTACCTATACAGCTTACTTAACAATGTAATGTAAATTTCTAGTCCTTAGAAGTTATTATTACAAATTATTTAGGATAATAAAGAAATACAGGTTAGTACTTAGCGCCTATTACAATCAAACTTGTATCATGTTAGGTATGTTTTCAAGGTCAATCAGAGATATATTTTAGATAGAAAGGTGGTCATCAAACTTCAGAGATCTACAGAATATGGCATTTAAGATGTCTTAATAACACTTAATAACATTGTCTTTATGACAATGAGACATGTCTACTCCTGGCAGCACCAATCTACTTCAGAGAAGATATGGGCATCAAAGAAACTCCATGTGGAATTTACTTTCTGTGTGGCAGGAGTTAGCCCCGAGAAGCTGCCCTTGGCTCAACTGCTGACAGTTGTTGTCCAAACTGGAAGAACAGGACACAAAAGAAAATGTCTCCCGCATTTTGCCAAGACAAAGTGGGTCAGTCTTTCAAAAATCCCACTTCATAGAAAAGTCTGTCGGATATTCTAGCCCCGTAGGCCAAAGATGAATGCCCCAACATTACAGAGAAACCTTGGAGTACTATCCAGGTTAGATTTCACTAGGATCTCACTGCACGTAACCCTGGCTGACCTAGAACTCACAGACATTTGCATGGCTCTGCTTCTTCTTTTATTCTTTCTTAACATCTTAAATTAATTAATTGGGGGGGGTGTCTCTTCGACTGTGAGTTCCAGAGATCAAACTCAGGTTGGCAGGCTTGGTGGCAAGGTCTTACTCAGTGACAATGTTGGCTCTCTCCTCTCTCTTTGCCTCATTGTTTACTGACACCCTCAGCATCGGGTGCTGAACCAGGGCCTGCCCAACTGGAGAACACTGGTTTCAGAAGGCAGCTTTTAATCAAGCTGTCTTTGAATGTACTTGTCCTGGGACCAGAGACTTCTGCTTCACAAAGAGGAGGCCTGTCAGAAGCCTGAGGTAAGGCCACCCTCAGATCAGGGAAGGCACTTCTGCTCATCACTCTTTTGGGCGGCATCATAGTAAAGGGACTACTGAGTGTCTTCGTAGGTACATAGGGCCAGTATGAAGGTCTCCTGGGCCTTGAACTTCGGTGGAGTTAGACAACAGTCCTGGAAGGAAGGAGCCGGACCCGCATAGAGTCCTGCTTCTGTGGCCACACACACGTATCACATGTAGGTTTTCACAGCCACCGGCTCTACCCTGATGGGCTTTTCAGGGCCACCATGCACCGAGATGTCCTGCCTCTGTCATAGCTGCAAGACAAGCAGACAGTTTTGGTTTGGAACAGAAAAAAAAAAAAAAATCAGTGAAGGGATGGATCCACTGTTAGTCTTCTGGGAAGGACCACAGGCCAGGGGAGTGTGGAAGGCAGAAAAGGCACTGCTGGGTAGGTCTTGTCCCAGACCCCATGCCTGCTCAGGAAAGGCTGCCACACCATGATGGCAAGGGCCCATTTTGTGGCCTTTTTGAAACAGGGTCCTATGTAGCCCAGGCTGGCCTCCAGCTCACTCTATAGCTAAGGGAAATCTTGAACTCTTGACCCTATAGCCTCCACCTCCAGGAGTGCTGAAGTGACAGGACTATGCAGCCACACTCAGCTGCTTCCTTCCAGATTCAGACCCATTTCCTGGAATCCTGGCCAATTAGCGATAATACCCTGGCCTGCCCAGCATCCTGACGTCCTACATAAAGCCCACTTTAAGAGGAAACCACCCCTCTCCTCCTCTTGCCAGAGGTAGCATGCGCCTCTCCGCCTCTCCTCTGTCTCTCTTTTCTTTCCTCTTCTCCCCCCTCAGCTCCTGCCCACTTTCCATTTCTTCCCTCCTCCCACAATAAAGCTTTTATGTGAGCGCTACCTGCAAGCCAGTCTTTCTGCGGCTTCCACTCCCATCGACTGGCATCATCAGGCATGTCTGCACAGTGTTCCTGTCTCTCACCTGCCGTGGGGCACCCTGGGTCAAACCCCTGTACTCTCACTGTATTACAGCGTTAGTGCTGTGACTCGATGGGGGCCCTCTTGACATTTTGTCCTGTCCGCTGGCAGTCCGATAAATGCTGGGACCTTCACATTTGGTAAACACCCCCCCCAACCTTGGCCATTTCCCTCAAGTGCAGTTCAGATGCTGGTGAACAGAGTCTGGGGCTCTGCTCTCAGTTCCTTTTCCTACATTACAGCTTGTGCCTACTCCTCACCCCACGGCCCATAGACTGGATGGCCATCCACTGGCTGTCTTGCCATGGATCAGTGCTCAGTGACCCTCTGGGACACTGGATGTCAGTTAGTTGGATCTTTCTTTACCTCAGTTGTGGAACAGGTGCCTGGCTGAGGGCTTACAGTCACATTTGGCCCCACGCCCTTTATTTATCCATCTTTTCTCTCTCTGTATTACAATACTTCATCCCTACCACCCTTCCTTTCTCTCTTTCCTTCCTCTCTTTCAAGATTCAAGACTTTTTTTTTTTTTTTTAAGATTTGGTATATGGCCTGGTGGTGGCAGCCGCAGTAGTGGCAGCGGAGGCAGCACACACACACCTTTAGTCCCAGCACTTGGGAGGCAGACACAATCGGATCTCTGTGATTTTGAGTCCAGCCTGGTCTATAGAGCCAGTTTCAAGACAGCCAAGGCTACCCAGAGAAACCCCATCTAATGAACTGAAAAGGAAAAACATATTTAGTGTGAGTCACTTACCTGTATCTATGTATATGCACCACACATACACCTACATGTACCTACAGACCCTGTGTCTCAGTTACTGCTCTAGTGCTGTGAAGAGACACTGTGATCAATACAAGTCTTATAAAAGAAAGCATTTAACCGGGGTCTTGCTCATAGTTTCAGAGGGGTTTCCATGACTATTATGATGGGGAGGGTGGCAGCACATAGGCCTTGGAACAGCGTGGCTGAGTGCTTACATCTTATCTGCAAGTTGGAGGCAGGGAGAAAGAATGACTGGACCTGCCTTGGCCTTCTAAAACCTTTCAGCTAAAACTCCCAGTGATATGAGTGATCCAGGGTTACACAGTGATACCCTGTCTCAAAACAAAACAAAACAAAACAAAACAAAAAAACCCCAAAACCTACTTTGGGCTGGTGAGATGGCTCAGCAACGGCTATTCTTGAAGAGGTCCTCAGTTTGATTCCCAGCAACCACGTGTTGGCCCACAACCATCTGTAACTCTAGTTCTGGGGTATCCAATGATCTCTTCTGATCTCACTGAACACCAGGCATGCAAGTGGTGCACAGCCATACATGTAGGCAACATACTCATATACGCAAAATGGATAATTAAAAAAAAAAAAATACTAGCTATGCAGTTCAGGCTGGCCTCTGCCTCCTGGGTCCTGGGTCCTGGGCCTGATTAGACAGATTTTGCTGTTGTTGTTTACGTTGGGGGAAAGATCAAAAGTGAGACGGATTCTCCTGGTTTCCTCCATAGTACTGAACTCGGGGCCTCACACAGTCTACTGCTAAATTATAGTGCCAGTCCCACACTTGATTTTGAGGCGAGGTCTCACTATGCCTTCCATTTCTACCAGCCTCTGTCTCCTAAATGCTGAGGATTAAAGGTATGAATAAGCAGGCCTGGTCTTTTCTTTTTCAATTTTAGGTCCTATTTGACCCAGCCAGGCTCCAATTGTTATGTCATTGAGGATGACTCAGATCCTGCTGTTTCCAGCTCCTGAACTGGAGCCACTACACCCAGTTTATGCAGGACTTCAGGCATCCTAGGTCAGCACCTTCCCTACTGAGAGCCACATCCAAAGCCCTGCCTTCTCTTGCATTTTCTTTTAAAAGTTTACTATTTTTTTAAATTGATTTTCATTATGTGGATGTGTGTGGGCATGTATGTGCACATGAGTTCAGGTATTGAGAGATGGCAGAGGCATTGGATTCTCTGCAGCAGGAGTCACAGGCAGTACTGAGCTCTTTGAACTGGGTGCTGGCCCCTGAACTCAGATCCTCTGTGCTTAGTACTCTTAACCTCCAAGTCAGCTCTGCATCCCCCGTTTTCACTTATTAAAGCTTCTAGTCAAGCCCAGCCTGGTAGTACACACCTCAGGATGCTGAGGTGAGAGAATCACTGTGAATTCCAGATAAGTTTAGGTTTTTAAAGAAGATCCTGTACCAAAAGAATAAAGCCACAAATAACAAAATCCCAAGATTTCGCCAAGTCTGGAAACTTGCACCTGTGGTCCCAGCATTCTGGAGTCTGGGGAGTGGAAGACCAGCAGGAGCTGCAGAATGAGGCCCTGTCCCCAAAGCTTTAGGGCGGAGGGTGTAGTTCAGGGACGAAGTGGCCCCTGAGTTTGATCACCACTACTAACTACTAAGGTAGAGCAGGATCTCTACTGGAATGTGAAAAAGAGAGATAAAGAATCAGGAATCGAAATAGAAGATAAGAATTAGAGTGTCCTTTAGCTTCCCATCTGCAGCCCTGGCTACACATCAGGATCTCCTGTGGAACCTCCAAGAAAGGTGGTGAAGGGGGTCTGGGGCTGGAGCTCAGTGGGTACGAAGCAAGCAAGAAATCATGAGTTCTGCCCCCTACCTAGCATGCACCAGGGATGGTGGCAAATCTATAATCTCAGCACTGGAGAGCTGGAGCTCACCATGGCTTACTGCTGCTGCTTCCAGGCCTTTGCATCTACTGGGCCCTCATCCAAGATTTCCCTCCCTTCTCTATGCTTCCCCTGTCCTTCCCACCCTTCCTTTCTCCTTCTCCCTCCCTTCCCCCTTTTTCTTTAGCTTCCCCATCCCCCACTCCCTGGTTTTCTGAGACAGGGTCTCATTCTGATGTCTCAGCCTCAGCTGGCATCAAACACACTGTAGCCCAGGCTGGCCTCCAGCTTGCAGCCTCTCCTGCTGGATTCAGGAATCACAGGCATGAACCTCTGATCTTGCTACCTTGCCAGGCTATAGATTTCTTTCTTTCAGGTCTCTGAATAATCTAGATTTTCCTTCCCTAGCAATCCTCAGTAACCCTACAGAGTTCTCCTAGGCTGCATTCCTATGCTCTGATTTCTGCTATACTTTTCTTACAGGTGCATCTCTTTTATCTACCTTTATTTATCTTAGTTTTCTGAGATAGGGTTTCTCTGTGTAGCCCTAGCTCTCCTGGAGTTCACTGTACATCAAGCTGGCCTTGAACTCAGAGATCTGCCTGCCTTTTTGTCTCTAAAACTCTGGGATTAAAGGTGCTCACTACCAAGCCTCCTGGATCTTTTATCTATTAACATTTATCTATATATTTATTTGTGTGTGTGTGTGTGTGTGTGTGTGTGTGTGTGTGTGTGTGTGTGTGTGTATGTGTGTGTGTGTGTGATTGAACAGCTCACAGAGCAGGTTCTCTCTTTCCACCATCTGAGTCCTGGGAATGGAACTCAGGTTGTCAGGCCTGACAGTAAATGCCTTTATCAACTGAGCCATCTTGTCAGCCAGCCATCTACTCTGTTAAGCTGAGGCTCCCAGATTTAGAGCCTCACAGAATGTGCTTCAGCTGTCTTTCCCTCTGAGACTCAGCAGTCTGCAGTCTGCAGCCTTCACCTGTCAGTCAGTTCAAGACAAGGGACTGTGAGAGGAGGTGTCACACCCAAGTCCCAGGCCTGGCTTTGCAAGGGATTTCATTAACTCCCTTTTTTGCACAGAGGAAATCCCAACATCCCTACCAAAGCACAGTTAAGGGGTTTTCCATGTTTCCACTGTTGGGGACAACCTTGAACACACCTGTGATTGCTTCCTGGGTGATAAGACCTGAGGGGAGGAAGGTCTGAGCCTGCCAGCCACTCCCTAGGTTACTCTCAATCCAGTTGCACTAGCACTGTGCTGTCTGCTGTTTTACATCTGGCAGATGAGGATGTAAAGTACATGAGACAGTGAATTGTATCCCTTTGCTGCCAGGACCGGACTGAGCCTGGTTCTTCTCTTTTAAGATGTTAAACATTTCCTTTGATTTATCTGTTTAATTTCATTGACAGAAAATTCTGCCAGGCAGTGATGTCACATACTTTTAATTCCAGCACCCAGGAGGCAGAGGCAGGCAGATTTCTGAGTTCACAGAGTTCCAGGACAGACAGGGCTACATAGTGAGACCCTATTTCAAAAAACAACGCCATATAAATAACGTGCATGGGTGATTTGCTTGTATGTCTGTGCCATGTGTATGCAGTGCTCTCAGAAGCCAGAAGAGGGCATTAGACCCTTTGGAACTGTAGGGAAAAGTGGCTAGCCAAAGAAACTCACCCTGACTCTGAGACCAGAGCCAGTGGAAGAAAACCCACTCTAGCTTTGAACCCAGAGCTGATAAAAGAAGCACACGCTGGATCTAAGACCTGAGCCAGTGAAATACACTTCTCCCTAAACTCAGAACCAAAAAGAAGTGTGCCCCGACTCTGTAACCAGCACCAAAAAAACACGTTTTGGCCCTAGAATCAGAGCCAATGAAAGAAACATGCCCTGGCCCTGAAATTAGAGCTCCAAAGCCCCGAAAGGCCAGTGAAAGAAACACACTCTGGCTCTGAAACTAAAAACTAAATCAGGGTAAAAACAAAGGGAAAAGATCTGACCAATCCCCGCCTTGGAAGTCTCCCTATATAAGTCCAGAGGCCACAGCTATCCCCCCTACCTGGGCTGAGGTAGCTACCCTCATGAGCAGCAGAAGCTATAACTCTCTTGCTGCCCCAGGGACCTTCCCTGGCTGAGCTGAGTTGTTACATTCCGAGAGCAGTGAGCAATGGAGAAGCAATTCCGCAGGCCACTACAACAACTTAGCTTGGGAGGCCCTCCCCTGTCGGAGCAGGGAGAGCTGCTAACTCTGAGGAAGCCTTCCCTGAAGTAGGCTGTAAGCTGCTACACTTACTGTGGCCTGTGGTATTCATTGGCTCCCGACTGTCTGAATACTCTTTATTTGAGCTGCAGTGCTCAGTATGCCTGGGCTCTCAGATGCCAGGATCTCTTTCCATCTGAACTCCCCAAATACCTACAGGAACTGCAGTTACAGACAGTTCTGAGCCACCCTATGGGTTCTGGGAACCAAACCAGGGTCCTCTGCAAGAGCAGCTAGCAAGTAAGCTTTTTTGGGTTATTAGTGCTTATCACAACAGCAGAAACCAAACCAAACTAAATGTGAGTCTTGACCCAGTAACTACAATCCACATAAAAAAAAAATTAGCTTAGAGCTGGAGCCGAACCCTCATACACACACACCACACACAGCCTCTCTAAGGAGGAGGATTTCTTGAGATCTTCCTGAATCCTTTTTTTTTTTTTTAAGTCCTTCCCATGGTAAAGGGGATATAGAGGTTGGAAGAGCTCAGATCTGTAGTTGGGAGGTGTTCCTCTAACTCCCAAGCTGAACTAGGTTTTGATTGACAGCTAACAGCCCTGAGCCTAAGCTATGGTTTCAATCCTGAGGTTCCATATAAGGAGGCAAAGGCAGGGGCCCTTGCCCCCAGTCCTGGCTTAGCTGGGACTTGGTCCCAGACCTTCACCAGAACAGGCTCCAGCTTGTAGTTGAGATTAATTAATTAATTAATTAAAAGGGCGTTATTTCCCTGGCCAGAGAAAGTAACCTGGAACTTTCCTTGGAGCTACATACAGGCTGGCTGGAGGTGTTAGGACAGACAGATAGACTGGTGGTTGCCCAAGACAGGACACTCCTCAGGTGACTTTCCCTAACTGAACACAACAACAAAGGAATTCAGGAAATGAGGGCTGGGGCTGGAGGGCGCTCTGAGGGGTTAAGAATGTTTGATGCTCTTTCAGAGGAGGACCTGGATTCAGTTCCCAGCACTCATAACCAACCCTTTGTACAGCTCAGGGGAACCAAGGCACTGTTCTGGCCTCTGAGGGCACCTGGACTCATGTTCACACACACACACACACACACACACACACACACACACACACACACACACACTAACATACAAGTAATTTAAAATAAAATAAAAAGAAATGATGGATAAAACAGGTGTGGAGGCTCCGGGTGGTCGTGATGCACGCCTTCAAACCAGCACTCAGGAGGCAGAGGCCAGCCTGGTCTACAAAGCTAGCCAAGGCTACACAGAGAAACCCAAACAGACAAAACAACACAACAAAAACCAGGTGTGGGGCAAATATTTGTAGTCCCAGAACTCACAAGCAGGAGGATCAAAGAGTTCCAGGCCTCCTTGGCTACCCCGCTGAGCTCAAGGCCAGACTGGGCTACACAAAACCTGGTGTTGAGAGTAAAAACGATAGCAAAATTCCCCAACAAACAAATTAAAAATGACAATTACATAGAGCTCATAAGACACAGGCTAGGCTTTAAGGTGTCCCTAAATAGAATGCTTGCCTAGCATGAAGCCCTGGGTTACATCCCCAGCACCACATAAACCAGTCATCTTCAGCTACATAGCAAGTTCAAGGCCATTTCAGGATATATGAAAAGTCAAAAAAAAAAAAAAAAAAAAATCTGTCCCCAACCTCTCCCCAAAAGAAAAAAGCAGTTGAATCGGCCACTGCCAGTTTAATAGTGGCTTCCCGGCTTTAAAAAGCCATTGATCTGCTGGTCAGTAACTTTGGACAGTGTTGTGTACCTGTGGTTTAACTCTGCATAGACCCTTAGAGGAAAAAAAAAAAATCTGAGTTTTAAAGGAGCTTCAGAGCATCCCTGTCTCTGCTTTTCAATCATTAGGGCTGTCCACATAGGTATGCAGTAAGATGTAAGACGCAGCTCCACCAGGTCAAGCGCGTGGCGTGCAGTTTTGAATTGCATTCATTTATTTGTGTGTGTGGGAAATGGAGGGGTGGCCATTAAGTTGCAGAACTTGGTTCTATTCCACTGCCTAAGTCCCAGGAAAGATCTGAGATTCCTCGGGGTTTTGGCAAGCACCTTTACTCCCTAAGCCATCTCATTGGACCCCGCTGTGTGCTTTTATTTCCTTTATGGACAGCCCTAAGCGTTTCTGGCAAGTGGCGCAGCCCAGCCCGGTACAGAGTCTTGCCACAGGACCACTAGGGTTTTATTTTCTCAGGGGCCCAATGTGATTGACATTGCAGGCTGGCCCCACCTCTTTGTAACTGCTGAGTGTGATGAAACCGAATGGAACATCCTGAACACGAGGCTGAATTTATAGCTATGACACTTCCACGCGCCTTCCTGACTGACGACACTCTTGATGACTTTCTTCCTTTCGCCAGGAAATATCCTACTGGGGGATTGCTTCGTCCACAAAGGACTTCCTTTCAAAGTCTCTGGAGAGCAGAGATCTGAGCTGGGGGGAGTGCAGCTCAATGATACAGTGCTTAACTGGCCTGCCTGGTAACTGAAACTGAGCTTGGTGGGGCATGTCGGCCACCTCAGCTCCAGGAAGGCAGAGCAGAAAGATCACAAGTTCAGGGTCATCCTGGGCTACTTAGGGAGCTTGAGGCCAGCCTGGATACATTAATGGTAGGGTAGTGGGAGGGAGGGAGGGAGAGAGGGGGAGAGAAAGAGAGAGAGAGGAAGGGAAAGAGAGAGAAGGGGAGAGAGAGAGAGAGAGAGAGAGAGAGGGGGGGGGGGGGGGGAGAGAGGGAGGGAGGGAGGGAGGCAACGGAAGAGACAGGGTTACAGTCATCTGACCCAGGCGCACAACTCAGATTCTCCTGGGAATTTGAAACCTGAACGTGAAGACTGGGCCTAACAGCAACAGCCGCAGCTGAGCCGCCGTGCTTAGGAAGGAGAAGGTTCAGGCTGCCTGGTTCCTGCCTCTCTCCATACCAGCTCTTCCTATCCTGCCACCCGTGTCATTCCACTAAGTTGGTCTTAGTGAGCCCAGTCGCTTTGCAGCCCTGTTAATTAAACAAAACACCAAACAAAGCCAGCAAGCCCTGCAGAACCACTCCAAATGCGCCTGGGAGGCGTGGTGGAGGAAGAAGGAACTTCGGGCTTGTGGCTTTGCTTTAACTCTCTTCACGCCCAAAGTGGTGTTTGCCAGGGCCTGATTTTAGTTCTGTTTCTGGACTCAGTCTGGCTTTGTAGGGCAGGTTGGCCCCAGGCTCATGGGCTCACGGGGACAGGTATTGCGGGAGCCCGGCGTCTCTGGAGCACCCTTCCCTCCTACTCATTTCTCTCTCTTTATTACAGGCCAAACAAGGTAGTGCACACCTCTAATCCTAGCATTCAGGAGGCTGAAGCAAGTAGATCTCTAAGTTCGAGGCCAGCCAGGCCTAAGAGAGAGAAGGAGGAAGGGAGAGAGAGAGAGACCCCAAAGGCCCTTTTCTGGGAGCATACATACGCCCTGTTTGGGCGGGGCAGTGGTGGCCTAGGCCTTTAGTTTCGGCACTCTGGAGGCAGGTCTTCAAATTCGAGGTGAGCAAAAACCCAAGAGTTTGGATTTTGTGAGTCTCATGTTTGCCAAATTGACCATGTGAGCAAGGGTGACCTTGAGTTTCTGATCTCTAACACCTCAGTGCTGGGGTTGTGGGACAGAGGATGAACCAAGGCTTTTGACCAGCTGCATCCCCAGCCCTAAGGGTCCGGTGGGGGAGGTTCCTCCGGTTCATGCTCTTGCCCTCTGAGGCCTTCCTGTGGGGAGGGCCCCACTTAGAAAACAGAGCAGGATAAACCTGCTAGAAAAATGTGAAGCATTCCTGAGCATGAGTTCACACCCCTCAGGCTTCCCAGGCCTGCCTTCCTGCCTTCCAGATAAAGAGATCAAAGTTCCCCAGAGCTGATTCCCCTGTGAGGAGAGGAGGAGGAAGACAGGATGACCCACTGAGAAGGTAGAATGGGAAGTTCCTCCCGAAGGCCATGCTTCTCTGCTGCAGGGTCAGATGCTTGGCCCAGACCAGTCCTACCTCAGTTTAAACCTTGTAATGCTGGAACTGCAAGGGTCCTCCAGGTCAGAGCTCCCTGTGTGAATGGGAAACCCAGTCTCTCTCTGTGTATGTGTATGAACAAGAACACCTCAAGGGAACAGGAAAGTGGGAATAAACGCCCCTCAGGTACCTGTATTTTTAAAAAGGCACCAATTAAGAAATAGCTCATTGGCTGGAGAGACATCCCAGGAATAAGAACACTTGTTCTTGCAGAGGAACTGGGTTTGTTTCCCAGCACGTGTATAGCATTCACATCACCTTTAACAGTTCCAGGGGATCCCATGCCCTCTCACGGCCTTAGATACCGGGCATATATGTGGCGCATATACACATGTGCAGGCAAACATTCCACTAATGCAATTTTTAAGAATAAGTTAAACAGAAAAGAAAGAGCTGGGCAGGGTGGCACACATCTTTAATCCCCACTGAAAGAGGCAGAACCAGTCAGGTCTCCTGGAGTTCCAGGCCAACCAAGGCTACATAGTGAGACTTTCTCTCTCCATCACAGCCAGCATTACTAAGGAGCCCACGTCAAGACAGGCATGGTAGGATGTGCGTGCAATTCCAGCCGTCAGGAGGCTGAGGTAAACCCTCATCAACAGAGAGGTTGTCAAACCCCCTAGAGTGGTTGTGAGCCATCACACTGAACTCTGGGAGAGATAGTTACAGGCCCCTCTCAGCTAACTTCCTCCCCCCTCTCAGGAAACCCTGACAGGTGTTTAGGGAAGGGGAGAGGGTTGTGATGAACAGAGGCAGGTGAAGTGGCCAGTCTTCTGGAAAGGTGGGTGTGCTCCCCTACGCTGGGAAGATACATCTGTTAGGTGCACAGCCCAAGTCACTAGCCTTGTCTGATGTCTCCGGCCTAAACCATGAGTTCAAGGCCAAACTGGCCAATTTAGCTAGACCTGTTTCAAAATAAAAATATCTGGCTTCAAACTTAGAAAAATCTTCCTGCTTTCACCTTCCAAGAGTTGGGATTAAAACGTTCCCCCACATTTGTCCTCCTGGGTATTATTTGGGCCCTTTTTTTCTTATTTTCTTATTTTATTTTATTTTTTTTTCTAGTTAGATGGTGCTGGGGCCTCAAGGTGTTAGGTAAGTGTGGCACCACTGAGCAGGGTGCCCACTCCTTTGTTCAACTGTTTATATTTGAGACAGGGTATCACTATGTAGGCCAGGTTGGCCTGGAACTCACAGAGATCTGTCTCCCAAGTGCTGGGATTAAAGCCTTTTGCCACCATATTTATTTATTCACTGTTGAGATAGGGTCTCCGCTTCTGCTCTCAAGTGCCGACATTGGAGAGACGGGCAGCACAGCTAGAGTTTCTTACACTTTTCTACAGTTAAGAGTGAGATCACCTTTGATCAGTAATGAAAATGACTGGGGACTGCCAGGGCCTTCCACATGTCCGACACGAGCTACGTTCACGGTCCCTTTTATTTTTCCTTGAGCAAGATCATACTGAGTTTCTTAGGACAGCCTAGAAACTCTATCCTTCTGCCCCAGCCTCCAGAGAGTTGGACTCACAAATGTGCACTGCCATACCTATCTTAAGGAGATTTTATTATTATTGTCGTGCTTTTCTGAAGCAGGGTCTTGCTCTGTGGCCTCCATCTCTGGCACTGGAATTGCGTGCTCGCACAGCACCATGCCCATCTTTGACGATGACTTCTGTGGATATGTGACTGTTTTTTGAAACAGGGTCTCATTCATAGCTCCAATTACCTGCAACCCACTGTGTTGGCTATTCTTGCCTTGACCATCCTCCCGCCTCTGCCTTCGGGAGTTTGGGTTTACAGATGTGTTCCCCAGGCCTGGATGACACAAATGATTGTTGATGACACATCCCATGTCCTTGGGGAGAGAGCCTGGGCCCACTTTGAACAAGGAAGCAAAAGGTGGTGTTTGGTGTTAGTATGTGATGAGTGGGAGGTGGTCTCACCACACCAGAAGGCTGGAGATTTGCCTGGCTCAGTGGGTCTCCTGGCTTTAGGGCCAACAAAGTGGAGCCCAACAGGACACAGTCTCTCTCTGTACACTGGGATGAGAGCAGCTTACATCCAAAATTTCAGCAAGGGATTCAGGAATCTAAGAAGGTGAGGCTTTGATACAGAGAGCCTAATCCTTATGAACCATTTCTTTAGACAAGGGATGGTCATAGAAAAAGAAAGTAGGCATCGACAGCATGACAGGATGTTCTTGCTAACCACAAACGACTACAGTCCTTTCGGGCCCTTTTGAAGGATCCCTTCATTCAATGCCTTCTACCACACTCAAGTACAAGGTCTTGATGCTACTAATCTGAAATCTCAGCACTTGGGAGGCAGAGGCAGGAGGATTGCTGGGAGTTCATGAACGGTTTAAGCTACATAATGAATTCCAGGCCAGCCGGTGCTAGAGGGAGACCTCCTCAGAAACCAACAGCCGGGTGTGGAGTCTCATGTCTGCCATCACTGCACTCAGGAGGTTGGGGCAGTATGACCCAGAGTTCAGGGTAGCCCAGCCTATGCCTAGTGGATAAAGAAGGATGGTCAGGAACTCAAGCCATCCTTAGAGATATGGCAAGTTGGAGGCTAGCTTAAAGTACAAGAGACCCTCCCTCAAGAACAAAAATAACAGAGGAGGTAAGAGGGGTAGTCAGGTAAAGGTGCTTTTCATGCAAGCCTGAGGACCTCAGTTTATATAAAGTGTCAGATGTGGTCCGGGGCCTCTTTTATCCCAGCACTCCTACTTAAGCAGGGAGCAGAGACAGGCAGGTCTCCAAACCTCACAGGCCAGGAGTACAAGGCACAGTGACAAAAAGAAGAAAAACTGTCCTCTGATCTTTACGCGCATCCCAGCCCACATACACACAGAGCCGTCTAGGCCTCTTTACAGAGCCATTTTCTCCATTCCAGATTCATTTCCCACATTCTTCTTGGGGTTTTGTTCGTCTGTTTGTTTTTGAGAGAGGGTCTTTCTATGTAGTCCTGGCTCATTTCCCACATTCTCAACCACACTGGAGATTTTTCTATGCTAGGTTGGCAGGTCAAAACAAACAAACCAATCATAGGACAGCATCTCACTTTTCACTTGATTAGTGGAAGGGAAAGCAGAGATTACACATGTCTCAGCAGTTTGTACTGAGAATATTCTATTTATTTATATTTATATGTGTGGTTCTGAGTGCCACACTGTGAGTTTGGAGGTCAGATGGCAGTCTGTAGAAGTTGGTTCTCTTCTAGACATGGGTTTCAGGACTCCACCTTGGGTCATCAGGCTTGTGGCAAACATCTTTACTTGGCAAGCCCTCTTTCTGGCTCCTATTTTATTATTTTTATTTTTTATATTGTTGATTTTTGTTATGCATGCCCTGTATTCCATCCTAGAACCACTGTACTAAAAAAGAAACCCCACATTAACCTTGCCTTGTATCACTGCCTGGCTCTCTTTTTCCTTTATTATGAGTATGGATCTGTCTGAGGCTGGCTTGGAATTTTTTACCTAGCTGAGATTACAGATGTGCACCTCCACACCTGTAAGATTTTCTTTGTAAGGATTTTTATCATTATTGTTTTTAAGATTTATTTTTGGAACTTATGTGGTGGTGGTGGTGTGTATGTGCTGAATTCTTTCTATGGAACAGAATGTCTGAGTGAATAAGAGAGCCTTGGGCTCCTGAGATATTTTCCAGAGTGTGTGGACAAAGATATTTTCATAAGAATGCTAGGATTGGGCCTTGCATGGTGGTACAGGCCTTTTTGCCTTTGCTCCAGTACTCAGGAGACAGAAGCAGGAAGAGTGTTGGTGTGATGTGTGAGTCTCTGTGTGTATGTGCTATGTGAGTTTCTCTGTGTGTATATATGTGTTGTATGTGTGTGGTGAGTTTGTGTGTTATATAAGTGTGTGTGTGTAGTGTAATTGTGTGTACGTCTGTGTATTTGGTGTGTAAGTCTATGCATGTATATGTATGTGGTATGTAAGTGTGTGTGTGTGTGTGTGTGTGTGTGTGTGTGTGTGTGTGTGTGTGTATAGCTGAGCTTTAACAAGGGAAAATGTGACTTGCTCTTGGCCTGGGAAGGTCATGGGGTGGCAACACCCACTCTCCCAGACTGTGGGGCCCAGTGAAGAGAGTTAGAGATGTAAAGATTTGCTGCAAGCTTCTCACACTGCCCCCAGGCCAGCCTCCTTTTGGACCAACCAAATACGTTCAGGAAATGTGATTTTTCTTTACTGACACAATTTAGAAAAAAAAAAAAAAAGCCTGGAATGGTGGTAGATACATCTCCCCAATTATGGAAGTGGGAACAGGAAGATCAAAGTCAAGGGCATGGTCTGCCACACTGGGGTTCAAGTCCAGTCTTGAGCTAAAACACTACAAGCTCAGCACAGGACTATAAAAACACTTTACTCTGTGTGTGTGTGTGTGTGTGTGTGTGTGTGTGTGTGTGTGTGTGTGTATTTAGGTTCCTTTGGAGACCAGAAGTGGGCATATGATCCACTGGAGCTGAAGTTACAGGCATTATTGCCCTGACGAGGCTGTTAAAAACTGAACCCGGATCTTCTCTTAGACAAGCAAGCTCTGAGCCATTTCTCCAGCCTAACATGTGACCTTTAAAAAATACAGTCATAAAAAATTCATTGCATAGTTGGACCATGGTGGCACATGCCTTTAATTCCAGCACTTTGGAGGCAGAGGCAGGTGGATCTTTGTGAGTTCCAGGACAGCCAGGCCTACACAGAGAAACCCCTTTCTTCAGTTTGTAGACAATATAGAACTCTCATAGGTTTTCTTAGGCACGAACCATGTTCATCTCTGTATGGTTCAAGTGTTAGCGTGTGGCTGCCAAGGCCGTACACAATTGCATTTTTCTGTACATGGCTGGGCATGTCTACAGGTAGCTTTTTAAAAAATAACCTCAGGTTGGGATGATATTGGAGCTGAGCAGGATTCATGCACGGCTGTGAGGAGGGACCAGGATACACAGAACCACCCAGAAGAGCACTACACTTTATATATATATATAAATATATATCACTTGGTGTGCTGTTAGAGGTCAGTCTGGAATATCTGAAAGCCTGCCTCAAAAACAAACAAACAAATAAATAAATGTAAAATATACACTGGGTTAACATGGGAGGTAAAACCAGTGGAAAACAGCTCACCTGTGTATCCCGACAATTGAAGAAGCATAGTTACTGAGTTAATGAGCTGTATTGTACAAATTGATTTCACCTATTTGTTTGCTCAGTGGTTTTTGGGGTTTAAACACGGTTCCCTCGCACTGGAGGCAATTGCTTACAATTGAGCCCCTTCTATTTACTATAAAAAATATGGCAGGCAGGAGATTTGAGGCTGATCATGGTAATACTCACTTTTAATCCCAGCACTCAGGAGGCAGAGGCAGGCAAATCTCTGTGAGCTGGAGGGCAGACTAATCTACAAAGAGAGTGTCAGGACAGCCAGAGCTGTTATACAGAGAAACCGTCTCAAAAGCCAACCAACCAAAAAAACAAAAGAGCTTGGCTTGGGGCCTGTGAGATGATGAGGTATTTCATCTGGTAAAGACACAAGCCACCGAGACTGAACGCCTGAGTTCAATTCCTGGGACCCACATGATGGAAGGGAGAAAACTGACCCTTACAAATGGTCCTCTGAGGGCCAGGTGTGGGGTTGCATGCCTTTAATCCCATCACCCAGGAAGCAAAGGCATAAAGATCTCTGAATCAAGGCCAACCTGAGTTCCAGGACAGCCAGAGCTACACTGAGAGACCCTGCCTCCAAAATAAATAAATGAATGAATGAACGAACGAACAAACAAACAAACAAACAAACAAACAAATAAATAAATAAAAGTTGTTCTCTGACCTCCATGTACATGTCATGCACACACCCACATACCCGCACACACGCACACACGTGTAATTACCCTTTCTTACATTCTTACTTTGCTGAAGGAAGCCTGAAGGCTCAACACCATTTATCATAACAGCTGCCGTCTTTACAAGGTTTACCACCAGTGAGGTACTGTATGTGGATTTAGTAACTTGTCATAGGTCAGAGGGTCCGTCCTGAGGGTCTACCTGGCACAGTGACTCAATGCTATCTGCCAGTATCAGGACCTGGCACACAGCAACTCAAGTTCAAAATCACAGTTCCAGGCAGGGCTGGGATGTGGCTAGGTGGATAAGGTGTTTGCTTGCCTCATTCAGGCCTTGGGATCCAAGCCCAGCACATGGTAGACAAGGCATGGTGGAACCCAGGTCTCTGGTACCAGCACTGGCAAGGCAGAGAAGATCAGAAGGTCAAGGTGATGCTGCATAGAGAGCTCAGGGCCAGCCTGGGCTGCAGGAGCCCCTGTCCAAATAAACAAAACAAACAACAAACAGAAATTTAAAGGACCAGGGAGACAGCACAGCAGGGAATGGTGTTTGCCACCAAGCCTGAAGGTAGGAGTTCAATTCCTGGGACTCATGTGATGGAAGGAGGAACCAATTCCCCCAAAAGTTGTCCTCACAACTGCCTGTAACTCCAGCTCCAGGGGACCTAAAGCCTCTGAGCTCCATGGGAATCTACACTCACTCATATGCACACGTCCATGGGCACTTGCATGCACATAGCTTAAAAATTAAATAACATCTTTAAGAAAGACTTGTTTGACCTGGTAGTGGTGGCTTATACCCCTGATTTCAGAACTCAGGAGGCAGAGGCAGTAAGATATCTGAGTTCAAGGCCAGCCTGATCGACAGATGGAGTTTCCCCAATAAAAAAAAAGAATCGTAGACACATTTACTTCAAGGGATTTTGTTATTTGCTCATTTTTGAGACAAAGTTTCCCTAGTCTTGGATGACCTGAAATTCACTAGAGATATACCTGCCTCTGCCTCCCAAGTGCTTAGAGTAAAAGGCCTGCACCACTATGTCCAGCTGTTTCTTTTGACACAGTCTCGCGCTAGCCCAGAGTGGTCTGCAACTGTGTCCTGCCTCAGCCTTTTAAGTGCTGGGATTACAGCTGGTGCCACCGGCCTTGCTTAAGATATTTTGTAAGCATGTCCACCACTGTAGTGCCTTCAAAAGGATCAAAGACAAAATCTGAGGTCAAGAAAGTTTATATTGTGTTCTAAGAGTTATAGCTCTATAAAAGTTATGATTGTGTGTGTATGTGTATGTGTGTGTGTGTATGTGTGTATGTGTGTGTGTGCTTGCACATGTACATATGGGTGTGGAGGCCAGAAGTGTCTTCCTCTCCCACTTACCACCTTATTATTAATCTTTTTATGTTTTTACTTTGCATGTGGGAGGCATACATTTGATAGCGCTTGTTTGTAGGTCGGAGGACACCTTGCAGGGGTCGGTTCTCTCTTATTACTGGGGTCGTAGGGACCGATGTCAGATCGTCAGGCTTGGTAGCAAGTGCCTTTACGTGGCGGCCTTCCCACAGGTCCTCCACATTGTCTTTTGGAGTCTCTTCACTGCGGCTTGTCGTCGAATGAAATGGCTGACCAGTGAGCTCTAGAGATGCATCTGTCTCCCAATTCCCGAGCACTGGAGTCAAGCACCACCACACCCAGCTTTTAGGAGGGTTTTGGGGATCCAAACTAAGGTCTTCATGCCTGCACGGTAAGGAATTTACTGACTGAACCATCTCCCTAGCCTTATGCCATAAAACTCTTAAAAGAAAACAAACTTTCATGATCTTGAATGAGGCAATACTTTTGAGGATGTGGCAAGCAACAGTAAGGAAAACCAAAGACCTTTTGTTGGGCACAGTCAGGCACACTTGTAAATCCAGCACTTGAGGGTGGAGGAGGAAGGGCCAAGAGATCAAGGGTAGCCTCTGCTACCTAGCGAGTCTGAGGCCAGCCTGGGCTCTGGTAAAGGGATAAATACATGTAGTAAGGGCCATAACCAGACTGCATTTGGATCTGAATCTCTGTACCACAAAAAGGCAAGAAACCCCGTGGAAGGCCACAACCTGGATAAGCCTTGGAATTACACATTGTGTGATGGGGTCAGACAGCAATTGTCAGGTACACTGTCTGAAATACTGCAGGTGAGAAATGTCCAGCTGGCAAATACCTAGATACAGGAAGTACAGGCTTGGGGCTGTTGGTGAGGGAAACTGGGGACAGAGAAAGAGATGTGTAGTCAGAAGTTTCCGTGTCCCACCCGGCCAGTCCCAAATGAACACACAGAGACATACATTAAGTCAAAGCTGATTGGTCTACGGCTCAGGCTTATAACTCGATAGCTCTACCTCTTAAACTAACCCATGATTCTATTTATGCTTAGCCACGTGGCCTGGTACCTTTTCTCAGAGCAGCATTCCCATCCTGTTTCCTCTTCATCTTCTTTGCTCTTCCACTTCCCAGAATCCTCCTGGTCTGATTGCCCCTCCTCTACTTCCTGTCTAGCTACTTGATCAATCAGCATTTTATTAAACCAATACAAGTGACAAATATTTACAGTGTACAAAAGCATGTCCCACAGCAGAGATGTGAACAAGTCTACCTGGACCAAGGTCCAAATGACAACCCAGCGTCGGATTCTCTCAAAATTCACCCTCGGAGAACTGATGAGGATGAGTGAGAGGTGACAGGTCAGGGATCCTAAAACAGCCCCACCGGAATGTCTGCATACAGCATGGATGACAGTATCCCCACCAATACAGATGAGACTCCCTTTTCCTGGCTCTCTCTAAGCCTGTATACTCCAGTACCTTCTCAGGCCCAGAGGGAGTTAACCTACAATTAGGGCAGAAGTGCATGCAAAAGTCTGGGAGGAGTGTTTGTCTTCAGGTGAGGGTTCACCTTCCCACTCCCTCAAGTGAGTGGCTGTCACTGTCACCAGGTGAGGCTGTGATGACCTTTTGCAAGCAGACATAGCCGTCTTCTGAAGGTGGTGATTGCTCCCTTTGGAGGACAGTGCTATTTACTGAGAAGAAAGGGAACAGGAAAGAGTGGCTCCAGAGTGGAGGGGAATGGAGGTAGGGTGGGATGGGTGCAGAGAGGGTACCTTGCAGGAGAGAATGTCTGGTGTAAGTCAGCACAGATGAATTTCAGTTTTGAATACTATAGCACCCTTTAAATAGTTCACTGCAAAGTGAGTAAATTACAGTTTCAGCTCCAAGGGATCTTATATTTCTCCTGACCTCAGGCACACTCTCCCCAGAAGCACATACATTCATACAGATACACATACACTAAAATAAGTAAGATCCTGGAGCTAAAGAGATGGCTTAGCAGTTAGGAGCACTTACTGTTCCTGCAGAAGACTCAAGGTCGGCTCTCAGCATCCATTTCAGGCAATTCACAACTGCCTGTAACTCCAACTCCAAAAATATCCAATGCCCTCTTCTAGTCTCTGAAGGCACCTGCAGTCACACACACTCACACATGCACAGTGGCACATGCCTTTAATATCAGCACTCAGAAGGCAGAAGCAGGATTTAAGTTTGAGGTCACCCTAGATTACACACACAGTGAGTTCCAGGGCTACATAGTGAGATCCTGCCTTGTTTTTAATAAATAAATAAATAAATAAATAAATAAATAAATAAATAAATAAATAAATAATAAATGAATGAATGAATGAATGAATGAATGAATGAATGAATGAATAAGTAAGTAAATAAATAAGTAAGTAAGTAAGTAAATAAGTAAGTAAGTAAGTAAAAACGGTGAATATGGGTGGTGGTAATGATATAATTACATGGTAAGGGTTCAATCTCTAGCAATCTTCCAAATTAGGGGCAAATAAATAGAATGTATTTATGATGTATCAAGATCTCAATGTTATATAAAAGAAAAAAATACCTGTATACTTGTGTATAAAGTAAGTAGTTGGGGGCATTAGCAGTAGGAGCCGGGGGCCTTTTCAGATGGACCCAAAATTCATGTAGATTGCTAGCCTAGTGTGTGTGAGACCCTGTGTTCCCTCTCCATGACTTTTCTCCTAAAGGTAAGTATGATGAAACTCAGGAGGCAGAGGCAGGTGGAACTCTGAGTTTGAGACCTGCTTGGTCTACATGGTGAATTCCAGGCTACCTAGGGCTACATAGGAAGATCTTGTCTAAAAATTATACCAAAAAAGAGCATTTTAAAAAATATTTATTATTTAGATATTTATATCTATTTATTATCTGTCTATTCTTTTAAATTTCTATGTGTGTGGGATGGGTGCCTGGGCCCTTTGTCCTACATCTCTCTCTGGACCTTTCCACCTTATTCTTTAGATAAGGTCTTTCTCTGAACCGGTGCTTACTGACTAGCTGGACTGGCTGACAGGAAGCTCTGGGACCCCTTAACCAGTGCTTCAGTTACAGGCACACATGCCACTTTTATATGGATTCTAAACTCTGATCTCATGCTTGCATGGCCAGCTCTACATCTCTGTCTGCCAGGCTGGCCTGGAACTCATGATGGTGCCTCATCTTCTTATATGCTGGAATGTGAGCTGGACTCACAGGCGTGAGCTACTAGCATACCCCTTTCCCTCTTAAACTGAAGGCTAGACAATAAAAATTACCCAGGAAGTCAGACATAGTGGTTCATGCTTGTAACCCATCACTTGGGAGGCTGAGACAGGAGGATCACCCATAGGTTTAAGGTCAGCCTTGGCTACATAGAAGACCCTGTTTTATTTATTAAGTTACTAAAAACAAAAGGAGACATTGTGTTCAAGCCCAGTGAGACCCTGCAGCAGAGTGACTAAAAGCACAGCTTGGAGCTGTGTGTCTGGATATAAATATGCAAATGCTGTGACCTGGGATGGGTCCTTCAGGACTGGAGGAGGGAGCTCAGTTTCCTCACCAGTAAAGTGGTATCAAAACTTCAATAGGGTGGGAAGACGTGGATACAACGTCCAAGGGGTCACCAGGGAGGCAGAGACCTGTCAGAGCCCTCTCTAGGGATCAGGGTACAGATGAAAGGAGAGAGTGTCCTTGGATGGATCTCTCTTTGGGGGACCAGCTTCTCCAGATAACCCGCTCGGTCTAGTATGTCCCCTTTTCCTTGTCCTATCTACTGCACTCTGACAAGAGCACAAGACCAACAATATAGCACAAATATCCCTGGAATAACTTCATTTCTTCTTTCTTCTCAAACCAAGTAATGCCAAGCTGGCTGGGCAGGGTGGTGTCCACCTGTAATCCCAGTGCTCAGGAGCTGGAGGCAAAGGGCGTGGTGGCGCATGTCTTTAATCCCAGCATTGGAGAGGCAGAGGCAGATGGATCTCTGTGAGTTTGCAGTCAGCCTGAAAACTCAAGTAGGCCAAATATATAGGGAGTTCCAGGATAGCCAGAGCTACTTAATAGAGAGGCCCCTGTCTCAAAAAAAAAAAAGCAAAAAAGCAGGGGAGAGGGGAGCGTGACTGGAAGAGGCTTGAGAATCAGGAGTTCAAGGTCATTGTCAGTTACATAGCGATTTGGAGTCCACCTAGAATACACTAGATTCTCAAAAAAAAAACAAAACAAAACAAAAAAAGCCAAATAGAACACCCAAATGCCAAGCCTAATGCCAGCTCTGTCACTCCCACTTCCCCCTGGTGTTGACAGAATGCTTGTATGTCAGAAGTCAGTGTCAGGAGGCACAGCAGAGGGGGGACCACAAAGGCACCATTATATCCCACGGCAGCCAGAGAATGGTGGACATTATCTCATTCTGTCTTCTAGCTCGAAAGACTGAGCCCTAGAAGGCTGGAGCAACTTGTTCAAGGTCACTGTAAGCATCTGCCAGAGCCAGGACTAAAGCCGGCATCCCTCAGTGGAGCCAGGAGTGCATGCAGAGTCCTTAGCAGAGCCAGGAGGCCCTGCAGATGTGGATGCTCCGAGGCAGAGGCAGGGGCCCTAGAAGCCCAAGCAGGTGTGAATAAAGCACCCAGCCAGGGGTGTCCACATCCCTGTGTAAGGATGCCTGGCAGAAACGGGAACTGCCGGGAGGGCTGAATGGTGAATGTCACTTTGACAGCAAGCTGGGAAGCACAATCAGAAAGGGCCCGAGGAGATTTTCTTCTTAGGCCAGGGTGGACTCCATGGATTTTTCTCTTACATGGGTAAGGATGGGATTTACTTTACGAAGGGGAAGGATATAACCAGATTTAAATGTTTGGAATTATGGGCTAGGGTTCTAACTCAGTTGGTAGAGTGCTGTCTAATGCATGGAAAGCTCTAGGTTCCATCCCCCCAGGCCACACAAAACCACATGGAGTGACGAATGCCTGCAACCCCAGCACTAAGAGATACAAGCTGGAGAGTGGAAAGGTGGAGGTCATCCTCTGTATCAAGTTTGAGGCCAGCCTGGACTACATGAGACCCTACCTCCCCAAAGAAACAATTTTTAGGAGGCTCCTTCAGCCGTCAGGCAAAGCGCACAGAAGACTCAAGATGGAGACTTTCTCCTCTGTTCCTCTCTGTCTGCTTTCACGTTATCTTCTAGTGGGAGATCTGAGCAAAAAGAAGACACTAGACAGCATGTTGGCTGCCACTCCAGAGCCTGGGAGTGTAGGGGTGAGGTTGCTTCAACTCAGAGGCCTCAGCTTTTAGCACATTGTGCTTGTGGGGGTGGGTGGGGAAGTAGTGGAGGGTCACAGTCAGTGACTGCTCAAAGGATGCCCGGAGGGTGGTGACTCACTGTCCAAACTGGGGATGACAAAGGTTACCTACGTGGCAGTGCTAGTCAGGGGTGAGTGTGAAGGGGGACTGTTGTAGAGGTTTGGGGCCTGGCTTAGCCCTGCAGTCTGAATTTGTCCACAGTCGCTCAGCCCCCTAAAAATGACTTAGATGCTTATATTAATTAAATGTTGTTTGACTTATGGTTAGGGCTCATTGCCAGTTAGCTTTTTCATCTTATTTCTACCCATTTCTACCAATCTGTCTTGCCACATGGCCCATGGTTTTTCTTTTCTTTTTTATATTTTGCTTCTTGGGCAGCTGGATCACGTCTCTCTCTGACTCCACCCTCCTTCCCCCTTTATTTATGCTTGGATTTTTCAACTGCTTCTAAGATGCTCTACCATTGGCCAAAACAGTCCCCTTTAACCAACGACGATATTCACAGCATACAGAACATCCCACATCACTTCCCCTTTTCTCTCTAATCAATTTTAACATAGCAAAATTATATATAACAAAACAGCTATCAAGTAAAATTTATAGTTGTAATATTAGTCTATTTGTAATTAGCAAAATTAAAGAAAATATTTTATCATCTTTCTTATCTTTGTGAATCTAAAGTTTTATATTTAATATATTTTTATAATAACTAAGGAAAACTATACTTATATCTAATCTTTCACTACATCTATCATTTTTTAAAGTAGATTTATGCTGCCAGGAGCAGACTTGTCTCACTGTCTAGAAAAGTCTAAGTTTTTAAAATAGTTTAAATGTCATATTCTGTAGGTCTTTGAAATGTTTGAAGATTACTTAGCTAATTGAAGCATATCTTGCTAATTGAAGCATATCTTTGTATACCTAAAAAGGCTTAACTAAGACGACTATAAATTTGGTTATCATTGATGAATATTAATATCTATTTTTTAATTATGTATTACAATTTAAAATGAGTTATATAAACATAATACCTTATACAAGAGTAGAAATATACATACAGTATAACAAAATTGACCTTTAAATTTGTATCAATAAACCAAAATCTATACCAATGTAAAATATTTTGAGATCAAGAGCCATTTCTTTGGAGTAAAGTAAATTCAATAATCTATCTTTTTAAATCATTCCTATATCAGGGAGAGGGGACTGTAGTCTGGAGGGAGATGGACTTGTGGTAGGTACATGTAGCTCCTATGGTTATGACAAAATAATTGTCTGTTAATCTGTCTAGTCTCCTCTGTTGAGTGGCTGTGCTCTAACTGCTGATGACTGTAAAAAGAAACACTGTGGATTGGAGAGATGGCTCAGTGGTGAAGCGAATATACTGTTCTTGCAGAGGACCTGAGTTTGATTCCCAGCTCCCACACGAGGCAATTTACAACAGCCTGTAATTCCAGCTCCAAGCAATTTGATGTCCCTCTGACTCTCTCTCTCTCTCTCTCTCTCTCTCTCTCTCTCTCTCTCTCTCTCTCACACACACACACACACACACACACACACTAATTGAGGTTTTTTGTTTTGTTTTGTTTTTAATTAAAATGGTTTAAAAAACCCCCAAAACACATGGTGGCACACACTTTTAATCACAGCACTTGGGAGGCTGGGAAGCAGAGGCAGGTGGATCTCTGTGATTCCAGGCCGCCGGTAGGGTCTACAGAGCTAGTTCTAGAACAGCCATGGTCACATAAAGAAACCCTGTCTCAACACCCCCCCCCCCCCAAAAAAAAGGATAAAGGATAAAAAACATTTTTAGTAAATGAACTTCTTTTGAGTCTGAGAACTTCTTTTGAACTCAGAAATCTGCTTACCCCTGGGCGCGCCCCCCCCCTGCTGGGATTAAAGGCATGAGACACTAAACCCATCACAAAGTAAAACAAGTCTCAGAATGTGGCAGAGTCTTAGGCTAGCATACTTGAGGGCCCAGGCTTAAAATTGTGTGTGTTCCAGAGAGAAAGAGAGAGAGAGAGAGAGAGAGAGAGAGAGAGAGAGAGAGAGAGAGAGAGAGAGAGAGAGAGAGAGAGAGAGAGAGAGAGAGAGAGTTCCAGCCAGGTGTGGCCACTCATTCCTAGAATTCCTGTGTGCTTGGAAATTACTCTCAGGAGGGTCACAGCTCAAGGCCAGCCTTGGCTACATAGTGACACCATCACAGAAGACACACATCTTTTCCCTGGTGCTTTTCACATTCCCTGCCACCCCCATGCTGGCTGGTGTCAGTGTTTGGGAATCTGAGTGGCTTCTTCCACTTTGCCTGGGCTTCTTTGGTTCCCAGGTCAGCTTCTCCTGATGCTCCCCATCACTGCTGGGAATCTTTGCTCTCTGAGCATGTACATTCCTTTGAAATGTCTGTCCCATGAAAATGACAGTGCATGGGGTGTGGGAGGTGGGCAACAGCAGGGTGTGATAACTTCAAAACTTCAATCTTATTCTTGGTTTTCTGAGACAGGGTGTCTCTGTGTAGTCTTCCCCTGTTTCCGAGCTCACTCTCTAGACCAGGCTGGCCTCTGCCTCTCTGGCGCTGGATTAAATGAGTGCACCACAACCATACCAGGCTCAATTTACCTTTGTATTCAGCATTGGGGGCAACTGAAGTTCCTTCCAGCCTCTTCTCTCTCTGTGTGTATGTGTCTGCACACGTGAGTCTCTGTTTCTCTTAACCAGGTTTTTCTATGTAGCCCTGGCTGTCCTGGAACTACTTCTGTAGATCAGGCTGGCCTCAAACTCAGAGATCCACCTACCTCTGATGCTCAAGCACTGGGATCTCACACCACCATGCCTGCCTTTGTTTTTTGTCTTAGTAAACAATTCATAGTTTTTCTCTCAAGTGGTTACTCTCAAGATTCCCAGAACCTCCTTTTCCCAAATTCCAGGTGTGCCCCGTCACTCCACCAACCAAACTACCTCAATGAAAGAAAAAGTTGTTTTTCATTGTGTGGGTGTGTTTATAGGAGCATGGACACTTTACTAGTGGCTACAACACTGAAAAAAATGTCCTTCTCTCTCTCAGCGACCATCAACTGCCTAAAAATCCCAAGGTCGGGGGATGTCCAAGCCCCCTCTCCCTTTTTTGAGAGAGGACTTCTTGTAGGCCAAGTTGATTTTGAATTTGTGGCTGATGACCTTGAATTGTTGCTGATCACTGGAGTGTTAGGATTAAAGGCAATTTAAACTATTATACCTGGCTAAGTGTTAATGTTGGTTCCTTTATTTTTTGTTGGGGCTGTGGGAGTAAGGGAATTTTACTTTAGAGATAGGTTCTTGCCATGTAGCCCTAGGTGACTTGGTAACTCAATTAATTTGTAGACCTGGCTGACCTTGAACTCAAGAGATCTGCCTACTTCAGTCTCCTAAGTGCCGGATATAAGGTTTACACACATGCCTGGCTGTCTGTGTTTTATTTTGAGATGGGGGGGGGTGTCTCAGTATGTATGTTGTTGTTCAAACCTGTCTCAGGCTCCTGTGGGCTGGGCTGGCCTAGGCCATCACATCCAGTTTTTAAGTCTCTCTTCAGTATTACTGTACTTCCATCAGCCTGAAAACTTTCTTTTTGTATATTCTGCTTGATAACATCTCAACCCATATTAGAAACTCCTTTCTTAGATGACTTTCTGGCTGCTGCTCCTGCCCTTCATTTCTCCAAGGGGAGCCATTCTATGCTCTGCTGCCCAAATTATCTTAAAATTTGCTGGGCACATCAGGAGGGCTGAGAAAGTTCAAGTGCTTTCCCATGCTGTATTTGAACCAGGAACTATACAGGCTTGTCTAAGGAATTTGTCGTCCACTTGCTCTGTCAGTTCTGTTTCTAGAAAACACTGTACTAGGTCCTTACTGTCCCCACGCCCCCCCCCCCCCCAGCCAAGTTTAGTACATCTATCCTTGCCCCCATCCTTCTTGTCAAGACAGGGTTTCTCTTTGTAGCCCTGGCTGTCCTGGAACTCCTTGCGTAGACCAGGCTGGCCGCAAACTCAGGAGATTGGCCTGCCTCTGCCTTCAGAGTATTAGAATTAAAGGTGTGCACCAAAGCTTGATAGGCCTATGTAGCTCTGGCTGACCTGAACTATGTAAGGGCCTCTGCCTCCTGAGTGCTAGGACTAAGGTTATGCACACACTTGGCTAGTACACATTATTTTGTCCCTACCTTTTAATCAGGTCTTCTCTGCCCATATATTCTGGGCAATCTCTACTCCCGGAAACAGGCCACCTGCCATTTGGTTTATTTTGTCTAAAACTGTACCTTCAGCTTTCAATGCTTTGCTGAAGGCCGTGAGTGGCAGAACCAAGTTTATTCTATAACTTGGGAGTCCACTCAGCAACCCCCACGGCACCTAAGCAGTGCATGGAAATCCTACCTCCAGGGACTAAACAGGCCTGTACCATGGTGTCCTGCAGAGAAGCTTCACCCCGTGGATAACCTCCCCCCACAGGGTTCCTTTGCCTGGGTTTGAATTGCCCATTTTGGCACCCTATTGTCTTACTGGTTCCTGTGGCTAGTAGACTTTCTTTTGCTCCGGCGTCCAGAGTAGATAGGGACTTGGTTACTAGGCCTTTGCCACAGCTGTTCTCAATCTGAAGAGAAACTTTCAGAGATCTCAGAACAGGCATTAAAGATGTAGTTTTCTGATCCGGTGTGTAGTGGGACTCGGGAATCTGCATTCTAACACCCTGGATTGGTCCACATTCCTGGGAGGACTGTCCCATTCAGGCAGGATTATTTTCTGCAATAATTAGCTAAACACTGCACACAGCTGAGGAAAATCAGAAAAATACCCTTTTGTTTCTGAGAACTTGACAGGTGTAACATTCTGACAGGCTACTTGCCACAGGTGTACGCTCCCCACGTGGTCCTTCTGTTGGTGTCCTCCCAGGCGACCCTCCAACCCCCCAGCAGCTGTGGCCCGCCTTCCCACCCGTTTCCCTTTCCTCCCAGTCCCTACCCCCCCCCCCCTCCACTCCTCACCTAAATATTTTATTGTTCCGGTAAGTTTTCCCTGCCGGATGGGGGTAGGGGAACCACTGGCTAGATGGACAGGATGCTCGCCATTCATCCTGTCCTACTGAATGGGCAGTTTTTCCAACTGAGAAAGCCCTGTATTTTCTACCAGAGAAATGGGCAGAGGCCTCTCTGGAACTTAGCCGGGAGAGATGTCACTCCCAGGAAGAGACCCCGGTCTTTGTAAACATCCCAAAGCAGGCACAACCTGCTATTCCTTTGTTGGGGCAGAGGTAAAGCAAGGAAAGCTCGGGCGGCCCACCCTTCTCCCTCCGGCCTCCCCTCCCGCACCCAGGACTTCAGGGGCAGGAAGGAGAAAAGAAAAGAACCAACAACAGTTTAACATAGCAAGTCCCAGCTTTTTCAAATACGAAGCATTTTTAACCAATCCATTTTTTAATTCTTAAATTCTTGACATTACAGAACTAAACTGAAATTTATTAACATTCCACTCTTACATTT
This sequence comes from Phyllotis vaccarum, assembly GCA_033318265.1. Taxonomy (NCBI): domain Eukaryota; kingdom Metazoa; phylum Chordata; class Mammalia; order Rodentia; family Cricetidae; genus Phyllotis; species Phyllotis vaccarum. Next base: position 65,570,278 of record JARWLC010000014.1, on the reverse strand, counting down.
CTTATCGACAAACAGAAATAAAATCCATGAGCCAAAAATCCCAAACGAAACTAAAAACAGGGAAAAGCTTATAAAACTAAATATGGATTCCAGCATCAACAGCTGAACAGAGAATGTGATTTTCTTTTTAAATTCTTAGCGGATGATAAAGTGTAGAAACTGAACACTTACAAATTATTTAAAACCTGGAATCACTGACCAGAAATTACACAGTTGGATCATGGGAAAACAGCAGAAAGGGGTTACAAGCGAACCTACACTGTTCTAGCTGCACCCCATACCCTTCTCAGAGGAAAGCCTGGCATTGATTAGATACTGGGCCAGGCTAATACTGGCAGCCGAGCCAGTGATAGTAACCTGCCTTCCAGAAGAGCCTTCCACTGGGTTGGCAATTTTGATCTGGGCCCCGGACATCTGGCGGATCTCATTGATGTTGGCGCCTTGGCGCCCGATTATGCAGCCGATTAAGTTATTTGGAATGGTGAGTTCATGGGTGGTTTGAGTAGATGCATCCAAACTTGCCCAATAGCCTTTCACCTCTGGAGAGCTGGAGTCAATTCCGGCGAATCCCGTCCCGCCGTGCATCATGGCAAAGTGAGACTGTTGTCTTGCCACCTGGTTCAGCTTGGCCAGATCGAGCGGAGAAATGGTGTGTTGTCCTTGAATCGAGTAGGCGTCTAGAGGTGGTCCCTCCAGGTCGTGGGTGGCGTGGGGGTAGCCCGCCGCGTCGCTGCAGCGATCTTGGCCGCCCGCGCAGATGACTGGCGAGCTGGCCGGCATGGGCTGGTACGGGATGGTCATGACTCTCCCTTGTGGAGACTGGGAGAGCGTCTCCAGCATGACCAGGCAGATCTGCTTGACACACTCGGTGACCGACTGCGGCACGCCGGCGATAGTGATGGCCCGCTCGGTCGAGTTGGGCAGCATATCCCCCGCCACCTGGACCTGGGCCCCCGTGCTCTCGCGGATCTCCTTGATCTTGCAGCCGCCCTTGCCGATCAGGGAGCCGCACTGGGTGGCGGGCACCACCAGCCGAAGGGTGACCGGGGGCCTGCTGGCCGCCGTACTGTTGGTCATGGAGCTGTTGATATCTTCCTCCAGCTTGTCGATGATCATGGCGAAGGCCTTAAAGATGGCATTGGTGGGCCCGGTCAGCGTGATGATTCTCTCCGGGCAGTTCCCCTCCGAGATGTTGATCCGCGCGCCGCTCTCCTCGCGGATCCTCTTCACCGACTCCCCTTTCTTCCCGATGATGCTGCCCACTTCCTTTCCGTGCATCAGCAGCCGAATGGTGAGAGTCACGTTGAGTCCGCTTTCAGTCACACCGGCGTCCATGGCGAGCGGCGGGCGGCGTTCGGGAGTTGGGCTCGTTACGTGGTCAAGTCCTGGGCGGCTGGCGGGGGAGGGGAGGAGTAGGCCCGAACTGCCGGCGCGAGGCGAGCGGGGGGCCGCGGGAGCGGGCGGACGCGGGAGGGAGGCCGCGGCGGCGTCGCAAGGCGAGCGGCGGCAGCGGCGGGGGCGAGCGGGGCCGGGAGCGGCGGACGGGCGGGTGGGCGAGGGCGCGGCGGTGGCGACTCCGGCGGCAGCCTCGGCGGTCTGGGCGGGGCGGGAAGCCCGCTTTCAACCCCGCGTACCCTCTGACCCCGGAAGTGCTTGCCGCGCAGGACCCCTAGGAGAAAAAAAAAAAAAAAAAGGCCGGCTTTTTTTAGGTCACAAGACTGCGCCAGCGCGCGCGCGCTGTTCGAGAAAAGTAGCCCCGTGGCACCGCGGGAGGGGAGAAAACGCACATGGAGGGCGGACCGGGGGGGATCCGGCCGAGTTTGAGAGGAAGCACGTGTCTGATTGACTCTAGAGACAGCGGCAGGGGGCCGAGAACAACCACTGTTTAGTAACGGGGACCGATAACATTTCCACTCCCCGCCGAAGGGTTCGAGCGCCAAGCGACGCAGGCGGTCGCGGAGGCCGCTGCAGGCGGTAGTTGGGACGCCGCGAGTTGAAAACGTGCGCGTGAGGTGGCCAGGGCGCATGCGCGGGAGCGGGAGGAGGGGGGGCGGGTGGGGCCCGCGGCGTCTTCCGGTGTGTGTGGGGGGGAGGGGCGGCGAGGCGAGGCGCGGCCGGGGCTCGGCGTGCACGCGCTTGGCAGGCACGTGGGGGCCCCTTTTCGTCCCCGGCGTCCCGGCGCCACGTACCAACCCCCTCCTTGGCCTCGGTCCGGCGGCTGCGTCCGGTGCGCAGACACTTTGGAGACTCGTGCACCCCCCCCACCCCACCCCACCTCCCTCCCCGGGCGCGGCGGCCGTGTGGTTAGCAAGGCGGGCCGCCGGAAGAATGGCGTCTCTTTACATAACGCTTTGTTTGCATTTCTCTCTCGCCCTGTGTCCGTGAAGCCCTCGGAAGCCCCACCTCCCGCCCTCGTGCCGTGCCTCCGCCGCGGCCTCTTTAGACGTTAGGGCCCGAAATGCGCACCGAAAGGGTGCCGGCGTGGCCCCGCGCGTCCGCGCCCTCTCCCGCTCGCGCCCCCGGGCCACGCTCTCCGGAGGCGGCCGCCATCTTGGGAGGGTTTGCTGACGGAGTTCTCGCGCCGGGAAATGGCCATCGAGGCGCCGGGGAGCGAGTCACGGCGTCTCGGCCTTTTTTTTTTCCCTCCCCCCTGCTCCGCGGGCATAGCCAGGCTGGAGAAGGTCGTGCGACCGTGTTCAGTGCCTCAGAGGAGAGCGCTAACGTGGCGCCCCTCCGCCCCCTTTCATCCCCGCGGCGGGGAGGGCTGGCAGCCATGTTTCACAACAAGATGGCGACACGTGTCGCCAGCGAGAAATCGGGGTGGGTCTGGAAGCTCTAGAAGGTGCGCCCCTCATTCCCGGCCCTCCCCAAGCCCCAAGCCCCTGCGGGATGAAATGGCAGGCCGCTTGGAAGTTTGTTGACTTTACGCCCTCCACCTCCCTTGTTGGGCATGCGAATAGCTAAAAGGCAGGCCTCACATTTCTTTAATTGAATAATGGCAGGTGGGTGTGCATGTGTGTGCGTGTGCAGTACCTAGCCAAGTACCCACGCACCTAGAAACCTATTTTAGAGCTTGTGTCGTTAGCCGATTAAAGATTTTACAGCTAAGAAACAGTTTAGGGTGCCCATGTCTCACTATTCAACTGTCCGGTGACCCGCAAGTTTGCAATTAGGTCCATTTTTATAGTCAAAGGGAACCGATGGTGGCTGTGGATTTGCCAACCCAGATCTCATTCTAAGCCTTTAACTACAATCCTGTTTTCATCACAGTCTGCTGACATGAGGCCGGTATTTATTTTCTCTTTTTTACCCCCAACAGAGTAAGACAAACCCAGAGAGACGATTTGACTGATTCAAAGTCACTCAGTATGGCGAATGGAATCCATATCCTTCTGATTTCCCTACTGGTGAGCAACTTTTGCAGATTTTTATTTAAATCAGAGTTTAGAATTTATTTTTTGCAGAGCAGGAGATCAGACATAGGGTGCTGAACGTTTTAGCCAAACTCAAAGCACATCGTTCCCAGCCCTTGTGTTTTCATTGTAAAGTCACTATGTAGCCCAGCTTTCCCTAAACTGAATCTTCCTGTCCCAGCCTCTCAAATACTGGCGTTATAGGCATATGCCACCACTGGCAGGATTATAGAGTTTCAATGTTTCAGGACACCTTAAGAAACATCTTTAATCCTAACACTGGGGAGGCAGAAACAGATTTCTGAGACTTTGAAGCCAGCCAGGGCTACATAGCAAGACCCAGTTTATTAAAGAAAAGGCATTTCAATGCTGTTTTCAGTGCATTAGATGAGCTTGTTACCTTTTGTCTGTTGTGGTTTTGTTGTTTTTGAGACTTGGTAGACCTGGCTGTCCTGGAACTCACTCTAGACCAGGATGACCTTGATCTCAGAGATGGAAACCTGCCTCTACCTTCCAGCGTTTAAAGGCCTGTGCACTAGCTTGTCTTTAAAAAAAAAAAAAAAAAAAAAAAAAAAAAGGATGTTGAAGAGTCAGTCTCTCTCTCTCTCTCTCTCTCTCTCTGTGTGTGTGTGTGTGTGTGTGTGTGTGTGTAAAAATTGGTTTTTGAAGACTGTGTGTGTCTGTGTTAGCCCTGATTGTCCTGGAACTAGCTGTAGACCAGGCTGGCCTCAACCTCCCTGCTATCTGCCTGCCTCTGCCTCCTGAGTGCTGGGATTAAAGGTTTGAAGGTTTAAAGGTTTGAGCCACCACTGCCCAGCTGAGCTTTTCATTTTTAAAGGAGCCACTCAGATAACTAGATACTGTATAGTTAGCCCCTATTTGTATGTTTAGTGCCTTCCAGTTTTTCCTGGTGTTACTGACATTTGTTTAGGCTCAAATATTATTTTAAGAAGCCTTTGGATGGGGGCTTGAAGTGGAAGTGATTCAGTGTTGCTCAAAGGTTGAGCTATCTGTTAACCTGGCTTCTCATCTGTGGTACATTTTTGTCTACCTGACTTGAGGGATCAAGCAGTTTCTGTATGCCTCAGTTATTCATGTGGTGTTTTTTGACTTTCCAATCCCAATACCTTAACAGATAAAATAAGCTATTTAACCTGGCTCCATTCCTCCTTTTCCCGCGAATATTGACAGAGTATGGGAGAGTGCTAGATAAATCATAATCTGTGGACTCTTCAAATAATTGGTAGTGGGCCAAACAATAAACATGTACCCAAGTGCCTTTGACTGTGTGTGCATCAGGAAGAGAAGAACTTTCTGTGTGGATTTACATTGAGATGATGTGTCCAACATTCCAAATTAACACTATTTTACTTAACTTTGTAAACAATTTTAATAGCTACACAGTATCAGCAATGATAGTAGTAGACAGCATGAAGTATGTACTAGCCACCGTTATAAGCATTTTTGGGTGCTTTAATTCAATTCTTCTATTTTAAAAAAGAAAACATTGAAAAAAAATTTATATGACAAAATAGTATTACTACTTAGAATATACTCGAAGTTCCTGCTTTTTTTTTTTTTTTAAAAGATAATAGCCATTATAACCAAAGTAGGTTATGACAGATGTACATGTTTAATTCTCACAGAATTTGAAATGAGTGGTGATATTTCCATTTCACAGAGGTAAGGACTTGAGTCTAGGCCATTTAAGTTTAGAAGCTATATGTTGAACCCTAAACTACATGGGATTTTTTTGGGGTTTCTTTTCTTACATGGTGACAGAAAAGATTAAAATCTTCATAAGTACCAAAAAGTCAGGCAACAGAGGCAAGCTTGGTGGTCTACACTTTAAATCTCAGCACTCTGGAGGCAGAGGCAGGAGGATCTCTGTGAATTTGAAGCCTGCCTGGTTTATATAGTGAGTTCCAGGACAGCCATGGCTTTGTCTTAAAAATAACAAACGAAACAAAAAATTAGGTAACAAAAGGATGAAATTAAATATAATGAGAGAGTGTCCTAATTCAGAAAATTATGATTCTGAATTTCTAATTTTAAAGTTATTTAAGCTCAGGCTGGAAACATGGCTTAGTAATTAAGAGCACTTGTTGTAGGGTACCTGTTTTCTGTTCTCACAATCCACTTGGTGGCTCACAATTATTTGTTAGCTCTAGTTCTAGGGGATCTGACACCCTCTTCTGGTGTCTAGAGGAGCCATGCATGCAAGTGATGCACAGACATACATTCAAGACAATAAGACCCTATACATACAATTTATAAAAAGAGCCAGCGGTGGTAGTGTTTGCCTACATGTATGTAGGTTCGCTCTGTGTGATGGGCCTCATGAGTTCAGAAGAGGATGTTGATTCCTCAGTTTTATATCTTACCTCTGGGACTCAGTAGCTGTGAGACTTGTATAACCCAGCTGTCTTGGCACTAAGTGTCCCATCTGTACAACAAAGGCCAGCTAATCGTTAAGTTCTTTTCTGATTTTGTTCTGGTGTGGTACTGTTTGATGACCTTGTTTGTTTATCCTTTTGAGGAAGGAGTAATTTCTACCTCACATTGAGCAAATTCTTCACTCCCCTTAGGTCCATACTTCATGTTCTGAGGAGCCACCCATGAAGCTACTGAGATAATGGAACAATGGACTGGATAGTCCCCTATATCTTGTCCATGATTCTTCTTGAGTTCAAGTGACCACAGGTTGGTTAAAGGGCTTAACAAGTCTGGGAATGTGAGTCAGTCCTAGACTTCGTAAGTTGAACCACGGGATTTATACTCCATTCAGAGGGATGATTTTTATTTCCTCTTAGCTTATGTTGCCATTGCTACATAAACGCTTTCATAGTGATTTTACATTATTTAAGTATCATAGACAACCTTGCCATTTAACTGTTGTTAAATGTGTACTTCACAGAAGAGCTGTCTGTGGGTGGGAACAGACTTGCTGAAGGTTAGACAGCTTGTTAGGGCTTGAGATTACGTCTCTTGACTCCTGGTTGTACATTGTTCCTTTTTGTCTATGCTTGGGACTATGACAGTAGAAAAGTAGTACTTGAAGTTCAAAAGAATGTCTACTTGAACGACCTCTGGCCCTTCCTTACCTTTTTGGGTTAAGGGCTAAGAGACTTCCCTCTGTGTGTGTGGTTTTACAAGACAAGGTTTCTTTGTGTAGCCCTGGCTGTCCTGGAATTCACTTTGTAGACCAGGATGGCCTGGAACTTACAGAGATCTGCCAGCCTCTGCCTCTGGAGTTCTGGGATTAAAGGTGCTTTTAACTGCTGAACCATCTTTCCAGCTCCTATTATTGTTTTGAGATAAAGTCTCACTATGTACTCCAGGCTGGCTCAAGATTTGTAATTTTCCTTCCTTTCACTGTTACATGCTGGAATCTCACCAAACTGGCTCATTATTTGTGACAGGGACAGGGTTTCTCTATGTAGCTCTGGCAGTCCTGGAATTTGCAATGTAGACTAGGCTGGCCTTGGACTCAGTAATTTACTTACCTCTGACTCCAGAATGCTGGGATTAAAAACTTGTGCTGGTACATCACACTCATTTTTATCTTTTAAAATATTTATTTGTATACTCCTTTAATCCCTTTAATCTCAGTGTGCTCACATTTGTGCCAGCAGAGGCCAAAACGGTGTCAGATCTTCTGGAGCTGAAGATAAAGGCTTTTATTAACCTTTCAGAATGGGTGCTGGGATCTAAACTCTGGTCTTCTGTTAGAGCAAAAGTGCAAAAGTGTTTTTACCCACTGAGCCATTTCTCTGTCCCCTAGTTCACTTTTATTTAAAATAGCATTCATGTATACATACTTGACATACATAGTTAAAATTACTCTTAAAAAACTATATTTTGATTATGTGGGTAGATGTGTATCTCTGGGTTTATACGCATGAGCACAATACCCACAGTGGCCAGAATCAGTTATTGGATCCCCAGAAGCTGAAGTTACAGGCAGTTATGTACTAACTGATATGGATGCTGGGCTTGAACTTAGGTACTCTGGAAGAGTAATATACTCTGTTAACCACTGAGCCATCTCTGTAGTCCCTAAGGAACTTCAAAAATTATTTAGTTTTGTGTATATATGAATGCCTGCTTATGGATGTACACTGCATGTGTACAGTGCCTAAGAAGCCAGATGAAGGTGCTGAGTCTCCTGGAACTGGAGTTACAAGAGGCTGTGAGCTGCCTATTGGGGTGGTGGGAACTGAATTCGGGTTCTCTGTGAGAGCAGAAAGTGCTCTTAGTCCCTGAGCCATTTCTCTAGATTCCTTTTTGTATTTTTTCAGACAAGGTCTCACTGTGTAGACCAGGCTGTCCTTGAACTCAGAAATATTCCTACCTCTGTCTCTGGAGTGCTGGAATTAAAGATGTGTTCTACCACAACTGTCCAGAAAATAAAAATTAATAAGGTCTGGAGAGACGGCTCAGCAGTTAAGTATGCCTACTGACTGCCCTATCACTCATAGGCATCTTACAACTGCCAGTAATTCCACCTTTAGGGGATCCCATACCCATTTCTGGCTTCTTCAGGCAACTGTGGGCACCCATATACATGTGATACTTAATTATTGGAGGGCTGGGGCAGGTATTTCAGTGATGGAGTCCTTGCCTGGTGTGTCATGGCCCTGGGTTTGATCCTTTTAACCCCTCACCCAACCCTCAAATAAAGAACATGTAAACTGAGAATGTACAGCTTAGAAACATGTCCTTCCTACTTTGCAGACTGTAGTAGTTTGTCCTGAAGACCCTGTTTTCTGTTAGGATATCACTTGTTGATTCCTTTGTAGACACAAGAAATATGTTAGTGCCATGCAGAAGTTAGCAGGAGATATAGTAATATTCTTGGCCCAAGTGCCCCATATTGGATAAAATGGTGCTCTCATGTGGATGGGGATACGGAGGAACTTAAAAGATGAGGACCAGTGCAGATACAAAAGATAGACGGTAAAGGGAAGGAAATGCTGAGAGAAGAAAATACATGATTGTCTGGTGAATATTCTATTAACATATGTGTGTATGTATATGCCTGCTTGTATGCGTATAGACCACATGTGTACAGTGCCTACAGAAGCCAGAAGATGGTGTTTGATCTCCTGTTATAATAATGTATGTCAGTATATGGGAGTCCATCAGTCCTCCAGCTCATAAGCATGGACACGTAGAGAGGAGCTGGCATGACAACTCCTAGGTTGATTTTGGATGGAAATGCATATATATGGGCTAGCAATATGGCTGTAGTGGTACACACCTTTAATCCCAGCACTCGGGAAGTAGAGGCAGGCAGATCTCTTAGTTCAAGTTTCACCTGGTCTATGGAGTTAGTTCAGGACAACTGGGACTGTAAAGAGAAACCCTGTCTCAAAAGATTTAAAAAAGAAAAGGAAAAAGAATTATTTTTTATATGTTTCTTACGTTTTCCCTGCATGTATGTCTGTATACTACATATGTGTCTTGTGCCTGTCTAGAAGCGGATACCAATCACCTGATGAATGCTGGGAACCTGGGTTCTCTGAGAGTAGCAAGTGTTCATAACCACTGAGCCACCTCTCCAGCCCTCCAATTCTCTTTTCCTTTTAACAAGTGGGTTTTTTTTTTTTTTCTGTCAGCTTGAGATAGGTTTCATGCCAATAATTTTAATTTTAATGCTAACCTAAATTCAGTTGGTTTATCGGGGAAATATATTTTTAAAGTCACAGAAGGGAGCTGGGAGTGGGGGTGCATGCCTGCATTCCCAGAACTTGGGAGACAGAGGTAGAAGGATAATAAATTTGAAGTTAGTCTAGGGTATAGTGTGAAATCCTGTCTCAGAAAAACAAGGAAAGACATTAGCATAAAAGCTATCATCCAGTCAGTCAGTAATGGCTAATTGCTTGCTCTATCCTCCACTGGGATCTAAGGAGTGAGGCCAGGTGGTGCTGTATCCTATAATTTTAATGGGAAGCTGAGGAGAAGATTGCTGGAAGCTGCTGTAAGACTTCTCAAGCCAGCCACTCCCTCGAGTCCCTCTGTCGTCTCCCCCCACCCTCAAAAAGAAAGATTCTAATCTACTTTCCAGGGAAGGAGTCAGACAATCAATCCAAGACAGTATGTTGAGTCTTAGGATATAAAATAGCAGAGGGTGCAGTGGGAATGCAGAGAAGGAACAAATCTGAGAGAGTCCCACAGGTAAAGTGAGTAGTAGGGAAGGAGATTCTGGTTAGAGAGAGCACAAAGGCAGAAAGAATACAACCATTCTAAAGTCAGCCATTTCAGGAAGGAATAGAGGGTGTTTGTGGTACCTAATTTTTTTTTTTTTTTTGGATACAGGGTTTTTCTGTTTAATGACCCTGGCTGTCCTGGAGCTCACTCTTTAGACCAGTAGACCAGGCTGGCTTCAATTCATAGAGGTCCACCTGTCTCTGCCTCTCTAGTGCTGGGATTAAAGGTGTGTGCCACTACTGCCTGGCTGGGTTACTTAATTTTTTTCTTTTAAAGATTTATTTATTATGTATACAGTGTTCTGCCTGCCCACCAGAAGAGGGCACCAGATCTCATCATAGATGGTTATGAGCCACCATGTGGTTTCTGGGAATTGAACTTGGGACCTCTGGAAGAGAAGCCATGGAATGCTCTTAACTCTGAGCCATCTCTCCAGCCCCTGTTACCTAATTTTTAATGGTTGTTTTTGTTTTGTTTCAGAAGCATGACCTATTTTATTGATTTGAAATAAAATAGGTTTTTAGTCCCAGGCTGACTTCAGAGTATGTAATGGAGAATGGCCTTGAACTACTGATTTTCCTTTACTTCCTGAATGCTAGGATTATGTACATATACCACTACACCCAATTTATGTGGTTCTGGGATGGAATTTAGGGCTTTGTACATTCTAGTAAACACTTTAATAACTGGGTCATATCCCTAGCCCTGGGTAATTGGCACTTGAACTATCCTTGCCAGAATGCAGAAAGTAAAAGTGTTTAAAAGCTTAATAAGAAGACAAAGACATTAAATATTATTATTATTAGTGCAGGGTTTCTCGTAGTTCTGAATAGCCTTGAGCTCACAGAGATCCACCTGGCTTCATCTCTGGAGTGCTGAAATTAAAGGTGTGTGCTACCAATGCTGGGCTTGTTTTATGAATTTTAAGACATGGTCTCTTTACTGTGCAGGCTCACCTCACGGTGTGGTTCAGACTGTTAGCACTGTATTGTACTATAACAGGTTTTGTCAGACGGTCAGCCCCCAAATCATGACACAGAGACGACTTAGTTATGGATTGGTTTTACCTTAGGTTTGTCCCACTAGCTCTTAGAACTTAATTTAACCTGTTTCTCTTCATCTACTTTTGCCTTTGGGCCTTTTACCTTTTTCTCATTCTGTATCTCCTACTTTTCTGCTTCCTCCATGTCTGTCTGGCTCCTGGCTATTCTCTGGCCTGCTGTTTGGCTGTCTGGCTCTCCTTTTCTTGCTGCTTAGCTATTGGCCATTCAGCTCTTTATTAGACCAGTTAGATACCTTAGGTAGGCAAGGGGAAACAGCAACACATCTTTACCTAGTTAAACAAATGTTAGCATGAACAAAAGAAACACATCTTTACATAGTTAAACAATTATTCTGTAGCACAACAAATGTAACACATCTTAGTTAAACAAATATTCACAACATTGTACTGGCTGGTCTTACTGTGTAGTGCATGCTGACCTAAACATGCCACATAACCCATAAGGATTTTGAACTCTTAGTCCTTCTACCTTAGTGCTGGGATGAATGTGCTCTCCATCATGTCTGGCTGTTTTTATTTTTGTTTGTTTGTTTAAATGAGTCATTGCCTGCATATAAATATATGCATAACACATGTCTTGTGCCAAAGGAGGTCAGAAGAGGGATTTTCTTCTAGAACTTTAATTATAGATGGTTGTGAACAACCATATGGGCTTGAACCAAGTCCTTTGCAAGAGTAAGTGCTATTAACCACCAAGTCATCTGTCAGATTTTTTCTTTTTCTTTTTTAAGTTTGTTTTTTCTTTTGGCAGGGGGGTGGGGAGGGAGTTTTCAAGACAGGGTTTCTCTGTGTAACAGTCCTGGCTGTCCTGGAACTTTGTAGACCAGGCCGGCCTCGAACTCACTGAGGTTCCCCTGCCTCTGCCTCCCAAGTGCTGGGATTAAAGGTATGTACCACTACCACCTGGCCAGGGTATATTTTTAATGAAGAATGTATGTGTAAATTTAGGGTTTTGTGAGCTGGTCAAGGTGGTGCACGCCTTTAATTCTGGCACTCCGGAGGCAGAGGCAGGTGGATCTCTGTGAATTTGAGGCCACCCTGGTCTACAGAGTGGGTTCCAAGACCGCCAAAGATACACAGACAAAACCTTGTCTTCAAAAAACAAGAACAAAACTTAGGGCTTTGTATAGTTGGCGAGGATATTTGAATTAAGATAGGAGGGAAAAGAATTCAAGAGAAATTGCTACTTTATTCAGAACAGAAATACATTTCACCAGCTCATTTCTCTAATCCCACCTACTGGGCACAGAAGTGAAATGCTATCAGAGACCTTTGTTTTCAAAGACAGTTACTTGAGCCAGACAAAGCATTTGTTCAACATTATTGATTGCTAAAATCTTTTCTCTCCAGAGCTTGAGGGATGGCTCACGAGGTTAAGGGCACTGGCTGGACCCAGAGGACTTGGCTTTTACTCCTAGCACTTACCTGGCACCAAATGATCTATAACTCCAGTTCCAGGAGCTCTGAAGCCCTCTTCTGGCTTTCATTGGCATTGCATAGTGTGGTGTATTAATGTGGGAATGTCTTTCTCTATGCTGTGAATATCAATCTTTAAATAAAGGAGCTGTTTTGGCCCCTGACTGGCACCATAGAAAAAGTAGGTAGGGAATCAGAATAGGTAGGAAAGGAAGGGAGGAGTCAGAAACATATCAGAGCCAGCTGCCAAAGAAGAAACATATAAGGAACACAGGTGAGTCACAGGCCACATGGCAGAGCAGATTAGTGGAAATGGGTTGAGTTAAGATGAAATAGCTAGCTAGTTATGTGCCTGAGACATAGGCCAAACAGCATGAACTTAATGTAAGTGTATGAGTCACTTTTGGGGGCCTGAGCAACGGCGGCAGCAAGGGGTCTGGGGCAGCAGGTCTGTGAGTCTGGACCTCTGGCCGCCCGGGGCCAAGAAACCTATTTGTAACAGTATATAGATACACATGCAAGCAAAACACTCAAATATGTAAGAATTCCATAAAACCTTAAAAAACTAAAACAAAGGGGGAAAATCCTATTATTAGGACTGAAGAGACAGCTCAGTAAGACGAGGCCTGGGATTTGGAGCCCTAGAACCACATAAACTCCAGAGGAAGTAGTTATTCAAGGGCAAGGGAGGTAGAGATGGGATCCCTGGGGCAAGCTGGCTGGATAGGCGAGCTAAATGGGTGACAGGAAGAACTGTGCTGTAAATAATGACTGAGGAAGGTTGGTTTTGTTTGTTTGTTTGTTTTTCTGAGACACAATTTTCCTATGTAGCCCTGGCTAGCTTGGAACTCGGTATGTAGACCAGGCTGGCCTCAAACTCAGAGATTATATACCTCTGTGTCTTGAGTGCTGGGATTAAAGATGTGTACTACTATGTCTGTTGAAAAAAATGTTTAATGTCGCATTCAAGAGTACTCACACATTCAAATGTGCACACTCTTGTTAGTAGGTGTCAGGTCCCTGGATTTTGTCTTGAGTGTGAAGAGAATCCAATTTTCATTGTTCCTGCTGTCGGTCTATCCTCTTCCTCTCCCTCCCTCCTGATAAAGGAAGTCTTTCCTCATAGGCCTAGTTGTGGTGGTACTCGCTCTGTAAACCAGGCTGGCCTTGAATTCAGAGGTCCACCTATCCTTGCCTCCCAAATCACAAGCTATCATATGGCTACCCTAATTCTTCTGGATTCAGGATCTTACTGTTGCCCAGGTGGGTTTCAAACTGATGAGTGTAAAGTGATCTTTTCATCACAGCCTTGAGTGACACTAGAGAACATCTTTGCTTCTCCTCAGTTCCAGACACTCTTGACTACTAGTCATCACCACTCCCATACTTGCTGTTGTAGTCTTGGGTCTCTGATTGTCAGTTTCTATACCTGTCAAATAGATAATGGCAGACGAAATCTATCATTCTTCTTATGAGGATTAAGTGATGGATATATCAGTTTTGAGAACAGGAGAATTAAAAGAGGAAGAGGGTAGAAATTATGTTAGAAAGTATACATCTCTCCTTGTTTTGGAAAAATTGTAAGTATAAATGTATATTTTAGGAGAGTAATAAAAGGCTTGTCTTATATTGGTGGAAGAGGGTTAGGAGGTTCACTTAGAGCTGTACTGTTAGTAGTGATAGACCTGGAATTTGAGCAAAGTGTTCTGGCTCCAGATCCCTGCCTCCTCCTGCCCCCACGGGAAGTGTTTAGTACCAGTTGAACACCTCATATCTAAAGTACTAAGGAGTAAAAATATTTTTTTATTTAAGTTTTTTTCAGTAATTGCACGCTTTTTTCCCCTTATTCTTTTTTAAATCAGCTGAACATCCCCAAAATAAAATAAAATTCAGAATCCAAAATTTATGTTGTATGACTGCAATTTAAGAGGTAATAAAGGGATGGAGAGATGGCTTATCAGGTTAAAAGTAGCATTTTTTCCCCCTGAAAAGTACAAAGATTTTGGCCACTAGAAATAAAGGCCTGTGACTGGGTTTGACTTTGCCCCAACTTAAACCTAGGATTTCACTCAGTTTTAACCTTCTTGCCATCATGTATTAAGCAAAGTGTGGATCTAGAGGGTTTCTGAATTCCTTTTGAATGCTGACTGATCTAAAAAGGAGGGTAGCACGCCTCAGCACTGGAGAGAGGCACTTGTAAGTCAAAGTCAAAGTGCACAAAAGACGCCAACTTTCAGGACAAGGAGTGAACACTTCATGAACACAGCAACTCTGGCTCTTTCTTGAGGCCAGGTGCCAAAGGAACTCAGCCTCAAGTCAGCAACAGCCAGAGACACTGGTTGAGTCTTGAGTAAGGTTAGCTAAAGCAAGCAGGCCACGTCCTGTCCATTTTGTTTTCTTGTCTTTTCAAAATGTTCTCACGGTTGCGGTGCTGTTTTAAATACTTATTAGTGTTCTACAGCTTATCTTCATAGTGATCTTATGAAAGTAGTAACTGCTAAACAAACTAGCAGAGGAGAACATTTCCTCAGAGTGTAGTGTCAGGTCTGTGTCAAGCCAGAGGAGAGACCACCACCACCCTAGCTAGAGAGTCTTCAGTGTTATCAGTGAGTTTTTAGTTGAGGTGATGGTAGTTTAGAGCTAGGAAGAACCTGGAAGAAGTGTTTAACATAGACCCCTGTCCCTGAACTGCTGTCTGCTACAGGCATGCTTTCTACTCTTTCCTGACAGACAGCAACCTCCGTTCTGTTCCAATACCTACCTCTACTGATGGAGAAGGGCATCACTTTACTACTTCCCCTAATTATTTCTTACACTTCTGCAGGTCCCCTGACCACTCAGGTTCAACCTGCTACTGTTATTGTTAAGTCCTGAATTTCAGTGGCTAAGGAAGCACCGAGCAGCAGCAGTGTAGGGAGAAGAGAGAAGGAAGGTGAGTGTGTATGAACGAGAGTGTGTGGGAGAAACAGTGATGTAGGGATGAAGCTATGAAGGATGTGAGCGTGTGTGCTGAGAGATAAAGAAGCCTAGAGAGAGAGAGAGATATGTGAGTGAGTGAATGAGTGAGTGAGTGATGTAGAAGAAGCATGTGTGAGAGAGATAAAGCTGTGAGAACGAGCTGCTGCTACAGAAACTGTAAAATGCAAGTAAGGACAGTGTAAAGTTATTTGGTGAAAGCTGTGTATATGAGATGAATAGCTATGGCTGTGTGGAGGCCACAAAGAAGAAACTGTATAAAAGGAGATGTGGAAGGGAAATGTATGTAAAAGAAAGATGTGTGTAGACATGTGAAAATAGAAAGATCTAAATAATGCAGCAGTGTGGAGATATGTAACTGAATGGAGTCCAGAGACTTTTAAGTTGAAGTAGAAGAGTTAACATCAGACAGCGTGTATGTTTCCTTATTTTACCAGTCAGTTAGATAGAGATTTATTCTTAATTACCCTCAGATTAAAAAAAGTTCCTTATCCCTCGATACTCTGGGTCATTCCTTTTATTAATCTGGAGTGGATCATGGGAGCTGGCCTCTCATGGTCCGAGTTACCCTCTTACCTCTAAGTACTTGCCAAATACAGCTCAGCAGTTTACTCCAAGGTGCAAAGCTTTTTTCACCTTGGAGAATGAATCGGGGATGTGTGCAGTCCTTCTCAGCTTGAAGAATGGATGGAGGTGGAGTCTTCAGTTTCACAGAAGATGGGAAGTTATATTGAGTGCTCGCTCTCCTGTGCATTTTGAGAAAAACACAAAATGGCTGGAAATTATTTGGGCTCTTGGCAAGCTGCATTTACTCCACTAGGCCACTAGGTGTTGAGCAACTCACAGACCTGAGCTGCAGGGACTGCTGTGTCAGTGACTGTCTGAAAACACAGGTTACCTCACTGAAAGGTATCTTAGGTACTGAAATATGCTCTGCCTTTCTTGGGTTTGTTTAGCTTTAAATACTAGTGTGAAAAAGTTCTTGGAGTGATTTTCTTAGAAGAGGGTAATGTGTATGTGTGACTTAACAATTTAAATGGAGGCCAGCAAGGTGGCTCAGCTCAGAGTAGGATCCCTGGGATTCATATGGTGGCAGAGCTGACTTTCGTAGGCTGTCCTTTGAGACAGAAAGAGTACATGTGATATAGCACCCCCCATCAATAATAATATTTAAATTTTAAATTAATTTTTAAACTGAGAAACAGATATCAAATATATTTTTGGGGTCAATGTGATGTTTTCACATATATTTACATTGTGCAGTGTTTAAATTATGTTAAACAGCACCTATCCTCTCAAACATTAATCCTTTCTTTGTGGTTAAAAACAAAACAAAACAAAAAACACATTCAAACTCCATCTTTTACCTTGTGGAATGGAATATATGACACATTATCGCTCTTCCATAGTCCTAATTGTAACCTCTCACCCCTCGTTTCTTCTCTCTGCAGCCTCCGACCACCATTCCATTCTTGGCTGTCATGAGATCATCATCCTTATTTTCATGTATGAGGATATTGTGCAGTGTTTGCTTTTTGTGTACAGCTTGAATCACTTAATGTGATGGCCCTCCTTTAACAGACTTATAAAAAAAAAGTTAGCTTTTATTAGCTGAATAGTATTCTAAAGTATGATTTACATTTTCTTCTACTTTTCCTCCTTCTCATTGACCTACTTCCTTTTCTTCTCTTTTTTTTCTTTTCTCTTTTTTTTAAATTTTGTCTCTTTGAGCTGAGGATGGGACCCAGGTCCTCATGAAAGGTAGGTCAGCATACTACCAGAGAGTCCATAATGCTGTAGTGAACACAGGGGTATTGATAGCCTTTTCTTAAAAAATGACTTATTTATTACATAATGGGAATTGAGCTCAGGACCTCTTGAAGAGCAGCCAGAGCTCCTAACCTCTGAGCATCTCTCCAGCCCTTGATGCTCTGTGTGTGTGTGTTCTTTTGTTCTCAACAGGGTCTCTTATATATATAGTCTGGCCTCAGAGCTTACATCTTCCTCACTTAGCCAGCTAGTGTTGGAATCCTCTGCATGTCTCACCATACTTGGCCTTGCACGAATGGTGTGTTCACAGCATTCACAGTTCTTGACTACTGATCACAGTTAACAGCTTTCTGGCATCTTGGGTTTCTAGAGATTCAGATGAAGCATCCAGTGCCAGCAGCATATGCCAGTGGCCTGTGGCCTGTGCTGGTCCTTCCTTTGTAAGCAGTAACCTGTTAACACCAGAGCTTGTGGATTTGATTTAAGCCTTGAATGTTACCATAGAATGCTGAAGTGATGTAAGAACGTAAGCCTGTTCTTGCTGCTTTCCAGCCTCCTTATGTGATGGGTAAGAAGACTGGAACTAAACCCAGAAAAGGACACAACTCCTGCTGAGCTGTGTTCCAGTGCTTCAGTCAGTTCACAGCAAGCCGTCATTAGGAGTACATTGAACTTTTTAACCAAGACAGGAATTTTGCCAGCAGTTCATGAGGAATCAAGAAGAGATAACAAAACTCTTTGCTCTCAAAATGTCCATGTGAAAGACCAAGGCTCTCTGTGTCTTAAAGTCCCAGTTACTGGATCTACCTCAGAATTCTCAAACTCAATAAAACCAGAAAGTTTCTTCAGCTTTGGAGCATAGAGGTTTTGAGTAGCCTGGAGCTGGATAAATATGACCATACCCTGTTGTAAATACTGGACAATGTAATCAGCTGCCAAAGCTTGGAGACAGACACCATAAACCGTGTCTTATCAGTGGTCTGGTTTCTGTTTGATTTCCAGCCTGGGACTCTTCCATTGGGAACCACCTGTTCCTGGTCTGTTGAGCTTTGGATTTCCCCAGCCCTACAGTCCTTTCAGTTTTGAAATGAAACATGCTCTATAAGGCCAGGTCAGGTCCAAAAGAACTTTGACAGCTCACATCAACTTGTTTTTTTTCTGGAGCCAGCTGGTATGTGAGCTTGTGATGAGAGGTGATGAATCAGCTGTTGGGTAAGATCTGAGGAGTGCCATTTCTTTGGGCAACCAGGAAAAACACAACGAAATACATTATGTTTTATACTCAGGAAGCTGAAAGTCCAGTCACCAGAGGGCTGCACAACTCCAGCTTTGTGTTTCTGAAGAGACCATCTCCCACCTTCAGTGCCCTACCCCAGATTTCACTGTGTAGCTAGCCCAGGCTAGCCTTGAACGCCTACTTGTCCTGTGTTAGCTTTTAGTGTTAGGATTACAAGTGTATACCACCATGCCTTGCTACAAAAGCTTTTATCTCAACTTCTTGTCTCATCCATAGGATCTTCTTGCTTCCTTCCTACCCAAGTCTCTGGCCTCTCTCTGCTCTTCTCTTCTTGCCGTTTACCATAGACCTCCCACCAGAGCATAACACTTCACTAAACTCTTCATAGCAAGACTTAATCACCACATGACCTCACTGTGCTGCCCCTGCATTATTTTCTAGTACTCCAAAACCACTTTTAATCCATAGACCTTCTCTCCCTTTGGGGATTTTTGCTGGAACAATGGCAACTGCTCCTTGTTCTGGATGCTGCATGTTTTTATTTATCTTCCACATTCAGTGGCCTCAGTGAAGGATTGGTAGCCAAGATTCTCCTGAGCCCAGAGGCTCAGAGAGAATATGGCTTTGGGAGGCTGTGTTAATATGTTCAGATGTTGGCAGATGTGAAGCTATTTGATCATGAATGCCGTGTTGGGTGGGAGAGACAGGAAATACAATACTTTAAGTAGGTGTCCTTTGTAGCCTTCCTTCCAAGCACCACAAACATCAGCATGCTTGAAGTTTAGTAATTTACATGGACTATAGTAATCTTTGATTCCTTCTCCCATTTCTGTTCCCTAGAGAGAATGTATGTGTGAACCCAGGAAAAAATTTGTCTCCACAAATGATATAGATGCTGAGTGCCATTCTGATATTTCTTTCTTTGTCTCAAGAATGGGGCTTCAGTCACTATGGTGGAACACATCTTTATCCAAACACTCAGGGAGTTAGAGGCAGCTGGATCTCTCTGAATTCAAGACCAGTCTGATCTACATGGCAAGCTCCAGACCAGGCAAGGCTACATAGTGAGACTCTTTCTCAAAAACAAAACAACAAAGAATGGGCCTTGGCAGTATCCCTTGTTAGAAAGTAGTCATCTCATACACATAAAATAAAAAATTATGGGCCAGGCAGTGGTGGCACATGCCTTTAATCCCAGCACTCAGGAGGCAGAAGCAGATAGATCTCTGAGTTTGAAGCCAGTCTAGTCTAAAAAGAGAGTTCCAGGATGGCCAGGATTGTGGAGAGCAAAGTCCTACCTGGCTATGACCCAAGGTGACATCTCGTGATTCATTGGCAATTAGCAGGATGAGGCCAGTAGCAGATCTTATTTACAACTTCTTGCTGGGAGTGGAGTGTTTCTTCTCTGAGTGTCCTTGCTTTCCCACACTACTCCTCTCAGAATCTCAACTACCTTCCCCGTCCTGCAGCTGCAGCTTCCTTTTCAAGGTTAGCAGGAAGAGTGATAACCAACCCCTTCACCCTTATATACTCAGCTCATTCCTTCAATAAACAGAGATTTGATTAGATTGTTTTGACTTATCTCTAGGCTTCTTGGGTCTCTTGCCACCCGCCCCATTCTCACTCCCCTCTTCCAGGGTCTCCGTTGACTAAGGGCTGGGGCACAGGATTGTTATACAGAGAAACCAGTTGCACAAATCCTAATTGGTTTTAATAAAAACCTGGAGCCAGATATTGGGTAAATGCTTAAAGATCAGAAAAACAAGCCACAGCCACTCTCACCTGGTCAACTCAGCCAAAAGGGTGCTCTTAGTCTTCAGCTGAAAGGAAGGGGAGGGGCCAAACTCCTGTCTCTTTTCTTTCTTTCTTCCTCTGCCCAGCCATATCACTTTGTCTCACCCTTCCTAGTGTTACCACTGCCTGGCTCTGTAGACTGGATTAATCTAGCATAGTCCAAGGTGGCCTTGAACTCACAGAGATCCAGAAGGAGCTCTACCTCCCAAGTGCTAGGATTAAAAGTGTGTGCCACCACTGCCTGACCTCTATGCTAATTCTGTGGCTGACCCTGCCCTCTGATCTTAAGGCAATCTTTATTGGGTTACAAACAGTATATCATCACAGAAACCCTGTCTTAAACCTAAAATAAAACAAAAGGACATTAGAGGTATTTCTATTGGCCATTTACAGTGTTTGTTACTTAGAAAGCTTTCTCTTCACTCTGTCTTCTATTAAGAGCCCCGCTTTTTGTTTGTTTGTTTTTGTTTTACAAGACAGGGTTTCTTTGGAGCCTGTCCTGGACTCTCCCCATATAGACCAGACTCGCCTCATTCAGAGATCCACCTGCCTCTGCCTTCCAAGTTCTGGGATTAAAGGCATGCACCACCACCACTGCTGGCTAAGAGCCCAGCTTTTAAATCATCTCCTTAAAGAGGCCTTTCTGACTACCTCAGGATTCCATGACACTTGTCTGTCCCGTTACCTTATTTGTGCTTTTTAAAATTTGATGTAAGTTTTTCCCCCCATTTATCCATCTATGTTGTGTGTGTGCTTGCACTCACTATTGTGGCAGTGTGTGTCAGAGGACAGCTTTCAGGATTTCTCCTTTCACCACATGGGACCTGGGGATTGAACTCGGGTTGTCTTGCTTTGAAGAAAGTACTTTTACCAACCAGCTATGCCATGTTATTGGCTCCTCCTTCTCTTATATTTTTTTTTTCAGCCTATTTATGTGTATGAGTGTTTTGTTTAGATGTACATGGATGTATGTGAAAATACCATGTATATGCAGTGTGTTCTCTGCAGCAAGAAGAGAGTATTGGATCCCCTAGAACTGGAGTTACAGTGAGCTGCCTTGTGAATACTGGGAACCAAACCTGGGTCCTCACCAAGAACAGCAAGTTCTTTTAACTGCTGAGTAATCTCTCCACCCACATCACTTTATTCTTTGCATGGCACTTGCATTACCTAGTACTTTTTCTGACTAATTTGCATATTTGTTACAGTCTCTAAGTAGAATTGGCCTTGGAGTCCTCTCATTGCTATTTGATCACCTTTAGTGATATACGTGCTAGGATGAGCCATCTAACTTGCTTGTCTAACTTGCCCTGGAGGGGACATACGTGCTGAAGATAAAGGTAGAGATGAACATAGGTACTGCTTCTCTGGCTGCTGAAGGCTGAGAGAGCAGAGTGGTCAGCAAGGTAGGCAGAAGAAGTCTGCAGGAAGACACAAACATGGTTGAAACCAAAGGCTAAATCCTGAGGGCACCTGAGAACAGAATGCTAGATGGAGATGGAGAGTAAGGAGGGCCGGGCAAGCATCTCAGGACAGGTGATTAGTAACCATAGAGATCAGGAAGCAGTCTCGGTTGCTGCCTCCTCTCCTTTCCCACCTCCTTTTTTGTTTACTTTTAGAAGCATTTACTGTGTTTGTATGTGGAAGTGCACGAATTCCATAGTGCATGTGTGAGAGTCCTAGAACTACTGGGAATTAGTTCTCTCTTTTCACTTGTAAGTTTATAGGATGGAACTCGGCTCCAGACTGATTCTCACTGAGCCATTTCACTGGCCCTCTCTCTGCATTCTTGCCTTTTTAAGGGATGAACTTTGTCATATAGGAAGGATCTGGAATTAACATGTAGGACTCCAGGAAGGTTGCCTTTTGCCCTCTGTATTTGGTGTGCTGTATGCTTTAAATGCCCCAGAGTCCCTCTTTCCCCCACCCCCTTCTCAGTCTCTGCTGTTAGGAACCTGTTTTCTGTTGTTTAAATTATTATTTGGTCATTTTAAAGACGGGGTCTCTATCTAACTCTGGCTTTGTCCTGGAACTCATTATGTAGGTCTGCCTGCTTGCTGGGATTAGCAACAAATATTTTAAGTGAACCATCTCTACAGTCACTACAATTTTTTAAGTTACATTTTTAATTTTAAAATTTTAGGGGTGTTTGTTTAATAGTGTGTATGTGTGGTGGTCAGAGAACAGTTTTGTGGAATCAGTTCTCTCCTTCTACCATGTGTGTCCTGGAAATTAAACTCAGGTTGTCAGTCTTGGTGGCAAGTGCCTGTACCTGTTGAGCCATCTCTCCAGCTTTTAAAAACATAGTAAATTCAGCTATTTTATCTTTTAAAAATTATTACATTTTTATTTATCCATTTTGAATGCATGGGGTGGGGGGAGGGGTGCACTTGTGGACACCAGAGGACACCATGTGATCTTGGGGATCAAATTCAAATAGTCAGGTTAACAGTGCCTTTATCTTGTTGAGCCATTCCTATATGGATGCCTGCAGTAGTCTTGGAGCTCCTTTAAGTGGTTGGAGGGAGGGAGCATTCTCCAGACTACCTCCTTCTGACCGAGGCTTAGGACCTTAGGGCTGAATTGAATCTGAATCTGGAGTTGTTCTCTGGATTTTGAGGAGGGACATGAGAGTACTAACTATGGTGTGGGAATCTACCAGTGAGGTACAGAAAGAGGAAAGAGACCAGGCCTTGGTAACACATGCCTGGAGAAGCTGAAGCAGGAGAATTTAGGCTATATAGTGAGATCCTATTTCAGTAGTATAAGACTGGCTGGCTATGCTTGGTGGTGAGTTTCAGGTTTGCAGCAGGCTCCAGACCATTTCCTGGAATGGTCTTTGAGTTTATAGCAAGAACAGGGGATTTGATGTGCCGAAGAGACATGAGAGAGGCTGTCCTTCACCCTCTTGGAGATGCGCTGTGTGTTTTCTGTGTGTTACTGTAAATCATACATGCTGAGACAGAGTGTGCTCTTTGGAATGCTGGAGAGTGTGACACAGATAGGATAGTCTAGGCAGGTCATCTGTCCTCTGTCGTTTCCAAGGGTGCCCTGCCATTGCACACTGTTGTGCACTCTAAACTTGTGTTTTGATGTGTCCACTTCTCTTTTCTGATAGTCCACTCAGACTTGTATTCTAGAGTACTTACTAGCTACAGGCCCATCTTGACTGTGTGCAGTTTACTAATACTATGATTACCAGCCAGCTTGACCCTGTAGCTTTCAGTGATTTTGAAGCTTTGGGGAAAAAAATGAACTTTTTCTGGGAGTGGTGGCACATGCCTTTAGTTCCAGCACTTGAGAGGCAGAGGCAGGTGGGTCTTCATGAGTTTGAGGCTAGCCTGGTCTGCAGAATGAGTTCCAGGACAGCTAGGGCTACACAGAGAAACCCTATCTGAAGCAAAACAAAATAAACAAAAGATACCGGCACAGACCAGATATCATAGGAAGATGCAGAACCCAGATGCTTAACATGGAGGGCCTTAATGTCATCTCCTATTGCAGACCAGTGCTTTTGAGACTTAACAGGAGACTTTGGCATTGGGAAGCAGGTCTAAATGCAGACCCTGGTAGCTGTCTAGCATACCTGAGACTTGCCTCTAGGGTTTTTATATAGTTTTGTTTGTCTGGGTTTTTTTGTTTTTGTTTTTGTTTGTTTGGTTTTTTTTGAGAGAGTTTCTCTGTGAAACAGTCTTGGCTGTTCTAGAACTCATCTGTAGACTAGGCTGGACTTGAACTCACAGAGATCCACCTGCCTCTGCCTCCCAAGTCCTCCCCTCCCCTCCCCTCCCCTCCCCTCCCCTCCCCTCCCCTCCCCTCCCCTCCCCTCCCCTCCCCTTCCTTTTTTTTTTTTTTGCCTAATCAGGTACTGCATGCATATGATGTATAGACATGCATGCAACCAAAACATCTGTTCACATAACATAAAAAGAAAAGAACAGCATATCCCATCTTACTCAGGGACTACCACACAAGAGGGGGTGGAAAGATTGTAAGAGCCAGAGATTGGGAGGGATTAGAGCAAAAGTATAGTTTTGTTTTTGAGACAGCCCCTCTATGTATCCCTGGCTGTCCTGAAATTCTTTATGTAGATCAGGCTGGTCTCAAACTCTGACAGAGACCTGCCTGCCTCTGCTTCCTGAGTGTTGAGATAAAGAGCATAGACCACTACACCCGGCATTAGTGGAAGGAAGGAGCATGATATCTGCTCAGTGTGCACATGATCAACAAAGACAGCAGAGAGGGAGAAAACCCTGTCAGAAGTAAATTGTGCCTGGTTTTCTCTGACTTACCTTGTGACTGACTCATGGCCTATCTCAGTAAATGCTTTCTTCCACCTGAGTGTGTTGGGGGCTTGGTGTAGGCCTTGTTGTATGTTCCTACAGAAAGCCCGCAGAAAGGAGCAGAAGTCAGACAGGGCCCGAGGCTCTGGTGTCTCGAACTCTATAGAGACTTTGAAGACAGCCAGGGCTACACAGAAAAACTCGTCTTGGAAAAAAAATTGAGACCTGAAGAGATGGCTTAGTGGTTAAGAGCACTGGTTGCTCTTTGAGAGGACCAGGTTTCAATTCCCAGCCACCCACATGCCTGCATAAGTCCAGTTCCAGGGAATCCAACAGCCTCATACAGAAACATGACATGCAAGTACATAAAATAAAAATACACCTTTAAAAATCTATACAATATATTTTGATCGTGATTTCCCTCCCCCAACTACTCCTAGATCCTCTCTACCTACTCAACAGCAACAATAAACAATAGCCCAAACAAAACAATAGGAGATGAAAAGTCTAAAAAATATTGACTTTGTTTTGTGTTTACCATCTACTGCTGGCCATGAAGGCTCCCCTGAAGTGTGTTTAATATCCTCAGTGAGACTGCACTGGAGAAAGCTAATTTTTCCTTTGCAAGCAGTGCAGGTAGCTTCTTGTCCACTTCCCTCTCTCAGTGCTGGGACCCCATCTGGGTCTATGGCTGACTTTATTTAACTTGATTGTTAAAGATAACTTGGTTGCTCATCCCGAAGACTGAGTTTATTTCTCAGTACCTATAAGTAGCTCAGAACTGACTGCAGCTCCAGGTCCAGAAGATCCAGTGTCCTCTTCTGGCCTCCTGGTGCACTGCACCATGTGGTACACAGACATCCATCAGGCAAATGCCTACATACATAAAATAAAATAACCAAAGAATCTTTAAACAACAACAATAAATACATCTTTTCATTCCTGGCACCATGGCAGGGGCCTTGAATACCAACATTCTTGAGGTAGACAGAGGCAAGAGGATTTTGGTGAGTTTCAAGACCAGCCTGGTCTATATAGCTAGTCTTAGGCCAGTCAGGGCTACATAGAGAGAACCTGTCTTACAAATAATAAATTAAAATAAAAATCAAAAGACACTTTTTCGTGTCTAAAAATACAGAATAGATTTTAAGAAGCCAGTGAAGTCCTGAGTGTATGTATATTGTTGACATGGGCAAGGACCAAAGCCTTGGTTGGAGCCATAGGAAATTGGTAAAGCCTTTCCTCATGAGGGTCAAGTTCAGCACTGGCTAAGCTTTCCTGCTCTAGCCCAAGTACTAAAGTGTTTACTGATAGTTGACTAGTATGGGCAAAACAAGCAACTGCAGCTTCCTCCTCGCTGATGTTTACAGCTTGAGACTGAGTCCTAAGACTCCTCCACCAAGATACGCTTCCTTCTTCCCTTCTGTACTGTACCAAATAAAGCTTTGGGATTGCAGGGTGCAGCCCTACCAGAGAATGCACAGCATGCCTGTCCCCGATTTTCTGTACATATATCTATCTGTCCTTTCTTTATTTCCTCAGTGCCCCTGGTCAGGGTTCTAGAACTAAGCTTTATGGGATGCAGCAGTAGATGGCTGAATTATTTGGCTGTGTGGTTGTTGCATCCTAGTACACTTATTTCATAATATTTAATTGATTCATCTCATCTTGTCAACAGCACATGCTCTGACCCTTTACTTAATATTTTGAAAATCCCAGTATCTCTTTCCTCGCACCTTTATCAGTAACATTTCATACTGTTTGATCCATCGTATACTTTCCTCATTTGTTTATTACCTGTCTCCTTCCAAAAGGATCGAAGCTCTAGGTGAATGGTTCTTCTTCCCCCTTTTAGATACTTCTCAGTACCTGTTTGTAACAGTTCTTATATATACATGATGCTTAAGCATTGAGTGGTTGAGTGTGACTTTTATTTGCTGTATTTTGGGTGTTATATGCACAGTGTGTTTGTATGTACATCTCTGTACCTCTGTCTTCTGTCATCTTAGGAGAGATTCTAAGAAATGAAACTGTTGTATTATGTTTCTGGCCCAGACTTTCCGGCCTAGCATCAAGGTGCAGACCCGCAGACCCACAGTCGCACAGAGACATACAGATGCTAATATTGATTGTATTATATAATTATATTAATTGGGGCCCAGGCATATAACTTGCTAGCTCTTGCTCTTAAACTAACCCATAAGTCTTATCCTGTTCAGCCATGCAGCTCTGTACCTTTTCTCAGAGCAGCATAGTTGTCCTCTGTATCTTCTGGCTTGTCGGGCAACTCTCTGGCATCTCTGCCCTGTTATTCCTGTTCCCAGAATTTTCTTAGTCTGGTAGCCCTGCCCATACTTCCTGTCTGCCTTTGGCCAGTCAGAGTTTTTATTAAACCAGTAGGAGGAACAATTATTTAGAATGTAACATAATCCCACTACATGAAACAGCAGAGTTAAAGTATGCACATTTAACCACATCAGTTCATAGAACCAGCTTCTCTCAAGAGTGTAATCTTCAAGTGCATATACCTATAATAAGTACTCAGAGCATGGAGACAGGAAGGTCAAGAATTCTAGGTTAGCCTCTACACACAGTGGCCTCAAGGCCTTCCTGGGCTACATGAGGTAATGTCTCAAAAACTAAAACAAAACAAACCAACAAAAGGCCTCAAACAAATGGAGGAAGGTCAAGCTAGTTGGCTTCGGCTGCACAGTGTGATTGAAGCCAATCTTTAGTCTCAGACATACAAAAAAACCATGATGTGCTTTCTTTCATATGTGGTTTCTAGATTTTATATAGATATATAAAATCATGTATGTATGTATGACATGTAAGGCTCTAATGAGAATGGAATAAGAAACTGGAGGGTAATAGTGGGGACTACGCTCAGTATACAGTGTACTTGTGTGAAAATATCCTATATAACTCAGTACCATGTATGATGAATATGTGCATCCAGAAATTGTTGATTGTGAGACAGCATTTCACTACATAGCCATACTGGCCTGGAACTCACTGGGTAAATCAACTGGCCTCCAACTCATAGTTATCCACCTGCTTCTACCTTCTGAGTGCTGGGGTTAAAGGTGTTCAGGTACCACCATGTCTGGTGGTTTTCCTCTGGTTTATAGAGAGCACTGAGTCTTGTGCTTCTGTGTGTTCTCCAGTTGACAAGTAGAAGACCTGGTCTGGTAACACCATGCTTCAGAATGTGACTATGGAGCTAGCCTGCTTGACCCTGGTTGGGTAAGTCATTTACCTTCCTGTGTCCCTCAGTTCTTCTGGATAAGGGAGGGTAATAGTGGTACCTATTTGGAGGGATTTTATGAAGGATCATCAGTTAGGGTAAGGAAAATGTTTAGGCTAGTAACTGAGACAGTTACTCCAGTAGGACTGATTTGCTTTTGTAGTGCTGGTATCGACTCAGGGCTTCACATGTACTGGGTAAATGGTAATAGACATGGTTTGGTTTTTACTTCTTTAACTATAAAATGTTGAACAAGGGTCTCATGTTGTCTGAGCTTGTCTGTAGCTGAGGGTGCCTTGAACTGATTCCTTTGTATCCATCTCACAAGTGTTAGGATTACAGTCTTAAAGGTTAGTCATCTTTATATATGCTCGGTGGGCAAGCATGCTACTACTGAGTCACATCCTCAGCTTTCTGATTACTTGGCTTATAATACTCATGAACTATATAAATTACCCCATTTGGTTTTCAGTGTTGCTTATGCAGTTTTCTTCTGCCTGAATATTTTTGGCATTCAGATATTTCCCTTAGAATCTTCTCTGCCAAGTAGACAAGTGTTTAGGAAAAGTATACTTTCCTATATTGAAATTATTTTTAAAAAGGCCTCTTTTTATGGGTGCTATATGTATTTATCAATTTGAATATTTAAATTTTAATGACCTTTTCATCTAGAATTTGTTTGGTCAAGAGTGGTTAAATCTTGGGTTTTGATTTTTTTCTTTTTTTCTTTCTTTCTTTTAAGGACTGGAGAGATGTTAAGATAGTTTGCAGCTTTTCCAGAGGACCAAAATTCAATGTCCAGCATTTATATCCAGTGGTTCCAAGGAATGAATTCAACACCCTTTTCTTATCCTCTGCAAGCACACATGTGGCTTACACACACACACACACACACACACACACACACACACACACACAAATAAATAAAGCAAACCTTAAAAACAATTGCTGATATTTTATTTTAGTGTTCGTGTGTGTTCAGTTGTGTTCAGTCTGAAATCACTTGTGTCACTACCATGTGTTTCAGGAGAGTTGGTGGCAGCCACCTTTACCTGCTGAGCTCACTCCATCTTCATCTAAACCTTCCCTGAAGGAGAAGAAAAGCAGGATCCTCGTTTGTTTGTTTGTTTTGAGACAGTCTTCCCGTGAAGCCCCGGCTGGCTCCACTCTCCTCTACCTGTCCAGGGCTGGGGTCAGGTACATGCACACGTCCCTCTTCTCCCCACGTAGCACATCCTCATAGGTAACGGATCTCTGTTTCAGAGTTGGTTTAATGTTGGAGTGTTGTCGTTGCTGACTCATAATTAGTTGTGTTGTGGACACACAACAAGAGGCGAGGAGACTGATGCCCTTGGTTGTAGCCTTTGCATGGCTCTGTAAACTTCCCGTGCAGATCCTCGTGTGAACACAATATTCTGCTTTGTTCATAAACAGATATAGCTTAGCAGAAAACACTGGTCTACCATGTCAGTACCCAGGGCTTGATCCCAACATCACAGAAACAGACAGGTGACTATAGCAGACACATCCTCTGCACCCAGGGCTTGATCCCAGCATCACAGAAACAGCCAGGTGACTATAGCAGACACATCCTCCTGCCTGCAGATACTGTATAGAATATGGGGGAAGGGGCATGATAATAGCCCTACTGGACTCCAATTCTGTCCTTTAACACGTGGAATTCTAGTTCTAGGAAGTTTCTTGCCTGAATTTAAAATGGAAGAAAGACAATTATAGTTGCGTAATCTCAGTACAGTTGTTGCTGGCTGCAAACAATGAAGGAAGATAACCATGTGCAACATGTATACAAGGTCCTGAACACTAGATATGTTAAGTCCCTCAAGAAGCAGCTCTCTGGGTTGAGTAGTAACCCTTAGACTTCATGTCTTGATCAAAGCCTGTGAATGCAAGTAGATTTTAAAGATTTTTTTCTTAATTTAAGATTGTGTGTGTGTGTGTGTGTTTCACATGAGTATAGTACCAACAGAGTCCAAAGAGAAAGTTAAGATGGTTGTAGGCTAGAAATTGAACTCTAGTCCTTAGCAAGGGTAATAAGTACTCTTAAGCACAGAGCCTCCTCTCCAAGCTGTAACTAAGTTAAGATGAATATGGTGGTAGATTCTGATCCAGTGATGGTGTTTTATAAGAGATCCATGGGGATGACAGCAGGGACTGTGGTTTTGCATGCTGCCATTTGCTACTCCAAGGACAATCAGCTATCACCAGGAACAAATCCTTCCCCTGCCTTTTCAAGTGTGGCCTTGTAGACACCTGATTGTAGTTTGTGGTCTCCAGGTTGTGGTGTCAGCTTTTGTTGTTTAAATCCTGACATTTTGTTAGAATATCTCTAGAGACTAATGCATGCACCATCACCTTTGCACTATGATAAAGAAAACAGGCCCAAAGACGCCAAACATTGGAGATTGCTAGTTACTACCTAGCTCACTGGCTCCTGCTCTCGCTCTTGTGACTGCACCTTTATCATGTACACATGACTTTGATGTTAGGCCACTTCACCCTAATAAGTAGACCCTGTTACTGTTAACACCAGGTGTCTTCTCCACAGCTCCCTTTTTATTTTCTATGTGTATGAGTGCTTGTGTGTATGTGTACCATGTGCATCCCTATAGTTCCTGTGGAGGTCAGAAGATGGCAGTGGATCCTTTGGAACTGGAGTAAAGGATGGATGTGAGCTGCCATATGGGTGCTGGGAAATGAACCCAGGCCTTCTGTAAGAACAGCAATTTTTCTTAGTACTGAATCATCTCTTTAAACCGCCCCCTCCCCCAATAGCTCTATCCTTAACTTTTCCTTCCTGTGCACTATCCGAGAAATGTGACAAGGTGATCCCACTGCACCCCCCCCACCTCCCACCCCTGCTTTTAATGCCTGCCACTCAAAATTGTAAGAGAAGGAACTGCTTTCTGGTAGCACTGGGTTTGTGTGTAAGGAGGGGTTGGGGGCAGCCCCTGCTCAGGTCTTCAGTCTTCACCTGCTAGTGGCTCTTCTGGGAACCTATGACTGTCAGTGACATCAAGGTTTTCTCCAGTCTAAACTGCTGGGTTTGGATCCTGCTTTCAAACAGTGGGAATTCTAGCAATGCTATACATTGGATTCGTTTCTTTTCACATCCTGGGTCTAAGCAACTGGGTATAAGGTTGGCCTGGCACTTACCAACACACTTAAGAATTGTTTATTGAGGAGCTAGAACAATGGCTCAGCAGTTAGGAACATTTTCCAGAGGACCCAGGTTTAGTTCCTAGTGCCCACATGGCATCTCACAACCATCTGTTACTTCAGTCCTAGAGATGGTCATTCTCTCCTGACTGACCTTCACAGGTTCTGCATGCACATGGTGCACAGATACACATGCAGGCAAAATGCTCATACACCTAAAATTTAAAAACAGAAAAAATAAAACATCTGGGTAACTCCATCTGGACCAGGTCCTCCGCTGCCCAGATGTTTTTTGTTCCTCTTTGTACCCCTTGCTGAACTGTTAGCTGGCGTTTTCAACTCCAAGATATATTCATCTCCTGAGACTTCATGCTGGGCCAATAGCCCTGGCTCTCTGGGGACATGTCAACAAGGTGATAAAGAACATGGGCATGACTACGAAGTACCTGTTGCTGCATTCTGCATGAGTTGCGGTTGGTAGTATAATATTGTCTAGTTGATTATGCCCAGGCCACTTTGGGCCATAATGATTTGCTCCTGCAATCCTGTACATGGAAAGTTGTAGTAGGTTTTTATTCTGTTCCATTGTAAATAATTGTCCCATCTACTGGTTTAATAAAAACGCTGATTGGCTGAAGGCAGACAGGAAGTGTGGGTGGGACTACCAGACTAAGAAAACTCTGGGAACAGGAAGAGCAGAGACAGATATGCCAGTAGATGCAGAGGACAACTATGCTGCTCTGAGAAAAGGCACTGAGCTGCATGGCTGACCAGGGTAAGAGTCATGAGTTAGTTTAAGAGCAAGAGCTAGATAACAATATGCTAGAACCATAGGCTGATCAGCATAAAATTAATATAAGCATCTGAGTGTTTCTGTGGGACTGCGGGTCTGGGTCTGCAGGTCTGTACCACAGGCCAGACAGGCCAAAACTTCCCTGAGATGCCCCTTCCTGGATCACTCAAGACTGGTCAAGATGGAGGACCATTCCTGCTTCCTGTACAGTGAGCCTCACTGAGATAATTTTTATGAAGAAAGGATTCTGGAAGTGGATCCCAGGCTTCCCAAGGAAAGCTCTGACTGTAGCCAGATCCTGTTAAGAGCTTCAGGTTGGAAAACTCCCAGAAAAACAGCACTGCAGTCAGTTGTCTTGGCTAGAGCAGGAGGGACAGCCTCCCGAGTTCATGCTGGACCTGTTGCTGACTGAATTATGACTGCAGTCTGAGCTGATGTTTCTGTGACTTTGATTCTTTTCCAGTTCAGAGTCAGGGAAAATTGGCTTGTAGGGGAGGAGGTGACACTCAGGTCTTCACCCCCTGGGAGAGCCTCACCAGTACACATCCTTTCTATTATTAATTTCAAACGCTTTTTAGATCTGTTTTTACTTGTTTGTTTTTAAGACAGAATCTTATGTAGCCCAGTATGGCCTTGAACTTGAGATGTAGATGAAGATGGCCTTGAATTTCTGATCCTTTTACCTCTGCTTCCCAAATGTTGGTATTACAGCCATGTATCTCCATGCCCTGTTTTTGCAGTGCTGGGGGTGGAGCCCAAGGCTTTGTGTATGCTAGACAAGTGTCTACCAACTGAGCTTTCTCCTTTATTAAATACGGGACCTTATTCACCGGCTTCATAGCTGAAGTGTTCACGTGTACTTTCACTGAGTCCTCAGACTTGCTTTTGTGTGAACAGTGTGATTAGATTAACTCCTGCAAGGGATAGGAAGAAGAAACTTTGATAGGAGTTGGAAAAGAACAAGAAGGTTTGTAGGGTATACAACTTGGCTTGGAGAATAGAGCAGCTGGTGTGCCAAGGTCTCATGTATCCTGTCACCTGGCACCCTCAAGCTGTCCCTTCTTAGTCCTGGACAAGGAGCATCAGATGGGAAGAACTCGTTGCCCAAGAGTGTCTACATTGCCTTTCATAGACTACTGAGTTGAGATTCAAGCCATAGAGCAGTGGTTCCCAACCTTCCTAATGTTGGGACCTTTTCATACAGCTCCTTATGTTGTGGTGACCCCCAACCATAAAATTATTTTGTTGATACTTCTGAATTGTAATTTTTCTACTATTGTGAATTGTAATGTAAATATTTGAGTTTTCTGATGGCATTATACAATCTCTCCTTGTGACCAAAGGGTCTTGACCCATAGGTTGTAGACTGTCCTGCTGTGTTGAGTGCGTTCCCTGCTCGAGGTCATGTAGCTAGCAAAGGCTAGACCAGGACTGGTTTCTTCTGGTTTGGTCACTTCAAAAACCTGAGTTATTTCTTAGAGCTTTGTCTCTGGTGAGATTCAGGAAAGGAGGATGGAAGCTGTGGGGAAAAACTGTCTTTCTCTACCTCACAGTTTTGCCTGGAGCAACCTGTTCAACTACTGCATCTTCTTTTTACCTCCATATAATCCACAAGTGTTGAAATCCAAAGACTGACTGGTTTATGGCTTAATGGTCCTCTTACGTCTCACATGAAGTCGACTGTGTCCCAGTGAGTAAACTATGATGCAGCAGAGAGGGTGTGGCATATACCACACAGCCTGGGCTGGAGCCAGCCACACCTGTCCTGTGACTATTAACAGTGAATTGTTCCTGAGTAAACAAGGCTGGCACTCTTTTGCCTTTCTGAGGAAGACCAGATGGCTGTGGGTGATGGTACAGGTCCAAGAGGTCCTGGCCCTGGGCCAGCAGAGGAGACAACTAGAGGGTGCCAGATGATAGAATAAAAAGAGGGCTGGCGTGGCTTCAGAGGCACCAAAATGTCCTTGTTTTGAAGACTTTCCCTGGCCTTTTGTTAGTGCTTGGAGTTCCACAGCTGAAAGCGCTCTTGGTTGTGTGTGTGTGTGTGTGTGTGTGTGTGTGTGTGTGTGTGTGTGCGCGCGTGTGCGTGCGCGTGCTCATCCTCACTTGTGTTCCTGTGTGTAGGAGGATGAAAGATTGAACCTAGGGTCACACATGCTAGTCAAGCATCCCATCACTAAAATACATGCTCAGTTCTCTTTTTCCCTTTTGTTTTAATATAGAGCCCCATAAAGTTGCCCAGGCTGCCTTCCAAATAGCCAGGAATACAGGTCTGTGCCCTCAGACCTGGCTCTTGATTTAAATCTTTGGGACTCAATTGAAAATGAAAGCTGAGAATGTATCTTAGTTATTGAACATATGCTTAGCATGCTCCAAGTCCTGAGTCCAATGGGTTCATTGCCCAACACGAGAGAGAGAGAGAGAGAGAGAGAGAGAGAGAGAGAGAGAGAGAGAGAGAGAGAGAGAGAGAGAGAGAGAGAGAGAAAGAGAGAGAGAGAGAGAAAGAGAGAGAGACTGACTTTGGACATGGACTTGGAAATGGACAGATGAGGTTGATTTTAGAGCTAGACTATGGAAGTGGTGGAGGGGAGCAGCAGACGGGAGAGACTCCAGTGAGTCTGAGGTAAAGGCTCCACAAAGAGAAGCTGGGCCCTAAGGGGAAACTTTTAGGTTCTTCAGTTTTGCCTACAGAAAGACAGACTTTGAGGACAGCTAGAAAGTCAAGAGACCCAGAGTAAATGCTGGGCAGGGAGTTTCCCATAGTGTGCTGGGATGCGGGGACAGTGGCCGTTGTCCAGACCATATCTAGGAGTGTAAAACCTTGGGGTCTGTGGTTTTTTGTGATGTCCTCAGACTGTCATAGATCTCAGGAAGAGGAGGCTGGCCTTCCCAGAAATGATACACAATGATGGCGTAAAAGAGGCCTCTAGTGACAGCAAGGGCAGGGCACTTCCTCTGTGCCTCTGTCACAGACTTTCCCAGTGAGCTTGCTGAGAAGGGGCTTTGCAAGAAAGCAAATAAGCACACAAGAAGAAGCAACTCAGGCACCTACACATAGCCCCTTTGTCTGCACCTTGAGCTTCTAGAGCAGCCCTGAGAGTCAGACCCAAATTCAGTCTTCCCTCCTTCAGAGGGAATCTTTCTGGGGCTCCAACTACCTCAATGGTCTGGATTCTCCCAGTTTTCTTCTCCTAGGAAATCTTGGGCAAGCCAGCTCAGGTCTTGGCCCTGCTTGTAGTGTTTCCCCATGGACCAGACTTTGACTTCACTCAGGCCTTGTGGGCTCTAACGTCTGCCCTTACTACCCTCCAAGTTTGGCAAGATGTGGCCTCTTTTAATATAGTCGGACTCTGCGAATTTATAGAATACCGCCCCTCCAACACCTGCAGTCTTATATGCAGACTCAAAAATCAGCAATGTCTGCCGTTGACTGATCCTGGAGCTAGCAGCCCCAGGAGGGAGGGGCCCCTGGCATGTGTTCTGTGCCCCAAATGACAGTGCTGCCTCCTATCACTGCCTTCTTCCTTCTTGCCTTTTATAGTTCCTGGCCCTGCTCATCCACCCTCTCTCTTAGACTCCTTTCTCTTGTCCAGTAGCCCAGCTGTGAGGGCTTCATCAGGAGCTGTGGCCAGACCTCACTGTAGAGAACGTCCTGCTTACTCTCATGGCCACGTCGGACAGCCTGTTTTGGGGGCTGACTGGATGTCATGTCTGTCTGCTCTTTTGGAGGAAGGCTTATGGCTTAATTGGGTTCTTGCCTTGGATTTCATGTCCTCCATGCCTTTGCCTCAGGAGAGGTTGTCAGGAAACATTGTTAATACTAACAGAAGCAGAGAAGGCGTCTTCTAAGCCATTTATTTTTTGAAGGAAGTTATTTTTTATGTTTATTATTTAAATTTTCTGTGTATGAGTGTTTGCTCTCACACACATGTATACCTGGTGTCCGTGAAGGTTGTAACTCCTGAACTGGAGTTAAGGACGATTATGGACTGCCATGTGGGTTCTGGAAACCAAATCCTGGTCCTCTGCAGTAACAGCAAGTGATCTTACCACTGAGCTAGTCCCAGAATAACTATGAAGCCCATCAGTACAAAGTATTAATGAAATGTAGTTCTGGAACGTAAAAGACAGGCAGATGCACTCATGCCAAGAAACAGCAATGCCAGTTCAGGTAAAATAAAAAATGTGAGGGTCAGGGTTTGGTCACTATGTCCTGGCTTCCTGCTGAGAGAGCACTAGAAGCTTCCAGCTAGAGTGGGGCTCCAGAAATCAGCTTCTTCCCCTTTGAGACAGAAAGTAAGGATGGGACTCCACCTTTTTGTCTCTAGGTGTCACCCGCTTCTGCTCTAAGGACCAAGGCTTCTCCTGTACCCCCCTCTCAGGATTTATGGGCTACATTCTGAGCAGCCCTGCCTTCTTGTTGCGGACTGTTTATCTCAACATCAGCTCAGACTTCACGGCCCAGGGGGTCATTGGTGTCAGCTAGCTCATTTTATGGAGCATATACAACACTATAAAATTCCCACTTTCCCTATTAAATTTCCCTCCTTCGATAGTCTCCCTTCAGCCCTTAGAGATAAGCAGTGACCTGTGGACAGGGCCATGTAAATCTACCAGACAAGTGATCAAGTACCAAGAACACTGGCATAATTAGTACCCAGAGAAAGCCAGTCACAACCTCTAAAAGAGACCATTTCCTAAGAGCCCATCCTTTCTTTGTGCTGTCTCTGGAGATTCTTCCTGCTTATGTCTTCAGCTGACACTAACATGTCATTTTTCTTTCTGAGACAGTGTTCTGGTTTTATGTCTCTCTCTGGTCTAGAATTCCTTATGTAGACCAAGCTGCTCTTGAACTTTTGGTAGTCTCCCAACCAAGTGCTAGAACTGGAGAGTAGCTGGAGGGCTGGGGGGTGCACGTGGCTGGAAATGTAAATTAGCATGGTCTCTCTGAAGGTCAGCTTGCAATACTTATCAAAGTCTAAAGCGCCTTTAGATCAGCTAGACTATGTCTCAGAATGTGTACCAAGGTCATATTTATGTCTATTCTGTCTGTGTATGTGTATGTTTGCTGCATAGAGCTTGGAATGGCCAGATTATGGTATGTCCATGCACTGATGAGTGAAGCAGATCCACACTTACATGGAAAATCACAACAACATCATACATAAAATGTGTAACATAGGAATCTCTTTGATTTGAGGCCAATATAGCCATAGTTGGGTATGCATCTTAAAAATCAGAACCGACAACATAACTCAGTGAGTAACAGAACTTACTGTGCAAGCCTGACCCAAGTTTAGTCTCTGGAACCTGCAGAGGAAAGAGAGCGTTGATGCCTGACTCCTGAAACATCTCTAACTCCACTTGTGCATGGTGGCCTGCCCACTGCACTCTCTCTCTCTCTCTCTCTCTCTCTCTCTCTCTCTCTCTCTCTCTCTCTCTCTCTCTCTCACACACACACACACACACACACACACACACACACACACACACACACACAGACACACACACTAATAAGAATCTAAATTAACCAGGCGGTGGTGGCACATGCCTTTACTCCTAGCTCTTGGAAGGCAGAGGCTAGAGGATCTGTATGAGTTCGATGCCAGTCTAGTCTATAGGGTGTTACACAGAGAAACCCTGTCTCAAAAATAAAATAAAATAAAAATTGCATAACGTGAATTTTCTGTGGAAAAAAATGCCACTAAAAAGTGGGATTCTAGCTGGATGTAGTGGTACATGCCTACAATCTCAGTGCTTAAGAAGGTCTGAGACCAGAGGATCAGGAGTTAAGGCCAGCCTGGGCTACATGAGAGGATCAGGAGTTAAGGCCAGCCTGGGCTACATGAGACTCTGGTCTCAAAAAAGCAAATCAACAAAAACCAGGATTCTGACTTGAGAATGGCCTGACCAAATGACTTCACTCAGTGGGTGAGGTAATGAAGAGCCATGATAGGCTCCTGAGCAGATGGCAGAGGGGAAAGCTGGAACCACAGACGGCTTCATGGTGTGTCGTGTGAATGAATGAGGCAGAAAATGAGCTGCAGTGGGGGCCCAGGCCTGGTGATAACGATTGAGGATCCGTCCAAAGACTGCATGGAAAGGGTAAGAAGCCATAGAAATCACCCAGTGAGTGTCCATGCTATGACAGCAAGAAAGCTGAGCGATGTTGTAGGTGGAGGGGAGCTGCTCTGTGACGGTAGATTTCCACTGGGAGAAGCTTCTCCAAAGCAGAGGTGGCTCTCCTAGGAATCTGGAAGCCTTGGCAGGCAGGGGAGAGGCTGTAGGTGGTAAGCATGCTGGGGAGGAAGGGAGCCTTCCTCAGTCAGAACCCTTGAGTGGGGAGCCCTGAGAGAAGCGTAGCCCTAGCAAGCTCAGGTTGCCTCACCACTGGAGAGCCCCACTATGCGCACAGCCTCAAGGTCTGACAGAAGCCTGTGTGCTTCCCAGCATCTCTTTCCTTTTCTGTGAGCTGAAGCTCAGAACATAATTCGGGGAGGGAGGAATGTGGTTCATGCCTGTAATTCCAGCACTCTAGAGGCCAAGGCAGGAAGGGTGCCATGAGTTCAAGGCTTCATAGTGAGACCTTGTCTCAGAAAACAAAACGAATAAGCAAAAAACAGACAAAAGTGGAATTAAGACAGTATTTCACTTTTCCATTTTTCTGTTCCATTTTTTGGGATTGGTTTTCCAAGGAGAGGGAGAGATTAAAAGCAATAGATGCTGCAACAGGGTAAGGCTGCCTACGCATCACTGGTGCTGTTAG
The DNA here is from genome assembly GCA_033318265.1 of Phyllotis vaccarum. NCBI lineage: Eukaryota > Metazoa > Chordata > Mammalia > Rodentia > Cricetidae > Phyllotis > Phyllotis vaccarum. The sequence goes on along the minus strand of JARWLC010000014.1, from coordinate 65,532,130 downwards.
ACATTGCCTAAACTTGAGAATATTGGCTGTCCCACTGATTCAAGTTGAGGGAAAAGCCTCACCTGTCCTTAAATATCCACGAGGTGTTTGGAAGGGTGGCTGCCCAGTATGATTTCAGCGTTAGCGGTGGCTTAGTGGGTTTTTTCAGTTTGCTCTGGCTTCGTTCTTTGGAAACAATGCAGTAAAAGTGTATTGACTTAGACCCGTCTGAGTTAGAGAGAGAAGAAAACATTTGAGAAATTGTGAGGTATGTTTACACAATCCCAGGCTCTCTCTACTTGTATATTCACGAGCTGGTATAGATCCAAGACAGATCTTCTCCAAAGAGTCGATCAAGTCTCTCAAGTCATGCTTTCCAGGTGACATCTTTATGATACTAAGTCATGTACCTGCAGATAACAAACACAGGAGGCTCTTCCATCCTTGCCAAGCTCATAGGCTCAGCTCTAGGTAGGGCTTCCCCATTCCTTGCAGCCCATCCTCTCCAATCAGGGAGAAGAGTGAATGAGCCTGAGACATCTTCCCCTGGGCACAGTAAGGTGTGGGACAGTTTCCCTCGCTTCCTGCTGTAGCTTGAGGGTTGTATCAGGACGAGTCTCTCTCACCTTCTACAGTGGAGGTGGGGAAAAAACAAAACAGAACAAACAGAAACCCTGGGGGAAGCGTCTGCTCTAGGAGCCAGTGACTCCTGAGCTCACTGGCGTCACTGGTCCCTCAGCAGAAGAGCAGTCCCCTTGGAAGATCTGGTGCTGAGAGTCATTGGAGCAAATGAGGAGGCCCAAGGATCCCACTGACAGCAACCTAGATTTCAGACAAGGTGGGTACCCAGCCTGGGCAGGAGGCCTCACCTCTCCTCAACAGGCTTCCTTCTTGTCCCTGGCTCGTGCTTACCTGGTCTGGCCGTTTCCTGGATGTGTGCCAGTGGTGATTTTTAGGTAGGCTGGAAATGACATTACTCTCTACCAAGGTAAGCAAACTTGGGAGGTGCTGGCTCTGGCTCCAGAGGGACTGGGGCCTGTCACATGGCCCTGCCCTGTGTTCTCTGGCATGCATCCCTGGCTACCCTTTTACCCTTGGCACACTTTCTTCAAGCCCGTAATTTTGCCTCTGTAAGGATTATAGATTAGTTTCCTCCAAGGAACTGTGGGGGCGGGAAGATCAGTGCCATGGAAAATACCCTGTGGTAACCCCCCATTCCTGGGGAGACTGGGTCCTCTACAGACTGGGTGTTTGAGATATGGAGTATGTTCACAGTGGGGAAGGATTTACACTGCCTTTGCTCATGAGCTCTCATTTTTTATTCTTTAAGATAGGAATTCACCACGTAGCCCAGGCTGGCCTAGAACTTGCTGTGCATCTCAGGCTGATCCTAAATACATAATATTCCAGCCTTAGCCTTTTGAGAGCTGGGATTATAGGCCTGTGCCATCCCACCTGACTACCACTGTGAACTGGAGTCCAGCCCAGTCAACTTACCAAATTCCAGCTTAGCTTGAGCTACGTAGTGAGACTCATCTCAGGAAACAAGAAGCAAACGAAAGCATCTTTAAGGCTGGAGTTTGTCTCCCTCTTTGGCAATCTAACACTCACCTCCCATCAGGACACTCTTACCCTCTTCTTTTTTTATTGGATTAACTGGGCGTCACAGAATTTAGCACCTGAGAAGAATTTAGGGACCTCTCAGCAACCTTTCCTCTCAGAAGGAAGGCTGCCTGGCCACTGCACATGCCGGAAAGGAGCTGGGGTAGCCTGGGCACCTGGCGTGACTGAGAAGCCCTGTGAGGCTGTGAGGTGCTGCCCTTTTCTTTAAATAGAGGAGGAAGGGAAGGGGGTGAGGGGAAGGAGCGGGAGAAGAGGGAAACTTGGCTGCTCAAGAAGACAAGGTTCCGAGATGCTTGGGGGGGGGAGATGGAGCTTTCTCCCCGTCTCTCTCTCCTCTGGAGAGGCCTCCTGGCTGGCTTAGAGCTCCGGCCAACCCACATGTGGTTGGTGCCTTTGCTCAGCCCAGCCTTCTCATCCTGCCTCCTCTGCATCGGGCTGTCGTCTCCGCTCTTCACTTCCCAGAATTCTCCTGGTCTGGTTGTCCCACTCCACTCCTGTCTATCCACGACTAAGCAGTGCTTCATTAAGCCGGTATTCACAGGGAACAAAAGCATGGTCCTGGCTGGCCTGGAACTCACAAAGGGCCACTTGTCAGTGGTTCCCGAGTACTCTAGGAGGGGGCGCAGTAGAGAAACCATCAAAATGGCTGCTTCCGTAGAAGGTTTTTATTGTAGGGACAGAAGTCGGGTGATAGAGACGCCAGGAAGAGTCCAGGGCAGAGAGGGAAAGAACAAGACGGGATGTGGCCAGGGACATTTGCTACAGAAGTGAGAAGAGCGTGAGAGAACAGAGAAAGTGTGTGTGTGTGTGTGTGTGTGTGTGTGTGTCTGTGAGCGTATGTGTGTGTGTGTGTCTATATGTGTGTGTGTGAGTGTGTGTGTCTGTGTGTGTATGTGTGTGTCTCTGTGTGTGAGTGTATGTGTGTCTGTGTGTGAGTGAGTGTATGTGTCTGTGTGTGTCTGTGTATATGAGTGTATGTGTCTGTGTGTGTCTGTGTGTCTCTGTGTGTGAGTGTATGTGTGTCTGTATGTGTCTGTGTGTCTATATGTGTCTGTGTGTGAGTGACTGTATGCGTCTGTGTGTGTCTGTGTGTGTGGTAATGGCAGGAGACTTGTAGAAATTCCATCAGAAGCATCTAGTTTGTTGACCATCAGGTAATTTCACCTGAAAGAACCCATAGAGAGAGGGAACAATCACATTACTACCAAATGATGGAGACCAGTAATTTGACAAGGGGTAGAACTGGGGGCCAAGGGAGATCAAAGGAGTCGGCCCCTGGAGGCTGTAGTTTGCAAGATTGTTCTTTTTTATTTGGCTGGACTGGTTCACATTAGCTTAGCAAAGCCCAGGTCTTGCTGGTTCTGCAGGACTACCCAGGCTGGGAGATGAGTCCATTTTGGAGGAGTTGCAGGCCACAATGGATTCCTGGATGATGTCTGTCCGCTGAGTGGAAATCTGCTGGGACAGAGTTAGACTAGGGGCAGAAGGTATTAGCAATGACCGATGTCGGTAATCTGCACTGAAATTCTCCTAGCAGAAAAAGTAGTTGACAAGTGTCTGGAGACAGCTGGAGTAGAGTCAGGCCTCTGGAGAAGTCATAAAGTGAGAAGGTATGAGCGACCATCTAAGGTAAGACGGAAATGCCCTGAGGAAAGAGATCAAGAGAAGCTTGGGGGCCCAAAAGATGATTCTGGGTTGGAAGCCCAAACACTCTTTCCTCTGTCCAGGCTGGAGAGATGCAGGCCGAATGGAAATGTTTTCAACACACTGAGAAGCATTTTTAAATTTATATTTAAAAAACAACCAAAGGAAATTTAAAAATTGAGCCTGTGACTAAAAATTTGAGCCTGTGACTATGATATTTTTAAAAAATGTTTAATAGCCAGTGATTATTATAACTGTTACCAAGGCTAGCCTAATAACATCATAATCCCATTAATATGTTCATGAACTCTTTGCTCTGTTTCTCTGAGACAGGGTTTCTCTGTGTGGCTCTAGCTGTCCTGAGACTCACTTTGTAGATCAGGCTGGCCCCAAACTCACAGAGCTTTGCCTTCCTCTGCCTGAGTTTAAAAGCTATTAGGATTCTGTTTTAGCCCCTGAAGCCACATCTGGCCAATGGCAGCCTGGCCCCGCCCTGAGTTCTGACATCAAGCTCCATTTAAGATGGATTCTCACCAGTGACCTCCTCTCTTCTCCTACCCCATTCCCTCCTCTTCTTCATCTCTCTCTCTCTCTCTCTCTCTCTCTCTCTCCCTCCTTTCTCCTCATAATAATGAAGTCTTTCCACGTGGACCTAGTCCACTGCACCCACATGGGGCCTCCATCCATTGACATCAGTCAGCCACATGATACACATTTTATCATAACATAAAAGCCATCACCACTTGGCCAAGTTTTGAAGTCTTAACATCATGTATCAGCTTCTTAAGTCTCATTTTTCACATGCCTTAAATTGTTTTTCCAGACCTTTGTAACTTGCACAATTTTTTAAACCTTTTTTTTTTTGTTAAATTTGGAAATATCTGATCATTTACCATGAAAGGCGGGTGCTTGGTTACTGAGAATGGTCATTTAAAAGCAAATTCTTTTAAATAAAGAAATAGAAAAAAAAAGTAACACTGAAGCCTATTTTGTGAGTTTCTTTTTTAGCATGAGGCCTGTTTGTTTCTCCAGGAAAACAAACTCTGCTGCTTACCTATGAAACCAATTCAGGCTGGCAGGTAACTTAGCTTCAGTTTTGAAGCCTTTTTTATTAAACAGACTCCCGTAACTAAACTTTGTTTTTCAAGACTTCAAGGGGGGGGGGGTTCTCTGTGTAGCCCTGGCTGTCCTGGAACTCACTCTGTAGACCAGGTTGGCCTCACAAGAATCCATCTACCTCTGCCTCCTGAGTACTGGGATGAAAAGCGTTCAGCACCACTGTGGCCTTTTTATTCTTATGAAAGTTTGATTTGGATTTTCATCAGCCAGAAATGTTAGTGTATAAATTGTGGAGCATGCATGCTGTGAGACCCTGTATGTAAAGAGGCTAGCAATCTACATAGTGAAAACCCAGTAAATATTAGTACAGGACTCAAGAAAGCAGGAGCTAGGAGGGCCCTGAATGCCTGAGAGTGACCCCTGACCCCTGACCCCCTGGCCTCAGCACCTCTCCATCCCCACCCTTCCCTGTACTGGTGGTAATGGTCTTCTACCAGAGCAGTGATTTATGGTCTCCACTCCAACACTGCACACATGTTGACTGAATGAGTACTTACAGACTGGACTGGCCACCTTGATTCATGAGGTTAGGACTAGGGCCAAATTGGCCAATTCAGAGAGAGGCTGTCCCCCTGCATCTCCTGCAGGATTACACTGCCAGCCTGCGCTTCCTCTTTAGTGGGCTAAAACACTTAACCAACTGAATGGTGTTCCAGACTAGCGCCTGGGAGCTTGGCAGAGCAGCTCTTCGTGCCCCAAACACAACTTCCTGGCTCTGTATCCATGCTCCTGATCTCACAGGAATGTTTTAGAGGCTGTTGGGAGGCCAGGAATTGGTGATGGGAAAGGTCCAGAACTCTGGAGACTCCATTCCATAGGAAGAAACCTGGAGCAGCACAAGGTAGCTGGTGACCTGATCACTCTTTACCCCCTTTGGTTGGAGTCTAAGCCCATCTCACAATGCCACTTTCTCCCAGCCAGGGCGCTGTTCCCTTCCCCCCAAAACCCACTCTCTCTGCACACACACCCCCCGGGGGGGGGGGGCTTTCCCAGGGCCCATGTGACTCCCCTGGCAATTGGCAGTCAGTGGAGTTGCCAGAGGCTTTTGTGCTGGCCAGCCCTTTCCTGTCAAGAACTCCAGGGATTTTCTACAGTTGCCAGCTGTGTTTCAAGTCAGCAATTATGGGGTGGATTATGTAATGGCTGGGTGTTAAAAATAGAAAAGACCAAGGTTTGCATCTATTTCCACCAAATCAAAACAGCCGAGGGAGGAGAAGGAGGTGGAGAAGATCACGTGTCAGGAGGGCGTGGATCGCGTCACGTGATCGACAGGACAGGATTGCTACGCCTCTATTTTGGCTTTTCTGCCTGCTTCAGCATCTGCCAAGAATCCATTCTGAGGACCCGTGGTTCCCTGAGGGGATCCCCTAGCCCTGACCAGCAGAATGTCTCGAGTTGGGAGGCCTCCAAACACTCGGTCTCTGTGTTTGGTTTCCTCAACTGGTTTGTTTTGTGTGTGTGTGTGTGTTACTGTCGGAGAGTTGGCTTCCGCTCTTGAAATCTCCATCTGTCCTGCCTCAGCCACCCCAACCCCAAATATCTCTTTGATGTAATTTTAAAAAAAAAAAAATGTGATCTCTATGAAAACACAGCTTCTTCCTTTATCCTGACCCCGCAGCCCCCGACGCAGGAGTCCCGGGGCCACCACTGGTTTGTTCTCAGGTGGTTGCACCAATTCTCCCGTTTCTTGCTGCACATTAAGGGATATTGGTGCTTTAATCTTGAGAAACATACTTAAGGTGCCAAGGAGATGGAACGGGCAGATCCTTTTGGAAGGAGGATTCTGGAGGGTTTGCCCAGCATCCCAGGCCTCTTACTGTGCCACAGTAGAGGTCCTCAGGGAGGGAAGTGTTGAGCTCATTAGATGATCACGGCCCTTGAGGAGTCTGTCTAGAGTCCACACACTCCCTTTCCTGGGGGGTGAACTTACTTTGAAGAAGACCCCAACTGGGTTTGCTGGGGTTAGAGCCAGCAGCTGCACAGTCACAGCCATGCTAAGTCTTTCTCCTTCACATCATTACATGTGGCTTTGGGGACCTGCTTAAGCATCTTCAGTGCCCTCTCCAGGTCTGGGAAGCAGCCTTGTCCTTGTAGGCACTTCCTTTCTTCACACTTGACTTTTAGCCATGCCCTCACCGCAAGCTGCCTCTGTGAAGACCCTGCAAACGCCTGGTGAAACTTTGACTTTTGGGGAACTATGTGCCTCATAGTGGCTGGCCTCAAGGTTTTGGATGCTGGGATTCCAGGCCTGTGTGACTTCATGATTAAATTTTAATTCTTCCATCTCACCATGCCCAGTTGAGCATGGCCTCAGGTGTGGCAAATCTTACTGTATCAGCTTTCCTGTTTCTGGACTGGCTGACTACTCTAGAACACACAGATGCTGGAGGTCACAGTTTATCTGCCTTCCACCCCCCATCGCATCTTCCAGTCTTTAATCACGGTAAGGCATCCATCATGGAAGCACCTACCATAGAGACTGCTAAGGGCTGGCTAGCATCAGCACAGGACTAAATGGGCACAATCCCCAAAGGGATGCTTTTCATCTGAACTGGGCTCTGCTGAGGTCTCTTGTCCATTGCCCAGTGACAGGACCGTGAAGAGACACCAGAGCCTGACTATCCGGTACCAGGGAACTGGTCATTGCCTGGAGCTCAAGTTGCTGGCCAGCCCCAGGGGTCTCCTGTCCTCCTCAATGCTGGGATTTATGGGCACACACTGCTGGGCCTGGCTATTTACATGGGTGCTGGGGATCTGAACTCAGTTCCTCATGCCTGTGCAGTGAGCACATTCCCGATGGAGCCATCCCTCTAGTCCCTGCGTTCCATCTTTTCACATCTGCTCACACTGTTGAGGCGGAGACAGCTGTGTTTGTATGTGTCGGGCATTTGTTTAGGCTGCAAACAGCAAGTTACAAATGGAGGAGCTGCTGCTGGGTTGGCAGTAGCACTGAGCGCGGAGTTAGCCCACTGTCAGCCCACCTATCTGTGTTCTTCCTGGGCTCCTCCAAGGTCCCTGTACCACACAGAGACTGGGGAATGACCAGGATACGCCACAGGTTAGGCATCAGGGCTCCACTTACCTGCTACAGTTCTCCTGCTGACGTGCTGGAAAGGAGTAGAGAGGAGACAGCACTCGGGGAGGTGGCCTGACATTCTCAGAACCGCTGTGTCTTCAGATGGAAAGCGGGGTCCATTGGGACAAGGAGGGAGGAGGGAAGGAAGGAGGGGGCTGCTGAGGAAGACAGGGATGTGAGGGCCCGTTTTAATTCTCCAGTCCTGTCTGTTACAGACTTACAAAGAGCCAACTCTAAGGAACACAGGAAAGAAAATCAACATGGACTTTCGTGCTCAACTCTGGGCTTGAGTGGAGAAGAGAGGCTTGGAGAGGTGCGGAGGGGCCCCAGGGTGCAGCTAGAAGGCCCTCCTCCGGCCCCATCTCTTCTGTACAGGTGTGGACTAAAGCCTTCCCTGTCCATCACGGCTCTATGAAATCATCTCACCTGCCATCCCTCACCGCATCTCGCCCACCTCACCTCACTGCTCTGTGAGAACAGATAAGACACCTGGCCCCTGGCCTTCCCCTCAGGTGGCAGCTGGCGGGGGTGGGGTTGGAGTGGGTGTGGGGGGATAGCGTGGTCTGTCTTGTTAGCTGTAGCTCTCTGTGTTATTTTATAGTTCTGTGTTCTGTGAGAGGTGAATGGGAGGACAGGTATGCACCGAACAGCCCAAGAACCAGAGACAGGAATGGAAGGTCTCCATCTTGGGTGTCAGATGTCTGCTTGCAAGACTCTATACTCCTAGCCCCTGCTGCCTTTAGTTTATACTGCCTTTCAAGGATAATTGACATACAGAAAACAACAGACATCTATGACACGCACCCACAATTTGGAGATGCAGATGTCCTGTGCTGTGTCTGTAGCCAGTCTAAAGATACTAAATGTGTCATCACCGCCTCCCCTCATGTCCTCAAGTTCTGTTTGGTGGGTCAGAAACTTGAGGTGACAAGCATCCTCTTACTATATTTGAAAGTGCACAACACTGTTCTGTAAGCACTAGGTGCTCGCTGAGTGGCAGATTTTTAGAATCACTAACCGTGCATACAGAACACAGGTTCTTTATCTCCCGTACACCTGAAGGAAATGAAGTCAGCATTACAAGATACATGGCAAGATATGGTAAAGGTGCTTGCCTGCAAGCCTGGTGACTTGAGTTCAATTCCCAGAACCCATGTAAAGGCAGAAGGAACCAACTGAACAGACTTGTCATCTGACATCCATAGACAGATCATGGCAGTGTCCCTCTGTCCTCATCAGGGATACTGTTACTGTGATGAAACGCCACAACCACAAGCAACTTGGGAGGAAAAGGTTTAGTTCACTTACCGTTTCATATAACAGTTTATCATCAAAAACAGCGAGGCCAGCATTTCAAGCAGGCCAGGAACCTGGAGGCAGGAGCTGGTGCGGAGACCATGGAGGATGCTGCTTACTGGCTTGTTCCTCATGGCTTGCTCAGCCTGCTGTCTTACAGCACCCAGGACCACCAGATCAGGGATGGCTCCACACACAGTGGGCTGGGCCCTTCCCCATCAATCACTAATTAAGGAAATGACCTAAAACTTGCCTACAGATTAATTGTATTTTCTCAACTGAGGTTCCTTTGTCTCTGATGGCTCCAGCTATATCAAGTTGACAGAAAATGTAGCCAGCAGCACCCCCATCTCTCTCTCTCTCTCACACACACAAATAATAATAAATAAAAATTATGAAAAAACGGTATACAGTGGAGTGAAGGGAAGAAACCACGATGTTTGCAGGATGGATGGACAGGGATTATTGTAACCAGGCGACCTGGCTGAAGAGAATCATATGCCATTCTTTCAGACTATTGAGAGAGTGGACCCCAAGAAGATAGAATTTCCCCAGGAATCTCCTGTTGGAGAGGCCAGGACTGAAAGCCTAGGACACCCATGGGAGGGACTTGTTGTGTGACCTCACAGGAGACTTGGAGCTGCTGCAGGAGCGGGCAGGGATGGACCTTGCAGGCCTGTGTAGTTATGCACATGGCTTGTTTCCTACTGACATCTCATCAGGAGTGAGAAGATGTATCTCTGTCTATCTTCCCGGCCATGGCTACATTGACTAAGTATCCTTTTCTTTCTTTCTGCTTTTCACAAGTAATTCAGCTCTCGTCATTGGCTTACTGAGGATTGGATGGCTGAGCCTGGCTCATCGGGCACAGGCAGTGACCCCTGAGTCTATAATGCTGTCATGTTAGAAATAGAAATGATGCCACAATCTTTTTTTTTTTTTCTCATAGGAAAACGATGTGGTGGTTTGACCTGTAACCCAAGCCTTTGGGAGGCTGAGGAAGGAGGATTTTGAGGCCAACCTGAGCCATATAGTAGACCCTGCCTCAAAGCACAAAGGTGGGCTACTAGGGGAAGGGCCGTGTGGAGAGGGGCAGCAGGGAGGTGCTGTGTACCCCTCTCTACTGACTTTTACTGCATGACAAATGTCGTGTTGCCACCATCCCCTCAGCTAGTCCCAAGGAGAAACTCTCTTCTGATTGTCGGTGAGGCTCTGAGCTTCATTGTTTCTCACCCCACGTGAACACATGAACGACATTTCTCCTTTGTCCTCAGCTTATTTAACATGATGGATCAGTCCGTGTTTTCTCAGATGATAAGGTCCCCCCCCCTTTTTTTGAGGCTGAGTGATAGTCATCACATCGTATCTTTATCCATTTTTGCATAGTGAGGCTATAGTTTGGCTCTTCTGAATGACGCTGCAATGGACCGCGGGGAGGGCGGCTATTACTTTAGTATGCAAATTTCCTTTCTTTTAAACTTTTAATTTTATTTGTGTGCACGCGTCTGTGTGTGTGAGGGCATGTGCATGTGCACGTGTACACACACAGGTGCCTATGGAGACCAGGAGAGGGCACTGGATTCCTTAGAGCTGGACTTGGAAGCAGTTGTCAGCTGCCTGACATGGATCCTGGGGACCAATCTCAGGTCATCTGTAGGAGCAGTGAGCACTCCTAACTGCTGAGCCATCTTTCCAGTTCCGATTTCATTTCTTTTAGATATATAACTAGGCTTAGATTGGTGGATCATGGTAGTTCTATTAATTTTTTTTAAGGAACCTAACAATGGCTGTGTTATTTTACATTCCTACCAACCGTGCATAAAGGCTCTCTTTTCTTCATTTTCCAGACAACACTTTTAGTGTTTTTGTTAATAGCCATTCCAACTGGTGTGAAATGATCTTTTATTATGTAATTTATTTACTTGGACAGTCTTGCTGCGGAGTCCTGGTTAGCCTCCGGTTTGTGAATCTCCACATTTTGAGAGGATAGGTAGGCACCAGGCCTGGCTGGCTTTGATTTTCATTTCCCTGGTGGTTAGGGGAGCTGGGTGCCTGTAAAGAGCCTGCTGCTCATCTGCACGTCTCCCTCTGAGCCCTGTCTATTCAGGCTCTCTGTCCACTTCCGCTGAGTTGTCTGTCTTCTGACTGCTGAGTTTCTTGGGTTTCTCCCCCTCCCCTCCCCTCCCCTCCTTTCCTTTTTTTTTTTTTTTTTTTTTCTTGAGACAGAGTTTCTCTGCACAACAGCCCTGGCTCTGGCTATTCAGGAACCTCATTCTGTAGACCAGAATAGCCCTCCTGCCTTTACCTCCTGAGTGCTGGGATCAAAGGTGTGCACCACCACCGCCTGGCTCTAATTTCTTTTATATGTCCCGCGCCCACTTCTCGCCAGCAAGAAAAGACGCGGCACACACGTAGGATCCTTCTGCAGTACAGCTTTAATGGGTCTTGAGGGAGAGCATTCAGCTTACGGAAAATGGAGGGGAAGGCAGAGAGAGAGGAGAGAGAGAGAGAGAGAGAGAGAGAGAGAGAGAGAGAGAGAGAGAGAGAGAGAGAGAGAGAGAGAGAGAGAGAGAGAGAGAGAGAGAGGCAGAGAGGAGCGGAGGGGTGGGGGCCGCGGCGCAGGAACCCGCGGCGACAGGCCCCGGCGGGGAAGAGGAAAGCAAGAGAGAGAGCACGAGGTAGGAAGCGCCCGATTTTATACAGGCCAAAGGCCCCTGCTTTAGACGTATCATCTTCCTATAGGTTGCAGTCCAGTATCCCACATGACGCCACGGAAGAGGCTGAGAAACCAGTCTCGTGAGAGCACGCATGCGTTCTCTACTGACTCAGGCGGGTTGGCCAGCACCAGATAATGGCGCCACCTTGAGGAGCTGGAGCCAGCGGCCTCCAACATTTATAAAGTAATTTCTTTAAAATTAATTTAAGATGTTTTTATTTTATTATTTTATATGTGTGAATGATTTGCCTGCATGTGTGTGTGTACCGTGTGCATGCCTGGTGTCTGGATGTCAGAAGAGGGATTCAGACTCCCTGGGGCTGGAGCTACAGACATTGATGCCAGCGTGCAGGTGCTGGGAAACAAACCCACATGCTCTGCAAAGGCAGCAGTGTTAACTGTTGAGCCAACTCTCCAGCCCTATAGCAATTTCCTATCAGAATCATGATTCGCACCCACATCTTCCTGTTCTGTGAGGTGACTCTTCACTCTCTAACCATTTCCTGTGTTGTCTGGACTTAAACTTGACAGGATCCCTATGCCTTTGCTATCAAATCCAAAGCATCTCTGCCCAGACCAGAGCAGCTTCCTTGCTGCTTACATCTCACTGCTATATAGGTTCAAGTCTCACTTAAAAAAAGATTTACCTACTTTTATTTTACATGTATGAGTATTTGCCTCCAGGTATGTATGTTCACTACATTCATGCAGTGCCTGAGGTCAGAAGAGGGAATTGAGTTCCCTGGAACTGGAGTAATAGGTGATTGTGAGCTACCATGTGGGTTCTGGGAACTGAATCCAAGTCATCTACAGGAACTTGAAAGTGCTCTAACTGAGGCATCTCTTCAGTCTCAAGGTTTCACACCAATCTTACTGTGAGTTTGTGTTTTCTGTGTACTGTGAGATTCAGGTCTAACTGCATTCTCTGCTTCTGAATATCCATTTTCCCCATTGTGCAATCCGGTGCCCTTGTCACAATCACTGAGTGTAGACCCACAGGTCTATGCTATTCATTATCGCTGTTGGTATTACCTGCCTCATACTCTGGTTCTGGGAGCTTTCCATTCAGGAGATCTCCTTCCCTCCTCCTGCTCTCGCCCACTTTTCCCGCAGGTCACTGCCACTGTGGACTTGTGGTAAGTCCCAGACATTTTACGACCCACAAAGAGGACACTGAAGAATCTTTCAGAGTTGTTTTGAAGGTGGGATCGGTTTCCTGGACCTTTGGGAGAGTCCTGGGGACCCCAGAACCCATCATTTGAGGGCCACTGGTCTGTATTGTCTGTGGGCCTCAGCTGCCAGTGTCCTGGCTGCTTTGGTCAGTCTCAAGGTTCCCACAGGCTGACTGTGATGGTTAACTTGTCTGGGCTTAGAATCGTCATGGAGACCTTGGACGTATCTGTGAGGCTGTTTCCAGAGAGGTTTGACTGAACAGGGACGCCCTGCACTAAATGTGGACAGCACCGGAGGAGGAAAGCGGGAGGAAGCAGGCTGAGCACCAGCATCCACACCCCTCTGCGCGTGCCTGGCTGCCTCCCACTCTCCTGCCATTACACTGCACCCCCAAACTGTGAGCCAGAAAACAATAAACCTTTCTCTCGTAAGCTACTTTTCCAGGTATTTAAGAGAAAAGTAGCTCACACAGGCTTTCATTTCCCACACCCATGGGACACATTCCTGAAGCTTCTCCGATGGCTGGTGCCGCTCTGGTGTCTTCCCTTCCTCTCTCCTCTGATTTCCCCTCCATCGCTCTTCCTCAGCTCACCCTTGTGGTTTGCTTGCTCCCTGTTTTATCTCTTCCTCTCCCTGGACGCCATCCCTGTCTGGGTCATAAACCACTGCAGGCTGTCAGCTACCGAGTCCAGTCTCTCCGGATGTCTGTCTCCAGATGTGCCATGTGGTTCACCTCTGTCCTACTGTCCCGTCATCAGGCCTAAGCTGATTCCATCACCTCTGATGTCTGCCTCCCCTTCCAGAACAGCCCTTCCTGGTTAACTCATCCATTTGGCTCCTGAAGCCAGAGTCTTAGAAGCCATCTTCCCTAACTCTTACAGCTCAGGCTGGTTCATTCTGCCTTTTAAGTGATTTCCGAATCCCTCCCTGCTCTCCAGCAACACCAGCCTGTTATCAGTTCTTACCTAGACTCCTGTCAAGTGCCTTCACCCTCAGTTCCCCTGGCCACCCATTTCCAAACTAGACTCTTTATCTCCAGCAGAAACCATATGAGCTCTCTCCCCCCATTTTCATTTTCCATTAAAACGGCACTGAGGAAGTATCAAAACAGGTACTGGGTGTTGGAGCAGCATAGAACACATAGGAAGTTATTCCTGACCTCTGGCACTCAGGATGTGGAGCAGGAGAGAACTGTACAGCTCGCTAGGGAAAGGTGGTGGGAGTTCTTTGTACCCCCAGATGCTGAGGGAAGAGACTCCTGGCTGGGTAGGTGTCAGCTGACAGGTGGTAGAGCAAGGCCTTCCTGGTCAGCGCTATCATCTCATTTCCCTGCCCAGCCGTCCTCTTCCTGCTTTGCCCCACCCATGGGACAGAGTCTACATTCCTCACGTGGAGCTCAGCCTTGTGGCGTCATCTACCACTCCCCAAACTGCTTTCAGTTCCCCCGGCCTGTCCTCTCAGTTCTCCTGCCTGTCAGAGGGCTCTGAGTCACCCAAACTCAATGGCTCAGGGATGGCTGCCCCCTCCCCCCACAGGCTATGTGGTTTTCCCTCTGCTGTGTTCTCCACCGGCTAGCACACCTGAATTCTTGCACACTTCCCATGTGGTCGTGGCTCACCATGTGTGGTCCCAGCTGCTGCTTAGCTGCCATACTCTCACCCCATGAGCATGTGGGTGTCCCACGGTGTGTGTCTCCATGTGTCAGTGGACAAGTTAAGCTGCGACCATTACACTCTCCCCTTCCTCTTGGTCTGTGACCTCCCTTTGTCCCTTCCCACACCAAAGCAGCTATCAGTTCTGTTGGCTATTTCCCTGTACCTCACATCTCTGGAGAGTCAGTAGCTGGCATTTCTGCTCATTTCAGACCAGAGCAGTGCTCTGGGGCCGCACAAAGTGCCCCCCTGGATAGATCTGAATTTCCAAATGGCTGTTCAGCCTGATCAGCTCATTGTCACTGGGCAGTTGGTGGCTCTGGTCAGCTGATGTGCCCAGAAAAACTCTTTATCTTTTACAGAAAGAAGTTTGCCAAGAGCTGTCCTCAAGAATGCCACATAGGTGTGGCATGCATTGCCTTCTGATACCAGTCTGAAGGTAAAAGATGCATGGCTATGTATTTATTCGCTATTATTTAGACAAGCTCTCAAATAGACTAGGATGGCCTCAGACTTGCTGTGTAGCAGAGGATGACCTTGAACTCCTGATCCTCTTGCCTCCACCCTCCCTGAGTAGGACTACAGGTGTGCACCACCAGTCTTGGCTTTCATTGTATTACTTTTTGAAAATTACTGCACTGTGTGTGTGCATGTGCGCACAAGTGCATGCATGTGAATGTGTGTGCACAGGAGGACTGTTTATGGGAGCAGGCTCCCTCCTTTTATCACGTGAGTCTTGGGGATCAAATGCATGTGGTCAGGCTCAGCTGTGAGTGCCTCTCCCTTTCAGCCATTGTTCCAGCTGCTTGGATTTCTTTGCACACCTAATTTTTAAACTGAGATTCATCCCTGTGGCTTATACTATTTATATCCTGCTCTTAAAAGTAAACGCTGTATTTTCTCTTCAAATTTCCCCATGCCAGAGATGTACTGAGGCCAGTTTATCTCATTAACTGCATAGCACTTTGAAGCTATAGAATGTTGTGGGCACGCCTTTAATCCTGGCACCAGGGAGGCAGGAGGTAGTTCTCTCGGTCTGAGACCAGCAGGAATTACCCAGCTTTCAAATCATAGCTGCTCTGGTGACAATTGAGACAGTAACACAGGAGGAAGTTGGTTCTCTGGTCCTCCATTCCCTCTCCCTAGACCTGATGGTTGTTGACATAATGATTCTTGAAGGTTCTAGAAGTATTCTATGTAGATAATGCCGTAACTACTTATGCACATAATTTCTTTGTTTTGTTTTGAGCTGGGAGTCTTGCTGTGCAGCCCAGGCTGACCTTGAATGTGTATGCCCCCCTCCACAGCCTCTAAATGTTGGGATTACAGATGTGTGCTCACACATGCACAAGCAGTATCAGACAGACCACGCAGGTTATTTTAAGGACTGTATATAAAGAGTGATCAGTGAAAGCAGGGACCATGAATTTGCAAGAGAACAAGGGCTTTTGGGAGGGCTGGAGAGGGAAGAGGGAGGGGAAAGGATCCAATCAAATTATAATCCCTAGAAATATTAAAAATAAATAAAAAGGCTAAGAAATAGATGCAGGGCAGGGGATGCAGCTCAGTTGGTAGAGAGTTTGCCTAGCATGTGTGAGACCTCATTTGAATCCCAGCATTGAGGAAGGAAAACATGGTGGTGTACTCCTGTAATCCCAGCATTGAGGAAGCCATGGCGGTGCACTCCTGTAATCCCAGCATTGAGGAAGCCATGGCAGTGCACTCCTGTAATCCCAGCATTGAGGAAGGAAAACATGGTGGTGCACTCCTGTAATCCCAGCATTGAGGAAGGAAAACATGGCGGTGCACTCCTGTAATCCCAGCATTGAGGAAGCCATGGTGGTGCACTCCTGTAATCCCAGCATTGAGGAAGCCATGGTGGTGCACTCCTGTAATCCCAGCATTGAGGAAGCCATGGTGGTGTACTCCTATAATCCCAGCACTTGGGAGGTAGAGGCAGGAGGATGATAAGGGTAAGTCATCCTTGGTTACCCAGCAATTCTGAGGCCAACCTAGGCTACACAAGACTTCATATTGAAAACAAAGTGAATAAAAATAATACCAAATTAGCTCTAAGTCTGTGTACTTATCTACAGACATTTTCTATTACACAATAGAAGCATTTCTCATCACTTACTAAGTAGGTCCTACTTATCTAAGCAGATGTGGTTCTACTTCATGTGCTGTCCACATTCCGTAGACTGAAATACCGCAGCTATGGAGCCAATCAGCATTTAAGCTCCGAGGTTTCAGCTTTGAGGACACGATGAACATGTGACTAGCTAACACCTGTTGAGCACAGATGAGCACATTACTGTTGACATCTGGTAAGTCACGTACATCTTGTCCCTGTCCTGTCAGGGCCTCTTATCACTCCTACCTTCCCAAATGAAGGAACTGAGTCACAAAGAGGTCAACAGTTCCCTCCAGGTCATGTGCCTGGTAGGGACTGACCACAGCATTGGACTGTGCCCAGAGGCACGCAGCTAGCCCTGTGCTTGCTCAGTCAGGGTTCACCCCACAGTGCAGCACAGGGAATGTGTCACTTGTAAGAGCAGTGTGACTTTTCTGACGACCCAGGGCCAGGGCCCTAGCTTTGACTTCTTATCTGGGCTTCATTGGATGCACCTCTCTCATGCCCTTTCAGTAAGGGCAAGGCAACAGGCTGCTGGCAGGGTCTGCCCCTTCCGGTATCTTCTTTAATCTGAGGTTTGGTATCCCAAGGGTGATGGTGCCCTCACTCCCACCATCCAGGGTAGTTTATTATTTCTCCTGCTCGATGAGAAAAAGGCAGCTGCCTAGAGAAGCAGAACTCATCCCTGGTGGCCTTCCCACCTGCAGTGCCACATCTAGTCACTAAGAGAACTGCTGAGGAACCATGATCCCTATCAGACCTGGCCAGAGGCAGTGGTCCAAGGTGGAGACTCCATCAGTGACTTTCTCCTCACCCTCAGCAGGAGACATTTGGCAATGTTAGGAGACATTTCTAACTTTTAAATTACATTTGTTTATTTAGTGTGTGCATGTGTGTGGACATGTGCATGCCATTTGCATATGGTAGAGGTCTTTTGGACCAGAAGTTGGTTCTCTCTTCCCATCACGTGGGTCCCTGGGATTGAACTCATGTTATCTGGTTTGGTGGCAAGCTCCTTTACATGCTGAACCATTTTGACATCTCTGGAGACATTTTTTGTTTGTCATAATTTAGGGTGCTTACTACACACACACACACACACACACACACACACACACACACACACACACACACACACACACACACACACTACTGATATGTGTAGTAGAGAAAAGCCAGGGCTCCTGCTGAACACTTTCTACCCACAGTCGGCTCCACAGCAGAGACCTGCTCTGCCCACAGTCACCTGACTGAGGTAGGAAGGCAGATGTGGGAAGGCAGTGGCCTCCAGCACATGCTGTACTCTGTGGCTCCTGAATCTGTTTCAGAAAAGCTGAGGGATGGGTGGCTGTCTGGTATGAGGGAGCAGGCTTGAAACTCCATTAACAGACTCGAAAGAAGATTGGCTTTTTAAATCGTGCGTCTGTGGAGGAGATATGGGCGTGTGGGTGCAGTTGCTAGTAGGCACCAGAAGAGGGCACTGGATCTCCTGGAGCTGGAATCGCAGCACATATTCCAGATCTCTGTTCCTTCTAGGACCCAGTACACACCACAGTGTGTCTATTTAAGAAGGAAAAGAAACCACAGGCTGCCTCGCTATGTAGCCCAGGAGAACCTCGGACTTCTCTTCCCCGTGGCTCTGCTTCCTCAGAGAGAGCGCTCATCTCCAGGACTAAGGGCACTGTGAGGCTTGGCCTGTTGGGTTTGAGTAGATGTGTTGAGGCTCCCTCAGAGTCTTAGGGAGGACAAGCGCCTAGCAGATTAGTTTGCCTTTATGCCCACTTGATTGCTCAGGAAGGAGAAGCTGGTGGGGCCGGCCTGTTCTGAGCAGGCCATGGGTTAGATGAAGGAGTCTTTCTGGAAGGAAGCCTCCAACAGCTGAGGTGAGGAGGCAGGAATGGGTGTGTCTGTTGGACCGAGGCCCACTGTGTATCAGAAATAAGAGGAAATACTTACTGGCTCATTAATTATGGGATGCCCTGGGAGTGGAGCAGCAAGCAACCTGTGCTCTAAACAGATGCCATGTCACCCAGGAACAATTAGCAACACCATGCACCTTCACAGACTAGACTGACAGGAGGGTCACAACACAGCCGAAAACCTGACCGAGAACTGGCCAGCTGCCAGGGCTGTGAGGCCGGCCAGCCCAGCTCTACCAGCCCAAAAGGGTGTGGTCACGGGGTGATGTGTTTTCTTGGGCTTTTTGCTGAGAATATGCTCTGTTCGAGGCACTAAGGGAGCAAGCAGAAATGGAGATTTACTCAGTCTGGTGAATATCAGAGCGAAGATTAAGGTTGAGACGTTACACAGCAGGATAGGAGGCGGCTCAGTTGCAGAGCACTTGCCTAGCATGCTCGAGGCCTGGAGTTCAATGTCCAGCAATGAAGAGCAAAACAGAAGATAGCAGCAGAAGACACAGCTTATGTGCCACATGGAAAGAACAGTGCTCAGAGCCAAAGGGAACACCCAGAATTAGGATGAAAACCCAGTGAAGGAGATAAAACTTATGCTAAGAACACTTTCCAGAAATATGTGCTGTTAACACTGACTTGTTACAACCCCCCCCATGTAACTCTATGCATACACATGTGCATATTTATATAATTTTTTATTGTGGTTGGTGTGTGTGTGTGTGTGTGTGAGAGAGAGAGAGAGAGAGAGAGTCAAAGGACAACTTCCAGGAGATGATTTTCTTCTATCATGTGGGTCCTGAGAACTGAACTTGGACCATCAAGCTTGATAGCAAGTCCTTAACCCTTGAGCCACCTCAGTGGTCCACACATGCTCTTCCATCCTTTCTTCCCCCCACCTCCCCTCACTTCCTCCTCCTCCTCCTCCTCCTCCTCCTCCTCCTCCTCCTCCTCCTCTTCCTCCTCCTCCTCCTCCTCCTCCTCTCTCCCTTGAGACAGTATTTCTCTGTCCTGGAACTCTCTTTGTAGACCAGGATGGTTTTGAACTTACAGAGATCCGCAGTGCTGGGACTAAAGGCGTGTGCCACCACCACCCAGCACTCCTTATTCACTCTTAAGAGAGCTTGGAGTTCTTTTTCAAATTATTAATTCATCACCTTTCATGTCACAAATGTTTCATTCTAGATTATCATTTGCCATTTAATTTCATTAATTGTTAAAAAAAATGTTTAAAATTCTACAATGTCTGTGTAGCCAAGGTCAGCTACACAGGCCCTTCGAACCCTGGGCTGGAGGTGGCTGGTAGCAGGGAGGCCAGCGGGTGCGCACCAGGGCGCAGGTGTGGCAGGACTGGAGAGCCGCCCTGGAGGTGGTGATCGTGCTTGGGGGGAGGGGAGGGGAGAGGCCCACAGTGACTCAGGGATGCTGACCTGGGTAAGGGCTTAGCAGGTGGAGGACTGTGACCCATGGCGGGGACTGTAAGGAGTGTGATAGTTCCATTTGAGTTGGATGAGCACACACTCCTGAAGGGAAAATTAGCTGAGATCTCCATCTCTAAGATCAAGCAGCTCCTGTTAAACTCAGGCAAGTCTTCTGCCATTGAATTATATGTGACCCAAACTAGATCCTAATACTTTATTCGGTTTTTTGATTTAGTTTTTTGATAGTATTTCAGGTAAGTCAGGCTGGCCTTGAACTCATAATGTAGCTGAGGGTGACCTTGAACTCCTGATTCTGCTGCCTCTACCTCCAAGTGCTGGGATTAGGAGGCATTTGAGCTTGAGTCTGGATGCTATATTACAGTGTGATGAAACTGTGAGAATCAGAGTCACCTGTGTTAAAATATCTTCTCGCCCCTCTGATTGGCCATGTCCCGTGTCTTACATCACCATATATCCTAGGTTTCTTCTTGGTCTCATTGGTTGGATCCCTTGTGTTGTCTGTCCTTATAGCTGGGCCCTCTGTGTGTTTCAGGGCTGACAGATACTGTGGGCCTCATCACACATTTTTTCAGCATTTCAATTACTCTTTGAAAATAAACTTCAGCTCCGGTTGCCAAGTCGGAGTGCCCAGGTGCTGTGGGAGCAAGTACAGGGGACCCTAGTTGGGTCCTTTGAATCCAGATCTCCAAATGCACCAATTAGAGAATGGGTTTGGAGAAGTCGGACTGTCTGCCTGTGCTGAAATCACAAAAGCCATCTCACCATCACTGGCCTCCTGGTGGCTCAGTCCTTGTCCTCAGACTGAAGACAGTCCTGCAAGCCAGGCACGGTCCCAGAACTTGAGGGGCAGAGGCAGGAAGATTTCTGTGAGTTTGAGGTCAGCCTGTCTCCGTAGTGAGTACTAAGTTTTAGGCTAGGCACAGTGACATAGTAACACCCTGTCATAGAAAGGAAGGAAGGAAGGAAGGAAGGAAGGAAGGAAGGAAGGAAGGAAGGAAGGAAGGAAGGAAGGAAGGAAGGAAGGAAGGAAGGGTGGGGGGGAGAACAGACTTGCTGCTCAGAGGCCTTGTCACTGCTACCTCCATCTTTGCTCACTGCTCCCAGTGTGGCCAAGCCTTTCTGTGTTGGGGTTTGGCTGACTCTGTTCCTGCCTGACTTCCTGTGAGTTAGATCTGGGATCTTTTCTCAGTTCGTTCTCTAGCTGTTGCCAGAAAAAGTTCTTCCCACTTGCCAGAACTGAATGGCTTTTAGTTTCTTTGGAAGAGGCATGTTTCCTTTTATTTTGAGACAAGGTTTTATCATGAATTCTGACCAGCCTGGAACTTTCTATGTGAATCAAGTTAGCCTCAGATTCCTCATGTGTACTGAGATCAAAGGTGTGTTTCAGCATACCTGGTCTATGTGCTGAACCCAGAGCATCATGCTCCATAATCTCTCTACCAACTGAGCCATACCTCCAGTCCTTGACTTTAAAGTTTTAAAAATTATTATTTATTATTACTATTAGTGTGTGTGGAGGAGGGGGCCATTCTATGCAATGGTTTTTCTTCTGCCTCTGTGTGGGTTCTAGGGATCAAAGGCCATTCGTCACGTTAGCATTGACAGGTAGCAAGGGCCTCTACCCACTGAACCATCTCATATGCCCACCCTTTCTTTTCTTTTCCTGAGACAGGTTTCTCTGTGCAGCCCCCCTGACTGTCATGGATCTCGCTCTGTAGGCCAGGCTGACCTCAAACTCAGAGATCCACTGTCTCTGCCTCCTGAGTGCTAGAATTAAAGGCGTGGGCCACCACCTTTCTTTTTTAAAGTGATTTCTAAAAAGATTTTATTTTATTTAAAAAATATTTTAATTTTATGAGTATATGTGCTTTGTCTATGTCTGGGTACCACATGTGTGCATTGCCCATAGAGGCCAGAAAAGGGTGTTAGATCTCCTGAGACTGGAATTACAGATGGCTGTGAGACACTATGTATATGCTGGGAACTGAACTCAGGTCCTTGGGAACGGTAACCAGTGCTCTTAACCACTAAGCAAACTCTCCAGCCTCTTTAATTTATTTTTACTCTCTCTCCCCCTCCCCCCTCCCCCTCCCCCTCTTTGTGTATACCAGAGGCATTGGATCTCCTATTGCTGATCACAGGCCATTGTGAGCCACCTGACGTGGGTCCTCTGGAGGAGTAATACATGTTGTTAAGCACTGAGACATCGCTCCAGCCCCTGAAGGGTCTTTTCTATTGAGAGCTAATGAACACAAAGTCAGATCCTAAGCAAACCTCATCTGCTTTGCAACCACCTCCCGCTCAAGATCTCCTCTTTGAATTAAGTGGCTCTCAGGGACAGACTTGCTCCCACACTGCCATTCCTTCCTACAGCTTTCACTGAGGGTATTGTGGGGCACGTGGAAGTCCCCCTGACCCCTGCTATCCCAGATAGCTTTGGCCTCAGTTTCTATAACTGTGAAATGGGAGCAGATGGTTGCTCCTGTCTCAGGCTTCTCAAGAAGATCCCAGCTCCGCCTGGGAAGTGCAGGAAGTGTGTTAATTGTTTTGTTGTTAGCAGTGACCAGAGCTATCCGAGTTACCTGGGCCATCCTCACAAAACCCACCTGCTCAACTGGGCCAGACCCACTGAGTCACAATCTAGACTCCACACCTATCTGGGTCACTCTGTTACTCACACAAAATTAAAAACCCAAGGGCTGGAGGTGACCATGACAGGAAGCAGGGACATCAATAGGCAGTCCTGCCTGGGTGCAGGTGTACAGGAGGAGGCCCAGCTGGGTAGAAGGTAACACCCATGTGTGGGAGGAGAGGAGCCTGCAGTGATTCATAGGGTGCTGACCTGGGCGAGGACTGGCAGGTGGAGGATGAGGCAGGCTGAGCCTACAGGAAAAGGCATCATGTGGGCAGGAGGATATTGTGACAATTTCTTTGGCTCTAGGTAGGGAAGTGCCATTCATTATTTGTATCTCTAGGTCTGGGTGGGGGCTGTGGGAGGCGCAGTGCATAGATGGACAGAGTCATCAGCCTGTCACAGAGGCAATGCTGAGTACAAGGAGGGTCCAAGTCTACCAGCACCTGCCCTTGCAAAGATCTGTGTCTGCCCATCCTGCCCTCGGTGCAGGAGCTTCTTTCTTTGTAACAACCCACAATTCCAGAAGATTCAGGGGAAGCCGGTCTCTAGACAGAGTGCTGGCATTACAGACATGTATTACCACAAGCAGTGCATGAGGTAGAACGCAGAGCGTGTATGCTAGGCAAGCCCTCTACCAACGGAACTCTGTAGTTAAATCCATGCCCTTGGAGCCCTGCCGCACTGGAGGTCAAGACCACATGCTGCACAGCAGTTGGATTGTTACCATCTCCACCGATTCATCCTGCAGTTATGGGGTCCCCTGTGTGTGGATGGAGGGGGGAATGGAGAAGAGGAGGTCCAGTCCCTGCTTTTATGATGTTGAGGCCTAGCCTAGCAGGCACACAACTATACCTGTGAGGATAGCTGGGGGCTGTCCTGGGCTATCACCTGAGCTGTATCCACCTATGGGGAAGGTCATGGAGTGTGGAATCCAGCATTTGAAGCCACAATGCTGCATGTGCGTGTGCAGAGCATGTGCATACTCTGGGGATTTCTGGATTTGTGTCCCCTAACGGGTCTCAGAGTAACCTTAGTACAGGCTGGGCTGGCTGGACAGGTCCACAGAAGCAGTCTTATCCTAGGGCCTCCCAAATAGCTTAAGGCCCCACCCCCCATCCTGAGCTTCAAGTCTGTACTATGAAGTTGCTCACAGGTCTCTAGAATCAACACTGTGCTGAGGCGGTGGTGAAAACCTCTGTCCTGAGTCATGGATGGTGTCACGATCATCCTACTTTACAGCTAAGAAAACAGCCGGAGACATGAGGTGTCATATAAAAAGCCAGAACTTAGAGCCAAGGTTTCTGGTATCCAAATCAGGTACGTTTCTGCACCCCACCCCAGGTAAGCACAAGGGTGACTCAGCTGAGAGCCCAGCCCTCAAGGGAACCAGAAATCTGATAGCTGAGCTCCCAGAGTAGAGGAGGTCAGGAAGGCTAAGACAGCCCTTTTCTGCCCTGGGAGCCCCAGCTGCCCACTGACCCCTCCTAGGGAGAGCCTCCTCGCTAATGGTTCTACACATCTACTCAGAGATCTGGACAAAGTGACCACAAACACCGGTGACACCCAAGGCTGTTCTTTCTCACAACAAAGACGACAGAGTACACACACACACACACACACACACACACACACACACACACACACGGGGGGGGGGGATTTGTGTGCACTCTTGAACCCACAAGATACAGTTCCATGTAGCCCAGGTTGGTCCTGAACTCACTTTGTATCTAAAGATGACCTTGAACACTGATGCCCCTACCTCTACTTCCTGAATGCTAGGATTACAGGGGTGATTATAGGATTATAGAATTACAGGCCATTACACCCAATTTATGTGGTGCTAAGCATTGAACCCACATGACAAGCAAGCATCCTACCACTGAGCTATATCTCCAGTTATTTGTTTGCTTAACATTTATTCATTGTGCATGTGTGTAGGCATGTATGTGTGTAGGCATGCATGTGTGTGTAGGCATGCATGTGTGTATAGGCATGTATGTGTGTGTAGGCATGCACGTGTGTGCGGGCACATATGTGTGTGTGGGCATGCATGTGTGTGTAGGCATGCATGTGTGTGTGGGCATGCATGTGTGTATAGACATGTATGTGTGTATAGGCATGCATGTGTGTGTAGGCATGCATGTGTGTGTAGGCATGCATGTGTGTGTGGGCATGTATGTGTGAGCATGTGGAAATCAGAGAATAACCCGTGGCAGGTGGTTCTGTCCTACCAGGCAAGCTCTAGGGATCATTAGGCTTGACAGCAAGTGCCTTCACCTGCTGTCCTAAATGCCAAGGGACAAGGATACATGTCTTGGATGGGTTCCGCTTTAGTGTGATAATTTATTTACCTGCGATGGGCAAGTCGCTGCTCAGAGGGATACATTACTGCTAAAATGTTTGTATAAAGAATGCTCTCTACAGGGAGCCTACAACCTCACAAGGATGATCAGAGGTCTGTGGGAAGGAGAAAGGGTCATTACCCCCTTCACTGCACAGCTGCTACCAGCACGGACACGTGTGCTAGAGGGGCTTACCCGAGGTCAGGAGCGTCTTCAGCAGGAGTGGGTGTGTGTGATTTCTACACCATCCAGGAAGAGCTGTGATGTTTTGAGAAACAGAAAGCGGTGAGCTGTGAGTCTGAGAAAGCCTGGCCTGTTCTCTGTGGACTGTTTCACTGTTTGGAGCTGGTAGGGGCTCAGGAAAGGGAGACAGAAGGGGTCAAGACTAGGCCTATGGGGACATCTCTTGTCTGTGTCCTGTGCTTCGGTCCGTGACTGGAGAGAGGTGAGAGGCTCTGAGATTGCTCAGGGCACACCGATCCTCTCCGCTCAAGCCTGACAACGGCTCTGTAGCCTTGCCTCTGTGCTTCTGCGTAGGCCTCCCCTCTCCGGCAAACATTCTGTCTCCCCTTTCTTCCTTCTGCTCTCACTGTGGAGACTCAGTTCCCAGGCTGACCCACAGTTTCAGCAGGCTTCAATCCTGAGGACGAGCCCCCTAACCCCACCCTTCCCCACAAAGACCAGCCTGTCATGAGCGAAGGCAAACTTTGTGTCAGCAGAGACCCTCCTCACCACTGTCTCTGAGTCAGACCAGAGCCTTCCCAGAGAGGAACACAAGTAAGGGCCTCAATCTAGATCCTTATCAGTGACACTCCACAGACACAGAAATGACCACTAGCCACCGAGGGCTCTCTATTGTCTGCCAAGCCTCACCTCCTGGACCTTCAGGGCATGACTCCCCAGCACAACGGTGCATATGTAGAGGTCAAAGGGCACTCATGGGAGTCAGCCCTTGACTCCCAAGACAGGGTCTCTCTGTGCAGTTTTAGCTGTCCTGGAACTTGATATATAGACCAGGCTGTATTTTGAGTTCTGGGACTAAAGGTGTGCGCCATCATGCTTGGCTGTTTGCCGTTCTACCATATGAGTCCTGGGGAATCAAACTGAGGTGGCAAGGCCTCTGGGCTATCTCTCCAGCCCGTGGCCACCCAACTTCTCTTTTAAATATGTCAAAATCTCTGCCACTGTTATTGCATAACACCTAGAGGTGCTTACATACACATATGTCCTTCAGCAACCTGTGGTTAGTGACCGACACGCCACACCCAGGCCTTGCTGCCATATCCCCAGTCTACAACCTGTGACATGGAGTAGCAGTGGTCTCCTCATTCCCCAGGCCCTTCCTCTCGAAAGGCAGACCCTGTGCCATCCCTTGGCTTAGACCTGGTGATAAGGCTGGGCTCTATACATATTTGGGCAGGCACTGGATTTTCCTCTTTCTTGACACTTCCGTACCTCAGTTCTGCCCAGAACTGGACATTGCGGGGTTGATGGGTCAGCCAACTGATGGGCTTCCGAGAACCATCCTTGGAATGTTCCCGTGAGTCCCTGTGAGAAGCAACCAAAAGTACCCAAAAGCTTGATTCTACTAGGTATCTGGTGTGCCTGTCAGCCAAAGGCCCTGACCTGCCACAAGTGAGTGTCACCAGGGGCCACAGTGGAGGTGGCTCAACAAGGAGAGACTGGCATGGGTAACCAGACACAAAGGGGAACATGTGGTGGCAAATACCTGTGACCCAGCAATCAGGAAGCAGACAGGAGGACCCTGGCAAATGTGAGGCCAACCTCATCTACATATTGATTTATAGGCTAGTTAGGGCTATGAAGCAAACAAACAAATAACAATAACAACTTGAGTTCCCACAGGGAGAGAACTGACTCCATATGAAACACACATTCACACACAAAATGAGTGAATGCATGAATGACAAAAGCAAACCCCAAATAAGCAAACTGAAACCCAAAAGGAACAAGCTTTGCAGGAGAGAGCTGTTAGCCAGCTTCTCTGTTCCTGAGCTCTGACTCCAGAAGAGAGGGAGGAAGGGCAGAAAGATGGAAGGAAGGGAGAAGCTTAAATAAATTTGGAAGCCAGATCAAGCTGGACCTGAAGCAGTTTCTTCTGACCGTGGTGCTCCAGACAGGAGCAAGCCCCTTCCTGGGTGGGAAGATCAGTGGATAGATATTTGGACTTTGGAAATGACCATGACATCATGCTCTGTGCCCTGGGTCAGCTTTAAGATAAAGAAGGGGTATTTATTAGAAACCATCTAATTCTTAGGGTTTAAAGGCGCTCAGGAGAGCCAGGAAAGGGGCACCTGGGGATGGAAGGGCAGAAGGGCTTCTGGGGACCTCCTGTGACCTATAGGTCTCATCTTCCAGTCTATGGCTGGTCTGTGCCCTGTGCTGACCACCCAGCCAGGAGCTCACAGAGCTGGGCTCCATGTAGAAACTGAGGCATGGATCCAGGAGGAAGGAGCAGGTCACTGGCCATCACCGGGTGACCCAGCACGGTGTTTGCCACCCTGGGTGCTGGTTTGCCCAGCTGGTTGGCTGGCAGCTGAGCGTGTAATTCTCATTTCCTCCACCTCCTCACATTCCTCAGCATTCCGTCAACACGTCGGCTCAGGCTCTCGCAGGTGGCCCTGGCCAGGAGGGTGGCACCTATATTACAGGCCTGCTATTCAGAGCCCCAAGCACCCACTCACCCTCATCCCGAAACTCCATTGCTCCTCCCCCTTTCCCTTTTCCAACAGGCCCTTCTTTCTATTTTTCTCCTGGCCCTGTAGAGAGTGTGTCACCAGGTGGACTGCTAAGCTTGGGCACAGGACAGAGCTGCAGGGAAACAAGAGCCAGGACCTGGAGGGAGGCTCAGGTTGGGTCTGGCTGGATCTGCCAGCCCTTTTGCTCCCAAGCCCTTCCTGAGGAAAACCATCCATTCAGGCCCCCTAAAATGAGCCTGTAGGAAGGAGTGTCATTTATAAATGTTTTTTAACAAAGAAAATTATGAGAAGCACTTTTTGCTGTTTATTTAATTGTGCTTGTAGAAGTTTTCACACCTGCTATTGTGCTCTTCCTCAGAATGCTCCCCTCCATTTTAGTTTCCTTCAGAGTGCTCCTCTACAGGGCTCCACACTACAATGTTCTCTGCAGTTCTCAACTCTATGATGCTCCCCTCCACAGTGCTCCCCTCCACAGTGCTCTCTCCACAGTGCTCTCTCCAGTGCTCTCTCCAGTGCTCCCTCTCCAGTGCTCTGATTTAGAGGTC
Organism: Phyllotis vaccarum; assembly: GCA_033318265.1. NCBI lineage: Eukaryota > Metazoa > Chordata > Mammalia > Rodentia > Cricetidae > Phyllotis > Phyllotis vaccarum. Next base: position 65,504,124 of record JARWLC010000014.1, on the reverse strand, counting down.
AGAAGACAATTTGCAGAAGCCAGTTTTCTGTTCCACTTTTCCTTGGGTCTTGAGGATTTGAATCAGTTGCAATGTTCTTACCAGCTGATCCATCTCGTCAATCCTTTTACAATGGCCAATTCAGTGTTGTTTTTATTGTTTGAAGTGATTTTTTTTTTTACTGTTTGTTTATGTTTATGTTTTTTCACAAAGTTATGTGACCATCACTACCTTTGTCGTTTATTTTTTCAAGACAAGGTTTCTTTGTGCAGCCCTGGCTGTCCTGGAACTTGCTCTGTAGACCAGGATGGCCTCTGTAGACCAGGATGGCCACCTGCCCCTGCTTCCTGATTAAAGGTGTGGGCCACCATGCTCAGCTTCTACTATCTTATTATAGGACATTTTCCTCACCCCAAAGAGAACCCTAAATCTATCACCAGTCACTTGTGGCTCAGCCTATGGCCACCATGAATCTACTTTCTGTCTCCTTGGATTTGTCCATCCTGGACATTTTATATAAAAATTATCATACACTATGCAGTCTTTGTGCCTGGTGTTTTAACCTCCTCAAGGTCCAGCCATGTTGTAACCTGTACCAAGCTGCAGACTATTCCATCAATTGATTATCCTAATGGATTACCTCTATTCTTTGGCGATTACTAATAGTGTTTCTGGCCAGCAAGATAGTGAGGTGCTAGTTGCACGTGTCTGGCACCCCAAGTTTGATTTCTTGAACATATGTAAATGTGCAAGGAGAGAATAGACTCTGTGATCTTGTCCCCAACTGTCACATGTATTTTGTGAAGGGCATGTCCACAATCCATCCCCCACACGAGTTCGTTTGAGAAAGACTAAGGTCCCTGTGAATACGCCTGCACTTGTTTGTTGGACACAATTTTTCACTTCTCAGGTGGACATTGAGTAGTGAAATTGCTGGGTCATATGGTAATTTTATGAGCTGCTTTTTGAGGAAATAATATGGGTAGGGAATTTCTAACTCTTCATCCTGATAAACATAACACCCGTCTGTTGTAAAAACTCGTAATACACAGAACTATGCTCAAAAGAAGTAAGACAATAAGAGACCAACCACCTTGGTACAGGTGGCATTTCCTCAGGCTCGGTATTACAAGCTGGACCGGGCTGAGTTGTCCTGGCTGGCTCTTCCGGCTTTCTGTTGGAAGCATTTCTCACACCTATAAGCACTTTCCTTCCAGTGTGCCGCGCTCAGTCAGCCTGCTACATTTGAACATCTAGATCATTCCTTTGCCTTTTGCTACTGTTTAGCTCAAGAGTCTCAGTAGTCCAACCTGGCCTCAGGCCTGTGGTTGAGCCTGCTGTTCCGACATACCCAGTTTCCTGTATTTATTATTATTATATCTTCCTTGAAGAACATCTTAGGCTCTGGTACGTTTCAAGATAAAAATCTTAGAAGTGAAATTCTGAGTAAAAGACTGTAAACATTTTTAAAGAAATCTTTTATTTTGAAATAAGCGGATCTATAGGGAAGTAGTGACTATGGTTGGGGGTGCTCACCTGTCACTCCCCCATGCCTTCAAAGGCTCTCTCTCCTACCCAGGCCACGCCTGGTTTGAAGTGCCACACTTGATTTGAGCTCAGCTGCTTTTCCCACAAACGTCCATTTCTTGCCTGCAGATCCAATCCAGGACCTCATGTTGTATTTAGGATGTGGACACGTGTGTGTGTGTGTGTGTGTGTGTGTGTGTGTGTGTGTGTGTGTGTGTACACAGGACACACCTCTATGAATGTATGTTATATGGGCAAGTGTGTTCCCCCCCCTTGGGGTGCTGGGGGATGGAAGCTCTCTGCTGAGCTCTACCCCAGCCTCAGCTGTTTGGATTTATATTCCCAATAACAGTCCTGGGAGGGGGGGTTCCCGACAATGTGATGAACACAACAGCCGTAACTCTAAGCTTCCTCAGTCAACTCTTTATGTTAGTGAATCTATACACCTAGTTTGCACAGTATGGGGGACAGAACGCTGTTCTGGGCTCCACCCTATGAGACTCAGGCCCAGCCCTGTTAGGAAGCCCTTCATTGCTAGTGAATTTATAGATTTTTGTTTTGTTTTAGCTTTGTGGTCTGTCTCTTTTCCTGACTTTTGATTTCCCATCCTCTGGAGGCAGGGGGTTATTGTCCAGGTCTTTAGCTCGAAATCAAGGTAACATATGAGTCATGTGGGCACCCAGAGGCTGTGACCGGGCTGCACTGGCCCCCTCAGGCAGGGTCTCTGGGCTTTGGCCTCTACCTTTTGAGCTTTCAAGTTTCCATCTGTTCAACAGAAGTAAATTCAGGCTCGTGCAGGGACCAGAAGGATGGCTGTGGGACTTTGTGACACCCTGGACCAGCAGCAGACACTATTTGATGTTGTGAAAGGCACTGAGCTTGGCCTGGTGAGAACACCGCTCCCCCCCCCCCCCACACACACCCTCAGGGTGACTAGACCCCTCCTGGACTGACTATAGCCCTGACCATAGCCTCCACTACTGCCTCATGAGACCCCGTGTAGCTATGATTGGACCTATTACTACAAGGGTCTCCCTGAACCCAGGAGATTGCTGTCACTGCCCAGAAAATGTGGACAAGATAATGAGGAAAGGAGGTGCCCTATGAGTGGTCCCGTCTCCAGGCTCAGACCATGGACTTCCTCTCCACATGGAAGTCGGTCTCCTCCTGCATTCTCCCCCCTCCACTGTCATCTCCCCCCACCCCATGAACAGGAAAATTAAGGAAAGAGAGGTGACTCTTCTGAAGTATTACCTGGCGACAGGACAGAAACATTCCAATCAGCTCAACGTGGTGAAAAACAGAAATAATCCAGCCTTGTGGAAAGGCAGCACAGAGACAGAGCCTGTGTTCTGACTGCCCTAAAACTGCCATGTGACCTCCACCCTGGCCCATCACTCCTTAGTGCTGAGGGGAAGTCATTGTGAGCGCTGGCTTTGGTGCCAGAGTGCTGGCCCTTCCTGGCAGCTGTCTGCTGGGACCTGGTTGCCGATGTTCTTTGTTTTACTATGGCCTGTCTTTGATTTAACTGGGGAGGTTTGTGCAGCTCTCTCTTAGTATCATGACAAGCTCTGGGCTTGGCCAGTGTCCCCAATGCTCTCTCAGCTGCTTCCCCCAGGGTTGTCATGGGACCTGCTGCTTTCACTACAGAGGAGGCCACACCTGCCTGTGGCTTTCCCACAGTGGTCTGACCAGTGAAGGGCAGAGCTGATGGGATTCAAGATGGGTTGTAGGAGGCACAGAGGAAGCAGGAAAGCAGCCCTTCTAGAATGGGCTTAGGAGACCCACCTGAGTAAGGCTGCATTTATGTCTCCTTACCACATCCTGGTGGGGCAGAGAGACTATGAAGTGGGGGTGCAGTAAGTCTGTCTCAGAGTCCTGTGGCCCTTCTGACTTATCTGCCCTGCAGAGCTCTGATTGTGACTGAGGCACCTGCATAGTTGAGTTTATGCAAGGGACACCAGAGTCCCCAGCAGGCCCCCCCCAAACAGAGTCCCTTGGACATGGCCTCCCTGGACAGCCATCCCTCATGAGCAGGATCCTCCTGGATAGGGCCTTTCTGGACAGGGTTATACACACTTGGGTCCTGTCTTAGGAGTGTCCATACTCATCCTCCTCAGATGTCACCAGAGGACAGGGACCCATGTCTGAGGTTCTCAGTGTGGAGGATGGGTCAGCTCAGTCTTGGGAGGGTACCAACAAGCAGTCCTGTGCAAGAGTCTCTCTCCAACTTCCACCCTTTTTTCCTTCACCCCAGAACCAAACATTAAAAAGAATCACTAAGCCCCCTGACCCTCTGAAGATGGCTCCTACTGATCTCTGCTCAGGAGCCAATGAGAAGCAATGCTTGATCTAGCCACATTTCAGCCTAAGCTCCAGGGGAATTGGGCTGTTTTCCCCATATGTTCTATGAAGCCCTTTCCAGGTGACACGAGTCTGGCACCAAGAGAGAATAGAAACTTGTGGCATAGATAATAAAAGGCTACCCATCATTTCAGATGGAGGTACGGCAACCCAGGTATTCAAAGAACCTAAAGGTCACAGAGTGCTTGGGGGAGGGGGTCTTGCCCCAAAGTCTTTCAACAGCCAGCACCTTTCACAATCTTCCCTGCGCAGAGGATCAGGAGTTGAGCCGGACAAGATTGCAGAGCCAGGGTGGGGGAGAGTTCCCCTTGCTGGTGATTTCCCATCCACTGAGGCTTGTGGCCAAGGCGAGTCCCCTGTTTACCTATGCATTCTTGTCTGAAGATTGTGATTTTGAGACACTGGGGATTTCTAAAACCCAGGAGGGGGAGTTCAGCCACTGAGGAAGTGGTTGAGTTGGTAGAGGACTTGTCCAGCGTACATGAAGTCCTGAACTAGGTGCCCAGCAGTGCCTCAAACTGGGCGTGGCAGTTCACACTATAATCCCAGCACTAGGGATGTGGATTCTGGAGGATCAGACGTTTAGGGCCATCCTGGACTAAAATAGTGAGTTTGAGGCTAGCTGGGACGACGTGAGATTGTGTCTCAAAAAATAAAAATAAGGGAGTAAAGTTGAATTCCGAGATTTTTGCCCCATTGGTGTTTCTGCAGGGGTGTGCGTGGAGAGCCTTCCACTCTTGGTTGTTAGTTTGTGTGGGATTCTGGGCTTTGGGTTGGTGTGCAGTGACAGCAGTGTGGGGAACGGGGCTTGCTGCGCAGAAGTCTGAGTGCCATGTTCTTGAGTGTGTGACTGCCCTGCTTGTGGTATAGTGTGGTTTCCAAGTGACAGGACCGACAGTGATATATTTTGAAGGCTTGTGACTCAAGGGTCAATGCCATGTACCTATTCACTCATTCATGTATCTCAGAACATTTTAGAAATATTTATTTAGGGAGCTGGAGAGAGGTCTCAGCGGTTAAGAGCACTTTATGCTCTTTCTGAGGGGCCTGAGTTGATTGCCAGCACTTACACGGAGGTAACTCCAGCTTCATGGATCCCAGCACCTTCTACTGACCTCTGTGGGCACCAAGCAGACAAGTGACACTGTACACAGATGTACACGCAGGCAATATATCTGCACACATAAGATGACAGTAATAAATTAAAAACAACTATAAAAATAAATAATTATTTAAAGTCCACCTTGGGGTTGCACTGATGATGAGAGACAGCCAGGAGGGGCAGGGCTCCTCAAGTCATATCTTCGATACTCTTGTTTTTGGAACTGTGAGTGGGATGGATTTTATCTTTCCTGTTTTGACCCTTTGTGAGGCAACAGGTTGGGGTGTGGGGCAGGGGTGGGGACAGCTATCAGGGAAGACAGTGACTACAGGTTCTTCTTTTGGACGCTTTAGCAACTTCCTGTGAGTCTTGAGAAAGGACAGGTGTAACCCTTTTGCCCTGAGATGTGTGGCCTCCAACCTAAGCTTGTGGTCCCAAGGCCAGGGACTCCAGGTCAGCCAAAGCAGGATAGAAACCAAAAGTCAATCTACTGATCACTGGGCAGGGGTTGGATAAGCCTTCACTTATGAGGAATCCAACCTTTCTTCAGCTCCAGCTCCTTATTTAGTCACCTCTTTCCCACTTGAAGTTCAGGGAAGCCATATCTTTCCAGATAAACCATGGCATCAGTAGGAGGAGGCTGTGGGCCTGGCCTCGGGTCTCCCATGGAGGACACGGGTGGTGAAGTCTCATCAATTCATGTGCATTTGTGATAACTGAAGGCCAAGATGTGACCCAGGCCATAGCTGGGTACCAAATATGCTGCTGCGGGTAGCATCCCCTAAATATAAGCCTATCTTCAGCCCATGACTAAGGTGGAAACATCCTGGCCTTGTAGCTCCTTGACCCAAATACTCAGGGACTCCTCAGCCACCCAACATCATTTCATCCAGGACTGTCCTCTCTCTGCTCCCAAGTAATTCTAGAATCCTCACTTTTCACCTGTCTAGAGATGCCCTCTCCAGCTCGCCAAGTCCTGGGCCACCTAGCCATCCATACCCCCACCCCATTGTCCTGACCCATCCTGACTATTTTTAATTATGTTTGTGCACCATGAGTGTGCAGTTCTTGTAGAGGCCTGAAGAGGGAGTCGGATCCCCTGGGACCTGAGTTAGAGACTTGTTGTTAGCCTCCACGTGGGTGCTGGGACTCAAACCCAGATCCCCTGGAAGAGCAGCCTGTGCTCTTAACTGCTGAGCCATCTCTCCAGCACCCGACAGGCCCTTTCTATACCCCCAGCTGCCATCTTCCCGGAGCCTCCCAGCCCTGGTTTCTTACTGATGGTTGTACAAATCTCCCTACATCACAGCCAACCCATAGGCAGCTGACTACTCTGCCTTTCCTTGGTCCTACCCAAGCCTTCCCAAAACCTCTCTCCATCACCTTCCCACCTTACTCTGGCAAACAACCAAATTCCTGTCATGGGAAGCTGCGACAGAACTCTGGCTGTACAGTTCCCTGGAGTCATTTGCATTTCCCTGTCTATCTAGAAGGTTCTCTGTAGCAGCAGTTTGGCCACCTGGGAGAGTCACCATGCTGACCACCATCCGAGATGGCACTTGTCCTGCCTCTGCTGAACCCGTTTCTCATAAGCCATGTCTGATACAAGAGGGATGCTGGGCATAGAGAAGGCAGGGACGGGGTGGGGGCCTGAGAAGATGGCGGTGGAGAGGAGGGGCCTGCCCTGCTTTCTGATTCCACTCAAGGTTGGCACCTGTTAAGGAGCCCTGATCCCAGTTCTGCTGAAGAAGCAGGGGCTGAGGTGAAGCATGTACTAGACACAGATCTGGAGAGTCAAGACGAGAGACAAGAAACAGTGACACTGGGCTCTGGGAACCTGGCTTTGCCCACCACAGAGCGGGACTTGAGTGCACTGAAGCCGGGAGGAAGGTGAGGTGGGATCAGTCAGGGGAGGGAGGGAAGGAGGGAGGGAGGGAGGGAGGGAGGGAGGGCTGCCTGTGAGAGTCAAAGGGAGCATGTCCACCCAAGTGTAGCAAACAGGGACAGCCCTTAGAGATGCTTGATGGCCATAGCTTGAAGCCACAGGAGGTGTGAGGCAGGTTTCTGCTCTGGTTCCTGGTGGGCGGTGAAACCCTTCCTCAAGGAACCCAGAGAAAGATCAAGTTGACCATGGTTTTCCTCATGCTGGTCCTTAGTGACAACGCTGTGGTACTAGTCTGTCATCCTTGGGAGGTGGAGCTAGGAAGGTCAGAGGTTTGATGCCAATTAGGACTACACAGTGAGTGCAATTTAGCCTGGGCTACAGACTGAGAACCTGTCTAAAACACCAAGGTGAGGGTCAGGGGCTCTGGAGAGATGGCTCGGTGTTTGTGTACAAGGATGATCACCAGAGTCCGGATCACTAGAACACAGGTGAATGCTGGGTAGATGTGGCTGATGCCTGAAAACGCAGCTTTGGAAAAGACCAAAGTTTGATCCCCAGAAACCACGTGCCAGGAGAGAGTAGACACCCACAGTTGTCCTGTGACACACAGTCCATTAGATAAACATGTTTGTTTTAAAGTAAGTAAACAGATTCAATTGGAAGAGCCAGGAGAATTTTTTGAGGATAGCCTGAGCTACATATCTTGTCAGAAAGAAAGGAAGAGAAAGAGGGGAGGGAGGGAGGAAGGAAGGAGAAAGGAGGAAGGATTTGGTTGGTTATATGTCATTTCCAATGAAGAATAATATGTGCTTTATTGGTATTTGTAAACTTTCATCTGTGTTAGTAAAACATTGTATGTGTGTACGAATGTGTGTACAAGTGTGTGTGTATGTGTGTATGTGTGTATGTGTGTATTGTGTATATGTGTGTGTATGTGTGTATTGTGTGTATGTGTGTATGTGTGTACAAGTGTGTGTGTATGTGTGTATGTGTGTATGTGTGTGTATGTGTGTGTATGTGTGTATTGTGTGTACGTGTGTATGTGTGTACAAGTGTGTGTATGTGTGTATGTGTGTACGTGTGTATGTGTGTACAAGTGTGTGTATGTGTGTATTGTGTGTATGTGTGTGAATGTGTGTGTGTATGTGTGTATGTGTGTGTATGTGTGTGTATGTGTGTGTGTGTGTGTGTATGTGTGTGTGTGTATGTGTGTGTATGTGTGTGTATGTGTGTGTGTGTGTGTATGTGTGTGTATGTGTGTGTGTGTGTGTGTGTGTGTGTATGTGTGTATGTGTGTATGTGTGAGTGAAGTCCCTTGCCTTTGCAGGAGAGAAGAGGCCTGTAAGTGGGGCTCAGGGGGAGGGAGTGCCCTGAACTGGCTCAGAGACTGGGGGTAGGGAAGGGAGGGCGCCTTAGAGCAGTGGGTATGCTTGGGGAAGGCAGGCAGCTGGACCCACCTACCATCTTCTCTGTCAAGTTGGATAAAGGTGGTTTTGAAAGTAGGAAATGAAGAGCTGAGGAGGTTTGTCTGGGCAGCCATTTGAAGGGCCAGGAGGAGGCAGAGGAGGCAAGGAAGGTGAGGAGATGCAGTTTGCACAATGAGAACCAGAGTGGACAGAAGAACTGGAGCCAAGACCATATCTAGACTCAGATTTCTTTGTTAACCTCGGCACAATCCTGGTGGGGCCCAAGGTTTAGGAAACTTAAGCATCATTCATTCAGGACCTCAAAGAAGGCAACTGTCTGGGTAATTTAGATGTAGGCGGCCTGGCAGTGTTAAGTGGACCGATTGCACACAGGTGTCTTGCTTTTCAGCAAAGTCCAGGCTGACACACACTCCAGGACCGCAGTTTGCCAGAGGAAGCATGGTCACAGGCTGAGTGAGGTCGGGAGCACTGATGGCGCTGACAAAGCCACTCCAGTCTCAGGTCGGAGCCCACTTACTTCCTGTCACCTGCCCTGAGCACAGCCCCATGTTTGGTGACTTTGTAACCAATGGTGCATGCATTTATTTATGTATCCCCGTGTTATTTTGTAACAGTTCATCCTTATTGCAGGTTTAAGATGTAGGTGACAGGTTAGTGATTTACAGTACGGCCCTGCCCCTTAGAACATCGAGCAAGTACTACTCTGTTCCATGGAACCCAACTGATCCCCCCAAGCTTGCTTGGGCAGTTTTTCAAACTGGTGGGGACTCACTGGAGCGTTGGGAGATTATCTCAAGTGTCATTACCAGGATTTGAAAAAGCCAAACAGAAGCTATCAGGACATATATTTCCATATTTCATGGAACCAGTAGTTTGTGTTAGGCAATATGTGTATCTCATTTTTTGCCTGTGTGTGTTCATGTTCCTGTATGTGTCTGTGTGTATGTGGCAGAAGGACAGAGGCCAATCTCAGGTTTCCTTCTTTAGAAGATGTCTACCTTTAAAAAAAAAAATAATAAAGATTTATTTTATTATTTATCTATTTGTGTGTCTCTGTGTGAGTGTGCACATGCTCACAAGTGCCCATGAATGTGAGAAAAGGGCATTGGAGACCCTGGGGCTGGAGTTACAGGTGGCTGTGGACCATCCAAGATGGGAAGTGAATTGTGACCATGGAGGAAGCAGGCGCCAGCCGGGACACTCTAGATGAGATGGAGCTGAGCCTAGCTGGGAACTGTTAAGGCAGTAGCCCCTAGGTTTGCTGTGGGAAGCAGGGAAGTCATGCAGGTGGCCCATGGCTCCTCCAGTGACTTCCAAGGGAGGCGCTGAATTTGCCTGGATACAGAGCTATGCTCCCCTAGGTGACCGGGGAAAAGAAGGTGGCTAGGAGCTGTCCTGTCTGGTGAACTTCAAGCCATTTGGTGTAGAAGGCACGTAGGTGAGAGAGACAGGCTCTTCAAATGTCTAAGTAGAGAGATTTCGTGGGGAGAAAGAGTCTTGGGAAACATTGAGCAGAGGGACATAGCAGACTTACATCCTTGGAAGATAACTCTGGGGGAACATTTTGGTGAGAGTCATGGGCACTGGAGTAGCCTGGACTAGAACAGAAGGGACGTGGAGGGAGAGGAGCATAGCAGTGACCGAGAGGGCCGTGGAAGCAGGCGACCCTGCAAGTTCGCTAAAAAGCATAGGAAGCTAGAGCACCAGGGAGAAGAAACTGTATAAAAGCATTTCCAGATGGGCATGTCAGAAAGGGCAGGCTGGCTACATAGGCAGGGCAGAGGAGAACTGTCCAGGAACCAGAAGCCCAGAGCCCAACAAGCTGACAGCTGGATCGGGAGCTGTGGGCTGAAGGGTGCAGGTGCAGTAGGTCACGAGTGCCCTGGGACAGAGAAGCCGGCAGTGTAAGTGAGGCAGTGAGGCTGCACCAAGAACACAGGGCGTCGTGGTGACCCAATGCTTCCCCTTCCAGCAGATCCAGCTTTGTGTCCTGGTACACTGGCTTGGCATGATGGGTACAGGTTGTACCGTAACCTTGTAGTAGAACCATCACCATGCCAGGGCCCCTGGTGAGTTGCCAGAAAAGAAATTAAAGGACCATCCTTGACCCTGAGATGTAAGATCCAGAGGCCTAGAGACCAGTACATGCCACTTTGGATAGAGCAGGGGGCATATGGAGGATCTGAGGGTTCAGAAAATGAGAGTACAGGAGAGGACCCCAAACAAGCAGCTGAATGGAGCTTCAGGGTAGAGATAGGGGCTTGAGGTGGTGGAGAGAGGAGATAGAGGTAGGCTGTTGCCTATCCGAGGCAGAGTCCTGGATGCAGCAGGAGCCAATGCATGATTTGCTAGGTAGAGCAGGGACCTGAAACACTGCAGAGATCACTTGTATCCAAAGTAAGCTGCCAAGGGATCTGGCCAGGAACATAACCAGTCAGCAGGATCTGGGTAGAGGGTCCCTGTTTGCTCTTTTACTTTTTAAAAGTATCTTTTTATATTAATTTGGTGGTAGTGGTGGTGGTGGTGTATGTGTATGTGTGTGTATGTTTCTGTGCATGTACCCTTGTGCACACATATTGCCCACATATGTGAATGTACACTTTTACAAATGCATGCATAACACAGAGGTTGATTTCCAAAGTTTTTCTCTATCATTTTAAAAGATTTATTTATCTATCTTTACACATTGTCCCAGCGTGTATGTATGTGCACCCCATGCATGCAGGTAAGAAGAGGGTGTTGGATCCTGTAGAACTGGAGTTAATAGATAGCTGGGAATAGCTGTGTGATTTCTGGGCACCTAATCTGGGTCTTCTGCCTGCATCGTAAGCACCCCAAACCACTGGGTCATCTCTCCAGCCCTATTATCTTACTTTCTGAGACAAGGTCTTTTGATGAACCTAGAGTTCACTGATTTTCTGGCCTTGCTAGTCTGTGAGCACCAGGAATGCCCCACTCTCTGCCTCCCCACTGCCAAGATTATACAGAAGCCAGCAGTGTGAGGCAGTGAGGCTGCACCCAGAACACAGGGCACCCAAGATTATTTTTGGATACCAAGAACTCAGGTCCTTATGCTTGCAATAAGCTCTTTATCCTCTGCTCCATCTCTCTTGCTTCTCGTTTTTTATAAAACATTTTCTTACTAGAGAATATATTCAGATAACATATACAGAAGAATCTGAATGAGTCCTGGCACCCCTAGGCTGTCTGAGTTATTGTTTGGGGTGTATTTTTCTGCCCTCACACACATATTTTTCACCAGACTGTTCATCAGGGGCTCATCCTCTCCTCTGAGCATGTCTGCTGCACCCACAGTTATGGGGAGTCCGGGGCCTTTGATCCAGATCCCTTCCCACATTGTCGGCTGAGAAATAAAAACGAACTCAGTGTTTGGTTTATGGGTGTCCTCAGAGCATGGTCTCAGTGATAACGAGCTTCTTGTCTGTTTGAGACAGGGTCTATGTAGCCCTGGGTGTCCCAGAATTCACAGGCTGGCTTCAAACACACAGAGATTCGCCTGCCTCTGCCTCCTAAGTGCTGGGTTTAAAGGTGTGCTCCAGTATGCCCAGGAAAACTTTTCTTTATGTTTCCCTTTGAAACACTGTTTTCCTGTGTAGTTGAGGTAGAGGCCTGGAATTTTCAACCTTCCTGCCACAGCTTCAGGGTGTGCAGCCATCATGTCCCATCTGTCTCTCTTTCATGACCTTGATTGATTTCTGGAATTGCCATCACCTTGTCCAGAGTCTCCAAGCATCTGTGTGTAATGAGTCTTTCTCTGTCCAGCCAGCCAGCTCCCAAATAAAGATATGGAGACTTATTAATTATAAAAGCTTGGCCTTCACTTAGGTTTGTCTTAACCCTTAGCTTAGCCCATTTTCTATTAGTCTACGTTCTGTCACGTTCTGTTCATCTTGCTTCCTCCGTGTCTCCTCACATCTCTCTCTTGCACACATTTCTTGCTCAAGCACACTCCTAGATTTATCTCCCGCTTGCTCTCTCCCTCTGCCTTGAAGTCCCGCCCATACCTCCTGCTTAACTGTTGGCCATTCAGCTTTTTAATTACACCAATCAGAGCAACATATCTTCACACAGTGCACAAATATCCTTTCCTCTCTCATCTCTCTAGATTCAGGGAATCTGGGCTTGTGTCTGTAACCCTACTTGTTTGTAAGCTCCTAGGGGCAGGCAGGTTTGGCTTCCTCAGAGGGAGGCAGGCTGGGCCTCTGTACCGTGTGTGGAGTGGAATGAACACAGTTTGCCACCACCCATCACCAACTGCACTGTAAACCCATCCTATGCCTTACAATATCCTATAGCACCAATCGCCAGGAGATTTTCACACATTCTTCCAGATGCCTAAGGAGACATCACTCTGTCATGTTAACAGAGGTGCCCCTTCGATTACCCCACTTCCTGTGATGGGAAAGAGCTGGATTGGCAATACATTCAAAAGAAATAGTGCCCTGTGTGAGGTACCTTATAGGCTTTGGTTGGTCACTACCTTGGTTAGCATTAGCAGCAATTAAAACAATTTGGGATCAGTACAAAGCTGCCTTTGAGGTAGGCTCCCACATGGCTTCCGAGTTTCATGGTCCTTTCAAACCCATAAGCCAGGGTTTCTAGAGTCCTTAGAAGCCTACTTTTTGTGGGCATTTCTCAATCTGTGTATCTTGACTGCCTGGGTATTTCAAAAGCTGAAGGGGCCTCTAAGGAAGTGGTTTAATGTTCCTGAGGCCATGTGGACCTGTTGGTTAAGTCTTCCCAAGATCAGTTGGGTGGATGAGATGCAGGGCATAAGAGAGAGAAGAAGGGTTCTTCAGGATCTTTCCTGGATACTGCTGCCTGTCCCTTGCACCTTTGCGATTCTAAAGGGTGAAGGGCAGAGGGCAGAAGGTAGAGCAGAACCCACAGTGGGAGAAAAACATGGAAACTCAGTGTAAGGGCCTGGCCCTGAGGAGACTGGGAGGTTTCCAGGATACTTCAGTAATCTTCATATTTGATTGATAGATAAAAACAGGAGAGAACCAGTTTTGGTAACTTGAACTCCTAGGGGTTAGTCAGCAGACTGTACCTATCAACTTATTGGTTGCTCTTGGTCCTGGCCCCAGATCCAAGGGCTCACAATGAAATGGGGCCTAAGTCATAGCTCCCCGTAACCTCAGATACCCAGTGGATCAGTGACTCATCCCACATGTCATTCTGCCTGTCTGCTGGATTGGCAGAGGTTGCCATGCTGGACCATTTCCAGAGGCAGAGCTCCTGGGCAGTGGCTGGGAGAGCAATGAAACCAGAAAGGGGTTCCAGAAGACTGAAGTAATGAGCTATGAATGCTCAGTGGTATTTGGTGGGGACTGAGCAGAGACACTCACTGTGGGGAGCTTGGCATGGCCCCAAAAGGCAGGCATTAGAGCCATCTTGCCGTGTGCCTTTGGCCTCAGCGATTGTGAGCACTGGGCAGTTCCCCCTGGGTGATGGCAGGCCTGTGGCTCAGTATTGAGGAATCTGCCTTGGAATTCCCAGTATGCCTTGCTTTGGTTGATGCCTCCCTGGACCCAATCTGAACCTCTAGCTAGATTATTGGGTTGATCCAGGGTCTCCCGTATCTCAGACTGGCCTCAAACTGTGTAGCCAAGGATGACCTTGAACAAGGGGATTTAACTCAGGGCTTTGGATATACAAGCCCAGCACTATACCGACTGAACAACGTTCCTAGCCCCTAGCCAGATTTTGGTGTCAAAGTCACTTCCTCCTTTTTTTTTTTTTCAGCTTGAATGCCTGCTGTCACGAGCCTCCCAAAGCAGGAGCTAGAAGCGAGACTTGCAGTGGGGTATTCTGCTAGGGGCTGTGTCAACCCCTGGAGTTCACACACTGCAGTTCACACCAGTTCCAGGTCAGGGTCTTGAGGCTGGCTAAGGTTTGTGCAGGGTACAACAGGCAGACAGGAGCCCTTGCCCTCTGTGCCAAGCGCCCAGAGGTAGAAAGAATGGAACCTCGTGTCATTGGCCTCAAGGAGTAGGAAGGAGCCGAGGACAGGATGACCCACTTAAAAACCGGCTCCTTTCAAAGCTGCGTGCCTGTGAGTAGGGGCTGCTTTAAATGGGTTACGTGCATACGCTGATCTTCAACTCTTCAAAACACAGCTGTTAAACATCTCCATTCTGTTTTCATTAGCTTGTAAGCCTCAGCAGTGGGGACCTGCCTTGTTTTCTGAAGTAGCAAGTATGCCTAGAGGCTAATAAACAGCAGGTGCCTCCAATAAACGGCTCTTAATTCTCACAATAAATGGGAGTGTAGACATGAGAAAGAAAGGACAGATCTGAACTCCAGGGCTAGTCTGCATCTGAGAATGTGGTGTGTACAGGATGTGTGTGTGTGGTATGTCTAGGGTATACTTCTATAGCTAGTATCTATGTGTGTTGTAGGGAGTGTGTGCACACAAATGTGAATGCCCATGTGTGTGAAGAGAAGGATCCATCACTGGACCGGACAAAGTGATGACAGCAAAAATAGCCACATTATTTGCAGGGCCTGGTGCAAAATAGAAGCAGGAATGCAACTCTCAGGATGGCAAGGTGGGAACATGGAACCAAGCCCAATTTAGAGTAAAGTTTATGAAATCCTCATGGGGGCCTGACGAAGAAATCACAGTAAGGATTCCTGGCATGTAGCATCTACGAGGCAAACTTGGTAGTCTGATGATAACCCGACATGGTGCGGGCAGGACACACCGCAGTCAGAGGGCACGCCCCAGGGTGTGGTTATGTAAATCCATGCCCAACTACTGCTTTCTTTTATATATGCCTTCCCTTCTAGGCCAGGCCTTGAAAACAAGACCATTCCCAAGGTGTCACTAGTCCTTGGCTCTTTTGTTCAAGAAACAGCCTCTGTCTCTCTTGCCCGCCCGCTATGGAGGCTCAGGCCTCTCTCCAAGCCTCTGACAGTTTTCTCAAATGTTACCCAGAATCAGGAACCATTTAAAGAGGTTCAGGTGCTGGGTGTTGGTGGGTCACATGGGGACTCCTGTAGATTTGAGGCCAGCCTGGGCTGTCCAATGAGTCAGGACAGCCTGGGCTAAAGAGTAATAGATTATCTCAAAAAGAAAACAAACACATAAATCTATACATAAAAACAGGATTGACTGTCTCCACTTCCCACCAAGGCCTTCAGGGGGCCTGGGCAACTCTGCCTTGGGCCCCTGTCAAGCTGTTACCTCTGCTGCTACCAAGAGAATTGGGAGTTGGGGCAGAATTTACACGAGGGGGCGGAGGGTGGAGGTTCCCTATGTCCTTCCTGTTTACTGTCCTGACCTGCCTCTTCTTGGGTCAAGTTCAGGGTGCCTGCTTTAAAGTACACTCAGAGGTACTTACAGGTGATAATGAGGGCGTTCCGCCCTAGCCCCAATACCTATCTATACTGGTCAATAATTACACCTAATGTCCTGGGTTCTGGGAGGAGGCGGGACTTTTCCTGGTGAGTTTAGGGTCTCAGCACACCATGGGCACCCATCACCCCCAGGTCTCCAGTTTTCTGGGTGTTTCAGGTGTGGGCACCTAACAAAAGCTAAGTAAAGGTCTTGAGAACTCACCCCTGTGATGCTCCCATGACTGGCCAGAAAGGGGCCTTGCATTCAGCTGGCAGTCACAGAAATCGTGTAGCTCTGGGCAAGGGAATTGGATTCTGCACAGAAGCCACCTGCCACAGACCATGGCCACTCAAGAAGAGAGACTGGGAGAGAAGTTCAGAGTCTGAGTCTTTTATAAGGTCCAAATGGTGGGTTGAATGTGGGAATGGAGACTGACATGAATCCATGCAGGGGTAAATCAGTTTTCAAGGGGAAAAAAAAAATCCAAAACTGGCCTTTGCCAATTTCTGTAATATAATTACCCCACTGCATCCAATTTCAAGCTATGAATCTACTTAGCAACCAACTCAGAAACTTCCTGAACCTTTAACAATCATCTCTTGCCTCACTATCTGCCATGACCACTACCCTGGACAGAGGCCATCCATAGCACAAGCCCTTAGGTCTTCAGGGTGAGCTCCCAACATCCTATCCATGTTGTCTTCATTTGTGCCATGCTGCTACAGCTGGACCAGATCTGACTACCACATCGAGCAGTGTGGTCTGAAAATTCTGTCTCAGACATCTCACTGCTTTCCTATACACAGCCAGATCCTCACGCATCTCCATTTCCAGGGGACCTGGTGTGCAGGGTGATAAATCCTGAGGAGAGGGTCAGACCTCTGCCTCATGGAGCCACACTCATCCCCAGGGTCCCAAATCCATCTATAAGGATCTCTTTGCAGAAGGGGCTTTCTGGTCCTGTAGGTGACTGGGCCCTATCTCCAGACACATACTGTTTATTACATAATTGTCTTGGAGACCGACCTTCTCCTGATACCTTTACAGGAATCCATTCCACTCCCTTGGGATCCTGGTATGCCTCTGAGGCCCCACCTCAGTCAGGCAGCTGTGATGAGCCATGTTGACCAAACACATCTCTGATGGCTCACTGTGTCATATGGAACGTATGAGGGGCTTGCAGAGTGGCAGAGACACTGGGGCAATACAGAGGCAGGACAGTGGGCTAAGCTAGGTGCTGAGTAATGGACAATCTAAGGAGAGGAATGGGAACACGCTCTCTGTCAGACACAACAGCCGTAGGGGCCTGCTGACCTACCCTAACCTCTCTTTTTTAATCTTCCCTACTCTGTGACAGCACATAGGTAGGCCGGGGCCTGCAGAGGATGGGTTTCTAGAGGAGCAGAGAGAAGCAGAGGCAATCATGAATGTCAATGATGCCAGCCTTGATTTATTACAGGAGGACTTGTGAACAAGCTTAAGAAAGTACAGAACACGTGTTCAGCCAGAAGTAAGCCCCCATGCCAGGACAGCATAGAGGGCCCCTTGGAGAAGATGACATCAGGAGAGAGCCATAAAGCTGGGACCCGTCACAGTCCCTAACTCACAACTTGAGCCCTTGAACCCACAGATTTGCTCTGTGGTTGTCAAGGGGCACAGACAAGACTGTCCGTGATCCCAGCAGTGAAGATGGCAAAGGCCTTCTCCAAGGGAATGACCCCACTGCAGATGTTCCCCACTGAGAACAAATCAGGTTCTCAGTGGCTTTTCAGATGAGGCTTGTGTGAGAGAAGTGTTGGAGCACCCGGGAAGAGGCTCTTGGAAGGTCTTCTAGAAGGCAAGAAAGGGGGCAAGGGATGGAATATTCTGTTCTCTAGGGGCTGGGTATGAGGCTCACTCAAACCTGAGTCTGCTACTGGACTCAGGACATCATTCTCTGAAGTTCAAGATTTGTGAACTTGAACTACTTCTGGGTCTTCATGAAATCATAGATGAAGGCTTCACCCCATAGTGGACCAACTCTGAATTAGGAGTGGCCAGTAAAGACAATCACCACAGTAAAATGTGTTTATAAAAAAGTTATTATGTATGAAAGAGGGTCCTAACTCAGAAACAAGTTCTACTCATGCTCGTGAGAAAGTACGTCTGTGATCCCAGCAGTTGGGAGGCTGAGGCAATAGTTGTGAGTTCAAGGTTAGCCAGGTCTACACAAGAGGACCCTGTCTCAAAGAGGAAAAATAAAGAGATAGATAGATAATATAGATACATATAGGTATATAGTGTATGACTGATGATAGTATATATTGATAGACAGATAAAAATACAGATAGGAAATAGATAATAGATATGAGTTGGTAGGCATGTGATAGATGTTGGAGACAGACAGGTACATAGATACATGGCAGATGATAGCTATGTGATGGATAGATGTTGGAGACTGACAGGTAAATAGAGATATAGATGGGAAGGTAGAAAGGCAAGTGATGGGCAGGTGATAGAGACCATTGATAGATGAGTTTTCTTGATTCTCGAGTCCCCTGTTTCCCTTCCCAGGGAATCTTACAGGATCCACACTTAATTTAGAAGCATGAGTCATTCCATTGGTGACTTGACCATCCCAGCAGTGATTGGGTGAGGCCAAAGGGGTCCCCTCTTCTGAAGCAAATGGAGACCCGCTTCATGTCTCCCCTTCTCTGGCTAATGATAAACACAGGAATGTCATCACCTCTGTGTCCTCATCTGGGTTATTCTGGGACACAGTCTGGGGGAGGGTCCCACAGCCCTGTCCGCTGACTGAGACTGCCATTCTCACCAGGTGGGCTGGCTGGAGTCATGTGGATGGATACAGAGGGTGAGGCACTCATCCTGCTAGTCAGGCAAGATGCTGGCAGGGGGGCGGGACGAGGGGGTGGAGCTTCTAGAACAAAGGAGAATGAAGAGCCCTGGGGGCCCAGGCTGGGCATCAAAAAGGCCGCGCAGAGCAAGCAGAACACAGCCTGCCTCTGTGCCCAGCAGCCAGCCAGACACCCTGTACCTGCTCCCTTCAGCTTGCCCAAGCCGGGCAGGTACCTTGCTCTCCAGCGTGATTGCGCCCACACTGTTCTGCGTCTTTCTTTACTTGACTTGGGTTACTGCTGAACTTCCAGAAGTGAACAGAGAGATGGCCACCAGCAGAGCCACAAACAAGGAAGGTGCCCGGGAGCATGCCTTCATCCCAGAACCTTTCAATGGGACTAACATAGATCCCAGGGTTTGGCTGCACCGCTTTGAAGTCATTGATGACCTCAACCACTGGGACCATGCCACCAAAATGAGGTTCCTGAAAGAGTCACTCAGAGGACAGGCCCTGGATATCTACAATGGACTCAATCTCGAGGCCCAAGGCGACTACACTATTGTGAAGGAGGCTCTTCTGAGGGCCTTTGGGGGCTCCGGGGCCACTCAGGGTGAGAAACCCAGAGAAATTCTGTTTGCCAACAGCATGGGTAAGGGCTACTACCTTAAAGGGAAGATTGGGCACGTGCCTGTGAGGTTCCTGGTGGACTCTGGGGCGCAGGTGTCTGTGGTCCACCCAAGCTTGTGGGAGGAGGTCACCGATGGGGACCTGGATACCCTTCGGCCTTTTGAAAATGTGGTCAAAGTGGCCAATGGGGCAGAGATGAAGATCTTGGGTGTGTGGGACACAGAAGTGATCCTGGGCAAGCTGAAGCTGCCGGCACAGTTTCTGGTGGCCAACGCAAGTGCAGAAGAGGCCATTATTGGCACAGATGTTCTCCAGGATCACAATGCTGTGCTGGACTTCCAACATCGTACCTGCACGCTCAAGGGGAAGAAGTTCCGCCTGCTGCCTGTGGGGAACTCCTTGGAGGATGAGTTTGACCTGGAGCTTATTGAGGAGGATCCTTCCGAGGGGTCCCAATAAGAAACCTCCCGGCCTTGGTGGGAGGGACCTTGTGTTGTGGAGGAGCAAATGTCCTCAGGGGCTGTCATTGAGCCTGGCCAGTCTTTATACGCGTTCTCAGCTTCTCTTCTTCTGCAGGAGCCTTACCTTGTCCCTGATGGGGGAGGGAGGGCAGCTTGGCGGTCTGGAGCAGGATCTACCCAGACCCTCAAGGCTGGCAGAAGCTTCCAAGGAATATTAGATCCCCTGAGGTGTGGCTCAGTCCCTTTCAGGTCCCCAGACCTGCTCAGCTGAGCCTGGTCTTGGCTAAAGTCCCCCATGTTCCAGATCCTTGGAGGAGAGTGATTGCTGCTCTGGGACTCCTCCCATTAGTCCTCCTCACTGCACACCGGTGTCCCTCCTGTCTCTTGCCTTGAATCCCATGGAGTCTGTGTCAATAATTCCATTAGTTCAAAACACAAATAAAGATCTGTTTGTGGAGGAAAAAAAAACATGTCATGTGCTCAATAGTAGTGATAGTAATGGGGGCAGGAGACGGAAGTATCCCCTGAGTGCTCTGCCGGGGGGTCTGGGGTGCTCTAAGGTGACTCCACAGCAGCCATTTTGTCTTCTAACGTCTCCATTTTAATCTACAATATTCTTGCACACAAATTGTCGCTTATGCTCAAAAGTGACCCAAGGCTGTTTTGTAAGGTGTTTATTTGATGTTTCTGTCAAATAAGTAGGTTTTTACTGGTGCCCAGGGAACCAGACTTAGAGGTTTAAAAAAAAAAAAAAAAAAAAAGGCCAGGAGACAGGCCTGGGCATGGTGGGCAGCCCTGGGAAGGTCTAGGGCTCTGGCAACTGGGGGGAAGCTTGGCCATGATGAGGTAGCTTGTTCCTGGGAGGACATGGGCTGGAGGTGAGGACATTCCTCAGGCTGGGGGCAGGACTCATCTCTTGTCCAGCTTGGGTTTCTTCTAACTTCCTGACTCCTCTGAGAATCAGAAAATTCATCAGTCTTGGGGAGTGGATTGAAAGCCCCAGAGAGGAGCTGAATTATGGGGCCCAGGAAAGCTGGCACAAGGCCAGAAATTCAGATGTGCAAGGGGCCTGCCTGCTGCAGGGTACTGGAACGTAGTTTTGGGGGAACCTCTTTTTAACTTAGTGATACTGGGAATTGAACCTAGGTCCTCACACATTGCCAGTCAAGTGTTCTACTACTGAACTATATTCTCCTTTCCTTTTAAAATAATTATATTTTGATATAATGTCTCATTAAATTGCCTAGGCTGGTCTTGAACTCACTCCAATGGGCATTAAACTTGTGATCTTCCTATGTGAGTCTTCTGAGTGTCCGGCCTAACAGGCTTGCACTACCACACACCTGGCTAGTGTTTTCCTGTTGAGCCCCCTTCTCCAGGCCAAAGAAGTGGCTGCTATATCCACCTGTGAGGCTCTTTGAGCAGGAGGCAGGAGCCTGGCTAACCCTCTGAGAGGCCTGAGAACTTCTGGCATCTTCCTTGGCCTGTCCTCCTTGGTGCCAGCTGTAACTTCCCTGGGTCCTGACTCGGGACCTAGTTTCTAGGGTGCACAAAAAGCGGGCTCTGAGCAGCTAAGCCCAGAATTAACTGGAATTAGGCCCTGAGTGTGGGTGAAGGATAGGTGTGGACCACAGGCCTGGTCAATAGAGGGTGGTCTCCCTGAGGTCCCAGACTCCACCTCCTCATTTCTTTGGAGGCCTCAGGAATGCTGCTGTTGTCCTGGGTCAAATGCTCTCTCTAGGGAGCAAGCCAGTGGCACCTCCCTGTGACCTACTTTTTCTCTAGGTCCTTCAGACTCTAGCCACATTCTAGGCTGAGGAAGGCGGGTAAAGAGAGTGGGTGTAGTTAAGAAGAGGACCTAAGGGATGGCCGGTCAGGTCAGAATTCTGGGACACTACCCAAAATGTCCCTTCCCTCCTCCTACCCAGAATGTGCCCCCCGCCAAGAGGAATGGGGACTCGCGGAGAATAAGGGTCTTCAGAACAGCTGTCCCCAAGAAAGGAGCCAGTAGATACTGGAGGTGTACGTGGACTAGGGTAGGTGCTTCGTGGGTGTGAGAATGATTAGGAGTGATTGATGGGCAGGACTCTGCTGTAGAAGCAGCCTGCCTACCATGCAGGAGGAGGCCCTGGGTTCAACCCTCAGTGTCACATAAGCTGAGTGTGGTCATACCCACCTCTAATTACAGCACCCAGAAACTGGGGACAGGAGAATCATGGCCATCCTTGCTACAAAAGTTGGCAAACAACCCGTGCTGCATGAGACAGCTCCTCAAAAAACTATAACAAAATCAATTTGATTTGGTGGGCAGAATCCCAGGGCTGTTCTCTGGGGATCAGGACCCAGCTGCCCAAAGCAGAGTGAGGGAGAAAAGCCATCAGTTTGGCCATATCCCTGGGAGATGCACCCATCACCTGAGTCAGACATTTTCACTTCATTTACCGGTGGTCTCTGGCTTCATCTGGCTCTTGAGTGTAGGATGAAATGCAGAATAAAGCATGGATGTTCTGGCATTGTCTAGAGGAAGGCTGAGATTTGGAGGCAATGGAGGGGTGATGATGGTCAGCTCCCCTGTTCTGTCAATGTGCAACTACCTGGACCAAATTTACACTGGTCCTTCATCTTTCTCATGCGTAGCTCACAGTAGATAGGCAGGTACATCAGGCTCACCTGGAAGATTGGCTGTCACAGGCCCCATGCAGACTCAGGCTGGCACAGCCTGGGACACCCTTCCCTAAGGAGCCAGCTATTCCCCTGGAGACACTCCACCTTCTCTGATCACAATTCCATCCCCCAATCCCCACAGAGTATGCTAGATCATACTGTATGCTTTTATCCAACACATGTTTACTGTATTGTCAAACTTTTGAAATAATTGCAGATAAACAGAAAAGTTGCAATAAAGCAAGGAATGGTTATTCAAATGTTAATAGTAATTAACTTTATTATTCTCCCTCATTAGAGGACCCATCTGAAAATTACAGATAGGAAATTCTAACTACTGTTTGTTTTAAGAAGACTTTATCATATAAACATAACAGATACATGTGTGTGTGAGTGTGAGGGTGCACACGCATGTGGAGGCCACATGTACATGTGTGTGTGAGGGTGCACAGGCACGTGGAGGCCACATGTACATGTGTGTGTGAGTGTGAGGGTGCACATGCACGTGGAGACCACATGTACATGTGAGTGTGAGGGTGCACACGCATGCGGAGGCCACATGTACATGTGTGTGTGAGTGTGAGGGTGCACACGCACGTGGAGGCCACATGTACATGTGTGTGTGAGTGTGAAGGTGCACACGCATGCGGAGGCCACATGTACATGTGTGTGTGAGGGTGAGGGTGCACACGCATGTGAAGACCACATGTACATGTGTGTGTGAGTGTGAGGGTGCACATGCATGTGAAGACCACATGTACATGTGTGTGTAAGTGTGAGGGTGCACACGCACGCGGAGGCCACATGTACATGTGTGTGTGAGTGTGAGGGTGCACACGCACGTGGAGACCACATGTACATGTGTGTGTGAGTGTGAGGGTGCACACGCATGTGGAGACCACATGTACATGTGTGTGTGAGTGCATGCGGAGGCCAGAGCTCACAGCTGAGTGTCTGCTCATCTTATTTTAAAAGTTTATTACATCTCATTTATTTATTTGAGTATGTGTAATGTTGTGAGTACATGTGTGAAGGTCAGAGGACAATCTGCTTCCATCATGTGGGCTCTGGGAACAATCTCAGGTCACCGGACCTGGTGGCAAGTACCTTTTCCTGCTGAGTCATCTCACAGGGCCACCTTAGTTTTTGACAAAGGGTCTCTCACTAGCCCTGGAGTCGAGTCATTTGGCTAAGACGAGCTGCCTAGAAAGAGAACCTTGAACTTCTGGTCCTCCTGCCTCCACACACCCCACACTCAGTGTTGGGATTAGTGGATGGAGTCCTGGGGACCAAGCTGAGGGCTTTTGCATCTGTGCAAACATTCTACCAACTGAGTACTAACCAGCCCTCCTGTCACCTTTCATCCATGAATGAGAAATCCTGAAAAGAAACCATGTCCACAAAGGCCAATTGATTGACTTTTCAATATTTCAGTGACTCCAGGAGGTTGGAATGTTGTGGGATCAGAACCTAATTACAATTTATCTTGAGCTATGTTTTGACTACTAAATACCACCCCATATCTCCTTCTGTCAGACCTGACTTCCTCTCAGTAATAGATAAAAAACCTTTTGGAATGAATTACATGAACCATAGTTCCCCACTAATCGGAGGGCTAAGAGTTTCATGTGAGGCTTATAGCTGAGATTTCTCAGCTTTGCTGTGACCGCCTATTGAATGTGCCTGTCAGTGTATGTGAAAAGTGTCCTGCTTTATGACTTTCTGTGATTTGTTACTATGAAATCTTCATGAAACTGCTTCCTTTTTGGAACATGGACTTTGTGGTAACCTAAATCGTTCCATGCCACAGTCACTCATATTTATCTCTAAAGTAAACTCTCTCTCATTCCCTTTGAGGTAATAATTATTTTAGCATCGATGATCTTACCACTCGCTGGTAAGATCCATGGGCTTCTTCATGACTTTGAGATGTCTGGGATACCTGCCTGGTTATTTTGCAAAATGGCCTTCACCTTGACCCAACCTCCTGTTTTATCATTATTATGAATTTGGTGGGAGAACACGCCAGAGAGATGGCGTGTCCTCAAGCATCATGCCAGGGATGCAGGGTGCTCACTTGTTCCAAGGCTGATGATGATGCAGGCTTGTTTGCTTGCTCAGGGTACCGCCTGCCAAGTTTCTCCACCCTTGGGTGATTACTTTTCCCATGTAATGAGTCAGTGTTGTATAAAGACCACCCAAGGCTCTGTAAACCTTTTTCCTCAGATACTGAAGTCACTGATGATTCTGCAAGCTGAGCCACTTTTCCTGGGAGGACTCCTCAGTGGGGATTTCCCAGCTTGGTCCTTTCTCCAGCAGTCACTGGGCTCACTCGCTGGTTCCCATTGCCACCTCTCATCAGCACCAACTAATATGGAGTTATTCCGGGTGGCACCACTGTCGATTTTTATGTTTGGGGTGGTTTCAAATGACCTCTATCTTCTTGGGATATTTTTTTTTTTATTGTAATTGGAGGCCTCCTGTGTGGTGATGCACACCTGTAATCCTAGACGGTGGAAGGAAGGGGCAGGAAGATGTCTGAATTTAAGGCCAGCCTAGTCTACATAGCAAGACTTTGTCTTGAGAACAGAAAAGCAGGTGGTTGTCCCAGAGTTACCACAAGTGTTTGTGTGGATTTGCCCACTTCACTGAGTCCTGGCTTATGTGGGTGTAGTGTGCCCCCCCTTCTTTTTGTCATTTTCTTTCAGATGCTGGCCAGAGACTAAGCTTTCCCAAACAAAAGGGCTTCATTCTTTTTGTAAAGCTCCCCTCCCTGCCTCGTGGTTGCTTGTCAGCCACGTGGCTGACCTCCATGGCCAGCTTAACTCAAAAAGCTCTGCCTTTCCCTCCTGTAGCCAGAGGCTGAGTCCCAATTTGCCTGCTTTGGAGTGTTTTTCTTTCAAACTTTAATAAAAATTGTCTTAGAGCTTCAAAATGCACAAATACATCCATCCATGAATAATAATGGAAAGTAAGATATAGAGGTGTAGCTAGTTGGGAAAATGCTTGTTTAGCAGACATAAAGCCCTGGCTTCCTTTTCCAGAACTATCTAACTGTGGACGTTGAGGCACGTGCTGTAATAATCCTAACACTCAGTAGGTAGAGGCAGGGAGGCAGAGTTCAAAGTCATCTTAAACAACTTGGAGAAATCAAGGTTGGCCTTGGATGCATGAGGTCCTTCTGAGAAAGAGGGAGAGGGAGAGAGGGAGAGAGGGAGAGAGAGAGGGAGAGAGAGAGAGAGAGAGAAGAGCCTTTTTTATTTTCTAATGCACAATGTCCCAGGTTTAACTTGCCCTTGTCCAGCACAACTTCTCCAAGGAGACTTGGTTCCTTCCTTAGGATCTGGTATTCAGAAGCCAGGATCTAGGGTCAGTTACTCTTTGCCTTATACACTAATCCTAGGTCATCTCAGTGGTTGGATCAAAAGAAAAACACATGGCATATTTCTTGATTAAAATGTATTATTAACTATGTACATGTGTCTTCCTGTGAGCATGTGCACACATGTATAGATTCTCAAGGAAGCAGAAGAAGGTGTCAAAGGCCCAGAGTTGGAACTATTGTTGGTTAAAAGCCATCTGTCATAAGAGCTGGGACCTGAACGTGGGTTATCTGCAAGAGCAGCAAGTGGTCTAACCACTGAGACACCTTTCTAGCCCCTCCCATGGCATATTTCTATTTCTTTCTGTTTATATTAGAAAGACGGTTTCCACTGGCACCTCCAATTGTGACCCCCCTGTTCTAAGCCTGTCATCCATCTATCTCTTTTCTTTTTATCCTTACAGACCCTTTTGCTCATAGTGAGGGACCCAGCTCCAGGTTATTTGCTTGCTCTGAAAGGCCTTTCTGAATTGCTCACCCTGTGTCTATGAAAAGCAACCTAGAAGCAACTAATTTCACCTCCTTGTACCTCAGGGCATGGGTGGCCCTTGGCAGCAAATCAGAGGTGGGGTAACAAAATCCGAATGCAGTCACAAGACAGGATCTGGGCTTCACGTGTTCAGGGCTTGCTTCAGGGCCAGCTGACAGAGGTCCTTATCTGAGGACATTGAGGCAACTGGAGCAGACCAAAGGCCACAGGGCTTATCCCAATGGGTGCTAAGGGAGAGGCCAGTCTATGTGCTCCAGGGAGTGACTTGTCCTGTTCTGTCTGGTCCTCTGCCACCACTGAGAAGACATGAAGGTAGTCGACAGAGATGACAGAGACCTCGGGTCACAGACCTTTCTGGCCAGATTTTGAGGGACCACTGTGACAGTCATTAATTTCATCCACCCCAGGGGAGATGGGTCAGAGGGGAAGCAGCAGGCTTCGGTGAGGCTCAATGTGCTCCCCACATCTGTGTAAGGGCTGGGGACCAGCAAACATCTCATTGACTACCTGAGGCTCCTTAGAGTAGACCTTTACAAAGGCCAGCTAGGCTGTTGCCAACTAAAAGGTGACCAGGGAAAGCCAGAGGCCAGTGCAGAGGAAAGTCCAGGTGTCCAGGGAGGTAGATGCCATTCAACTAAAACATGGGCTGTAAGTTCTGTGAGTTTTTTTCATAAATACAAACAAAGTTCATACCATAAGTATAGATGTCAGCAGCATAACCTGACCCAAAAAATGGTAAGATGCTGGGGAAACTTAGGGACCAGGAAGGCTGGGATGAGGGGCCAAGGGCCTGCCCTCAACCTTGAGTTTATTCAGGAAGGGAAGGAAAGGATCTATCTTAGAGCCCACACTGGCTTTGGTACAATAGATAAGACCTCATCAAGGCCCACTGCCCGCCCTGTTGAAGAATCAGCAAACATGAGCAGAAGCAACGTTAGCACCTCTCCATTGCTACCCCATGCCACTGGGTATTCCAGCAGCTCAGGCTCGGAGGGGCCAGTTGCTCTTGGAAGCCATCTGACAGGAAAGATAGTCTGAAGGAGGAGGCCATATGCTTGGGCAGATAGTCTGGTGGAAGAGACAGGGTGATGAAAGAAGCTGTTCAAATAGCCATCTGATGGGGGAGGGAGGCTGATGGGGAGGCTGTCTGATGGGGGAGGGAGGCTGATAGGGAGGCTGTCTGATGGGGGAGGCTGTCCAGTAGAGAGTCTGTCTGATTGAGAGGCTGTCTGATGGGGAGGCTGTCTGATGGGGGAGGCTGTCTGATGGGGAGGCTGTCTGATGGGGAGGCTGTCTGATGGGGAGGCTGTCTGATGGGGGAGGCTGTCCAGTAGAGAGTCTGTCTGATTGAGAGGCTGTCTGATGGGGAGGCTGTCTGATGGGGAGGCTGTCTGATGGGGGAAGCTGTCTGATGGGGAGGCTGTCTGATGGGGAGGCTGTCTGATGGGGGAGGCTGTCTGATGGGGAGGCTGTCTGATGGGGAGACTGTCTGATGGGGAGGCTGTCCAGTAGAGAGGCTGTCCAGTAGAGAGTCTGTCTGATTGAGAGGCTGTCTGATGGGGAGGCTGTCTGATGGGGAGGGGAGGCTGATGGGGAGGCTGTCTGATGGGGAGGCTGTCTGGTGAGAAGGCTGTCTGGTGAGAAGGCTGTCTGGTGGGGGAGGCTCTCTGATGGGGGAGGGGAGGCTGATGGGGAGGCTGTCTGGTGGGGGAGGCCCTGGTTTAGGTTGAAGAGGCAGGCAGTGGGCAGAATGGAGGAACAGTTGTGGCACTCATGGCTCCTCGGGGAACTCCCCAACAGAGCTGAGGACTTGCTGGCTGGACAATGTCTTTCCACTCTCACAAAATATCTCTAGAGGAAGTTTTACCCCCCAACTGGGACAATTAAAACAGCAGGGTTATTTGTTTGGTATTGCTCAAATGTCAAGGACCCACAGCCTCCAGGTCAGTCCGCGGGAGCAGTGTGGAAAGAGAGAGGAGGGATGGATCTGGACAGATCGTTTTTGTTCTAAGGAGACCAAGGTAGGACCAAGTGGACAGAGACAAAACCAATCAGCCTCCGAGGAAATCTCAGAAACGTGTTAACCCTGGCTGGAAACATTTGTTTTTAATTAATTTATGAAAATAGAGAATAAATTTAAACATTTACTAAACAAGTAGGGGAGACGTGAGGCTTTAGAATAAACCCATGGGGGGAAAAGATCCCTAGTATTTTTCCCAAAGTCCTTCCCTTTAATTACTACTTATTGCCTTCTGTTCATTCTTCTGGCATTTAAACTCCTTCTAGTGGATTTTATTTGTTTTCAGGGATAGAAGCCCTAAGTGTTCATCATAGGAAGGCTAGAAAAACGGAGCTAATTGGGGGGGAGGGGAGGAAAAACAGAAAGAAAGGAAAAAGATCCCCAGCATGGGGAGACTGAGGCAGGAGAATGAATCTGTGGCTAGTCTAAGCTTCTGAGTGAGACCCCATCAAAATACAAAATATATACATCTCCAAGGGGCTTTGTACCCTTGCACCCTCTGTAGGTCAAATGTGGCAAATATTGCCTTTCTTCACTGTGTAGACTCCATGTCTGTCTGTCAACCTACCTGTCTGCCTTCTTTCTTTTTAGACAAAGCCTCACTATGTAACCCAAGCTGTCCTGGGACTTGCTGTAGAGACCAGGCTAGCCTTAACTCCCGATTCTTCTGCTTTTTGTGATGGGATCCCAACACACCCCGGCAGCCTACCTGTCCTCCCTCCCTCCCTCCTTCCCTCCCCACTTTGTTCTGTCCTCTAGTTTAGGATACTTATATGGTGCCCACTACTTTGCAGTTTCAAACCTCTGAGAAGGAACGTGTCCCAACTGCCTGAAACACAGACAAATCCCACGTGCTAAGTGAAAGAAGCTACACACAAAATGTTCATAATGACTCCACTTACACAATTTTCCAATGAATTATGCAAAATTAAACCACATTGCATAGAGCTGCATGCTCAGCAGGCAAAACAGAAAGAAAGGACAGCCACTCCCTGGCTGACCTGTATGTCCTTCAACTCTGGTGGGAGACACTGTGGGAAGGACAGTGGGGGCCTCAGGACCAGCAGTGTCTTGACTCTTGGTTGGGGGCATTTCAGCAATGCCATGTCTTCCTTTATGTATGCACATGGCATCACAGTAAATATTAATTTTTGTTTGTTTTAACCCCAAGCTGTCCTCAAACTTACGGCCCACCCTCCTGCCTCCTGAGTTCTGGGATCACGGGTGTATGTCACCACACCAAGAAAATCATTAATTTTTAGTAACAGTCCCTTTCTCTTCCTTTCTGCTGGGTCATGTGACCATGGAGACTGGCCTGTCTCAGGGCTGAGCCTAAAGTCTTTCTACCGGTGGGCATTGTGAAGCATGCCTGTACACCAGGCTTTGTTCGGGGTGCTGGTTCAGAGCCTGGGGAGGCATTCCTTCCGTGAAGAGAGCCTCACTGCAAGCTGCCGTGTGAAGATAAGGGGAAGCAGGGTGACGCAGAGCATGGGACAGTGGATAGACAGCAATGGGCAGGTCAGGAAGACGTTGAGTTGGCATTCGTACTGGCACACAAATAAGATGAGGGAGTAGAGGAGGCAGCTGTGCAAAGGACCTGTGGCGAGGCACACTGGATATTTCAGGAAGGGTGAGGGATAGGGCAAAGGGTGAAGCATGGTGGGTATCTGCCTCTGAAGGTACTGGCTGCTCTGCCAACTGGATGCCATTCTCTGGGAGGCTTAGAAATGTGGACCTGCTCTGAAGAGTCATTGAGGAGACAAGTCAGGCAGGGGCAAGGAGGGCAGTAAGATCTGAGCCAGACCATCTGGCTTTCATCAGTGATAGGTGCCCCGGTCTAGGGGCTGGGAACATGGCAGTCTCCCTCACTCCAGCCTCTTCCCAGAACCGGTGTTCCACTCTTCTTTGGAGATAGGCTCTGAACTGGCAGTACACAGAGCCTCCCATAATGCAACAGGAGCCTCCTCTGATCTTGTCTGAGACCCCTCATGATATCCTGTCAAGAACTTTGTAGGGGCCAGGAGATGGTTCAGCTGATAAAATGCATGCCACAAAGGCATTTGGAACTACTTCAGATCCCCAGAACCCAGACAACCCCAGTGCTAGTAGAGACGGGATTCCCAGGCTGCTGGCAGCTCAGTCTAGTCAATGCATGAGTGAGCTCCGAGTTCAGTGAGAAACCATCACGGAGACACCAACAATGTACCTCTGGCCCCCAAGCAAAAGTGTACACGCAAGCATGCACATCTGCGTGCACACATGTGAACACGTACACCACCCCCACTCCTACCCAACCCCATCCCCAGCTCCCAAGACTGAAGCAATTGAAGACAATGTGGACTTCTGGCTTCCATACTAAGAAAAAAAATAAAAACTTTCGTCACCAATACAGAGAACTCTACCGCATTGCCAAGGTAATACTGACCAAGGCAGGGCCAGAGCAGGACCCCAATTGTGGCCCTGGCTGCCTTCCTGAAGGTGCCTGCTTCACAGGTGATAATAAATGTGGACATGGCCTCCCTCCCTGGCTTTTGAGAGGTGCAGCCTAGGCTTAATTCAAACTCATGTGCAACTGAGGCTGGTTTTGAACTCCTGACCCTCCAGCCTCCACCTCCTAAAAATGCTGGGATTACAGTTGTACACACCACACCTGCCTTGTAAGGGACTTTCTAACAGTGTGCAATGCAGAGCCAATGTTAGAGCTGAAATAGCATTCCACGTACAGTGTGAACCCAGTGTGGGGATCACACAGCTCCTCAGGTGGAAAAATGGGTTATCTCTTCTTGCTTCTATAAATGACTCTGCCCCTGGTCAACCTGGCCACACCCCTGGACTCTTGGAAATGCTCCTCCCTCCAGAGGTCCTCAGGCCTACTGCTGGACCAGAGAGTGGCTTCTCCCCAGGAAGTTCCCTCCACAACTGAAACAAAACCACAAAACACACTCACATGCCCACCAGACACAACTTTAAATTACACATATTGTGTCAGGTGTCATGGTGCATGCTCTTAACCCCAGCAGGCAGAGGCAAGCGGATCTCTATGAGTTTGAGGTCTACATGTCGAATGAGACTCTGTCTCTAGAAAATAAATAAAAGTAATTTAAAAATACATATATTAAAATGGAAAAAAAATCAGGATCAGAGAAAATCAGAGGAAAATTAGGATACCAATGTTCACATTAGAGGGACTCACTTCCTAAAGGTGAGCTGTGAATCCTGCTCTTCCGGTAGCCAAAGCAAAAAGAGAAAGCGGCTCTGTTTTCTGAATCAGTTCTCTGAGGTAAACACAGCAGGGAAGCCCCTGTGCTCTGACACGGAGGGACCTGAATGAGGGCATGAGACTGTGCTTTTCTCTCCTTACTCAGGCCCTGACTAGCTCATGTTTCCATAGTTGCTTCCTCAAGACCCTATGCTGTCCCAGTTTGCTCTTGACTGGGCTACAGCCTGAAATCCTGCAGCATCTCCACCCTGTGTTGCACATCTGAGGTGGGGAGGCTTCGCTGAGGTCCATCTGCAGACTCAGTCTACCTAAGTAGGTATTTCCTGAGACAGGGCCCACGGGTGTAGTCATACCCTCTTCCAACAAGGCACCACCCAGGGTGGACTTTTATAAGAGCCTCTCTCCCTGCTCTGCCCTGTCCTCACCACCAGTGTTGACACCCTGCCTGGCCGCTAGTGGAGGGTTCCCTTTGCCTTCCGAACGTCTCAGAGGTGAGGTCCAACAGGACACTACTCCCTCCCCACAGCCAGTGTCCACATTGCCCCTGAGTCACTCTCTGCTCCACCCTCGTCAGTTTAACCACTTCCTGCCCACTGTCAACTAAACAGCAGAGTCACAATGGCATATTTGAACACTCCTTCACACACACCATGTAATTTTCCCCCTCTAATCTATTTCTCACGGAGGCTTGGCACTGTGCAGTTTTGAAAATTCAAGTGAACTGATATGGCTTTGTGGTAGAGTGTTTTCTTAGCATATGTGGGGCTCCAGGCTAAATTCTCTAGCACCTCAGATGAAAATAAAACACCCCAACCTGAAATGACGTTGTATGGCCACACTCAAACCTTTCTTGGCTGTGGTCTTATGGCTCACCTGCACGATGCTGTCTGTCTGTTAGGCATCAGGATGAAGCC
Source organism: Phyllotis vaccarum (assembly GCA_033318265.1). NCBI lineage: Eukaryota > Metazoa > Chordata > Mammalia > Rodentia > Cricetidae > Phyllotis > Phyllotis vaccarum. The sequence goes on along the minus strand of JARWLC010000014.1, from coordinate 65,471,863 downwards.
TGGGCCTACTTCAGTTTGCATAACCCCCAAGTGTCTGAAAGAGCCCTTTATTACCCTCATATGACAAATGAGGCCAGTACTCAAGATTCTCTCCCTGGGTCCCCAAGAGTGAAGGCAGAGTGATCTTGGAGCCTGGAAGTCTGTGCACTTGACTGTCATACAGGACCTGACTCCTGCATCTAAGGGGTGTGCACCCTATGGATCTCTTCTTGGTTTGTCCTGCCCTACTGTACTGTCTCTGTGATCAGACTGGCTCACTCTAATGCCACCCAGATGTGACAATTACGGAGGTGAGGTGACACTTTCCCAGTGTTCTTTTACCCACAGGGGCTTTCCAGTAAGCACACACTGGGTTCCCATCTACCCTGGTCCCAGTGCATGTCTGGGGTGACTTCCTGTGCTGTCCACCGTATACTGTCTTCCTCCTGTCCCTTCCTGGACTTTCTGGAAGCAGACATGTCCCTGATAGCTCACAGTCTGTGTGGTTCCTTTCCCCTCTGCTCAAGGGAGGTCACACACCTAGCAAATCCAACAGTGAAACCCCATGGTGCAGCAAGATTCTGGGTAGATGGGGAGTCGACACCTGTGGGAGAGCACGCAGTGGGTTCTCAGCCACTGGAACAATGGAGGCAAGGGACAGCCTTCCAGAGTCTTCCTCATGGAGGCCAGTGATGTCAAAGCATAGACCACAGTAGTGTTTGCAAATGGGGACGCTAAGGCTTGAGGAAGTTGAGGGAAAAGCTGTTTTGAATAAATATGTGGGATCCCTTGTGGGATCCCTTGTGGGATCCTTTGTGGGATCCAGACAGGGCAGGTCAAGCCTTCAGTGGAGGGCAACACCAGCTCCTGGGAATTTCTGGTTTTGGCTTTTTTGTCTGTTTTGCTCATGGGAATCTGAGGTAGAAAACCGCTCTCCTTGTTCAAGGTCTGCAGAGGACCCTGAGAGAGCAGGTGAGGAGGAAGTGGAGGCCTGAGGGCTGAACGTCCACTCCTCACCCTTGCTGGGCATGTGGGGCAAATCTCTCTCCCATTTGGTTTTCTTATCTGTAAAATGGGAGCAGCAGGACCCACCTCCCTGCTTGGGCTGTGAGTGCTCGATTGCTGGGAGCACCCTTGAAAAATGGTGCACACCGATGCAAGGCTTCTGTGAACAAAGCAGTCGGGAAGCTGGAAGCAGCACGTGTCTCGGTGTGATGGGGGGGTGAACCTTGCTCCATAGTTATCTCCAGCTCTGAGCCTCCTCTCCTGGGTTTTAGTAAGCCTGACGCTGAGAAATTCCACTTTTATGGGTGTTGTTGGTCATAGAGTGGGTGCTGGTATCGATCTGGAACACAGAGATGGCCCTAGAGGGGACAGGTCAAGATTGACCTACTTGTGAAGAGCTCACATCCTAAGCCAATTTTCCAAAGGTGAAATACCAGGAAACTCCCTTTCTTCATGATCTTCTAGGGAACCCTAAACACCTATCTAGATTTTTTGGTGGTTTTTAAGAAAAAGAAATTAAAGGTCAAACTAGGTGTGGTGTTAGGCACCTGCCAATCCCAGAGGCTCAGGGGGCTTTGGCCAACCTGAGCCACAAAGTGAGGCCTGTTTCAAAAGAAAAAGAAAAAAGAAGAAAAAACATTAAGGACTAGAGGTACCTTGGGACCGATGCCTGACTAGGATGTATGAAGACCGAGTTTCATCAAGAGAAGGGAAAGAGAAACATGGAGAAAAGGCCTAAGTTTCTTTACCCTTGAGCCTGAACAAGTGTGGCCAGGTGATCAAGGGCACCACAGGAGGAATGGAGCTCCCTGGGGACACACTGGCCTGCGGGATCCCACTGACTTGCTCACCAGTGTGTCTGCAGAGTGTGATGGATCTTGGCCCAGAGGTCCGTGGTGTTTATGTGAAGAATGTCAATTACTAAAAGGTATTGCCCCTAGCAGGACACTACAGGGTCAGTGAGACAGTCTAGTAGGTAAAGTTGATTGCTGCCAAGCCTGATTACCCAGTTTGAATCCCAGGACCCAATTCCTGCCAGGACCTCTGACCTTCCTTGTGCATGTTGTAGCACCTGTGTGCACACAAATACACACACTGAACAAAGACCTTTTTTGTTTATTTGAAATAGGGTCTCTCTCTCTCTATATATATATATATAGTTGTGGCTGTCTTGGAACTCACTATATAGACTTCAAATTCTCAGAGATCCTCCTTCCTCCCAAGTGCTGGGATCAAAAATATATGCCACCACATCTGGTAATAAATGTACTTTAAGAAAATAGTGATGACATTGTAAATTGGATGCCATTTTCTTCCCGTGGATATCTAAACTGGAGGTTTCCCCGTGGCCCTTCACTGTGTCCAGCCCAGGCTTCCCCCAGTACACCTCTTGTCTCATCAGCCACCCACTGTCTCCAAGCTGGCTCTAATGTCTCATGTGTTTTTCTAGTTCTTGGCTGCTCCGGCCCCAGCACGTTGCCCAGCTCACCAGATGCTAACAAAGAGCATGGTAAGGAACACCAGGTGGGAGGGGACGTGGGCGCCCTGGCAGTGCCAAGGAGCTAAAGTACAATAATTCCAATCAACAAATGACTCACTGAACTGGGTGTGGCGATACATGCTTGTCACTCCAGCACATGGGAGGTTGAGGCAGAGTGATCAGAAATCCACGGTCATTCTTTTTTCTTTTTCTAATTAATTAATTAATAATTAATTAATTTAACATGTGGGTGCTTTGTCTGCGTGTGTGTTTGTATAGCACATATATGCCTGGCATTCACTGTGGCCAGATGAGGATGTTGAATGTTCTGGAACTGGAGTTATGGATGGTTGTGAGCCACCATGTGGGTGCTGGAAATTAAACCTGGGTCCTCTGGAAGAGCAGCCATATGCTCCTAAGCACTGACTCATCTCTCCAGGCCTATTCTTGACTGCTTAGCAAATCTAAGGGCAGCAGATATATGAGACTCCATCTCAAAACACCAGAGGGAGGACAGGGAACAGAGGCGTAGGGAGGAAGTAAGGGGGAGGGGAGTAGGCAGAAAGTCATCATCAAAGAATCCCGGGGTGAACTTGTGGTAAAATTAAAAGAACCAGGAAATCTGATCAACTTACCTCTTCTCGTGGAGCCTGAGAAGTGGAACACAGGAAGAACAATGTTTCTTTAGTAATGAAATAATTTATTTGTTAATGGACGGACACATTGTTTACACACAGCAAAGAGTCTCTAAATCATGATGGTTCCTAAAAACACAATGCTGACTGCAGCCCCCACCCCCCAAAAAGCACCACTCTCCACAGGCGTAACACAGGTTTACATTGGCACCATATTTACATAAAGAAACATCTGGAAACACATTTCCCATTCTTCACCTGCGCCTCTCCTGTGGAGGCTGATCACCTTTAGAAAGATGGTCCCCCAAAATAGCCACTCAGCAACAGACCAGGAGCGCCAATTCTAGGAACAGTGGTGGAGGCAAGCTTGGCTTTTGGATCAGAGCTAACATGAAGAATGGCCACTTGAGCCACTGCCCTCCCAGACACACCTTAGGACAGAGCCTTTCCTAATTCTCATTGTGTGATTTGGAGATACCATACACACTCCATTTCCTTGGCCATCCATGATCTGAACATAATGGTGCCAATCAACTATTTCTTCTTTTAGAAGACCACAGCAAAAAAAAAAAAAAAAAAAAATTATTAGAAGTATTGATGAGTCACATTTCACACCACCTCAACCCAGATCTTTGAAAATGATAGGCTGTAGACTACAGCGCTCTGGGCACACAGAACGAGAGAAGCCAGCACACAGCAAAGGTGCCTGGGTTGTCTTCTCCCATAAAGCACTAAGCAGGGAGTAGCAGCTACAGAAATACCAAAGAGATACAGAGAAATAATAGGAAACACACAGGGATGGTAAGGTAGGAAGACAACACTATGTAGCCACCTCAGTAAGAAACAGAAAACATGATTTTGGTGATAAATTACAAAGCACAATAAAAGTGGTATTCCTGCAATATAGCATGGTATAAAACCTTAATGTGTCTATATACGCTCTTCGAAAAATAAGTTCTCTCTTGAAGGGACAAGGAAGAAGAGGGAAAAAGTCCACACAACTCATCGTCAAGTTCCCAAGATATTGCTAGAAGGTTTTGAGTATCATATGCCAGCCATCCCCTGTGTTCTTAGACCCCCAATGCCCTTGGCCACATCAGAGATGGGGAGAAAGGCCACATGAAACCCAGGGAAACCTCGGCTTCCTTTGAACACAGCAGGGGGTAGATGGGGGAAAAAAAACCAAAAAAAAAAAAAAAAAACAAAAAAAACACAAAAAAAAGACACTACTTTAAAACCAAACAATAAAACTACTCCAGCAGCCACAGCAAGGTTGGGCCTGCCCAACTCATCTGTCCCTGCTGGAGTTATCCCAGACTTAAGTCAATAGGGAGAACCCAGGTCCTGTTAGACCCTGATAGCCTTGCTAAGGCAGCAGCAGGTCTCCAAAGGCAGGGACAGTCAATATAACCGGTCAGCCGAAAGAAAACCCAAATCAAAACGTGTTGGGTGCTTGTGAGCGCATCCAAAGCCAGGTCTGTGTTTTTCAGGACAATATGGGCAAATGTTTCCTGTAGCATGAAACTAAGTGATTCTGTTTTTCCCATTAGCATGTGACAGTGTTGGTGAGTGCAGCTTAGATCTTAGCTTTAAAAGGAACTTTCACATAAAAAAACACATTTCTGTTCATTTATAATGTCAAAGTCTTAACGGCTGGGGTGCACACCTTTGCCCCCCACCCCTTACCAACCTTAACAGAAAGGCTTTTCATTTTGCTTAAGAAAACAACAGCCACCCTCAAGACTAGCTCTAGGCAGACATGCTGGTGATCAGTGAAGGAGAGAGTAGGGTGGGAATTAGCTGCCCTGGGCTAAACCTGTGGGTCCCCTAAAGCTACAGTTTTGGTCAGAGAAAAGCCTGCCTACCACACTGACTCGGTCTACCTCAAACTTCCAAAGCTAGGCCTGACCTTGGCAGTTAGTCTGACATAAGTGCTTTACACATACAGAGATCTACCACACATATTTGCAAGGACCAGACGAACAGGGCAAAGGTCAAATAATTACTGCTTTATGTTGGGACAATACACTTCCTATTTCAAACAAAAAAACAAAAAAAAAAAAGAAGAAAAAAGCAGTCCAACTCAAAGTTGGCTAAAACATAAGGTAAGGCGTCTCAGCATCTTCTAGGGACATAAACACAAACACAACTTTGTCCCTGCCCTCCCTGTGCAGGCCCCAGCTGCTCCCACGGTCTTGACCTGGATGCCCTCTGGGTCTAGTGGGTGGGGTCTGAAGGGGACCTCAAGGCACAGCTCTATCCTCTAGACAAAGGGCAGAGGGCAGCTCCATGAACACTATCACTCACTCAAACTCTGGGACTTTACAAATGGACCCAAGTTGTGTTTCTGTGCTAATTTTCAGCTGGTATTTGGGAAACACTCCAGCGAGGGGGTGGGGAGGAGACGACAAAAACAGGACTCGGCTCGGGGATCATTAAGGAACCCATAACTCCCACAGATCATAGTGATCTCGTGTGGTCAGGACTGCTCTCATTGCCAGGGTCTGTTTGGATCTGAGGAGGTGCGTGACTATGTAGCCGCCTGCTGCCAAGTCAGCCATGGAGCCTTTAGGTGGCACCTGTGGATCTCAGGAATGTTCTGTTACTCCGTGACACAGGCTCGGATCTGAGCAGGACACAGATTTTACAAATGGTTCTGACTCAATGAAAAAGATTCACCAGAGGCTGAAAACATCCAGACCCCAAAATACAAATGCAAAAATATTCAGGGGGATGAACTAATTTTATAGACAGCTAAATACAAAGTTTCTAGAACATCTATAAAAGCAGTCATAAGAATTTATATTCCATTACATTAGTTTATATAAAATGAATAAATAGTATTTATAGGTTTTGTGTGTCTTATGTACATACACATGTGCTCTGGTTTAGCTTAAATAAAAATGCCACAAGGAGGGGAAAAAACATCCTTTTAAGCCATTGATCCAGAAGTCTCCAGAAGGAAGCTTCCAGATGTATCCAAAAATAACTCAGCAGGAGGTTTTGGTGACATGGGGATCCTCCTGTTACTTGCCACAGAGAAGAAATGTGGCCTCTTTCTCTCAGAGACAGTGGCTACTAGCTCAGCCAGAGCCAAAACTCAGTTATTGCTGGGAGTCCAACAGGAAAACAGGCTGGAGTGGGGACCGTGGGGACCGTGGGGACAAAGAAGCATAATCACTTTTGTTATGTGGGCAATGGAGATCTCATCTATCTCTGAGGTAGGACAATGTTCCAGAGACAAGTAGCATCAACAAACTTGGGGCATGGGGGTGCCTTGAGACACAGCACACAGCCAGGTCCCCAGAACAGCACGCAGGGGGCACACTGCTCTCCTGAGCTGCCGAGTGCCCCGCTTTTAAGCAGGGACACTGTGGCACCGCGGCTGGGCCGCAGCAGGGCTTGCTGGAGGTATTCCTGGCTTCTCAGTGCCCTTCAGTTTTGCTTTCAAAGCTTCCTTTGGGGTTTCTCAGATAGAGTTTTCTTTGAGAAGTTTGTTTGCTTCAGTTTCCTATGTGCCAGACAAAGCTTGAACTTCTCTCCTGGGCGAGTACCATCATGAGCCAGAAAACTAAGAAAGGCCTGGCCAGCTGAAGGAGGACAATGCACAGGGGGCTGCTGAGAGCTGAAACCTGTTTAGGGCTAAGGATTCTTGGGTGCTTCAAATTGACTGGAATGTATGGTCTCTCAGCGTCGACATGGATGGACAGAGAAGCTATTGACCACACCAGAACCATAACCCTACGTGCTTTCTGCAAAATGGACAGAGCTGATTTTGGTCAAGGTGGTATGCGAGGTTTGCGTGCAAGGGCATCTGGGCAGGTCTGGTACACTACCTAATCAGGAGTGGTGGAGAGGACCCGCAGGCCCTCCTATAGCCCCAGACCTGCCTTGTGCCCGTCCTGGAGCTTGGCTCTCTTGATACTGGCACTGGAGTAGCCCTCGTCACTGCCTAGGCTCTGCATGCTGTCTCGCTCGTCTGAGTCACTCAGGCTGCTGCTCCAGCCCAGGTCCCCAGTGAGGTAGTCTGTGCTCTCCACGTCCACGTCCACATCCACATCCACGTCCACGTCCAACTCTTCTGCAGGGGATGAGACACATGGGTGAGGACCTGCTGCAGAGCCCTGGGTATACCTCAGAGTTTCCCACTTCCCTTCTAGGGCACTGCTATCTAAGTCTTGCAGAGGGGACCACACCAACCCTGCTGCTCAGTTCCTAAAGGCCTGAGCCCTATCTTTAATAGATTTTTGTTGCAATTTTATTTAGTGTGTGCATGCGTGCACAAGCAGAGGTTAGAGAACAACTTTCTGGAGTTGGTTCTTTCCTCCCACCAAAGTCCTAGGGTTCAAACTCATGCTTAGCACCTTTACCCCCAGAGCCGCTTCAACAGCCCCTATGAGCCCTGCCTTATCTGTTCTGGGGTTGGCTCTGTTGCCGGAAGCCCCTGTGGCAGGTATGGCTCACCCCTGTCTGAGTCAGAGCGTTCCGAGGACACCACAGAGCCCACGCTGTCCATCCGAGTCCTCTCAGCACCCAGTTTCTCCAGCCGCCGCCTCAGGTGCCGCTGCTCCCGCTGAAGCTCACCTATTTGGTGGACAGCTTTTCTGTGACAATCTTCAAGTTTCTGCAAGTCAAAGGCTGGTTGTTGGAGTCTATATAGTGTGTTGTACACCAGCAAAGAACCTGGCCTTCCAGCAGGGAAATGTGCTATATGTATGTAGCTAGGAGGCAGGTGGCATGTTCCCTGTCAAGCTTCTCTCCTAGACTGGGAGTTGGCCGGCCAGTTACTGGGTCTTTGCCTAACATCAGCATGCACTGTGGGGCTGGCTTGTCACAGAGATACAGGGAGAGTTCAAAAGTTTGAATCTTATACCCCTTAACTTTGGTAACCCAAAATAATACAGACCCCAGGCCTGGTCTCCATTTCTGCAGCAACCCTCTGAATGCCTCTCAGAACTGGAAAGACACGTGAGCTACGAAACACTTCCATTTAAAAAACAATGACAATAAAAGCTGCTTATCCCAGCACAGTCCTGATTACAAAGCAAGTTCTCACGTCACACCAAACCCCAATTAACTTCTGTTGCTATTGGAAAATCAGAGCCCTTTTAAAGACCTGAACTGTCCAACAGAAACATCTGGAAGCTCAATTCCACAGATGACTTATTCCTACAAATCTGCCCCCAGCTCCTCCTATTTTGCAGATAATTAACAGGAGTGTTTAATTGTACTGTTTTGCTTCTAACTGAGGCTCTCTCCCAGGGATATCCTGTATTCAGGCTCCTAACCATTAATAAAATGCTATTTGTCTAACCAAGCTATGGTTGAATGGTGGTGCTGGCTGTGGCTCAGTAGTGCACACAGAGAGTCAGCACAGACAGACATCATGACGTACTCAGGGTACACAGATGTACAAAGACCTGGTTCTCTTGAGGAGCACAATTCTGGAGATGCACAGCTACCACACAGGACACTGACAAGTGTACCATGTCCATCAGTGAGTGGTCAGTAAAAGACTTCAAGCACTGGGAATCTGGTGCAGAGATCTGCAACCTGAAGGAAAGGCTAGCCACAGAGGGGACAAAGTACTGCAGTGGGCTGCTACAGACAGGACAGAGACCAGGTGGCAGATGGTCCCAGAGTCCCTGAGGCATTTAGAATGAATGTGTGTAACTGAGCTACAGCAGGTTTGATTCTCAGGGTACAGTAGATGTGTGTAGGGGTGTGAAGCATGTAGGAGACTGTGGGGTCTTTTTCAGTTAACAGTGGTGGGTACAAATGGGCACAGGTTAGGCTGTGAAACACTGAGGTGCTAGTGATGTGGGTACCAGTGGCTCAAGGCATCAGGCCCGAATTTCTGACTAGACCTTTTAACTGGGTTTCTGCTATTGGGGAGGCAGGTGAGGTAGAGGATCCCAAAGACCATCCTGGAGATGCATCCATGTTTGTCTCTCACAGTAGCTGAGAAACCTCCACCAGGCCTGAGGGGCAGAGCAGTGGGCCAAGGCACCTACCTTTATGTGCAATTTGGCTTTTGTCAGCAAACTCAGTGTGGTGTGTCGGCTTGACTCAGGGTCCAGTGGCACCAGGTCCTTCAACTTCTCTAGACACAAGCGGAGATGAGCACGCCTGTGGAGACAGAGTCACAGCGGCACTTGAGACCCCTGCACAGGTTATCAAGTGTGTGACCACCAGACCCAGCAAAGGCTGGTGCCAGCGGTCCTGTGTAAGGCCAGGGCTGCAGTGAAACTCAGGGTTTCTAGGCTGGTTCCATATGTAATTCTGAGGTGTGGAGTATAAAATCTGCTTGTATCAGCACTTTTTATCAGCTCCTCCTGACTGAGAAGATGACATGCCCAGGAAAAAGTCCTCAACCTGTGTTTCTCTTCCTAAGTTATGGAATCTAATCATTACTTTGCATAAATTTTTATGTTTGTAGCTATTTACTGAGGTTTTTTCTAATATATATATAAGAACAAAGATGGAACCCACCCAAACAACCACTGTTAGGAACATTTAAATAAGTTCTGGTATATTTGCATGGGGAAGACCTGCAGCTATGAAAAAGATTAGCCTGTGTTCTATGGTGGTGATCCAAGCCAAGGCAGTCCGCTGTCTGCACCTGGCAGGAAAGCAGGATCCATATTCATGTGCTTCTGTGTGCATGAGTACGCAACAAGTCACCAGAAACCAGTGCCACTGGCTGGGCAGAGCAAAGGCAGGCATGTGGGCACATAGCAAGGAGGGATGGGTGTTTCTACTGAAAAATTTTTGGTATTTTTTTTTTTTTTTTTTTTTACTGTTATTCAAACAGCTAAACACGTTTTTCTCCCACATGTGGGGCAAGTGCATCACAGAGGATACTGACAAATGTGCGGTTGTGCTGGACAAAATGTGAAGGGACCACAGCCACACACAAATCCTGTGTCACAGAATGACCAGAAGCACAGGAGCCCCCACAAGGTCCGATGTTTACAATTCATGGAATCCTTGGTTTGGACTTCACTCTGCAATGGAACAGATTCTATGAATCTGAGAAATGGCCAACTTCCAGGCAGGTGTCTAAGTGAGTCCACCAACTTCTTGAAGCCTTCCTGAGTCATCCTAGCCCACAGTGAATCTTTATTTCTGGGGTTCTCCATGTGGTTTGGTGTCTGTTTCTCAACCCTTTACTCAAACTTCTTGGGAAGCTTAGCTGAGGCTTACTCACCGAAACTCACTTAATGTACACTGGATGACTGTGTCAGCTGTTCCTGTGGACTTTAAGCTTCTCAGAGACAGAGTCCAACTCATCACATCTACATAGAGGTTGGCCCTGAGCAATGCCCATTCCTACACACAGCCAGCCAGCCAGAGTGCCTCCAGCTGATGGGAAACAGTGCAGTGCCTCCCAAGACAGCACTAGAAAATGAGGCTTGGACCTCATTCTGAACCCCTGCCCCATCTGGATCATAGTGCTCTGAGGGCCTCTGAGCTCAAGGAGCACATTGAAGGGGGCCCCTGTAAAGGCCTGGATGCTGGCTGTGAAGTCTTGACCTGTGGAAGAGCCTGCAGCCAAGACTCAATAGTATTAGCTATCCACTGGGGTGGATACCGACATTGGATACTATTCCAACACAGATCATGTCATCAGAGATAGCACATGAGCAGAAGCAAGATACATGCACATATAATGAAATATTTACTTGCACAGGAGAAAATTAATACTCAAGAAGCATCATGAGGGTTAAGAGCACTGCTGCTCTCCCAGAGGATCTGGATTTGGGTCTCAGCACCCACTGGGCAGATCGGGCACATATCCACAGAAGCACATAGTTCTGTTTGGTTATGACAGGGTTTCTCTGTGTAGCCCTGATTGTACGCTGTAGACCAGGCTTGCCTCAAATTTAGAGATCTGCCTGCCTCTGCCTCTTGAGTGCTGGGATTAAAGGCGTGTACCCAGCTTGGAACATAATTTTTTTTTTAAATCTAAAAAAGGAGAAACTATGAAAAATACCACTAGTGACTATACAGTGACATGACTTGTTTGCACTAACTTACCTCTGACTCCGTAGACGCTTACCAGCCTGCTTGCTATTTGCAGACTTGTCCACCGGGACAAGTCTGTCACATTGTCCTGTGATGTGGCCATACATCCTCACACAGACTGGCAGTATATAAATTATCACTGTATCCATGGGTCATCTTACTACCTCATTACATGGTCTTCTGTTACCAAGAGTGGCCTTTAGCTCCTGTCCCAGCAGGGGAAAGTGGTGTCAAACAATGGCTCCTCCCGCCCCCTCAGCCATATTGCCTTGAACTTAGGTAATGAACTTGGACAGCTTCCTGCTGGCTCTTCAGGGGGAGTGCTGAAATTGGTACATGTAGACAAAAGGCTTGAGTCTACAGCAGCACAAGAAGTCATACTTTCACCTGTACTGCCCGGCACTGCCCTACACTGCACCACAACACACCACACTGCCACTGCCCTACACTGCACCACAACACACCACACCACCACTGCCCTACACTGCACCACAACACACCACACCACCACTGCCCTACACTGCACCACACCACACTGCCTTACACTGCACCACGCACCACACCACACTGCCTTACACTGCACCACGCACCACACCACACCACTACTGCCTTACACTGCACCACAACACACCACACCGCCACTGCCCTACACTGCACCACGCACCACACCACACCGCCACTGCCCTACACTGCACCACGCACCACACCACACCGCCACTGCCCTACACTGCACCACGCACCACACCACACTGCTACTGCCCTACACTGCACCACACACCACACCACACCACCACTGCCCTACACTGCACCACGCACCACACCACACTGCCACTGCCCTACACTGCACCACGCACCACACCACACCGCCACTGCCCTACACTGCACCACGCACCACACCACACCGCCACTGCCCTACACTGCACCACGCACCACACCGCTACTGCCTTACACTGCACCATGCACCACACCACACCGCCACTGCCCTACACTGCACCACGCACCACACCGCTACTGCCTTACACTGCACCATACACCACACCACACCGCCACTGCCCTACACTGCACCACGCACCACACCACACTGCCACTGCCCTACACTGCACCACACACCACACCACACCGCCACTGCCCTACACTGCACCACGCACCACACCGCCACTGCCTTACACTGCACCACGCACCACACTGCTCTACACCACAATCACAGTGCTTACAGTCAAGAGTGGCCTGAAGCAGCAGTCCACATGGACCATCCACAATCCTCTCAGTTGGCAAGCACCTCAGGCCCTGTTTTAGTTACTTTTCCCTCCTGCATCAGTCAAATGCTATACAAGCCAAGCTCTTGCGCCCCCCCCCCCCCCCCCCCCCCCGACTCTGAACAAGCTACCTAGTTCCGGGGCCTCTATCCCCGCATCTGGAGAATGTGACAGAGCCCTGTCCCAAGACCTGCGCGGCTCTACAGAGAGGTTGGGCTCTGATACATTGTAACCTGCCTCCACTGGCGTTATTCTTATAAAGGTCTTCTATACAAAGGATGTAACTGCCCTCAGCAAATATGAACAAGCAGGGTCTGCAATGTTCTTCCCAATCTCCAGCAAGCTCCGAGTCCTCACCAGGTAGCGGCTGACTGGTAAAACATTCAAAGAAAATTAACATCATCTGTCCTTGAAATAACTAGCAAGCAAGCTAACCCCTCTATGGGATATAGGCATTACTATGTGGAAGGATCAGCAAAGCCTTTATAAGCTAGTGAGTGAAACAGGAGGTCCCTCTGAGGTCCTGTGTGTCACGTGGCAGCAGGATCCAGGTCAGGAGAGAGGCATGTGTCTCACTTTCCAGGCGGCACGCTCTGGCATTCTGAAGTACCTCAGCCTCTCTCCAAACATTATTCCAAAGGTATTCTAAAAGCAAAAGGTGAGGACTCAGATCTCACTGGAGAGCTTAAAACCCCTCCTACAACAAGAGAAAAGTGAAGTTAAACACTTTGGGAAGGATTAATGGGAAGAAAACTATCAAATATTGCTGAAGGACAGGAAAATCTGAGTATATGGAAAAAATCCACACATTCCTGGCAATGACTCCTCAAAGCAGAAACGCCAGTGTTCCTCAGTTTAATACAAGTCCACAAAAACAAAATCCCAATGGTTTTCTTCTAATGATGGAAAATGAGCTTACACTTCAGCTATAAGAATACGTGTACGAGCCTGCCAGCATTTTGGAAGATGAGGAGGAGGAGCAGCTTCCCAGATGTGAGGCTGTTAGAAAGCTGGCCCGACCAGAAGCTACACCAGCATCGCAGCACACGTGGCAAGCACAACAGACCCTCGAGAGAGAAGAGCTGAACAGCAGATAAAGTGCACAGTGCTCAGACCCTGACAAGGCTGCAGGATCTGGTCTGGGAGTGGGCGGGTCACCACAAAGTAAAGGTCTAAAACATGCTCACATGCTGCACGTGCTGTTAGCTTTGTCCAGCTTTCCTTAGTCACGGAGAATGAAAACCAAAGAGAGAAGGGAAAAGGAATGCGGCCCGGGCTGGTGGAGTCGAACACGCTAGAGGCTCGTGCACCCAGGAACAGTCAGTATGAAGACAGTGCAGACAAGCACCACTCCAGTGCCCGCCCTCATCTTTCTGACTCACAAGCTGCTCTGTGAGCCCACTCTTTTGCAGGGCCTGACTTTTAAATAAAAACCCTAAAGCATGCAGAGCACTTGCTGGTCAAGGGGGCCACACCTAACCAAGTTCTAAGTGTCCTCCATGTGGCAAATGCTTTCTTAGGGGACTACTGTGCACTGTGCTTCTTCTTTCCCCCTGGGCCCTGGGGCAATGCTGCAGAAAGCAAGCCCCTAGCTCTCACCCCAAGTGTCTGGATGGGCTTCCTTTGCCCTCTTCCTCAGCCACAAGCCCCTCAGAGCACCCTAACTGCACTCTATGATAGTCTGCTTTCCTTTCTAACTGGGTCACATTTACTGACCAACTCACACTGAACTTTCTATGTGGCCAGCTTACTACCAAGGACAAAGAGATGCCAAATTTTCTGTTTCTCAGCAAACACCGAATCCCAAAGATCATACAGTGTCTGCCCATGCTGACAGGAGTCCCCCAGAGCATGATGCTCTTGACCTTGCTTAGTGCTGGCTTTTCACTAGAAGGCCTGTGATTAGCATTCCAAAAGGAGAGCGTGAGTCTTTGGTGTTTTGTCTCTCACCATGGTGTGTGCACAGACTTACTTCAATGGTCCAGGCCCCCTTCAGGATCACTGATGTGCATAGCTGTACTGTGTGGAGTCAGAAGAACCAAGTCTGACCAAGGAATCAGCCTTCATGAAAGTGGGTAGGGGTCTCAAATGGTTTTGTGTTGAAAACAAAGCCTTGCTGAGCTAAACAGAACACCCTGTGAAGATTACTTTAAGGGAAGTCCTGCTTTAAGGGAAGGTCTGTTTCTTCCCTTCCTTCCAGAGCGATGTCTTGATCAACCACTGTAGAGGAGTGTCACTAATTTGGTTGAAGCTCTGGAGGAATCCTCATCACCATGCTGATAAATCTGTAGAAATACAAAGGCAGCAACATGCCCAGGGATTGCAGCTGTGCCCCAGCTCCACGAGGAGACACGCATTGTCCTTGACTAAACTAGGAACTACATAGTCGCTTCCTTAGTGTTTCCTTCCCAGGCTTGATTTTAATATAAAATAGAATCTAATGAATACCTACTATCTCTATTTCATCTGTGAATGTTAACTCTGGCAATGAAGTCACAGAAGCCCTCAGAGCCCGAGGCAGGGGACTGGAAGTTGGAGAAGCAGATAGCACAGGCCTCTTCTCCTAACCCCCAAGAAAATAGCACCAGAGGTAAGCACCAGAAAGAAGGGTCTAGTGGTATATCATCAGGCAGCCTGCACCTGTACACCGATCCCTGTACTGGAGAGAGAGCCTCTGGCTGCCTTCACTCCATGTGCCAACAGTCAAGAATTTATTATGGTATCTTAGAATGAAATCTGAATCTTGTCAAGGGTATGCAGAAGCTGAGAGCTGATGCACAGCAAACCCTGGCCCTGTGTACACCACACCCAGGGCCTGCACACACAGTTTTTGATATAAAGAACATGACCATTTAAAAAGTCAGAAACCTAGGGAAACAGTTCCAGGGACCTATGATTATCAAAGCATTATCCATAACAACAACTGGAATGGTTTCTAATGCCAGGCTAGGCACCACCAAAATCCTACTTGACAAATGAAAACCATACCACAGGCCAAGGCTGAGAATCTTCAAAGAACACACACAAATCTTTAGCCACAGGGCCAGAAGACCCTGACCCTGACAAAGGCCACACCTACATTGCCCAGAAAACATGGGTGTCTGCTACTGAAGGAGTAGCCAGAGCTGCCTTGTGGGAAGGCCCCTGCTGTGGCACTGACCCTGACCCATCACCACAGGACTTCACGTATACCAAAGCAGTTCCCAGACAGAGAGAGAGCACAGCCCACACATGGCAATGAGAGACGGAAAGGATCCCTATGTTCTGAAGATACCAACCTGTTAACCATGGGAACCTACGGCACCCAAGAACTACACAAACCCTGCACACTTTTTGCAAGAAATGTGTAAGACTTACGGGGAAATGCCACAAAGCTTTGCTTAGAGACAGGAAAGAAGTCTGAGTCCTGGATAGAGGATCTAGTAGCTTAGCACACACACTTTTTTGTTTTATTCTTTTTGAGACAGGGTTTCCTCTGTGTATCCCTGGCTGACCGCTGACCTAGAACTAGCCTTAAACTGAGAGATCCATTCCCTCTGCCTCCTGAGTGTGGGGATCAAAGGTCTGTGCCGCCACCACCTGGCTTAGCATATACTTTTAAAAGCTAATTATATTTAAATTATGCAGTTTCAACTTTTGAAATCCTAAGAATTTAGGAAACGGAAAATTAGAAGACTGATTTAAAAAAAAATGGAACTCTTTGACAGGTTACAACGATCTCAATACATGGAGACTGAGGTAGGAAGATCCCTGACTTCCAGGTCATCCTGGGCTATGCAGCAAATCTGAGGCCTGCCTGGGCTACAGTAGGGAAGTTCTGTTTCAAAAAAGCAAAGAGAAATCATCATAGGAAAGTACGGCCATGGAGGCTGGAGAGAAGGCTCAGCGGTTAAGGGCGCTGGCTGCTCTTCTAGGAGAATCCCTGTTTGGTTCTCAGCACCCACACAGTAGCTCGGCATAACCATCCATAGCTCCAGTTCCAGGGGATCTAACACCCACTTTTCAACTCTGCAGGTAGCAGGCACACACATGGTGCACATACATATGTGTAGGTAAGATACTCATACACATGAATTAAAATAAGTAAGTCTATAGATCAAAACAAGAAAAAACCTTGGATGGAAGCAGCAGGTAAGCACAACACTGGGCAGGAGCCATCAGTGAAAACTGGTGTCCTGAGGGTAAGTCATAAACTAGCCAGTCTTATCCTGTGAACTGTAGGTGCTCAGCAACACTGTCACCATTCTACACATCTTTCTTCTTATGGATGCCAGGCATTTAATTGCTGAGCCCCAACCTGGAGTAAGGCTTGTTCTGAACGTCTAAGGTGCCACAGAAACCCAAGGGTGTCTAATTCTACAACACCAAAGAGGGGAAAAATCCCATCTTAGAATTCTTTTTCTGGGATTTTATTTTGAGAGTCCCCACAATCTTTTTATTGCTATATATTTTTAAGATTAAAAATACTGTGTGGGTATGTTTGTGTACTCCATGCGTGCTTGGTACCCATGAATGTCAGATCCCCTGGAACTACAGTTCCAGACAGTGTGAGCAGCCTACCTGTGCTAGGAATGAAATCCCAGCACTCTGCAAGAGCAGCCAGTGCTCTTAGCCACTGAGCTATCTTTCTAGCTACACAGACAGACAGACAGACACATATCCCCTATGTGGATGGGGAGTATATCTTAGGTGACAGCTGGGCTGAGTCCAGCAGAGCATAAACTGGGTGTGCAGTAAATGCCAACAAGGGAGAGGGAGAAGGGTCAGAAACTGTACCCCCTTCCCCTAGGTGCAGTCTTCAAGGTTTGGCTAAACTACAGGACGTAGGTCTTACTTCCCTTACAGACCACATATGCTAACCAGGCAGAGAACTTGTTAGCACATTGAAGACCAAATTCCAAAAGGAACGGGAAGCAATCCAAGGTCTATGTAGCCAGTGCCGACTTCAAATCACAGACATAGACACACACACAGTCTCAGAACCTACCCCCACACATAGGCACCCCCCCCCAAACACTGGCACACACATGCACACACTGACATTGTGTAACATTCTCACAGAGGAAAAAAGAATAAAATCCCAGAAGGCCTTGGATGCAATCTGTTTTTCCTTTGCAATGCTGGGATGGAGCCCAAGGCTTGCATGCCAGGCATTCACTCTACCACGGAGCCCTGGCCCAAAGGGCTGAAATTGGATAATACAAACAAATGCCCGCACAAAAGGTCTAAAAGAAGGCTAACCTGAGGCAGAGACAGCATGCTTTACCTAGACTTTTGCAGAGACTCTAAGGATGAGGGAGACCACAGCTACCATCTTCTCCCCAAAGGAAATTCTGAGTTTCTAGCCCCTGATGTGTGAGCCCTGAAAGCATAAAGGCAGCTCAGACTCAGCACAGTCAATGAGCAGTGGAGAGGCCCACACGGGCACACTCACTGCAAGGGAGCAGAACTGACAGTTTGTTCTTCTCCTGCCTGCCTGCTCAGGTCCTGCTCTGCCTTCACAACTGTGACCTGACTTTCAGAGTCTGGGTCCCTTAGGAGGGTTTGCTGAGAACAGGGCCATCATTACAGCACTTCTTCCTGTTCACACAGACACGAAAAAGCCTTTCCACCTGGGTGGGTAGCCTGTATTTCAAATGGATGGATGATGCTAGGGGCACAGAAACAAGACTGTTCCTGGTCTCAACCCAGCTACACATGAGAGTTACCTGTGGAGCTTTTGAAGAATTATAGTGCAGAGCCTCAACCCAAAACAATTAAATCTGAATAATTACATGAGGGTTAATGGTATTTGTTTTTAAATTTCCCCCCAAAATTATCGTTTCTCAGTATAGTAGAGGCCTGCGGTTATGTTAACTTTTTTTTTTTTTTTTTTTTTTTTTTTTTTTTTTTTTTTTTTTAAAGTAAGTCTTTACTGCTAGGCAGTGATGGTGCACATCTTAAATCCCAGCACTTGGGAGGCAGAGGCAGGAAGAGCTCTGAGTTCGAGGCCAGGAGTGGAACATAGTGAGTACCAGGACAGTCAGAGCTTCACAGAGAAACCCTGTCTAAGCCACCCCCCCCCCCCCCCCGCCTCAAAAAACGTTTTTAATAGAGATGGGAAATTTGCCTTGAATATTTCATGGGGAAGGATGGCAAGTGTAGAAACCTAGAGGCTGGGTAGACACACAGAACATTACATTTGCTTTACCTTTGTACATTAAAATTTTTTCCATTAAAATTTTATTTTACAGAATCAATAGAAATAAACAGTTGCTCTCTGCCCCAGACAATACATGTGTTTATGTACAATGCATTTAACATATTTTTAAACATTAAAAGTTTGCCAGTAGGTCTAAAGTGCAACGAAGCTGAGACCTGCTGGGCAACATCAGTGAGTAAAGGGCAGCTTGATCTGGAAGCTAAAGGTTTAGGTGAGGAGCAGGCAGCAATCCAGGACTCAGGCTGGGTTTGGAGCAAGGTGACAGGCAGAGGGTCCAGACCTCCAGTCACCATCTTCCCTATTTTTCACATGCACACTTGCCTGAATTGAGACCTTTTCATGTACGTGTGATTAAGAGCAGACCCATGCGCAACACCTCACTATCTGTGGGAGTCACCTAAAGGCATTCCCTGAGTGGGTGGGGTGACGGGGGGCAGCAAGCTCTTCACTCATCTGGTGATGTGTGCACACCACTGGTTAGAGAGCTGAGTGAACGCCTATCTCAGGGGTCACCATTGGGAATGGGGTGGGGGGTTAAAAGGGTGATGAGTGATAAATGCATCCAACTCAAGATCCCCCACTCACCTGTTCTTCTCCATTTCATTGTGAGTTGATCTGGAAAAGAAGCAAGAAAATAAGATTATTCTTGTCTTTCATAAAACCAACTATTCTTGTGTTAAAGAGTGACATCAAACTGCACATGGTGGCCCTCGCCTTTGATTCCAGTACCGAAGGAGCAGAGGCAGGTGGATCTCTGTGAGTTCAAGGTCAGTCTGGTCTACAGAGTGAGTTCCAGGACAGCCAGACTTATGCGATGAGACCCTGTCTCAAAATTTTCAAAAAGTTCCTTTAATACCAAAATAACTGAAAGTGTGTGTGCGTGCGTGCGCGTGTGCGTAACACAATGTTAGTATCTTTTTAGTATTGCCCTCCATCTTACTTTCTGAGACCTGCTCTGGCTACACTGGTGGTCAGAGAGCCCTGTGGTTCTGCTTCCATACACACTGTGCTGGGGCAGAAATGTCTGCTCCCAAGTCTGAATTTTACATGAATGTTGGGCTTTTCATGATTGTAAACAAGCACATTACCTATACAGCTATTTCCTTAACCCTCATTTTAACCTTTTTCTATAAAGTTGGTGGAGAGAAGGTAGATGAGGGTGATCTCCTAATTAAAAGTCTCTAAAATACAGTTGAAGGGGCTAGAAAGATGGCAAGGTGATTAAGAGCACTTGGGATCTTACAGAGGACCCAGGTTCACTTCCTACCACCCACATGGTAGCTCACAACCATCTGTAACTCCAGTTCTCCACGGGATCTAATCCCCTCTTCTGACCTCTGTGGGTACTGCTCCACACATGATGGATGTGACATACATGCATACAAAACACATATAAATAAATACAACTCAAGGAACTCCAGTGACTTATTAACAGGCACACAGTCTTTTATAAGGAGGAAGAGGGTCACTTACAAAACACAGTTGTATAGTGTGGTGTGTCTTGGAGTTGCACAACACTACAAAGCCTTCTTTATGTTATCTGTAAAGTCATGGGGATGGTGTCATGCCCCCATCCTACCTCCTAAGGGCAACATATACTAAAACATGATGCTGTTGGTTACAGAATCTAGTTTTAACTAGTAAAATAACTCCTCCTCAGTTCTGCTCCTGAATTAAATGTCCCACGCACAACCTCCCTCCAGAATGCCGCTGCGGTCCCCAGCAGTGAGGTAAAGCAGGGATTTGCCCTCCATGGTGCTATAGGTGAAATAATTTTACTATCTCGTCCTTAGTTAACCTCTCTGCCAAATGGAAATAAAAATAATTGCCAATAATTCACTAAACAAGCATGGATCAATGAGGAAGCAACTGTAAAAGTGACTGGTAAGGCTCGGTTGAAAGGCATGCTTGCCAAGAGACCCATGATTAGTGTTTATAGTTTAGCCAGAGGACTAAGCCTTGCCTTAGACTTCATGGACAGGTTCCACAGTCATGAGAGTCAACATGATCCCTTGTACATCCTCATGTGGCTTCTCTATAACCAGGCATAAATGTGAAAAAGACTCAGTCTTTGAACCTATCATGTGGAATTCTGTGCAATCTAATTGGCTCTGGTTGTGAATGCTGTTAGCCCAGGAGGTAAAGCCTTGTGGCAGCCATGATGAATGCTCGGCCATGTATGGGATCATTGGTACCACAGCCAAGTTTACTCAGAGCATAGATCAGGATAGTGTATATATCTGTGAGGGGGTATAGGGTTGTCTTCAAACAGGAAATTTCTAGCCCAGCATTAAAGTTTCTCTTCTAGAGATTGGTGAGAAGGCTTAGCAGATAAAGGCGCTTACAACAGCACCGGATGACCTTTCCTGAGTTTGAGTCCCAGGACTCACCAACCAGGAGAGAACCAATTTCTCAAAGCTGTCCCCTGAGTTCACAGGAAGACTGGCACACATGCACCTACACACATACACAAATAACTAAAAATGTGATAAAAACAAACTTTTCTCTATAAGGCTCCAGAAGATTAATTTCTATTCACAAGATAGAAATTAATTTCTTACAAGAAAATAATGATGCCATTTAAAGTTTTATTTCTAGGACCACCAGTTTTCAGTTGGTTCCCTGGGTTCTCCATTAATCTGGCTTATGGCTGTCTTTTGGCTGGCTGGGACCCTCCATTAACAAGAATCTGGCCTGAACTGTAAACACAGGGCATTTTACCTTTAACTGGGAATTCTAAATTCAAAGTCTGACAAGGTTTTGTTTTTAATGGAGCTGGTTAAGACTTCCCTGTTAACTGCAAAGAAGGAGCGACCCCACCCTGTCCCTGATAGTTGGGAGGAGAAAGAGCATCTAGGGTACTCTTAACAACATCTTCTGGATTCTTTGAAGAGCTACAGACAGACTGATGATTTGTAACTACATAAAAAAAAATTCTGAATCCCTAGGACAAACTTTACTTACAAATTTTAAATTATTTACTTACAAATAATGCTTTGCAATTTTTGACTCAAGTTTTAGAAATGACATGTTTTACTTGATTACTTAATAGTGTTGAAGACATGGTTCCTTTTAAAGGGGGACGGTCATCTAAAAGGTGGAACTGAAGTATGCTTGGCCTGCTGAAACTGAGTTAGTCACCCCACTGAAGAGTGAGCACCAAGACTTTAATTAAGGCATGAGAGAATGCACTGATACTCTGTGGCAAACCATTCTCCATGCAATCAGCAAGGACTCTGGAATGGCCATGAGGTCAATCCTAACCTACGACAGCATACTCTAATAAAAAGATAACTCAGCCCAATGCAGTATGTGGAAAGGTTCCTCGTGTCAGGCCGGCTTCAGAGCCACTCCTCATAAAATAGTCCAGTGACCAAGACTTGGACTGGACTTCCTCTTTCACATCAGTGGTACAGCCTGCTTAACTCACGTTAATGAAATACACTTCTGAAAACTCCCCCATAGGCAGAGGCATGTGTATGCAGTTCCAGATCTTTAAGAAGCTAAGGCAGGAAGAACTTCAGACTCAGGAGTTTAGGATAGCCTGGGCAACAGGACTGTCTTTACCTTTTTTTTCCTTTCCCAGTGCTGGGACTAAACCTAGGGCCTCACGCATGCTAGACAAGCACTATACCACTGGAAAAACATCAGTGGAAAAGAAAAAACAAAGCTCTCAATAGTCATTCTAAATAATAACTAAGTGATTTTTTAAAACCATTAGGAAAGAAAGACTCCTGTATTTCTAATCTCGTAGTTCTCTGGATGATTCCAAAGCAACTGACATTTACTATACTTACTATTATTATTAATTCTTTTGACAAAAGCAGTTTTAAAACAAATTGTATTTACGGTTCCTAAGAAGTTTGAAATAATGGCTGAATCTAATTTTTTATTGTCCAAAGCAAAGTATTTCCTCAGTCTCCACAAGCAAAGAGCATACTATTTCAGCCTGAACATGAACATATTATTGTGAAAGTGTCTGCGAGCTAGAAATACCTCCCTGGCCTTCTCATTTCAAATTTATGGTCACATGGCCCTGGGTAGGAGGGCTGATCCTTACTGGTGCCCAGCTCCTCTCTGATGGCATTCTCCCCAGGTGAGGGATGTGCCAACAGCCATGGAAGAGACCATTCCTACAAAAAACTACCTGCTCAGACTTTAACCCCTGGACTCTGAGGGCTCCTTCCCACACTGAATGCATCACACCCATTCACTATTAGTTAAGTACAGGACAGCTACAGCATCTATCTCTAAGAACAGAAAGCAAGCCTCTTAACAAGGGTTTTTAGATTGTAGCCACTTCCAGGAGTGCTGTAGGCTATGGCAAGATACGGACTCTCAGCAGGCCTTTTAAATCATGCTTCTGGGACCAAGTCACAACGCCTTCCTCCTCTCTACTCCTTAACACCCCCAGCAACCTTCCCATAAAGAGAAAACATAGTATCTAAGACTAGCAAGGTGGACCATCCCTCCCAACTCAGAGGTGTTAATAACAAAGGCAAGAGAATGCATTAGTATAGAAAACAAACCTCACATCAGGCCTTTAAGTTCTTCTATGGGAAACTGTTACAAAATGCTGTGGAGCCCTTTCTGACGCCACTGTTTGACTCATGTCATGTCAACATCCTCTTTAAAGGCTATAGTGCCCATGTGCAGCACTACTGACTACCACCACCAGGCTATGCTAGAAGAGAGGACCGACCAGGAAAACACAGCAGGTCATTACTGGGTCAAGTCCGCTCTTCTTGTGACTTTGTCTATTGTGGCACAGTGTGAGGCTCAGTCTGTGGGTGGGGTCAGCCAAGGACAAGGTGGGTGAATTATAGGTGTGAATGGGCCCTTCCTGGATTAGTGGTCTGTATTCAGTTACAGAGGCTACCCTATATGACACTTTATGTGCTTGTGGGAAGTTATTCATGATGGGGAGCGATTAGGATTCTAAATTGCTGATGAAAATGTCAATGATTTTAGGCCTGGACTACATTGAATGGCCCTAGTAACAAACAGATTCCTACCAACTAGTTAGGATTTTGTTTTTTAGACAGTATCTCACTATGTACCCCTACAGTCTCACATACAGTCTGGAATTCCCAATGTAGACTATGTAGGCCTCCATCTCACAGAGATCCACCTGCTTCTGCCTCCTGGGTGCTGAGATCAAGGATTTGCACCATCATGCTAGGCTCCAACTAGTATTTTAAGGACAAGGAGAGGCTATAGTAATCGTGACAAAATGTTATTGTGGACCAGGGGCTGTGAGTTCCTAGTCATTAACTAAACGCTGA
Organism: Phyllotis vaccarum; assembly: GCA_033318265.1. Lineage (NCBI taxonomy): Eukaryota > Metazoa > Chordata > Mammalia > Rodentia > Cricetidae > Phyllotis > Phyllotis vaccarum. Next base: position 65,447,993 of record JARWLC010000014.1, on the reverse strand, counting down.
GGTGAAATTCACAGCTTTTGAGGACTATATGGTAATCTACAAGGCTAACAGGAAAAGGCTGTAACTTGCTGACATCTGAATGTTACATGCACCTTCTCACAGAAGTGGGCTCTAACCTCAATCACTCTGCTCAGCCATCAGAAACAAAGGTCACAACTGGGTTATCAGACAAACTACTGCATTTAATTTACACACTAAATATAAATTTCTACCACCTGTGTCAGGCCAGATACCTCATTTATAAAATCTTCACTATGACCAGCAAAATCAACTGATAACATAATGCATTTTCAATGAAAGGAAACGAGGTAACTAACTCTGCTGCTGGAAAAGAAGGCAAAAGTAGGGACCCTGCTGCTATGCTAGTCCCATGGAGGTTTGCTTTGTTCAGGGGGTAAAAACTAGATTTTTTTAAAAAAGGAATGTAAGACGCTCCTACTTTCTCCGCAGTTTCCTCAACTTAAAAAGGGCTGCTTGGCACCATGTGTGCATTACCAGACCCTTAATGTATCTGTAGGGCTGGAGTCCTAGCAGTCAACTAACAATCAGCTGTCCTGCTAACTAGAGAAGGGGCACATTGAACAGTTACCTGCTACTGGTGCTGTTCTTCTTGGGCTTGTTCCTCCGTTTGAAGGCATCTCTGTCCTTGCTACTGTACGGCAACATGGAGGCATACCCATGTTCAGCTTCTAGAAAACCGAGGGGTCCCGTTAATGAATGGACCCAGAGCATCTGACACCCTGTTCCCACGTCCGTCTATCTGTCGGAGTCCAGGGCACCGGGCAGACGCAGGCAGGCGGAATTCTGAGAACAATGCCTGCTCTTTCCCGGCGTGGACGCCCTCGGTTCGGAGCAGGTGTGGAAGGTTCCAGCTGCTCGCCGACCCCCGCGCTCGGCTTTTGGGGCGCGGGCCCGGGGGTTGGCGCTCGCGGCCAGCCCGAGCCCTAACCACCCCAGCGGCCGCCCGCCCGGCCCGCAGCCCGCCGTGCACCTCTCTCTCGTCGCTCCAGGTAGTCGGCCGCCTCCAGCAGCAGCTGGATGTTCATCCTGACGGCTGTCGCCATCCTGCATCCGGAGGGCCGCCTCTCCGTGCCCGCGGGCCGTCGACCGGGATCGCCGAGGACTCGCTGCGCTGGCAAGCCAGGAGGGGCAGCGCTGGGACGGCACAGAGCCCGGATCCCAGCAGCGGCCGCCGAGTGTTTATCCCGACTCGCCGCCGCCCGCCCCCGGTCCCGTCTCTTGACAGGCCCGCGGCGGCGGCGGCCCTCATTGGGTCTCCCGAGGCACAACCCGCCCCCGGACTGCCGCGATTGGGGAAGTGCCCGAGGCCCCGCCCAAGAAGCCCGCTCCTCCCGCTGGTTGGCCGGGCTTGACAAGGCCCTGACTCCGCCTCCTGCATCCCATTGGCCGTAGAACTCGCAACTCCGCCTCGTGCTCCTGCCGCCTCCCATTGGCTGCATGCCGACAGCCGGCCCCCTTAGGCTCTGCTGGCATTGGGCAAGCACAGTACAGGGAATGCCGCTGTACTCACGTTTTATTGGCCCAGCACTCGGAAACCTCCCGACTACGATGACGTCACCGCTCTGCCCGAGCGACGGTCCATTTCCGGACCGCTGATTGGCTACCAGGCAGGAGGGCACGGGCGGAACCCCACCCACTGGCCGCCGACCTGTTGCCCACTGTCTCCGGGGAGAACTTCAGGCCTAGCTGGGGACCTTCGACAGATGGCAGCACGTAGCTCCCACCCCCAGGGTGGGGGGAATGGCCGGCTTCCCTAGACCACGCTCTTACCGAGTGGCCTGGTGGCTACAGAGTAAGGCTGAACCCGAGGCCGCCCCTTCCATCCCAGAGGAAAACACTCCAGAGCAGGCCTCTCCTCAGCCCACAAGCGGTACACACTGGAAAGCTCACTTTGTAAACACAGCTTCTTGAGCAATCACAATTTTTGAAATGAGAGCTCATTCGAGACCCAAAGTACAATGTCTACATCTTCAGTTAAAAGGGTAGAAATAAAGCTACAGGATAAGTCTGAAAACTGAAATGAGCAGGGTATTTTTAAATAAAATGTCCTAGTAATGTCAGTAAGCAGTGTACACGTACCCAGTTTCCATCCCTCAGGACAACAATGAGAGGCTGTCATCCTTATCTACACTTTCCTCTTCTTCCTTAGCTTGGGGAAAGACCCGAACCCCTGGCGTCTCCCCAACAATTGGCATGGCAATCCTCTGATTTGCAGTTACACAAAAACCTAGGTCAGATATACAGAATTGAAGATAGTCAGAGAACACAACTGAACCTGGGTGACAGAGGGGACTGGGGCGCAGCTCAGTGGTAATGCTACCTGGCAGATGCAAGCATCCAAGAAAGGGCTCCATGCTGACACCACACTGAGAGCAGTTTTTCATGAAGGCACAGAACGTGGAAATAAGAATGGAGCAAAGAACCACTTGGAATATTTTAAAATCATATGCTGTTTGTTAACGTTTAAAAATCTGTAAACAACTATTAAAGTAACAAATTTAATATTCCTAAAAATGCTGTTTTGGCCATTTTATTAACATCCTGGGTTTTGCACTTTGATATTTCCTCCCAAGTTTCACTGAACATCTGACATCTTTTCAGTCTTTCCCTTTTGCTCTCAACAATTTATTTCAACCCAGTCCTATTTCAGGATAATTCTTCCCTACAATTACTCCAACTGAAAAGCCACACATTTCTTTTTAAAGGGGTGGTCAGAGTTTGAAACCCAATCCAGAGAGTAAATAAAGCAAGTAATTTAAGCACCAACAAGTCTAAATTCAACTCCAGACAAAAATACCCAATTATATAAACATCAGAGTGTAAGACTAACGAATACTGCAATTTCCTTTCCTGGTGATGGAAATGGATTAATGACACCAACCAGGTAGGACTCAACCGAGAAAGAACAGAGCGTCTGGCGCCACCTACCGGCAACAAACAGTAAGTGGAACACAAAGGACGATCCAGACTTCAGGACTTCCCCCAAACCCAGTATATAAACATGGGCTGACAGGTAGGCAGAGTCTTGCCTCCCAAACATGAGAGTCCTAAAATGCCTGAGCCCCAACTTTATGGCAGGAATTTTAATCTAAAAGGCTGCATTTGATAGCCTAAGGAAGGTGCTTTGCAGCATGCAAGATAAAACTAAGGAAGAGTAGTTAAAATGGAGAAACACAAAAACATATGGCATGGTAACCAGACAGCCTTTGCCCATTCTCTTAGTCCCCACTGTCTAGAGACTTTCTTTCCATGCTGTGTGAAAAGTTGCTGCCAATGCCAAGCTCATCTCGTATTGCCACATATGACCAAGAAGAGCTGCTTTGGAGAGCACCTTAGAACTTGTGCTCACAGCCCCCAATTATCTGAAAGGCCTAAGGCTGTGAGAATTAAAACCTTCTTTACAACCAAGTTTACACAGCAACTATGAGATGAATTTTGTCTTCTGAGATTTTCAGGAATTGGCTTCATTTTTTGAAGTAAATATGCACATAGAACATTACTGATTTAATGTCAGCCCCTTCTTTACAGTCACTTTGAACACTTAGGGCTTCTCTCATCATAACATTGGAATCTCCAAAACTTCTAAAACAAACACACACATACAACATGTATACACCCATATATAATACATATTGTACAGCACACAGAACGAAAGTAGGGTCTCTAAAGGTAGATATAATTTATACAGGCACAGAACGCTCTACAAGGCACCTTGTTAATTCAATTATAAAATTATCTCTACATGTTATTTGTTAAAAAGAAAAGAAAAGGCAAGCAGGCTGTGGTGTAGCACATCTGTAACCCCAGTACTCAGGGCTGGAGAGCAAGGAGGCTCTGGTTAGGATTTGGTTCTCAGCACTAGCATCAGGTGGCTCACAACCATCTGTAACTCCATTCCAGTTGATCTGATATCTTTTCTGGTCTCTGTATGTGCTGCACATACAAAGAAGCAGGCACATATACATAAATACAATTTAAAAATCAGTAACTTTAAAATTAAATGAATGTCAAATATTTTTCCAAAAACGAGTATTATATGGTTTAAACAAGAACTCAGAAGTGGCTCAGTGAGAAAGCTGACAGACAGCACTACATTCCAATTCAAAAGGCACCAGGCACTCCATGGGACTGGGGCCGTCAGCAAACAAGACAAGGCCCATTTCTCAGAATGGAAGTGTCAGTTGGTAACAGCACAGAGGACACAAGCTAGTTCTAAGTGCTGTGAAGATAAATAGAGGTGGGCTTGGAGAGCAGGTATTGCACCCTCCTATACTGCAGGGAAATGGAAATGCTTGCCAAGTCATTAAATAACCCAATAGTAATTTTCCTTGTATACAGACAGAGCAGGGAATTGAGAATAAAAATGTGCTCACTGTAACTGGGTGCAGTGGTGCATGCCTTTAATTCCAGCACTGGGGAGGAAGAGGCAGACAGATCTGTGAGTTCCAGTTCTAGGATTTCCAGAACTACACAGAGAAAGACCCTGACTCAATCAATCAATCAATCAATCAATCAATCAATCAATCAATGTATGTATGTATGGATGGATGTGTTCATGCAAAGGTGTACTAGTGTCCATGGAACAACCTAAATGCCCACCTGGTGTTGCTGAATTATAAATGAAAACATGGTATAACCTCAGAATGGAGCAGTAGCCAGGTGTAAAAAGGCAGAGGACATGCCTCTATGTGGATGATGCCAAGTGAAAGCAGTCAGACAAAACCACACATGACTCCATTTATACAAAATATCCACAACAGGCACATATCTAGGAACACACTGTAGGCTGGTGAGTTGTGGGAGCATTAAGAGTTGATAGGGTATTAAGGGAGTTGAAGGTTTCTTTGAGGGATGATGAAAGACTAGATGTAAAAATGGAGCCTTCTTAACTGAACACAATTATAGGAGGGTACTGTCAATTTTATGGTCTATGAATCTTATCCCAACAGAGAAGAGAGGGAACATTCCAAAGGAAGAGAAAGAAAGTGGGAAGACTAGGCAGGCACAGCAGATGTGCCCAAGTGCAGTGATCTATGGGGTGTGAGACTGCAGCAAATGGACTTTACAGTATCACTGAAACAAGGAGGAGTGTGTGGTGGTGTTTGCTATGGGGTGGACAGTAAAGAGACAGCAAGAGCAGAGAGAGGGGAACCATCTGGAGCTTCTGAGTAGTCTAGGCAGGAGTGTGAGCCCAGACTGTGGTGGTGGTAAGCAGTGGCCAAACAAATTTCAAAAGGATTTTCCAGTCAATCAGTTACAGGGCATGAGGATGACCCCAGAATTTGTCTGAATAAAGGAGTGAATGAAGTAGCTGAAATGGGGGAAGTCTCAGAGAGCAAATAAAAAAGCACAAGACTCATCACTAAAATTAATAAGGACATTAAAGATACAGCCAAAGAAACAGAAAATCATGATACAAGTATAATTACAGAACTGTTCAAAGCTGCAAAAGATTAAGAAATAATCTGAATGTTAACATTCACAGTCCACTAAAACAGAGGGACTTTCATGTACTGCCCAATGGAGGCTTTGCTAAGAGAAGAGACACAGGCAATTTCCAGACACATATAAAAGGATGTTCATGCATTTATGGGTTGTTTCTAAGTGGACATACAACCTGCTATTTACTAGATACCCTTCTCAAGGTGTCAAAAAAGGTTGATCAATTATGGTACAACTAAGAAGCCACAGAATGCCATTATCTCCAAACAATACAAGCATAAAATATTCATGGTAAATGAGGCAATGGTTACAGGAGGGCTGTATGTACATTTTACATATTTAATGGGTGGGGTGTGCCTGAAAGGACACACAACAGAATGTTTCTGGAGTAGACTGCAGGGAGTTACGGCTTTTCTTTTTGCTGTCTGGTTCTCCTAAGTATTTTTAAAGCAAACATGTATCACTTTTGTTACTGAGTGGACATATTAAGTGTTATCTGGGAGAGAAATAAAGAATATACAAAAATCCAAAGCTATACTTTTTCTTCTTCTGGTTTTTAACCTACCAAGAATCAAGACAGCTACTCTAAGCTGCCGTGGTGACATATTTACAATCCCAGCAACAAAGAGATGGAGGCAGGGTTGTCCCAATTTCATGGCTAGCCTGGATTACATACAAGACCTTGTCTCAAAACAAATCTGTGTGTGGTAAAACAAAATGTATAGGAAGACTCTTTAATCTAGAACAAAGATTTCTGTCAAATAAAATGGGTAGAAATACCGTTTTATTGGAGACACTCACATCCAAATTACTTTCATTTTTTAAAAATTTCTAACAAGCATCCAAGAAGAAAGCACACACAGGCTCAAAGGAACAGGACAAACAGGCTCCAGCTGCTGCAAGACACACCTTAAAAAAGTGTGACCTACCTCCTGAGGAAAGGAAGTACACCGAGTGTCAGAAATAAGACTGTCTTACTTTATAAGAAGGAAGAGCCAAGATCTCGTTTTGAGATGTATTAAATACAAAATATAAAATACTCTGACCAAGATGAGGGTAGGAAATCCTCCAACACCTCAAGTCTCATGCAATGAAATCCAGAGGCCTGTTGAATCCACCTTTTCGATTCATGTACTGCCTACGATAAAAAGAGAAAAGTTTATTTTTTTAAAATTTGGACTCTTATTATAAAATATAATAATACATACTTCAAAATTCAAACTAACAACATCTTTTAAAATGTTTCATCTGGGTGTGATGCTGCGTGCCTATAATCATCAGTACTGCAAGGGTGGAGGAGATACAAGGGTTGCAAGTTCAAGCCCAGCTTGTTCTCAAAAGCAGGCCTGAGGAAGAGTTTAGTGGTTGAGACTGTTTGACTTCCAAGCATGAGGGGAAAAAAAAATTAGGCATGGCTGTGTGTGCTTAGAACCTCAGCAGTGGGAGGGAGAGAGCTCACTGATCAGTCTACCAACAACTATGAGCTTCTGGTTTAGAGACCCTGCCTCAAGGCAATAACAGGTAGAGCTACATGCTTACATGTATACTGGAAGGAAATTTTAATACATCAGAATCTACACAACAAGGACAGTGTATTTCACAGGAGCCAGTACTGGAGGCACAAATTTGTAATCCCAACATTTGGGTGGTGGAGGTCCAAGGATTAGGTCATGGTTATCTGTAGTTAAATGTCTCAAAAATGGACACACACAGAATGGGCTAACAAGCCACGTGCAAATATTATGGAAAACTTCTTAAACATACACATAAACATACAACCTTCCTATAACAAAATTCTTTTCCAAATATGAAACTAATTTGAGGTCTAGCACAGACAAGGCACAGGGACCAGGCATACCTGTATTTCCTCTTCTGAGATACGTTTATGGCATATGCATTTACAGAGCCATCTACCTTCTTCCCCTGGAGAGAAACAGGAAGCCATATTAAACACCTGGACTACAGAGGGGATTTCCCATGGGTACAGATTCAATTCTCAGCACCCACATGGCAGCTCACAACTGTTAGCAACTTTACTTCCAGTGGATTCAATGCACATAAAAATGAAAATGAAAAAATAAATAAAAAAAAAAGAATCCTCTGAAAAGTTCTCCTAGTTACACACTTGACTCCCAATATTCAGAAACTAAGCAGGGAAAATTTTCTACATGTACAATTTCCATCTCTTGCACAGAAGATGGAGGGTTCTCAGGTCCCGGGCGGCCAGGAGACCCACAGACCTGCCGCCCAAGCCCGCTTAGCCGCCCAGCCGCCCAGGTCCCCAAAAATGACTCAGTCGCTTATATTAAGTCCATGCTGTTTGGCCTATGGCTCAGGCACATTGCTAGCTAGCTCTTACATCTTAAATCAACCCATTTCTGTTCATCTGTCGGCCAAGTGACCCGTGGCTCACCTGTGATCCTACATGTTGCTCCTTGGGCGGCTTCAGCTCGATCTGCCTCTGATTCTGCCCTGCTTCTCCTACCTATGCTTTGATTTCTCCTCCTACTTCTTCTATGGTGCCTGCCATGGCCCAAAACAGCTCCTTTATTTAAAGATTGAGATTCACGGCATACATAAACGCATTCCCACATCACTTCCCCCTTTCTGTCTTATCAAAAAGGAAGGTTTCAACTTTAACAAGGCAAAATTACATATAACATAATAGCTATCAAGCAAGAATTACAGTTATAATATCTAGTCTATTTGTATTTAGCAAAATTAAAGAAAATACTCTATCATCTACCTTATCTTTATGAATCTAAAGTTTCATATGCAATATACCTTTCAAATGACTAAGAAAAACTATACCTATAACTATCTAATCTTCAACTACATCAAAGACCACAGAAGGATATATTTACCCAAGTAAACCAGAAGTGCAAGCGACTTTTAAAATCTAGAAAAGACAGAGATGACACCTATCTGCCTGGACAGTCACCCAAAGTTGTGGGATTCAGGTGTCAGCTGATAAGGTCAAAAGACACTTATCCAGAGTACTGGGCCCCTGAAGGGGGTGGGGAAAGCCCATTGAAAAGGGGCTTCTGGAACATGACGCTCTCTTCCTGGTTCCTGGCTGTTGGAGAGACAGGATCGGAATCCGTTGTCCATCCATCACTTGTCCACCGTTCCAGACTCCAGTCCCTGTTCAGGTGCTACTGTAATCTGTTACCTGTACTGTGAGTGTCGGTTTATATTTTAATAAATATCTATCTGGTATTGGTGCCTTCTAAGTACACTCCACCTACAGATGGACTCTGACATTTAAATCAGGAATTGGAACTTGGAGCAGGTACAAACTGGGAAGGTGCTGTTTGCTTTTCCAAATGTGCGCCTCCCTTCTCCCTGTGATCCAGACTGCAGTCAGCCACTTCACTCCCCATTCCCACTAGCTCTCATGTTGTTCCTCATGTCTGAACTGCCTTCCCTGGCCTCATACAGCCTTCAGCTAGCTGGGTGCTGTCCACTGGTCACGCCTAACTCAAATGATCCAACTGCTGACAGACCACTGTTTTTTGTCACCTGTGCCTTTCTTGAAGCACTGTATGAGGCAAGCCACAGCATGTAACTTTTTGATTCCTCTACCCAAGGATTATAGGCTAGGATTATAGGCATGTGTTACTCCATCTGGCTTGAGACTACAGCTTCTTGATGGGGTTGCACTTTCAGGGACTAAGCTATTTGTATGTGAAGAGGTCTAGGAAAAAAAAGATAGTTCAATGAAGTCATTAGTGATTGCAATAAAGCACACTGGCACAATCTCAACCCTCTTCCACTAGGAACACAGCTTATCAGTGTGTAACATTACTAGACATCTATCTGCATTAGGGTAAAACCAAGGACCCTACTACTGTAGAGCTAAGATAAATATTTTCTATTAATTTCCTTTCTTCCTTTTGTGTGTGGTATTATGTGTGTCTGCGTGTACATGCAGGTGTAAATGAACATGTTCACATATTCATGTAAAAGCCAGAGATCTATGTTGGGTGTCTTCTTGAAGTACTCTCTACCTTACAAAAATTGTTTTGTTTTGGTTTTTTTTTTGAAACATGGTTTCTCTGTCTAACAGTTTGGCTGTCATGGAACTCATGCTGTAGTAGACTAGGCTGGCCTCGAACTCACAGAGATCCCCCTGCCTCTGTGCCACCATGTCCAGCCCTGAAAGTTTTTATACTTACTCTGGTGTGCATGTCCATAAGCACACACACCACCAAGCCATCTCAGCAGTCTTCCACCTTGAGATAAGATCTCTCATGGGAACCATGGGAACCATGGGAACTCATCAAGTCCTGGGCGTGTACCTACCCATTGTGTGTTCCTGTTCCATTTGTGGGACTACAGTCATGTACCACTGAACCTGGCTTTTTTTGTAGGTCCTTATATTTGCACACTCAGCACAATTTGGACTGAATTTTCCATTCCTGTTTTCATGTAGGTTTCCAGGGAGGAACAGTGACTGAACAAACTATGGAGGGTGCTTCGCTTGAGCTCCTAAGAACAGGCAGCACACAGACCTGGAAAGACGAGCCTCACAAAGGAACACTGTGACCTTTTCATGGAGCTCAAGCCCAGAGGCTTACTCGTTTTTTGGAAGCTTTTGAAGAGCTGCATTACATGTCGGGAGTTAGGAGCATAATTATCCATTAGTTAAAATAAGCAAACTATGAATGTTTAATAGAAAGGGAAATGAATGAGCTGAGAGACTTTAACTGATAGACACGAAGCCAACTGCACATAAACTAAACGAACACCTATGGAAAAAACCATGTATGGCTAGGCTGTGGCTCAGTGATGCATAGATAACTACAATACATTGAGCCTAACCAGACCAAGAGAACCCTGACTCCAGCTGCTCTCATATTATACCACACTGCATTTTGCAGCATCTAAGAATGCTTTCTTAATTAATGTCTCCTTTATAAGAAAATTTCTTCTGAGTAAGGCAATGTCTTGAGACCTTTAAAACCCTCAGGAATTAAAATATCAACCAGGCAATAACAAGATCAAAACCAAACTTCTTCACTACTATTCTCTAAGAACGATAAAACTGTAAATCACTTCACCCTGCAAGTACTGTTGTTTATTTGTTATTTGATTAGTAAGATATTATAAAATACTCTAAATAAAAGAAAATGGACTTAAGCTAGGTGGCACTGATGTGGGATGTCTTTCTGCACACTGTGAATTACCCTGGATAATAAAGGGTTTGGCCTAAGGCAGGTACCTTAGAAGCAGGTGGGAAATTTGAGCATAAATAAAGGGGAAGGAGGGCGGAGTCAGAGAGGTGCTTTGAGCTGCCACTGAGAGAGCAAGATGTAAAAGTACAGGTAAGCCACGAACCACGTGGCAAAACACAGATTAGGAGAAATGGGCTTAGTTAAAATGTGAGAGCTAGCATGTAATTAATATAAGACTTTGTATGATTACTTGGGACCAAGCAGCTGTGAGCGGTCTGGACCTCAGGGCTAGGCCAAGCCAGAAACTCTTCCACAAATGGAACTCCAGTGTGGTGCGTTTACACCCACATAAAACCTCAGAAAGTTTTAAAAGCATTCAAGGGTTCCAGAGCCACAGAAACAGGGCCAAAACAGCTTCCCCGAGTTGTGTCTCTCAAGTGGGCCGTGGTACAGAGGGCCATGGCTTGGCATGCAGGCTTGAGCTACAAAATGTGGGATTTACGGTATGCAGCTTAATCTGTAACAAGGCCGGTTCTGGAAGTCTCACAGGAGCCTCGATGTAAGCACAAGCCGCATATGGTGGGTTTAAAGTTTCTGTTCACACAGACCAAAAGGGAAGGGCTTCTTAGTAGCAGCATTTTCTTGGGTCAGCTCTGTTTGGTGGCAGTGAGCAGAGGCACTGCTCCTTTAAGTGAGGCTTCCTGACTCAGCCTTAGCTGCAAAAACTGTGTGGCTCTTTTATGAGGCAATGCTCCCAAACACTGAAACAGAGTTCATGAGCAGTGGGCAGCGGTGCTCTACTTGGTGGCAATGTGGACCCTAAAATTCCCCAGAGCTGGAATGGTAAATGTGGCTCCTGCCAGTTCCTCTGCTATGAAGCTAGAATAAAGAGCTGGGTGGAACCAGTCACCCATCCTAGCCAGCCTCCTTTAATCCTAGCTAGGTTTAGCAGATTAATGGTGTTGTCAGAAAAAGAGATAAACAGTAAAGACTGATTCAGACAAACAAAAAAAAGGCAAAACCAAAAACCTCTAAATGTTTATAGTGTGTTTAAAAATATACATAGGCTTGGGAGAGAAAAGAAAAAGGATAGAGAAAGTCCTTTAGAAAAAGAAAGTAAAACACATATATGTACACACACACATATACATATATGTACACACACACATATACATATATGCCACATAAAGATGGAAAATACACAGAGAGTCTGGATACTGTATGTTATTGTCTTGTCTTTAAGTTTTTTGACTGCAAAAGAAGCAGTAAGAGCTGCTAAAAGGCATTCGGTTATAAACACTGATGGGTTGATCCAATCTATATATTTTATAAATGCCTTGACTTCAAAATTGAAGTCAAAAGATATGTTTCTTTAGAGGAGAGATTTTCTTTTCATTCCCACAGAAATGAGAGGTTGTGGATTCATTCTGGGTTAAGAAAAATCAGGTATTTTCCCAGGTCAAGGAAGACCACCTAAAACAATCTCTGATGGGAAGAGATGGACACATCAACTTCAAGGCTACCAACTAAGATGACCCAGCCTCAGGACCCCATAAGACTATCAGCACTCCCAAACAGAAGGAAGTAGTAATGGAAAGTTATACTCAAATTCCCAAAATATTGTTTATAAATGTTTGTTTTTGTTATAAATGGCTAATAATCACAGTCAATCTCTTTCTAGGGAAAAAAGGGAGATGTCATATAGAAATGATTTAAAAAGATAAGATTATTGAATCTACTTTGATCCAAAAAACAACTGTTAATTTCAAAATACTTTACAGTGATATGGATTTCAGTTTATTGATATAAGTTTAAGGTATTTGTTACACTGTGTGTATATATATATTTACTTTTGTTTAAGGTATTATGTTTATGCAACTCATTTAAAATTATAATGTATAACTAAGAAATAGATTAGCAGTCAATCATCTATGACAATCAAACTTATAATCATATTAGATTACTTTAGACATCTAAAAATATATTTCAATCATATTGGCAATCTTCAAACAAATTAAAATATTTTAAGAACTTAAAATTTTCTGGAAAATAAAACATGCCTGCTCCTGACAGCATGAATTTACTTCAAGTGGATGATGGGTATGGAAGAAACTCCATACAGAATTTACTTTCTTTACTTTTTTTTTTAAAGATTTATTTATTATGTGTACAACATTCTGCCTCCATGCCAGAAGAGGGCACCAGATGTCATTATAGATGGTTGTGAGCTACCATGTAGTTGCTGGTATTTGAATGCAGGACTTCTGGAAGAGCAGCCAGTGTTCTTAACCTAAGCCATCTTTCCAGCGCAGAATTTATTTTCTTTGTGGCAAAAGTTAGCCACTGGGCAAGAGACTGTTTGTTCTTGCCTTGACTGCTTAACAATATGCTATATAAACTGGAACTTTGTCAGAACAAGCGAAGATGGTCCTTCAAGTTCCTCCTTTGCAGAAGAGACTGCTAGACATTCTGCTGTACACAAGGAAAAGCCACTGGCAAACTATGCCAGAATGGGTGGAGCAGTCCTTCAAATTTCTGGCTTCACTGAAAGGTATGGTAGAGGCTCTAGGCCTGAAAGCTGAAGATGGATGCCGTCCGTCCCCCCCACACACACACTACCAAGGAACTTTGGTTGACTGTCCAGGTAGCCAGATGTCTCTGTCATTTCTAGAATTGGGAAGTTGCTTATAATGCCCTTCCTTACTCAGATAATATGTCCTTCTGTGGTCTTGGATGGAGTTGAAGATTATATTGTTATAAGTATAGTTTTCTTTAGTTATAATAAAAGGTAAATTAGATATGAAACTTTGGACTTGCAAGGATAAAGTAGATGGTAGAATATTTTCTTTAATTCTGAAAATACAAATAGACTAGATATTGTAACTTACTTGATAGCTGTTTTGTTATATGCAATTGTGTTATGTTGAAATTGAAACCCTCCTTTTTTATTAGATAAAAAAGAGGGAATTAATGGGAAATGTGTTTCCGTACACTGTGAAATACCACTGGACAATAAAGGAACTGTTTTGGCCTATGGCAAGTCAGTTTACAGGCAGGCAGGAAATCCAAGCACAGATAAAGGGGAAGGAGGGCAGAGTCAGACAGAGATGAGCTGCCACCCAAGAGAGCCAGATGTAATGGAACACAGGTAAAGCCACTAGCCATGTGGCAAGACATAGATTAATAGAAATGGGTTAAGATACAAGAGCTAGCTGATAATGAGCCTAAGCCATAAGCCAAACAGTTTATAAGACTTTGTATGATTATTTGCGACTACTGGTCTGGATCTCAGGGCTAGACTGACCAGAAACCTCTTACTACATTGCACAGCCCAAGGCTGGAGCAGGAGGGTTATGACTGTTTCAAGAAACAATGACAACCAATACAGACGAGAAGATTTGGCTACTCAAAGACAAAAGGCCAGGATGCTATTAGTGTTGAACTCCAAAACCACTGCAAGACAACGGTGTGGAGACACAGTGACAGGAGAGAAGTCCGAAAGACCCTGGCAGGCGGGATCCATAGTGGAGGGAACTATCAGCAGGCTGAAGAGACAGCCAACAGAGTGGAGAAACACAGATCCTTTCCAGTTACAATGAAGCAGAGTGTTCACATCAACAGCATACACAGGACTGCAACAATTAAAACACCAAACAAGAGCAGAGTGTTCACATCAACAGCATACACAGGACTGCAACAATTAAAACACCAAACAAGAGCACAGTGTTCACATCAACAGCATACAGGACTGCAACAATTAAAACACCAAACAAGAGCAGAGTGTTCACATCAACAGCATACAGGACTGCAACAATTAAACACCAAACAAGAGCAGAGTGTTCACATCAACAGCACACAGGACTGCAACAATTAAAACACCAAACAAGAGCAGAGTGTTCACATCAACAGCATACAGGACTGCAACAATTAAACACCAAACAAGAGCAGAGTGTTCACATCAACAGCATACACAGGACTGCAACAATTAAACACCAAACAAGAGCAGAGTGTTCACATCAACAGCATACACAGGACTGCAACAATTAAAACACCAAACAAGAGCAGAGTGTTCACATCAACAGCATACAGGACTGCAACAATTAAAACACCAAACAAGAGCAGAGTGTTCACATCAACAGCATACACAGGACTGCAACAATTAAAACACCAAACAAGAAAAGGAAAAAGCCTTTGTCAATCAATCAGTAAGTGAGCTAATGCACTGAAGACAATCTCCAAAAGAAAACACACGTATCTTTAATTGTCGGGAAACTACTGCAAACTGAAACACCTTCACTGCACCCTAGTCAGAATAACTATTATCAAAAACCAAATGACAGAGGCTAGAGATGTGGCTCAGCAGCTAACAACACTTACTGTTCTTCCAGAGGACCCAGATTTGGTTCCTAGCACCCACATGGCAGATCCCAACAGTCTGTGCTCTAGCTCCAGGGGATCTGGCAGGTACTTTTAGCATCTTCAGGCACCAGGCACTCATGTAGTGCAAGTACACACATACAGTTGAGACACTCATGAACAGTCAAAGAAAAAACAATCCAAATTGATTTTTATAAATAAAATACCACCAAGATTATGGGCAAAAGGAGCCCTTCCTCACTGCTCCTCACTGACAGAGGGAGTATATAAACTGGTACGAAAGAAGTCTGCATGGAGGCTTCCCAGACAACTAAAAACAATACTATTCCTGGGCAATGAAGACTAAATTTTTCCCATCACAAAGATACTAACACATCTATGTCTATGGCTACACTATTCACAGTAGCCAGGAAACAGAACCAGCTCAGATGTCCATCAATAGATGAGTGGATAAGACACATAAACTGGACATGGTGGTAACTGTCTATAAATCTCATCATCTGGGATGTAGAGGCATGAGAATCAGAGGTTCAAGGTCTTCCTCAACTACATAACAAGTCTGAGGCCAGCCTGGGCTAAGGACTTGGACCACCTCTGAGTTTGCCCCAGAGCCCAGCTCAGCCCCAGGCAGTCATTAGCAGTTATTGGTCACGGCATTGCACTGCACTGCACTCTGCTTCAAATGTGTTCCTTGTCTGCCTCACCACTAACTGCCCTTGAAAACCAACATCCTCTGGGCTGGAGAGTCCCTAAATACTATGTAGCTTATCACTTCCTCAGTGTGTATTTAAACTCCTGCAAAAACTGTGCCTGTGGAAGAAGTTATTAGTGATAGTCAAAGCAAATGGAAAACCCGGACAGGTGTCAGGGACAAACAGCCTAGAACATGTAACTGGTTCCATCTTTTACTTACTTTTGTGGAATCAAAAGAGGCAAATCCCATTAATTTCATCATTTCTATTTCTTCCTCTGTTTTACCCTCCAAATCTTCCTCTGCAAAAACAAATGAATTTTGGGGTCTCAGCATTGTGCATGGGATGCACAGAGATGCACACTGGTACAGATGGAAAGAATAGGAGACACTTCACTTCACCAGCAGAGAACAAGAAAACAATGACATGCCAGAATGTCTCCACAGAGCCTTAACACGGGAAATGACACCATCAAGTCCTGAAGATATTTCTTTTTTTTTCTTAATGTTTTTAAAGACCTTCCCTAAATCAGAACCAACACATACTGGAAATTCACTAATATATAATTAAATAAAACTCCCCAAAGCACACACAATGAGCCCTATAAAAGTTTACATGTTCAAAGTCACAGGGCTTCTCTGTGTAGCCCTGGCTGTCCTCAAACTCATCTGCCTGCTTCTGCCTCCTGAGTGCTGGGATTAAAGGTGTGTGTCCTCACGATCTAGACGTACCAGTAATCTGACGCTCTTTGCTCTTTATCTCTTTAGTCTCTCTCTTCTCCTCATCTCTTCTCTCCTTCAGTCGAGAAGGTGAAGGAGATGTGGATCTATGTCGCCTTGGAGACCTAGATGTATCAAGTAAAGGTGTTAGAAACATGCACTAGGAATTCTGTTCATCTGCAGTTACCCATGATCCCTTGACAGTCAGACCACAGAGACCAGAGTCCACTGGGCTCTGGTGCTTCAAAGAAAAACCATGTTCACCAGTTATCAGTAAAGTTAAAAAATGTTTGGACAACAGAAAAATCTACCTTCATAGCTTCTAAGAAGGGGCTACAGAGATGGATCAGGGGTTAGGAGAAAGGACTTCTTGTGCAGAGGACCCAGTTTGGTTTCTAGTCACCTCTTAACTGCAGTTCTTGGGATTCAACATCCTCTGGCCTCCATGGGCGCCTACAGGCATGCATGTGTGCATATATGTTTGATCTATCTCCTCCCCCCCCCCTCACACACACGCACACGCACACGGACACGGACACGGACACGGACACAGACACGCACACACACACACAATTAAAAATATTGTAAAGAACGTCTGTAGTGGCAATGATGAAATGGTTCTGGGGGTAAAAGAGCTTGAGAACCTGAGTTGATTCCAAGAACCCAGGCAGTGGAAGGAAGAAAGTGACTTCCAAATTGTCGTGATGTCCACATGCCCACCCACATACCCAGGCTGTGGTGATGCACGTCTTTAATCCCAGCACTTGGGAAGCAGAGGCAGGCGGATCTCTGTGAGTTCAAGGCCAGTTTGGTCTACAGACCAAATTTCAGTACTACTTCAAAGCTACACAGAGAAACCTGGTCTTGAAATCAAAAGCCAAAAAAAGAAAAGTATGTGCTTCTAAACAATACCAGAGCCTTTGAGGAGTCCATTTCCACCGCCCTGCTAAGGTTACCTGTTCTTGATTACACACTTCAATCTCTTACTCTACCAAGCACTATGCTAAGTGCTTTCCAGTCATTATTCCTCATTGCTCAAGACAACTCCCTCGGTTGGAGACATGGAACAGTGGTTAAGAACCCTCTGCTCTCCCAGGGGAGATAGCTTCTAGCATCTACCCACAGCTCACAATTGTCTGGAACTTGTTTCAGGAGATCTGATATACCATGCACAGATATACACGACAGGAAAACACCCAGACATAGGAAAGAAAATTAAGATAAGCATTTTCTAAAGTCTACTTTCTTACACAGCATAATTAAACCATTTGCTAAGAGTAACGCTAGCTTTGGAATAATGTATGATTAAACTGCCATTTCACAAACCCAAAAGTCTCCTTCCTAAGTGATAAAAGCAAAGTTAAGGGCATCTCCCAGGCTTTTTTCTCTCTGCAGCTTTGCAGTTAAGCTTCTGGGTTTTCCTCTAAGCTCACCTGGAACGTCTGCGGTGTGGGGATCTTGAACGGCTCCTTCTCCGATCTCTTTCCCGGGACCTGGACCTTTCTCGGCGCCTTCTTTCTCGATCTCGTGATGTGGACCGGGACCGCCTACGTTCTAATACAAACACAAAATAGCAGAGCCGGTAAGTTATCGCAAACACCTAGAACTGTCCTATTAAAATATAATGAAAGCCCCTTCTCAAAAATTAAAAAAAAAAAAAAAAAGTCAGCTGGGCATGGTGGCCCAGTGTTCAGGAGGAAGAGGCAGCAAGGCTCTGTAAGTTCAAGACCAGTGTGTGAGTTCCAGAATATCTACAGTTAGGTAACAGAGAAACCCTGAAAAATAAAGGAAAAGTAGTTCCTGGGCATAGTAACACACACCTGTAAGAAGTGGAGGCAGAAAGATCATGGTTCAAAACCAACCTCTGCTATAAAGGGCCCTGTGTGGGAAAAGAAAGGGTAGGAGTGTTGCTCAGGAATAGAGCACTTGCCTTGCATGTGAGAGGCACTGGGGTCTGTGTTCTTCACCACACACACACTCACCCACTCTCTCTCTCACACACACAGTAAAAAGTCCCCAAATCATAATTAACATTTTTTGACTCAATATATCCAAAGTACTAACACTTCAACACATAATTTCACTTAAACTACTTTAAAGGGTATGTTTAAAATCACTCCATTATTTCTACTGTTTATATAATAGCTTAATATTCAATTGTATTATCTGATGAATATTTTTAACACCAAGTTTTGTGGTTTTTTGAAAATATGGCTGTGTATGAAGGTATGGTTCCCTCCAACTTATTCAATCTACTATTTCTTGTACTAATTAGTAAATTAGCCAAAGTAAAAGGATAACGCAACAAAATACCTATCCCCACCGTCTATATTGTAAATTTACAGCACTTCAAAGGCTCAATTTGCTTGAGATCCTGGTTGTCTAGGAAGAAAATCGAGTATCAACAGTAGAAAAAGAGCCTTGTTCTAAACATTTAGAGACTTTAATTCTATCCCTCAACATGGCACAGAAACTCTAGTTTCCACAGTCCCGTCTTACATGTCCCGGTATCAAACTCTTAAACACTTCCAACTAACGACTTGGGCAGGGCACTAACAATCAGTAAGCATTTGTGAGCCAGGGCAATTACACGCTGAATGCTATGAGGGTGACGTTAATTTCCATATCAACTCTGCAAGGTGAAGTTAGCCACGATGATCTTACGAGCTCTGAACTAAAAGAAAGGCGGGCTGACTTATACACGGTCGCCCAGAGGCTATGTGAAGGAACTGTGGCACTGTGAGGGCCCGGCGGAGCTGCGCAGGGCCCGGCCTCGTCCCATCCCGTCCCGCACTCTCCGTCCCTCTGGGCTGGGGCCGCAGGCGGCACCTATCACCGTCCCGAGCCGTACAACCTCTAGACTCACCCCGCCGCGGGGAGCGGCTACGGCTACGACCCATCGGAGCCGTACTTCTCCGACCACCCCGGAAACGACTCCACAACTTCCGGAGCAGCTGGAAATTGCTTCGGCCCACCGACTGGAAACCTGTGGGCACGCGCTGCGGGGGTTCCGGATGCTTCAGCAAACAGATGACGCTAAGTCCGGCCCCGGATGTAACCTCCTAGGTGAACTGACGGTCGCTTCCGTTTCTTCAAGTTCGTTCTTGTTTTGTTTTGGTTTTTTATCTCGATTTCCCTCTATGTGCTCCCGGAAACCTCACCTAACTGCCCATGTCCCTGCCCAGCTTAGTTCTCTCCCGTTCTCCATGCGTATAAAATACGTCACACCTCGTCCAGTAACTTGCTTTGTAGACCAAGTGCTGGGATTAAAGGCGTGCGTCACGTTTCTTTTACTTTCGATCGTAAATCCCATAAGAAACGAGTACAGCAAGGGTCGCAGTCAACTTTCTCAGCGGACTACATTAAGATTGTGTCCTAAACTACCATGGAAGTCTTAGGGAAGTTTTATTGTTTTATTTTTCTATGTACGAGGATGTAGGTGCTGAGAAAATGAGCCAGCAAGTGATCTTTATGCTGCACTCTGGCATCTCTTCATCCCCAGCTGTGATGGTCTTTCCTAAGTAAAAGGCTCTAATATCGGGTTCTATTCCCTCATAGAACCCTCCAGAAACTGCCATAACCTTCAAAATTAAAGGCTTTATAATGCACAAAAATAAGAAAAAAGCTCCCTTGCTCTCAAATGACATTTTGGAATGCACTAAATGGGAAAGGCTGGAACCTCTACAGACAAAACCAGTTCTTTTTGCCAGTCTTACCAATGCCAAAAAGGCTGAGACCTGACCTTTAGAACAAAAAGCAGGGGATAGGTTAGTTTTAGTTAGTTTGTAAACACTTGGCTCACAAGTCATCATGTGAAAAAAAAATTCATTTTAATGTGGCTTAATACCTATTCCAAATAAACTAGAATTTCCACCATAAGGTCCGATTTCCATATTCTTGAGATTATGGCATAATGTGTCTAGGTATGGAAGAGAGGGTTCAAAGAAATAAGAGTCTCTGTCTTTGAGAAGGAAGATTTAGAGATATTCTTGGATAATACTAACAGTTGCACTGTCCATAGTGTGAAAATAGGGGAATTAGAGGAAGCTGTGCATTAGAGGCATAAAAGCAACCCCCTCCACAGGACATACCCAGACACCAAATTCTCAGTACTAAGGAGATTACTTTGGGGGGGGGGGGTGCGTTGTGGCTCAGGGGCTGCAAAGTCAGCAGTGGCAAGGAGGCAGGTGGGTTTTTAAGGAGACAAAGGGGGAGTCTCCACTAGGGAGAGTTGGTAAATCCTGATTGGACATATTATGCAAATAATGAATTTTGCTAGTTGGATCTTGGTGTTTTGCTTCAGGAATGAGCCAGGGGCCAAATAAGGGAATGGACCTTAGGGGCTGGCTTTACGAATGTAATAATGGATTTTATCAATGGAGAGAAAGGTAAAGGGCAAAACCTATTGGAGCCATGTTTACCATGCTTGGGCCTGTAAAGCCCTTCAAAAACACTTCAAGAAATCTCTTTAGACTTTCTAAAATGTATATTGGTTTATGGTATAAACGAATCTACCCACAGTCTATGTGGGGATTTAATAAAAGCTCCAGAAGTTCTGAAGATCTAACCACAGTCAGTCTAGGAGAATCAGAGTGGTGATTCATCTTTAATCCCAGCACAGGGAGTATCCTGGGAGTGGTGACCTACACCCTTAATCCAATCTGAGTTTGAGGCCATCCTAGATTACAGAAGGAATTTCAGGCTCCCAGGCAGGCAGTGGTGGGGCCACGCCTTAATTTACCAAAGGGGTATTTAAAACAAGGAAGCTAAGGAAAGAGAGGCTGAGGAAGCTGGATAAGATCTGACTGTGGTGTTTACTCTCGCTAATATCTCCGACTTTCCTTCTCAGAGATCTATCCCTGAGTCTCATTTATTCATGAAACAAGGCCATTTAACCTGATTTGATATTCCAGGTGGGAATACGATTCCTGAGTAAAATTATCCATTGTGCGATGTGCTAGGCACTATGTTGTGAATACAAGTCTCTCTCCCTCCCCCATCTCTCTCTCACACACATACATGTACATATAGGCATGGTGCCAAGCACCTTTACCTGCCTATCCATCTCACCAGTTAAGTATATGCTTTTTGACAATACTTACTGAGAAAGGGTTAGTCTGTTTGCAACATTCATAACATGATGTCCAAATGGAATATCCAGAGAAGACGATGAAAGGGAGCTTCCTTTACTGTCTGAGGGCTCTTGTGCTAAGGAGTAACACGGATATATTCTCTCCTGCCCCTAAGAGCCACCTTATCAGTTCAGTGTGTATCCTTTCTGTGTAACCTTACTCCAGCCTCAGAACCTGGCTATGCTTTAGCTTGTGGGAAATCCCAAATTCTATTTTGTTAGCTAAACTATTAAGTATGATGAACCCCAGCGAGGCATGGTAGTAAATGCTTTGCATTCCAGCACTCTGGAATCAGAAACAAGTGAGTCTCTGTGAGTTCCAGGCCAGCCTGGTCTATATACCAAACTCAAGGCCAGCCAAAAATACATGGAGTACATAAGGTTCTGTTATACACACAAACCCGCAACAAAGAAACGTATGATAAACATCTACCCAAACAGATATTTGGGGCAGGCATTTGGCTAAATGCAGACAGAACCTAAGATCTGGGAAAGAGGTTGAAAATAATGACAGAGGTGAGGGATCTATGAATCCCAGGAGTCCAGGGGATTATCCTAAGATCAAGGAGCATGTGAACTTATACAGAAGAGGAACAGTCTGCAAGGAAGCCAAATTACAGTTACCAAACTTGAACACACTGCTGGATCACAGTGGATTGGAATCCACAGGGATAGAATTCTGAGAAGAAAAGAGAAGCTTGGCCCTCATCCTCAGAGCCGGTGGATGTGTAAGGATGTGCAGAGAAGGAGGCTGTCCTCAATGACCCAGGAAGGTCCTGAGACTCAGAGGCAGGAGACAGCAGAAGCTACAGGAGGCAGGCAGTGGACTCTTCATGGAAAGCTGCAGAGGGAGCAAGGCTCTGCCAACACCTGATCTGGGGCATCGGATCAGGTTCTGCATTTCTGGCCTCTTGAACTACGGAGAGAACACATTTCTATTGTTTTAGGCCAATTATGTCTGTGATCATTTCCTACAAAGGAAACCAAATCCACGAGGGCAGTTGGGAACCTTGTGAAGTAACTGAGCAGACCAGGAATACCACTGAGATGCCTGGATTCTTTTCCTTTTACAAAACCTGAGACAAACCTAAAGCAAAATGAAAATCTGAACAGCTGTGTAAATGGAAACCACAACCACATTAATAAAACATAGAAAAGCAATTACCAAAAGATTCGGTGAATGTTGACTCAAACCTTGCCCACTGCACACTAACTCATTACATCTTAACACAGAACACCAGGGTATGGTACCTTTTAGATGGTACCACAGGCCACCTTTGGAATTTCCTGTTCCTTACAACTTTGTAGGCTTCATACATCTTGCAAATCCTGCTTCCTCTCTGAGTCTCTCTTATGTGCCTGGATTCCTCCTCCTCTCTCTCCCTGGAAATCCCACCTATACATCCCACCTCACGATTGGCCATTCAGCTCTTTATTACATCAATTACAAATACTGCACAGCAGACATTCACCAAGTTAGACTCAGGTAGAACCTTTGGTCTGTTGTCACTGCCTTATCTGGGCTGAACTGATGTTTGCTAAGCTCGTGCCTGTATGCGTTTCCATTGCTGCTGCTGTGACAAAATGCCTAGAAAAAGCCACTTAACAAAGCAAGGGTTTGTTCTGGGTCACAGAGGAGCTCATCATGGCAGGTAACAAATAGCAACAGGATCTTCAGGTGGCTCTTACAGGCCACACCTGTACTTAGGAAGAGAGAGCAACACATACTTGTGTTGTGTTCAGCCTTTGTCTTTTGTGCAGTCCAAGACCCTAACTCATACAGCATACTGCCTATGTTTAATAGATCATCCCACACACCTCAACCTCACATACATTAATTCCTCCCAAAGATATAAGCTCAGATTCGTCTCCACAGTGATTCTAAACCCCATCAAGATAACAACCAACACTAACCACTATGTTTCAGTGGTGTAGGATGGTCTTTCTGTATGTTGTGAATGTGTTACTACCAGTGGTTAATAAAGAAAGCTGTTCTAGCCTATGGTAAGGCAGTTTACAGCCCAGCCAGGTGGGAAATTAAACAGAGGAGAAGGGTGGAGTCAAGGAGATGTGATCCAGCTGCCCAAGAAACAAGATGTGACTGTACCAGTAAGCCACCAGCCACATGGTAATACACAGATTCATAGAAACGGGATGCCTTAAAATACAAGAGCCAGCAAGTAAGAAGCCCGAGCCATAGACTAAACACTCTATAATTAATATTAAGCCTCTGAGTCAATTATTTTATAAGCAGCTGTGGATCTGGGGTAAGACAGAGAAAGCTTCTGCCTACATCATGCAATAGATAGCTAATTTTGGAATCATCCCAGAAGACCTTAGGAGAAGTGATCTGTGTTATGTGGTGCCTGGCTCAGGGCTGATTAAAGCATAGGACACTGGTCTGGCTTGACAGTTTGTTTAAAGGGCACTTGTTACTCTATCAGAGGACCTGTTTCAGTTATTAGTCTCCCATATGGTCATTCACAATCACCCCTGACTCAAGTTCCAGACCAAGGCCCTAACATCAGGGACACAGATGGTGTACACACAGGGAAAACACTGATACACACAAATCAACCTTTAAAAAAACTAAAAGAAGAGGCTGGGGGAGTGAGTCTGGGACTTGCTCGTATGTGTATAAATGCACATGTGCTCTAGGACTCAATTATAAGGAGGTTGGCCTCAGTGAGGCACTCGGTGTGGAAACATCAGAAAGTAAAATGTCACAATTACCAGCCATATTATTCGTATTCATTTCATACCTATATATCAAAGGATGGATCAGTGAGAAAAGGCACTGAGGGGCTGAGGGATACAGATGAGGAAAAACCACAAAAATGTAGTCACATGGAACATGACAGCAGGAAGGCACAAATGGTGAGCACCTGCCCAGTGCTGAGGGGAAAGGTGTGCAGAAGAGCTTCCGGAAGGAAATGATGTAAGCAGAAATCAGCCAGAAGACAAGTGGAAATGTGTGCTGGGGGAGAAGTCTCTGCACACTTCAGGGTAAGGAAAGAAGGTGAGGAAAAAAGATGGAGGTGTGACATAGGGTTGGTTACATGGGGCACATGCAAAACCTCTGCAGAGTTTTAGGGATGGGAGAGTAGATTTGGGTTTCTTCAGAAAATACCTTGAGGTAATACAGGGACTAGTTGAAAAAGAAAACTGCATTGGAGGTAAGGACATGTCCCTAAGTGGGTGTCTTAGTCTGATGAATATAATACCAGTTACCTGGGTACCTTACAGTGAGAAGCAATTTCTTATAGTTCTGGAGGCAGCGGATTCCAATATCGTGGTGCTAGAATGCATGATAACCTGTAACCTCAGCACTTGGGAGGTAGGGACACTGGAGAGCTGAGGAAGGAAGATCAGCCTGTACTACACAGTCACAGCCTGTCTAAGGAAAATCTACCCCCAAAGTTGGCGATTGTTTGTACTTGTTTGTCCATCTTGTTAAGGTTTATGCCAGATTCACAGAAACGACGGGGAAGCAAGCGTGTTTGCATCCAGGTGCTTCTGTAATAATTTGGCAAGAAACAATATATTCTCTTCTTTTTTACTGATTAAATAACCAAAGACATTGTTAATAGGTGACTGGTTCTCTAGTCCTAACAGCCAAGAGGCTATGAGGCAAAAGGAGGCAAATAGCCCTCACACACGGTGGTTTCCAATCGTCACCTGAACTGCTCATACTCTAGACGCTGACAACCTGACCAGCGAAAGGAAGCAGGTAGTCTTCCCAAGATTTATAAAGACATATTTGAATATAATTGTTTTTGTTTTAAAGCAGGCCTCAGCCTCTGGTGTGCTGGGATTGCAGGTGTATGTGGTTTGTTTTGTTTTCCAGGACAGGGTTTCTGTGTTATCCCAGGCTGTCCTGGAACTTCCTGTGGACCAGGCTGGAGTCCAAATCACAGAGATCCGCCTGTCTCTGCCTCCCAAGTGCTGGGATTAAGGTGTGTGCCACCACTGTCGGGCTATTTTTAAAAGGAGTATATAAAAATGAAAAGATTTCTATGCTGCTGAAAGAAAACAGATACAAATAAATAAAAATCAAGGGGCAAATCTGAAGCCGTTAGCTCCACTAACCCAGGTGCCCTCCGCAGATCTCATGGCTGAGCCTCAGAGCAAGGCTTCTCCAGCTCCTCGCCCCAGACATTGGGAAGATTTACTCATCCAGTCCAGTTGGTTTTTTTTCTTAATCTCTAATAGAATTCTGCTTTAAAACAAAGCAAATACGAAGAACCAAATACTTGGCAAAAATTTGAACTTCAAGAAAAATAAAGAGAGACTCCTAGTTTCAGGTGAGGTTTTCAGACCACTTTAAACAGGAGCATATTCCTTTTCCAAATGAGCATTTTATTTGAACAGATACATAAAAATGATTCCAATTTTAAAAAATACTAAAAACATACATCAACCACAAAAGCACTGACTCTGACTGGAAGAAAACCAGAGTGGCTATTTTCAAAATAGCAATAAACATAAGGACCCGACGTATACAAACCATGACACGCATACATCTCTTCTCGACAGTAGGTTGTATGGACACAACTGCTTTCTTCTCTGCTTTCCTGTACATTCACCATGAGATCTGTCTGCGCATGTGTGTGTGACTCAAAGGCACTCAGTTCAGAGGTATAAAGTCCTGAGCTTAAGTAGGAAACAAGTTTCCCAACTAAAATTTAAACATAAATGCCAACAATCAGAGAACATGAAATGTTTGAAAATGCAGTATTGTACATAAATAACTCCTAACAGAGAACACTGAATATTAGACAAGATCACACACATAAGGTGAAGGAGTAGCCTCAGAATCAAATCAATTTCCCTTATTCAAGTTTATTTCAAGTCCTAAAGCTGTTGATGTTGTCATTTAAAACTAGCAAAGTTAAAGTTTAAGAAATATGAAAAATGTCTAATTAGGTTAAAAAGCAAACCAAACCAAAACAGAAACAGTTCCTAAGCCTTCTCCCGAGTGTGACAAGGGTCTGAGGGAAGCAGTGCAGACTGGACGGTGTGATCAGCAGGAGAAAACCAAGGGCAGCTTTAAAGGCACCGACTGAGAGAGCGTTTATAACTGGTCATTCAAACCATTCTCTTAACAAAATAGAAACACATTTACACATGAAAAAATGAAGTTCACTAAACCTTTAGTAGGATCAAAATTCAAACTCAAAATTAAATCTATATTTTGTTGCAACAAAAGAGAACTTTACCTTTAGCAATTTACTGCCACTAAATTAAAGTGAAAGTTGATATCCTTTTACCATACATGGTTTAACAGATACTTTCTTAGTTTTAAAATACATTTTCATATGTGCATAGAAATGTAATGAGGATGAGGACACCTCCTGCAGCATCCATAAAGTTCATAAGGCCCATCACTGTTAGTCACCTTAGACGTGAACGCAGTAGGCCCACGTGAACGCAGTAGGCCCACGTTAAAGCGGCCTCTACATTCTTCAAAGTGCTCCTTTCCCACCTACGAGTGAGTGCCTCAGTTTCCTGGGTTTTCTGGGTGACGATTACTTTCAGTTCTTTTTTCTGGTGATATGTACAGGAAGTTACAGCAGATATACAAAGGGAAGACCAGAAGCCTGCTGTCCAAGTTCATCACCACTTGCTCCTACAAGACAGATGGGTAGATTTAATGACAGGCAACTAGACAACATTTTATAGCATTTATAAGTCAAGCTGTTGAGTAAAATGAATTACAGAAGGCAGCATGGGATGAAGCACTGTCCACAGCTCTAATTGTAGTCTCCAGCCCATTAGATGCGTATGAGCTTGTTACCTCAATTTTCCTCACTGTTTATCTCCTGGTTCACAGGACAGCACTGAGAAGCTGACAGAGCCAGCTACTCAACAGGGGCAACTGTTTTCATTTCTATAAGGCTCTAGTTTCAATTCCCAGCACCTGAAACAAATAGCACACACGCCCCTTGTATGCAGTGAAGTGCTCACTTGGTTTCAGTTTTCAAGATGCCGGTTCAGATCACCAGACTAAGATAAGGAGCCACTGCTGTCATCACCAAGCACAGCCCTTGCCCTTATCTAAATTCCCCACTGTGGCCAGAACACAGCACTGAGTATATCATCTAAACATATTTTGGGTTCAGATACACGAACCTCCCAAAGACAGGTGGTGGTGAGAGCCACAACGGAACCACTGATGCTTTGGATCTCTCTAGACCTCAAAGATCTGTACCAGGACCAGAGAGCTGAGTAAATCCTTAAAGAACAGGTACTGAAATAATGTTCCCACACTTAACCCTGAAGAATATCCCATCCTCTGCAGGCACTGGTTCTGTTTGTCTATACATTTTGGAGACTACAGTTTAAATAGAGTCTAAAGCACTAATTATATACAGACTAACTTATGTGAATGACCAAAGTAGGTAGGCTTAAAGAGTGCTACTTGGTTTGTTGTTGTTTTTATTTTTTGAGACAAGTTTTCTCTGTGTAGCCCTGACTGTCCTGGAACTCATCTATAGACAAGAGATCCACCTGCCTCTGCCTCCCACATCCTGGGGTTAAAGGTGTGCACCATCACTGATGAGAGTATAACTGTATGGGGGAGATAAGAACATAAATTTAGGTAAATGTACAGAAATTTTATCCAAATATAGTCCACAATTTCTCTGTACTCACCCCAAAAGGTAAGGTGGTAATCAGAGAAGTCTTGGGAGTAAAACCAGGACACTGACATGCTACAGATAGGCAAACAGTGCTGACAAAAGCAATGTCGGCATGGCTGAGCCCCTTTGCCTTGGGGCAGAACCTGCTCTTATTAAACTTTACATTACATTTCCTAAACTTGATGCTAATTTTTGAAGCTATGCACACTGACGATAAAAATAAATCACTATATTGCACTGACAAAAACCAAACGAACAAAAAAAACCAAAGGCTCTGATAAAAAACAGATGTCAGGGGTCTGAGTGCAGTTAAAACTGGCCTTAGGTAGGTCTAAGGGCTAACTCCAGGGAAAAGGGGAAGCTGATGTGGACACTGACTGAAGCCAGAGTAAACCATATTAATCCCTTTAGTGGATTTATGATGTTACCTTGTAAATAATTATCCCACCCACTGGTTTAATAAAAAGCGCTGATTGGCCAAAGGCAGACAGGAAGTGTGGGCGGGGCTACCAGACTAAGAAAACTCTGGGAACAGGAAGAACAGAGCAGAATGCCAAAGAGAAGCTGGAAGAAGCAGAGGACAACCATGCTGCTCTAAGAAAAGGTACCAAGCCCCATGGCTGAACAGGGTAAGAGTCATGGGTTAGATGAAGGGTAGAGAGCTAGCAAGTGATATGCCTGGGCCTGAGGCCGATCAGCCTAAAACTATGGTAAGCATCTGTGTGTCTCTGTGGCTCTGGGTCCAAACCTTGATGCTAGGCCTGAAAGTCCGGGCCAGAAACCTCCTACTACAATCCCTGGTCTCCAATCCCTAACACACGAGATGGCTTCCAGCATCCCGAGCCTTTGAACTCCTTTCTGTAGGCCTCCACTGAAACCTGCATGGTGAGGCCGCTGCTGGGTACACTGTGATATGGCCGCAGCACACACCACAGGTCCTTTCTACACCAGGGCCTGCTTCCTTCTTAACCTCCACCAGAGCCGTCAGGAGAGAAGCAGCTCTAACTCCTTCTTTCTGAGCCACCTGTCCTGCATGCTGTCACTCACGGCCTTCACCTCCCATTCTTGGTCTTTTGGCTGTCTCCCCAGGTTAGTCATTCATTGTTTATCTCCTATCCAATACACCAACCTTCCATTTCATCACATACAGTGAATTCTTGGACATGGACACAAACAGTTTTAAAGTGAAACCCAAGTACATGTCCTCTGATAGAGAAACACCATCTAATGTAAAGGGAACAGAAAACATACAGATGACTATTACACTGTCCTAATAAGAAGAAATCACTAGGGGAAAAGAAGCAGATTATCTTGAAGATTGGAGACTGGCAACATGTGACAAATGTGGCTGAAACAATGGAAGTCAGCCATCAGTTTACACAGGAAGTCAAATAGCAAACAAAAATTCAATTATACCAGTAATCAAACAAATGAAAATTGAGGCCAACACAATCTGTACTTTAAAAAAAAAAAAAAAAACTTATTTCCCATGTCTGTGTATGCCAGAGTGTGTGCATGGACATGCTGTGTCCTCAGAAGTCAGAATACAACACTTGATTCCTGGAACTAGAGTTACAGTTGTGAGCTGGAATTGGACCCATGTTCTCTGTAAGAGCAGCAGGTGCTCTTAACCACTGAGTTGTCACCTTTCCAGCCCCCACATTCACTTCCCACATCAAGTAAAAGATTAGAATAAATGCAATACTCTAGATCTACTCTCCTTGCTGCTCAGAGGGCTGCAACCTGGCCATTAAAAACTGCATGTACTGCCAGGAGTAAGAGGTACACACTTGTAAAACCAGTAATCATAAAGCTGGGGCTGGAGAATGACCAGTTAGAGCCAGTCTGGGCTAAAACAAAACAACACAAAAATAAATAATAGAAAAAAATGTATATGGATATGTGTGTATTTCTCATAATAAAAACATTAAGAGATAAAGATGAATAATCTAAAGAATTTTCTATCTTTTCTAGCACAAATACCTGTAGCTGTAACACACTGAAAACACATAAGTGACCAAGCAAAAGCATTCAGCCCTCGTGCACAGTCCATTACACCAGCTCTATCTGTACGAACTCTCTCTACTTCCTCCCTGTTCTAAAGTAACTGGCAGCCCTCTGCCCCATCCCACTCTCGCAAGGCTTATGCTCACTTTCAGCCTAGGTTTTCCTGAGCTCTCAGTCATCACAATCACTTCAATCCTTCTCAACTGTCAGCAAGGACATCCACTCTCAACCCTGCCACAACCTCAGTGTCACACAGTGCTCTGTGATCATGTCACAGTGCTTCTTACACCAGGCTAACCTAACACAGGCTCACGCGAGGAACAGAACTCAGAATGCAGGAGGCACAAAAGCATTAGGCAAGTAAAATGGGTGGGTCTCATTAACTTGGCCTGGAGCCTCTCAGATTTCTGGACACTCTGAGCTGTGGCTGTTTGTTATGAAGTTCCGGATAGAAGGTAAGGACAGATATTGCTCATTGAGTCCCAGGGCTAAAGGGGAATCTCAGTGCAGAAACACAGGGATTTGAAGGACCTCATTCCCTATCTGTTAAAAAGGACATTTCCACATACTACTTGCCATGCCTGTGTCTATTTCTTTTTCTGTGGATCTGCAATAGCACTCAGGGCCTCTCCCACTAAGTCAAGTGGACATGTACAGTGTGGGAAGTGTAGTGAGTGGTTCCCTAAGGCATGGGAGGGCACAGGTACTGATTCTCTGTATCCCCTCAGTGCTGGCTCCTCCATCTGAGAGGTGAGGGCTCAGTGAAGGACTCTTTGCTGAAGCAGAGCACCGTTTCCAATGTGGGAGATTTAAGAGGGCAATCTTCCCCAACACTTAGCACTCTAATTTTTGTTCCTGAAAGCCGTTTCTTTACTTTCTCATACTAACATTTCAAAATATATGCATGCATCTGGGTGTACAGCATGACAGATGACTTCAGAGACGACATGAAGACTGTTATGCTGTCTGTCCTCTTCCTACCCAGGATCACTACAGAGTTGGCAGGCATCTCAGGACATCTGCCGTGACAGTGTGAATAAATGCTCCCAGGTACAGGACAGAATAAGAACTGCACAGCTTTGTGAAGATGATACTCAGAAGAGTTATTTACACTAGCAGCTCTTTCCTCCCTCAGATGATCTTTTGGTTGTGCTGTGTTTTGGAGACAGGGTTTTCTGTCTTTACTGTACTGGCTCTGGCTCTACTGGAATTTGATCTATAGACCAGGCTGGCTTGAACTCACAGAGATTTACCTGCCTCTGCCTCCCAAGTGCTGGGACTAAAGGGGTGTGTCACCACCACCTAGCCAGATAATTATAGTGGGATTATGTTACACTGTAAATAATTGTCCTGCCTACTCCTTTAATAAAAATGCTGATTGGGGGAAGGCAGACAGGAAATGTGGGTGGAGCTACCACACTGGGAAAACTCTGGGAACAGTAAGAACAGAGCAGAGATGCCACAGAGAAGCCACAGATGCAGAGGATACCTATGCTGCTCCGAGAAAAGGTACTGAGCCGCATGGCTGAACAGAATAAAAATCATGGGTTAGTTTAAGGGTAAAGAGCTAGCAAGTTATATGCCTGAGCCCCAGGTCAATCAGCATACAATTAATATAAGCGGCTGTGTGTTTCAGTGGGACTACGGGACTGTGGGTCTGTGTGTCTGGGTCAGAAACATACACAATGGGCAATCCTTTTGTTTCAAAGGGTAGAGAACCCTCAACTGAAAGTCTTGAGACCAGAGTGTCAGACTTTGTATTTTCCAGATTTTAGAACGTGACGTCTATACACAGATTCATTTGTATTTCATACATTCATTCACACAAGGAGACTCAGGTAACTTTATGCACCGTTTATTGAAAATACTGTCATGATGTAATGTTCTCTGTGGTGCTCAAAACACTTCAGATATTCAGCATTTTGGGTTTCATGGTTTTAGATCCAGGACACCAGGTCTACAGTGCTGGAATCAATAGAGCTTTGCAAAAGTTACCAGGATATTTTCACCTTTACTTTGAAAAATATTAACAAATTTTCACATCAAAATATTATCATTTCATGTCAGTTTTACTTAAGAGCATCAAAGACTCCAAGCACACATGTGATGCAGCAAAATGCAAACACACATACCTGGTCCTTTTCAAGTGTCAGTATTTGGTAGCCAGTTGCTCTACTGCATATGAGTTTTCCACTACTGTCAAAAGAAGCCAATCGCAATCTAGAATTAAAAAAAAAACAAAAAAAGACAAACGATTTTTAAAGTGAAGACTAATATAAACAAGCCTTCCTTCCCCTGCTTTCCCACCTTCTATACTCTCTAGAAGTCTTATTTCTGACAGTACTGTGGACTGAGCCCAGGCCCAGGGCTCTAAATATCTAGGCAAATACGCTATCACAGCTATAGCTCCAAGCCAAGGTTTTAGGAACAGGTCTCATAATGTAGCTCAGACTGGCCTTGAACCATTATCTTCCTGTCTCCACCTCCTGAGTGACAGGATCACAGAAGTGGGCCTCGCACAGTGTGAGCCTTTTACAAAGAATTTTAAAGTCTGTTTGAAATGTTAAATCAGCTCCATTCAGATTTCTAATTTGAGTTTTTCTAACAGTTGTATAAAAATAACTCCAAAGTGACCTTTCATCACCATGGAGAGTCATAAACCACATGAAGCTTATTATTTGATTTCTTTGCAATGGCATCAGCACATCCATCCTCAGAGCATATCCACCTTCCCTAGCTGAAACCATCCCCATTAAGGATTAACTCTTCATCTCTTCCCCCAGAACTGGCACCTACCAGTTTACTTCCTTTCTTTATAAGCTTTTCTATTCTAGGCATGGGTGGAATCAGGATTACTGGAGGGTAGAAGCAACTTGTGTGAGGCTTGAATGATAACTTGATAAACGAGTGGTAATGTGCACACAGCACAGCATAAATCATCCTTACACAGGAAAGTCCAACAAAGATGAGGTGAAGTGAGTTAAGTGTGTCACAGAAGGACAGCAATCCTGATGGAGCTGATTTCTGCAAATAGCATTATTCAACTACTTGCTCCTCAAAGTCCATAGCACCATTTCCAGGAAGAGAATGCCAGCTTAGCTTCCAGGCAGAGCTGAAAACAGCATGTCAGGCAGGTGCTTTCTAAAACCTCTCTTACTCTAGTTTGCACATTTTATTTGCTAACATGGTGACAGTTTCAAGCCCAGAATCAAGTTGTCTCTGCTTATCCTGACACTCAAGACCTTCTGTGCTTGTTTACTGAGATACGTTCAAAGATGTTGAATTTTCTCAGCTCCTGTGCTTTCCCATATACTGCGTCTTACACAAGTATATTTCATTTCTTACTCATCCCCTGGTATAGGAAGTGGGGTGCCATCCTACCTAAATGCTATGTTCCTTCGAGGCTGTAAGCTGACAGATCCACTACATGGCTGATTCAGTGTATTACGTTTGAAAATGATGTACCGATTGGTGTAAGTCACAAGGAGGTCAAAGCCGAAATTAAAACCTGTCCAGCGCCAGCAGTACTAAGAGATAAAAAAGATGCATTAGCAAGTCTCAA
This sequence comes from Phyllotis vaccarum, assembly GCA_033318265.1. NCBI lineage: Eukaryota > Metazoa > Chordata > Mammalia > Rodentia > Cricetidae > Phyllotis > Phyllotis vaccarum. The sequence continues at coordinate 65,414,224 of JARWLC010000014.1, read as the reverse complement.
ATTAAAAGTTCAAGCCCCCCCCCCCCCATTTCAAGTGCCAGGGAAAGAACTTCAGTGCCTTTCCCATACGGCTCTGTTCAAGACATCAGGCCTGGACTTGAGACACCCTCTATGACCAGACTCCTCAGGCTTTACACTGCAGTCTTGTCTTAGGAAACCAGGTCTCCCACTACAGTTCTGAGTAAGGACAGCTTGGGTACCTGGCATCTGTAGTGGAAATTACTAGGCTCAGAAGTTCTATAAAATGCTTCAACCAACCACCACACACGAAGGCCACTCCAGATACCAGCTCCACAGCTACCAAGTATTCAGAGAGGAAAGTAAAGCAGTGTAGGAAAGACAGGTACAGTAACTCAGTATTCAGTGATGTGAACTGAGCATCTGCTGTACATTAGGCTCAACTCCAAGGATTGGAGGCACAGAGGTCAGTAAGTTTCTGCCCCAATAGAATTTATATCACGCTTTTGAGTGCTTACATGGTAGACAGACGATGGGTATGTGTGATGGAAGAAAAGAGATTAGGAGAATGAGAGAGGGAGCAAGGGACTCGAAACTAGGAAGACTTGTTACCAATGTGGAGCTTTGGGGAGGGCAGACTGGGGATCTGACTAGGGAGGGAAGACAGTGAAAATATGCTTGGCCTATCAGAGACAGAGTGCCACCCCTGGGCTGTCATGGCGAGGTCAGAGCCGACAGGGACAGGAACTGAAGATGGGTTCACAGAGGCAGTAGGCACCCAAAAGGCAATCTACTCCCCTGATATGGGAGAATGTGGGAGACTAAGAGAAGATTCTAGGAAAGGAAGCTTACATTTTCAGACTACTTTGGCTGTTGTGTGATATGTAAACAGTCTGTAAACTGGCATATTATATTTGAAAATGATATACTGTAAGGATCCTCCAGTAGCCTGGACAGGACAGTGACCTGGTTGAGTGTTAAAAGACATGATGAAATGCATTTTAAGGACTGACTCTTGAGGGATTTATCATGGACACCAAGAGTGGAAGGAAAAAAATCTGCATCTGCATAAATGCAGTTTGGAGCACATAAAACATGAAAAGAGGCACTGTCGTCAGGGAGGGCTCCTGGGGACAACTGAGGGATGTTCCATCTGAGATGCTCTAGGTATCTGAAAAGATGCCCAGGGGGAGTTGAGCCATTTCTGGAGACAGTCTGTAATGTAAAGGGAATAAATGAGAGCACACGGCACTGAGAATAGACAGGTACTAAGGCCTGAACTTCAGTCAGCAGTATTTCTAAGGGAGAGAAGAATCCAGTAGACGTTAGGAGGAGTAGCCAATGAAGTAGGAAGACGACTGTCCGAGCATGTGTCCTGGAAGTCAAGTGGAAAGAGACTCACCAGCAGGGAGTAAGTGAAAAAGGTCCTGTGGCCAAGAGCTCCAAGAAGGCAGTCCACTTGAACATGGATCATATCCAACACCGCTGTAGCAGTTTTTGTGGAGTGGTGAGAATGACCGGAGGGGAGTCAGCAGAAATGCTGAGCAAGAGCCAGGACAGAGTGTGCAGCTAAGGAACAGTCCCAAGGGACCACGGTTACAAGCTGGATGAACAGCAGGGTGGATGGTGCAGCAGAGGGAGGTGAGGACTGCAGGATTCATAATGTTAAAAAAAGACAGAATCCATGGGCAGTGGTGGCACACACCTTTAATCCCCAGTACTTGGGATGCAGAGGCAGATGATCCAAGAGTTTGAGGCCAGTCTGGTCTACAGAGTGAGGACAACCAGAGCTACACAGAGAAACCCTGCATTGAAAAACAAAAACAAAAAGATGGAGTCAAGATGGTGGACAAGGATGGTAGGGGGCCTACCACGCATCACCACAGATCTGGGTGATGTTCATGGTTACAATACTAAGGAAAACCCACTAGGGAAGGGGCTCATCTCTAGCCTTGTTCTGACTAGTTTTACATCAATTTGACATAAGCTAGAGTCTTTTGTGAGGGAACTTCAATTGAGAAAATTAATGACTGATTTGGGAGGTACCCTTGTGCTACCCACGGGCTGGTGATTCTGGATGATATAAAACAGCATGCTGAGCAACCCATGATGAGTAAGTCAGTAAGCAGCACTCCTCCATGGCCTCCACGTTCCTTCCCTAAATTCTTTCAGTGATGGGACTAAAATCTACAACAATAATAAACCTTTCTCTCCCCAAGTTTCTTTTAGTCATGGTGTTTATCCCTAGAGGAATTTCAGCCTAACTCAGGTATCCACTCAGAGCCTATAGGAACGAGTCTCAAGCATCAAACGAGGAGAAGGAAAAGCAGACGAATATAAAAAGGTAATGGTTTCAAGGTGGGACGAGATATAGTCAAGTAAAAAGTTGGGAGGTAAGAAGAGCAAACTGTACATAAGGCAATATGGCGTCCAAGTCCTAGAACACAGGGCTAGAAAAAGAAAGAAGCGGCAGCTGTAATGGATACTGTGACGTCATCAGCGTGAATGAGTGCCCTGGGAGAAGAAGGTCGGGATACAGATGGACACTGTCAAGTCTGTGACTAGGAGCAGCGCTGAGGAGCCTGAGTCCCAGTGCCTCTGCTCTGAGGGAGCTAGTTCACTGAGTGATGAAGCAGCAAGATGACTGAAAAAGACAAGCCTTCTGTCATGTCGCAACCCTGAGCAAGCATAAGACAGCCTCTGAATTGGGGAAAAAGAACCAGGTGAAAGCTAGCCTGGAGTCTGGGGGTGGAAAAGGTGGCAACTAGGCTGCATCATCAATTTAATGGACCACAGCCAGATCTTAAACAACAAAGAGCAAGCAGGCTCTCCAGAGAGTGGCTAAACATCCCTTCTTTCACTCCTGCATCTGCAAGCTCCATGTAAGGAGCAAAAGCAGCACTTGGTGTGGACAGCATTCTGAGGGGACAGATGGCTTTGAGTTGGGGTGACTGCCAAACACAACCTCATGAAGACTACACAACACCTTCCACACAACCAATCTCAACTTCTGTGCTGCAGAGGGACCTTCTCAAGCTTCTCATCTGGACTCTAAACTCAACTTCAATGGTTTCAAGCAAGACTGGGTAACTACTGAGCATGGTGGCTATGACCCTTGTTCAGGACACCAAGCTGCAGAAGGATCAAATGAGGTCAAGCCGTGACGTTCTAGTAATCAGGAGTCCCTGACGTCTGCTTTCTTATACTTACATCCCTTTAAATCCCATATTAGGAAAAACTGTAAACACAGGAAAGTAAACTCAAGAGTGTAAGAGAGTCCTCAGCCGGTTGAGAGCACACAGACCAGAGCTGTACTTACTTCGCCATCTTTAGCAAGCTTTCTACCGCACCTCATGCTATTACCCTCAAGTTCTTCTTTATTGATTTCTTGAGGCCTAAAATGATACAAGAGCCATGAGCTTTCATAGAAAATAGGCAACAGCAATTAAAAAAAAAAAACAAAACAAAAAACTGAGTTCAAAAGGACAGAAAATCGTTGGGTAGTAGAAACGCATTTGGGAGGCAGAAGCAAGGGGATCTCTTGAGTTTGAGGCCAGCCTGGACTACAGAGAGACAGAGAGAGTTCCAGAACAACCAGGGCTACATAAAACTCGGGGGGGGGGGGGGGTCACCACAGGATGAGTATTACTTGCACCTGAGTGGAGGGTTGTTGGGATTTGGTAGCTTGTGGATTTGCAGGAAAGAATATAGGCAGAAGAGACTACCATTTCTTTTTCTTTATAGAGTATCAAATGGACACAGGATTTGGTCAGCTGAGTTTAAGATAAGTGTGACAAGACAGAGGGTTCTGGGCTAGGCTGCTGAAGGCTCCTACAGGCCCTGCTCATGAATTTCTCCTGAATTTCCAGATATGTTTTGTGACTATTCAACTTTTTAGTATTGACATTTCACAAACATATGAAAGAAAACAGCATAATGAGTCAGATATTTTCATTATCAAGCCCTAGTAACCCAGAGGAGCAGCTTAACATCAGATATCTGTATTTGCCTTCAGGCAGAGGTGACACACAGCATTTCTGTTTTAGAAAGGCAATCCTCTTCAGTCTGGAAGAAGATCCTTAGGAAGCTTCACTAGGTCATAAGACAAAGTCCTCACACTTGGGAAGCCAGGAAGCTGAGCCAGGCACTCAGCAGCACAAACAAGGTAGTGCAGTCATACAGTACAGTTGTATGCTCTCCCCTTTTTCTGTAGTGCTAGGTCAGCATTTGATCCAAGTTATGCCCCAGGTGGCACACATTCCCTGGGTCAAGCAAATGACACACTTACAGAAGCTGTGTCTTAGCTAAGAAAGAAAGAACAAAGTGGGAAAAAAATCAACAAAGAACCTCTTAAACTTAAAGCCAAATTCACGGGGCTACAGCATCACTGGGAGCTGCTGGATCCCACACTACAGATTCGATGTCCACTACGGAACTGATTCATTTTCTAGTTCTTAATGTTGTTCTACTTCAGCAATTTTAGTGTCTTTGTGCTGATAAGTATGCTACAGACAAACTTGGAAAAAGGTGAGACTACAAATAAAATAAGAAGTTTTAAAACCCAGATCATAAGAATCTTGTAGCCCAAGAATGGTGGTATATGTCTTTAATGTTAGCACTCCAAAGGCAGATGGATGCTCTGTGAATTTGAGGCTAGCCTGGTCCAGTTCCAGGATATTCAGAGCTACATAAAAAGCCTCTGTCTGTCTGCCTGTCTTTCTTTTTGGGGAGTGGGGGTTTGAGACAGGGTTTCTCTGTGTAGCCTTGACTGTCCTGGAACTCACTCTGTAGCCCAGGTTGACCTCAAACTCAGAGATCTGCCTGCCTCTGCCTCCCATGTGCTGGATTAAAGGGAGATGCCGCCACCACCCACCATCACCAGCAGCAGCCAGCTGGGAGACCCTGTCTCAAACAAACAAACAAACAAACAAAAAAAGCCTTGTAAATTTATACAACACTTTCATCTATTTGCTGACAGAAACTTCTAACTAGGCTCTTATTTTTTGGGAAATAAAATGGGTTAAAAGAGAATAGGGCAAAAAAGTTTTCTCAGGCCTCCTCTGTACAGCCACAACTCAATGGCTTTAGTTGACTCAATGCAATCACAATTTGACATCATACCACAATATGAAAATGAGCTTTGTACTTAAATATGGAAAGCATACCTTCTAAAATGACTATTTAAATGGCATCGCAGTATGTGAATGGATGCGTTTAACAAGTCACAGCAATTATGAGGTGAAAACAGTTTATGCCCATGTGAAATCATGTCTGCAGCATGCCTGACAGCAACAGTAAGTACTTCAGGCAGCAGACTGCAGCTCCAGGCTGACACTGTCAGAGAGAATTCTGAGGGATGTAGAGGTCAGCCTGCAACCCCCAGGGCTTAGCACTGTTTAGTGGCCTACGGTGTTTACAGAAACCAATTGATCCATTTCCATTATCAGGAACTAAGACCAAGCAGGTGCAGCCATTCAGGAATGAGGAAGTCAGCAGAGGACAAAGAAGCTGGCTAAGGTCAGGCCATGCATGTGAGCTGCAGAGGTCACTCTAGGTCAAAGGGCAACCCCCCCCCCCCATATAAGGCTTTCCCTGAGCTTCAATAAACGACATTCTTGGTTCAAGAGTGACCTGCGGGTATCTATGTTTCAATCTGTAGGTCTTACTTAGCTCTGGGATGCTGGCATTTACAGATGGATCTCCCAAAGAGATACAGATGTTACAGAGGGAAGCAAGCAGCTACAGCTTTCTGTTCGCAGGCTTTCTCAAAATCATCCAGTATTTTGCACCTTTGCCTCTTTTCTACCTGTTTTGTTAGACACCATTTCTAAGGAGCTCCACTAAAAATACAATGAAAATTGAAAGCAAGGTTTACAACTTTTTGGATTTGGGACTCTGTGGTAGAGCACTCAGCTGAGGATATGCCAGGACCTAGGTCAGTCTCCCACACTACAAAAGCAATAACATGATGCAGCATACTTACCCCACCTCACTGTCCTGTTCAGCCCGGAGCATAGCCAGCCACTGCTGTTTATACACTGCGGACAGCCATTCTAAGGTAAACATCAGTCAACAAGTACTTGGTAAGGCTTGTTTCTAAACTTCTATCTAAAACAACAATTTACAATGCAGGCAGCTCGTTTATGAACACATGTAACAATGTGACTCTTAGCTCTACTGTGATAAGGGCACTGAGCTTTCTCTCAGACTTAAAAATGACCTCCTTTCCAGATGATGTTCAAACAGACTGTGCTGGTACTTCCGTTGTCTCCTCGAAGCACATAGATTCCATTTGTGAACATCGGTCCTAAGAGTAATTTTAGGGGTTTCTTTTTTTGGTTGAGACGGTTCCTCAGTGTACCTGTGGCTGTCCTAGAATTACTCGGTAGACCAGGCTGGTCTTGAACTCAGAGACCTGCCTGCCTCTGCCTCCTGAGTGCTGGGATTAAAGGCATGGGCCACCTCTGCCTATTTTCAGTTTTTAACTTAATAATGGATTCCTCATCTGTGACCTGTAATAACATTTCACTATGGGGACAAGAAATACCTGTCAATTTCTAGAGTGCTCTGCAGCAGGAGTGTGGAACAAAGGTCTTTACCCTGTGGAAGGGCAACTGTGTGTAACGTGTCACCATCTGCAGGAAATCTGAGACTGCCAGGAGCTGAGGAAAGAAGAGAGAGCTCCAGAGACGCAGCTATGTGTGAACGGCAGGTGAGAGAACGGCCTGAAAGAGTAAACTTCTGATGCAGAGCAATTCTGATGAACAAAATTCATGGCGTTTCCATGGGTGCTAACAGCCTAATGTTCTGCACAGATCAAGGTTCCAGGAGCTGAGGTCAAATGATGAGACAGAGGACTCATAAATGAACTGACTGGCTGGGAAGAAAGAGGATGAATCCGCTTCCAAAGCCTACGATGTGGAGGAAGGATGAGGGGTCAGGTCTCACACAGTACTGGAAAGGACACTGGGGGCTAGGACCATGACTGTCTTCAAGTCCTGGCCCCAGGTCACCAGGTTGAGAGCTAAGGTTCTCTTTGCTGCTGAATAAATGCAGAGGAGACAGATGATCTGAGATGTAACGGTTTGAGAGGCATGGGGATAAGATGGGGTGAGCGTGGAGGAGGCGGAACAGAAGATACAGAATAAGACATTTGATGAGGTGACCTATGACAAATCTAATTTCATGAAATAACAAACCTCAACTGAGCCTAAAATTAAGACACCACTCCTGCCAAGGATGGAACCTAGGGCTCTGTGCATGGTACTCAATAGCTCTGCCTTGACCAAATCTCTAGCCCTCAGTTTCCTTCTGAGAGCATATACCAATGAGCCACATGGCACTTCCTGCCTCCTCACAAAAGTGTGACATTTACTCTTAACTTATATTTTGCTTTTTAAATTAAAATTTTAAACACAGAAAATTTTGTTCATATTTATAAGATGGAATAGAATGTTTCAAGTCTTCTTATCATTTCACATCAGGAAGAAAAAAACAAACCCTGAAATCTAGCTATACATCTGTGGGGATATTTTCAAATATAATAAAAAGATTGGAGATGTCAGAGGGATGTACCCACAGTCAGTCTAGGAGGATCAGACAGTGGTAACTCTCACCTTTAATCCCAGCACAGGGAATATCCAGGGAGTGGTGACCTATGCCCTTAATTCAATCTGAGTTTCAGGTCATCTTAGTTTACAGAAAGAGTTCCTGGCTCCCAGGCAGGCAGTGGTGGAGCCACGCCTTAACTGAGTGAAGAGAGTATTTAAGGCAGATAGAGAAAGACAGAGCAGAAGAAGCCAGGAGGAGCCAGGCTAAGGAGCGAGGCTGAGTGCTACATATATCTATTATTTTTAAAAAACATCTATACCAAATAAAATGTTTCAGACACCAGATGTATATACAATTTGCTTTTCAGACACAAAATGTGTCCACTTGTACCAGATACATCTAATATAAATCATATCGGACTGTTTTCCAAACTCAACAATCCTAAAAGGGCTAGAGATAGCTCTCTGCAAAAGCACTTGCTGCTCTTTCTGAGGACCTAAGTTTGGTTCCCTGTCCAGGATCAGACAGCCCACAACAAATTACCCATAACTTCAGCTCTGGAGAATGTAATGCCTGTACCTGCACTCAAATGGGAAGACACATACCTACACACAATCAGAATAAATCTTAAGAGCCTTAATGAAAGTTTGATTAGGACATATCATAGGCTTTGGCATCTAATTTACATCTTTGTCTAGTGTTTAGTACACACTAAAACTACTATAGGCTCGGCACCCTGCTTTCTCTGTTTTTGCTGTACTTTGCTTCAAAACCAGGGACATGCTAGGCAAATGCCCTAATGTACTTATACACTACTAAATGCAACTTGTTACAAATACAAAAAATAAATCCTTGTTTCAAAAATTTTGAATTATAACAAATGAGTAGATACACTTGATTCAACATGTTTAAGAATAAGAAAAACCAGAAACTAAGCAAATTTAAGGGGAACTACAGGAAAGAGCAGCTGTACCTTTTATTTATTTAATTAATTATTTTTGAGTCAGGGTTTCTCTTGTAACAGCCTTGGTTGTCCTGGAACTCATTCTATAGACCAGGTTGGCCTTGAACTCACAGAGATCCCCCTGTCTCTGCCTCCCTAGTGCGATTAAAGGCATGCACCAGCACTATCTGGCAGCTGTACTTTTTCAACACATCAGAAGTAATTTTCAGGCTATTATCTAAAACAGTGTACCGGTTAACCAGTGCACAGAGAACTACTCAGAGCCAAGTGTGTGGTTGCATGCTTCTAACGGCAGCATTTGGGAAGTAGAAGTCGGGGATCAAATGTTCAAGCTGGGGCTGGAGATACAGCTTACTGGTAGGGCCTGGCAAGTGCAAAGCCCTGAGTTTGATCTTTAGTCCAGAAAACAAAAACTAAACACTCTATTGCAAAATATTTCTTAGTGACTTAAATACTGTGGCAGGTATTTAATAATGATTACACGGGATGAAGTGTGAGCACAGGATAGTCACACCATAAAGACACATGCCTTATAGGATCAAAGACGAGCTCCTCTCTGCTTCCCTGTCCTTTTAATGTAAGTATAAAATGCTAAAATCAGAAAAACAAGACTTCAAATCACAAACGCATCAGGTTTTCTTACCTGAAGGTACCAGAGAATCCTGCTCAATGATCCTTGCGGAAGCCAGGTCACTGATAATGTACTGTAGCCTTAAATGTCTGAACACGGATGCAAATGGTTTTCCCTGCTCAGTTTCAAGGAAAGTCGTCCCTTCAAAGTCTATTTTAAAAGTTTTAATTAAACAGTATTCTTATCAAATATGTTATTTTACTAAGTTTCTATGAACACACACGGAGTCTGCCAGAATGTTAAGTAAGCTACTTCCAAGGATTTCAAGTCTTATAAACCTAAGATGTGGGAAACCTTAAAAGAACTTTGAAAAGTTTCTCAAATCAATTTTGGTACTAATTAGGCCTTTAGGCCGAGACTATGACTGTCCTTTTATTTTTGTGGTTGATCTTACAGGACAGCATGGTAGGAAAGGTGTGCTTGAAGAAGTGGCTCGTGTTAGTTTCTCTCTCTCTAATTCTTTCCTACAGAACCCAGAAGAACATGTGAGGATCCTCACATGATGACCAGGACAGGGACAACTATCCATCCTTCTAAATTACATCAGTGATGGATACTACATGCAGTTCTGAGTTACCTAATGTGGGTGCTGGGAACTGAACTTACATCCTCTGGGAGAGCAGTACACACGCCTAACAACTATTGAGTTTTGTCTACAGCCCTAGGAAGGGCTGCTTACACACTGTCCAGGGCATGTCACACACTGCCTCTGGTCTACATTCCAGTTACTGATGCACAGAAGCAGCCCACAGGCCCCATCAGAAATCACTGCCTGAGAGATGGGGCATAGCTTACCAGGGGAATCTAATCCGGCCAAACAAACAAGTATAATTCCCAAGACAAACTGGTGACAAATAGGAGAACAGTAGCTCTGGGGTCAGAATATGGGACAGATCAGGAGCCTTTCCTTATTCAGCAATTTCTCCTGTGAATAAAAGGCTAAAGGATGAAATTGCTCGGATGTTTTCTAGCTCTAAAATCAAGTCTGTAGATAAAAACCAAGGCCTGATTTTAAGAAGTATCATTAAAAAGAAAAAAAGAAAGGGGGGACTCTCAATAAAAATTTCAGTATACCTTTTTTCCACTTTGAAAACCAGACATCTGTTTCTGTCAAAAGCTGCTTTAAAGACCCATTCCAGGAAGGCACCAGCTGAAGAAACATCCACTAGTTTGGAAAAAAAATAATAAAAGAATTATAAGACTTCATATTTTATTGTATTTTCAAATAGTCCTAGTTCTTTAAAAAACAAAACCTTTTTCTCTTTTTGAGATGGGGTCTCATGTAGTCCAGATTGGTCTTGAAATTAATATGTAGCTGATGATAACCTTGAACAACCTGTAGAGTGCTGGGGTTACAGGTCTGTGCCACTATACTCACCTTAAGTCAGTGGTCCTCAACCTGTGGGTCACAATCCCCTTTAAATATTTACATTATGACTCATAACAGTAGCAAAACTATAGTTATGAAGTCACAATGAAAATAATTTTATGGTGAGGGTCACCACAACATGAAGAACTGTGTCAAAGGATGCAGATTAGGGAGGTTGAGAACCACTGCTTTAAGAGGTGCTAGGAACTGAACCCAAGGCTTTGTATATGACAGGCGAACACTCTACCAACTGAGCTACATCTCAAGCCTAAGATAATGGCTAAAATTTCCATGTTACAAGTAATTAACTGCAAGAAAGTCTAAGTATTAAAGCTTTCAAGTCATCATGGCAGGAAATGGAACTCCAGTAATAAAAACTCAGTGCATATAATAGTCATAAACACATCTTACTGAATCAAACACCAACAGCTTTAACATATGTAACACATTGGTAATTCTGTACTAATATATTCTAATCATTAACAAATCAATAACACCAAATAATATGCAAGTATGTAAGACTGCAAAAGTAAGAAAGTGAACACGGAAAAGGAATTTCTGACCCTGTGATGTTGAGACAGCATGTAAGCAGTAAAGAGAGTAGATGTTCAATCTCCAACCATGATGTAGAAGCTGAACACATCACCCAATTTCTCTGGGTTTAAATTTTTCATTTGTAACCAGAATGTCATGAAGGGCCTCCTTCCAGGCCACTAAAGGAATATATATTGAGTGTCTATAAGCAGGGTGTTGGCAAAGTGAGCGCCCATCACTCTTGGTGTCAAGCAGCTGAAATTACAGATGACAGCCCAAATGCTAAGTTTCCTTGTGCAGAATCACCCTGACCGCAGAAATGCTGTTGACTTGCAAGGTTCTCACTGCAGGCTTCACAACTGCATCAAGTGCACAGGAACAATAGACTACAGGTGACAGAGTGGGTCAAGAACAGTGGCCTCTATCTCAAGAGTGTCTCTGAGTACAGATGTAACACTTTTCAACGGAGTAATACAGATTTTTTTTTTTTCAACTGTGAAACAAAATTAGACCTAAATCCATCAAAAGGATGAAAAAAGCTGGGCTTGGTGCTCATATGTACAAGTGTGGGATGTAGAATGAGGTCCTGCCTACAGGGGGAGGGGGGGAGGAAAAACCAAGTAGTGTGGTATTTTCAGAGAACAAACACCCCCCCCCCCCCCCCCCCCGGCTCATTTATTTGAATGCTTGGTCCTTAGTTGGTGAACTGTTTGAGAAGGATTAGGAGGTGTGGCCTTTCAAAGTGTGTCAGTAGAGGTGGGCTCTGAGGTTCGCCTTCTTCTTGCTGCCACCTGCTTGAAATGGCCCAGTGGACTGTCTTAGGGTTATCAACTGTGGTGATAGAGAAATGCACCCAGGACAACTTGCTTTCACTTCAAGAGAGAACTTAACAAATTACAGGAGTCACATGATACTTAATGATGTAAGTGTCTTAGGTTAGGTGACGTGGCCACAATAGGTGAAATAAACATCCTAAGTACATTCAAGGAATGTGAGGCTGAGCTGCGGTGCTCAATGGGTTAGGTATCTTCAGCTGACACAACCCACTGTAAACAAGCAGCACATGTAGTTCCTCTGCCTAGCTGAGCACCCAGCTATTCACTATGGGAGCAATCTGAAGAAATATTCCTATAAACATGCATCAATACCTTTTTAAGAGCTGTATATACATCCATCTCCACTTGCATCACAAACAAGTTAGATGAACCAATGAGCTGTTTCATGACGTTTATACTGGAAAAGACAAAACACAGAGTAAGCTTGTCTTCACAAACAGCTAGTATTTACTCTGGTAAACTTAAAAAAAAAATGTGTGTGTGATACGTGTAAGTGCAGGCACACATGTGCCCTGGTGTGCAAGCAGAGGTCAGAGGTTTCAGGATTTGGTTCTCTCTTTCTAGCACAGATTCAGGGGCCTGGGTTCAGGTCACGAGGCCAATCTCATTGGCCCTAAAAACTTTTCATTCTCTGTCAAATAAATATGGAAATAAAAATAACAATAGTATTATCTGCACAAGACAGAACACCTTGCTAGCACTCTGACACTGGGTGTAGGATCTGCAGAGTCTGCATTTAATCACCAGAAATTAAATGCACTGTGGGATCTGACTAAACAGCACCCCCCTCGTCTTTCTCCCCATATTACTATGTAAAGATAATAAACAAAACAAATTTAAAATTCACTAAAATAGCTGCATCTTCAAAGCAATCTTTTTTCTTTTCCTGAGGCAAGAGATTGTTATACAGACCTCCTGCCTCAGCCTTCTCAGTGCTAAGATTATCAGTGTGCCACCATATACTTACTGTTCAAAACAACCTTTAACATCTATGCTCAAAACAACTTTTAGTCAGAAAGTGCATTTAAGTCAAGCATAGTAGCTCATGCCTATAATTCCAGCAGAGGCAGGCGGATCTGTGTAAGGTCAAGGCTAGCCTCATCAACACTGTGAGTTCTAGGACAGCCAGAGTTTTCATTACTCTCAGAGTAAGATGAGGAGGTACAGTAGTTTAAATTTAGAATGCAAATGTGGTCATCGGTCTTTTTCTCTACCTTTCCTTTAACAGGAAAGGTTTCATATTCTTAAGTTGACTCCTCCATGACACCTTCTTTTTGACAAAGTTCAGTGAGATCTCAAACATCTCTCCCACCTCAGGAGCCATGTCACACTAAACCCTTTTAGTTTTCATCAAATGTCTCTAATCCCAACATTCCAGTTAAATCTGTGAATTCAAGGCCTGCCTGCCTGAGAGTGAGCTTCAGGGAGCCAGGGCTACATAGTGGGACCCTGTAAAAACAAAACAACACAACACAACACTTCACACTCATGACTGTTATACCCTAGAGCCTTTCTCACTGGCACAGGAAAGCTCTGGCAGTGGAAAACATAGCACAAGCAAACTGCGTCATTCACAATGGTATGTCGTTACTATTCCAGCGACATCAAGGAGTGAATGATAAGTAAATGCAGTTCAAAGGTCAAGCTAACTACGATTTCATCAGGGTTATAAGCATTGCCTTTATTGTGTGTGTGTGAGAGACAGAGAGAGAGAGAGACAGAGAACACAGGTCATGACACTGGTTCTTTCCTGTTACCTTGTGGATCTGGGGATAGGATTCAAGTCAACAGGCTTTGTTCCTAAGCTCCTTCATCCTCTGAGCCATCTATTGTCCCATTAAAAAAAAAAAAAAAATCTAAAATAGGGTCTGGTGAGATGGCTCAGGAGCTAAGGGTGCTTATTGTTTCCAGAGCTTCCATGGCAGCTCGCCAACAACTTGAGTTCTAGTAGACCCTACACCCTCTTCTGGTCCCTGAAGACTCCTGGACACACACACACACACAAGCAAAAAAAAAAAAAAGCATTTTCCCCCTAAAATGTGTTGTTTTAGGAATTCTATCACTGGTCCACTAGCCAATTAAAAGAAGTGTTTGGGCCCAAGAGGTGGGTTTTCAGTTTTCACTGGGGATGAACATGACTGAGAATGAGGTGGGCCTTTTGGGGAGTGAGAAACCAGCGACTTCCTTCTGGTGCCCAGTGAGTCATGAAGGAAGGCAGGGGTGGGGAGGAAATTCACTCCCCACCAGAATGAGTAGCGGCTGTATGGGAAGGGTACACTCTAGTGATTTCTAGCACGGCCATGTTCTATGACAAAAATGGTCTTCAAACTATCCCTTCCCTTTTGCAGAAGTGAGGTAGCACTTGAAAGTCTTTAGTATTAGAGGAGTGGTACATGTCTGTCACATGTTAAAACAATGCATGTACATTTTATCATTTACAATGGAAATAGATTTATTCAGTTTGTGTACATCAGGGTGCCTAGCATTAAATTGTTTGCCATATTCCTTCTTCCTTTTTTGAGACAAGGTCTTACTATGTAGCTCTGGCTGTTGTCAAACTTGATATGTAGACCAAGATGTCTTCTAACTTGGAGATCTTCCTGCCTCTGCCTTCCAAATGCTAGGATTAAAGGAGTGTGCACTAGGCCCAGTTCTCATATTCTGGAATACCTGAGCCAATGGCAAGTGCCACTTTAGGTTGATTTGCTGTGAAGTTACTTGGAATCAAGTACCTGAGCTCTTTGAAAAGCTCCACACTCTGGTGAGTCATCAGGTTGTTCAGCAGCCACTCGAGGCACCTGAGGGTAAAGGGAGGTTAGCGGTTTTCCCACCGACGAGGTATAGTTTAGAGAAAAGGTATTAATCATGCTAGGCCATGCTCAGTTTTTACCTCGGTGATCTGAAATTTAGTATAGCTTTTGTCAGTAGTTATTATGGGATATCCCCTTCATATTAGTATCATTTCTCATTAAGATGTAAATATCTTGTAAGGCATTACCTTCTGTACAATCTGAAAATGAGTTCTGCAATTCTCAAGAGTCCAACTGCCCATATTTGTATCAGTATAAAGCCTATGGTGCCTACTCCTTAAGTGGTGGCCACAGTTGTATGAGCATGGTCACCAACAAGGGCAACTTTGAGCAACTGAACGCTGAGTCCAGAAGAAAAGTAACAAAATCTATTACTCTATTCTCTCCGCCATCCTCATAAAACTCCAAGACAACCCAACTCCCAGAAGGGGATGGAAAAATAGGAAGAGTGACTCACTTTTTCTTTACAGAGTCTAATCCATAGGTCCCTGCTGATGTATAATAGCCACACACAGTTTTCACATTAATTGTCTCCTTCATTGTCTCACCACACTGCTGTATTAAACCATCCTGTAAATATAAACATGACTGCAAAGGCCGTTTCACCTGGGAACAGCTCTCTATGTGCTTTCAAATATTAGAAAGTAAAAATAAATCAAAATAGGAAGGGGGGAGGGAGGGAGGGAGGGCGGGCAAAAGGAAGGAAACTCATCTTTTTTAAGTTCAATAAAAATATTGAAAAAATAATCCAGCAGGTACCCCACTCCAGCCTGGAACTGGGAACTGGGAACTGGGAATGGAATGGGCAGGGAGGCACAGTGATGGGAGGTGCTGTGTGTCTCTTTTTCTATTTCCCACTCTGGACTTTTTCAAATTTCTTCAACGGCACCTTACCGTATGTTTTTCCTGCTCTTATTAATCTAAGAATTCTTTACACAGTCAGCTAATTTAGAGACAGGATAGACAAAGAAGTAATACAGATGTATGGAACATCATTCAATAAAGTTTAAAGCATCATTAATACCCGTAGATGCCTCTAAACAAGTATACCATAATTTTAAATAACATTAAAAATTTAACCTAAAAGATACACATAGGTTTCAAATAAACCACCCCCATGTACAGAAATAATATCACCATTTTTCATTCAGATTTCTGAAATATATTCATCATACAACTATATTATTAAGTTAGAATTAGTAAGTTATAAAAATAAGGCAGAAAGCAGATCCAAACAAATCCCAAAAAACCAAAGTCAAAAAATATAATCAAAGTAATGGAAAGATACAAATATTTGAAAAAATATCAACCAAGACAATAAACAAGCTAATAACTAGCAATTTAAATAGATACGCAGGTCAAAGCACGTATGTTTAAAGTACAACACTGAGGCACTTTGTTTCTGAACTTACCTCAGTTCTAGACCCTCTTTTCCTAACACCTCAACTTCCCAACGTCCTCCTCTGGAGCCTCTTCCTCTGTGGTTATTAGTTACCTCCGTCTAGATGGCATTTGGACAACCACAGTGTATTTGTGTCTAATATGCTTGCTTTCCCTCACATGCTGTACCTGAAACAGTCCTGTCATTTTGGTGTGGGGCTGGGAATCAAACCCAGGTCGCTGCACAGGCCAAGAGTGCTCTACCGCAGAGTTGTACCTCAGCCAACCTAAAGTAGAAACTGTCTTTCCCTGATTAAATCTCCAAAGGTGCTCACAGGTAAAGTTAAACTCAGTAACGTACAGAGGTTTAGTCTTCCTCTCCAGTCTTTTTATTTTTATTTATTTTTGTTTTGTTTCTAGAGAGCAGATCTTACCATGTAACTCTGGCTGGCCTGTAAGTCACTCTGTTCAGGTTGATCTGAACTTCAGAGATCTGCCTGGTTCTGTCTCCCGAGTGCTGGGGTAAGGGCACACAGTTTAGTGTGCATGCAGTGATCAAAGGATAACCTGAGGGAGCAGTTATCCTGGGGATGGAACTTAGTTGTCAAGCCTGTTAGCAGGCTGCTGGTCCTCCAACTCTACTTAACTGACGCCGGAAACTTGGTCTTAACTTCTCTCACATTTGAGGTCTTTCTGTTCCTGGTCCCAAATGCTGTTTTGCCTCTTTTCACAGTGCAAGGTAAGCACGCTGCAAACTCAATCTAGAATACAGTGTCCTGGGAGGATGCTAGGTCCAACTGGCCCTTCCTGTCTTTACAGGTTTATTAGCACCACAAGGCATTTATGCTCTACTCTTAACACTGGGCAACCATTTGGACTTTTGGGCTGTGTCTCTATGTCTCACTTGACCCTCACTGGCTGTCCTTGACCGCACACAGACTGCTCGTGTCTAAGGACGACACTGCATCCTCTTTGACTCCTTCGCCAAGTCCCACACACTGCACAGTGTACTCAACATACAGTCCCTGAATGACACACATCATTTACATAGGAGCTTAAATAACAGACTCAGTGTTATTCTGACCCAATGAACTAAATTACTGATCATAAACCATCTGCTCAGCAGTGATGTCACTGATGAACAGAAGTCTGCAGAGGAACATAGGCAACTGAATGTTCCCAAATGGCAACACAAGGAAGCTACCTGGAAATAGCTCCCACCTTCTTTACACAGAGATGAGAGCCCCTCAATTTAACTAACAGCTTTTGGTCAATCGTTTTCAACAATTTCTAACAAAAGGATGTTTATACATTTTGTTTTCAAGGCTGCAGAAGCAGAATTTCACTTGTTTTAGAAGTATGCACTGATATACCGGGCACAGTGACACTGCTGGGTATTGGCATACTCACCAACTGCAGCATGCAAGCTGCAGCCAAAATGGCGACGACACGGCTGGGTTTTATTAAGACGTCATCTCGATACAGTGATCCAAATGCAACCTGTAGTGCTGAAAGCCAAAGTGCACACACAATGAAGTGCGAGGCTCCTGCAGAAGCACCAGAGTAAATGGCAGCCATCATTACTGATGGTATTAATACCTGACAGTGCTCGCTGCAAAGGATTCTACTTGTTCCTGCACATTCTTCTCTAGCTAATCTTAACACAGTAGTTAGAATTAAGGCCTCCTGGAATACAGTTGTGTCAGAACTGCTGAGTACATCAATGACCAAGTGTAGGTACACAGCCCATCACTCCATCATAGTATTTTCTTCAGGGGAGTTCAGCTCACTCACAACGTATGTAGCTCAGGCTGGTCTCCAATTCACAGCAATCCTTCTGTCTCAGCCTCCTCAGCACCAGTATCACAAACCTGTGTCACCAGGCTACAAGGCCCACACATGTCCAGCTCCTCATAGCTATCTTAAGACTGCCCCCTTCCAATGCTACTGTCGTGGATGCTGTTCAGTTTCCTCCCAGCACCTCGAGTGTCTTTGCCTATGGAGCAGGCCTCTCAGATGCGGTGTGGAGAGGCAGACAGAAGAGGAGAGCGCAGTCTGCAGAGGCCCACTAGGCTGTTGTCCTAACCCCTTACCCACCCCAGCCTTGTTTCTTCATCCACAGATCCTTCCAGTTCTGACACAGCCTGCTACATGACTCCCATGCTTACTGCTCCACAAAAGATCTTCACACATCACTTATTTTTATTTTTTGTCGTTAGAGATCTGATCTTGTAGAGGGTAGGAAAAAACTCTTAACACTTATTCCCAACCCTTATCATATCCTTTAGAAAAGTAGTCATACTTTCAATTCCCTCTTCCCACATCCTTCATATTGAAATGTCCAATCAATCTGCTCATGTGTCTTTGACTGGACTTCTGTGACAGAGACAGGAAGGACAGATCATAAGGTATGGAGTGAATTAAGAGGAAATAGTCACCTGACAGTATATAACACAACTTTTCTCTAGCCTATAAGGCCAGGATATTTTTCATCTAAAAAATATTAAGGTTACTTTTTTTTGATTTTTATACACTAATAACTATGGAGGTCATACCTTCTATATCAATGTTCTGGTCAGGAATCTCCAGTTCAATAATATTCATGCTGGATTCTTTCCAAGAGCCACTGAACATACTAGAAAAGTAGCCAGACTGGGGGGGAAAAGTCAATGATTAGCTAGTACTTTGTCTTCCAAATATTTTTCTTATTTCTAATTCTAAGCAACTACCTTACCAAAACCAATCTAACATACCATTTCAAGAGAAAAAGAGCATCAAAACATCTACAGGAGAAAAAAAATTAAAATATGGTCATTACAGGGTAGAGTGAACTACATGTTCAATTTGATACTGCTGCAAAACTAAACCACACTCTTAGCTACTAACAGTCTCCAGGCACATCACTGTGGACCCCGGTCAGCTTCTCACCAGTCACAGCAGGAATTCTCATACGAAATAGCATGCACAGTGGATGTATGATTCTGTACTCAGGAGAGCTGAGGAAGCAATTCCTCCTCAAGCTATTAAGTTCTTCCTGTGGGTCCCTCAGAGACTAATGATCCAGAGTACTCCTAGATCAGACCAGAAAGGATGCACCCCAAGAAACCCAAAACCCACAACTTAGTTTTATGTGACCACAACGGCTTCTGAATTCCAACATGGGTAAAATCTATCACTACTTACCAGATCCATTCTTCATAATTAGCACTATTGTACTTTAGAGCAGATCAAATATTAACTAATTAAAAACTTCCATTGCACATCAAATTTATATAAATAATTAAAATAGGAGAAAATATAACATTCCTCAACATCTGTGGCTTGTGGCATCCACACTCTTTAAGTCCCCTGCAGGTCACTTGTCTGCCTAATACAATGTAAATGTTGTATAATAATCACACTGTTTTTAGGGGGTGACAAAAGCTTTACATGTTCAGTACAGATGCAAAAAAGCTTTACATGTTCAGTACAGATGCAACTATCTTTTTTCCCAACTATTTGTTACATCTGAGGTTGTGTAATCTGCAGAGACACAGGGCCAGCTCTTTACCATGGCCCATAACTAGGACACAGACAATGGTGTCTGGCATGACTTGTGAGACTTGAATGATAACTAATCCAGTTTCAGAGACCACCTCACCTTTAAGTCTGTAAGAAACTGCCTTTTATTTTAGGGATTCAAAAAGACAGATGCAATAAAGACTGGTATTCTGATGTATACCTTGATTATATTCTTTTGGGTTTAAAAGGATCTCATCTTCTCTTCCTTTCTGAAAAATTTCTGGATTCTTCAAATCAAAGTAAATTTGTTCAAAAATAAATTTTAAAAGTTTTGATTAAAATCAGGTGGTTGTGGTGCACGCGGTTAATCCAAGCACTTTGGAGGCAGAGGCAGGTGGATCTCTATGAATGAGGCCAGTCTGGTCTACATACTGAGTTCCAGGACAGCCAAGGGCTGTTACACAGGAAAACCTGGTCTCAAAAACAAAGGTTTGGATTTAAATGTGGGAGGAAGGACTGGAAAGACGGCTCAGCACTTAGGAGAATTTGCTGCCCTTTTTGAAGAGCAGAGTTGAGTTCCCTGCACCCACATCAGGCAACTCACTATTGCCTGAAATTGTAGCCTCAGGGGATCTGACACCCTCTTCTAAGCTCTAGAGGCACGGTACTCAATTACACAAACCCACACACAGACCCACATACAAGTAAAAATTTAAATGACAGAAATAAAACAAGTTTTTAAAAGAAATCTAATTAATGTGAAAGGCAAAAAATCCTTTCCAAACATCTTCCTGGAAAATTCTAGCTTTCCTGTCTTTCAGCCCATTACTCTCCAACAAAGAAGGGGACATAAATCACAGGTAGGAACCCACAAGGTCTAGCACACTGAATGAATGAAAGATCAGTGAAATAAAATATCCAGGGGCCAGGAGAGATGGCTCAGAGGTTAAATGCACTTGTTGGCAAAAATAACCAGTTGAGGTCAATTCCCAAGACTGGTGGAAGGCAAGAGTAAACTCCCACAGGTTGTCCTGACACGTACCCCACTATGGCATGTGCAAACACACACAAAATAGTACATGTTTAAAAAAAAAAAAAATCTGAGCTGTTAGAGCCATGTTGTGTTCTATTTTGAAAATTCTGAGCCATTTTAAAAGGTAAAATAGTGACAAAAAATTTTAAGTACAGAAATCAAACAGGCACGCTAGCTAAATGACATTACCACTTGTAAGTCTGTCTTTAATTCCACTAGACTTTCTAGGAGAGGAAGTAAGCATAACTTCTCATTCACTTTCTACAAAGAACAACATTTCAGTCATTATAAAAGAAATTTAATAACCTTAACCTGAATGTTACAGATCAGTCAAAGGTAAAACAAACTTATGAAGTAATCCTTCTGTACACTGTCAATGTCTATTGTTCTCATTTATTAGTCAAGAATTGACTGGCCTGTAGGGGCAGGAGAGACTGGATGGGAGAGCCAGACTAGGAGAACTCTGGGAAAAGGAGGGGAGGAGTCACAAGAGTCACCAGGAGACATAGAGGGAACAAGACATGCTGGAGGACAGGTAAAGCCACAAGCTATGTGGCAGCAATATATTAATAAAAATGGGTTAATTTAAAATGTAAGAATTATCTACTAACAAGCCTGAGCTATTGGGTGAGCATTTATAGTTAATATTAACCTTCTGTCTGGTTACTTGGCAGTAGCTTTCAGGACAGAAACTTCTGCCTACAGAACAGTTGGTAGGTAGTGACCAAGAATTCCAATACCTGGTTTGCAGGCTGAAGGCAGTTTCACTTGCATGGCCCACCCTCTCTCTTCCCAGCAGATACTTTACTAGGCAAGAACTCACTATAAAATCCAACCAAACAGTGGGATACACTCCAGAAAGCCCAAGCTTCTTCAAGCAGTTCCCCAGTGCCTAAAACATCAGTGAAATACTCACTTGACATAAATAGATTTTGTGTAAGCTCCACTCTTCACCTAGAGCACAGATCTTAATGTCACTGTTCTCACCATTCAAAAACAATGTTTGATAGATGTACTTAGATGTGCTCTTTAATTTCTTCCTGTTAAGGAAACACAAAATTATATAAGCAAACAGCTCAGTGGTAGAGGTCCTATCCAATGCCAACACATTTAAACATGCAACACTTCACTCATTTTTATAAACCAGTAAGTCTCCTCTTGTCCTGTTTCTGTAAGATCCAACTTACTCACTGTGTAAATGAGGAGGAACGGGCATGTCAGCAGCAGACAGGTGAGGCAGGAGGGGGAATATCTCTAGCCATCCTTTATAAGTTGTTGGTTCTAAACCAATTTAAATTATTTGATTAATAAACAAAGGCAGGTCAGCAATCACACTTGCTTATTTCCTTGTTTAGAAACCAGTGCTATGAGACAGGCAGTGGTGGCACACACCTTCAATTCCAGCACTCAGGAGGCAGAGGAAGGCAGGTCTCTATGAGTTCAAGGCCAGCCTGGTCTACAGAGTGAGTTCTAGAATAGCCAGGGCTACACAGAGAAACCCTATCATGAAAAACAAAACAAAAGGAACAAAGAAATTAGTGCTAAGGAAGATTCAAAACTGCTGCAGCAACTGTTACTCAACTATAATTCAGTTGGCAGAGTGCTTGCCTTGAATGCATAAAGCCCTGCTTCAATCCTCGGTAACACACACACACACACAAAAATTTCATTCATTCTTATTTCAAACTAAACTAATTAAAGCTAATTTAAAGTTCATTGTTTTTCTCTACTAGACAAATGGTTTGCAACCCTAGATCAAAGCTTTTCAAAACTATGCTTAAAGGATAAGCATATTAGGGGCCACTAGAGAGGGCAGAGCCCAGAAATATGGACACTCTATAACCTCACCTAGTACCAACTACTATATCTGCAAATATATTAGACTTCTGCATAAGACTTATTTTAGTAAAATAACTGAGTTTTAAAAGCTTGGCAATCATGGGAATGAAGCAAAGCTCAGTTGGTAGACTGCTTGCAGAGCATGCCTAAGGCCTTCAGGTTTAATCCTCACCACTGTACATATCAGGTACAATGGAGGGAGCAAGTCTGTACTCCCAGCACGAGGGCACGAGGGAGGTAGCTATAGGAAGGACAACCTATATGTTACTCAATAGCGAGTTCTCTGCTCCAGATGACCCAGAAAGTAAGAGAATGGAGAACGGTAGCCAGTCAGAGGGGATCTAGTTACAAAATACCTAATTTTAAAAGATGTTATTTATTTACCTATGTGTCTATATATCTGTATACATGCATGCACATGTGTAGGTACACATGCTTGTGCATGAAGAAGTCACAAGAAGGCAGTGAAAGTTATCCTTTATCCCTCTCTACCTGCTTTTTTGTTTGTTTTTTGAGACAGAGTTTCCCTGTATAGTCCTGGCTGTTCTGAAACTCAGTAGACTGGGCTGGCCTCGGCCTCATACTCAGAGATCCACTTGTCTCTGCCTCTTCCAAGTGCTGGGATTAAAGGCATGGGCCACCACTGCCCAGCTCCACCTGCTCATTTAAGGCAGGTTCTCGAAGATTTTCTCCCTGAACCTGGAGCATATGTCTTCTGATAAGCTGGAAAACAGAAAGCCCCCAAGATCCTCCTGCCCCGTCTTCCCAACTGCCTTCGCTCAGAGATAGGGTTATGAGCATGCACAGAACACTTGATTTGTTATATGGATGCTGAGTTCATATATGAACTCCAGTTCTCAGGAGAGTGAAACAATTGCTCTTAACTGCTGGAGCCATCTCTAGCCCAAGCTAACCTCTCTTAACATTTCTGATGACTTCTGGTAGCTTTTCCAGTAGTTTAAACTTTTTAAAATCTCTGGGGATGAACACACAGCACGGTGGTCAAGAGCACTGGATTCTTTTTCAGAGGACCTTGGTTTGATTTCCAGCATCTACATGGCTGTTTGTCTGTAACAGTCTGTAACTCCAAACACCTCTTCTGGCCTCTGGAAGGTACCCCTGCATACACAATCTAGACTCAGCTGAGAATAAAGTCTCGAGAGATTTATTGTCTGAACTTGGGTGGACTATGGGTTTGTGAGTGGGCTATCTTGATTATGTTAATTAAGGTAGGAAGACCACCCATAGTGGGTAGTACCATTCCCTAGAAAGGTTTCTAAACTGTGTAAGAATGGAGAAGCTCAGTATGCATGTTGATTCATTGTTCTCTGCTCTTGGCTCTATATAATGTACCAGCTGCTTCCAGTTCTTGCCACCTTCCTTTTCCTACAATGATGGACTGTAAACTTAAATTGTAAGCTAAAAAACACTTCTTCCCTAAATTGTTTTGTCACAGCAACAGCAAAAGAACTGAATGTGGGTGTGGTGGTGTGTACCAGTAACTTCAGGGCTCCTAAGACAGGAAGATCAAGAATTCAAGGTCTTGACTAAACAGCAAGTCTGAATGAGCAAGAGGGACTTACTGTCTCACCTAGTATCTGGAATCAGCACTGCATTAGTCAGGGCTCTCTAGAACACACACACACATTTATAAAGGAGATTATCAGAGTAGTTTACAGGTTGTGGTCCAGCTAGTCTACCAACAGAAGGCCCAAAAATCCAGTAGTTGATCAGTTCATAAGGCTACCCCAGAAGACGTGGCCTAGATTTAAAGTGTGTATTTTCCTTACCTCAAAAGATCTGGATTAAAGGTGTATCTTTTTTAGAATCAAAAGATCGAGATTAAAAACTAAGAATGGTTATTCCCACTTCAAATGATCTAATTAAGAAAATCCTTTTTAGCTGTATCCAGCCCATTATGTTTTAGTTACTCCCAGACTAGTGGAGTTGACAACTAAGAATAGCCTTTAGGTATCAATTAGCAATCAAGAAAATGCCTCATATGCTTCAAGATGTGTTCAAATTCAGACTCACATAACACCGGGCTGTCAAGTTGACAGCTGAGACTAATTAGAAATACCACTAAATGTAGTATGAGGTTTCTGGCCTGGACTTTGGGCCTAACCTCAAGGTCTAGGCCCACAGACCCGCAGTCCCACAGTCCCACAGAGACACACAGATGCTTCCAATAGTTTTAGGCTGATCACCCTTAGGCCCAGGCATATAGCTTGCTAACTCTCTACCCTTAAGCTATCCCATGTCTCTTGTTCAGCCATGTGACTCGGTACCTTTCTTTAAAGCTGCATTGTTGTCCTCTGCATCCTGTAGCTTCTCTCTGGTGCTCTGTCTGGCATTCTGCTCTCAGAGATTTTTTTAGTCTGGTAGCCCCGCCTATACTTCCTGCCTGCCTTTGGCCAATCAGCTCTTTTTATTAAACCAGTGGGTGGGACAATTATTTACCATGAACCAACACAATAACCCTACAACTAAACATAAACGTTAAGTAAAAGAGATAGGTGAGAGTCTCAAGGGAATTCATAACACAAGGAAATAGGGATTTTTAAAAATACATATTCACATACCTGGAATTTTTAAATGGCTGCTTATAAGATAACAGAGCTAAGTAGCAAAGGATTACTCAGAACAAGAAAGAGATATTTAAAGACAAGCATTTGAGTCTCTGAATTGTCAAGGATTCACCAACTAGCAAGCTGTCAAAAGACTTTTAGACAATTAGAGGCATTCATTATATTCTAAAATACCAAAAGAAAAAACTTTCAAAAGTTCAGAGGAGAAAAAAATATGAATAAAAAGAAAAAGAGAAGTGGACCAGGGTCAAAATCTTCATCCATGCTTAGGCCAGATGACAATGAATCAGTATCAGCAAAGGCTTAGTGGATGAAGGTACCTGTTGCCAAGCTTACCGGCTCAAGCCTGATGCCTGAAACTTTCAAGATGACATGGAGAATCAATTTCCTGTCCTCTAACCTTTACATGGGCATGTGTACAAACGTACATGCACAACAAATAATACATTAATTTAAAAAAAAAATTAGATGTCTATCCACAACACAACTTCTGCACCTAAGGTTCAGGGGCCATAGAGGAAGATGAACAGGAAGTTTGCTGAGAGATTTTTGTCTTCTAGACATGTTAGAGAAGCTACGAAGATAAAGACTCTCCAACATAGGCCTACACAAGACCTGAAACACGCTGGCCCGGAAGAGGGAAACATCACGGGGCCTCGACTCTAGATAAACAACCACTGGCAACTAGGGATGCTGAGAGCTGGACAAAGTCTTCCTGGGAAAGGGCCCTTCAGTTGATTCTCCAACAGCAGATGGTCAGCCCCCAAATCACATTCATACAAGCAACATTATACAGACTATACAGGTTATATTACATATTTGGAGGAAATAGAGGCCATGTATTTGAGAAAGAGCATGAGTGGGTGGGTTAAGGGGAAGATTAAAGGAAAAAAATACATAATTATATTTTAATTTCAAAAATAAAATTATAAGAGATGTTTGAATATGGTACTTTATATATTGCTTTCCATATTTCTAACCAGAGGAAAATAAACACAGACTAATTTTACATTTACATAGGCAAAAATGATCACCCTTCTCCACTCTTTAAGGAGAAAATGCCTGGAGATGTAGTTAACTGAGATGAGAAAGAAAAGGAGGAGCTACCGACACTCACACCCCTTCATAGAGATGGGGGAAACAGGCAGACCCAGACTGGAGTAGAGGAGGGGCTCCATGCAAGACTATCTCAAAAGACTGAGCAATCTCCAGGTTCAGTGCAAGGCAAGTGTGATCTTATCAACGGAGACAAAAAATGCTCAATGGCTCTGACTTGAGGTGGCTCTGAGGCAGAAAGACCTCTGTGACTTCCAGGCCAGCCAGAGCTCCACAGTGAGTACGGTGAGATGGCTCAGCAGTTAAAGGTGCAAAGAGAAAAGAGCCTTGGTCCAGCTGTCTTCTCTCCCTCAAACCCAGATAGACGTAGATATCTATGTAAACAAAATATAAACAGGAACAGCCAGCCTGAAGCACTGGATGGGAAGAAAAGATTTCAGTCAGGGACTGAGGGTGTAGTCCATACCACAGAGAGCTTGCCTAGCATCCATGAAGCCCTACAACTACTTACTATATTGAGTTTGAGGCTAGCCCAGAGTCTAGCATGGAATAAGCAACATTCTGTTCCAAAAGGTGAAAGATTTATTCTAACCATGAGGTTAGTAAATGCATCCCTTTGGCATTAGGCTCATAAAGTGTGATCTGTAAGCCTTATGCACAGCCTGACATCGGTGACCAACTTTTACACAGTCATAACACACACTGTTCACTAGATTTTCATTTTTTACAGACAACCTGTGGACAAGATGTAGAAACAGTACAGTGACTACAGAACAGTATGAATTTTAGCAGCCTTGTTCATGTAAAAGACAGGCAATTAGCAAAAGGTTAAGTCAAGGGGTGGGCATAGAAGCTGAAGCTCTTCACAAGCACCCGACAAGGGAACCAACCACCAAACAGATTACAGATCCAAGCATCTTCTTACACCTTCAGCTAGGCAGTCAGTCCAGTTATCTCCTACTGCACACACACTCTAGATTCTGACATGCATTTTCTTTTCTTTCTTTTTGAAATAGGGATCACAACATAACCCATGCTGTCCTTTAACCTGTGAGTTTCCTGTCCAGCCACCTGAGTTCTGGGAGTATAGGTATGAGCCACACAATGCCAGTCCTACTCCTGTACTTTCTTTTTTTTTAGATCTCTTTTTATATTTTGTCTTTAATAGTTAATTTCCTTTTCTGTTAGTAAGATTTATATTAAAATTTCCTTGATTGTTTCTCTTTTTAAAATGAGCTGTCATATATTTCAACAATTACACTAAACACACATGGTCTACATACTAATCAAAAGGCAGACTATCTTACTGGATTAAAAAAAAGCAAGACATATTATACTGTATATATACTTACCTTAAATATAAATACAAACGGGCTGGGAAGATTACTCAGTCAATAAAGTGCTTTTCAAGTACAAAGGCCTGAACTGAATGGGGGAGGGTGAGCAGGGATGGGGGTGATGACCACAAAAGGCCCAGGTGAAATTGGCAGTATCTGTAATCCTAATGGGGCAGGTAGAAGGGCAGAAACAGGCAGATCTCTGGATCCTGCTGGCTGTCTGGACTAGTCAGTCACTCTCCAGTCTAGTAAAGAGACCCTGTCTCAAAGGTAAGGCAGAGAGCAATATTGAAAGATCTCATGTTGACCTCTGGCCTCCACATGCAAGCACATCTTACATGTATGCTATGTAAAAAGTGGTGCTGGGGATATAGCTGTTGGGAAAGTGATTACTGAGAATGGATAAAGCTCTGGGTTATGGGAGAGGAAGTCTGATGGGGCGGTTGGCTGATGGAATGTGGGATGTAGGCTGGAACCATGGCGCAGATACATCAAAAGGACGTGGGAGTGGCTAGGTCACTAATGCTAAATAAAGAAGGATGCACATCTGATGACGTAAGAGTCACTTCATCAAAGATTCTAATACTTAGTGCACATAAGACACGCACTGTGGGCTAGAGAGGTGACTCAGTGATGAAGAACACCTATTGCTCTTACACAGGATGCAGGTACAATTCCAGCACCCCTATCTGTGGGCTCACAATCCCACCTGTAACTCCAGCTCAAGGGAGTCCAATACCCTTTCCTGGACTCTGCAGGACCGTGCACAAACCTACATACGGATATCCACATAAGTAAAAATAAATCTCAAAAGGAAAAAAAAAAAAATCCAGGTGCTGCACTTGTGCTCATTCTTAGGTCTGGATACTCTGCTCTCTCTCCACTGCTCCCCCCTCCTCTTCCCGGGTCTCTGTATCTAGTCCATCCATCCAGGGCGGTCTTGAACTCACTGTTTGGCTAGATTCGCCCGGTCTCAGGCACCAGAGTATGCATACTGCAGCTTGTATCACCTTGCTGGACTAAATCTGTGGAACTCTATGAGGTAGAAGTAATATTTCCATTTTTATGCATCCATCTTCTAAGTACATTCACACACAGCATCAACGAAAGCGTTTTATAGTTATATTAATCTATGATATTTACATGCTAGCTCTGCCACTGAGGCACATCTCTAGCACCAATACCTTTTTGTCAACTAAAATGCACTGCATTATGTAGCAAAATACTGAGCAGATGGTCTTTTTAAAAATGTCCTGAAAAATTTCATCTGTGTGATTCTAACAATGACCTTAAAATTAAAAGAGAGAGAGAGAAAGCAAGCAGATTCCTTATATGAAAATACATTCTGGTGTAAGCCACATCTACTTCACATGCAATTTTTCTTTTCAATTCTTCTCTCAAAAATCTTAAGCAACCTACACACATCACAACCCACCTCAACACTCTGGCAAGACTTTGTTCTTAATTGGGGGGGGGGGTTGCACAGTACTGCCAATCTTCACGTGTGCAATTACTGGTCCATAAAGTGGACAACAAACACAGAGAGGTGTTCATACCAGGCACCATTATGTTCTTCTCTATAATGACTGAAGGCTAGTGATGCTATTAAGTTTTCCTGTAGCTACCCACTCAGAAAGCAAAGGCCCACTAGGGAAGGTCCGCCGAAGTGCTGGCTAGTCCTTTCAAGTCTCAGGTTGAGGCTCTGACATTCAGGAAGCTCCTGGGCTCTTCAGCTCCCGCACTGATCTCAAGTCTGTTTGCAAACGTCTAACTCCCGCACCGACCCCAGGTCTGTCTGTAAATGTCCAGCTCCCCTCTAACTTCAGTTCTGTCTGCAAACGCCCAGCTCCAAGCTCCGACCCCAGGTCTGCCCCGCACGCGCTCGGCTCCCGCAATGATCTCAGGTCTGTCCCGCACGCGCTCAGCTTCCACACCGACCCTCCCCAAGCGGCAGCCCCGCACTCCTCTCCCTTCAAGGGCACCGGCGGCCCGGTGCTCGGTACCTGCGCGGCGTGTTCAGCAGCCGCTGCTGCTCGTCGCCCTCATCCTCGTCCTCGTCGGTCTCGGAGTCGGGGTGGCAGTAGCAGAATGCGCCGCTGCTGCGCTTGCGCTTGCGGCCGCTCGGGCAGTAACAGAAGCCGTGGGCCGCATCCTCGCCCGCGTCTGACCTACGGGCCGCGCTCCCAGAACCGGGCGTGGGTTCGGGCTCATCTGCGCGCCCCGCGGGCCGCAGCACCCGGCTGCTCAGCGAGCCCATGGCTCCGGCGCCTAGGGAGCGCCAAAGGGCTGCCCTGCCATGCCTGACGCCTCCCCACCTACTCGGCCGCCGCCTCGCGCGCGGCCCCAACCGTCGCCGAGAACGCAGTCGTCTCCATCCTCCGCCCCGCCCGCCGAGCCTCAGCCGGCCGGTTCCTCAAGACCTCGCCCCCTCGTTCTCGCAACAAAGCGCGCCCCGCAGAGCGCACG
The DNA here is from genome assembly GCA_033318265.1 of Phyllotis vaccarum. NCBI lineage: Eukaryota > Metazoa > Chordata > Mammalia > Rodentia > Cricetidae > Phyllotis > Phyllotis vaccarum. The sequence goes on along the minus strand of JARWLC010000014.1, from coordinate 65,384,371 downwards.
CGTGCGGCGAGCCCCCGGAAGGGGTGGGACGGCCGGCCTCGAGGGCGGAGCCTGCGCGGCACGGTCGCGCAGAGGCTGGCGTCGGCCACGCCCCCTCGCCGAGTTCAGCACGCTCCGCTTCCGGGGTTATCCGAGGGCCCGCGGTACCTTGGTGCTGGTGCACGGATCTGAGGACTCCCGGGCGTTGGTTCACCCCGCGAGGTTGCTCGGGTCCCGGGTCTCCTCCGCCTCTGTGCAGTCAGTTTGTGCTTCCCTTCTGGGCTCTGGGACCGGACTGCAACGGCTAGACGGCCCCTCGCCCGGGGATGTTGTCTGCAACCACAGCCAGCCTGGCTCCTTCGACTTTCTATATAGAATGATCTTGAACGTCTGAACTCCTGTGCCCACCTCTTGGATGCTGAAATTACAGGCATGTGTCCCATCATCCGCCCGTGTACATTTGATTGCTGGGGATAGACCCAGAGTTTCGTGAATGCAAGCACTACTAATTCAGCTACATCCTAGCCCTCGATTTTTAAAATTTTTTAATTTTAAATGGAAGGGCCTTACTCTGAAGCTCAGGCTGGTCTGGAACCCTTAGAACCCTCCTGCCTCAGCCTCTGAGTGCTGAGAGTTGAGGCGTGAGCTGCTATGCCGGCCTTCTATACTTTTCAGAGTAAAATGTTTATAATTAAATATTTCAAATAGACAATATAAATACCTGCGGACTCACTGCAGGCTTGGCATTTTATCACACTTATTTTGATTCGCTCTCCTTATTCCTTCAGTTTTATTGAGATATAATACAGAACGATAAAAATATGAGAAAAATCCCTTGTGCACCCACCCTCTGCTTATATCCTCGCCCTCTTTGCCATTTCTGTGCATGTCTTCACACACACCCATAGACGCTCCTTTCTGCTGCACGCCCAGACATACAATTTAAATGGAGTCAGACCTTCCTAAACCTATGATTCAGAACTTTTCTTCTCTCATAAAACCATGCTTTGGATTAAACCTTTACTTATTGTCACCGCTCAACGTAAGACCCATGATTTACCTACTTACTCACTGAGGGGCCTCAGTTATTTTTACTTTAATGCTCTTTCAGGGCAGACGTGACCATTATGCATAAAAGCTTCATCAAATAGATCCCAGAAATAAATTTTACGGTAAATTTTCAACTTGATGAGCTCTTGCCAAATTTTTCCCGGAACTGACTGCATCAATCCACTTGCCCTCCTTTCTGGCAGTACGGTATGCTTTGCAGGCCACTGAGGACTTGTGTTTGATTCATCCCTGAGAAATTCTGACGACCCTCAGCTGAGACAGGTTGAAGTAGACGTTGGAGGAAGAGAATGGTGGTTACAAGGGAATACACTGCCATGCATGCAAAACGTGCATGGAGTCATCTTAAATATTGCCCAAGAAGCCTTGGTGTGTGGGCAAGCAGATCATGACATGGTGACCTCAACCTTCTGTTCCTAGAAGGTAAAACAGAACCATATTGTTCTTGCCTAAGCAACCTCAGCTGAATGGTTCCCTGGTGATGGGATTACTGAGGGGACCATAAGAACCTGCCACAGTTACTCAGGACTTATCCTTCACCCACAGCACAATGGCATCGGGCGACAATGCACCTAACTCACTATGCTCTTCTCCAATGCTGCTGCAACCCATGCAAGAATGGAGAGAGAAGCCCACCATCTCCCTTCCCCAAGCCAGCTTCCCACCGGCAGCCGGCCAGAATGGACCCAAAGACAGCTCAAATCACACGTGGGATTTTGACTCACGTTGGTGACTGGAATGACATTGCTTGGGGACCTTAAGGAGCTGCACAGTAGGACTTCTGAAAAACTAATCATGAGCACAAAAATAATGACTTTCTACTTCCCTCTGAGTTTATACCCAAAGACAAGGAAAACAGTCCACTGAAGCACTCAGCCACAAAGCATCGTCCTAACCTCTGAAACTTGTTTTTAAAATTCTGGCTAAGATATGGTTTAAAGGTAAAACATCTGCTAAAATCAAAACCACGTCACAGTGCTTGCAAAACACAATGAAGCTGAAGTAGAGACTCCCCAGTCCTGAGGTGGTAGTGTCGATTCCTGGATCTATCTATGTTAACTGGAATGATTGGTCACAAAGGCATGCTGTTGATGAGCCCCAAACCAAAGTGCAGTTCCCAACAACGGTTGTGTGTGTGTGTTTTGTACAGCTGTAACTTTTATCCTTTGTGGTAAGAAAAACAAAATATAACTGTATCCTACTGAGCTGCATTTCTGACTATATGTAACATAAATGAATGCTCCACTGAGTAGAGCAGAGCATCACTCACTTTCAGGGAGCGAGCTTCCATGTTTTTTAATGTCATTGTGTAGTGTTTGGGATACATAAATGTTAATAACTTTGTTTTCTGCTCTGTTCCTTTCTTTTGCTGTGAGAGAGGGCTGTCATTCCTTGTTCTCTCCACCTTGTGGGTTCTGGGGATTGAACTCTGGTTGTCAGGCTTGGCAGCAAGGGTCTTTGCCCCACGAAACTATCTCAGTCATCTTATTATTTATATGTGTGTGCTTGAGATGCCTGCGTGTGCCCGCGTGGAAAAGTGTCTTACTCTCTACATCCTCCTTTTCATCCTCCTCCTCCTCATCATCATCAGGGTCTTCCACTGGATCTGAAGTTCATTGATTGAGCTTTAAGGGATGCCCACTGAGCCCCTGGGCTATGTCTATCTCCACATCCCAGCTTTGGGGTTACAGGCATATATTTACTGGCTATGTCTGACTTACTTTCACATTTGTGCCGGGGATCCAAACACTGCTCCTCATGCCTGAGCAGCAAGCATATTACTCACTGAGCCATCTCCCCAGCAGCCCTTGTTCTGCTTTTTGGAGACGGACTCACGTGCTCAGGCTGGCCTCACACTGGCTATACAGCCAGGGAGAGCCTGAAGTTCTGATCCTCCAGTCTCCACCTCCCCAGTGTAAGCACTGGTCTCATAGAAGCAGGCTAACATATGGTTAACGTGCTTTTCTTTTTTAATGTTGAAGTTTAAGTTTTAGTATCACAATCCCTTTAAAAGTAGTTCCACGGTTCAGGGTGGAAAAAAAAAAAACCAGAAAAAAATACACATCCTTTAAAGTCGTCATTTTTAATTAAAGATTTCTCATGTTGTATACAAACCAAACTCCATGATTACACGCAAGCACCATTTCTGAACGATTGTAAAATCAAAGGACATACTGAGAATCAAGTCAACAATCTAAAGAAATTATTTTTAGCAGAAAAAAAATTTCCCTTAGGTTAGCCAGAACCCAGAAAAGCATGTACCAGAACAATCTCGAGTGAACCTTACTCTTTCTCACCACTTTTGAGCAAGATTAGGACTGTGGATTGCTCAGCATGAGTGATGACCAGACACACGGGCTCTGTTTAACTTAATCCACAACTGGTAAAACAGGAAAGCAGACGGAAATTCCTAGTAACAGATGCCTAGGGTCCAATGTGAAGAAAGACTGGCCGCCCAGGGAAGAGAAACACTCTGTCCTGTCAAAATCGTACTGAAAAGAAAACCCAATGATTTAGTATATTCAGTCTCTGCAAAGCACAAATGAGGAAATAATCTGTTGAAGATGTGGAGCACATTTTAATTTCTAATTCTACATCTCCATTTAGGTCTTAAAAGCTTTGAAAGTACAGGTTTAAGGCATCAAAATGACTAATTATAGACGATAATAACAGTCTGGATCAAAGGAGGCAACTGGAGGCGTTTTAATTGGAAATAAGCATTTGAGATAATGTTAATAGCAGTGCAGAAAAATGAGGTTTGGGAAAAAACCAGCATTAAGAAGCCTCTGTCCTGGGCCTTGTCTTAGTCATCCCCTCCACAGAGAATTAGGAGAACCTTCCTGTAGTCTCCGGAAGTGTCGCCCTGAAAGGAAGAACACGTTACCCACAGTTAAGAGGTTCTTAGACAGTTACACAGTTCAAAATTGCCTAACTTCATTCTGGAAGCATGGCTAGATTTTTCTCAGGTCCTAATTTTTTTTTTTAATTACAGAAGTAATGCTTTAAACTGGAGAGACAGCTTGAGCACTAAGATCACTCCTTGCTCTCACAGAGAACCTGAGTTTGGTTTTGGTACTCCCAGTTGCCTATAACTACAGGTCCAGGGGAAACCGACACCTTCTTATAGTCTCCTTGGGCACTGCACACATGAGGCACATACATACAGACATACACGCTTGCATACACACAGATATATATAAATAACCATCTTTTAAAAATTAAGGTAATACTTGGTCTGTATTTTAAAAAATACTAAAAGAAAGGGGCTGGAGAGATGCTCAGGGGTTAAGAGCACTGGCTGCTCTTCCAGAGGACCCAGGTTCAATATCCCGCACCCACATGGCAGCTCACAATGTCTGTAACTCCAGTTCCAAGGGACCTGACACCCTTACACAGACATACATGCAGGCAAAACACCAATGCATATAAAATAAATATTTTTAAAAACACTAAAAGACGAGCATAGGAACACTCACAATCCCATGACCTGTAGGTTCCTGTTTACAATGATTACAGAACATTTCCCTCCCTATTCTCAGACATTTACGTGGTTTCTGATGTTTCATTATAGCAAACTTTGCTGAATAAAGCATCTTGAAGCTGAGTTTTTTTTATAAATTTTCCTTATAATGTGCTTTTCTCATAATTTTCTTTGAAAATTATGAGATTAAAATTGTGGATTTTTCTGATACCTTTCATATGAGTTGCAAAATAGCCTTCTAGAGAAATCTTATAATTTTTATATAGGAATGTTTATGGCCTAATAAATACATTGTGGTTTTCCTTATTATTTATTTATTGTTATTTTTAGCACTGGAGACTGAACCCAGGACCTTGTGTATACACTAAGCAAACAATATCTGGAGCCCAATAAATCAGTTTGGGTTACTTCTTAATAGGCACTAAACAGAGCCTCTGACTTTAAGAGTTCAAATTTTAATATCCGCCAAAATGAATAGTAATATATTATTAATTTGTCTCGTGTCAAAGCTGCTTACTGGCATGACAGTCTTGTCATTTTCTTCACGTGGATCTGTCCCCATCAGGCTTCTGGTGCTAATGATAATGACCATGATCAATTGGGGATGAACAGGTCCGTTTGCCTTATCTGCCCCAGCCCCAGGTCACAGTCCATGCGGAGGCCGAGGCAGAACTCAAGACAGGAACCTGGAGGAAGGAACTGAAGCAGGGGCCATGGAGCATGCTGCTTTCTGCTTTGCTTCCCACGGCTGGCTAAGCCTGCTTTCTTATACATCCAGGACCACCTGCCTAGAGGACTCCACAGTGGACTGGGCCTCCCCAGTCAGTCATCATTGAAGAAAATGCCCCACAGGCCGACTTGTCGGCAGATCAGTCTGGTAGGGAGATTTTTCTCCGCTGAGGTTTCCTATTCTAAGGGAACTCTAGGATATGTCAAGTTGATAACTAACCAACACATCAGGAGTTCCAAAGCTTTGTGACAATTTATTTCCCCTGCCCACTGTGTGTGTGTTATAAACTAGAGGCTGACAGTGGGTGTCTTCTATCATTCTACACATTATTGAGACAAAGTATTTATCTAACTGAACCTGGAGCTCACCAACTGGGCAAGACTAGCTAACCAGTGAATCTCAGGGATCTTTGGGTCTCTGCCTTTGTCTGCACTAGGGTAGTGAACATTTGGTGTTACTCCTTTTATGTGGGTGCTGGGGAGCCAAACTCAGGTCCTCATGCTTGTATGGCAAGCATTTTGTCCACGGAGCCACCTACCCCCAGCCCTGTGACTCCATGTTTGACACTCTTTCTTCTTAATAGCAGCTCTCAAATGGTCCCTACTTTTCAGGATATTTAATTGGTCATATCTTGATGAGAAGTTTGCTGTGTAAGTGACCCAAGCCTCTCGGAAATTAGTCTCAGCTTCATGTTTATGAGACTCTCCAGGCTTCTTAAAGAAGCAAAGGAGTTAATGAGGCGTTATGAGGGGTGAATCAGTTTTCACCACACCCACAGCATCTTAGAACTCCTGACTGACTGGTACCAAGTAAAGAACAGTAATCAGGTGGGGGTGGGAGGGGCATGCTTTCTCACATTTCCAGCAGACCCTGCTGGCCCTGCAAAGAATTCTAATAGGTTCAGCTGCTTGTCATCCTTACCAGGCAGATGAGGAAGCCGTGCTCTTAAAAGTATTCATTAAGATTGAGACTGTAATTCAATGGTATAGAACCTACACACACACACACACACACACACACACACACACACACACACACACACACACCCTGAAATTTTGATCTTTAAAGGAAGAATGAGTAACTGTGAGTGACTAATTACCGTATGCAAGGATCTAGGGAGAAAGGTATTCACCCTGCGGAATAGCCACTGTCACTCACAGGTCACAGAACTCAGTGCTGGAGAAGAGCACATACACAAGAGAACAGGCGACCAACTGTGAGGATCTGTCCATTCCTTACCAGGAGCCTCTTAGAAAAAAACATCTTGTGTAAAAAACATGTAGGTTATAGGAATCTATGGCGGGTTATTTAGTGAGAAATGTCCCCCACAGGCTCATGTGTTTAAAAACTTTTTTAGTGGTGCTGTTTGGAGGGGTTATGGAACCTTTAAGAGGTGCAGCCTTGCTGGAGGAAGTACATCACTAAGGGCAAGCTTAGAAGATTTATAGCCTGGCTCTACTTGCTGTTCACTGTTTTCTGTGTTCAGATAAAATGTGACCAGTCAGCTTCCTGCTGTCATGCCTTCCCCTCTCTGGAACTATTGGGCAAAATAAACTGTGTCTCCCTTAAGCTGCTTTTGACATTTACACAACAGATAGCGAATGATAGCATACAACCGTGTCCAATTGCTCCCCCAATTGGGTGCCTTTATGGCAGGCATGGGACAGATCTTGAAGGGAAGAAATAGAAATTAGAGCAATTGAGAGCTCAAACCTCATAAGACATAGGCCTTACATATCTCAAAGTCCATAATGTTTGCAATATTGAATACTGGAATAAATTATGTGAAGATATTGATAACACACATTTTTTCCTTTATTTTTTTATTTTCTGTATTTGGGTACTTTGCTTATATATATGTCTATGCACTACATGTATGCAGCACCCATGGAGGCCAGGAGAGGGTGTCAGATTCCTGGAAGTGGAGTTAGATGTGATCGTTGTAAGGATTTCTGGCCCATAGCACCTACATGGTAAACCCAATATGGCACCAGCAGAACAAGCTCCTCCTTGTACGGAGGACACGCCCCTGGGCGTGGCTATGCAAATCTGCGCTCCCCAGTTCTCTTAAAAAGAAAGGCCAGATGAAAAACAGTCTCTTTTCTCTTCCATTTTTCTTTCCTTGTACTCGCTCAGCAACTTTCCTGAATAAACTCTAGTGTGGCAGCTGGTAGTGTGTGTCTGTTCTCACGTGTGAGACCAACAGTTGTGAGCTATCAGGTGGGTGCTGGAAATGGAATTGGGGGTCCTTCAAAAGAACAGTCAGACTCTTAACTGCTTAGCCCTTAAGTCCAGCCTCTAGCCTTTGGGTAGAAGGATGTTTGAGACTGAGATCAGGGGTGACGCCTCCTCTTCACACTCTGTGTTCTTCACTTGAACAGGCCAATTACTTGGGTGGGCTTGCTACACTACACATGCTCTGAATAAAAGCAGTGCTGAATCACTGCTCCCGAATTTTCATCCTTGTTTGGGCCAACATGAACTTATTACTGTATTTCGAAGGTGAGAACTTCAAGCTTGTACACCATGAGAACTGAGGGACCCCAGGATCCCCGAGGCAGAAGCCAGCTTTGTTAGGAATGACATGCCAAAGAGGGAACCAGTGGTGCCGCACACAAGGCCAGGCCCTGTCCTCACTGTGGTGTCCTACCTTGATGAAAGAGTATAAAGACTTTCCATAGAGCCTCTTGAAGTTTGCCCGGATGTCCAGCATGTCGATTTCTGCTCGGGAGATCATCACTCTGATGAGGGTGCTGTCATCGGTGCCTAAGCCCTGAGGAAGGGAACAAGATCTGATATCATGTGATGCTCTTCTTGGTCCAGCAAGGCAAGACAAGGCAAATAGTGATTCTTTTTGCTGTATGACCTAGGAGGTCCGAGGAAGGTCCTCATGCCTTAACTTGGGATGCAAGGCTCCACACAGATTACCTTTCCAACATGCTGCATCTTGACCAGAAGACATTGCTCTGCCTTTCCAAAGACAGGCACTGTGCTGCTTGGCTATCCTCCATCCCCACCCTTGGTAAAGCTTCCCTCAAGGTTCTGCTTAAACAGAATATCCTTCCTTCCTTCCTTCCTTCCTTCCTTCCTTCCTTCCTTCCTTCCTTCCTTCCTTCCTTCCTTCCTTCCTGCCATACTTCCTTCCTTCCCTCCTTCCTCTCTTTTATTACTAAGTCAAGGTCTTGCTACATAGCCCAGGCTGGTCTCAAACTAAGTAATCCTTCTTTTTCAGCCTCCAAGAGCTAGAATTTCAGATGTGTGCCAGCATGCCTGGCTCCAGTTTCCTTATATATTCTTTCCAAATCCTCCTTCAAGAATACTGAAAACCTACACCCTGTCCTTTGTCCTACAGAGTGGGAGGGTGGACTGCTGCTGTCCTGATGCCATCTTACCATTGGTGTTTTCTCATGCTTGCTTTCTCTTCGAGGACAGGTATTCTCTGAGAGCAAAGACTCCCTGTCAGGTATGGCGGCACCAGCCTGTGATCCCAGTACTTGGGAGGCTGAGGCAAGATGATCGATCAGGAGTTCAAGGCCATCCTCAGTTACAAAGAAAATTCTAGGCCAGCCTGGGCTACACGAGAACTTGCCTCAGAAGAACAACAACCAGGTCCCTCGTTTTCTGTCCCCCTTGGGGTTCCTGGCAGGGCCTGGCTCTGAAGCTAGAGTCTGCCTTCTTGGGCACTTCTCCTTCCAAACTGTGCATACTCTACATGCCTCAGTTTCTCCACCTGTGAAACAGGACAGTTTGTGCCCTGATCCTGCTGTGGGGATAAGTTAACATACATCTACACATCACATGTACAGAGAGATGAGTACACTCGGTGTGAATAGCAGCGGTACTCAGTGGGGGATGCAAGAGTGGAGGTGGACAGTCCAGGGTGAATTCGGGTGGCAACCCTAAGTGGGTGGACAAAAAAATAAAAAAAAAAAAGGCCATAGTCCTTCAAAAGAGGAAAGTGAAGCCATTTACCTTCATGGATTTATAAAGCCTTTCAGCAAAATATGCGGGTTTGTTCCTTATGCACTTCACTGTGGAGAAATGAGGAAAAGAAGTGAGCACAGGCCATTCCCCTGTCCTTCTCAGGACAGTTTCTCTTCTCAATAAATTATCACGATTTCCATTAAAAAAAAAAGACAATGAAAAGATTACAGGAAAATCTCAAGAGCAAACAAAACTGACGGTTTTTCTCTGTTTCTACAAAGTCCCAAGGAATGTTTCCAGATTGCTTTGCTAGACCCATTGAAGGCAAGCAGCACTTCCTGAACACAGTCTGCAGGCACTCCAGACCCGTTCTCATATGCCCAGGGTCCTCAGCTTAACGAAGCACAGTGACTTGTACTTCCAAAATGATTACTGCATCTGCTGTATAAAATAGTTCTTAGGGGCCCAAGAGATGGTCCAGGGGTTAAGAGTGCTTGTTCTTGCAGAGGGCTAGGGTTCAATTCCAAGCACTCACATGATTGTTTACTGCCTGTAAGCCCAGTTTCAAAGGATCTGATGCCCTCTTCTGACCTCTGAGGTGCAAAACATGCACAAGATACAGAGACATGCATACAGGCAAAATACTGACACAATAAAAAAACCTAAAAATCAGTTATTAAACCCAATCACCGTTGACTTGCCAGATGCAGATAGCATGGCATTATCTTCCTCCTTCAGTGAGATAGAAAAGCACCAAAGATAAAAAACCAAAACAAAAACAATAACAACACAAAAAACCCAAACCAAAAACTCCATAAGCCACCCCTGGCACAACATCAGTCAGGTCATACAAAGTTCTTTTTGCTTTGCTTTTTTTAGTTAGGTTCTCACATAGCCCAGGCTGGCCTTGAACTCACTATGTAGGTGAGGATGCTTTTGAACTACTGATCCTCATGGCTGCCTCTACCTCGGAAGTGCTGGAATCACAGGTGTGCACCATGTCTAGCTTTGCAAATATTTCTTGAACAGCCAGATGGAGTGTTCATGTTTATGATCCTAGCATTTCTCACGAAGACTGGAGGATTGTACAAGTCCTAGGCCAGCCGTGGCTACTAAATGAGACTATTTATAAAAGGAAAAGTCTGGGGCTAGAGAGATGCCTCAGTGGTTAAAAGCTCTGGATGTTCTTGCAAGGGACCAGATTTTAGTTCTCAGCATCCATATGATGGCTTCCAATCTGTAATTCCTGTTTCAAGGGATCCAGCACCCCCTTTCGGACTCCATGGGCATTGCATACATGTGGTACACAGACATACATGCAGGCAAAATATTCATGCATAGAAAATTAATTTTTAAAAAATGAGATTAAAAAATACGAGTTCTGGGAAATCACCTGGGAATGGTGGTGGCACATGGCTGTGGGTCAGGTATTTGTGAGAGGATCACATTAATCCCGGAGTTCCAGGCCATCCTGGCCCACTTACTGAGAATCTATTTTTTTAAAAAAAATTCTAGAATGTATCCTCAGTGACTGAAACAACTTTAGTTTCAGAAAAACTCAGTTTTACATCTCCATCACAACATCTGGATAGTAACACTACCAGAATTCCTGCTGCAGCGTACCCACTTACCTATAGCCAGCAGGGCGTCTTCAAAGCTACCAGATGTTTCAGATTTAATACTCTGTTCGATGTCCTTCTGTGAGATCCTTTTGTATTCATCAAACACTGCAATCAAAAACAAGTCAACATGACTTCGAAAGCTGGGCTGGTGGCTGGCGTGACGGCTCCTCTGCTAAAGGCACCTGCAGCCGAGCCTGAGACCTAAATTGGTACCTTCTATATGATGGAGGAAGAGAAATGACTTGGGTATGTTGTCCTCTGAGCTCCACATGTGATCTGTGGCTTTTGTATACCCACACACATGAACACATACATGTGAGTACACACACACACACACACACACACACACCACTCTCTAAATAATAAACACATAAAAATGTAAAAATTTAAATACAGAAAACTAAAATTTACAGAGAGAATGAACACATTTTAACATGTTGAAAGACCTGGTTTGGGGTCAGGAATTGGGGTTACCTCTATGCTCAGGCTCTTGCTTTTTTCCTTGGGGGAGGGTGCCAAGATTCGGAAGCAATGACTCAGCCTCCAGAAACAGGTTGAACAAGCAAGTTCAATTTTATTATGGAGGGGAAGACCTTAAATACTTTCCTCCCAGGCTCTTCCCTCAGCCAGGGGAAAGGGCTTTGATTTGTTGGAATCTATGCTTCCTGTGTGGTATCTCCACCATTTAGAAAGGTTGTATGTGGGCTCCTCCCTTATCAAGGCTCCAGGCAGACTCCAGGTAGGCTTATCTTGAAGTGCTTAGGAGCATGTTTTAAGATACTAGTTATCACCAGTTTGCACTGGCTGAGGCCTGGCTGATCTCCAGGCCTTAAAAGCCACTACATCAAAAAGTTCATGCTGCTTAATATTTTGACATATTTCAAAAGGAAACAAATTGGTACTTCAGGTGAGGAGCCAGGCAGGATGTGGCTAGGTAGACTGGGCCATGCAGAGAGAGAGTGCTGAGATCCCTGGAGAACATTGGGCCCTCTTTCCCTGCCAAAGACATTGGCCCTCCCATGTCTATTGGTACACATTTGCCTTCCTCCTGTTTCAGCAGAGTGGGTCTGGTAGCTCACACCTGTAATCCCAGTACTTGGTAAGTGGAGGAAGGATTCACAGTTCCTCAGTCACACCCTGAGTTCAAGGCCAGCCTGGATTACTTGAGACCTTATCATTTTGAAATGTCAGCCTTGGATGTCACCTCTGCACTGCTCTTCCATTTGGCTCATTAAGCTAAGAGCAATTCAGCCTCCTAAAAACTGAGTCACATCTGTTAACAGCCGGTTGCATCTTTTAATAGATTTTTCACGTAATTATTTTTTTTCTTGCTTTTTGCCAGGGATTTTTTAATGTGATGAATATGTATTTCTCTCGTCTTCCAGGGATTTCTTAGAGTAGATGTTTTCTTGGTCTCCTTAGTAGTCTTTGTTGACAAGGCCTTGTCCCTTCATCCATGTGACTCTCATCTATCAGTCAAGGGACAGTAATGGTCAGCAACTCACATCCGAACCTTGGCCCCGCAGGGTCCCTCAGAGGGCTCTGCCCTCCAAGGAGATGGCTTTCTTTCTTTTTCTTATTTGGTGTGGTCAGGCACGGTGGTGCACACCTTTGATCCCAGCATTTGGGAGGCAGAGGCAGGAGGACCTCTGTGAATTTGAAGCCAACCGGGGTTACATAGTGAGACCCTCTCTCAAAACAAATTGTGCGGGGTGTAGTATAGTATGTTAGAATGTGTGTGCATGTGTGTGCAAGCACGTGGGAGCCAGAAGTTGGTGTTAGCTATCTTCTTATTTTTAATTTATTTTAATTAATTAACTTTGAATGTGCTCACCACTGCTTATGCCTTTACTTACGCACACAAAAGCCACAGAAGGATGTTGGGTATTTTCCTCTAACATCCATTATCTTACTGCTTTAAGGCAGGGTCACTAACTGAACAGGAAGTTCACCATTTCAGATACACTTGTTGGCCAATGAACTCCTGGGATCCACCTGCCACCTGTCTCTGCCTTCTGATTCTGGCCTTTTTCTGTGGGACTGTGGGATTTGAGCTCAGGCCTACATGCTTATCTAGCAAGCATTTCCCTCTGAGCCATCTCCCCAGCCCACCACCTTATTTTATTTTTGAGACAGTCACTGCACCTGGAGCTCACTAATTAGCCAGACTAGTTGGCCAGCAAGCCTCAGTTGGGAACACATATTCCCATCTTACTTGCCTAGGGTTACTAGTGCATTCTGGAATCAGCTTTGTGTTTGTTCACAGGGAAGCCCCAGAAGCACCTTGACTTCTGTTCTCATGAAGGGGTTCAGACTCCTGCCAGTCTTGGGAGACACTGGTACTTTCCATTTTCCTTTTTGTGGGTATATATTTATCCACGCACGCACACACACTCACATATACCTTCTAGACAAAAAAGTAATAAGCCCTTAGTTCTGGCCATTACTTTTGGTTGGTAACAAGATTATTCAGTTTACACTACCTAAATAGCGCTTAAAATATTGTCTCTTGGTAACTTATGAACAGGTAATTTTTAATTGCCCAACTACAGACATACTTGGAATTACAGATTCTTAGTAAATGCTTCCCAGGACCTGCAGTTCTGGAAAAGAGCCACAAGGGGGAGCTGACATTGTAAGCAGGCAAGGGAATCCAATAAAAGAAAACAAACACGTTTCATGGTGGTGTATGATTTATGGGCAGGAATAATTGCTTATTATTATTATTATTATTGCCATGGAGGAATATCTAGAATAATTACAACTTTTAAATGTGTCAAACTTTGCAGTTACGTTGTGTTTTTAATTTAACAATCCCAATTTCCTCAAATTCCCCACAAGCTTTGAAACTGCATGCCTCTGACAGGGAGATGGTGGTTTATAAAATTATGGTGCCCGTGAAGGTCTAAAGAGCTCATCTACATGACAAACTGCCCTACTGAGTCCTTACTGCTGCTTATAAGAAAACTCAGCCCAACAACAGTCTGTAATCGTTCAGGGTTCTTTCCCCAGAAAGAAGTTAAAAGCACATTGCAAAGTTTAGAAATTACCAGAAGCAAATTAGCAACATCACACAAAGGAAATAAAAAGTGAAATTACCCACAATTCATCTTACTCAATGTAACCCCTGAAGAAATCTATCAGCAATCTCAAATAGAAATACCAACTGACATTTGTTTAAACTGGTTCGTTGGGTAGCGAAGGTCACTTTCTTATGTAAGTGATGGGAAATGAATGTCTTGGGGCTGCACTAGAGAACAGATCAATGAGGAAGGCTCATCTCTTGTGACAAATGCTAAATTTTCACAAACGTGTTGTATATCTGTCAATTATTCAAGTTAATCTTTCAAAATTGGTCTTCACTCATATAATTTGATTCCCACATTTACAAGGTAAAAATCTAAGAGTTTATTTTGTTTTCTGTATCATGATGGGAGAAAGGTCACCATCAACTGGGGGGCAATATGATCAAGACACATTAGATATGTGCTTGGAATTATCGAAGAACAAATAAAAGATATTCTTCTTTTAAAAGATTACCAGGGGCTGGAAAGATGACTCAGTGGTTGAGAGCACTTGCTGTTCTTACAGAGGACCTGGGTTCGGGTCCCTTCCCAGCATCCACGTAGTGGCTCACAATTGTCTGCAACTCCAGTTGCAAGGGATCTGGTACCCTCTTCTGATCTCCAAGGACATGAGACTACATACACTTTGGTTCATAGATATACATTCAGCCAAAACATCCATACAAATAAAATAAATTAGAATTGAATGAGGCAGTGAGGTAGATACCTACCATGCAGCAGATGGTTCCTATTTCGGGAGCAGAGGATGCTTAAGAACTTTACCTCATCTGTCCCCCATCTCTTTTCTCCAGCCTCAAACAGGTCCTGGTGCCAAACAAAATAAGAGTTTAAGCACCAAAAAGGATAGTTCTAAACATTCTAAGATTTGAGCTGGCTTGGTTTTATGTTGTTAGTTGGAAAGGCAGATAGGCTGCACGTGCACACACGCACACACACTCACTCACATGCACTCACACACACTCACATACACACACTCTTGCTCACACACACACACACACACTCATATTCACACACAGTCACACACACACTAACACTCACACACTTGGTTCGTCAATTACTTTAATCTCATAACGACATGAAACAATATACATCCAGCAGAAATCAGGCTTCAGAGTTTGCGTTGTGAGCTTTTGTAAAGTCAGTCCATCCAGTCTGGGACCTCATCAAAATGAGAGAACCCAATAGTGAGCCATGTTCCCAATTAGCTACACCCAACACCCTCGATTGGACTTTACTCCTAATGCATTTTCAAATTACACTAAGTTGAGACATAACTTAGTCTTTGTCTCTGTGTCTCTGTCTCTGTGGGGTGTATGTGCATGCGTGTGTGTGTGTGTGTGTGTGTATGTGTGTGTGTGTGTGTGTGTGTGTGTGTGTGTGTGCTATAGTTGGGTGTTAGTTAACAATTGAGGATTAAGCAGAAACCCCAGCTCTTCCATGCCCCGGTTGCTGTTGTTTGTTGGTTTTTGTCAAAGTGAAACAAGCTAAAATACCTCCCTTGGCTTACCTTGGGCCAGTCTGTAGGGCATTTTCTTGGTTAATTATTCATATGAGAAAGGCAGCCCATTGTGGGCAGGTAGTCCTGAATGTTACAAGAACGCAGACTGAACCGCCATGAGGAGCAAGCTAGTAGGCAGCACCCATCCATGGTCTCTCCATCAGCTACTGCCTCCAGGTTCAGCCCCACTTAAATTCCTGTCCTGACTTCCTGAGATAACGAAACTACAAGTGTAAGCAAATAATCCCTTTCCTCCCCAAGCTGACTTTCGGTCATAGTGTTTCCTCACAGCACAGTAACCCTGACTAAGACAGAAACATAACTATGATACTCCAAAGAGCTATCTCCAGAGCCTCAATTTCCTTACCTATTAAATGGGGGTTAAAGTCCTAAGGCTGTTATAAGAATTCAATGGTTTGCCAAAGAAAAGCCATGCAGGGGTGTTTGGTTCTTACTGAGGGTCCACTGTTTATAAGCTACTATTTCTATGTTACCTGGCCACAGGGGCGAGTGTCAGGACAGACATTAGTTTGTCAGGATAAACATCAGTGTATCAGGACAGACATCAGTGTATCAGGACAGAAATCAGTGTGCTAGGTGTCAAGGTAGAAATCAGGATGTCAGAACAGAAATCAGGGTGTCAGGACAGACATCAGTGTATCAGGACAGGCATCAGTGTATCAGGACAGAAATCAGTGTATTGGGACAGAAATCAGTGTGCTGGGTGTCAAGGTAGAAATCAGGGTGTCAGGACAGAAATCAGGGTGTCAGGACAGAAATCAGTGTGTCAGGACAGACATCAGTGTGCTCGGTGTCAGGACAGACATTAGTGTCAGGACAAACAGTGGTGTGCTGGGTTCCAGGACAACACTCTTCTTTTGAGAGTCACATGATATTTACAGGTCTTATTTCATGTTCTCTTTAGGGGAAGTGTGAAGAGCAGAGGCAGCTCCTACATCTGAAATTGCTGGGGACTTAGCTCAAGCACTGAGTACTTGGATAGCACAGACCAAGTCCTGGGTCCATTTCCTGGCAACACACACACACACACACACACACACAGAGACAGAC
Organism: Phyllotis vaccarum; assembly: GCA_033318265.1. Lineage (NCBI taxonomy): Eukaryota > Metazoa > Chordata > Mammalia > Rodentia > Cricetidae > Phyllotis > Phyllotis vaccarum. The sequence continues at coordinate 65,367,912 of JARWLC010000014.1, read as the reverse complement.
AGACAGACAGACAGACAGACAGACAGACACACACAGAGAGAGACAGAGATTGAGACTGACTCGTTCTCTGGAATCCTCATGTGACCCCAGTATGAGAAGGAATCCTAGAATCCAGCAGCGTCCAGTGTCTAGAGCCACCCCAAGTCCCAGGTACCCCTGAAAGAAACCTGATAATCAAAGACTGTCTGTGGGAGTCCGTTTCATAACACACCTCAGCCTGACTAATATACCCGGAAGTAGAAGAGGCTGTCCACCAACTGGGTGAGGCCTGTCTTAGAGAGGAAACTACAAGAAGGAATTTTCAGTCTACTAACCTGGGCGTCCTGCTTCACAAGCGCATCATCCAGGTAATTTCCTTCATCCCTGCCACCCTGAGGGAGAAACAGACAAAAGTCCACAAGCGCCCACAGAGATGCTAGAGTACTCTGAAGACAGCCTGGAGACAAGATGTAGTAAAAGCTGGGACTTCAGGTTAGGGAATTAGGACTGCTGTCTTATATCACCAGGGCTTGGACCTTTGCCCTGGAGATGTTCCCATGGAGTGTGAGCCCCACTGTGACTCTTGACATTGCAAAGTTGGCTCTTCCAGTAGAGAGCAGTGACATCTTCCTGCTTCCTCTTCTCCCCATTCCCACCGCTGCACTGACCCAGCTGACTCGACCTTCTTAACTATCCAACCTTCACTGATCAAGAGAATGCCACCTGAGTGGAACTTGGGGAGCAGTGCCAGCCCCAAATACACCAGCTCCAGCGTGGAAGGCCACAGGAACTGCTGAAGGCACATTGAGGAGTGACAGGCAGGCACTACACTCCAGTTTGGAAGGTTGTTCTTTAAAACAACAACAACAAAAAAGATTTTTAAAAAGTGTGTGTGCTATGTGTTGCATGTGTCGTATATGTGTTCAGGTGCTTTCAGAGGCCAGAAGAGAGAATAAGATGTCCTGGATATGGGGTTACAGGTGGTTGGGAGCCATCCAATGTGGGTGTGGGATTTAACTCAGGTCCTCTGCAAGAGCAAGAAATATTCTCAACCAGCCCTGCCACTGTATAAACATCTAAAACACATGCAAGTTGTCTCTCAATATTCTTGTAATCGGATGTACTTTGTAACAGAGGTAGCTGGCATGAACATGGGACATGTGAACAGTGAATTAAAGTAAAAGAAATCATTGGGCATGCATGACTATCCAGGGTCTCTGAAGGATAGCCATGTCTAGGAGGCTGACAGGATAAAAGGAAAGTAGAGGAGGGTGCATGTTTCCATCAACCCAGTATCCCCTATCAGAAGCCACTCACTGCTGTCAGAGACACCAGCACTCGCTGGAACATGAAGGATGTATCAGAGCAGATGTCTTCCTCAAGGCTCCTTCCATATTCTGCAAGAAATTAGAAATAGGTATATCAGAACAGAGACCTGACCAGTGCTGTCACCCTCCAACAAGCTCTGTTCCTCCAAGCCAGCCAGCTCACTGAAGTAGCTCAGACCAAGGTGCTGACTCCAGAGGGTTTATAAGCAGATAATGGGGGGCGGAGGGGACGACACGGGACAATTCTTTCAGTTGTGTAACCAGTAAAGTACCCATGCCCTGTAGGAAACCCTTCACCCATTCTCCTGTAAACAAGTCTAATGAAGCTTATTAACTCATAAAAATGGCAACAAGAAAAAACAATACATATGACCTCATAAATATGACCCAGAAAGAGCTCTGGCTGTCTCTTTAAGATGATGAGGATCAAAAAAGTTAGACTGGAGTCCTCCTTGGCTTCTTCTGTCTGAGACTCTGCTCTGCATGTGTCTGAATGGAAGTTTGTTGTGGAATATTACTTTAACTAGGCAAAGGTGTGTTATAATGTTTATGCTGCAGAATATTACTTTAACCATGTAAAGATGTGTTACAGTTGTTTCTGCTGCCTTTGCTAAAGATGAAAAGATGTGTTATGTTACATTTGGTTATGCTGTATTTGTTTATCTATGTAAAGATGTGTTGCTGACTAAGGCACCCAGTTGGTCTAATAACAAGCTGAATGGTCAGCTAGGCAGGGGTGGGACAGGTGAGGCTGGCGGGCAGGGAGAGTAAGTACGAGGAAAAATCTATAAGGAGAGAGAAGAGACTGAGGGAGATGCTGGGACCATCCAGGCACCACCAGCCAACAAATACAGAGCAAGACATACAGAAAGAAAGGTAAAAGCCCCGAGGCAAAACGTAGATGAAGAGAAACAGGTTAATTTAAGTTAAACAGTTAGCCAGAAATGAGCCTAAGCTAGGCTGAGCATTCATAACTAATAAGATATCTCTGTGTCATGACCTGGGAGCTGTTTGGTGGCCTAAAACAAAAGGCCTGGAGTCACAGGTCTAACAGATCTCTTTGAAGAATGACACTCTCTACAGCCACCTAAAGCCACTGTGGGGCAGATGCCAGGGTTAGGGCTCACCCTAAACTCTAGGTGGGTCTGTGTGGGAGGCACGGAGGTTCTTATGCTCACAGACAAGCACTAGGAGAACCAAGGCTATTAAACACACTTCCAAGGGAGGGATGTACGCCTTGTTACCCACCCAAAGGCTGGGAGCAGACATGGTTAATAGCCTGGCCTTTGCACTGTCTGTGTGGATGAGAACACATGGATCCTCCCTGGACCCTTATCATGAGCTTGTCAATCTATAGAACTTATCTTTATGAGAGGTGTCACATGTAGTTTACAAAGAGTTTCAATGTAGTCATATCTTAAGTTTCACTGTGCACACAAGGTTGAGTTAACTGTCAGCAGGAAATTTTTCACCAAATTATGCTGTGCTCAAATGTGCCTAAAATATGTCTCCACTTAGGCTCAGAGTTTGAACCAACACTGGCTACTTAGTCATGCTGGACAAAATTACCTTCTTGCCTCCCCTTACTCTGCTGGTTGTAATGACCACCATCACACCAGGGCTGAGGTCAAGGGGGGTGGGGTGGGGCGTAATCCTAAACCTTCAGAGTCAGGAGGCTAATTCCAGACTCCCAGGATTTAGGTTCAGCCTCTGAACCCTGAACAGGGTCACTACTGTGTGACTGTTTTGTCCACAGAAGTGATACAGATTGAATATGAAAACAATAGGAAACACTAGTGCTGGGGTGTAGCTCTGTGCTAGACTAAAGCACCAGTTTAGCTTGTGAGAGACCCTGGGTTCAATCCCTAGCACCCTGGTGAGTAATACATATGGCAGAAAGCTAAGGGAATATGAGTAAAATAGAGGGGAGAAACCTCCACTATAATCTTATAGTTGAGAAATAATAGTAACCAGTCCTGTGCCAGGGCTTGGTGGATGCTACTTACGCTGCTGGTACGTCTGGTTGATGCGACGAATCTCCTCGGGGGTACGAGATGCCAGGATCTCAATAAGACAGCCTTCATCTGTGCCAGCTCCCTAAAAGTGAGGCCAAAGGTGAGGATGGTATGAACCAGTGAACCAAGTTATGCATAGTTATAATTAAAATTAAACTTGAAAATTAAAACCCGAGTCCCACACCCAAAAGGCAAGCGGGCATGAAGTTGCAGGCTGTAATGCCAGCCCACCGGGGTCCAGAAGCAGGGCTGTTAACTTTTAACTGCCCTGCCCAAGCCCAGGAGGGTCATCATAATCATTATTCATAACCACGCACACGTGAACAGCCCAGTTGTCAACTGTCGCCTGTTACAGCAGCTTGTTAGGCACAGTTCCTGTCTCCTGTGGTCCTGCTCTTTCCTTGACCTCTGTTCTCTTTTTCTGAAGGTCAGACGTTCTGGCAAAGACTTTGTCACCTCCCTATTTTCCAAGTCTAGCCCAGAACTTTCTACAAGATGTATTTATTGGTAAGAAACTATACTGGAATCTCAGATTCATGCCAAAGGCTGCACATGCATGACTGGGCTACAGAGGATGCACGTGCATGCCTGGAACCTGGGTTCTACCAGTTCCACAGACCAGTCCCTCTTCATTCAGCCCCAGGAAGGAGCAAACGACCCATGTACATTTCAAGTTGTCAAGAGAAAAACCTCTCTCATCCATTAATCTCCTCCATCTCAGAAGTGCTTGGTTGTAGGTTTGGGGGGTGTTTTTTTGTCTCCTTTTCTAACTTTAAGGTTTTACTTTATGTGTGTGTGTGTGGGGGGGGTGTGCCTGTGAGTCCAGTGCCAAATGAGGCCAGAAGAGGATGTCAGATCCCCAGAGTTGGAGTTATAGGTGGCTGTAACCCACTCAACATGTGTGTTGTGAGCATTCCTAAGCACCGGGTAGCCCTGCTGAAGGATGGCACATGACCGTGTGCACCAGGCACATGCAGCAAAGGAGACCACTGACCTTCATAGCCCTCCGCAGCTCCTGCACATCATACAGCACGGTGGGCATCATCATCCCCACAATCACCGCCTCAAAGTTGCTGCTGAGCTCCGACTTCAAGTCATCAATCAGGTCCTGAAATCAGAAGAAAGTGTCTGCTTTCGGCTGCTACTGTCTCTCATCATGGTGTAAGGATGTCTTGGGTACTAAGGCTCTGGCTCGGTGCTCTCACCCTCCTGGAGGCATGTAGTGGCATTTTCCTGGGTCATTTGGCACACCTGCATATCTACAGTCACACCAGAAAGCTGTTACAATACGTCCTGATCTTTCAACTATCTAAGACCAGATTTTATTTATTGACTTCAACCAAAACCACACAGTACAGCAAATAAGGAAGGTATGGCCATTTCCTACTAAGCCAAACTTCAGTGAGATTTGTGAGAAAATGCCAGCTTTCTCATTAAACTTTTTGTTCTCATTAAATTTTACTTTTGAATACATAGCTATTTTTCTTTCTAAAATTTGTAATTACGTTCATTTATTTGTGTGTGGAGGTCAGAGGAGAGGGTCTAAAAAGAAAATTTAAAGGATAGTAAAATTGTTCAGCTAGGCAGCAAGCAGTTTTACATACTAAGCCATCATTGGCCTCACAGTTTTGTTTGTTTGTGTCTATGTGTGTACATGCTCACATAAGCATAAGTGTGTGTGAAAAGGCCAGTTGTCAGTTTCTGGTGTCTTCCTCAATTGCTCTCTACCTTCTTTGGGGGAGACAAGGTCTCTCAATGAACTTGGAGTTCACCGATTAGGTAGGCTAGTCTGATTGGCCAACAAACTCTCCTGTCTCCTCCCCATCACTGGGATTTTATACATACATACATACATACATACATACATACATACATACATACGTACGTACGTACATACATACATAGATACATATGTGTGTGTATAATATACATTATACTACATATATATTGCACATATTTTTATGACAAATTCACAAATGTGGATTGAATGAGTGAAGGAATGATAGAAGTCAGACAATCCATTAGTATTGGCCGCCTCAGGCTGCCACAAGTGAGTTCTGAACTTCACCCTAAACGTGTATTGCAATACCAGTTAGATGTACAGCTCACACCTTACTTGATTGTTCGTGTCTGCCACTGCGCATTCTGCCCCCAGAGGATGCAGAACAGTTTATGGTGCTCTGGAGACAGTGGTGACAGCCTGTCCCATTTCTTTCAGTGCCCAGAGTCACCTGTAGATGCCTTGGAGAACAGCTAATCGGCTCTGCCCCACCCATCCCTCCCCACCTTGCCCAACAGTGTGGAGCTATCTGAAAAGCACCCTCAATCCCTGGCTGTGACATCTTCCAAGATAGACAGATGCACTGGGCAGGAAGTCGCTGGGCGTGAATGTACAGGCACACTCACTGGTTGTTTGGTTGTCTCCTCAGACTAAGGCTCTCAAGAGTTGGGGGTAGTTTTCAAGGTGATATGGAAAAACCAGGCTGAGTAATTCTGGTGAAGGACTTGTTTTAAATAGGGTTGAGATTGTGTGAAAATCTAAAGCATGTGGCGTGAACAATGAGTTCATAAGCTGCCCTGTATGCACATGCACTCACACAGGGAGCCCTGCTCTGGACTGTGACGGTCTCTCAACTGGAGTTCACCAAAGGAATGACTACGTAAATATGTATTTATACAGATGAGCTATGTCCGAAATTCCAGGAAATCACAGTGAAGTCAAACTGAACGTCTAAGTATTTCAGTCAGGGATCTTGAACAGTTGGCCCAACAGCTCTGCAGGTGCCTGCACACAACCCACAGTCCTGTGAGGACTTGGGTGGGAAGTGACCCATCCTGACCTTGAGCCTGTGAGTCAACAGTTCCCTAAAATATGGGGAAACTTACTTTGTTTTGAATTTTGCAAAGATATCCTTTAAATTTTCTTTTTAGACATTTTCTTTCTATATTATGTGTGTGTCCGTGTCCTCACATGTGGAAGTCAGTGGACAATTCTGCAGAGCTGGTTTTCCCTTACCACTGGGTGGGTCTCAAGTATTGAAGTCAGGTCAGTATGGAGCTCACTCACTGAGCCATCATTTTATATCATTTTTAATTGACACACAGTTGTTATGATGGGGCTCAGTGTGCTACTTCAGTACTTAGACACAATGTGTGATAATCAAATGGAATGACTGCCACGCCTGCCGCTTCAGATGTTCCTCAGGAGCTAGCCTCTGGTCTAGCTGCTCCCTATACCTGCTGCCGGTACCTCCCACAGTCTTCCTAGCTTCTGGTAACCCCTAACTTTACAGAGAGTCTTCTTAAAGCACTGGGTCACTCCAGGAGTCTAGTTTGGGGTGGGGTGGGGACCAGGAGAAAGGGGGCCTACCCTGCCGATGTTGCTCTTATAGGCAGTTCTGATTTCCTGACGCTGGGCAGTGCTGCGGTAGGCCAGGACTCCGATAATGGCATCTTCATCAGTACCTGGGAATGAGATGGAGATAGCAAGGGGTATAAGAAAATGGTCTCCCCTGTGGCCACTGGAGTTATCTTACAAGTGAATGTTTGCTAAGAAAACAGAGCCAAGAATCAAAAATGACATCATCCTATAGCCCAGCAGCAGGGAGGGGTTTGAGGCAGGAGCAGTTCATCTTTCTCACAGCTGGTATTATCCTGTTTGAAGAATTGTATTTGGTGGGCAGATAGAGAAGCTGCTCTTCTCAAATATCACAGGGAGAAAGTCATTCTTCACAAGATTACATATCCATGAGGAGAGGCTGAGGGAGAGCTGTAGGAGTCTCAAGTCCAACCTTCAGAGCTCTGCACTGGAGGGAGGAGCCCTCCCTTCTCTGAACCCTAAAATTAGCTTTGAGTTTTTTAAAAAGTGCCCCACCTTCCTCCAGATTCAAATTTCCTTCTGAGCCATGCAAAGTGTGACCCCACAACATTCGCTGTACCCACACTCTGCTTTTAACCCGTACATTACCACGTGAATTCAAGACTTTTCCATAGGTCTGTAAAAACCTTCTAACTCAATTCTCATTTTCTAGCTAGGCTCCTTTTCCTATAACTCACAGCTCATCCCTTGCCTGCTCAGAAACTCACTCACAATGGCTCCCTGTGGTCAGCTGCTGCTATCTCCTGAGGGCTGGGCGTGGGGGTGGGGGGAGCAGGCAGCCAGATTCAGAAGCTTAGCTCTCTTTGGTTTGTTAGGGCTTTCCTGTGTAGACCAGGCTAATGCTGATTTCACAGTTCTTCTGCCTCCCCAGGGTGGAGATTCCAGGTGTGTAGTACATCTGGCTCAGAATTTTTCCACTTGCACTCTTGACCGCTCTCTTGCACCCTTCATTATCAGTCTACCCACTTCCATGTCTCCTTGACCACCGCCCCCAACACACACACATCATTTAGCATCCTAATTCTGATACCTGTAGTTTCCTGGCCAGAACCTCTGGGCCACTCCTCCAGAGCTGTGATTCAATTGATGGCCTTCTCAGTAGAAGCCCTAAGGAACTCCCCCCACCCCCCTTAGGTCTTGCCATCTCAGGAAATTCCTCCTGGCCTCTTCATGCTTTGCAATTTTTCACAAACTCACTGTGACTCCACTAAGCTCAACTTTGCTTCCAGAAACATATTCTCTCTTCATTATTTATTAAAATTCTACCCACCTCCAAGGGCACCTCAAGTACTATGCAGGAATATGTCTGCTGGCTCAAATTCAACCCCAGCTGCATGTCAGTACTGACTCAGCTGCGCACCATGGTAGCGGGCCCAGGCTGCTGGGGGGTGATGGAGCATTAAAAAGGTGAAACTTGATGGGAGGAAGTTAGGTCTTCTGAAAGGCGTGTTCATTCCTGGCTCCTCTCCCCCCCCCCCCCTCGCTCTAATATGAATTACGTTTCTTGTTGATGTGCTATCTAATCACAGGCCCCAAAGCAATGAACCAGTCCACCATGGACCTGAGAGCTCCAAAGCTGTGATCCAAAACACACCTTTCCCCTTTCCCCTGGTCATCCGGGCATTTTGTTATAGTAACAGAAAAGTCACTAGGAACACACTATCCCACCCAAACCACCTTGAGGAGACAATGTTTGCTGTTATTTTGTAGCACAGGGGATTGAACCCTCGGACCTGTGCCTGCCAGACAAGCACTCTGCCAACTGAGCCACAGCTATATCCTCAGTACACTTTCCTAAAAGGTGACTCATTTGTGGATATCACTGCCCATGGTGTCCTCCTCGAGACTGTGACATACCACACCCAGGACAGTTCACACTCAGACAGATACTTACCAAGTCCTTTCATGGCCTTCCTCAGGGCCTGGGCATCTTCAATGGCATTGAACCCTGAAGCGGCTTTCACAGTACCCCCTTTGGCTGCCTGAACACACAGAAAACGGCATGATTGACAGTTAGTGACCTCTTATTCAGAATCCGGGGCCTACTCCAGGGGGCTAGGGCAACAGCAACAAGCATGAAGGACTAGGTCTCACCCTGGTGGAGCCGCCACCCTTCTGAGGAAGCAGTGAGCACAGCGACAATACACGTCCCATAGACAGCGTGGAGGAGGGGGCCACAGACTAAGTCCAGTCCCGATGGGCTGCAGGAAGGACTGACATTTAGGCTGACAGATGGTTTGTATGAGACACTTGGCCAGACAACAATGTGGGGGGGGGGGGGGCAGTGTTACAGACAAAATAAGGCCCTGGGGCTGTGACTAGCTTTGAAGGATTCAGAAGCTGGTGGGAACAAGGAAGATGTAAGAGAAATCACACCACCTCTTGTCATGCAGTCTCCCAAAAAGGAAAAAATAACCATTAGTTGTAAATATAACTCACAAGGAATTGCCAAAACAATAATATAGCTTCTCCAGCCAATAAACTTGCAAGGGAGCCTGGAGGAGAGGTGGAGCGGAGTGACTATTACGAGGTTAAAAAGACACGTCAGCCAACAGTAGCTGGGCATGTGCTGCGCGCCTGTCATCCCAGCATTTGGGAGAGGGAAGCAGGAGGATCAAGAATTCATGGATAGCCTCAGCCACATTCCTGGTTCAAGGCTAGCCTGAGCTAAGGAAACCCTGTCTCAAAAACCCGAATCCCAAACCCCCAACCAAACAGTCAACCAACCAAGCAAAACAGTCAGCCCTAGAGTTGAACCTTGTGTGAACAGAGGATCCGAATAAGGAAATATGACAGTTATAAGACAGCTGGCCATTTGATATTTTATGACACAGGAGTGAGTCCTAAGATTCTCCAGCCTGATAATGGTGATGTGGCGGCAGTTAAGAGTTTAAGAAGTTGACCTTTATACAGCTGACTCAGAGGTAGGAGATAGGATATCTGGAGCTGGCTTCAAAATAATGCAGGTGGGAGGGAGTAGAGATAGACAGGACACAAAACTGAGAGGGGTCAGTAATTAACCAAAGGGATGGGGAGGTGGCTGGTTAGACTCCGGCAGGCTTGGGGGTCACTGTCAGCCCTGGCCCTCAGCTGCCACCAGGCACAGACCTCCTCTACTCAGATGTCAGTCAATATGAGCACTTAGTCATTGATTGCAGACAGCCATGACATCAGCTTCTGGCACTATCTGTCACCTGTTCAGCTCTTTCAGGCCTGACCCTCAGGGCTCAGAACATGACCTTAGCTGGAGGAGAGGTTAGGAAGAGCTGCTAGTGTACAGCACGGCCCAGACCCTGTGGTGCTGGTGTTCTCACTGGAAGCCAGAGATCACAGTGACAATGAATGCAGCAATGGGTTTATGCAGCATTTGAGGACCTCCAAGACCATCTGCAGCCAGGCTAAGTAGTGAGGGGACAGGTTCAGAGGTAATGGGCCAGGCTGACCTGGGGCTTGGGCTTACGAAGCAAAAACATTTCTGGTATCTTTTATTTTATTTATTTATTTATTTATTTTACTTTTTATTAGTAATTTGCTCTGAAAATTCTAAGTTGGCCCAACTCAGCCTGTAAGCTCATCATGAGACTGTGTATGTGAGTGTGTGTGTGTACACACACATTTGTGCACCTGTGTACTCATGCGCTCAAGTTTCAACCCAGAGCCTCACAAATGACAACTCACATCCTTAACTTCCCAAGCTAATATTTCCTGAGGTTCTTTGGAGTTCTAGTACTGAAATTTTTCGGATGGTTCTCAAATACTAAGTTCCAGTTTAAACTGCATTGCTGTCTAAGAAGAAACGATAAGGAGATTTGCAAGGGTGGTTCCTTTTACCTATTAACCTTGTGAGCAACTCTTTCTTATTCTAGGGGAGAGGTCAGGAGCTTTTTTCCCTTGTCAGTGTTGTGTCTGTATTGATTAAATTTCAGGTCACAATGCACAATTATCTTTTAAGGAAGATGAGGAGGTGCTATCCCTGGGCTGGTGGTTCTGGGTTCTGTAAGATAAGGTGAGGAGTCATAAGGAGCAAGCCTATAAGCAGCTCTTCTAAAGCCTCAGCATCAGCTCCTGCCCTCACTAATTTTGATAAGGAACTGTTATATGGAGCTGTGAGTGAAATAAACCCCTTCCTCCCCAACTTGCTTTGGCGTTGTGTTTCATAACAGCAAAAGTCACCCTAAGACAATCACATGGAGAGAATGGCAAGTGAACACCAAAAAAAAGGGACCGTGCTACAGCTGAGGAAACGTTATTGCTATTACCACAATAGGGAACCTGGGAAAGGTACAAGGGACTGCTGAGCACCGACAAGAATGGCAGGAAGAAAAAGTGCTCAGAGGTGGTCGGACACAGGGTCACACTCTGACTCAGCCATCTACAGACTGAGGAGATCTGATGGGCCAGTCTAAGGTAGCCCAGAGGCTCAGCATCTACCCTTCATGATGAATTTCACAGGACTCCCAAAGGGACCCAAGCCTAGGCCTGTGCCAAAGACCAGATCATTAGTCCCAAGAAATCCTGCCACAGCTGTAAGCAGGGCAGATGGTAAGAGGCGTATGACAAGCACGACTGTTAAGATGCACCCCTCTAGGGCTGACTCAAGATGCTCAGCGAGTACAGGGCTCTTGCCGTATACCCATGTTGACCAGAGTTGGATCACCCATGTGAAGACAAGAGCAAGTTAACTCCACAAAATTGTCATTTAACCTCCACACAAATGGCATGTGCTCTCTGTCCCAAAATACAAAGGAAAAAATCCCTCTTGATGAGCTTAAAATGTTGGAGCTGTCCTGAGTGATTCCCTGCTGGGGATAAAACATGGCTTTCCTCTAAATTGACCTGTTCGTTCTAAAAGGCACAGTTCTGTTTTGTTGAGAGACAATCACTTGCTTCTATATTTTCAGAATGTTAAATGTGTGAGGACATCTGTGAACTGATTTTCAGGGTCAAATTACCACTTTGAGAAGAAAATTAAGTGACGTTAGAAAAGAAGGAAGGGAGGAAGGAAGGGAGGAAGGAAGGAAGGAAGGAAGGAAGGAAGGAAGGAAGGAAGGAAGGAAGGAAGGAAGGGTGGGCGAGCCAGGCTAGGTGGTGCAAGCTTTTAATCCTAGCACCTTGGAGTCAGAGGCAGGTGAGGTCAGTCTAGTCTACATAGTGAGTTGCAAGACACCCAGGACTATGTAGAGAGACCCTGGGGCGGGGGGTGGGGGGGAGGGAGAAAGAGAGCCTGCCTTATATCTCCCTGTTTGCTGCTGAGCAAACAGGACTTTGTTTAAGCCACAGGTCCCTAAGTACACATCCTGTGCCTGCCTGTGGCTGGCACCAGGTAGGGGAGACACTTACCATGGCAGTAAGTCACGTTGAGAGTTCAGTCACCTCAACAGAAGCTCCTGTGAAAAAAGCAGAAGGTACTGTGACCAGGGATGTGACATCAATTGTTACTTACATACCATGTTTGCATGAGGCTGAGCCAAGAGGAAATGATACATGAATTCATCAAAAGGTCACCTGTGCTGGATCCAGAGCGCCCAGAGCAGGCTAATCATTAAAGATAAGATTTCAGCCGTTGAGTTTATTATACCAACAGCAGCTTCCTAATTGTTCTTCTGTGTAGAGGTACAAACTGGACCTTTGCTGCTTGTTGGGGTGAAGTGCTGTAACGGAACCTCAGGACAGGCAGAGATTCTGGATGGTATGAACTGTAGGTCAGAACAAGGGCAAGAAGGGACACACTACCTACTGGAAACTACAGCACTCAAGACTGCCCAGCACCTTGGGAGTGGCTGCTGAAGTGGGCAGTGTGGTGGCTCAGAGCCTTTAGCCTTTAAAAGTATTGGAACTTATTAAGATATAGGGTACCCACTTGGAGGCAAGAAAGGACTATACCTGCTTGGTATAGGAACCCACCACCCCCACATCTGGTGGCTGGCACTCAACTGACAGGCTGAGTCCCTTTAACTAAAGTAAGATGGAAGGCCTCAGAAACATTCTCAGAAGCCAGGTCTCTCTGGCCTCTTCCCTATGTGACGTTCCCCAAACCAGTCATGGAAACCAGGCTTCTAGAACCCTCTCCCCTCCCTCTTAAGTAAGCCACAGGGCCCAGAATGCTGAGTTAACCTGTTCCCGTATTTCTGTGTAGGAGCTGGCCATAAGGAAATTCTCTTATTGATCTTGGTTGGCAGTGAATCATGGGTCTCCCAAAGCAGGCAGCTCTTGCACAACAAACTCAGCAGGAAGGAGTGTGCAGTCCAAGAAGAATCCAACAGAGAGAGGCCTTGCTGCCTCTTCCCTCAGGAAACTGTCACTACATCAAGTCTTCTTCCCAGAAGAATTTCTACACATCCATCCATTCTCTACAGAACCTAAACATAAAATTAGAATTTTCCCCTGGCCTGGGGTGTGGTGACCTACACCTTCAAATCCCAGCACTTGGAAGTCAGGGGCAGACAGATTTCAATGAGTTTGAGACAACCTGGTCTACACAGTGAGTTCCAGGACAGCCAGGGCTACACAGTGGGGTCCTGATTTCAACAAACATCCTCAGAATTTTCTTTGAGTGTTCAGGGTCTTCATTTATGAAGATTTGAGTTTCATATAAAGCGTTGATTAAATAAATGTGGTTTTATGTGTTAAACTCCTTTTTATTGGACTGTTGGCCATACCACACCTTTTTGTGCTATATGGCACCAGATGTTAAGAGTCAAGGCACTGGTTACATGAGATTCTGTACCCAAAAAACCCAAAGCAAGAGCTTTGGGGAGATTGCCTTGCAAGCCTAAGCGCCAGGCTCAGTCCCCAGAGCCTATGCATGAAGAGGCGTAATCCCTGTACTAGGGTGGCGGAGGCATGCAGATAACTGAGCTCACAGGTTGGCTAGCCTAGTCTACAAGGCCAATGAGAAACTCTATAATAAAAAAAAAAGAGTGGACAGTATCAGAGGAACAGCACAAGAGTTTGTCTTTTGGCCTCCACATGAACACATACACACACACACATACACACACACTCACACAAACATCATACACATACACACCACACACATATACACACATACATACACACATACTCATACACATACACACTCACACAAACACACATGCACACACACACACACGCCCCACACACGGGAGGGGAGCAAAGATACTAAATTAAAGAATTAGACTTGGAAGTCAGTTGGGCCACCTCAGAGCCACCTTTGGGGGAAAGGTATGCTGGGATGGGATAAAGCCCTGATGGAAACTCTGATCTTCACATATAGGAGGAGGGCAGGGCCAAGACACTGCAGACACCAGGGAGAGCAATTTCAACCTGTCGGTGGGCACCATCAACTTCCTGAACCCTCAGTGGAATGGGCACTAGAGCAGCAGTCTTGGGGCAGTGCCTTCGGTTTTTAATGACTCAGAGGATGAATGGACACTAGCAAGGTGCTTGCTGCCAGGTCTGATGACTGGAGTTTGAGGCCTGGGACACATGCTCCCATAAAGTGGCTTCTGACCTCCACACTCACCCTGTCGCACATGTGACCAAACATACACATCATATGGGCAAAACCTAAAGTCATGAGTAGAGCCTCCATCCACTGCCCTGTGCCATGCCACGGGAGGCATTCAGATGTGCATCCCTCCCAAAGTGGGATTCCACCAGGAGTTCAACCCAGATGCTGTGCTACCACTTAAGTTGAAGCAGGAAACAGAATACCTCCCCCAAAAGGAGGGATCCTGGACCAGGCAATTTCCACAGCTTCCCACTCCCTAAGAAGTGAGGAATGCCAGAGCCAGGAATAGTTTACTAAGAAAGAAAACAACAGAGTCTGAGGCAGTTGTGTGGTGGAGGGGACAGCATCCACGTTAGGTCCATTTACTTAAGATAACTCTTGTGTCTTCTTTACTGGTGTTGAATGTGCCTGTGTAGATAATAGTGTGGAAAGTGATGCCTTTGATTCTTTCACGGTGGTGGATAATGGGAAACCAGTCTACCAATCTGTGTGCGAACCGTGTCAGCTCCTAGCAAGGCCGCAGACTCTTGTCAAGGGGGAAGGAACAGGAGACAGTAGTTTGCTTAGTATTGACTGACAGTTTAGCAGGACTATCAGCTTAGAATCGCCTAGGGAACAAACCCCTGCTCAGGTCTGAAGATTCCAGATGGGACTGAGTGAGAGGAGAGGGGACACCCTAATTGTGGGCAGCACCACCCCGTAAGTAAGCTGAGCACGGTTCATCTCTCTCTGCTTCATAGTTCATACAGAGTGACCCACTGCCTCATGCTCTAGCCTTCTACTCCATGATGGACTGCTCTCAAGTTCTGAGCCAGGATTATCACATCTTTTCCTAGCTGCCCCAGATAATGCTGTCTTCCCATCCTAGCAGACCCTGCCTCCTGAAATTTCACTACAGCGTCCCCTTGTCTCATGGTTCCCTGTGTGTAGTGTAGACTCTGCTTTCTCAGCTTCCTGGATATACTGAACCTTTCTTTTTGAGGACCTGCCTAGAACATCCTAAACTGAATTATAGGACCATTATGTTCAGTGGCTCAATTATGTCGAGGTTTTAAAAAAATTTTCATTTCACATAGAGGGTAAAATGATGAGTAGCCAGATCTCTGCTTTTACTCTGGAAAAATGCAAACACATTTCTGGGGCAGTCAAATGACCCCAAAAGCATCAGTAATGTTCCAGATGAAAAGTGACAATTGGAGGTGACATATCTGTTTAGAATTGTCTGAAACTCCTAAGGGATGTACAGAGCTGTGTGTAGAGCGACTGCCACTTCCTAACCATGTCCTAATGTCTTGGGATAGAAAAACTTTGGAGGTATAGTTTAAGCCAGATGTGGTGGTGCACACCAGTAATCCCAACACTCAAGAGACTGACGCAGGAGGATCTCTGCAGCTAGCCTGGGCTACATATTGAGACTATGTCTTAAAAAGAAAATTAACTGTTCTAGAGCAGCTGAGAGAAAGCTGGGAAAACATGAGGCCTAAACCAATAGCAGTTACAGAAGAGACGTTCAGCTGTCAGCGAGTCACCTGCCTCATTGACAATGACCCACATTCGCAGAAATAAATCACAACAGATCCACAAGGAAACACTGGGTTATCAAGAACACATCTGGGAGGGTTAATCACCCTCCCCCCATTAGTGTTCCTGTCAATGCACAGTGTCACCCCCTGAGCTAAATGCTGACTCAGGCACCACACTTTGGATGTTTGTTCTGCACATATGTGGAACAGGGGCCTGCTATTGAAAAACTATTTTGGCAAGTTCAAAGCCAACCTGGTCTACCCAGTGAGACCCTGCCCAAAAAACCAAAACAATAAAACTCCACAGCCTCAGGCTTCCCCCTCCCGAAAAACAGGCAAAATAATTCCCTCACCCCCACCATTAGTCAGTAAAATCAGCAAATATCAAAATGAAAATATGCAAAGTCATCCCACTAAGAACAGCCAGTCTGAGCAGGCCAGCTGGAAGGTATAGGCAAATCTGAAGGGAAACTGCCCATCAGCACACAGGCTCCTCACAGCCTGCAGAGAATCTATGGCAGATTCTTTCTGTCCCCAGAAAGATGGATCCAGGCACTGACCACACCCCAAGTCAGGCGACCTGGACTTGTCGGCACCCTGCTCTTACTCTGGTACATTCTTGCCTCCCTGGGGAAGTCACATGTGAGTGACTCACCCACCCACTTTGTAGGAACACAGTTTCATTTTACATCTCACGAGGACAGATTTAACTTCCGGTCTTTGGGGTTAGTGAAGGGTGTGAGCAGGCACCATGAGAGGCTTTCACAACTGCCAATGATGTGGAAAAGTAACAGTGAGTGCCACTCGGAACTTACATCCTTCATGAGACAAATTTTGTTGGAGTAATGGGTTCTGAGAAGGAGACTCGGGCATTTCCAAACCTTTACTCAAAGGCATGACATATGAATTGTGTGTGAATTTAGAAACACACCTGCACTGAATAAAAACCAACTGGAGATCATTGTTCCAGGCTGAGAGCTCCAGCATGGGGTGCCCAGACTCAAATGGAGTCCCCGGTGCTAATGGCTCTGAGGAAGACCGGAACTTTAACACACAGGAAAACTGAGATGAGGAGATGGGTCAGGGGACAGAGTCTGCCATGTAAACCCGAAGACTGGAGTTTAGACCCCCAGAGCCCACACAAGTCCTGTAGGATATGGCAGTCTGTCTGTAGTCCTATCTCTCTGGACAGGGGAGGGGGGACGGAGGGAGAGAGAGAGAGAGAGATAATTTCCTCGATAAAGTGTAGAACAGCTGAGTAAGACACCTCAGTTCTCTGCACACAATGTTTTGTCTGAAACATGAACACTTATAACTGCATGGGAACAACAGTATGGACTCACAATCTCTGAGACACATATTTCACATACAGTTTACACTGACCTTAGCTAACAGATTGAGAAGTAATTATTTTATATATGATTTATAATATCCCCCCCCCCTTTCTCATATATTTATCAGTTTGGACTCTATTCCGATGTCTTCTCAATCTAAACAGCAGAGGGAGGAGTTGGGAGCATTGATCACATGGGCTTCTACATTCCCTGAACTTCCTGGGGCGGGGTGGGGCTGGGGGGTGTCCTTCACATCTTCATTTTCTTGGACAAAAAGATTAGGTCACTAGTCAGTCAGCTGGTGACCTGTCTAGGATAAAACCCTCACTCCGTCCTGCTTGGCTTGAGTTCTTAGTTCCCTTGGCTTTCTCGTTTGTCAAGAGTAGGAGAGAATGTCTCATTTTGTAATTTAGACTAGCACAGAATTCACTACATAATCCAGACTGACCTGAAACTCACCACTATAACCCCACTTCAGCGATCTAAACTCCGGGGTTTCAGGCATGAGCAATCGAGCCCAGCTTAGTAAAACTGACTGAGGTAAGTTCTGTGTTGTATTAAGTTAAAAATCTACATTTTACCAAAACAAACAAACAGAAAAAGCCAGCATGGCCTAGGTGGTTGTCATGGGCTCTGCATGTTTAGCTCAATTCTTACCTTGTTAAATGTCTTGCCTCAGTTTCCCCAGGCATAAGCTTTAAAGAGGGCATAGCAGGGGTTATTGTAACAGTTTATAAATGTAGCTGGTGACATCAACTCATAGGCATGCCTTCACCATCACAGTAATTTAGATTCTTTCTCCCTCCCCACCCCCACCCCTTCCTTAATAGCTCTCAGCAGTGCTAAGGACTGAAATTCTGACTAACTGCATCATTTCCTTGGTGGTGGTTATGAGATCTTAAAAAAAAATGTCCTAGCCATTTGTTCTAGGCACAACTAAAGGTGTGGTGGCAATGCCTTTAGTTCCAGCACTCAGGAGGTAGAGGCAGGCAGATCTGTGTGAGTTCAATGTTAAAGAATATTTAACTGTGTAAAGGCGTGTTATTTTTGTTTATGCTGCATGTGTTCAGTGATGTAAGGCTGTGTGTTTAATTATGTAAAGATGGGTTGCAGTTGTTCATACTGCAGGATATTTAACTGTGTAAAGGTGTGTTACATATGTTTCACCTTGGCTGCCTACGACATCTGATTGGTCTAATTAGAGGCTCATCAGCCAATGGCTAGGCAGGGCTCACAGGCAGAGAGAATGAATAAAAGGAGAAATGTGGGCTTGAGAAGATGAGGACGAAGAGAGGAACAGCCCGGGGCCGGACGCAGTGAAAGGCTAAAGGAAGTACATGAAGAAAAGCAGGTTAAGCTAAAAGAGCAGCCAGAAGCATTTATACTTAAAAAAGTCTGTGTCATGGTGGGCGCTGGTTGATGACCCAAATGAAAAGGCCTGGTACAGTCTATAGAGGGAGTTCCAGGACAGCCACACCTACACAGAGGAACTGCCTCAAAAAACAAACAAACAAAAAAACAAAAACAAAAACAAAAAAACTCCAGAATTGGACTTCCAGAGACAGACCAGAGTCTCACTGAGGTGTCTGTCAACATTAGCTGGGTGACTGCTCTGTGCACACTTTCATTTCTTCTTTAGAAAGCAGCATTAGCGCCCATGCCTTGTCTGTTCAAGAGTAATCTATCATTAAAGCAAAAATACTGAAGGTCATTGATGGCTACCTCACTACACTTCCTGGTGTTACCGCCCAGCTTCCGCCCTCAGTCCCATAGGTAGCAGGGCTTACTCCTCCACAGTAGCTTCCTTACTGTTGAGAGGCTTGAAGCATCAGGAAAGCTGGGCTCACAGTCCACACCCTGTTCTCTGGAGCAAGAGGCAGTTTATTTCTAACTAAATAATGACTCTTGAGTTGCGTTAAATAACAGATATTTTATCAAAACTATCTCACTTGTCCTCATTTAGAGAAGTGTTACCATGTACACTGTAGAGAAATTAAGCATGGGGTCCCAGATCAGTTTGGTGGGAGTGTTAGGGTGTCCATTCAGATCCTATGCTTTCTGTTTTATACCATGTCAATATGTGTGTACACATGTAAATTAAGTCGAAAGGCAGATGACAATTCTAGAAACTTTCAAAATAATAATAGGACACAAACTTTAAGTTGTTAGGGATGAAGGGATAGCTCAGCAGATTAGAGCTTGTATATTGCTCTTACAGAGGACCCAAATTTTGTTCCCAGCACCCATCTTAGAAAGTTTATAATTGCCTATAACTCCAGCTCCAGAGCATCTGCAATCATATGCACACATTCCTCACCCCCAGCAACATGCACACATATAATTAAAATTTCTTAAAAATCTAAAACTTTACATTGATATGTTTCTTGCTAAACCAGCTGCTTTCTTGGTTTTCATCTTTAACAAACTGGATGCAAAAGCTAAAACTACTAGAAAATTCTCTTTCCAGATGAATTGGCTGAGACTGGAGCATACTTAATTTAGCAGAGGGATGGCTGTTAGTCAAAACCAAAACTGGTGCCATGCAAATCCAGAAACACATTTCCAACTGCCCCACCCTGTCCAGGCTCAGACATCCAGCCTTTGGGATGAAATCCCTTGTTGCTGACGCGTGGTCAGCAGCATAGCATCTCCAGATGAGGCCACAGGATTCCAACAGGCACATTCTGTGCCCACCTTAGAACAGAACAGGTCCTGGCGTCCTATGAATGCAAGTAGGGAGGCTGTGGCTGTGCCAACCATAATAGGAAAATGCTGGACACAGTAGCCACTTCCAGTCACAGGAGTAACCATAGTAATCAGGAGGCTGATGCAGGAGAATGGAAAGTTTGAGGTAGCTGAGTTGTATAACAAGACCTTAGTATATGTTACACACAAGAGTCTGCATGTGCGCACACACACTCACTCACTCACTCTGTTGGCTCCAGCAACTCAGTTGGGAATAGTCTGAATCTTGAGTCTATGGAGGTTAGACATAGAGAGCTCACTGGTTGCTTACCTTTCAATCTGCAGTTTGAGGAGTACCCAGCAGACACCAGCAGAGAGTGAGGAACAGGGAAATAGCTCTTCTGGGCTTTGCTATGAACTGAAAATACTAGGGCTATTCATATAAAGCCTCGGGCCAGGCAGACAAAGTATCAGTTTATACAATGTGTCAAGCCCAGATTGTGGTTGCTTTACGTTATCATGGTAGTGCCCTCCAGGGTTAAAACACAAGTCTTCTGTTGCTCAGTTAGAACTGGTTTTCTTAATTTTAGATCAAACTGCCAAGCACACCACAGCTGAGAAAATTATCAGAGTACACAGAGGAGACAGGAATTCAGGGCTGGAGAGAAGGCTCAACAGCTTTAAGAGTACTTGCTTTAGCACAGAACCTAGATTTGGTTCTCAGCACCCACATGACGGCTACAACTATGTTAACTCTAGTTTCTGGGGATCCAGCGCCCTCTTCTGTTCTCTTTGGGCACTGCATGCATGTGATGTACATAGGTACATGTCTGGTAAAACATCGGCAGATAAAATAAAGACAAATCTTTTGTCTTTTTGGAACTCTGTGTTGACCAGGCTGGCCTCAAACTCACAGAACTCCTCCTACCTCTTCTCAGGAGAGCAAGGGCATGTGTTGCCATACTCAGCTAATAAATCTTTTTAAAAAGGAAACAGGAATAGATATGGAGGGAGGGCCCAGAGAAAATGTATCCTTGCCAGGGCTGGATTATTGAAGTACAGAAAATTTAGGGAGCATCCTGACACCCTGATTTGCAGATAGTCAACAGTCTCATCTACAGTAAATGCTGACAGACTGGTAGTAGCCCAAAGGTTCTCAGTGCTAACTCACTATGGACAGCACAGGTATACCCTGCAACGGGAGAACCCGTGTCATCCTTCTGATGAGAAGTCCAGATCTAAAGGCAGTGAAGCCAGCTTCCCAGCTTGGTTGAAAATTCTCATCATAGCCACTCAGAACATTTATCTCTTTAAATCTCATGCTATCCTGTCTCCAAAATAAAGTGGGTGGAGTCCTGTGGACCATTCATTCTAATAATTTTATATACAAACTTCCTAGTTACGAGGTTTGGGCCAACAAACAGTTTCTCGGATCTCAGTTTCCTCCTGGTTTACACAGAATCAACAGCAAGATCTAAAGAGGCAAAGAGTAATCAGGCTATTATTCCAAATTCTTGGAATGGTAAACACACGTAGCCACATCTAGTCACATGAACTCCACAACATTTACCCTTTTTACTACTATTTGTTCTAGAATGATCAGGTCCCATCTATGAGAACCATCTCCAAACCACAATGAGACAAATTAAAATGGTCCAGAATTGTTCAGAACGGAGTCGTTGGGGACTCAGTGATAGAGGAGTTTTTTTCCCCAGTAGCGAGACCAGGTGCCACTTCATCCAAGCCAGAAAAGACCTACATTACCTCACGCAAAACCACAGAGACAGGAATACTCCTGGCACCAGAGTCTGGCAGTGAGTCTTCCATCATGCTCACAGTTTCTGCTTGTTTGGAGAAGCTAGGAAGCCATGTAGGAAGAGTGAGAGACCAACCAGGGCTACTTAGGGGCAATCATGGTGGACAGAGGCAAGATGGCTGCTGTCAGGCTAAGGCAAATCTGCAGGCGACTCTCTCCAAATAAGCTTTCCCCATCACATCTCTAAAGTCTAGCATTATCCACTCATGGTACAGATAGCACTATAGTCTTACAAGATGACATGAGTTCTGTGAATAACAGTAGTGATGGTCACAAAAATAATGTGCATATACACTTAAACACGGTAACTAATTTCACTTACCTGTACTTTACCTTGATAATTTTGTGTATGTGCACATACAGTTTTTGGTGCATGTATGCATACACGTATGCATGCATGTGTGTACGTGTGAGTGTGGAGGTCAAAGGTCAATGTTCAGTGTCACTCCTCCTTAAGCACTTTGTCTTTTGAGACAGTGTCTCTCTCTGGCCTGGAGCTTGCCAAATGGGCTGTTCCTGCTGATGCCAAGTATGTACCACCACGCTCAACTGATCTGCCTGGATTTAAGAGATCAAACTTGGGTTCTCCTGCTTGGGAATCAAGTACCTTACCAACTGAGCCATCTCTCCATTCCCTTAAAAATGTGTCCATTTAAAATTTTTTTTATAAAAATCCCCAATCATTTAAATTCTGTGCATTTTCTGATATGATTATTATGCCTCAATAAAGTAAGATACATTTTTACAGCCTAAGACACAGCAATCTCCTCTGGGGAACACACTGTTCTTCCCTTACTAACACCCACTCTACAGCAAGTGAAATCCAAAAGCCCATATGGATTCCCACAGCATCATGGGTAAAATTGTGTCGCCTCAGTGTAACAGTCACTTAAAGAGACTCTGTCAGCAGCTAGGCTCTTTCATAGGGTTGCAAGCTTCTTGACTAATTCAGGATGATTTTAGAATCAAAAGCCCTGAAGGGAGATGTGGAAGGTCCCTTGGTTCCATGTTCCTCCTTCAGGAAGACTGTAAGTAAACTATTCTAGGCAGGTGGGGATCTTAGGCAGGATTCAGCTGGTCAGAGCTCACCAGCACTGGTCTCTAGTTCTAGCCTGTCACCAGAGACTCCCAAACTATTGACACATGCACTACCCTGGTTGTTCCTCAAGTATCGTAAACCACAGACCACCATACAGCAAGACCAAGAGTCCAAAGCTGCTTGTGGTGTCTCCTTTCATTCTAACAATCCTAAGTGTCAAGCACATCTCGTCAGAGAAAGGTAGGTAGTGGGCATTGCCGTCTTCTTCTCCTTAGACGATGTCTCTCTACATAGTCTGGCTGTCCTAGAACTCACTATTCAGACTAGGCCAGTGTCAGACTCAGAGATCTACCTGCCTCTGCCTCCTGAGTGCTAAGACTGAAGGTGCATATCACCGTGCCCCACTCGGATGCCTGACTCTTGAGAGCTCTTCTTTATTTACAAAATCCTGGTGACACAGGATAATAAAACAGTTTGAATCCAAGACAGGAGGTTTGAAGAAAGGAGAACCCTGTGCAATGGGGGTACAGATGTCAGTCAGTTCAACAGTCATGGGAAGTGGCATGGAGCGGATAAAGGTGCCAACTTCCATGACTTGAGTTCAAGCCTTAGAGAGCTGACATGCAAAGGTTGTCCTCTGATCTTTGCATGCAGTATGGTATGTAACTCCCCTAAAAAATGTAAATTCAAGATCAGCCTGGTCACAGAGTGAGTTCCAGGACAGCCAGGATTATACAGAGAAACCCTATCATGATCTAACCTCATTTCTGGGTATTGATCCAAAAGACTGGAAATGAGTACGGTGAGCAGAATTTTCCCCCTCGAGTGAGTCAGCAGCAGCACCACTCACCACAGCTGATTACAGAATTAGCCTACATGTCTATCAGTAGGTGAATGGACTGAATAAAATACATATCTGGGGCTGGAGAGACAGCTCAGCGATTAAGACCACTGGCTGCTCTTCCAGAGGTCCCCAATTCAATTCCCAGCACCCACATGGTGGCTCTCAACCATCTATAATGAGATCTGGTGCCCTCTTCTGGCCCGCAGGCAGAACACTGTAAACATAATAAATAATTAAAAAAAGAAAGAAATACATATCTGGGATGCTTTTTACCTTTAAAGTTAACGAGGTCATTATGACAATAATCAAAAGAGAGAGCATCGTGTTAAGTGAAATAAGCCGGGCACAGAAAGACAGACCGAATTCAAAACACAGGGAGTGCACAGGTGGCTTTACCTACTGTCACCCCAGCAGGAGGGTGGAGGGTGACATTGGTAGTTACTAGAGCTGGGAGTCCAGCTCCAGAGGCTCCAGTACATCAGCAAAGGGAAGACAGGACTTTCCTTTATTGAAGTCACTGTACAGTGCGGTGAATGTACAAATAACACCACATACTTCATATTCACTGAGAACTGATCTTAAATATCCTCACCACAAAGAGAAGTGAGTAATGGGGTGATGGATATGCCAAGTGGCTGGATTTAATTATTTGCTCCATATCCATAAGCCACAGCATCACTTTGTAACCCAGATACATACAATCATCATTTATCCATATACAATTTTTAAAGCTGCTTTTTAAAGGCTGGCATCGTGACTCCAGCCTATAAAACCAGCACTACAGAGGTAGAAACAAGAGAATCAGAAGCTCAAGGTCACCCTTAGCTGCAAAGCAATGCCATCCTGGGCTACATGAGGCCCTCTCAAAAAAAAAAAAAAATTCTTAAAAAGTACAGGAGGATGCCTGGAGAGATGGGTCAGTGAGCAGAGTATCTGCTGCCCAAGCTTGGTCAGATTCCCAAGCATCAATGTTTAATAATAATAATCAAAGAAAAGGGCGTGGTAGTGAGTCTGTAGCCCCAGGTCTTGGGGATGAAGACAGGAGGACCCTGGGGCTCATTAGTCAGTCAGCCTAGACACATCAGCTCAGCCTCAGTGAAACACACTGCTAATAAATAAATAGCAAGGTGAGGAGAAAAGACACCCCATTTTCATCTCTAGACCCACACACTCACTACAGTGCAGGAGGGAAGGTCTCTAGTAAGCTAGCACGTGGCCAGGATTCCAGATGTCTTGCTCGGTTCCTTTTGCCCCAGAGTGGGAGACAGGTTTTATGTGACCCTGTCCTGGCTGGAGAGGTGGCCACCTGGCCACCCCATTCACCCAGTAGGAGCAGCATGATTTTCCTCTACAGACTGGGGCAGAAAAGGGGACACAGAGCAGACTGACTCTAAGGTCTCAGCTCTGCCAGTGACCTCAGATCCAGCCAGCTGTGTGGGCAGCGCCTCCGTCCGCCACACCCTCCCTGGGCCAGGGTGGGGTTCTGCTCCCCAAATGTTTCCAGAATTCAAGCTGAGTCTGGCAGAAGGACACAAAACAGAAGTGTTCAAACTTCCACTGCGGCTTTCTGAATCACGGAGGGAGCTTTGCTATTTATGGCGAAGCCTCCCCCAGTTTTGTATGTGAGTCCTCCTCAAGGGCGGGAGCAGGACCGAGCTCCTCACAAAACCAGAGTGCAGGACTAGCTGAGAGGGGCTGAAAGCAGGCTTCCAGGATGGGAGTGGGAAAGGGGGAGGAGGGGGTGACAGCAGTGTCTGGCCTGCTCTCTCCAAAGCTGACTGGAGATGTTGGGAGAAACCATAAAAGCAGACCAGAGTTGGGAGATGTATACATATGAGAATACGTTTTCCCCTCAGAGAATCAGTCACTGAGGTAGAAAAAAGAAATGGAGGGCTGGCTCAGTGGATCACAGCCCTTTTCTCCAAGCCTGGAGACCTTAGCTCATTTCCAGGACCCACATGGTAGAAACAGAGTTGTTCTCTGATGTCTACCAGCATGCCATGAGATGTTCACACACCCTGAATAAAATGTAATCACACACACACACACACACACACACACACACACACACACACACACACACACAGGCACGAGCACAGGAGGGAGGAGAGGGGGAGGGGGAGAGAGAGAGAGAGAACCTAATAGTGGCTGTGGTGAGACATGTCCACCAAATCATTCCCAGCGTTCAGAAGACTGAGGCAGGGGGACTGTAAGTTTGGGGATCATCGCTTAGACTATTTTGCATGAACTTGCCAGTAATTGATTTTAATTGGTAGAAACTGAGCAGGTTCCTGGAAAACAGCTTTTCCCTGCTGGAGAGTAGGTAGCAGCACACACGATGCCCCTGGGCATTCTTCTGACCCACAGTCTCTTCACCTTGCTCTGACCTACTTGTAGCCATGAACCACACGTGGATACCTAGGCACTGGTGTTGTAGGTACGGCTACAGAGTAACTCTGTTTTTAAAATATGTATCGTTCATATTTAATTTACTCTTTAAATTGCATCAACTTCTCCATATGCATAACTTTACATTTTAAAATGCACTAACTTCCTGCTCTGCAGCCCCAAAGTTTACCTTGACCACTGTGCACAACGCACTTGTTAGGCAGAACACATCCTGTCTAGTATTACATGTAGCTACTAATTGGTACTAGCAGCTTTATTCACTTTGAATATTTTTCCAGGCACTAAGCAATATTTCAATGTTCATTTGAATATGGTTCACAGACAGTACAATGTACTCATCTGCAATTTGAATTTGCTAATTATCTTAAATTATTTTCTAGCTTAAAGAGGTAAATGTGGATATATATGTATATATGTAATATATGTGTAGATATATAATTTTTTTGAGACAGGGTATCATCATGTAGCTCTGGCCGGTCACTATGTAAATCATGTTGGGCTCAAACTCACAGAAATTCACCAGTTTTTAACCTCCCAAATGCTTGGATTAAAGGCTCGCACTCCAATGCCTCAGTGATATTTTAGAATTATAAATGAAAGCTTGATCCCCATGTAGAAATGACAGACATCAGAGGCTCCAGTACTGTCTGAGAAAGGCATAAAGAGAAAGTGACACAGAGCTCATAAGTTACTTGGACACATTCAGTTCTAAAAGTTATAGGCCTTTTGGTTGGTTCAAATCAAATTCTTCCGGAGAAGACAAACCAGTTTTTTAAATAAGGTTTTAAATATTTAATGGAAATTTTTTAAAAAATGGGACAGAGTTTTGTGCAATCCAGGCTGGTACCTAACTGTTTATATAGTCTAGGATGTCCCTGAACTTCTAATCCCCCAGCTCGACCTTCCTAGTGCTGACGTCATGGGCATGCCTAATTACAGACATTTTCTGTGGTGCTGGGAACCAAGCCAGAGCTGTGTGAGCGCTGGTCTATCAACTGAGCTTCATGCCCAGCTTAGGCAATAACTGTTTGATCCTTAATTTAGCTACTACAAAGATCTTAAAAATGTTTAAGAGTCTGAGATTGCGATTGATGGTAGAACCATAAATACTATGAAATCCAAATACGTATCAAATTTTTCTGCTAATAAGCAAACATTAAAATTCAAATGTGTCACTACTGTAAAAATATTAGCATAAACTGAAAAACAGCCCTTAAGGATTTCATGTTGATTACATGTGGTTATACTTTGGATATACTGGTAAAATAACCTAGTTTTGTCTTTTGTTTTCGATGCAATGCTGGGGATTGAATCCAGGACTTCGCAAATCCTAAGCCCACACTCAACAACTGTGG
This sequence comes from Phyllotis vaccarum, assembly GCA_033318265.1. Taxonomy (NCBI): domain Eukaryota; kingdom Metazoa; phylum Chordata; class Mammalia; order Rodentia; family Cricetidae; genus Phyllotis; species Phyllotis vaccarum. The sequence continues at coordinate 65,340,714 of JARWLC010000014.1, read as the reverse complement.
TAAAGCTTCAGTCTTTATTACTGAAGGTAATTTGTTCCCGTCTCCTTGTATTTATATTACATTTCATATTCTTTGAGTGGTCTGAAAGTCAGGGCAGCACCTGGGTCTAATTAGAGTACTGCCTACAGGCTCTCCTCTTTTCTCTGTGTGTGTGTGGGGGGGGGGTGATAGATTTTATATTTAATAAGGACAGCCTGGAATACCAGAGAACAGAATCACCCACAGTCAAGCTGTGAAGGTCAGAGAGTGGTGATCCATGCCTTTAATCCCATCACGCAGGAGACAGAGATCTTTCTGGATTTCTGTGAGTTCAAGGCCCAACAGCCAAACAGTAGTAACTCACACCTTTATACCTAACTCTAGGATTATGATACAAAATTGACCGAAAGTGAGAACTGGGCAGGGAAGATATTTAAGGCAGGAGAAAGCAGAAATTCATTCATTCTGTAGAAGTGACCAGCAGGAGGATTCTTGAAGATAGTAGCATCTACCCTGTTTGGCCTGAGAAGTTGGCTGGGTGAGAATTGACTGTGGTCTGTTTCCTCTCTCTGATATTCCAGCTTTTCCCCAATCTGGGATTTCATTATATGCTAAGTAAAATTTGTACAATAGTGTGGTGGTGGTGGTGGTGGTGGTGGTGATGGTGGTGGTGGTGTGTGTGTGTGTGTTAGCACATGTAGAGGCCACAGAATGACACCAACATGCCATTTTCAGTTGCTTCTCCACCTTATTTTTTGAGACAGCTTCTCTCACCAACCATAGAGCTTGCTCTTTCAACTTGGCTGGCCAGCAAGACTCCAGGACCCACCTAGCTTCACTCCCTAGAGCGAGAGTTCTAAGTACATGTGGCCAGGCCTGACTCTTACACGGGTGTTCTGGATCTAAACTCAGGTCCTTACACTTACACAGCAAGCATTTTACCCACTGAGCGTGTCTCCAGCCCCCTTTACAGCCCCTTAATTCACCACAGGAAACCCAAACTTCCAAATGTAGTGCTCTCATTCTATTCCACAGCCTGGCACAACTCTAGACATGGCTCACTGTGTTCTGTAACTATGACCTGACCAATGTCGACTGGTCATCATAGTCAGACCTTCTTCTCCAAACTGCATATGCATGGTTACTACCCATTCAATTCTCACCAAAAGAGTTATGTGTGGGGTGGGTGGGGGTGGGAAGTTGTATGAAAAAAGACAACACACTCAGAACATTAGGAGAACTTGTCCTTGGAAACACTTCTACTTCAAAGAAACACTTGGGTACTTGGACATCCTCAGCATGTGACAAAGACACCCTGATGTGGGAATGTCTTTCTGTGTGCTGTGAATATCAATTTTTAAATAAAGGAGCTGTTTTGGCCCATGACAGACACCATAGAAAAAGTAGGAGGGGAAATCACAGCATAGGTAGGAGAAGCAGGGCAGAGTCAGACAGACCAAGCTGAAGCCCAAAGGAGCAACATGTAAGGAACACAGGTGAGCCACAGGCCACGTGGCAGACAGATTAATAGAAATGGGTTGAGTTAAGATGTAAGAGAAAGCTAGCAATGTGCCTGAGCCATAGGCCAAACAGCATGAAGTTAATATAAGGGCCTAAGTCATTTTTGGGGCCTGAGCAGCGGTGGGCGGCTAAGGGGTCTGGGGCTGCAGGTCTGTGGGTCTGGACCTCTGGCCGCCCAGGGCCAAGAAACCTCATTGTTACAACACCCCTTTCCACTTTGTCTTACAGCAATTGGCTCACTCACTCAAACCCTTAGTGAGCCCTTAAGTGCAGGATACTAAGATGCTGAACTGAATCTGCCTTTGGAGCAGGGTGGCTGCCCTCCTGGGAGGGGATGAATCTGAAAATCAGGGGTCCGTCTGCTGAGGGGGGGAGAGACACAGAAGCAGGTTCCTGCTAAGACGCTGCTGTTCATCTCAGGGCAGTGGGTATCTGCAGAATATTCTGGGTTAGGTTGAGGACAGCAGTGACAAACACCGCTTTCTAATCGCTGCCACTCTGAGGCTAGGAAAGAGCTGAAGTGACTTTGCTGAGAAGGGCCTGAGTGAGGGTGTAATGGTGGGGAGCAGTTCTGAGAAATAGTAAAGACACAGGCCAGACAGAATTCTATCTATCCTAGTTCCGTAGAGAATAAAGAGAGTCAGGCATCGTTTTAGATTATTGTTTTAAGATGTGTTACTTTGTTATGCTCTGGAACATTTATGTAATGATGCGAAGATGTGTTACCTTTGTTTGATTAAATAAATTCACCTGCGTTCAGGAGGCTGCGTCAGAGACTAGCTGACCAGAAGTGGTCGGGAGGAACCTGGTGGAGAAGGGCTTTTAAGTGGGGTCTGAGAAGCATGAGGCATGAGGAGGTGAGCGGCTTGCTTGCTGTCCGCCCTCTCGGCAGAGCAGAATTCCACCTCAACCTTTAAGTCCCCCCTTTAAAAAAAAAAAAAAAAAAAAAATTATTATGTAGTGTTCTGCCTGCAAGTGTCCCTGAAGGCCAGAAGAGGGCGCCAGATCTCACTACAGATGGATGTAAGCCATGATGTGGATGCTGGGAATTGAACTCAGGACCTCTGGAAGACTAGTTAGTGCTTTTATCCTAAGCCATCTCTCCAGCCCAAGTCTTGAGTTCTTTAGAGGGGCTGAGATTTAGATAAGTTCCCTTCCATAGCTTTGAAAGAGTCAGTGCCTGAGGGAACAGAATCCCATCCACCTAAGGCCCTTGCAGCCCAACAGCTGCTGGTGGCAGAGTTGCTGTGGCTGACTAGGACAGTTGTGGCTAAAAAGGCAGCCACTGTTTAAACAGAGAACGAGGCCTGGAACACGTCTCTTGCCTTGGTTGCTAAATGTGGCTTCCTGCCCCATTCATCCTTAGATCCACCCGAGTTCCAGGTGACATTAAGGACAGCTGACTGGACATCCTGTAGGACTCCAGAGCTGAGGCTCCATGGTGAAGTACTTGCTTAGCACTGAAGAGACCCTGGTCTAACCTCTAGTATCATTAAAAACTAAACAAAATAACAAAAACCTTCAATAAACATGGCGATCAATCTAACTAGCTACCTCTGAAAACAAGACATTTGAATGTCCAACCCTACTGGAGAAAGACTCAGTGTCATTCATTAATCACCAGAGAAGACCAGGTCAGAACTGTCACCACAGAGCTGTCACCTGCCCCCAGAACAGGTTGCCACCATCCAAATGACTAAGAACAGCCAGTACAAGCGAAGTGTGGCATCAGGATCCGTGTGCAGTGTTGGCGGGAATTCAAATCGCCACCACTATGGGAAGAAGCAGCACAGAAGTTCCTCGGGAAATTCAAGCAGAACTCTCAGCACTCCTGCTACTGGATAACTCAGAGGAAGTGAAATCAGTGTGAAGAGGAGACACCTACTCTCCCATGTTCCCGGCAGCCCTAAGTCACACAAGTCCAGAAATGGAACCAACTTCAGCATTCATCATCTGATGAATGGGTAAAACAAAAGCCCAGTGAACACATACAGAGTACACTATGAACCGTAAAGGTACTGAAAACCCTGTCGTTCACAGCTGCCTGGGTGGAACAGGAGGTCACTGAACGAAGACAAACAGAAAGACCACACTACATCACTCACTCACGTGGAGTATGAAACTCACACAGTCATAGAAGTTGGGATTAGAAGGGTGATTCCCAGAGGAAGGAGAGGGGGTGTGGAGAGATTGGCCGGTGACTTGATTGTTAGCAATAAATTTTATGAGACCAACAGTGCCTGCTCAGGATTCCTGTACCAACATGGCCAGGATTGATTTTCTGTGGTCAATTTTTTCTACCCCACCTTGAGTTGGCCAAGAGACAAGACACTTTAAATTTTCAGAACACAGGTAGTTCCAAATGGCTTATCAAGTTGTATTCTTTCTTCTAGTTTGGTGTCAACTAAAAATATTTTTTCATAGATGGGGAGTTCCCCAGGCATGGTAGTATATACTTTTAATTCCAGCACTCAGGAGAATGAGGCATGTGGATCTCTGTGAGTTCCAGGCCAGCCAGGGCTACACGAGATTCTCTCAGATAGCAGTATTAATAGGGGAAAAAAACTGTTCTAAAAGACATTATGATTCCTTTTAGGGGGTCACAGAAAATTTCACACTAATGTATGAAGGAATCACAGGAAAAACAACACAAACACTAATAAGCAAATAACACTTATTATTTACTTATTTTGAGGCAGTCTCATGTAGCCCTTGAAGTTGCTATGTAGAAGAGGATGTCCTTGAACTTCTGATGCTTGAACCTCCACCTCCCCATCAATGGATTACAGGCATGTGCCAGGAGACCTGCTCTATGCTGCACTGGTGACCCAGGACTTCCCACATACTGGGCAAGACTCCATCAACTGAGCCACAGGCTCAGCTTTGTTTCTTTATTTTAAAGATAACATATGTATATTGACAAAAATAGTATTATTTCACTTCATTCCTGTCTAATCAACCTCTGGACTTTTCAACAGGTTGCTCCTGGCAACCAGAGTTGTTTTGTCACTGCGGCCTCTCACCTGGGACTTCCCTTCATCCGCTATTACCTCAGCAGCCTGTGAGAGCTGATAAAATTGTTTCTCATCCCCTAGCTCGTGGGCCTGGGAAGAATGTGTGTGTGTGTGTGTGTGTGTGTGTGTGTGTGTGTGAGAGAGAGAGAGAGAGAGAGAGAGAGAGAGAGAGAGAGAGAGAGAGAGAGAGAGAGAGCACACTGTGCAGGACATAAGGTGGCGGATCCCCTGGAGTTGGAGGCCTCCTGGCATTCATGCTGGTCCTCTGTAAAAGCCACCCACTCCTTACTGTGAGCACCTCTCCAGCCCCAATTTTCCATACTCACGCAATCACAATGGCCACCATCTTACAGAATTCACTCTTCCATCATACTCTCTCTCATGTAGCTCAGGGTTGTATCAGCTACAGATGCTCTGTAACTCAACTCCAGCCTTTAAGGATAGATATGTGAGTGGCTCATTTTCCTAGAGCAAGCCTGCAGCATTTGTACCTTGCACACAGCTCTATACATATCCCTAGTGTAAATCCAGCAAAATCCCCTAGAACTGAAGGCTAGAGTGTCTTCTTATAAAAACTTGACAAATGCTCCCAAATTCCCAAGCAATTCATCACATGTTCCTCCCCAGGTGCTTTCCAAACACCCTTGCCTGGGTTTAGAAGGGTGTTTGGAAATCTCTTGAAACTCTGTGGAGAATGTTAAATATGTGTTCATTTTTCTCAAGAAGGGATTTGTGGCTTCAGTTACAATTCTTTTGTTTTTTTTTTTTTTTTTTTTAGGGTTTGTTTCTTGAGACAGGGCTTCTCAGTGTAGTCTGTCTGTCCTGGAACTCACTCACTCTGTAAACCAGACTGGTCTCAAACTCAGAGATCCTCCTGCCTCTGCCACCAGCATGCTGGGATTCAAAGTGTGCACCACCACGGCCTGATTCAGTTACATTCTTGGGGGGGGCACGCCTCTCTGAAGGATGAACCACTGAGTCAATAGGTCGTCACAAGCATAAGAAAGGTGCACCTACAGACAATGGCACACACCCCACCCCGTGCCCCAAATGTGTTTGTTCCTTTGCTCCCTGAGAGGTAGATGTTGAGGCTCAATTCCTGTAAAGGCCCTTTTCCCTTCTCTACAGGAAAGAGCTCAGGCACAAGTGAATTGGGAGAATGAAGTACCATGTTAGCCTCTGAGAGCAATGTCACATGGTCCCTTCGCACAGAGGAACACATCCACATGGGCCAGAAAGTGTCTGCCCTCTAAGCATCTCATCGTTCAGACTCTGTATAGCATCTAGGCCTGAGGGTTAGGGGAGGGGTGAGGAGGAACCCATAGGATTTCTATGGTAACCTACAGTCCAGCCTTTAGCCACCATTTGTGATTGTGCTGATGGCGGCAATAACATTCATAGATGCTTTATGACAGGCTCATAAGTTTTTAAGTTTAGAAAATGTTCTTCAGAAATGGTGTTTCTGGGTCCCACAGCAAAAGCACATCTCAGTTCAAACACAACCAGACACCAAGGAATTATACCCCACATACGCCACAGTGGGCCTCAGAGACCCTTGGTTTTTAAGGCAATTAATGGAGTGTCTTGAAATTTAAAAGGTGGACAGCACCTGAGGAACAATGGTTGTCCTCAAGCTTCCACAAGCACATGTTATTGTGTATACACCTCCAAAACACACACACAGAATTGAGTTTGGAGGGAGAAATGTCTGCTGTTAATCAGATCTCTGCTATACTGACTGTATAGTATAGAACTGTGCTTTGGAATGGGGAGGTTTAGAATGCTCCTCCTCACACGGAACATTAGCCTTCACATCCTATGACAGATGAGCGCCGACGGAAGCCCACACATTCACACTTTTTCCAGCTAAGTACCCATGATCATTTGTGAGTAAGGCCTGCTTTCTCACAGTGAGGTCCTGGGAACACCTGTAAATATACAGATCCTGGAATCTCAATTTATCATACTGGCTCAGAATCTGGAGCAGTGACTTTCCAAAATGATGGTGCACACTTGCAGTAACACCAAGATACAGAAGGCTGACACAGAAGGATGGCAAATTCCAGGTTGGTCTGGGTTACAGAGTAAGAGTATCTCAAAATTAAATTTTTTTTTTTTTTTTTTAAAGAATGGGGCAAGAGCCAGGTATTGTGTCGCACACCTTTGATCCCAGTATTTGGGAGGTAGAGCCAGGCAATCTCTGTGAGTTCAGGCCAGCCTGATCGCAATAGTGAGTTTCAGGACAGTCAGGACTACACAGTAAGACCCTGTTTTAGAAACAAACAAGAACAGAGCAAGAATCTAAGTATTGTTTAAACTTCCTACGGGGTTTTGATGCATCAGACGTTTAGGGAAGTATTAGAACCAAGATCTGAAGCCATGCTTCTTTATCTGTAAAACTGGGTTAAGAGCCCATTTCTGGCCGAAGAGAATTAGAAATAAAGAGCGTAGGTTGACCTTTTCTCAGAGACACTCTGAGAAGGCCATCATGGTGCCTATTAAACTCCCTCCATACTCTAACTGTATGAGAACAAGCCCCCTTGGGCTTGGCTTGGGAAAATGACACCCCCAGACTCAAGCAGCATCTTTCTGAAAACTTCCTATTTTAGATGTTAAAAGTATATAATTTTGGTGGCTGGAGATGTAGCTCAGCTGGCAGAGTGCTAGCCTAGCATGCACAAAGCCCTGGTTGGACCCCCAGCACCAGATAAATCAGGTGTGGCCATGCTCACCTATAATCCCAGCATTCAGGACTAGAAGGGATAAGATTAGAAATTTGAGGACATCCTTGGCTACACAGAAAGTTCGAGGCCAGCTTGGACTACAATTAGACCCTGTCTCAAAATAAAAGATAAAATTCAGAGTATAATTTTTGAGGGTTCTCCCTCAAAATTTACTATGACTGTTTAAATATAAAACATGGTTTTAATCAAATAATTGAGTGAAATTAGCACTCAAGAAAATCTGTTTACCCGCTCTGTAAGTTTCCCTCATTTTCAGACAAGTGACTGACTTCTTCAATGTAGACCTTCACCTTGAAACTCCCTTGGTGGGGAGCAGGGCAGCCTACAGTGGCTAGGCCAGATCAGGAAAAGAAATAAATGGCTGGTCACAAACAGAACAATGTGCCCTGAGACATGGGGCTGGGGGACCAAGAGGCTCACCCCTGGGTATGATGGCTGGCAGGTACGGCCTGACCCTGAATGTTAATCTCCAGACTGCTTTCAGAAAAACCATGATCTCTAACACAGCAAGGACTCTAGCTAGGACAAAATCATCGTCCTTGGCCTAACCGTTTTGTGTCTAGTACCAGTGGGTGAGTATACATGTGTGTGCCCTGAAATCAGCAAAAGCCTGTTCTGACTGGCTTTGGTAAAATAGCTCAGGACTCTATGGGCTCTTTTGTGGCTGCGGTTACCGCTTCCCAATCTAGCTCCAAACTTCTGCTTCCTTTTCTACAAAGCCGTAAGGGATCCGATTCCCTGGAGCAGGCAGTTGTGAGTCATCTAAGTGGGTGCTGGGGATCCAACCGTAGTCCTCTAGCAGAACAGCAAGTGTTCTTAACCACGAGGCCCCCTGCCTGCTCTTGTGTTTGTTTTGTTTGGTTGTTTGGATCTTTTTCTCATGCAGTCCAGGTTAGTTTCCATTACCCAGAACTACCGACTGTCCTGAAGCGTTAGGATTTCAGGCAAAACTACACCTAGTTTACTCGGAGCCGAGAATGAATCCCAGGACTTCTGGATGCTAGGCAGGCACTCAACAAGTGTATGTCTGTCCTCCTACTCACTCTACTCTCTGTTCTTTATGGATTTTACTGCCATCGTAGAGTTACTTTCCATCTAAGAAAGTGGGTGTCTAACTAGACGAATAACATCCCATCCACCCTTCCACCGTCAGCTGGAGAGCCAGCTCAGTTTTAATGAAAGGATGGTTACTCAGAGCCCCACAGTGCTCCTCCAGTAACAGGCACATCAAGCAGGCAGAGTATTAAGCCACCATCCTCTTAGATGCCAAAGTCCCCGGCTGGCCAAGGCTCTAAGGACCGAGTGAGACTGTAGACCCAAAACTCAGAATAAGATGATTCCTGTGTCCAAGAATTTCAAACAAGGGGTGGGGTGGGAGGCGCCATAAGAATAAGAGAAAACAAACCCGTAAAAAAGTAAATACACGTGGTGCTGGGGTGAGCTTCAACGAGCGTTAACTCAGTTGTTTGTCCTGTGTGTGGAGCCAGGCGCTTGGACTCAGCAGAGAAGTCCAGGGGTCTAGGAGGGGTGGGCTGGGCTGGCGCTGCCTGCTCCTTCCAACCGCTTCCCAGGTGGCTGCTCCGGAAACGCACGCGTTCTGGGCGCGGTGCCAGGTGGCCCAAAGAACTGCTCCTAGTCGCAACAGCCCGTCCCGGAGCTCAGGACCCCCAGCCACAGCGTAGGACAGCCAGCTGGCGCCCAAGACTCCCAGGCCCGACCCCAAGACCTGCGACCTAGCCCAGTATCCCGGGATTAAGTTCAGGTCTCCAGGCCCCAGCCTGGGACCTGCGGCCGAACCCAGAGTCCCTGAGTCTAGATCTCCAGGTCTGAGCCTAAGACACTCACCCGGAGTTTAGAACCCGAGCCCAGAGCCCAGAGCCTGCAACCGAGTTCTGGATGCCAGCCCGGGTCCCTTACCTTCTGGATCCCGGCCCAAGACCCTTACCTTCGGTGCGCGGAGACCCGCTGTGAGTTTGCTGCAGCTGCCACACCCTCGTCCCTGCCGACAGGACCCGCCCCGACTTGGGGTGGAGACTGAGCCTGAGCCTCTGAGTTCCTGGTTGTCCCTTTGCCCAAGGGATGAAAAGTTCCTCCCAGGCCCAGCGCAGCTAGAGCCGCGCCGGACTCTCCCCCTGCAGTAAGAGGAGCCGGAGGCTGCGGATCCGGCACTCAGCTTCCCTACCCAACTCGACCCCAACCCAGCAAAGGACCCCGAGCCTACACCGCCAGAACCCACTCGGGACTCTGACCCTGCACAGCCAGACCCCCTCAATCCCAGGATCTCTGCCTTGGGTCCCGGAGCGGTTGGTTAAACGTTGCTCCAGCAGGGCGCCCAGGATCCCTGTTGCCCAGACCAGAAAGTGAACTGGAAAAGTAAAAAAAATGACATCTGAGGGTACAATTTGTGTCCTTCTTCCACACTACAACTTATGCTCTAGAAAATTCCTAGCAGCTCCGCGACTCCCTTAAAGAAGGCAGTTGGAGTCTCCAGTGTCCGGAGAAGTGCTGTAAGAAATTTTTGACTTGTTTGGCCCGATGTGGGGACCCGCAGCCTCTCTTGGCCTAAATAATCACATACAGGTTTACATTAGTTATATGTTGTTTGGCCTACGGCTCAGGCTTATTGCTAACTGGCTCTTACATGTTAACTTATTTTTATTAATTTGTCCGGTCACATGGCTTGTAGCTTACCTGGACTCCATTACATATTACTTCTTGGGCGGCTAGACTGAGTTTTTCTGTGACTCCGCCCCCCTTCCACTCTTATGCTTAGATTTCCCCGCTGACTATAAGCTAATCTGCCATGGGTCAAAATAATTTTTGTATTATTTAATAATAATTTATAACATATAAAAAGACATCTTACATCAGAGAAGGGTGCAGAAAGGCGGGTGCAAGACATCTTTGGGGACTTGTGGGAAGCTCCTGGTTTCCCACTGAACTCCCTTCTTCCTGGGCACTTGTCTACCTAGTCAGGACATATGCCTCTTGCAGCAGGTGCAGCGAATGCTTGAAGAACCCACCCTGTGGCTCTACAGGCAAGCTCCAGTTTCATTTATCAAAGAATGGGTTGCTTTGGGCAATGCTCCCTGTCCAGCCAACCAAAACCCATGTGGTCATTACATTAAATTATATCAGCAGCATGTAGCTAGAGGGGGTGGCTTACTGTGTGGTTAACAATTGCAGGTTCAGGAGGAGACAATGGATCCAGACTTGGGCCTGTCCTTTCTTGTTTGAAAATGTTTCTAAGTTTCCGAAAGGGAAGGAGACAAAATTAACCAAGGTAACAGGAAGAAGAAAATAAAGATATTTCACATCTGGAAGATTAGAGGCTGTTGCATCATTTTTAAACACTTAGGTGAAGGGGAGGGAAGAGTGAGTATCTCAGTACCTAGCAACTGCTGTTAGCACCTAGTTAAGCTAGCCTTTATAGCAAGTACACACAGGCCACAGCCTCCCTCTATCCTTCTCAATGAGGGGCTGGAGAGATGGCTCAGTGATTAAAAACATTGGCTGTTCTTGTACAGGACCCTGGTTCAGTTTCCAGAGCCCACACGGTAGTTTACAATCTTATATAAAATGCCCTTTTCTGACCTCTGCAGGCACCAGGCACACATGATGCACTTGCATACGTGCACACAAAACACTCATACACAAAAAATAACACATCTTTTTATATAAATATAAAATTTTTCCCAGCACCCACTTGGTGGCTCACAACTCTCTGTAACTCCAGCTCTCGGTGACTCTGCAATCTTCTCTGGTCTCCATGGGCACCAGCATGCAAGTGGTGCTTCCAGACAAAACACCCACACACATTTTTTAAAAAATACCAAAATGGATTCATATAGTTACTTCAGATTTCTTCTGAAGTTGAAAGAAAGCAAGAAGAGACTTTTTTTTTTTTTACACCAAAACTGAGCGTGGTGTACACACCTGTAAAATCCCAGCAGGGAGGTAGAGCAAAGGATCAGAAATTCAAGGTCATCCTCAGCTACTGGGATATTCAAGGCCAGCCTGGGATACCTGAACCCTTGTCTCAAAGAAGGAAACAACCACAAAACCTTTCAATAGTTCTATAGATGTAGCTCAGTGGTAAAATATGTGCTAAGCACCAATGCAGGAAGCTCTGGATTCACTCTCACAGCACTAACAAACACAAACATCTCTCAAGGCTAAGGGAACAAGAGAGGAATATAACCAAATATAACAATGTAACTCCTCTGGTAACTGAGAGGCAGAAAGCCAGATGACAAATGCAGCCCTCCTGAGAAAGCGGAGAAGCAGCATGAAGTGGTATCTCATTTCTGGAGATCTGAAGGACTCGGCTGAACCAGGTGCCTCTGAAAGAAGATCCCTGAGCAAGACTGCAGTCGGGGAATCTTTTCAGGTAGCAGCTGGTGTTCTCTGTCCCCTCTGTTCAGCGGACACCTCTCCTCTTTCACCCAGGTAGAAGGCCGAAAGACTTCTCCAAAAGGGGTACAGAAGGGTATTTTGGGATAGGGGTGCCTGGTTGTCAATGGCAGCCTTGTACTTGGTGACTTAAAACGACTGCTTTATTTCATTCTTATTATATAATTCATGATTTTGTGGGTCTGAATTTGGACAGAGCTGGGCTTAGCATGCCCAACACTTTCTATCATTTTGGCATCAATGGAGGCTGACTGGTCTAGCAGGCTAGCTGGATTCATCAACCTGGAAATGCATTTACGTGTTGGGCAATGGGACACTATGGCAAACTATGAAAGAGTGCCCTCCAGTGGCACCATCCTCCAGAGAACCTGCATATACCATCTCCACCTGAAGTCAGATTTCCTGTGGAAGTTCAGGGTTTCCAGAAAGAACATTGTAGGAGATCCAGCAACTTACTGTCTAGGCTTCAAGAAGATCAAACACTCCTGTTGTACTCCATACATCTGAGCGAGTGTGTCTTCGTGAGTGTGAGCACATGTGAGAGGGATCCATGGCCACCTTTAATCTAGGGTGGGAGATTATGCAAGCCTGCGGCTATTCTACTAACATTGAAGTGGTAAATCTGGAACTGCTCCTGTTCTGGGCTTGAAACATCGGGTGCAGGCATTATGTCCACTGAATTGGGAGGTTAGAAACTGGGAGGAGTTTTGGAACAAAACATAAAGAGACTGTCAACAGTTACTCAGAGCAACTGGAAGCAAATGCTAAGAGTAATAAAGGCACGATGTCAGGTCCCACCCACTCAAGTGCAGGTGGCCTGCCCATCTTGTTTGTGGGGTGGCTGGAAAAAAATTCAGGACATTTAGTTAAAATGAAATTTCAGCTAGACATGGTGGTACTTGCCAGTAATCCCAGCACTTGTGAGACAGAGGCAGGAGGATCAGAAGTTCAAGGCCAGCCTGGGCTACTTAACAAATTCAAGGCTGACCTGAGCTTTACGAAACCATACTTCAAAAAGAAAAAAAAAATGAATTTCAGATGAATGGGATTTTTTTTAACAAAGTATAACATATTTGTATATCATAAAAATGTCTTAGATACTTCATGGGGCAATTTTATGTTAAACATTGTTGGCTATTCATCTAAAATCCTGTTTTGTTTTGCTAAATTTGTTGTGCCTAAGAGCAGATGAAGGCCGTCAGAATTCAATAGAAGGGTCTAACCCCAAAACACACAAACAGGAAAGGAAGGAGCTGGGAAGAAATGGACTTTGGAGAGATGAAAACTCAGAGAGTAGATTATTAATCTCTGGGAAACAGTTAGGATAAAAATAGAATAGACATCCTTTAAGGTAGTCAGGGCATAGGCATCCTGAGAAGCCCTGCCGCAGGCACATCTTCAGTACTCCACAGAAATGCACTTATTGAGCAGGAATACGCTGATAATAGACTTAGGATGCTGTAAAAAATAAAAAAGATAGTCAGGAACTAAACCAGATCTTTAATATTTTAAAGGACAGGTATTTTAAATTAAAAATATGAAAACCAAAGAAGAAACTGAGGCCAGTGAGGTGACTCAGCGGGAGGCACCTGCCTCCAAGCTGGAGGACCCAAGTTTGATCCTTGGGATCAGTGTGATAAAGGAGAAATGACTCCCGGAAGTGTGTGACCTCCATGTGCATGCGCACCATGGTGTGAACACACACATAAATAAATGCATAATTTAAATAAAAAAATAATTAAAATTTTTAAAGGAAAAACTCAGTGGGAGTGGGGAGAAGGGAACATTAAGAAATTCCCTCACTGAAAAATGCAGCCATCACCTAGTGTTCCCAGGGATTTCCTCCAGAACCTAGGTCAACACCAAAACGTCTGGATTTCTCAGTCCTTTATTTGACTTATTGACTTTGGTGTTTTTGAGACAAAGTTTCAGTTTGTAGTTCTGGCTGTCCTTGAACTCACAGAGATTGGCTTGCCTCTGCCCTCCTGAGTGCTGGAGCTAAACACATGTACCACCACACTAGCCCTCCCTTGTTTTATCATATTATGATTTATTTGTTTGTTTTTGTGTGTGAACACACATGTGCACATGGGTGTGGTGGCGCAGCTGTGGAGACCAGAGGACAATTGCAGGAGCTGTTTCTCTCTACCGTGTGGGACCTGGGGACTGAAGTCAGGTTTTAGGCTTGGAAGGAAACCTTTTCACCCACTGAGCCATCTTGCCAGTCTTCCAAGTACCTTACGCCAGTGGCATAATATTTGCATGTAGCACAGTGCAGCATCTTTGCCTGTCATTCTTTGCTTTTTTTTTTTTTTTTTTGCTGCTGTTTTATAAACATAGTCTTACTATATGACCTAGACTATCTCACAGTAACACCCCCCCCCCCCCCCCCGCGCCTTATCCTGTTCATGCTGATACAGACCTTGTCTCTCATCTGATGTGGGACCATTTCTAGATTGTGTGTGCTGCATACAACAGTGTAAATAGTTGCAAGGAAAGTATATCTGTAAATGTTCAGTACAGACCCAATTACAAAATTTCTGCAAGCTGTGGATGCATGGGCCCACGCTTGGACTCACAGATGCAGACGAGGTTAGGACTAGTTTAGTAACCTTGGCCTCCACTTAGCCTGGGCTATGCACACACCCTTCTTTTACGGTGCACCCAGCACTCTAGGACACACACACATACATACACACACACACACACACACACACACACACACACACACACACACACACGCACACACACACACACGCCATCAGGCTACAGGTTTTATATACTTCAAACAGAATAACTTACTCCTCCCTAGCAACCTTTAACAACTCCCATTGCTGGCCAGTTTTATTGAAATGTGTTTCAGAATGCATCTGGGAATGGGATACAAGGAGTTGATCTAGCCTGAACTAATTTTGGGTGCATGCACAATAAACCAAACTGTGTCCTCTGAGTGAACGTTTAAAGGGAAAATATATTCACCGTTTTATGCCTATGGGTACCTGGGTGTGCATATGATTAAAATAAGATGCATCATGGGAAACGCTGCCATTTCTGTAAGATTTACTATATTCCAACCACTGGGCACAAGCACTGTCCAGCCAGTCAGTCCTCATCGGCTTGAGTTATGTACCTTCGTAGTGCCAATAAGCATCACTATAGGTGATTGTGGTGAGGTGGTCATGCTGGTCTGAATGAGAATGTCCCCTGTAGGCTCCTGTATCTGAACACTGGTCCCCAGTTGCTGGTGCTGCTTCTGGGGGTGGCACAGCCCTTCTGGGTCATGAGATGACCATGCAGCTCCCCCTAACCACTCCTCCTCCCAAACTGGGAATGAGCAATAACAAACTGCTGTGTGGCTGGTGCTGTGGCTCAATGGTCGCATGCTTGCCTGTGTGTGTGTGAGGCACTAGGCTTATATGGTTCCGGCACCTCAATTAACAATAGCAGTAATAATAAGTCAAGCATAGTGGAGCACTCCTGTAATCCCAGCACATGGGAGGTAGATACGAGATGATCAGATGTTCTAGGTCATCCTCAGCTACATATCAGTTTTGAGGATAGCCTGGGCTTTATGAGCCCCTACATCAAAATGAAATAGTAATTGTAATAAATAATCATTTTTTTGGCACCATGAAATCTAGGATTTTTTTTGGAGTGAGGACAACCAGCACACCTCCACATGAAGAGCATTGCAGGTCAGTTTTGAGTCTCCCCTTCCAATAATCACTGAA
Organism: Phyllotis vaccarum; assembly: GCA_033318265.1. Lineage (NCBI taxonomy): Eukaryota > Metazoa > Chordata > Mammalia > Rodentia > Cricetidae > Phyllotis > Phyllotis vaccarum. The sequence continues at coordinate 65,325,312 of JARWLC010000014.1, read as the reverse complement.
ACGGTACAAAGCACAGGAAGAGAGATGTTTACCTTGAGTGACACTTCTCTTCTCCAGTGCTGAGGACAGAATCCAAGGACAATGGCCGGCCTACACACCATTCTGGTCACTAGCCAGGAAGGAAGACTAGAGGCCAGGCAGCTTTTGTCCCTTAGAGACAGTGGCTTCAAAAGCATAGAGAGGAGCCTTGCAGAGGTAATATCCTCCGTGGATGGCATTTTCCATACAATGCTTAGGCTGGCAGGTGACCAAAGTGTAGTTGGAATATATGAGAGGAAGATTCCACAGACTCTTCAAGGGCAGTTGGGGCCAGCAAAAAATGACATCATCCTGTTTGGGAACAAATGCAAAGCCTGGGTAAAACTTTCACCTTTACGGATGAGTAAGCATATTTTTATACTTACGAGCAATGTAACACCTGCCAGACATGAGAGTGAACTCCAGCACTTGGAAGGTGAAGACAGGAGAACAGAATGAAGACTTCATGGTTATCCTTGGTTACATACTGAGTTTGAGACAAGCCTGGGTTACGTGCAAATCTGTCTTTAAGACACACACACAAAAACAAAACAAAACAACAAAGACGCAAGCTGGAGAATTTTCTTGGCTACTATGAGCAGGTGCTTCTCTTGCAGAGGACTCAGGCAGCTCTCGGTAATGTGTATCTCCAGTTTTAAGGGATACTATGCCCTCTTCTGGCTGCTTTGGACACCCCACACACACAATGCACATACATAATTAAAAATAAAAATAAAATACATTTTGAAAAATAAAGAAGAGGAGGAGGGGAGAGGAAGGAGCTGGTTGTCTTTCTGTATGCTGTGAATTACCACTGGATAATAAAGGAACTGTTTTGGTCTATAGTGAAGCAGCTTTATAGGCAGGAGGGAAATCCAAGCATAAAGGAGGAGGAGGGCGGAGTCAGACTGAGACCTTCAAGCTGCTGCCCAAGAGAGCGAGATGTAATGGGACAGATGTAAAGCCACTAGCCACATGCCAAGACATAGATTAATAGAAATGGGTTAAGTTGTAAGAGCTAGCTGGCAATGTGCCTAAACCATAAGACAAACAGCTTGTAATTAATATAAGCCTTTGTGTGTTTATTTGGGGCTAAGCAGCTTTGGGACTGCAGGTCTGGATTTGGGGCCAGGAACCAGAAACTTCTGGCTACAATTGATGACAAAAACAACAAAAAAAATCTAGCATAAGGTGGAAATAACTTTTTAAATGTTTTACAATGTGAAGAAGTCAATCTAAGTAGTCTCTGATTCATCCTATATGGATGAAATAGGCCAAAGGCTTGAACCAATACAAGCAACCCTGATCATAAGGTGGAATTAATAGTTATGAGCCAGAGTCCATAATCTACAGGACATTTACAAACACTAATGAAACATTTATTTCAAAGAAAGCCTCAGCTGAGCATGATGGCACAGACCCTTAATCCCAGCAATTGGGAGGCAGAGGCCAGCCTGGTCTACATAGTGAGCAGGTTAGCCAGGGCTACATAGTGAGGCCTGTTTTAAAAAGAAGAAGCAGCAGCATCATTAGTTTGCAAAACAAAACCTGAGATGTGGCTCAGTAGTGCAGAGCTTCCTTAGCATGGGAAAAGCCTGTGGGTTCAGCCCTTAGAGCTAAAAAAAAAATAAATCCATGCCCCAAGGTTCTCTGGAGACCTTCAGAAAGACACTTGTCTTTCCTGGACCTGGGCCTTTTCACTTGCAGAAGGGGACAGTGGTAGAACCCACCTTAGAGGCATGACTTTATGGGGATTAAATGATTTCGTAAGAGTTTTGGAGAAGAACTTGGTAAATTCTAAACTCTATTAGTGTGGCCTATTTTTCTGGTCACAGTTAAATAAAATAAAAATTCAATAATAAAACACGTGTGTGTTGTATGATGTCTGTGTTATTACATAGTGTGTGTGGTGTGTGTGTGGTGTGTGTGGTGTGTGTGGTGTGTGTGGTATATTTGTGTGTGTGCGGTGTGTGTATGTGTGTGGTGTGTGTGTGCGGTATGTGTGTAGGTGTGTGTGGTGTGTGTGTGCGGTGTGTGTATGTGTGTGGTATGTGTGTAGGTGTGTGTGGTGTGTGTGGTGTGTGTGTGTGGTGTGTGGTGTGTGTGGGTGGTGTGTGTGGGTGTGTGTGGTGTGTGTGTATGGTGTGTGTGTGTGGTGTGTGTGTGTGTGATGTGTGTGGGTATGTGGCGTGTGTGTATGTGTGTGGTGTGTGTGGGGTGTACAGTGGTGTTGTTGCACAGGTGTTGCCTCAGGAGTCTAGAAGGCGACATCAGTTTTTTCCTGTGTTAATTCTTCCCTTTATTTTTTGAAACAGCATCTCTCACTGAACAGGAAGATGCCAGGATCTGCCTGTTTCTGTGTACTCAGACCTGGGTTTACAAGCATGTGCCACCCCATCCAGCTCTTCTGTCAACTCAGATGCAGGTCCTCATGCTTGTCCAAGGGCTTTACCCACTGTGCCATCTCTGCCGCCTATAATAAAACCTTCACTCACTGCCACCCAGTCATGGAGTGGCATGTTTAGAGACTGACTCTAAAAGCTGCATTTAAGGTGGGAGTCCAGGAAGAATAAACCAGAGCATGCAGATGGCATGAACATCATCATTGCATTTGTTTTTCAGGGTTGTTATGGTGGTGGCCAGATACCTGGCTTTGACATGATTCACAACCTCTTGGATGAAAGAAAAGTGAATTCATACATGGGCTTGCATGATGTGATTCCACAAAAAAAAAAAAAAAAAAAAAAAAAAAAAAAAAAAAAAAAAAACAAAACAAAAAAAAAAACCCTGAAAGGGATAAGTGTGAAGAAAGGTCACTGTGGATGCCCAAAGCAATAGTAAGGACCACCCCATAGCTGCTGTGCCTGTTGGAGGCTGTGTGAGCTTTTTAAAGATTTGATTTATTTATATTTATGTGCCTGTCTGCACGAACATGCATGTACATACCGCTGCTCCCAGAGGACAGAAGATGGTGCTGGATCCCCAGGAGCTAAAGTTGCAGGTGACTGTCAGCCTCCTCACAAGGGAGGTTGCTGTACTAGGCTCCCATTCTAAGTTCCTAAAAGATAAGCGAGCTCCTGGCAACTGAGACTCCTTGCCCTCCTCCCTAGAATTGTAAGAACTATTGTGAAATACCTATCTGCTTGTTCTGGCTTCTGTAAACTCCCTTAATGTTGTGTACAGATGTGAGGCAGCGCCTCACCTAGCTGTAAATTCCATAGGAATAAAGCAATTGTGACTTTCCTTCAAATCGCCACTTCCTTTTAAACTGGGCCTCAATTCCAAATTCTACCATGGGAACGGAGGACAGCTGCATCTTAAAATATAAATTAGGCCAGTTAGGACTGATAGAGTTGGGTGGTCTTTCGGTGTTTTCTAACTCCGTAACACCCTGTTCCGGTCCTTTACAAGGGCAGTATGCACTCTTGACTAAGTTAGCTCTCTGACCCTCGTATGATTTTTTTTTTTCTTTTTGTTTTTCCAAGACAGGGTTTCTCTGTAGCTTTAGAGCCTGTCCTAGAACTCTCTCTAGACCAGGCTGGCCTCAAACTCACAGGGATTTGCCTGCTTCTGCCTCCCAAGTTGCCTGGCTCTCATGTGAATTTTTAATAACAGGATTAATAAAGTGAAAACTTAGAGATGAGAGGCAGAGACAGAGATATCTTCCACCTCTTATTTCTGTACCTCACAGGCTTTACACACAAACCCACCTGGGAACCATAAAATTATCAGTCCCTTAAGAGTAACAGGTATGTCCCATCACAAGTCACAGAAGTATGTTAGGAATGCTAAAGTTTCTTTTCAAAGTAGAAATTAAGTCTTATAAAAGGGAAACAAGCATCTGGTAGGGGAGGCAGAGACAGGTGGCTCTCCTGCAAGTTCAAGGCCAGCCTGGTCCATATAGTGAGTTCCAAGCTAGCCACCCAGAGCTACATTGTGAGACATTGGAATTCATTCTCTCTCTCTCTCTCTCTCTCTCTCTCTCTCTCTCTCTCTCTCTCTCTCTCTCTCTCTCTCTCTCTCTCTCTCTCTCTCTCTCTCTCACACACACACACACACACACACTTTCACTCTAATCTGAGAGTGAGGGGAAGAACCAAGAGGAGCCAGACGTGAATTGTGCTCTGCCTGGGGCATCTCCTCCACAGACCCAGTGGCAGAGGCAAGTGTGCCTTCCGAGACCAGAACCAAATTTCTGCTATTCCTCTGCCTCATACCCTTCTGACTGTGCTGGTTCCTTTGTGGAGGCACGGTGTGGCAGCTAATTTCCCTTCAGCCAGGCTCCCAAGCCCCCTGAGGCTCAAGCCAGCATCCACCATCCCCAGTGAGTTTGCTGGCTGATGTTGTGGTGAGCAGCAATCAGTGCGCCCCCTGCTGGTGGATAGAAGATATAACCGAATGTTCTTCACTGCCCAATGACAGGATCTTCATGTTTGGGCGCAGACACCCTTTTCCAAAGTCATTCTCCATCAGGACTCTTAAACAACAGAGATCTCTGGTGAGTGCCCACCAGCAAGTGGTCATAACCTAGAGACTGTTCAGTGTCTGCACGTGCTGGCTGCGTGCTCCGCCGGACCGAGGTAAGATGCTTGCCCTGAAAGCCCTGTGCCACTAAGCTCAACCCCAGGCAGTAGAGTTCAAAGCTGCAGCATTTACTACATTTGTTTTCCTCTCTTCTCACCCTGCCCTACAAACAAAATCCACAAAAGCCCGACAGAAACCTGTTTTGGATGCCATCATCTTGCGCTAAGTGAACAGCCTGCTTCCCCTAGGGGACACCCCTCGGCTTGCACTGTAGCAACACCTCTGCGAAGTTTGATGATTACCTAAGTGAACTGTGCTTGGTGATAACTGCCCGCAGCAGGGAGCTAACCCCTTTCCCTACCTGGAAGTTTGAGTCAGAAAAGATGGCACTTCCCCTCCATCCACGACTTGTTTTGCTCCTCCGTTTATGCTGTAGTGCTGGGAGATGGAAGCCAGGCCTGGGCCTGCCAGGTAGGAGGACTATCTGTCATTGTCAACTTGACACAACCTAGGGTCACCTGGGAAGGAAGTCCAGATGAGGAATTGTCTGCATTAGGCTAGCCTGTGGTCATGTCTGTGGAACATTAGCTTTTTTTGATGTGTTTTTGTCTTAGACAGGGTTTCTGTGTAGCCCTGGCTGTCCTGGATCTTGCTCTGTAGACCAGGCTGGCTTCAAACTCACAGAGATCTACCTGTCTCTGCATCCCGAGGGCTTGTAATGAAAGCTGTGCACTACCACCACCCAAAGAAGATTATTTTAATAAGTTTGATATGAGAAAATCTGCTGTGGGTAGCACCATTCCATACACAGGGGGTCCTGTGTTTGTTAGGGTCGGGGACTCAAGCTGAGCATGGGGAAAAGCAAACAAATGGTTGTGCATTCATTTCTCTGCCCTTCACTGTGACCAGCTGTGGTCAAGTGTAGTGGATTATGTTCTGATATGTTGTAAATATTTGTTCCTCCTATTGATTTAATAAAGTGTTGATTGGCCAGAATGCAGACAGGAAGTGTAGGCGGGGCTACCAGACTCAGAAAACTCTGGGAAGAGGAAGAGACACCAGGAGAGGCTGCCAAGCAGACCCAGAGGAAAAGGAGACCAGGGTGCTGCTCTGAGAACAGATACTAAGCCACATGGTTAAACAAGAAAAAAATAATGGGTTAGGATAAAAGAGCTAGCAATATGTCTGAGCCATAGGTCAATCAGCATGAAATTAATGTGAGCCTTTGTGTGACTATTTGGGGCAAAGCAGCAGCAGGGCTGAGAGCAGGTCCTAACTTTGGTGCTAGGTCAGAAAGGCTGGGCCAGAAATGTGTTATTACAGTCCAGTTCCTGCCACTGTGACCTCCTCACAGCAATGGGTTATAACCTGGAAATGCGAACTAGAGTTTCTTCTTCCCTAAATTGCTTTTTGTGAGGATGTTTTATCGCAGCACAGAAACAGAAGTATGACCCTAGTGCTCTTCTACCAAGCCCCAAGCTCTATTCTCCTAGCTCAATCCTCTACTGCTTTGGAATTCAGCCATCATTCTGAGTCCAGACCTTAGAGATGAGTGTGGCCTGGTTTGTTTGCACAAATACTCCAGGTGGATGTGGTTTGCCCTGACACAGTGGCTGAGTACAGCTATCAGAAGAGTACCTCAACAGCCCAGGCCTGGGTATCTGGGTGACCCATCTTTTAAATACTTTTTGTAAAGAGGCCTTTACCTTGAGCTGTGGGTGGGACTGCTGGATCCAGGTGAGTTTGGGTAGGTCTAGGAAAGTCCACGGGAAGTCTAAAAATGATATCATGCAAGAGGAAAGAAACCAGTCAACTGCAACTTTGTAACAAAGATCTCATCATCGCAGTTACTCAGAATCTAGGAGAAACAGACTTTTGTCCCTATTTTGGAGACTGGGTCCATGCAGCACTGACTAGCCTGGAATTCACTGTTTGGATGAGGTTGGCCTTGAACTCACCAAGATCTACTTGCCTGCATCCTTGCATTAAAGGCATTTGCTACCACCTCAGTTTTGGATAGTTTCCTCTGTGTATCCCTGGCTGTCCTGGAACTTTCTCTGTAGACCAGGCTGGCCTCAAACTCAGAGATCTGCCTGCCTCTGGCTCCCCAGTGCTGGGATTAAAGGTGTGCCACCACTGCCCAGTTGAATATTTTTCTTCTGACCAAGTCTTGAGACTCATGTGGCTTGGATTCTGGAACCCTAACCAGGGGCAGAGAGAGAATAAAAAACAGACACACAAGGGAGCCGGGACAAGGTGGGGAGTATTTACGTTCTGATGGAGGGTGCCCAGCCCACTACAGCCAGCAACTCAAACCTCAGCATGTTCTAGGTACAGCTCTCAGGGAGGGTTATCTATGCTACCCTGGGTAGGTGGTCTCTGTAGGTGGGCAGTGTCAGGCCCTAAACATCAGAGAGAAGGAAGAAACATCAGTTGGTAGTCCCTGCACACACTGCTCACTCATTCCCTTGGACTCCTGAGGAAAGCTTTGCCGTCCCTCTGAGCCTCACCCCCGTTAAGGCTTTCCATTCCCATGGGGCTGAAGCATCGGAGTCCTGGATGTGGCTGCACCCATTTCAACAATACACATTCACTCAGGGCTTCCTCCATTCCCTACAGTCTTGCTAGATAACTCAGGGTGGCTTTATTTACTTCTAAGTTTGAGACAGGGTCTTATGAAACCCAGGCTGGTCTTTAAGGCTCTTTGTAATTGGGGATGATTGCTAATTTCTGATCTTTCTGCCCTTTCCTTCCCAGTGCTGGGATTACATCTCCCAATACCCATTTTGTGAAGTGCTAGGAATTGGATCTGGGGTTGCAAAAGCATGCTGGGCAAGCACTCTGCCAGTTGAGATATATCCCCAGCCTCCTATGTGACAATCCTATGATCTCAGCTTCTAAATATTGGGACTGCACGTGTCTGCCATCACTCCCAGAAACACTCTATTTGAGGGAGCACCTAAGAAGCCTGTTTTCTCTGAACACAGCCGTCCCCTCCAGGGAAGGAAGGAAGGTGGGGCTTCAGTCTGTACCACAGAGCAACTACTTCATCCCAAGGCTGACTGTTACGTAGACAATTTTGAACAAAACTGGTGTCTCTTGCTCAGATGAGGAATTCTCTCTCAACAGTGGTGACTTCTTATTTTAAGCCTCTGAAATGTCAGATTTGATTCATAGGCCAGAAATAAAGATCCATTCTTTTTTAAGACTAACTTTAATATCATGAGAATGTCATTGTAGATCACGATGTCATATGAAATACGAAAATCCATGAATAAAAATATGACAAATACAGGAAAAACTTGATGTGTACCAGGGATGGTTGGATAGGCCTTGGTTGGGTGAGTGGGTTTGTTGGGCGACTATCATGGCTTTGGAAAGTATTCCCTAACTAATCATTTGATGCCACTGTCTCTGCCCTTGTAGCAGGCTTCCTTGGACCAATAGCCCCCAAAACATGACATATTAATTATAAATGCTCAGCCTTAGCTTAGATTGTTTCTAGCTAGCCTTTTAAGCTTAAGCCCATTTCTATCAATCTATGTGCTGCCCCAGGTTTGTCCCTCACCCATGTACTGTGATCCTGCTTTCCTGTTTCTTCTTCCTGTTTCCTGTTCCTGTCTGGCTTGTCCCCAGTCGGCCTGGCCCTTTTCTCTCTGCCTGCCAGCCTTGCTTATCCCTCTTCTGTCTGTTTAGCTTTTTATTAGACCAATCATGTGCCTTAGGCGGGCAAGGTGAAACAGCAACATGTCTTTACCTAGTCAAACAATACAGTATAAACAAAAGCTACACATCTTTGCATAGCTAAGCAGATATTCTATTCTATGACATGCCCTAGTTGAGATAAAATTAGTATCTCTAGGCATTGCCAAGGTGTCTTGGAGAACAAGATAACCCCATGGGGAGCTACTTTTTCATGCTATTCTCTTTTTATGCAATCATTTAAAAATATCAACTTCCCTGGGAAGGCTCAACTGAAGATCAGGGGCAACCTTCAGGAGTTGCTTTTCTCTACTGCGTGGTTCCTGCAGATTAAAGTAGGACCATCAGGCTTGGTGGCAAGGGCCTGCACCATCTTACTGATCCTACGGCCAATCTTAAAAATACATTTCAGACAGCTTGGATGTTCCACAGCACCACCTTCCCCCAGGCAAGTGCTCTTCCAAATAGGCTACATCTGCAGTGTGGGGCAAAATTTCTTTTTAAAGATTCATTATATGTTTGTGTGTGTGTGTGTGTGTGTGTGTGTATGTGTCCGTCCAGAGGTGTCAGGTTCCTTGGAGCTGGAGTCATGGGAGGTTGTGAGTTACCTAACAGAAGTTATGTGAAATTTTCCAGAAGAGCAATATACACTTTTAACCTCTAAGCCATCTCTTCAGTCTCCTGGAAATTATTCTTAATATTCTTATTTGCTAAAATCTTATGCTACTTCAAAATGGCCCATGAAAGAAAACCTACTCCATCAGTCCTCAGACAACTGTGAGCTAGAGCCTTGGTGGGATTCACACACACACACACACACACACACACACACACACACACACACACACACACACACACACACGCAAGGATGTCAGAGGTGAAAGGGGCCGTTACCTCTAGTGTGGTGACTGCAATGGCTCTGCTGTCACACGCTGTTCACAAAAGTATGGTTTGTATGTCTGCACCAGGCCTAGCATGGCAAGATCAGGTAAAGCTGAAGGAATGTGTGCCCCAAGACCCACTTCTAGTCCAGATCTTTGAGGTGGGAAGATCCACCTTTTATCTGGGCCACGCCTTCTGCTGGCAGCCTATATAAGGACATGGAAGGAGGAAGCTTGCTTTGGCTTGCTTTGGCTCTCACTGGCTAGTCCTTCCCTTCACTGGCATCAGGGGTTATTTCTTCCGGATTCTGGCATCTACTGGAGACCAGCTTCATGGACTGAACAAGTGCTGGATTTTTAGACAAAACAGCTCTTCTGGATGCGCTGCGAAGCGAAGCTGGGGTCCTTTCCCTAAAACGGCCAGCAGCTTCTAAATCTGAGTCCCCAGCCCCTCCCTAAAGTTCTGGTGCTTGGTCGGGGCGGCCATCTAGTGGCCAGACGGGAAACTGCATCGATAAACGCAGCTTGCAGCGATGAGCTCATCTCCTTCTCCCAGAACTCAGAGAATTCAGGTTGCTCCCCGAAGGTGACATTCCAGCTGTGCCTTGCCAGTGATGGGAGCACCAAAGAATCCTTGAAAAAGATATTTTGAACTGAAAGGGAATAGAAAGCACTCCTCTCAAGTCAACCTCACACATTTACGCCCCTGGAAAGTATTTGGTGTGGGATTTGGTGAACTTAAACCATTGTCACCTCTGCCAGGAACTCCTGTTCAGTGAGCCGACCTGCAGTGCCGTGCCTTGCAGCCCAGCTGCGAACACGCTTACTCTTAGAATTCCAATAGCCACCCTCCACAGACTTACATTTCTAAAAGAGGGGTACAAAGGACTTCCCCACCCTCAGGGTTTATGTCACGCTTGCAGATACAGCTCCACGAGAAATTCGGTTTTCAATAAGCACCATTAATTTTAGCTTTCTCGGTGGAAGGGATGGTTCAGTGAATAAGGGCTGGCAGTCCTAGACTGAACCCCCAGACCATATAACAGTAGAAAGAGGAGGAGGAGGAGGAGGAGCACCCAATCCCACCTATACATATATGCCCTCCCCTACACACAATGAATACATAAGTGTAATTTTTTTTTAATTTAGCTTTATATCCTAGTGTTGAAGGTCTCTTTCAGATGATATGGAGAGAAGCCTGGAACTCCTGGGGTTGTGTCTTAAGAATAGCAATTACCCAGCTTCTTGTCATAAACTATGGCATAGGGCTGGGCAAATCAAAAGTGAAGAAAATGTCAAAGTCCATGGACAAACACATGTCAGAACTGACAGGGAAGGTGTATCCACTTGATGACATTTCTAGAGCACTGCCTGTCGGATCCTGCTCTCCGGAGCTCACAGTCTAGAAGGTAATCTTTACAACTCTCGTCCCATCTCACTCTCCAGCAAGGAGCCTCTTACCATCCATGAGTATATCTCCCTCAGCACTTACTGCAGTTATTATATTTACTATATTTATGTTGATTTTTGCTACCATTTTCTTGTTTTCTATTCCATGAATGTTTGCATTTATTTTCATTATTTCTGTAATTTCTAAAGATTTTATTTTTACTTGTGTGTGTGTCCCACAGAGGCCAGAAGAAGGTATTGCATCTCCTAGTGTGGAGGCAGCAGTAAGCTTCCTGATAATGATTCTGGGAACCAAACTCAGGTCCTGTGTAAGAGCAGTACTGCTTTTAAGCACTAAGCCATCTCTTCAGCTCCAAGTCTATAGATTTTTTGGTCCTGCCAATAAATGCAAACTGAAACAGGTGGATGGATGAATCCACAGTTAAGAACACTGGCTGCTCCTCCAAAGGACCTGCATTCAATTCCCTATATCCGTATGCTGGCTCATCGCTACCTGGGACCTGGGTTCCATGAGACCCAGCTCCCTCTTCTGAACTCCACTGGCACCAGAGATGCACAGATGTGTATGCAGACAAAAGTTCCAAATACACAAACAGTTGGACCAATGCTAGTGTGAAAATAGACCAGCCTGGAGCTTACGGGGGGGGGGGGGGGGGCCTCCATTCTTCCACATGGAGCTGCTGATTGCCTGGTTCAGCCAAGTTCTAGCTGCTGGGGCGCCCTCTAGAGGCTCTAGTTCCGTTCTCAGCCTGGCTGCAGTGATAGTCCCTGCCGAACTACAGGGGAGGATTTTCCTATGCAGCCAGACTGAGGGTATACTATCACCTGAGAGATTTCTTGACTCCAGCTTTACACCCTTTGGTTGGTGTTCACTGCAAGACAGGAGTCTTAAAAACAAACGTTAGCTGGCTGTGGTATCTCAGCACTCAGGGTAGCGGAGTTGAAGGCTAGGTTGGGATGCTTGAAACCCTGTCTCAAAACCTACATCAACCTGACTAAGTCATCACCTCAGAGCCTTCCCAAGGCTGCTGTCAAACGGCTGACTCTGCAGCTGGGACAGGCCCAGGCTCTGTCCTCTGCTGTCCTTCCAGCCCTATCCTCCCGAGCCACTGCATCCCCAGGAAGATGGCCAGTTCTTGGAGGCAGAGACGGCAAGGTAATTAGAATTGCTCATTCCCTCCCCCCAGTCGGTGTGAAGGTTCCTACTGGAAGTAGAATTCTGTTCCCAGGAAACAGTCCGGTGTGCTTGGTTCTGAGATGCTCTGTCCTCCATGGTGCAGTGGCAACAATGTTAGTCTCTGAAGCCACGCCTTCCTCCGAGCTCAGGTTCCCGCCTCGGAATCTTTTGCTCTCTGTTTCTCCTGGAAGCTTTCCCATCTCCCCCTCCTTTTCTTCTTCCTTTTTCTTTCTCTTTCTTCTTCCCTTCTCTGCTGCCATAATTCCTGTTATCATAATCTCCTGTTAATCATAACCACACCACTCTGACAATAAAGCTCTTTGCTACTTTAAGCATCTCTTCCTGTCCCACCGCTGCCTTCTGCCTCATTCCCCCGTGTGTCTATAGAAATCTGCTGCCAGATAACTGGGTAAATTTGAACCATACCAATTCCACACAGAATCCCAACAAACCCTGGCGGTCTATTTATCTGCTCAGCCACAGTAACATTTACCTACCCTGCAGTGGGTACCTGGCTCATGGGCACTGTCACAGCAACTGATTGTGGACAACTGGTAAGAGTGGAAAATTGTCAGGGACAAAACTCTGTGGAAGAGTGCTTCTTTCTCCCCTCTCTCATGAGTGTAAGCACACACACACAGAGGCGGGAGACCGGGTGGGGGGCTCTGATACTGTGACCTCTTTGGTCAAGACTTCAAGATGGAAGCAAGCATTTCTCAAGCAAATATCAGGGAGCTGAGAAAGATCCCAGCAGGCACCTTAAAGCTCTTTTAAGGGTTTCTAAGAGATCTTTAAGGAAGAGAAGGCTGGAAGATAAACATCAGGATGAGGTAACACCTTATCATGCTTTCCCTTCCAGTAGTGACCTTGGGGGGGGGGCATCAGACCAACGGGAAGGAACTCAGTTGTCATGTACAGAGCAAGCAAGGTCCTTCTGTGTCACTCACAGCATGAGCATGAGCGAGGCATCTAGGGAATGTGATGTCTAGCCCACACAGGCTCCCATGGTGAGAGGACTCTTGGTGTCACATAAGCCAAGGGGCTTTCCAAGCCAAGTACCTGCTATGAGATACAGCACATGACTGACGTGCAGGTGTGCCCTGTGAGACTCGGTTGAGCATTGCCCTGGTCAGATTCTCCACGATGAAAACTGCTCCATTTATTTCCACTTTTTTCACTGAAGACTCCGGTTAGTCCCCACACCCACCCTAGAGGGACGGGATCTAGTGAACTGTGAACATGTCTCAGCCTGCTTGTCACTTAGCAAGAAGCCACAGAGATACAGGTCATAATGAGAGCCGTGCTTGAGAGGAGCTGGCTGAAGGTAAGAGTAGTAGGGGCTGGAAGCTGAGGAATCACCGGGAGCAGGATGCAGGTGGGGATATAACTTGGTGGTACAGTGTTTGCACACCTAGCATTCTTGGGACTCCAGATTCAAGTCCTGGTGCTGGGAGAGAGAGGGAGGGGGAAGGGAAGAGGGAGAGAGAGCGCGGCTAACAGAAGGGGATGTGAGTATGTGAGGAAAGTCCCAAAGGTACCCAACTTAGTTTTCTCTAGACTGTCCAAAGGCCACTGTCAATCCATTGTCTTGCCTGAACATGATGGTGCATGCTTATAGACAGAATTGCTGCAAATTTGAAAACAGCATGTTTATGTAGTTAGTTCCAGACTAGCCAGGGCTAAATATCTAGATCCTGTCTCATTGCCCACCACACACACAAAAACAAAAAACGGAATTGTAAATTGGATCAGGTCACATTAATGCTTGAACCCCTGGAGGCTCCCCACTGTCCCTTCTCCGATGGGGGTCTTCCCTCTCCAGCTGTGCAGCTGGGCATCAGAACCATCTGCAGTTGCTCATCTTCCTACCTCTCTTCTCTGCTGGTTGCTTTGGCAAACCCCTGACTTCATCTATGAACACTGCTCATCACTATGTGTTTCTCGGGACTCGTGGGCTTCAAAAGTGAAAACCCATACAGACAGCTTCAGCCAGAGGAGGGAAGTGGCTCCGGTGTTAAAGCGCTTGCTTTGCCTGCTCAAAGTCCCCAGTCTGGTACTGAGGGCTCACACGGAAAAGCCAGGTGTGGTGGGATGAGGCTGTAACCTTAGGGCTGGGGAGGCAAGACAGCAGGATCCCCGGGGCAGGAGGTCTAGCCAGTCTAGTGGAATCATTGAACTCCTGGTTAGTGAAAAGACTGTTTCATCAGCGAGATGGTTCAGTGGGTAAGGGCGCTTGCTGCCCAGACTGATGATCTGAGTTCTATTGCCAGAACCAACATGATGGAAGGGAAGAACCCATTCTTGCAAATTGTCCTCTTATCTCCACATGTGAACCATGGCACGTTTGCAAAGGTCACACTAAATAAATGAGAATACATACATAAATAAATGTATTTTTAGATTAAAACTAATGATACGGTAGAGACTAAGAAAGACTCCCAGCCTCAACCTCTGGCCCCCAAGTTCACATATGTGAACATATATATACACATATATCAAACACACACGGGACAGTGTACACACCAGCCTGTAACCTCATCACTTAGCCAACAGTGGCTACAGCTTGAGATTGAGGCCTGTCTGGACTCTGAGCTCTTGAACAAAACAAAATAAACACCCCTGTCCACAATAGCAACAGTAAAAATTAATTAATTTAAAAAAAGGGGGATGTATTGACTGATATTAACTCACGTAGAAGAAAAGATTGGGCCACCCTCAGCAACGGCCAGATACTGAATTACGCGGCTGAGCTAGTGCTCTCTGTCTGCACACATCGTGGCTTCTTGCTGCTTTGAGTTCGTTTTCTAACACACAGGTTTTCACCATGTAATATTGACTGCCTCGGACCTTGCTACCAAGCTGGCCTCTAACTTTCAGAATTCTGTCCTGTTGTATTTTAATAGTGGCACGAAGGAGTCAAACCATACAACAGGGCCCATGTGGGAGGGGAAGGAAGATAAAAGGCAGAGAAAGGGGCAGAGATGGGCAAGGCCCTCTTTTTAAAGGCACAGGGGAGCTCTGAGTGACTGTAGTTGAGGATGTACCCTGTCAGGACCCTAGGCGCAGGTCAGTACAGACCCCTAAATGCTAACACTGCCTGCTTCTGCCTTCTGGGTGCTGGAATCCATTAAAGAAGTGCGCCACCACAGTCTTTGTGAGTGATCTTTCCAAGGTAGACTGGCCCCGGAATATACCACGTATTTTCTTAGGCCACCAACCAGCTCCCAAATCATGACACAGAGACTTATTAGTTATGAATGTTCATCCTTGTCTTAGCTCGTATTTTAGTGGGTTTCTCCTTATCTACATTTTGTCTCAGGACTTTTTACCTTCTTTCTTTCTTACCTCCTTACTGTTTCTATTTCCGGCTTTCCCTGGCTTCTTGCCCTGGGTGTGCCCCTTCTTTTCTCTAGATTTCTCCTCCTGTCTATCTTCTCTGCCTGCCAGCCCTGCCTGTCCTCTCTCTGCCTAGCCATTGGCCGTTCACCTCTTTATTAGACCAATCAGGTGCCTTAGGCAGGCAGGGGAAACAGATGCAACCCACCTTTACCTAACTAAACACACGGCCTCACATCAATTAATCAAATACAGCAGAAACAAAAGTATCACACCTTTACACCGTTAAAGTGATGTTCTGGAGCTTACACAAGTGGAGCACATCTTTGCCCAGTTAAAATAATACCCTGTAACACCAGAAGGGCACCAGCTTATGAGTTTGGTCACATCTCCCCTGGTTTCAGTAAACAGATCCTGGCTGGAGCCATGAGCCCAATGCTTGGCCTGTGGCCTGTGGCCAGTGGCTAGAGTCCTTGGCCCATCTTTCTGGACCTGGGAAGGGATAATGGACACTCACTTTTCAGAGAGAAAGTCTTGAGTAGGGGGGAGGACCAGAGAAACATATTGCTGATGTCAGTGGTAAGCACCTTCAACCCTGCCCTCCACACCCATCCCTGTTCCTCTAGGCATGGAGGAGACAGATTTTAGAGTCAGAGAGACATAGATTTGGTTATCAGGTTTCCAGGGACTAGGTGATAATGGGAAAGACTTGGAGGCTGTCTGGCCTCTGCTCTTTCATTGGTACCATCTTTGAGGACTTTGGAGACAACCAAAGCATTTGGCACACATAGATAATGCTATTATCAGTTCTTTGGGCTCAGTTAAACTCAGTTGTAACAGCAGAGTTCAAACATACTGTAGATGGGTTCCTGACCACTGAAACGGCCAATAGTCAGGCAGGTTTTGATGAGAAGGACACTCAGTCCTGTGGCCTTCTTGGCTTTACCATAATGATCTCTTGTATCTATATAACTTTCTCCTTCTCCTCCCCTCCCTCCCCCTCCTTTTTTCTTCTTTTGAGATAGGACCTCAGGTAGCACATGATTTGAATTCTCTTTGTAGCTGAGGATGAACTTGAACCTCTGATCCTCATGTTGGCACTTCCCGAGCAGTGCTATTATAGGTGTTCAGCACCATGCTTGCCTTGATTCTCGTCTGTCAATATTGATTACTTGGTCTCACTGTGTCATTGTAGAGGAGGGGACACTATTGGGCTTCACAAGTAGACCTGACCAGGGAGCCATGATGCAAAGTTAGTAAAAATAAAAATAATTAAAAATAACAGGCAATAGGGGGCACTGTAGAGAAGCTCTGTAGATTGAGAACAAACTGCCTGTTTCTGAACCTAGTCCTCAGGGCAGGCTAGCATTTCACTAGCTGTTCTAAGACCCTCTAGGCCAGGTACTGACTGGGCTCATGCTGAAGCGTCCTGCCTCACAGGCCACAGAAGAAGAGTCCCAGTGAAGCAGTCTTCCCTGTATAAGAGCCAATAGGCAGCACAAGTTCAGGGGGAGCCGACTGGATTCTTGGCTCTGCCTGGGTCCCAGGGAGCAAGGTGTTGATGTCAGATGCAGCCTGTGGGAGGGAGATGCTATGGATGGGTTCAGGGATAGTATTTTAACTTAATCTATATCTTTATTATTTCTTTCTAAGAAAAAAAAAACAAATGTCTCCAGAGATGTCATTAGCAAGAACTAAGTAAAAAATACTGTTATGGAATGGTGTGAAAAGGGGTTCTGTATCATACATGCCATACTGTCGGAGAAGGCCGGAGGCTCAGTCACACTCCTGCTCAGATGTCCCTGGAGTCCTGTGTGGGTGTCGCGTGCTCATAGCACCCTTTCTTCCTCTGACAACAGGAAGCTGAGTTCTCTACTGCATGCCCACCACAGTCTGTGTGTCTGTCCACACTGACCCCAGACCTGGGCATAGCCCATCCCAGGGCGGAGAAGAGCCAGGTGCTGTGAGCAGGCCAACCTTGAAGAGAAAAGCCTTGTGCCGGGAATGTGATCTGAACCTGGGATCCGCTGTCCTGAGAAGCCTGTGAAAAGCCTGGAAAGACACCCACTGGGCACTGCTGTGGGACAGAGGTGTAGGCCACCTCTATTCACCCTGTTCTTCCCTGGAAGATGGGCAATGGGACATGAGATTCTCTCGGAATCAGAACTTCCTTCTGTTGGTCCTATGCAATGTGTAGAGCCAGGCCTTTGTGTTTGGCATGGTTTGAAGGTGAAGTGACCTCCAGGCTCCTGTGCTTGAACACCTGGGTGGGAGCTGTTTTAGAAGGAGGTAGAGCCTTGCTGGAGAAGTGGACAGCCCAGGCCTACTACCTGTCCACACTCTGCTTTCAAATGCAATGTGACCAATGGCCTTATATTCCTGCCACCAAGCCTTCATGCTGCAGTAGACTATACAGCCTTTAAATTGTAGGCCAAAATAAACTCCCTATAAATCTGGCTCAGTGGTCTATGCCTATAACCCCAGACTTGGGAGATGGAGGCAGGAAGAGAGTTCAGGACCAACCTGTGCTACATGAGCTCTTGTCAAAGAAAGATGAGAGAGAGAGGGAGAGGGAGAGGTAGAGGGAAAGGGAGAGGGGAAGGGGGAGGGAGGGGAGGGAAGGGGAGGGGGAGGGGAAAGAAGGGAAGAAGGAGAAAATTAATAATTCTTAAGTTGCTTTGGTCACAGCTATGAAAAGAAAAGCAACCAATATATGATGTTCCTTTATCAGAGTCCCAAATGAGGACAGGAATCTGGGTTTGGGAACAGCAGGGAGCTTGACCTGGGTAGCTGTGTTATGTGGGTGTCCTGCGGCTACAGCCGGCACAGAACAGATGGTAGAAAAGAAAGCTACATTTTCAGGAATTTCACAAACTGCTTCACTGCTTTGGGAGCCTGAAATCCACTCTGGTAGAGTGTTGTTTACACCATGGAGGAGGGATCGTGGAGAGTTCGGGGTCCTTCCCACTCATTGCCAGCTCGGCACTGAGCATCGGTGACCTTTGGCCTTTGGCCTTACATGAAGGCCTTCTTCCCAGGGGAGGATGAGTGACAGTGGGGAGAGACAGGACCAGGGTGTGTGACATTGAGTGTTCTCCACCAGGAAGCAGGGTGAAGTCTGAACGGAAACGGAAGATGGGGCTCCTCTGCTTTTCTTTCCGTTCTTTTTCTCCCTTTGAATTTCAGAATTACACTGGGAATTTCAGAAAAGAATGTGGGTGGCAACAGAGTGTGAAAGTTGAGAGCAAGACTTCAAAGGCTGGCTGCTGGGGTCCAGCCTGCCCTGTCTCCCTGTTTCACGGTGGGTGCAGCAGGTCGAGGAATGTGGTGTGCACCTGGGTAGAAAAGCCTGTCAGCTGCTCTCTCAAGATCTAATTTTTCTTAATTCTCTTTCTTCCTCTCTGCCTCTCCCCTGTGTGTGTGTGTGTGTGTGTGTGTGTGTGTGTGTGTGTGTGTGTGTGTGTGTGTGTGGGAGAGAGAGAGGGAGAGAGAGAGGCGGAGATCTGCTCAGTGGAGCATTGGAAGCATAGACTTTTCACACACACGGTGTCTCCCTTTCCCATTGCTGATAGAGCACTTGGCAACATTAGAGACAAGGGGACTTGTCCGGCTCTCAGCTCCGGTTCACCATGGCATGGAAGTCAAACAGCACAGATGGAGTTGTGTTGTATCCACCCATGGGGAAGGGGGGGCAGAGAGTGACGAATGTGTGTGCCCAGCTCCCTTCCTCCCTATACAGGCCGGGATCCCAACCTAGAGAATGGCAGCTGTCACCGAGGTCAGGTCTTCCCTCAGTTTACCTAAACAGGATAATCCCCCACAGACTCACCCAGAGGCTCAGCTCCTGGGTACTTTTGGTTCTCACAAAATTGCCAGTTGAGACTAACCATTACCCATGTTGTGTAAGATTCTCCCAACACACAAAACAACAATAATTTTTTAAAGTGGGAAAAGACAAAAGAATAATGAGAAAAAAAGGTTAAAAAATGCTGTTGGGAGCCGCTGGCCCCAGCCCCTCAAGATGGTGCCAATATCCGGTGCTGGCCAACCCTCCTGAGTCAGTAATCAAGGCAAGGGCCTGAGTCAGTAATCAAGGCAAGGGCCTGAGTCAGTAATCAAGGCAAGGGCGCATGCCTTTGCTAATTTTCCGAGACTGGTCTCTCCGCCTCTCCCGTGACGTCATCTGGGATGATGAGCTGCAGCCTATGGAGAGGTGACACGTCCAAGGCGGAGGTCTTTGGCCTATATAAAGGCTGGGCTTTTCCTACCTCACTGTCTCCATTTTATGTGGGCTAGTGCTCTCCCTCAAGGAGCATTAAAGTTTTTCTGCAGAAGGATCCTACGTGTGCCGTGCCTTTTCTTGCGGGCGAGAAGTGGGCGTGGGACAACTGGTGCCGAAACCCGGGAACTGAACACCATTAGCACCGTCGGAGACCCCTCGGAGACGAGGTGGATTCAGAACTGCAGGTAGGTTGCTCGGAGAGGTATGTCTGAACTGGACTTTGGTTTTTTTGAGGCCTTGATGCTTGTCTTGGCAGTGCTGTTGATTTTCTTCGTGGTTGCCTTTTGCTTCCACCGGTCCATGGGACCCTCCCAGTCTATAGTAACAGCACTAGACTCCCTGCTTAAGCAGCATGATATTAAGATGGCACAGCGTACCCTAAAGAACTTTGTAGAAGGTAAAGCCTGTAAAGATCTGATAGCTAAAGGGCAAGACGTGATGGAAGAAGTTCAGGACAGCATATCAGAAACCGAGCGCCATGTGAGGTTAGGTGCGCGCCGTAAAGTAACAATACTCAATAAGGAAAAAGGACCCCCCGGTAATATGGGGGAGTTGGGGAACCAGAAACTACTCAATAAGGAAAAAGGACCCCCCGGTAAAGTAAAGAATATGGGGGAGTTGGGGAACCAGAAACTAAAGCCTGGTCCCCCCACATTGTACCCTGTATGGGAACTTGAAAATTTAAATTTAAAGTGTGGCTCCTTGAGTGGCTCTGATACATCGGAACATTCAGGAGATGATGAGTTGAGCCCTGATGAGGAAGATGACCTAGAGGAAGAGGCGGCTAAATACGAGGCAGAGAGATATTATCCTGATGAATTTCCCCCCAAACAACAGCTCTGGATATTTGAGATGCTGACAGGGCAAGGACCACACGCAGCTGATCAGACTAATTACCCCTGGGGAGCTTATCAGCAGATTGCTAATACAGCCATTAGGGCATGGAAAGCTTTATCCAGAAAAGGAGAAGGGAGCGGTCAATTGACTAAGATTATTCAAGGTGCACAGGAGCCCTTTTCTGATTTTGTGGCTCGCATGACAGAGGCAGCAGGTCGAATCTTTGGTGACCCAGAGGCGGCTGCCCCTCTGATAGAGCAGCTGGTATTTGAACAAGCTACCAAGGAATGCCGTATGGCCATAGCTCCCAGAAAAAATAAAGGACTACAAGACTGGTTGAGGGTATGCCGAGAGCTTAGCGGTCCCCTGACAAACGCCGGTCTAGCTGCAGCCATTTTGCAGTCCTAGAGGTACCCTCTAGCGGACCCTGCCAAGAGAGTTTGCTTTAAATGTGGCAAGCCCGGCAATTTATACATGTTCAGGTATTAATCTTTCGAGAAGCCTTTCTCAATTTTTGTTACAGAATTGGTCGTCTGAATTTGAGCAGACCCTTCGTGACCTGCAGGTGGCGATCGTCCAGGTCAATTCCACTCGGCTAGACCTGTCGCTGACCAGAGAGTTTTCTACGTGGATTTCCTCAGCCTTCCCCTACTCCAAGGAATGGGTGGGGGTGGGTATGTTTGGCCTAGCCTTTTGCGGAGGACTGGTCATTCTTCTCTAGATGGTTTGCAGGCTCAGAATCCAAAGTCCGAGAGACAAAACAGTTTTGGCTCAAGCCTTAATGGCTCTAGACTCAGGAGCCTCAGTAGATGTGTGGCTAACTATGCTAAAGCAATAGGGATATTTTGGCTCGAACAGCTCCTGTATGCCTAGGACAGTCCTGTCCATTGCACTGGGTGGAGTGTTCGGCCCCTTTCCTGAGAGGGGTGTTGAGCCAAGGGCATCGCACAGGACATAGCTATGTCCTGGGAGGTATGTTGTCCTGCATAAGGGTGCCTGCCTTAACTCCCTTCCCAGCAAAAGGCAGAGGACAGGCTGGGGGAATCTCGATCTGTCGAGGGATTAGAGATGACGCCCACGCAAGTCCACAATGTTTTCTGGGGGATAACCACTGCCTCCACCCTCTTACAGGATTCCCTCATTGCTTAGAAAAGAAAAAAGGGGGAGATGTTGGGAGCCGCTGGCCCCAGCCCCTCAAGATGGTGCCAATATCCGGTGCTGGCCAACCCTCCTGAGTCAGTAATCAAGACAAGGGCCTGAGTCAGTAATCAAGGCAAGGGCCTGAGTCAGTAATCAAGGCAAGGGCCTGAGTCAGTAATCAAAGCAAGGGCGCATGCCTTTGCTAATTTTCCGAGACTGGTCTCTCCGCCTCTCCCGTGACGTCATCTGGGATGATGAGCTGCAGCCTATGGAGAGGTGACACGTCCAAGGCGGAGGTCTTTGGCCTATATAAGGGCTGGGCTTTTCCTACCTCACTGTCTCCATTTTATGTAGGCTAGTGCTCTCCCTCAAGGAGCATTAAAGTTTTTCTGCAGAAGGATCCTACGTGTGCCGTGCCTTTTCTTGCGGGCGAGAAGTGGGCGTGGGACAAAATGCTCTTCTACATATAAATGGAACCTGTTGCAATTCCACCCCTCTGCCTGGTTATCGCCATTTTTTTTATTCTCTCTTTGTTCCTGGCTAATAAATTCAACCTCATAGCACTTCCAAAACCAGAAGCGTGTTCCCGGCACCATCCCCCGCACTCCTCAGGCCTTGTGTCTCTTCTTGAACTTTCCAATCTGTTCTCACGTTCTTCTTCCAAGCAGCTGCTCAAGGCAAAAAAGTAAAAAGAAAACAAACCAAAAAACATAAAACCAAAATTCAAAAGCTCAGCATCGTCAAGGTCTAATGTATCGTCTAAAGATGCCCCATTTTAAACGTTCAAGTTTTATTTCAACAAATGTGTACAAGGCATAAAACATACAGACGGGACCTCCTGTAGTGCTGGGCGGGCAGCTGAATAACCTTGAATTTCTAATCCTTCAGCCCCTACAGTTTTCTCTTTATTTCGTGTGCACGCATGAGCAGAGGAGGTCAGGGGACAAACCATGTGGGGTCCAGGATTGCATTTAGGTCGTCAGGCTTGGTGGTAAGCACCCTTCCCTAGGGAACCATCTCACAGATCCCTCCAGGGTTTCCGTGGTGCTAGGAATTGAATCGAGGGCCTTCTGGACAAGCATTCCAGCCAAAGAACCCGCCCTCCTTGCTCCTTGCTTCCACTCCCTGTGCTTGGGAACCGCTGACCACTTTCTTGAACCTTTTGTAAAATACCACAGAAAGTGGAATCTGCTGGCAAGTGCTCTTCGGGTCCACAAGCTGCTTTTGAGATCTATCTTTTTGTGTCTGGAGTTGTATTCATTTGTATTGCAAAGCAGTTCTCTGTTACATAGACATGCCTCACTTGTTTGTGCATTCAATGATTTATAGACACTCAGGTTGTTTTCAGGTTTTGGTTATTCTGAGTTGTAACCAGATCTTTGTATGGATCTTCTGTCACTTTCCTTGGAGCGAACTGGCCGGCGATCTCAGCACTCTCTAGGCATGTGTATTCCTCAGCCTCTGGGACTGAGGGTGCTGGCAGAGCTTCTGGGAGCCCGGAGCCCCGGTTGATGGGGAGAGGGGTGCCCATGTCACTGGATCACTCCCTCCCTCCTTCGGGGCTGAGTAAGTTCCTGGTTCCTTTTTAAAAGGCTGGGTCCCGCCGATAGGCCACGTGGGCGCTAAATATTAACATGAATTATTAGCAATCGATAAAGATATTTATTTAGGGGGTTCAGAGAGGATACTTACTGAGATTGTATGGGTTTTGGAAAGCTAGACTGGTGGTTTAAGCAGCTGAAGCTCAGTGGGTCAGATCCTCCATCCAAGAGCAGAGGAAGAAGAAAGGGTGCTTCTGTGTATGTGACCCCCATCTTAAGCTGCCCTTTAACCACGCCCCTATTCTAGGGTCTCAAGACCATAGGTGAATCCCAGTGACCCCCATCTTAAGCTGCCCTTTAACCACGCCCCTATTCTAGGGTCTCAAGACCATAGGTGAATCCCAGTGACCCCCATCTTAAGCTGCCCTTTAACCACGCCCCTATTCTAGGGTCTCAAGACCATAGGTGAATCCCAGATCTACAGTGACCAAGAGGCCCTGCCTCCAGGCCAAGGCGATGGTGTCTGCTCTCTACTCCAGGGAAATTTAACTCGATAAAACACTAGCGAGCTGTTTTACTCATGGGCTGTGTCAGGGTCAAGACCACCAGTGATGTGTTGTGAGTTTATAAAAATTTGATCTGGACATGGTGAAGCAGACCTGTGATCCCGGCACTCAGGAATCTGAGGCAGGTAGATCAAGTATTAGAGAATTTGTGAGCCTAGGCTACATGGCAAGTCTCAGAATCAAAAATTAAAAACAAATAATGGCTAAGTCAGAAAAGTACTTGCCAGGTGTTATAAACTAGCAGTTAAAGATGTGTTACATCCAGTTATCCTGCGGAACATTTGTTCGACGATGCAAAGACGTGTTGCATTTGTCTGATTCCATGAAGCTGTGTTACCTGATGGTCTAATAAGAAGATGGCTGGCCAATGGTGGGGCAGGAGAAAGGATGGGCGGGGCTGGCAGGCAGGGGGAGGGGGAGGGAAGGGCTGGGGGGGGGGAATAAATAGGAGGAGAAATCTGGGAAGAGGGAATCGCAGAAAACGAGGACAGGATGGTGCCAGAGGCCAGCCAGAGTAAGAAGGAGAGAAAGACATATAGAATAAAGAAAGGTAAGAGCCCAGAGGCAAAAGGTAGATTGGATAATTTAAGAAAAGCTGGCAAGAAGCAAGCCCAGCTAAGTCTAGCGTTTTTAACTAATAATAAGACTTCATGTGTATATGTATTTGGGAGCTAGGTGGCAGGCTCTCAAAGAGACAGCAGCTATGCAAGCATGAGGGTCTGCATTCACTCTTGAACCTATATAGAAAGCCCAATACTGCAGTGAGCACTCATAATCCCAGTGCTGGGGGCAGGGAGCTGGGGACAGGAGGGAGCCCAGAGTCTCTCTGGTCAGCTGTCTTAGCTTAACTCCAGGTCCCAGTAAGAGACTGTGACTCAAAAATAAGGTGGACAGCATCTATGTAACAATACCTGAGGTTGACGTCTGGCCTCCATACTAACGTGTTAAACATGCGCGCGCGCGCGCGCGCACACACACACACACACACACACACACACACACACACACACACACACACACACACACGTCAATCAATAAATAAACGCCATTCTAAACAGTCATAGTCGTACATATGTTTAATCCCAGCTCTTGGGGAGCTGAGGGAGGTGAGTCTGTGTGAGCTCCAGGCCGTTGGGTCTACATAGTGAGACCCTGTCTCAATAAATAAGTAAATACATACATGTAGAAATAGCGGTTCTAGTGCCTAATGCAGCATTATTGCTGTCGTATGTTTCAGGTAACTGATGGGTGTGTTTTTGTTTGTTTATTTGACCTAAGTATATTTTCTTTGGCAAACTATCTTCTCACATTTGGGAGGGGAGTTGTGGGGGGGTGGGGATGCTTGGAGGGGTGTTGAAATAGGATCTTACTATGTAGTGCAGGCTAGCCTTGAACCCCTGGCCCTCCTCAGTTTCCATGGTACTAGGTAAGGTGTTTGTACCACTGCACCTGACTGTGGTTTCACCATTTAAAATTTTCTGATTGATTTGTAAGCGTTCTGTACATAAGAGTCTTCATACATGCATGTGGATTTCTACAAAACTACTACTTACAATGATAAAATTGAAAAGTGGAGACTGGGAGAAGGCTCAGTAGCTAAGAACCATTACTGCTCTAACAGGCCCTGAGTTGAGTACCCAGCACCCACATTGGGTGGTTCATAACCTCTTACAAAATGTTTCTGGCCCCCTCTGGCCAGAGGTCCAGATCCACAGACCTGCCACCCCAGACCACTTAGCCTCCCACCACTGCTTAGCCCTCCCCACCCCCCATAATGACTCAGACGCTTATATTAACTTCATGCTGTTTGGCCTGTGGCTTAGGCACTTTGCTACATAGCTCCTTCATCTTACTTAACTCAGCCCATTTTCATTAATTTAATGGTTAATTGTCGTAGTTTGATTAGACAGAAATGGGGAGGTGATGTGGGAATGTTTTTTATATGCTATAAATATCAATCTCTAAATAATGGAGCTGTTTTGACCCTTGGTGAGCACCATAGAAGAAGCAGGTAGAGAATCAAAATAGGTAAGGGCAGAGACACAGATTGAGCCAGACACCTAAAGAAATCAACCTATAAGGAACACAGGTGAGCCATGGGCCATGTGGCAGACAGATTAATGGAAATGGGTTGAGTTAAGATGAAGGAGCTAGCTAGCAATGTGCCTGAGCCATAGGCCAAACAACCTGAAGTTAATATAAGCGTCTGTGTGATTCTTTGGAATTTGGGGATTGCTGGGCCAGAAACCCATTGTAACAGAAGCCACCTGCAACTCGTGCTCTAGGGGACCTCCAAATCCTCTTCTGGACTATGTGGAGACTGCACTCACACATGCACAAATCTACATACATATACATGTAATTAAAATTTAAATCTTTTAAACAGTACTTATAATGTTTATGGTTTGATGAGATACTTTACAGTTATTTAATGATATTAAAATGTAAAGTCAGTGAAAAAATGATAAAAATGTCAAGCAGAAAATAAAACGTAATATGATACCAATAAAATGTAACAATAAGCTTGGGGATGTGCTCCAAATATGACAGTAACACCATCTGCCGGGCAAGATTACAGCTGGTGCTTAAATTATATATGTTCTCCGACATGTTCAGGAACTGTGTCTTAGGGGAAAATATCACAAAGAGGCAAATGGCGGTTACAATCCCACCGCAGGGGAGACAGAGGCAGTCAGGTCTCCATGGCAGGCAGTGCTACTTAGTGAGACCTCATCAACAAAACAAAACAAGAAAAAATACAGAAAAGGAGCTGGGGATGTAGCTTGGTTGGGGAAGTGCTTGTGTAGCAAGCAGTAGATTTTGAGTTCAATCCCCAGAACCTCCTGGAAGCCCTTGCCTGTAATCCCAGCATTAGTGAAGTGGAAACAGGGTGATTAGAAGTCCAAGTTCAAGGTCATCTTCAGTAGCAAGTTTGGTAACAACCTGGGATATTTCCTCCTCCTCCTCCTCCTCCTCCTCCTCCTCCTCCTCCTCCTCCTCCTCCTCCTCCTTTTTTCTAAGACAGGGTTTCTCTGTGTAGCCCTAGCTGTGCAAGAATTCAGTCTGCTGGCCTGGAACTCAGAAATTCAACTGCCTCTGCCTCCAGACTGCTGAGATTAAAGCCATAAACCACAGGGCAAGAACATGTTTGAGAGAGAGAGAGGAGAGAGAGAAAGAGAGAGAGAGAGAGAGAGAGAGAGAGAGAGAGAGAGAGAGAGAGAGAGAGAGAGAGAGAGAGAGAGAAGGCAGGCAGGCAGTATTTGGCACCATCTCACAAGCTTGCCTAGACTGGACGTTGCCATGGTTTTTAATGCTGTTCAATAGTAAAGTTGGTTAATTATCTAACAGAGTACCCTGAAGCTCTGAGCCATGGTTCCAGCCTTGTCCTTAAACTTTTGGCAGGTTTGCAGAATTCTGAAGTCCTAGTTCCAAGGCCGCAATGTCTCTTTCTGGGGAGCTGCTTCTAAGGCATGCACTCAAACGTGTAGGAACCCTGACTCTAAACTCAGTGACCTGGGAAGATTGTACTAAGGAGGCTAGCATGCTTGGAGGAGAGTCTGTGTGCTCCTGTGAATGAGAAATGACAGAGAACAGAGGCTCAGGGTGAAGGGAAAGCCAGTGGCCTTACACAGGCTGAGAAAGGGCAGGAAGAGGTACTGGAGGTGAGAACAGAGTCTAAACAAACAGCAGATTTTGAATAAATTATGTTTGTAGTTACATTTTAGACCCACATAGCCTTGTCCTATAAAAATGTGTCTTTTCACATTTTCATTTCTTATTCAAAAGTAATTCTTGGGGATCCCTGAAGACTCATGAGAGGGTACAATTACCACTGGGCTAGGTAAGAGAGGGGGATTTTAAAGCCACAAAGAGAAAACACTCACAAAGGGAGTTCCTCCAGCAGAATGTAAGGTGGTAATTGGCCACTGTTAGACTTAACCTGGCCCTGGCCCTCTGTTACGTAATGCAGACATACTATGCTGTGTGTGAGTGTTGATGAATGACTGGTGAAGACTGGAAACATCCGGATTCTTATTCAGGATCTAATAGGTAACTTTTTAAATGTCTGGTATTTGAAATTCAAGCAAAGTTTGTTCTCAAAAATGCAACAATCCAACTCTCCTGTAGTCTGGAAGCACATCTGAAGGATTTCAAGGAAGCACAGCACAGAGGTAGCTCATACCATGACCACTGCTGTTCACAATAGCCAGGATGTGGAACCAGCCTATCAACAGATGATGGATGGAGAAGACGGGGGTATAGATACACACTGGAGTAGTAGTCAGCCATAAAGAATGAAATTGTGTCATCTGCAGGAAAATGCTCAAAACTATCATAACCATATTAAGTCAAACTTAGAAAACTATGTGTTACATCTTCTCTCATGTAGAGTCTAAATCTAAAAAGAAAAATCAAGGGGCAGGTGAGATGTCAGCAGATAAAGGTGCTTCCCGCACAAACCTGGTGACATGAGTTCAACCCCAGGAACCCACATAAATGTGGAAGGGGAGAAATGATGACACTAAGCTGACCTCTGACTCCCACACAAGTACCACACACATACTAATAATAAGTAAAAATAAAAAAATAAAAATAAAAAGCAGCTCTGAAAGTAAAGGAGAGCCAGGTAGGGTGGCACTTGCCTGTTATCCCAACCCTTAGGAAGTCAAGGGAGGGGAGATAAGGAGTTCAAGGTTATCCTCAACTACATAGGGAGTTTGAAGCTAGCCTGAGCTACACAAGACTCCTTTTCAATACTCACAAAGTACTAGCAATAAAAAAAAAAAAAGATGTAAACAGGTGGTTGTGGCAGCATGCACCTGTAACCCCAACACTCAAGAAGCTGAAGCAGGAGGATTGCCATGAGTTCAGGGTCAGTTTGGGTCAGAGAGTGAGTGAAGATGCTCACTGAAATATGGATAAGCCTGTGGATCCTTCAGATGGTTTAGGGTGGGAACCAAGCTTGCTGAGGAGTCCTTGGGTATGTTTCTCCACTTTTCATGTATTTTTCGATATACGTATCGGTGATTTATAAGATTAAAAAACCAATAGCCATGAGAAAAAATTATTTACAAAGCAAAGAGCTAAACACAGAACAAGTATTTATACTAGCATGGTGAAGACAGAATCAAAGGGGTTAGGGGCTCACAGGAGTACAGACTAGGCTCCACTCAGCACTGGAGGTGTGTGTGTGTGTGTGTGGTGTGTGTGTGTGTGTATGTATGTGTGTGTATGTGTGTGTGTATGTGTGTGTATGTGTGTGTGTATGTATGTGTGTGTGTATATGTATGTGTGTGTATGTGTGTGTGTATGTGTGTGTATGTATGTGTGTGTGTATGTGTGTGTGTGTCATATTAAAATCACAAGAGAAAGGCAGCTTGGAAGCAATGGGGGAGGACTCCAGTGATGGAGATGATCAGCTTCGTAAAGGATGGGAATGGCCTTAGGGTGCTGGCCCCTTGCAAGGGACCACTCCTCTCCCAGTTTGCATCCTTCCCTGTGCCTGACACATCCCCCAAAGGTTCATAAGCTCTCCATGAGTGTGGGCAGAGGGCATCCGCCCTCCCTGGGTGGCCAGTTCTTTCCGCTGTAGTTCCCATCTAGTCCCTCTCGGGAAAGCATAGTCATTGGACGTCCACGCTCATGACCCACTGTTCCATGCTCTCATTACACAATTTCAATGACTTCCTCTTTCTCTCTCGTCTCCCAAAATAGCAAATCACATTGCTTGCCAGATTTTCACCTGAGTTTGTTTTCACTTCTGAGAGAAATCAGCTCAGATGTGGAGTGCTGCTCAGCACCAAATGAATATGGGTACTTAACTCCAGGACACTTAGAGGCCATGCCGCTACCATCCTGTCTGCAGTCTCTGTGAGATAGGGAGGGATGTGGCTCAGGATGTAAGGATGGGAAGAGCTGGTGTTTGCTTTACTTAGGTCCCTGAAATGCGGTGTGTGTTTACAGCCTGGTGGAACAAAGTCAAGCTTACCTAGGCTGGCTGGGGACTAGTCTGTTCAGCTGCCCTGGCAGAGAGATCACAGGCTGGGCCATTTGTAAACTCATAAATTTACTGTTCATAGTTCTGGCCCAAGATCAAGGCATGGGCACACGCAAGAGATGGGGGTGGCTGGGGGTAGGGGTGGTAATGTTCCCCTGTCTGTTTTACAGGGCACATTGATCTGTTGATCTCACCTTGGCTCCCGATTATTTCCTGAAGCCCTGCAACTTCACACTTGGTACTGGGATTAGCTTTTCACTTGTGAGTGGTTTGGAGACACAGACATCAGGCAGGTCATAGCAATGGGTAGAGAGTTTCCAGGAGAAGTAGATGTCTGGGAAGGGGAACTGTTTAAATTACACATGGGGTGACTTGGCTTCTGCAAACCAGGGGTTGTCAGTGGGAGGGGCAGCAGCTGGAAGGGATGGCCTCACGCTCAGCCTCAGGAGGCTGCCACTCAGTGTATTCATAACTGTTGCAATCAGGAAATTCTTAATTTTGCTCTGTTTTTTTTCTTTTAAAACAGGGTCTGATGTAGTTCCAGGTTGGTCTTGAACTGACTTAGAAAAAAAAGATTTATTATTTTATGTGTATAAATGGTTTGCCCACATGTACGTATGCGTACCAGCTGTGTGTCTGGAGCCTAAGGAGGCTGAGAACCCATAGAATTCAAGTTACAGACAGGTGTGAACACCATGAGGGTGCTAGGAACTGAACCCACCCCCCCCCCCCCCCCCCCCCCCCCCCCCCCCCCCCCCCCCGCCAGAGTGACAAGTGGTTTTACTGGCTGGGCCACCGCTCCAGGCCCTTTCCTTAAACTTTTGAACTTTTGATCTATCTATCTTTACATTCTGAGTGTTGGGGTTCCGATGCATGCCAACACTTTTAGTTTATGCTATGCTGGGAACAGAACCTAGGGCTTTGGTCACAGTGGTGCACATCTCCAACACGTAGGAGGCAGAGGCAGAAGGATCTCTGTGAGTTCAAGGACAGCCTAGCTAGAGCCACAGCAGAAGAAAGAGTCCAGGGACTTGTGAGTGCTAGCTAAGTGTGACACCCATGAGCCACACCCCATGCCAGGTACAGCTTTATACCTTTATTCTCAGCACCATGGAGGTGGAGGCACAGGATTGATGTGAGTTCTGAGGCCAAAAACAAGAGGAAAAGAGGAAGGGAGGAGGAGGGAGGGAGGGAGGGAGGGAGGGAGGGAGGGAGGAAGTGAGGAAGGAGGGAGGGAGGAAGGAAGGGAGTGAGGAAGGAGGAAGTGAGGAAGGAGGGAGGGAGGAAGGGAGGGAGGGAGGAGGAGGGAGGGAGGGAGGGAGGGAGGGAGGGAGGAGGAGGAAGGAGGGAGGGAGGAAGGGAGGAAGGGAGGGAGGGAGGGAGGAAGGAAGGAAGGAGGAGGGAGGGAGGAAGGAAGGGAGTGAGGAAGGAGGAAGTGAGGAAGGAGGGAGGGAAGAAGGGAGGGAGGGAGGAGGAGGGAGGGAGGGAGGGAGGGAGGAGGAGGAAGGAGGGAGGGGAAGGGAGGAAGGGAGGGAGGGAGGGAGGAAGGAAGGAAGGAGGAGGGAGGGAGGGAGGGAGGGAGGGAGGGAGGGAGGGAGGAGGAGGAGGGAGGGAGGAAGGGAGGAGAGGCAGAGAAGGAAGAACAATGGAAACCGTTTGGTCTCCCCTGCCTCCCTTCACTGTCTTCAAGCCCAGTTGTTCCAGGATCCACCCTTCAGGGCTGGTCTCCCAGATGCTGACAGAGCCACCTGGTCAGCTGTTTATGCTTCTTCTCCTGTCACCAAGAAGTATGGCCAGGATGTAGGCCAACAGGCAGGGTGCTGTGGCTCCTGGAGTGGCCAGGGGCTAAGCGTTTGTCCCTACTGAATCTCTCACCTTCCACCTGAGCTGCATGTTACTACGCCTTCAAAAGTCTGTACCCCTTCTCACACCTTGGATGGGACCTAAATTGTTGCCAGCTCCACTAGAGCCTCCTATGTCCCCTCTACCCCCCCCCCCCACAGTGCTCCCTTCTGGAGTCCTCAGGTCACAGGAAGGGCAGTTTTCTAAGAACTGTGTCCACTGCTTTCCTGAGCTGCTCTGGAACAAAGGCACCGAAGGAGGGGTGTGCCCATGGACAAGGGGGACTGGAGACACCATGGGATGTGCTGTTTGCAGAGATTTAGCTACTGCAAGTGAGGATGCTGTAAATGTAGAGACATGGTTTTACATAAGACAGCTGCTGTGTGAGCCGACATAAACACACCTGCTCCAAAATAGGGAGCCAACCATAGACTAAGCTGATTTCTACCAAAGTCAGCTTGGGTGGATTTACAGAGCATGAATGAAATGTTACTTACAGGAACCTGGGTGACCCCAAAGCAGCTGTACTACTGAAAAGTCTCACCACGCATGGACAACAACCTCCCAAAGCTGCACAGATGAGTCCCCTCTTCACTAAACTTCCATACTTTATATTCCAGTGCTTCACCTCAGACCATGAGGCCACATGCAATTAGGGCAAAATTACTTGTGGTTATCTGGGAGGTGCAGGGAGGAGTGGCTGAAATCTTAGGGAGGGGCCCAGGATCCCCCCAGTCCCTCTTTCTTGTGGGGGCCATCTACAGACAACAGGCCTGATGTCAGGGACTGCCTACAGTGACCACGGCTGCTCTGATGTGCTCAGTGGTTCTTCCACTGGAAGGTGTGAGCATCAGCAACAGAAACCCAGAGTGTTCTGAACTAAAGTGAGCATTCAGTTCTCTCTCTGCTTCTACTTCATCCTATAGCAGACATGGGCAAAGACACACACACACACACACACACACACACACACACCCCTACACAAGTGCAAATAATGTAATAAAAAAACTAAAAGTACTGTGGAGGAGAGGTTGGAAAGGTGGCTCAGTAGTTGAGAGCACTTGCTGTGTGAACATGAAGACCTGGGTGGATCCCTAACACACATTGTTTGTTTTAAGCTGGATGTGATTGTGCCTGTGAGCACGGGGACAGGATGATTGCTGGGGCGTGCTGGGCCAACAGTCTAGTTTCAGGTTTGGTCTCAAGGGAATAAGGCAGAGAGTGACAGACACATTTGATGTCCTCCAATTTCTGTATACTCACAAAAAAATTAAGTGCTCTAACCTCCCCTTACACACCACACATACACACACACAGAGGGAGGGGAGGGGGAGGAGAGGGGGAGGAGAAGGAGAGGGAGAGAGAGACTTTATGGAGGAACAAAGGAAAGGTCTGGGGTAGAAGTCCCACCCCTTAGCTGAGGATGTAACTCAAATTGGTAGAGTGTTTACTTGGCATGCTCGAACCCTGGTTTTTGATCCCTAGCATGGTGTAACGTGGATGAGATAATGCATGCCTGCAATCCAAGCACTTAAGAGGTAGAGACAGGCAGGCAGATTGGGAGTTCAAAGGCATCCTTCACTAACAATGAGTTAAAGGTCAGCCTAGGATACATGAGACCCCAATCTGAAAAACACCCCAGTTAAGCAAACACAAGTCCCTCTGGTCAGAAGCATTTGGTGCTGGAGATTTAATTTAACGTTGGGATTCTCCCCTGAATAAGTAAGCTCTCATTGTGCAGTCTGGGCTAACCTCAGAACTCATGACCTTCCTGCAGGAGGCTTCTAGCACTAGGCTTATAGA
The DNA here is from genome assembly GCA_033318265.1 of Phyllotis vaccarum. Classification (NCBI taxonomy): domain Eukaryota; kingdom Metazoa; phylum Chordata; class Mammalia; order Rodentia; family Cricetidae; genus Phyllotis; species Phyllotis vaccarum. The sequence goes on along the minus strand of JARWLC010000014.1, from coordinate 65,292,255 downwards.
CATTTGCCATATGCCCAGCTAAGTTAATGTTTAATCATGTAAACATTTTATGTATTTATAAGAATAAAGTTTTTTTTAAAACAAAAAGCAACCATTAAACGCAAAATTAAAATAAAAGTCTTATAACACATAGTTAGGGTTGGAAGGGCTAACACACAAGAAAGAACTACTTTAAGTGAGTGATGTTAATTTATTTTCACTATTATAACATACTCTAAAACCCAAAGGACCCACACCACCATAACTACGTTTAGTAATTATGTAATTGGTGGTGGTGTTAGAGCAGTTATTCTGCCCCACCCTCCATTTTTCTTGTGCTAAATATGGAACCCGGGGCTTCAGGCATGCCAGGCAAGTACCAAGCTATATTCTATTCCTTGAACAGTTTTTCTAAGACAGTTGCCTGTTTATCGTGAAATAAATAAAAATTGTATTGGTGTCTTTGAAGAGTTAATTATGATAAAGGAGAAATGTGTGTGAGATGGAGGAGGTTGGGAACACCCTGTCCCTCTGTTTGAAGATGTCACTTGGACCACAACGTCCTTTCTGAGAAGAGGCAGGGGAGGGGGCGGGGCCAAGAGGAGAGGTGACCTAAGAGCCTGGTGTGGTGCAGGAAGCCAGCCAGAGCTCCATAGCAAGACCCCACTACTAAAAATAAAGCAGGCCTGGTGTGGTGCTGTACATCTGTAATACCAGCCCCTGAGAGGCCAAAACCAGAAGAGCTCTGCAAGTTCAAAGCCAGCCTGGTTTGTGGGTTCCAGGACAGCTAGAGCCACATGAAACAAGCAAACAAAATAGAAGAGATAGAAAGAGACAGGTGTGCCCCCAAGGACATATAGTGAGAGAGGGATGATTAGAATACCATCATTTGAAACTCCTAATGAATTAATAAGATACAGATCACTGATAGCACTCAGGTCACCAAGAGAACACACAGGGCTTGTTTCCAGGCAAAGGGGGGGGGGCACTACCACCTGGAAGCACTGCTTTCTAAATGTGAATCTTAGGGCAGGAGACAGTTAGAGAGGTGTGAGAGCAGTACTCTAAGATGCCTCAGTGAAAGGAACCCCAGAGTGAGGTTCAAAAAACCAGAACTACTAAAACAAGGTAGCTGGGAAAACCAGGGAGTCTGAGGCTAGCCTGACATACAGGAAATTCTCGTATTGTCTAAAATGATGTCCATGTTGAGCCAGGAGGTGGTGACCCACACTTTATCCCAGCACTTGAGATGCGAGGCAGGTGGATCCTGTGAGTTTGAGGCCAATCTGGTCTATAGAGCAAGTTCTAGGACAGCCAGGACTACACAGAAAGACCCTGTCTCAGGGGAAAAAAATAATAAAATTTATTTTAAAAATTAAAAATAACTAAGAAATAATGGGCTGGAGTGTAGTAGGAGGTTTCTGGCCCGGACTTTCAGGCCTAGTTTCAAGGTTTAGGTCCGCAGATCCACAGACCCACAGAGACACACAGATGCTTACATTAATTTGTAGGCTGATTGGCCTACGGCGTAGGCATATAACTTGCTAACTCTTTACCCTTAATCTAACCCATGATTCTTGTTTTGTTCAGACTCGCAGCTCGGTACCTTTTCTCAGAGCAGCATAGTTGTCCTCTGCTTCTTCCAGCTTCTCTCTGGCATTCTGCTTTGTTTTTCCTGTTCCTACAGGTCTCCTAGTCTGGTAGCCCCGCCCACACTTCCTGCCTGCCTTTGGCCAATCAGCGCTTTTTATTAAACCAGTGGGTGGGATAATTATTTACAGTGAAACAACATAATCCCCCTACACTGGAGAGATGACTCAGCAGTTAAGAGCACTGGACATTCTTGCAGTGGACTTGGCTTCAGTTCTTAGCATCCATGTGTTGATCCACAACTGTCTTTGTAACTCCGATTCCAAGGGATAGGATTCCCTCTTCTGGCCTCCAAGGGCACCAGGCATACATTTAGTACATAGACATACATGCAAACAAAACATCTACTCACAGAAAATAAAAATAAATCTAAAATGGAAAAGGAAAGAAATTATGCCATTCCAAGATTCAGCAGGACACAGGAAGCAGGGGAGGGGTGAGTAGATGACAAATGACCCACTGAAGACAAAAAAGATGCTTCTAGACGCTTCTGATGCATTCGATTTGCTAATCTTTTTAACCTTTTGGGGAGGGGGAATTGAGGATAGGTCTCCTTGTGAAGCTGTTGTGCCTGTGTCTTGTGACCTCCATCAAAACTACAGAGCTAACTTCTCGATGCAAAAACAAAGGTTTCTTTATTGGAGTCCAGGCAAGGACTCTTCCAGCACTCCAGTTACAGCAAGTGAAGGAGGAACCCCGAGCCCTGATTAAAAGAGGGCTTATACAGGAAAATTCACAAGCGGGGACCTACATGCCTGGGTGTTCTAGGATTGGATACAGGAACATAGAGTCAGGTAATCTTTTGAAATTATTGGTCAGGCTATAGGCTCGAAATTGCAAACAGTTATAGAACACTGATAGGATTTATGGCAAGACATGGGATGTCTGTGGAGACATCTGGCTTTTGTTAAATTTTATTACCATGCCTTCTGTTTGACTGTGTGTGGGATGTTTGCTTTGAACTATGTTGCCACAGCACATTGTGGGAACTTGAGTTCAGTCCCCAGTCCCTGTATGGAGGCCTGTTCTCAGGATGGTGTTGGTTCTGCTCTTTCAAAGCCCTGGCTCCTGCCTCTGCTTCACAAGTACTGAAGTTATAGGTCTGGCTAAAAGCTGGCCGTGGCTTTGTTTGATGTGTGGAAGAGGAGCACCTCTGCTGGAACCTACAGAGCAACAGGGGAAAACAAAGTCATCAGGGCCCTGGAGGAGGTCTTCAGGCTTACCTGCCCATCCCTGTCCCCACAGGCTGTTGTCCACATTTAGCAGGATTTTCTTTCAGCCCATTCCTTGTCTGTCAGTCTCAGCCCCTCATCTTTCCTGCTGTTTTTCTCTGTTTCTCTTTCCTGCTCTCCCTTTATTTTATTTTTCTTTTCTCCTTTAGACAGGGTCTCACTGTAAAGCCCAAGCTGGCCTGAAACCCATGACTCAGGATACAGTCCGGGCTGCTCTCGAGCCTGAGCTGATCCTCCAGCCACTCGGTTTCCTTTTCACACTGGGCAGAAATCTGTTTTCCTGATTCCTTTCCCTCACCACAGTCTTACCATGTTTGGGAGCTAGTGGTCTTCGGCTCTAGCCTCAGAAGCCTTGTTACTGTCCCTGGTTCACGTGCTTTGGAATAAACTGATTCAGTCTGGGTGTGGCAGAGAACTATTACCTCTTTTCTTGTTACCATGGTAGGAACCTATACACATAAACTTGCAAGAGTCAATGAATGCATTTTGATATGTTTCCAGCGTGTGAGATGGAGTACAGCTCAGTGAAGAACAGGCTTGCCCGGCTTGTGCAAGGCCCTGAGTTGGATCTCCAGCGTCCACACACATACACTGTTCCGTTACAAAACCTGGGGGCTAGAGAATGGCTGAGAGCACATGCTCTTCCAGGGGACCTGAGAATTCTCATTCGTGTTGCTCACAACCACTAGTAACCCCATCCTCAGGGGACACGCTGCCCTTGTCTGGTCTTATCAGGTACTGCACACAGGTGACATGCCTCTTTCTTCATCTCTCTCTCTCTCTCTCTCTCTCTCTCTCTCTCTCTCTCTCTCTCTCACACACACACACACACACACACACACACACACACACTCTCACACACACACACACTCACACACACACAGACACACACACTTAAAAATTAAAATTGTGACACCATACTTGTGGCGGTATATTCAATAAAAGAGCCTGAAGTAGAGAGTCAACCAGAGAGCCAAGCCAGGAAGGTCAGTTAGACCAAGCTTGGCTCTGGAGTTGACTATCTGACATTTCAGGCTGCTTTTCATTGAATATGCCACCACACATACTGTTTTAGGATTTCAGTTGCTGGTGAAGAGACACCATGACCACAGCAATTTTTATAAAGGAAAACATTTAATTGAAGTGGCATACAGTTTCAGAGGTTTAGTCCTTTATTAGCATGCCAGAAAACACGGTGGTGTGCAGGCAGACATGGTGCTGGAGAAGGAGCCGAGAGTCCTACATCTTGATCCACAGACAACAGGAAGTGAGCTGTGACACTGGGTGTGGCTTGAGCATAGACGACATCACTTCCTCTAACAAGGCCACACCTCCTAATAGTGTCACTTCCTTTATGAGTCAGTTTCTTTTCAGACCAGCACCCCACATTTTGGGCCATCAAGGTTGCTCACAGGATAAAGATGCTTGCTATGGAAGCCTGGGAAACTGACCCACATAAAAACATGTTGTGGTATTCCCATGCTCACACACTTTATGCACACACACACTAATAAAAATTAAGAAACTGCATTTCTACAATTAGATACCATCTAAAAGAAAGTAAAACTTGAAACTCATTTTTTCTTTTTTTCAGCCAGGCAGTAGTGGCACATGTCTTTAATCCCAGCACTTCAAAGGCAGAGTCAAATGGGTCTCTGTGAGTTTGAGAACAGCTTGGTCTACAAAGTGAGTTCCAGGACAGCCAGGGATGTTGTACAGTGAAACCCTGTCTTGAAAGACCGAAATCAAAACCAAACCAAACCGAAACCAAACCCAGCTCCCCAAAACAAAAATCACTGGTTTTTCAAATGTAGTTTATGTGTATGAAAATTTTACATGAACATACGTAAATGCAGCACTTGGATCTGGGAAGACTCATGTAGATGAGAAGAGAGTACCAGATCCCCTAGATCTGGAGTGTGGATGGTTGAGAGCCATCATGTCTGTGCTGGGAATCACATCTAGGTTCTGTGCAAGACCAGGAAGTGCTTTTAGCTGCTGAGACACTCCCCAGCTCACTGATTTTTTTAGAGTCTTCTGATGTTCATCCTGCCTCCAACTCCAACAAACCTGATGAGCATGCCTTCATTGCAGAGGGTCTGGTGAAGGCTAGAGTCCTGGGTGAGCGTTAACGCTGCAGACACCCTGATAACCCCTGCCACTGGTTTGACTGGTTGTTGCTTCATCCACAGCACCGGAACCTCGTTGCCATTTCTCCATCTTGCCCTAAACAGTGTCATGAAAACTTCATAAAATGCTTGACTGATGGCAACGTGATTTGGATGTCCCCATGCTCCTGTGTTGGTGACCTAGTCAAGGAGGAGAGGAGACCTGAGCCCTTGCTTCCTGAGGGACTTCACCTGGGCCCTATTTGCCAAGTGTCCCTTCTAGTCTTGCCTCAGAGGACTGAGGTTAGGGACAATTACAGTTTTTTGTCCCTGTCATTTTTTCTTCTGAAAAATCATAATAATGTCACCAGTTTTCTGGTATGTTTCCTATTCTCCATCATGCCCCAAATATCAATGACAACTCTTTGGCAACCCCAGCCTACATGTCCTTTATCCCTAAGACATTATTCCTCCAAGCAGGGAGTCTTGAACTCAAGCGGAACAGTTCTGATTTCTCACTTTCTGGCTTCCATTTTCCTGGCCCAGTATGTTTCCTTCCTCGTTCAGGGAGGAGTAATGTCCTGTCCTGAGAACCAGAAACAAAGAGGATTAAGAGCTTCTCATGTCCACCATTGACACGCCTGAGCTTTTGGTGCTCCCCTTTCTCCCCTTTGCTCGATATTATTCCTCACACTGGAACGGAGCATCGGAGAACAGCCACAACATAGCCTGGTGGCTCCAGAATAAGTTGAATGTATTCAGAGCTTCAGCCTTCAGTGACAGCTGTGACCCACATAGACTCCCTCCAAGACAGGTGTGGCAATCAACCGTAGATGTTTAATGAGGAGCCCCAATTTGATTACATTTAGATTCACGGTGGAAACACATCTCTGGGTGTGTCTGTGAAGATGTTTTCAGAACAACTTGATTAGGAGGGAAGACATGATCCTAATGTGGGAGGCATCGTTCTGTGGGCTGGGGTCCAGGGCTAAACAGGGAGAGCAAGCTAAAACAGCATTCATCTCTCTCTGCTTCCTGACAGCGGGTGCAGCTGGACCAGCCACATCACGTTCCTGCCTCCACCCCAGCCCCACATTGTCCTCTCACACTATGTATCAAAACTTCCTCCCCCAGGCTGCTTTTGTCAGGTGTTTTATCACAGTACAAATAAATAAATAACACGCTGACCTTCCAGGTGTTATGATACCATATCCTCTTGTGAATGTGTTAGAAACACTTTGCCTACTAACATGTAGCATGGTATAGTGTTTCTATGATGATTTAACTTTTAGTTAGTTTTGAGGGTTTTTTTTCAGGTTGAAACTTTTAAAGAAAAATTGCACATACTTAGGAGATCACACGATCAATCAAGGCGTGTGGGTGTTGAGAAGCTCATGTATTTTTTCCTTTTCATTTTTCCTGGCTGATCTCTAAAGTAAAGGCAGCTTCTTTATATGGTCACCTCTTGGCATTTGGCACCCTTTTAACCTGGGACTCTTTAAGTTGCCTCCTGTGTGACTTCCAAAGAAAACACTTATGATGTGAGTGGGTTCCAGCCCTCATCTTGAGGACATGAACCCATATCCTGCCTCTGCTCTGCCACAACTTGGGACACATCACCTTGCTTCTTTTGTTCATACCCAAATATTCTAAGTTCTTTACAGTTCCCAAATAACTGAGCAGTATAGACTCAGCCACCGAGTCTGTGATTTTGGGGCTGTCTCCATCCACTCTCTGAAGCAGGTTTGTGTGAATGGGTGGGTCTAGGGGTGGGTAGCTAAACTGGGAGGGGGGGGTGTCTCAGTAAGAAGAGGAATTGGAAGAAGAATGTTCACAGAATTCCCCCCAGGTTTTTCTCACAAGATAGAATTTCAAAACAAAACAAAGCCAATATATCAAAACAAGACAATGCCAACGGAGAAAGTAAAGGTTTCAGCCAAATCCAAAGCCACTCTTCCTGTCCGTACAAAGCTATCCGAACTGAGATCTTGTTAGCAGCCCTCCATTTCCAGTAACCAGCATTCAGAACAAAAACGGGAAGCTCCTGGGTTCAACCATTGGAAAGAGTCCCAGCTGCAGGAAGATGGTGGGATGACATCATCCTGAGAGCCAGCAGGAGGACGGTGTATGTGGAAAAGCTCAATTACAGATCCTCTTCTGAAACGTTCGTGAAAAGTTTAGCAGCCCATGTCGCCCAGAAAATATGTCACTTAAAATTTATTGTAATTTATTTTTCGTTTTATGTGTTTAGCTGTTTTGGCTGCACATGTGAGATGTGTCTGGTGCCCTTGGAGGCCAGTAGAGGGCATTGGATACCTTGGAACTGGAGTACAGGGTGTTGTGAGTCATCAGGTGGGTGCAGAGAATAAAAACCTTCTCTTAACTGCTCAGCTATCTCTCTAGCCCCAGAAAACATACATCTTAATAGATGTGTGGATAGCTAACCCAAAGGTAGAAGTATATACATCCTTTTGGTTTTGTGTTGTTAAAGATTTATTTATTTATTTGAGACAGGGTTTCTCTGTGTAATCCTGGCTGTTCGAGACCTGTCTCTGTAGAACAGGCTCACCCCTCACCTCAAACTCACAGAGAACTGCCTGCCTCTGCCTTCCCAAACGAGAAACAGAGCCACCCTATCAAAGAAAGACATGTCAGTGGAGAGAGTAAAGGCTTTCAGCTAAATCCAAAAGGGTTTAAAGGTGTGTGCCACTACCTGCCTGTAAATTTTTATGTGTGTGTGTGTGTGTGTGTGTGTGTGTGTGTGTGTGTGTGTGTGTGTGCATGTGCAATGTATGTATTTGGGTACTCTTGAAGGTCAGAAGAGGGTGTTGCACCCTCTGAGCTGGAGTTATAGGTAGTTGTGAGCTGCTTGCTGTGTGTCCTGGGAACTCCACCAGGTCCTATACAAGAGTAGTAAGTGCCCAGGGGACCATCTCTCTAACCTTTAGTTGTGTTTGAGACAGTGTTTCATGAGGTTCAGAGTTGTCTAGAACTTTCATAGGCAAGGAGGAGACCTTGACCTTCTGACCTTCCTGCCTCCACTTCCCCACTGCTGGCATTACAGGCTTGCATCTCTGTGCCTGTCTAGAACTACACATTTTAAAATTCTCTACTCTGTGGTAAGAAAGACCACAGATAGTCAAAATGACTGACTTACTATAGCAGCGCAACTCATAAAACGACAATTTAAAACTGTCAGTGATGTCATCAAGCTGAATAATAAATTATTATTATTGTTATAGTTTTACTTTGTTAAGTCAGGATATTAATGTGTTGTCCAATTAAATGATCCTCCTGCCTCAGCTTTCCTAACATCTGGGATTTCAAATGTGCTACTGTACTCAGCAGTAGATTTTCCCCTCAACTTTTAAAATTATGTTTTTAAACATATAAAGTGATTTATTAATCACATCTTTCATATTCATCATCATATATTTTACTCTTATCTGTCCTGATGCCTTCTTTTCCCTCCTCAACAGATTTTTGAAAGTATTAGGGAGTGAATTCAGGGCTTTGTGTATACAAGACAATCAGTTTGCTGACTCGAGGAGAAGCGACTGATGGATGGGCAGAGCAGATTTCCTGCTTCACTGAAATGAAAAGAGACTCAGGGCCTGTAGGCTGAAGATGGATGCCCCAACTTTATAAAGGAACTTTGGGTGACTTTCCAAGCAGATAGGTATCATCTCTGTCCTTTCTAGATTTTAGAAGTCACTTGCACTTCCGGTTTACTTGGGTAAATATATCTTTCTGTGGTCTTTTATGTAGTTGAAGATTAGATAGTTTTTCTTAGTCATTTGAAAGGTATATTAGATAAGAAACTTTAGATTCATAAGATAAGGTAGATGATAGAGTATTTTCTTTAATTTTGCTAAATACAAATAGACTAGATATCGTAACTATAATTCTTGCTTAATAGCTGTTTTGTTATATGTAATTTTGCTATGTTAAAATTGAAACCTTCCTTTTTGATTAGACAGAAAGGGGGAGGTGATGTGGGAATGACTTTCTGTATGCTGTGAATATCAATCTTTAAATAAAGGAGCTGTTTTGACCCATGACAGGCACCATAGAAGAAGTAGGGGAAATCACAACTTAGGTAGGAGAAGGGCAGAGTCAGGAACAAACTGAGCCAGTAGCCCAAGAAGAAGCATGTAAGGAACACAGGTGAGCCACGGGCCGCGTGGCAGACAGTTTAATGAAAATGGGTTGATTTAAGATGTAAGAGCTAGCTAACAATGTGCCTGAGCCCAAGGCCAAACAGCATGAACTTAATATAAGCATCTGAGTCATTTCTGGGGGCCTTAGCACCTGCGGGCGGCTAAGTGGTCTGGGGCTGCAAGTCTGGCCTCTGGCTGCCCGGGACCAAGAAACCTTATTACAACATACACTCAAGCCTTTTTAAAAAACATTTTATTTTAAAACAGTTCTGGCTAATTGCCCAGACCAATCTTGAGTTCACTCTGTAACCCAGACTGGTCTTCAACCTGCCGTCATCTGCCTCAGCCAAGATTACAGTAGTTGGGACTGTAGGCCAGGGCCGCTATATTCAACAGCACAGTTTTTGTTTTGAGACAGAGTTTCTCTATAGACTGGGCTGAACTCACAGAGGTCTACTTGCCTCTACCTCCTGAGTGCTGGGATTAAGGCCTGTGTCACCATGCCTGGCTCCGATTATTTTTGTTGTGAGAGAATGGCAGAGGATGAAAATTAAACTCGGGAGTTAATAATTTAGGAGAAAGGGCCGAGAGCATAGAATATGTTACTGTTCCTAGAAAACTGGATATTATAAAAACTTTCCCCCAGCCCAACTAATTTGAATTCTCCCCTACCCAGGACTTCATGTAGCCCAGGCTGGCCTTGAACTCCTAATCCTCCTGCCTCTTTCTTCTTCCAGTGCTGGGATTACAAGTGGGCCCCACTATGCCTGATTGCAATTTGAAAGCATATATATATATATTTTTTACCTCCCTGGCAATCACTGTCCAAAGTCTGGCCATGAAACAGCCATCCTCTTGTGCCTTCTGTGCGTGTTCCTTTGTTAGTTTTTTCAGGAACAAGAGCAAATGCTGGTTGCTGGCCCATAACAACTAATAATTCACCTTTCGGTCACAGTACAATCCCACTGATTATACTCAGGGATAAAAATAGAAGTTCTGAGGTGGCATATTGCCAGTTGCTCACACAACTTTCTAAATAGTTTCATAAGGGTCAAGGGATGGCTTAGCATTCAATTTGAAAAGATAGAGTAGACAGTGGGTTCTCTTGGAGGAGTCTCTAACCTGGATTCTGAATACCAGTGCCTGGCCTCTTGCAAAGGCTCAATGCTTCCAGGGCCCAGGATCTAGATTGCTGGCAGAGGTGGATGATTCTGCAGACACTGGCACAGGCCACTTCCCTGAACAACTATTTTCCTGTCCTCCCAGAGGCCCAGTCAAGTGCTGATAATGACTGACTTCAGTTCAACAGACACATGTTCTATGCCAGGCAGTATTTACTAGGAACTCAGGGGTGGGAATGCATGGTGGAAGCTTTCATTCCAATGTGTTCTGGCTTCACTTGGCGACTGCACTGGACAAAAAACCAAATGGGTCCTACCTTCTTCATGTCTCTGGTTCCTGGTCTGCAGGCAGTCATTTCCCAGAAGTACTTCTCAGCCAAGGCCCCTAGATCCTGGCTTCTGCATGTGTACCCATAGTTGATTATCATCACACAAACAATAAACAGAAAATGTAAAAATTACATTATTAATATTTTATCCTTGTCTTTATCTTTAAATTTCATTTACATTTTTGGGAGGGCAAGACTTTGCAGGTGAAGCTGGCCTGGAACTTGAGGTCTGTCCTCCTTCCTCAGTCTCCTGACTATTGGTGGGATCACAGGCCCACACCACTAGGTCTGGAGATCTTGTCTTTAAAAATGTTGCCAGAGGGCTGGAAGATAGTTCATTGAATTAGAGTACTTCTGTATAAGCATAAGGACCAGATTTAAATCCATATGCTTATGTGAAAGACTGGACTTTGCTACTCTCAGCCTAGTGCAAACAAATAGAACTTCCCATTTGTAAAAGACCCAGTCTTGGAGCAATAAGGCAGAGAGTGGTAGAAGCCAGCCAAATTCTTGCTTGGGCCTCTAATATACATGCACATGAGCATGCATACCCACCTACACACACACACACACACACACACACACACACACACACACACACACATCACATCACATCACATCACACACACACACATTCTCATAAACACATACACACACACACTTCACACCACACCTCTCTACCACATGCATATCACATACACTACACCACATGCATGTATCACACCACACACACATGCTGCACACACAGCCAAATGATGTCCATTAATCACTTCTCGGTGTTTGCCATTTTTCTTGAGTATATGTGAACGTATATTCTTATTGAAATTATTTTTCTTTCCCCCACAGAGTAAGTCTGATTTGCATGGTGGCTTGACAGAGGACTTTTATTAACTAGATTATATGTCAAACATGATTATAAATTAATCAGTAAAATCTTCATCTTTTCACTTTGAGCAAAAATACATCCATAACACATTGTAATAAGAGCATTTTACCAAGAAATACTGCATTGACATAGCCACTTTGAAATTAATATTTTTTTTCTATTTTCTCAACCCCTTCTCAGAACACTGAACCTAATGAGGTATCTCTTGGGGGGAAATAATAGGCATCATTTACTAAATCTTGAAAATTTTAAAAATTTATTTCTCAGAAACTAAGGTGGCTCAGCATGGTGAGTTCTCAATTCTTTCTTTTTGAGAGAATTTTAAAAAAGACAAACCAGGTTCAAGCTGATATATTGTTAAAATAATTTTTAAGGGGCTAGGGGGTCAGTGAAGATAGGCCAGTCACTTGCCACCAAGCCTGCAGACTTAAGAATTTGACCCCTGGAGCCCACACCGTGGAAAGAGAGAGCTGGTTTCTGCTCTCCTCTTTACCCCCACACATGCTGTGATATATGTGCACAAATATATTTGTATGCACACACATAAGTAAATACAGGTAAAATAATTTTTGAAAACAGAGTCTTTTCAGAGACAAGGTCTTGCCATGTAGACCTGTCTGGTCTGGAACCCACAGAACTCACATTAGGAGTACAAGGCAGGAAGGCAGGAAGTGATACTGCTTACAGGAAGGTCTCAAGTCCTCCCTTACTCACACATTGAACAAACCTCCCAATGCTCACATCTGTCAAAATAAAAAACAATGAGAGATATTCAATCACACTGTGAACCCTGTTAACATTTATGTTAATTAAATAGTTAATGTTGGGTCAGGAGGCTGAGTTAGCAACTAGGTAACAGAAAGCAATTATAAGGTATCAGAAAGCATCTAAAAGAGACACACTGAAAGTGGTAGGGAGAGATTTTAAGAGTAGGGGCTTTTTTTGGTTTGGGTTTGTTTTGGTGGAGCAGAAGGATGGGTTTCTTGGGAGATGCTAGCAAAGAGAGAAGGTTAGCTAGTTGCTCTTCAACCTCTCTGAGCTAACAGGTTTTCACTATTCCAGCCTTTGCTCTCTAGTCTAGTTATAAATAGAATGTTAGATATTTAGTTAAGGCTACTCTTAGCTGTAGTGGATTTATGTTACAATGTAAATAATTGTGCTGCCTATGAGTTTAATAAAAAGCGCTGATTGACCAAAGGCAGACAGGAAGTGTGGGCGGGGCTACCAGACTAAGAAAACTCTGAGAACAGGAAGAACAGAGCAGAGATGCCACAGAGACTCCAGAGTTGCCAGACAAGCCAGAAGATGCAGAGGACAACTATACTGCTCTGAGAAAAGGTGCCAAGACCCATGGCTGAACAGAATAAGAATCATGGGTTAGTTTAAGGGTAAAGAGTTAGCAAGTTATATGCCTGGGCCTTAGGCCGATCAGCCTAAAATTAATCTGTGTGTCTCTGCGGGTCTGCGGGTCTAAACCTTGAGGCTAGGCCTGAAAGTCTGGGCCAGAAACCTCTTACTACACTTAGCAGCAGCAATGGAGACAGTGTCTGAGGGAGCAGAATTCCTGCCGGGCTGTGGCCTGAGTGGCCGGGTTACTGCCAGAGAAGCAGGCAGATAACTTCAGAGTTGAAATTGCTGAAATAGCAGTAGATTAAGGTGCAGCCACTGTGCCAAAGATAAAACAACCAAAAAAAAAAAAAAAAAAAAAAAAAAAAGAGCACAGGATGATTGAATCAATGAGCCAGGCATTCACGATCATCCTTGGCTACACAGCAGTTAGGGGTCAGCCAAGAGACGGCTGTTGTCTCAAAACAGATACACAACAGTGAAAACTAGTCAGTGGGGCTGAGGAACTGGATCAGTCAGTAAGGTGCTTTCTGTACAAATCTAAGAGCCGGGGCTCACCCTCCAGAGTGAGTGTAAAGAGGCCAGGCATAGTAACACAGGCTGGTTATCTCATGGTTATCTCAGCTTGGGGAGGGGGAGACAAGCAGATCCCTGGACACCCCCAGATAACTAGCAAGTTCCAGGCCAGTGAGGAACCCTGTCTCAAAAAACAAGGTGTTAAAAACAAAACAAAACAAAACAAAACAAAAACAAGGTTTATAGGACTTGATGAGTGACAGCCAGAGGTTCATCTCTGGCATCCATATGTGCCTGCGAATGTGAACACACACACACACACACACACACACACACACACACACACACACACACACACACCTACAAATTTTTTAAAAGGGAAGAAAGGGATTTAGAGGCTGAGCATTTTCTGCTATTGAAGAGGACCTGAGCTGAATTTCTAGCATCCTTACAGTGGTCCACAACCATCTCTATTTCCTATTCCTCTCTGGCCTCCTGGGCATGAGACATATATGTGGTGCACATATGCATGCGGGCAAAACATAAATACATAAAAGAAAATAAATCTTAAGAAAAAGAGAAAGAAATTAGGGCTGGAGAGATGGATGCTCAGTGGTTAGAGCTTGTTGGGCTATCTTAGAGACCAGACTTTAATCCTGGCACCCATAGTTCATACCCATATGTAACTCCAGTCCCAGAAGAGTCTGTGATTCTAGCTTCCAAGGGTGCCCACATTCATGTACAAATGCATACACTATATATGATTACAAATTTTAAAAAATTAATATTAACCAAAATGCATTTCTGGCACATTTTGTTCATCTTTTGAGGGTGTCTCAGGATGTCACTCTGACAAGTTTTGTGTGACCAATGCCATACGTCAATGAAAAAGGCTTTTTAAATATTTAGAATCTAAACTCATAGGAAATAAAAATTTCAAATTTATATGCATGCCCCCATCTCATTACAGAGAATTATGTTGATGCAGGAAATGAAAAAAATTGTAACATAAAATTACATTGCTTTAGAATATAGTCTTGATGGGAGTGAAATACATGTTCTGATATGAAATTTCTATAATAGAAGAATTTGGAATTTTAATTTCAAATAGTGTTGTAACATTGATTTGTTTTGTGTGGTTGTGTGAGCTGGTTACTTCCTTCCCCTGCTTAGGTCAGGCTTGGCCCAAAGCACATTTATCCATTGGTAGTATGCCCAATATACTTTCTATTTGTTTGCTTTTGTTTTGTTTCTCGAGACAGGATTTCCTGTAGCCCAGACTGGCCTCAAACTTACTGTTTATGTAACCTAGGATAACCCTGAGCTACTGATTCTCCTGCTTCACCTCCCCAGTGCTGGGATTATGGTCACAAGGGATCGTGCTGGGCTGCATGTGTTGTGTTTAATCCTTATTGCATACATTTGAAACAATGATGTAAGGTTTATGATGATAAAAATTTAAGCTAAAGAAATATTTTGTGCAATACTTAGACGTGTGGTGAGAATTTCTATATGTGAGTTTCAAAATGCATGAAAAATTATGAAGTTAGGAGATTATGGGATTTTGAGACTCGTCTGGTGACGTATAATAACATCTGACAGGCACTGTAACAATTCACACATGTGTGACATACAGTTGATTTTAGCAGAAAGACTACATTTCTACCATGGTTGAATGCCTGTCTTTTTCTTCTGAAATTCTACCAGGAAAAAGGATAGTTTGGGGAAGATACCCAAACACTGAAGTTTGTAAAACACCGAGATTGGGGTTGAATTCTGCAATCTGACCGTCATAAGCATGTATCACTTTGTTTTTTAAGATTTATTTTTATTTTTTTAAAGATACGCTTATTTTTATTTCATGTGTATTATTGTTTGCCTGCATGTGTGTTTGTGTATAATATAGGTGCCTGTTGCTCACAGAGGCCAGGAGAGGGTATCATATTCCTTGAAATGGGAGTTAAAGGCAGCAGTGAGCTGCCTAACAAGGGTACTAAGAGCTGAACTCAGATCCTCTGCAAAAGCTTAACTTCTAAGCTGTCTCTCCATTTCCTCCATGCATCATATTTTCAGATGATCCATGAAGTCACAGCTAAGAGACTTTCATCTGGCCTTCCAAAATATTCTGTAGTGAGAAGGTGGCCACTGGCGCACAGCTCAGCCTGGGCAAGGAAGCATGGTGTGAGACACGATTACCAGCTCCCTGCTAAATACCTTCTGGACTGCCAATCACGGGGTGCCATGTGGGCCATGCCAATAGGTCCGGGTACACGAGATCAAACCAAGAGCTTAGCCTTATCCAAATAAGGAGTTGTTTATCTCAGAGAGCGCTCACCATGGGGAAGGTGGAAGGTGGAAGCCAGTGCCATCTTTAAGGTGCGGCTCCGCAGCTCTCTACATCACCACCATCTGTAACTCCAGTTTCAAGGGATCTAATACCCTCTTCTGACTTCCAAGGGTGGGAGACACACATGTGGAGCACATACCCACAAGTAGGCAAAACATATCTAAAGAAAAAATATGTTTTGTGTATGCATGTGTGCATGTTGAAACAGTACAATTTGAGGAGCCACTGGGTTTGATCTCTACATGGTTGAGGCAAAACTTCCTGGCATTCCTTAGATAACAGACTTCAGGTCCAAGGTCAAAATGTGTCCTATGGCTCACCAAGTGTGGACTAAAAGGAGATCTCAAGTTTATACGACTCCAGGGGACAGGGACAACCCATCACTGCCCACTGCCCACTGCTTCAGAAACTCCAATCAACACTTTGTGTTGGTTATAACAAGCAGGTCTTAGTTCAATGTCTTAGGTGCCCAGCCAAAATAATCAATACAAGAGTTTTCTTTTTTCCACTTTCCTTTCTAACACCTTCTCTTTCTCTGCCACCCCATTTTAAAAATAAAGTCTTATATAGTTGATGTCCAATTTGTAATTTAATTGAGACTGACCTTCTGTGGAATTATGTTCTGGTACTTTGTAAATATTTGTCCCGCCTACTGGTTTAATAATACGCTGATTGGCCAGAAGGCAGACAGGAAGTGTAGGCGGGGCTACCAGACTAAGAAAACTCTGGGAAGAGGAAGAGTCAGAAAGAGACACCAGCACAGACATCAGCAGAAAGAGATGCCAGCAGATGCAGAGGAAAGAAGTTGAAATACTGCTCTGAGAAAAGACACCAAGCCTCATGGCTAATCATGGGTTAGTTTAAGAATTAAGAGTTAGCGAGTTACATGACTGAGCCATAGGTCAATCAGCATGAAATTCATATAAGCCTTTGTGTGATTATTGGGACTAAGTGGCAGCAGGGTGTTCCGCGTCTCTTCTCGCCAGCAAGAATGACACGTCACACAGGATCCTTCTGCAGCAAAGCTTTAATGCGTCTTGAGGGAGAGCATCAGCTTACAGAAAATGGAGACCCCAAGAGAGGCAATCCCAGCCCTTAAATAGGCCAACGACTTTCGCTTAGGATGTGTCAGCTCCCGATTGGCTGCTGCTCATCACCCCATCTGACGCCACGGGAGAGGCGAAGAGACCAAGTGTGGAAAATTACCAGGGACATGCACAGTACCTTGTTGACCAGCCTAATCATGGTGGACTTAGCCGGAAGCTGGCGCCATCTTAGCAATAGTTGGGGCAGCTCTCTACAGCAGGGCTGTGAGTGGGTTTGAATCCAGGGGCTAGGCCAGAAAAGCCGGGCCAGAAACTTATTATGCTTGCCCGAGACTACTGAACTTTCTGCCTAACAGTGCTGAGATTATAGTCCTTGGCTAACATTCCCAGCTGGCACTACAACAAATTCATCATAAAGGGGTGAAAGCCCATTTAAGACTGACTAGATACCGTTTAGTGTAGCCAGTAGTTTTCTGACCCATATGGGCCCGAGGTCTGAATGAATCTTTCCCATCTTTGGTCTCACAGCTGCTTATAAAATAATTATTCAGAGGCTTATATTAATTAAAACTGTTTGCCTATGGCTCAGGCTTATTACCAACTAGATCTTACAACATAACCCATCTTTTATTAATCTATGTTTTGCCACGTGGCTCCTTGGCTTTACTTATGTTCCATTACATCTTGCTTTCTGGGCAGCAGCTGCATCTCCTTCTTTTTCTCTTTTATCTCTGCTTGGATTTCCCACCTGCTTCTAAGCTGCCTTCCCATAGGCCAAACAGCTTCTTTATTTACTAGTGGTAATAAAGCATAATCACGGTGTACAAAAAGACATTCCACGTCATGTTAGCTTCTTCCGTGTTTTTTTTAAAACTTATTTTATTCAGAAAATCATTAAGACATGGTTGTCTGATGATATGTAGACCACCACAACAGTAAAAATTCGACAAGGGACTAGAGAGATGTCAGTGTTTAAGTACACTGGCTACTTTTGCAGAGGACCTGAGTTTGGTACCCGGCATCCATAGGTGGCTACAAATCATCTGGAAATCCAGTTTCAAGGATCTGATGTTTCTCTTCTGGCCTCCACAGGTACTGTACACATGACACATACACACACATGGAGGCAAAACATTCATATGCATAAAGTAAAAAAAAAAAAGTCTTGGAAAAAATACTCCACAAAACAAGAAGAAGAGACTCAGGCATTTGAAAAGATGTTACGGCAGCCCAAGCCGAAGGAAAACGCAGACTGAAAGAAGCAGGCTACTGTTTAGAATGAGATTTTCAGAAGACATTGCTTTTGCTGTTGGGGTTTGTTTGTTTGGTTTGGTTTGGGTGCCACTGTGTAGCTCTGGCTGACTGGAACTCACTCAATAGACCAGGCTGGGCTCAGATTCACAGGCATCCACCTGCTTCTCTGTCCCAAGCAGTGTGATCAAAGGTGCACACCGCCCACCACCCTGACTGGCCCCTGGAAACATTTCTGAACCTGAATCATCTCTCCAGCTCAAGGTTTATTTGAGTTTTAAATTATGAGTATGGCTGCATGCTAAAGTGTTTGTAATAAAAGTTAAAGAGGAGTTTGATGTGGAACCACTTCCCCCGAATGAGATACTCCCTTCTGGCTCAGGGAGCTCTGCTTACAATAGCTACTTTTGAGCAATTGAGAAATAAATAAACTAACACAAAAGAAATGCTAGCACTTGGAGGTGGAGGCAGGAGAGTCCAGAGTTCAAGAACAGCTTTAGGTATGGAGTGAGTCTGAGGCTATATTGGGTACATTGTCTAAAAAAGACCAAAATTTAACCTCCAAGTCATGAAGGTGGTCAACCTGCTCAGTGACCTGAAGGACAATCCCAATGTAATGAAATGGGGAGAATTCTTCAGCATGATGCAAAACACAGCTCTCACCTCCAAAGGAATCGTAAGTGGTTTCTTCTAGAGCCCCATGTGAGTGACTATGGCCCGGGAACACAGATTTAGGTTGTTCACATACCATGTACTAATGGTAACAGTTTCATGAAATTTTGGAAGTAAAAGGCTTGATTGTTATAAAACAATAAAACATGGTGGGAACATCGGCTAGGCTGGTACAGCAAGGCCACAGAGGCTGGCATCTCGACTGCAAGCTTCAGATGTCATCTGATGACATTTTTAGGCTTTGGGTTGCTAGAAGCTAGTGGTGTGCGGAGTAAATACACCCAATGGGTTTCTCACAAGTACTCTAGGTCAGTTAAAAGATGAACTGTGAATGGCTACTGAGGCAGGTAAAGGTAGCCCCCGATAATTACGCTCTGGATATGCAACAACTCCAACTCTGAACAAGACAGACACTCTGATCAGTCAATCAGCCCCGGAGAATCTTTGAAATAGGTGTCTTCCCATCCTCCCCCGAACTTCAGTTTCTGGCAGGAAATACATTTTGTCAATTATAATAATCAACAAAATGTCTAGGTCCAACACATGTAAGGCACTTAATAAGTACTTCTTAGCCAAACCAGCAAGCTGGAGCAACCTTGGTAACTTTCCTGGGGAGTTTTGGCTTCTCTAGCTGTACAACAATCATCTTCGGACACAAATATTTCGTTTATTAAGATACTGCCTTGGAAAAAAAATCAAGGCAACAAATAAAACAATATTTACTTTAATCATATGTATAATAGCAACATATTACAATAAAACAAAAATACTGCATAGAGAAAGGATCATTACTAAACATCCACTAAAGTATTGTTTTTAGAGAATACTGAGTGACATGGAAACATAATTCAATGTACAAAATAAATAAATAAATACACACATACATACATACATATATATATATATATATATATAACAACAGATCACATACAAAACAATGTGCGTGTATATGGTCTTAGATGTCTTAGGGGAAAGTGCTTTCCCTGCAAATTTTGGGCTAGCAGTTCAGATCCCCAGAACCTATGTAGAAGCTGTGTGGGTGCAGTGGCCTACCTGTACCTCAGCAAGCAGAAGTGGAGATAGGGGCTTCCCATAGCAGGCAGGCTAGCCAGACCAGCCAAAATGGCAAGCTTTGTGTTCAGTGAATCTCTGCCTCAGTTTCTAAGGTGGAAAGTAATAGAAGACAACATCTACATCAGTTATGGAACTCTATTTGTACATGTGCACCTGTTAACGTGTTAATATGCAAATATATGTTTGTAAAACAGATGAAAGGAAGCTTTGTAAGAAGTCTGTTTTCTTTCATGGAAACAAAACAATTTAAAGTTTTTGTTGTTCTTTTGTTAAGTTGAAACTGGTTTTCACCAGCTCTTTCTAGTTCTTAAATCAGACCACCCTCTGGAATTTTCTGGGCGTGTGAAGACATTGCCTCTATCTAGTCCTCTGACTTTGCAGGTCTGGGTGGAACTCAACAGTTTGCACTTCTAACAGGTTCCACTGGGCTTCGAGATGGAGACACAGAATGGAACAACAGCGAAATAGCAGCACAGAACCCGAGGTGGGTTCTAAGGTCAGTCTGGTTCTGATTCTGGCTCTGCCCTTTGTGGGTTTGTGCAGCAACACTGACTTATCTTAACCCCATTGGCCTCTACTTCCACATGGATGAAATGAAGTCACAGACTACTGCTGCCAAGGTTAAGAGGAAGGCTCAACACGATGCCTTACTTAGCTCGGGCTTTTGATGTTGGTCCCTTTTCCCCTAAAGTTGTTCTTCCCTTTCTTCATGTGTGTGCGTGATTAGTTTTAATGTCAAACTGCCACAAGCTAGAGTCATTTCAGAAGAGGGGATCTCCACTGAGAAAATGTCCACACCAAACTGGCTGTAGTACATTGTGATTTGTGACTGATGTAGCTTGAGGCTTCAGCACACTGAGGGTCCTGTCAACCCCTGGGCTGGTGGTCCTTAGTAAGCATGGGAGCATGCGAGTAAGTAGCACTTCTCCATGGCTTCTGCATCCTTTCCCGCCTCCAGGTTCCTGGTCTGACTTCCCCGGATGATGAACTTTAGGCTGGGAAAGCCACTGAGTGTTCAGAGCTTACTCAACTGTTGTGGGAGTGAAAACAGATGGGGGAGGCCTGGATTGGGAAGTTTCAGTGCAAAGCTTGAGAGTCTCTTAAAGACTCTACCAGGGCCATTTGATATTTTGAGTTTAGAACTGCAGCTGTGGTGGCTCACACCTTTAATCCCAGCAGCGCTCAGAGGTAGAGGCAGGGGGAGAATCTCTGAGTATGAGGCCAACCTGGTTTACACAGAGAAACTCTTCTGAAAAATCAAACAAACCCAAACAAGCAAAACAAGAAAACCCTGCTGAAATGAATGAAACCTTTGCTTTTATTTTGCTGGACAATCTATAGTGGTCAGATGGGGCTGAAGAATCATCTGGGAAGAGTTTCCTCAGGGTCAGGACACAATACTCCAAGCAGGGAGTCTTGAACTCAAGCGGAACAGTTCTGATTTCTCACTTTCTGGCTTCCATTTTCCTGGCCCAGTATGTTTCCTTCCTCGTTCAGGGAGGAGTAATGTCCTGTCCTGAGAACCAGAAACAAAGAGGATTAAGAGCTTCTCATGTCCACCATTGACACGCCTGAGCTTTTGGTGCTCCCCTTTCTCCCCTTTGCTCGATATTATTCCCCACACTGGAAGGGAGCGTCGGAGAACAGCCACAACATAGCCTGGTGGCTCCAGAATAAGTTGAATGTATTCAGAGCTTCAGCCTTCAGTGACAGCTGTGACCCACATAGACAATACTTGTGGTATTGTTTCTGAAGGCATGATGGGCTTCTAGAGAGTGTGAAGGCTTGGAACTGTGTGGAAGGGCTGGAGTTCCTGGTGAGAGGATTAGAGAGGCCACAGACTCAGTTGCATTTGAAGCCCCAGGATTGAGGGATCATGGAAAGAAGGTGAGGGCTGGCACCATGCATGGCACCATGCAGCAAGGGTGGAGTCCCTTAACAGAATCCAGGAGAGGCTATTGGTAAGGAAACTAGACTGCAGTGGATCTATGATGTTACCTTGTAAATAATTGTCCCGCCTATGAGTTTAATAAAAAGCGCTGATTGGCCAAAGGCAGACAGGAAGTATGGATGGGGCTACCAGACGGAGAAAACGCTGAGAACAGGAAGAACAGAGCAGAATGCCACAGAGAAGGCAGAAGATGCAGAGGACAACTGTGCTGCTCTGAGAAAAGGTACCGAGCCTCATGGCTGAACAGGATTAGAATTATAGGTTAGATTAAGAGCAAGAGCTAGCAAGTTATATGTCTGGGCCCCAGGTCAACCAGTGTACAATTAATACAAGTGTCTGTGTGTTTCAGTGGGACTGTGGGTCTGAAAGTCCTGGCCACAAGACTAGTCTGGAAAGTCTGGGTCAGAAACCTAATACAACACAAGACATCAGGCAGTGTTCCTCCACAGCCTCTGCTTCATTTCCTGCCTCCAGGTTCCTGCCCCGACTGCCATCAGTGACTGAGTGTGACCTGATAGTTGTAAACTGAAATAAACCCTTTCCTCTCCAAGTTGTGTCTGACCATGGTGTTTTTACCCAGCAGTGGAAACCTAAATAGGATAAGGTGTGACCTACCATTTCTGTAACAGACTGACTTAGGACACCACAGGATACCTAGTTTTCTCCAAACTGAAAAGACAAACGTGCCCATCAGCTACTTCTCACATTGCCAGCATTCATATAAAATGGGAGATAATAGTGTAACAGAATCTACTTTGATACTGCCAACAGGATCAATTTTCCACTGCAACTGTGAGGATTGAACAAGATGCTGTGCTGAGTGTTGAGAGTAACTGACTTAGTTACTGCATAGTAAATGTCAGTTTCCTTTACAAGCATATCCAGTGTCTCCCAGACCCATTTGAAGCTCACTATATCTATCTATCTATCATCTCTCTATATATATTCCACCTGAGATTGCTCTTTTGTGGTAGCCAAAGGCAATTATTTAGTTCACTTAAGCACTGACGATTGTGTTTGTGTCTAAGGAGGTAAACAGGAGGCTGGCTGTTCCTTGACTCTGAGGCAATTCACTGCAGTGGTAACACAGATGAAAACTGAACACAGGTGTGGTGGGATGTGTTACATGCAGATCACAGTGGCTCATTAGAGATTACTTCCTTCTCCAGAACTGGTAAGCTCTGGTTTTGCCATTGATGGGTGTCAAGATGAAGTGTTCTATGGTCAAATCCGTGGAGAGCCACATCCATTCCTATGCTCAAGCCTTGTAGTCAGTTTCTTCCTCCTAAGCAGACAGACAGTCTCGCTTTGAGCTCAGAAGCCAAACTGTTAGGGCATGAGTCCTGGTGTTGCTGCTGCTATCAGTGTGATTTGAGGCAAATTATTCATCCTCATGCTTTCAGTGCTCCACCTTTAAAATGACCTAATAATAGGACTCTACCTCATAGGTTGTGAGGATTAAATAATCCAATCAATATACGTAAAACTGAAGCCGGAAGTTTTCCTGTCCCATCTGGACCTGAGGTCCAAATAAGTGTCTCCACCCATGGTCCACAGTCACTTATAAAATAATCACTCAGAGGCTCATATTAATTGTAAGCTGTTTGGCCTATGGCTCAGGCTCATTACTAACTAGCTCTTACACAACCCATTTCTGTTCATCTGTGTCTTGCCACGTGGCTCATGGCATACTGGTGCTTTCACAACTTGCTTTTTAGGTGGCTGGATCGTGTCTCTCAGACTCTGCCCTTCTCCTTTATCTTTGCTTGGATTTCCTGGTCATCTCCAAGCTGCCTTGCCACAGGCCAAATCAGCCTCTTTATTAACCAATGGTAATAAAGCATATTCACAGCATACAGAAAGACATCCCACATCATAAAACTAGAAAAACTGGAGTTATAGCTGCTATTAATATTAGTCTCTAAAAGGATGTAAAACAATAAATCTAGTCCTGTAGTCATTTTATTTATTTTAAACCTCCTCAGATTGTGATCAAACTCTACATTTTCCAAAATAAATAAATAAATAAATAAATAAAATAAAATAAATAAGGCCAGGTGTCCTTGCACCTGGGAGTCAGAGGCAGACAGTTCTCTGAGTTTGAGGCCAGCCTAGTCTACAGAGTTAGTTCTGGGCCAACCAAAACTACTCAGTGAGTCAGTCTCTCTCTTTCTGTCTCACATATACTAAATAAATAAAACCACAGGAATGATCATTGCCAGGCCCCTTCTGTTAAACAGTGGTTCAGTGGTTTATCATCTAGGTAAGTAAATGCATGCCAGCTGCCTTATTATATTGCCACTGAAAAGCTCTGAAGTTCTGAAGAGAGGCTTCAGATTTATGCAAATCAGGTCTGTTGTCAAGGAAGTGGAGAAAAGTAACCTTTAAGGTAACAGGGCCCAATGAATAGCGTAACTAACAGATTCTTTAAGTCAAAGTTAATGTTGCTGAGAAGGATGAGGGTCTATAAGCCAAATAAGATTTCCCATCTATTTTAAGAAACATGCCAAGCTTTTTTAGATAGAAATCAAGCCTTTTAAGGAAGGTGAGGCGAACACACCTCGTGGGCTGCGTTAAAGGAATGCTCAGCAGGTGCTGAGTCTCACCCTGAAGGTGGCTGCAGGATTGTGTGAAGTGAGGTGCTAATACTGGCTCTCTCCGGAAGGAAAGATGCTATCTTTCCCTGGGGAGTTAGATGACTATGGCACCACATGAAACAAAAAACCACAACAGCCACCCCCAGCCCAGCCTAGCTCAATATTCGGATTAAAAAAAGAGCCATCTTGTTTTCTTTCCTGGGGGCACCCTTCTAGATCTTCTTTAAGGGCCTGAAGCAGAAATTCTGAGATGAACTGCAAGTCAAGAGAGTGGTTGTTGCATCATTAAGAAGCGGGGGAGAAAAAATTTATACTCAAAGAAGAGAAAAAAACAAAAAACAAAAAACAAAGCATGTATTTCTTGGGTAAGGGGTCAGGGGAGTGTGGGATTTGGCACGACATCAGTATTGTCTATGAGGCAATCTAGGAACGGAAGTCTCAGTTTCCTTTCAAATCCTTAGCATGTGATAGGTGCCAATCACACATCCCCGTACCCTATCCGCACCCAGGCGATACCAAGTAAACAACCATCTTCTAGAGAGTTTCATAGAGAAAGCAGTAGGTGTGTTTAAAGTTCCAGCTTTAACATGTCTGGTGAGAACCAGGCAGGTCTGGGTCGGCTAAGAGACATGGATAGGGGTGGAGCCTTAGGGTGGACCGTGCCCTGGTCCTCAGATCCCCCCAGTACTGGGCCCCCTGCAGTTCCTTTTCCGACCCTCGAGCTTTCTAGGAGTTCTTATCGTAGTCGGGGGAGGGAAATACAGTTGCGCTGCGTCCTTCAGCACCGGGGCTCTGCTCGGCTGTCGGCTGGCACCATGCTCCCCCATCCCCCTGCCTTCGGTACCTCTGCTCCCGTGACGTCGGGGAACTCCCAAGCACAATTGGGGGCGAGGCAGTTAAGCCGTGTCCTTCAGGTGTCAATCCGGATCGGTGTGAAACCACAATTCCCAGAGTGCCTCGGTCCACGAGGCCAAGCCAGATAAAATGGCTCCAGAGAGTGGGACCTGCAGCTGGGAAACTAGTCGCTGGGGTCTTTACAGGATATGTTTAAATACTCCAAGCCCCACTTCTGCACCACCCCCGCTATCACCTCCAGGCTGCGAAGACCACGTCCGAAGGTGCGACCGCTCCCGGGGCATTTTGGGAATTGTAGTTCAGATGCCAAGTTGCATCGAACTACCTCTCCCAGGGTGCGCAGCGGCCGGGCGAGAGCAACGCTGTCATCCAAGTGTTTCTGTCCGGATTCCCCTCCTCTGATCCCCTTCTTGCCATCGACTTCTGTCGGTCTGCGGCTACAGCTGGTGTCCCAGAGACCGCCCCGAGCAGGGGCCGCGCGGCCCTGAGAGGCACTTCCGGTGACAGGTCACTTCCGGGTGGGTGGTCGGAGCCGACGGGCGCGCGCGCGCGGGGGAGGGGCGGCCTCGGCGCGGCGCTCGGGGATCAGCTGGCGGGCGGGCGGGCGCCTAAGCGGCCCCGGCTCTGCGGCAGCGCCGCCTCCTCCGCGTCGCAGGCCGGCGGCCGTGGCTATGTCGCGGGGCTGGTAGCTGGGCTCGGCGCCGAGCCGCCGCTAGTGGGTGTCCGGGGTCCGGGGCCCGGGGCGGGGGTCCAGGCAGGGGGCCGGTGCGGTTTCCAAGGCTTTCCTGAAGAAAATGCACGCAGCGTTTCCTGTGGATGACGGCCTTTGCTTCCCCTAGGACCCGGCAGTTGGGCTCTGGAGTGTGTTACTGATTCACCCTCTCTCTGCCTCTGTCATCGCAGGTTTAAACTTAAACGATCGCTCTTCGAGGAGGAGGAGGAGGAGGAGGAGAGGACCCGTCGCGCGATTGACAGTATATTCCTGCAGGCGCCGTCCCTCAGCCCCCACCCCACGGCCGGATCCCCGAGGCTCCGCTCCGGGCTGAAACCCGAGAAGAAATCCTTAGATCTCTTTTCTTTACAACAAATACGAACCGAGAAACCATCGGCATTTTGCCTTGGCGTTTCCTATTGGAAAGATGAAGAAGTTTTTCGACTCCAGGCGGGAGCAGGGCAGCTCTGGCCTGGGCTCAGGCTCCAGCGGAGGAGGAGGCAGCAGCTCAGGCCTGGGCAGTGGCTACATCGGAAGGGTCTTTGGCATAGGGCGGCAGCAGGTCACCGTGGACGAGGTGCTGGCGGAAGGTATGTTGGAAGCCAGTGCGCGGTGAATTAAATTCATGTGCCGATGTGGCAAGACTCTGGTTTCTAGTTGTATGGATGGGTTTTAACCAACTGACCCTCCCTTCCCCCTGCACTTTCCCAGCCAGTCATTGTCCTTGAGAGATTTAAAACTCAGACTCGGAATTGACAGGGCTTGTGTGTGGGGGGGCAGTATTGCCCAAATTGTTTACCTCATTGGCCTTTTATTTTAGTTGGGGGGTGGTGGTGGAGAAACCTCCTCTTTTGACTGAATTTTGCGGATCAGATGGGAAAACGTATGAGTGAAGTATAAATGACGTCAAATGCAGGATGGCGGGCTTGCCATTTACCTGAAACTTTAAAATCTTAAACGGAGGCAGAAGGATGGGAATGGGGAAAGATCTTAAAAAGAGAAGGGTTTCTTCTACCCAACTTTCCCATTTCTATAAGCAAGTATTCAAAGAGAATTTTTCTGGTGATGGGAATGCATTTTATTTTCGTTTGATTGGCTAGGTTTGTTTCTCCACTCAGCTGTAATCAGGCCCCCAGGATGTATCTAAGATAAAAATGGTAAGAAGTGAATGAGATTGTTTTGAACTTAGTTGCCTGGGTCTCTTTTCCCTTGTCTTCGTTTCTATTTAAGAATTACTTAAGAGTGACTCCCAATTGGAGATCCGCTGTGTCGATTCTTCTGGTGTGTGTTCATTAGTGTATCTGTCTGTGCTCATGCCCCAGGCTTCAGGGAAATCTTTTGAGTGTTCCTCTGCTAACCTTAACCTCGACCTTCATAATTATGCCAGGCTGATACTTTTCACAGCTCACTGCCTGCTAAGAGTGCTTTTTCTTTTTAATAAAAGCAGCGATTTCCTTGGCATGAAGCAATTCAAACTAATTGGATAGGGCCAGCCTACTGTTACTGTAGGTTGAGTTACAGACTGCCAGGGGTTGGTTATGGGGGAGGCCTCAGTGAAGGCAACATGGTGGTAGGGTGTAGTTTATTAGCTAGGGAAGAGAAGATGAAAGCTAAGAGGCCCCTTTGAAAAGGAGACTTTTGCAAGCTGAGGTTGAAGCAAAGATCCTTGCCTGGACCTAGGAAATGCCTGTCATGGTGAGTGTTGTAGGGTGGTGGATGGGTGAGTGGGAAGAGGGAGAAGCTGTGTTTGACTCAATTTGTGTGAGCACTGGATTCGTTGGGGCCCCGTTTCTGAGGTTAGGATTGAAGCCTGTATTAAAAGCACAGTTTTAAACAACTATCTGATAATACATTTCCTTTTGAAATTACTGCTTTTTTTCATTCTTAGTACTGTTCCAACTGGACTTAGTCTGGGCCTGAGTCACCATCGTTTCTGGACCTTTCTTTGAGGACTCTGGTGCAGGGTGGGAGATGCTTCTGTGTCTGCTGCCAGATCTGTACCTTGGAATCTAAGCTGACTCTTTTATCCTGTAGCCAAAGTCCTTGACTGCAGTGGGTGGAGTCTGAGGGAGCAGGAGGATGAGGGGCCCAGTGCTCTCTCCTCCTCTTTAAGTGGCCTGTTGGCCTCAGAGCCCAGGAGCGTTTTTTCCATCTGTGATGTGTGTCATCACGTGTTGTCCTAAGTATTGCCTGTTCTCTGAGTCTTGGAAGAGTGATGGGGAAGGGAGATTGGTCTTCGTTTTCTAGGCTGCCCTGGAATTCATCCTGAGAACTGTGCATTGTATATTATAATATTATAAAAGGTGGAATTTAGAGCTGCAACTGTGCATTCATTCATTTATTTATTCTACCAACAGTAACAGTGCCAAAGATGTGGCAGGTCCTGTTCTGGCCTCTGGGGACATGATGTTAAACTAGATGCTAGAGTTTCAGAGATGTTTTAAGAGATGGAAAATGGACAATTAGTGATATGACTAGTGTCACCATGAAAGTAAGCTAGGGTGCCATAGCTCCTGATCGTGTCCTTAGGGCCCCTCCGTGTTAGGGACCCAAGAACTGTTACGCAAGGAGCCAGTATGGTGGCAGCATAGACTGAGTGAGGCTGTGTGAGAGTCACATCTAAAACTTGCTCTGGCAAATTCTTTGGCTATGACTGAGCTTGAATTGTGTGTCTGGCTTTTGAAGTATGTGGATATGTAGGAGTCAGTATTTATGTGGCACCTACTGAGTTCAAAAACACTACCAAGTTTTGAAGGGGGTGAGGAGGCTAAACTCTAAAGTATGATGCCTACCTTTATTTTAATTAGCTAGTAAATTTCCTTGAGGTGCTGTGGATCATGCTGGCCTTGGGCATGTACCCCTGAGCTACATCCCCAGTCCTAATGCCAGTTAGGGAACTGCCAGTCAATGCAGGAAGAAAAGAAATACATTTGTTCCTATAGTGCTTATGGGCACTGATTGTATAGTCAGGCAGATTTAGGTTCAGGTTTTGGATTTGCTTTTGTTTTTAACCATTCATTCTTTACATTGGGCATGTGCAATGCATCTTGTGGAGGTCAGAGAACAACTCAGGAGTTGGTTCTTCCCTTCTGTCATGTGGATCCTGAGGATCAAACTAAGGTGTTCAGGCTTGATAGCAGATGCCTTGACTCTGAACCATCTTACCCTTTCCTGAATCTAATCTTAAAAATTATTACCATGTGTGTGTGCACATGTGCGTGCGTGTGTGTGTGTGTGTGTGTGTGTGTGTGTGTGTGTGTGTGTGTGTGTGTGTGTGTGTGTGAGAGAGAGAGAGAGAGAGAGAGAGAGAGAGAGAGAGAGAGAGAGAGAGAGATAGTGTGTAGTAGAAGTCAGAGGGCAACATTGTTATGTTAGTTCTCTCCTACCTTTACCTTCACTTTGCCAGCCTTTCATGACAAGTGTCTTTACTTGTTGAGCTATTTTGCTGGCCCTCTGGATTCTTCCCCCTCTTCCTGCTGCTGCTCCTCCTCCTCTTCCTCCTCCTTCCTCCTCCTTCCTCCTCCTTCCTCCTCCTTTCTCCTTTTTTAACAAGTTGTAAAGTTTGGGTCAAGCTATTCTACAGGAGAGCTTCTTAGAAATGAAGGTCTCACATCTCACTCTGTAGATTGTGGGTATGAGTTCCCGGGAGATTCTGTTGTAAGCTAAAGTCTGAGTTGCATTGTAGGGTGATATTGAGGATTTAGTGTGATAGTATATGTAAAGAATTTATCACTTTGAAAGTGATACATTCCATAAATGTTAGCTATTATTTAAACAGCAAAAGTGTATTTATTGCTAAAGGTGAGTGGGGAGCAGGGTGAAAACTAGCCTGGCTGGGACAGTCCAATGCAGTCTCCCCTTTTGTGTTTGGGGTGAGTCAGATGCTCTTTGCAGTGTTGTTTGGGTAGCAGTACCTCTTCCCTAGCCCCCCTTCTCTGAGTCCTCGAGGTTCTGACCTGTCCACTAGTCCTAGCCAGAGATGCTCAAGGACAATGCCAAGTGCCCCAAGCCGTGGCCTGGCAGTATAGGCTGGTGACAGTGGGAGTTTCAGGCACAGACCTGATCACCACCACATCCTATTCACAATTTCCTTTTCTCCAGTGTGGGTGTTAGTGTTTGCTTCGCAGTAAGCGACTATCAGGTGCTAGGGAAGAGGAGAACACGGGGCTGCCATCTTCAGCAGCAGTCTTGCTAGACTGTCTCTCTAGTCCCATAGACACTTGGTTGTCTGGAGGAAGGTGAGCCTCTCAGCTATGAATTAGAGGGGTATGTCTATCTCCAGTGAGGAAGCCTGGATGAGATGATACACTGTGTCTGAGTTAATAGACATGTGATGTCAAAGAAGATTTGGCTTAAGCTTCTAGAATGAGCTCATTGGGAAAATTAGAGCAGTGCTTAGAAGCAATACTTTTGTCAGACTTCTTGGCTCTATAAAGCCTTATATGTAAACCTTAAACAGTAAGTAAATATTGAATGCTTGCTATGCCCAAGGCAGCATTCCAGAACTGTATCAGTTCAGCAGAAGGTGAACTTAGCAGGCCCCACAGAAGGTTCTCACTGGCACAAAAAGAATCCAGGTCTGGGTCTGGTGAGAACTAAGACTTATCAGCAAGCTTCCCTAATTCCCCCTATCTGCAAAGCAAGGAAGGAATGCTTGAAAACTGTGTGCAACCTCTCTTCCCCAACCTCAATATATATATATCACACAGTTCTAAATGTCTTGGTAGTGCATGTGTGCATTCATCTGGTGAGCTATTTATTTGTGCTTTTCTGTGGCAGGAACTGCATTAGGTTCCAGAGTAAAGCTTGATGGGTCATAGACCAGTAAATAACAAGTAATCCTGGAATAAGTGTCCTGTTGTTCAGCAATGATGGAGAAAGGGGTGGTTTGAACAGAAATGGCAGTTACCCAGCCCTCCTAGCCAGAAGGAATGGCATGTACAAAAACGTAGACTGGTAAAATGGAAGATGACTCACAGCAATACTGACCAGTGTGATGTCACTGTTCTGGGACAAGTTTCCCTTCCAGGCTCAAGGAAAGGAAGCCAAGGGTGTGTGTGTTGGAGGTGGGATAGAATGAGATTCTTGTATGTCCCCCTCCCCATACTATCTTCAGTGATTCTGTGCTCTTTGAAGACTATGAAGCAGCTACAAGTATGTACTTGCTCCCTTACTGGGCCCAAGCCTTGTGCTATAGCACAGAAGGATGTCTCAGAAGTGTTTAAGAGGCAAGAAGTCAAGTAGAAGCAGGCAGGTTTGTGTGTGAGTGCGTGCGTGCGTGCGTATATGTGTGTGTGTGTATGTGTGTGTGTGTGTGTGTGTGTGTGTGTGTGAGAGAGAGAGAGAGAGAGAGAGAGAGAGAGAGAGAGAGAGAGAGAAAGAAGGAGAGAGAGAATGTTACTAGTCCTAGAGAAGAATGCACAGGGCAGCTAAGATGTTTGACTAAAGCAGGTGAGAAATGAAGAAATGGTTCAGGGGACCCTTGAGCACCAAGCAGAGAGGTTACATCCTCCCAAGCCCCTCCCTCCTACTTCAGATGACTTTGCCTGCTGGGAAGTCAGGGTTTTTACTGGCAATGCAGATTTTCAGGGGGTGGTTTGTGAATGGTGTCTTCCTGGTTTTAGGCATGATGACGATTATAGCTTTGCTAAATATAGCCAAATCAAGAATTCAGAAGTGAAGTCCAGAATCTGCAGTGGCTATGGTCAGAGCTCTCCTTTGGTCTTCCTGACAAAATAAAGCTTGTTTAATAATAGATGATGAAAGATCCCATGGGTTTCAAGTGGGGAGGCACCTACTGTACTTCAATAGCTAAGATGGTGAGTAGGTTAATAAACATTTAAAAAATTGAAATGTATTTTAACTTGTAGTATTTGAAAGTTAACACTTTAGAAAAAGGACTAGGACCAGCATTCGCCTCTGTATGGTACTGTTAGAACAGGTGCCTTCAGAGCCTGCTTATGGCGGCCTAGCCTGTGAAGTAACAAGCCCTCTCTGTAGTCTACTTTTCTGAGCTTAAGTTCACTGTGAACTGATTATGGTGTGACCTGAGGTTGGAGCTTGTGGACCCGCTGTTCATCCACTGAGTGTTGCTGAGCAGATGCTCTGTGTGCCAGGTGTCTGCCTTCAGGAACTCACAGTAACTATGATCTGAGACATGGGAGAAATCACTGTACCTGTTGAAATGGAGCCTGCAAAAGGGCGGAGGCCTCAGGCCTGGCAGAGTAGTTATCTTATGTGGGGTATGTAAGTAGCCAGAAAGCCAAACAGTTACAATTAAGGTATGTCTTAAAAAATGAGAACTTACTGCCAGATGGACAAGATGAGGAAAACATTCTAGGCAGGGGATATCACGGCCAAAGCTGTACGTCTTGAAAATTGAGGTAGTAATCTAGGCATAGATTGTGACCTATGCCTGTTCACTAAAGTAGCTTTAACTGGAGTTAGATGTTTAAATTATCCCAAATTAAACAAAATAACAATTTACACTTCAGACACACTAGCTAAATTCTACTTGCTGAAAAGCCACCTGTGACTAGTACTTACAGTTTTAGACAGACCAGTAAGCCTAGTTTCTCTTTACACCTGTTGGGTGGTGTAGGTGTAGGTCTACAGTCTCTAAAGCTGTGGAGAGAATAGCACTATTCCATTAGCAGCATGCCAGTCCTTCATCTGTGTTTCTTGTGTGTAAGCCATGCTCATACTCTGTTATCATTCGCTAATATCTGAAAGTATAGTGTATACTTAAGGTGAGATTCATCATCAGTGCAGCGTTTACAAATCCAGCTTTTAAATGATGGCAAGGTTTTGGTGAGCCTGTTTAACAAGCTATGGTTGGTCCACTTTTGTCATGTATCTGGTGATGAGTCCCCCAGAGAGAGGTGACAGCAGCACCTCTGTGCCCCTCATACTCATGCATGCTTGCGCTGCCCTTAATCTACAGGTTCTCTCCAGAAATCGTGTTAGACCTCTCTGTTTTATGAGGGCTATTAATTCTTAAAACAACATGATTAGTAAGTCCACTTAAGCAACCCACATGAAGCATAGTATCTTGCGTATACTATCGTGGAAAGCTCCCACCACTAGCCTTTTGGTGTGAGATATTGGCGTGAATGGGAACACTGGTTTCAGGCATTAGTCATTACATATTAGTAAAGATAAAAATCTTTGTTTCCTTTTTGATTTAGACAGTCTTACAGTCAGGGCTGCCTGTGAGCTTGTTAAGTCATCCCGCTCACTTTCTCAGATCTGGGATCAAAGAGAGTTGTACTAACAGGCCCAGGGCTTTTTGTTAATTTTTCTTTCATTTTGGATTGAGGTAAAAGCACACCTTGTAGGCTGGGCATTGTCTCACATTTTTAAGCTCAGTACTGGGAGGCAGAGACAGGCAGATCACTGTGAGTTTTAGGTCAGCCTGGTCAACGTAATGAGTTGTAGACAGTCAGAACTACATAATGAGACCCTGTCTCAATAAACAACAATTTTTTAGAGTATACCTAGCATATTTTGCCACATAACTGTGTGAGTGCACAGTAGGGTGGTGTTTGCTGCCTTCATAGATTGTAGCATCACACCATCTTCCTTCTTCATGTTTTTCATCTTATCTCCCTTTCTTACCCTACTCTCTGCCAGCCACCACTCCACTTTCTGTATTACTTTTAACAAATACTTTAAGTACTTCTAGTGAAATCATAGACTGTTGGCCTTTGTGTGACTGGCTTATTCTAATGTCTTTGAGGTTCATCCATGTCATAGCTTATTTATTTTTAAGACTCAGTGTAATTCTGTTGTGTGTACATTTTACATTTGTTTATTTGTTTATTGATGGGCTGGTGAATTGCTTCCACTTTTTAGCTATAGTGAATAGTATTATGAACATGGATGCATTAAATTATTTTGGGGTATACCCATAGAACTGTTGGATCATATAAGAGTACTTTTAAAATATTTTTTTATTTTAGCATGGGGCTGTGCATGCATCCCAAGGCCAACAAGCAAGAGCTTTTCCTTTTCATGCGGAAACTGAGCTCAGGTTTTCAAGCTTGGTGGCCAGTATCTTTATCCGCTGGACCTTCTGTGATTCTTTTATCAACTCTCTGAGGTATTCTTATGCAGTGTTCTGTGTCCTGTCAGCCTTACATGCTGTCAGCAGTGCACAAAGGTATTACTTACTCCTTTGGTAGTTTTACCTTAAATATTTATTTTTATTTGATGGATGTGCATGTGTGTGTTTGAACTAGTGTCTTGTGTGAGGTACCCTTGAAAGCCAGAAGAGTGCTCTAGCGCCCTTGGAGCTATAGCTATTAGGCAGTTGTGAGCTGTCTGACATGGTGCTGGGAACTCCCTGTCCTCTGCAGAGGCAAGCATCTCTCCAGTCCCAGCCTTTTCCTTTTTCAGTTGAAGTCTCTTCTAGCACAGGCTGAGCATAACCTTCACTCCTAATTCCGTTTCCTCAACTCCCACATGCTTAGTTTACAGGCACTTGTCACCCCACCTGGTTAATTATTATGATTTTCATTTTTTTTTTGTTTACTTACTTAGTTTTTTGAGATAGGGTTTCACATGTGGCTCTTCTTGGCCAGGAACTCACTATATAGAACAGGCTTGCCTCAAATTTACAGGTGGACTCTGCTTATCTCTGCCTCCCAGAGCTGGAATTAAAGGCATGCACCACTGTTTCCAGCTGTATTATTGTTATTAGACACAGGGTAGTCCAAGTTGACATTGAACTTTGCCTAATCTCTGGAGTTGGGAGCACAGGCCTGTGCCACCAAGCCTGGCTTTATTATCCTTTTCAAAGGTAGCTGGCTTAATGGGTGTTAAATAGTGTCTCATCATAGTTTTGCTTTGCATTTCCCAAATGATGAGTGATATTGAGCATTTTCATGTGCTTTTATTTTTTGTGTATCTTTTTGAAGAAATGTCTACTTAAGTCCTTTGCTTATTTTTGAATCAATTGTTTACTTGTTGAGTCTTAGAAATCTCTGCATTCTGGAGAGTAATCTTTTCAAGAGGAGGATTTGCAAATATTTTATGTAGTTTTGGGTCGCCATTTCTTGGAAATCTTATTTTCTATGATGAAAATAAATGTAAGTAAAGATCTACTTTTCCTTTCTGTACCTCAGTGGGTTGTCTTGGATGCACTGTTTGAAGGGCATTGTTCTTCAGGGGAGGGAAAGTGTTTTTTTTCCACTTTGAGAGAAAAAACTAGAGCATATCAAACTTACTGAAATTGAGGTGTTACCTAAAACAAGGTTCCTCAAAGGATGGATTTCAGTAAAAGACTTGGACAAGCAGTCTTTATAATGTTTCTGTGATCACTGATCTCTCTCCTTCAAGCCTTCAGAACTTGGAGACAATGCACCTCACTCAGTACTGCAGTGGATAGTGTTTTGTGGCATAGTCTCTTGTTTCTTGGATGTTAAGTCATGTTTCTATTTGGAAGGCATACTGGAGTTCTGACCAAGACTCTCCTCGGTG
Source organism: Phyllotis vaccarum (assembly GCA_033318265.1). Taxonomy (NCBI): domain Eukaryota; kingdom Metazoa; phylum Chordata; class Mammalia; order Rodentia; family Cricetidae; genus Phyllotis; species Phyllotis vaccarum. The sequence continues at coordinate 65,256,942 of JARWLC010000014.1, read as the reverse complement.
CAGACTGCCAGCTTTTTCTATGTTTCCTCACCGGGAAGAATGGCCAGGAAGGCTTTCTGACACCTCTTTAAAGGGCCCTTATTTCTGAGGGCCTTTCTCTCAAGAGTCATCAGTTTTCTGTGTCTCCATCCTGGTGCCTGGAACCCAGCATACACACTTTGGAGGAACACATTCGAACCACAGAATTGAGAAGAGAAGATTCGGTAAATCTGTGTTAGTGTTAGGATACTATTACTACTGACTTCAGCAAGGACCTACCAAGTTATCTTACTTTCTTGGGATTACTGATTTAATCCTGTAAGAGCTTAGTTTATGTAGAGCATTAAGAGATTTAAAAGAATAAGAAAAATTGCTGGTTTATTGATTCTAAAAAAGTGAATTTTTAAAAGTACACCTTTGTCTGAAGACACATTCACGTTGTGTATTCTGAGCCACACTGGTCACCACATCATGTTGTGCTACCTTGGTAGTAGCGAGATTATGGGCCAGGTAATTTTTTTGTTGAGGGTAGAGTGGTCTTGTATATTTTGGGGTTTTCTACTGGAGAGTGAAACAGGGCTTCATGAGTCCTAGGCAAGTACTGTATAATGGAGCTATATATCCTACAAGATGACAGAAATACACGTTCCTGTCCAATTGGTGCAGACAGGAGTCTTTCTGGATTAGGTCTCTACACTGCTAAAGGGCAAGTTGGAGAGATGAAAGGAAGTTGAAAGTAATTTAGAGTTTGGGGCCAGGCAATGGATCAGCAGATAAGTATGTTCTCTGATAACCCTGACAGTGAGTTCAATCCCCAGACTCATATCATGGAAGGAGATAACAGACTTGTGTAGATTGTCCTCTGACCTCCACATGTGGTTGGTCAGTCTGCCATACACGCACATATACACAGAAAATAATAATGTAATTTAAAAGTATTTTAAGAACCTTGGAGATTCCTGTGAGGTCAGTGTGGTTGAACCAACTTGAGGTGTCATTCTTCCTTAGGTTGAATTCACATTGGCAGACAGACAATGGATGGCAATATCAACTGAAGCATCTTAGAAAGCAGTCCACTGCTGTGCTATTTGCGTGGTGCCTGTGTACAAGGTTGTTGATAGCTATTGCATTAGGACTGTTAGTGTGAAGGAAAGAACTGTCTTCTGGTACTCTGTGAGTATGAGGTGTAGGTACTAGAACCTCTGAGGACAGGGAGAAGATAGAAATCAGATGCTGTGGACTGTGCAGGTAGAGCTGGCTGTTCTCTAGCTCTTGCCAACTTGACTCTTTCTCTGCTTGGCTAATCTGACCAGCGCCAGAGTGTTGCTTCTATCACAAGTCTTTAAACTTGTTTAGTTTCCTTGGGTGTAACCTAACCCTGTTCCTCAGGCCTGCGTCCTGTTCTCCTTAGCATTCTAGAAACTGTGATGTGGGGCCGCCTTGATGGGGCTGTACTGAAAGAGATGATTCTTTTAGGCCTTTTGACTGTGGAAAATTCTTGGCTTGGCTCGAGAGTATATGTAGCTCAGCAGTGGTTGAGAAAACTTGATTTCTGATGTTCTGTGCTCCCCAGTCCTGCTGGAGTAGAGGGGTGCCTCTAGATTTTTCTATTGTACCTTCTTTGGTAGTACTATGGGGACTAGGGTTACAAACAAGGACACTAGAGGTAGGCAGCTCTTAGCTTGACAGACCTGTTCCTAAAATCCTCTTTCCTCACTCTTAAAATGCAAAAGCTTGGTTTTTGTGTTATTGGCTGGAAGGATATATACAGAGTACTTTGCATATCAGCCTCTGATAAAGTTAGTTCTTAATGTTTGGGTGTATAATGTTTGTTTTACTGTGTTGATATAACCTGGCCAAGCTGGGTGAGGAAAGGGAGGAGAGGGGAACATTGGGACTTGATTCCCTCTCTTGACAGCCATCTTTGCACGACGGTGCGCACGACGGTGCGCTGGACCGCGCTCTGCCATGCCTACGGCCGTGTTTCCCTGTTCCATGAATGTAACTAGAGCTTGGATTCTGTCTTGTGTGGCTGGGGAGATAATGGCGTTAATAACAGTGAAGAGGGGCTGATTGCTTTTGCAGAGAATGGGGTTCAGTTCCTAGCACTCACCTGCCCAGACTGACCCCCATATATATGTATACATATATATATATGTATCTATATATTCACTTGTAATTCCTCTGGAAAGAAGACAGATGATGAATCATGGATTTTGTTGTTGCAATTGGTTAAAAAATAATAAAAATCATTTAAAAAAGTAAAAATATTGTTCTAAGGGAAGACAGTGACTTTTCTTTGGGATGTTTTGCGTTTGCTCTGAGACACTATCTTCAGCCTGATCTGTAATTCACTTGTAGCCCCAGTTGCCCCTGAACTCAGGCCAGTCCCTCTGCCTCAGTTTCCTAAGCTCTGGGATTACAAAAGTGAGCCATTATAACTGACTTTTAGCAGGAAGGCCAAGAGAACTCCAGTGTGGATGAGTTTAGGATGCTGCCAGAGGACTGGTCTGTGTTAGGAAAGAGCTTGGGTGTTACTTCAGACAACCACAGGACAGGATGGAAGGAAAATGGGATAGAGCCTTTCGCTGAGTCTGGCTGCAGAGTGAGCATCTCTCATCTCTCAACTTTTCAGACGGCAGACTCCCTGGGGTCAGCGTTGGACAGATGAAGGAAGAACATAACAACTAGGAGGCCCAACGCCTCTGGCCTGCAGACCCCTGACCTAGCTCTGCAGCTGCCTGCCTACCTGCCTGCCTGCCTGAATTTTTCTAGCTCAGGCTAGTTTCAAACTCGCAGCCCTTCTGTCTCAGAAATCATTGTTAGCTTTTTTTGGAGACAAGGTGTCATTGGATAGTACTAGTCCTAACTAGCCTGGAATTCTCTATGTAGACCAGGCTGGCCTCAAATTCAGTGATCTATCTACCTCTGCATCCTGAGCACTGAGATTAAAGGTGTGCTGTTCCTCTTTCTCTTTTTTGAGCATGTTGTATTGTTTCCTCTCAGTCACAGGCTTGACTGGCCCTCTGCATGGGGCACTTTTCCTCCTCACTGCAGTGTCACCTCAGAATGGCCTTCCTGGACACACACGCTGACGCTTGTGTCTCCTCTGTATCAGCTAACGTTCTTGCTTTTTATTTATCTCCTCCCATTAGAATTTCAGATGCTGAAGCAGGCATCTGGCTTGTTTACTGCTGTGTCTCTTGTGCCTGCTGTAGAGTCTGATGCATTTGCAAGCTCAGTGAGAGCCAGCGCAGGGGATGGGTAAAGCATGTGAAGGAAGCAGTCAGGAGAGGAAGCGGGAGGGAGGGCTGGCAGATGAGGTCTGGATTGGGATGACTGTGTATCCCTGAGATTTAGCCTGAGTGTCTAAGCTGTAGAGAGAGAGGCAGGCTGAGTATGCGAGGAGCACAGACGCACTTCACAATGGAGTTTTATTATTGTTATTGCTTAATAATAATTTATTAATCAGAAAGGAAGGAGCAGACGGAGGGAGGGCAGAAGGAAACATTCAACTTTATAAACAAAATGACATGCATGTATTTGCAAACTTTCTAGAGGCTAGTTTGTAATTTGTGTTGATTTGTAAATATTTTGATTGAGCTGTTTTATTTTTAAAGATACATTTTACTTTTTAATTATGTGTGTGTGTTTGCACACACACTTAGCATTTGGGTCAGGTTTTCCTGGGCCTTCAGCGTTTATGGGCATTTTAGTTTTTGGGCAAGCTTTTTGTGAAGTAGGTCACATATTCCTGTTTCTAGAGTATGTGCCAGAGAGGCAGCATGTTGTAGGTGGGAAGTGCTTTTTACCGAGCCTGTCTAGCAACACCTGTGCCCTGTGCTTCAGGAAGACTGCATCCTGACTCCACGTTCCTGTGCATGTAGTGCAGTTATATGAGTGCAAAGTTAGTGCCCAGCTCTAACACCGGATAACTGTTGATTCTCAAGCACACACCATTACTAGAATGCTATTGCTCTGCCTTAGAGCTTGATGTAAGACAGTTTGCTCCTGGGTGAAATGGCTCTGTGTTACTGTTCTTTTTGAAGTTTGTACTGTTTTCTGGTTTGGTTCTTTTGAGACTCTAAACTGTTACTTTATGATGTTGCTGTGTGCCGTTCTCAACTAACAACAGTCCTTAACTCACTGCTTTTAGTATGCTGTGGACTTTAGACACTGGGTAACTAAGCTTTTTAGAGTTCTGAGCTACGAGAAGGACTTGACGATGATTTGTGGGTCTGGATTGCAATTAAAGAACATGTACAGAGGAAAGTGCGTGATGTGGAGAACCCTCGTGTCTCCTCTCCTTACGGAGTAAAGCAGTGCAGGCACTGTTACAGGGCTGTCTCAGTCATTTCCCCCCACCTCTCTTTTCTATAGCAGCGGGCTTTGTACATGTACAATATCCCCAGCTACTCCTCACTCAGTTTCTATTTGTTAAAGCAACAGCTCTCATCTAGTGTTGGGTGTCTGGTACTGTCTCATCTAGGGACTTTCAAATGGTGTTTGGAAGGCTTTTAGAACAAAGTGGATGTTCGTGTCAAGTGTAGTCTTTGAGCTGAGTGTGGTAGTGCACATCTGCACTCCAAGCATGTGGATGGCCAAGGCAGAGGGTCGTGAGCTTGAGGCGAATTCAAGCCACATAGAGGATTTGTCTAAAAAACAAACAAATCTTTGGTTAATATAGAAGAAAGCAACCAAGAAGTCTTAAACTTTTCTTTTGGTGTACAATTTAATCCTTAATAATAGTAGAATGAGTAAATATATAGCCAGGCAAGGAGAAGAGCTGTTAGTCATGGTCTTTAGACTGCCGTCTGCTGTGTCCCCTGGTGAGCAGTGTCTTCTGAGTCTGTTGATTGCTGTGTTGCATGGACTTAACTGATCTCCTATTCTTAGACATTTAGATTATTTTATAGTTACTATCAAATAGCTCTAGGACTTTCTTTAGCTTTTATTATTATTATTTTCTTAAGATAAAGTCTTGGCTGTCTAATCACAGGCAGGCCTTGAACGCACTACTGTGCCCTAGTTTCCAGAGTACTTGGATTAATTATGTAGGTATGTACCTCCACCCCTGGTGGGAATCTTTTCTCAGTTTTTATTATTAGTTTATTGTTTGTGCACGTGTGCTTGTGTGTACATACTACAGCGCATGTGGAATTCAAAGAACAACTTAAGAGACGTGGTTCTCTCCTACCTTTCTGTGGGTCATTGGGCTTGAACTCTGGTTTTGCCAGCAAGTGTCTTAGTGGCTGGGCCGGGAGTTTATTCTTATAAGGCTTTGAGCATTTGCTCTGTTTCTTCCTTAGAATAACTTTTTGAATGTTAAGTGGCTGCTCTCAAAGATGGGAATATTTTAGTTTTGATGTGAACTACAAGCCTTTCTCCAGGAAGGCTGACCTGTATGTAGACACCTGTACTTCCTGCCTTTTCCCTCCACACTTGTCTGTCTTTGTCGTTTGCTTCTTTGTTGAAATTCGTGTGATCTTTATTCCCATTCTTGTGAGAATGTTTATCCCTTACCAATTGATAGGAATTATTTCCATGTGTAAATAATTGATTCTGGGCTGGATGCATGGCAGGTTGTTATTTCCGTTTTCCTTAATGATGGGAGGCCCAAGGGAAGGCAGGGCCTAGCTTACTGAGAGCTGTGGTCTGGAGGCCGACTCTGACAATACTGGAAGCCATTCTGAGGGAGTGTGTGGGGGAAGCCCCTTCAGAAAGGTGCTGTTCTGGGCTGGATGGTCAGAGTGCTAACAGGAAGAGTGTCCGTGAGAACATTTTGGAGTTGTAACTCAGGACTTGATTGGTTAGAGAGTGAGGGGAGCCATTTCATGTCTCTAGTTAATTCAGGTGACACTGCTGAGGAGTCATGGAGAAAAGAACAAGGCTTTGAGTTGTAATTAGTTTATGGCATGTTTGGGGTTGTCACTCACAAACCACCCTAAGCCTTGTAGCCTAGATCTACAGGTTTTTTCTCCTCCTACCCTCCCTCCCTCCCCCTTTTTTTGTGTTGTTTTTAGTGGTGGTTCAGATTTTTAATTTTTTTATTTAATATTTTATGTATACGTGCCCTGCATGCATACCTGCATACCAGAAGAGGGCATCTTATCCTATTATAGATGGTTTTGAGCCTATGGTTGCTAGGAATTGAACTCAGGACCTCTGGAAGAGTAGCCAGTGCTCTTAACCTCAGAGCCATCTCTCTCTCCAATCCCCCACCCCCCAATTCTTTTTTTTCTTTTTTCTTTTGGAAACAGGGTCTCACTACATAGTCCACACCAGTCATGAACTCACATAGGATGAAGCCATGCCCCAGCACACCCAGCTTCAACTGTAGTTTATTATTTCTCAGGTTGACTGACTGCCCAGTAGGACTTTTGCTCCTACTGTTTTGTTTGTTTGTTTGTTTGTTTGTTTTGTTTTTTGTTGTTTTTTTCCCCTCATTACTCATGGTAGCTGTTAAAATTGTCTTTGCTTTGACCACCCCATCCTAATGTAGACCTGAATTCAGAACATCCCACTTGTAGATCAGACTGTCCTCAAAATCAGAGACCCACCCAATCCTACCTCCCAGATGCAGGGTTTAAAGATGTATGCCACCCAGCCTGATGACTTTTTACTTTTTTGAAGTGGGCTAAGGGCTTTGAGTAAATCAGTTTTAGGGAAGAAAATTTAGGAAAGTTAAACATCATGGCATTGATTTGTTCGAAGCTGTCCATGATATATAGTTTGAAAACACACACTAGTCAAGAGTCAGAAGAGCAGTGAGCAGAGCATGAAGTTTAAGTAGAATGGCATTTAAAATTTATCAGGAAGCTGGCAGTCGTGACACAGGCCTTTAATCCTAGCACTGGGAGGCAGAGGCAGGGAGACCTCTTCAATTCCAGGTCAGTCTGGTCTCCAGAAAGGGCAAGCACCACTACAGTCAGGGTAACAGAGAAACCCTATGCTGGAAACCAGAGACATACTCTAACAAGGCCACACCTCCTAATAGTGCGACTCCCTGGTGACCCAGCATTTTAAATCTATGAGTCTATGGAACCATTCTTACTCAAACCACCACAGGCATATACTCCCAAACCTGGCTTCCTGGTGAATTTTTATCATAAAATTTATTTTTTATTATGTGTGTATTTGGATGTACATGTCACAGTGTACATGCGAGGGTCAGAGATAGCTGTCAGAAGTCAGTTATCTTCTTCCTTGTGGGTCGGGGATGAGCAGAGGCTGTCAGGTTTGGCTACAGGTGAGTTATCCTGATTGGTTACCTTTTAAATTGTAGAACCAGTACCTCTCTACAGACCTCATTTGGGTCCTTCTATCTGTAATCCAGGAGTGGGTTGATTGATTGATTAGTCAAAATAGACAGAATAGAAGGGTCAGTGTGTAGAGAACTGGATGATTCTGAACCAGGCCAAGGTAAAAATATGGAGATTGGAAAGTTTAGATTTGGTAGGATTTGTATTGACAAGGTCTAAGGTGTGCCCATGATACATGTGGCGGAAAGCACCAAAGGTCATTGTTGTGAAAACATTAGGAAATTATGCTGCAGCATAGGAACAAATAGCCCTTATGGATTCAAAACCACTCAGGGCAGTGATGATTTGTGAGATGGAAGTGAGGATGCCAAAGGCATTAGTAAGTGTTGGCTAATGAGTCAGAGGGTAGAGGCCAGAGAAGCCAGGTCCCATGAACTCAAAGGACAGGGATCTTATAGAAGGTTGAGGAGAGTGATGGCTGAATTAATAAGGAGAGCATGGAAAATTCACTCTTGTCCTGAAGTGTGGCATTGATCCGAGTGAACTTTCTGTCCTGGGTTATTGGAGCATGTCAGAGGTGACCTCCTGTCCTGAGGTGCTGAGGGGTTTCAGAGGTGACCTGTCCTAAGGTGCTTCTGTACTAAGGTTCAGGGGGTATGAAAAGAGGAAAGCTCCTGTCTTGAGGCCGGAGGAGATGGGTGATTTATTTTTTGGCTTATCAGAAAGCTCAGTTGGTTGTTTTTTATTAGAAGAAATTCATTTTTTCCTTCTGCCTTTTTTTTGTCGTAGCTCTGGCTAGCCTGTAACACACTATGTAGATGAGGCTGGTCTCCAACTCACAGAGATGCTGCCTGCTTCTGTCTCTTTAGTGTTGGGATTAAAGACATGTGCCACCATGCCTGGCTTGCCAACTTGTTTATTTTTTTCTTGGTGTTTGGGTTTGAAAAGATTTGGGGGGCTGGGGAGGTGACTAAATTGGCATAAAGGCTTGAGTTTGGATCCCCAAGACACATGTTAAAAGCCAGGTGTGGTAGACTGTGCCTGTAATCCCAACACTAGGGAGTGTGGGGATACTTTCAAATATAATAAAAAGATTGGAGATGTCAGAGGGATGTACCCACAGTCAGTCTAGGAGGATCAGACAGTGGTAACTCACACCTTTAATCCCAGCACAGGGAGTATCCTGGGGAGTGGTGACCTATCCTTAATCCAATCTGAGTTTGAGGTCATTTTAGTTTATAGGAGTTCTAGGCTCCCAGGCAGGCAGTGGTGGTGCTAGGCCTTAACTGAGGGAAGAGAGTATTTAAGGCAGACATAGAAAGACACAAGCAGGCAGAAGAAGCTATAGCTCACACTGTTAGTCCCAGCACTTGGGAAGCAGAGGCAAGAGAATCTCTGTGAGTTCAAAGGCAGCCTGGTCTTCAAAGCAAGTTCCAGGACAGCCAGGACTGTCTGGGAAAGAAAAAAAAAAAAAGAAACAGTTGGAGATATCAGAGGACAGATCTACCTCCTCTAGTCTTTGTTTTTTTGTTAACAGGGTTTCTCTCTCCCAGAAACTTTCAGTGTCTCATTTCAGCCCTTTGTCTTGTTTGGGGTGATGGTCTGGAGTTTGTTATTGAGTTGGGGGATGAAGGCCTAAACACAGGGAAGCTCTGGTTGGTTTATTTGTGGGATGGGTAGGTTTGCTTTTTCCTTGATCTGTACCTTAAAGACATGTTTCTATTTCATAAGCGCTGATGGAACCATGGCACCATGCTCTTGGGACGCAGTGAGGATACTGGGCCATCTGTGACTGCCAGGCAGAGGAAGCAGGAAGCACAATGTTCAGGGCACCCGTGGGTGGTTTGGGGGAGTTTGGGATTAGAAGAAAGGACTTTTGTAACCAAGTGCCAGAGGTTTACACAGATGGGTCATTTGTGGCCCATAGGGTTGGCAGGAAGCAGTGAGTCATGCTGGCAGATTGACAAGGGGTTGAAAAAGAAGAAATTCTTAGTAATTGCTAGGAACTCTTTTTCTGTTTAGAACAGAGGGTCTCAATAAGAGGGCTCTTTTGCTCTCAGGGACATTTGGCGATGTGTAGAGATGTTTTTTGTTGTCACAAATTGGGGTGAGGGGGTGTGGAGTGTGTATTGCCAACATAAAATGGGCAGGGGCCAGAGCCACTTCTAAATATCCTGAGTACCCAGGTCTGCCCCCGTAAGGGAGTATGTAGCTCAGAGGCAGCTATGCCTGGCCCTTGACTCCACTAACCCTACCCTAATGATTACTTAGGTTGTTAGTGAAATGATCACAGATGCAAAGCATACTTTGAATTTCATGGGTAATGGCAAAGTTTATGACTCTTAAAAATTGAAGCTGGGCATGGCGGATAGCATATACCTGTAATCCTAGCATTTGGAAGGCAGAAAGGCAATTAATTAAGGGAGGCCCAGATGTATGAGACACTTCCTCAAAAAGAAAGAAAGAGACAAAGCTGGACTATGACTCACTCATAGCAATTCAGGTTGGAGACACTAGATCTGGAATTTGAGGCTAGTGTGGCCATATAGCAAGATTCTGCCTCACCTTTCAACACTCCTTCCCCAAAGAAAGAAAAGAAACTCAAGACAAAACTCATACAGTTAGCTGTCTTAAAGCCAGCAATTCAGTGGTGTTTAGAACGCTAACAGCTGCTACCTTGACCCAGTTCTGTAAACTTTGTTGTTTTTTGATAATAGCATGCTACTAGATATGAAGTAATATCTCTATTTACCTATTTAATTTCAGTTTTTGAACTAAGTGTCATGTAGCCCAGGCTGCCCTTAAACTATTAATCTTCCATGTTTTTGCTTGGCAAGTGCTTTGATTGAGATATATAGCACCATACTGCATCATATTTTTCTTTAACTTAAATATTACTTTATTTATTTGTGTGTATGTGCCTGTATGTATATGTATCTTTGTAAGCGTATGTGCATGTATGTGTATGTGTGTGTGTGTGTACGTGTGTGTACGTGTGTGTGTGTGTGTGCACGTGCGTGCGTGTGTGCACATGGAGGGGGTGTTGGATCCTTCAGAGTTAAAGGTGTTTGCAGAATGCATGTCCAGTGCTGGATAGTGGACATGCTTTGATGATTTGATTGATGATATTTACTTTCCTTATAGGTTAATATAGGTCTCTTCATATAAGAACAGACTCAGAGTTTAAAAGAAATGGGGGTGGGTGAGAGAGACAAACAAGACTCTGGAGGGAAAGTAGGCCAGTGTGGTTGCTTTCATCCCTGCCAGGTATGTGGTCCCCTAGAGACCCTCTGTTTCAGGTTCCCATGGAAACTCTGGTTGATTTCTTAAAAGACCCTCTGCTGTCTACTTTCTTCATCCTTGCCTATATAGAGGAGATAATGGAAGGGAAATCATACACCTTGCCGCCCCCCCCCCTCTTCTGTGTTTCCTGCAAGACTCTGAGTTTGTGTGGGATGAGGTGTGGGTACCTAGAAGAACTGCAGTGTTTAGTCTTTGGAGACTTCTCTGAGTCCTTGAGAGGTAGACTGTGCTGAGGTCAGGGTCTCACTGAAAGCACCCAAATCATGAAATAAATGTCTTTAGAAGACAGTGGGAGTGAAGATTTCCCTGGAGGAAGTTTGTTTGAGACAGGGTCTTCGTAGTCTTGGCTGGCCTGGAACTCACAGAGATCAGCTTGTTTCAGCCTCCCAGGTGCTGGGGCTAACGGCATACATCACCGTGTCCAGCAACAAGGAAGAACATGTGCAGAGAGGAGGGAGGAGAGGTTTTCTTTGTGATTGGGGTCCTGTCGGTTTTATTTTCTCATCACTCTGGAGGCCAGAAGCCAAGTCAAGGTGCTGACAGGCTGTGTTCTCAAAGGCTGGAGAACTGCCCTTGCCTTTCCCTACTCCTGATTGACTCATGAGTTCCTTGGGTTGGGGCTATGTCACCCTTTCTTTGCTTCCTATTTCTCTTCTCTGTTTCTTTCTGGCTGTTTCTTTTCAGGATGTTTATTAGATATAGGGTCTGCTTGCATGACCTCATCTTGAACTTGTCTCTGTTAAGGTTTTATTGCTTTGAAAAAAATAACATTATCAAGAGCAACTTTGGGAGGAGATGGTTTATTTCATCTTACTGTTCAACATCGCAATTTATTGTTGAAGGAACTCAGGGCAGGAACTGAAGCAGAGGCTGTGGAGAGGTGCTGCTTACTGGCTTGTTCCTCATGGCTTGCTCGGCCTGCCCTCTTATACAACTCAGGATCATCTGCTCAGGGTTGGCACCACCACAGGGGGATGGGCCCACTCACATCAATTATTAATCAAAAAAAAAAAAAAAAAAAAAAAAAAAAGCTTGACAGAGCATAGTAGTGGCCCATGTCTATAGTAAGAGGTTTCTGTCCTGGACTTTCCCGCCTAGCCTCAAGGTTTAGACCCGCAGACAGGCAGACCCACAGAGACACACAGATGCTTACAATAGTTTTAGGCTGATTGACCTAAGGCCCAGGCATATAACTTGCTAACTCTTTACCCTTAAGCTAACCCATGACTCTTATCCTGTTCAGCCATGGGGCTTGGTACCTTTTCTCAGAGCAGCATGGTTGACCTCTGCTTCTTCCGGCTTCTCTGGCAATCTGGAGTCTCTGAGGCATCTCTGCTCTGTTCTTCCAGTTCTCAGAGTTTTCTTAGTTTGTTAGCCCCTCCCCCTCCCCCAACACTTCCTGTCTGCCTTTGGCCAATCAGTTATTTAAGGTGTAACATCATAACTCCACTGCACATGTTAGTGGTAGGTTTCCAGTTCCCACATTATTTACAGGACCCAGGTCCTGTCACTGCACTCAATCCTTTTGTGAACCTTTTGCTCTCCTGTTTCTCCTGCCCTTGCTTGTATATATGGGTTCCATGTTCTTTGCAGTGCTCTGCTTCCCTATGGCCTTTTCTCCTCCCCATTCATTAAGGACAGTAAATGAAACAAAAGCATTCGTTTTGATAATTTTGAAGACTGGTTAAGTAAATTCTTTGTTGTTTCCCCTCTGAGCTAAGTTTGCCAACAGTGGTGCTCACAGAATTTCTAGTACTACATGTATTGGGTGTTTCTCCTTGCCAGCAACCAATTTTCCAACTCTGGTTGCTGGTGTCCTTCCTATCTGGGCTGTATCTGTAGTAAGCTTCAGGGTCTGTGCCTACTTCACACTACACACATGCAAGTCTCAGGCTTTATGCTTCTCCCACTACCTGGCTGTAAGTTAGGGGTTCCCACAACTCCTTTCTCATGTCCAGCAATTTAACACGCAGAAAAGTGCCCCGGCCCTCGGATAAAGTCAACGGAGACCCTGGAGGGGGGAGTGAGAATGAGGGGGAGGACAAGAGATCTGGTCAAGCCCCGGTTATTAAGGGGATGAACTGAGTATATATAGGGTGAAGGGGCTGGTTATCACTCTTGCTGCTAACCTCGAAAGGAAAAGAGAGTTGCAGCTGGAGAAGGAGAAGGCAGTTGAGATTATGAGAACGATAAGTGGAGGAGCAAGGACACACAGTAAACAAGGTGTAAACAAGACCTGCCACCAGCCTGATCCTGTAATTGCCAGTGAATCATGAGATGTGACCTTGGGTCAGAGTTAGGCAGAGCTTTGCTCTCCACAGAAAAGCATTTTATTTTAATTTCCTGGTCTTTATAAAAGATATAAATGAACATTCAAAGAAAGAAGTACACAAGGCATTGATGGAAAAGGCTTGAAACTTCTGTGTCCTTTCTGGGCACAGTGTTCCAAGTACAGGGTTTCCTGACTAAAAACCAGGAAAAATTAATTTTCTTTCTTTATGTGTGTGTTTTGACTATTTGTGTGTCAGTGCACCACGTGTGCCTGGTGTCCTGGGAGGCCAGTCAGATCACCTGGAAATGAAGTTACAGATGTGGGTGGCTGGAAATCAAACCTGGATGCTCTGGAAGAGCAGCCAATTTCTTAACTGCTGAAGAGCTTTTTATGTAAGATCAGTATTCAAATGAAATATTTATTTACTGATGATAAATCATAGAGAATTTTATATTAAAGCTTTTTTTGGTTTATATTTAAGATAAAAACAAGTTTACATAGCAGGAGGTTATTTGTTGTTTATTATGCATAAGAATTAAGTATTGGCTGAATATTTGGTACTGTAGGATATAGAGCATCTTCAGCATTTTAAATAGATGATTGGTATAATTGTCAGTGCTGGGAATGTACTTTGTATAAGCAAGCATATACTACAAAATGGCAGAAATACATTGTCTTAGGGTTTTGTTGCTGTGAAGAGTCACAATGACCACAGCAACTCTTATAAAGGAAAAATTAATTGAGGCTGGCTTACAGTTTAGAGGCATAGTTCATTATTGTCATGGTGGGTACCATGGTGACATGCAAGCAGACATGGCTCTGAGGTAGCTGAGAGTCCTACATCTGGACCCACAGGCAGCAGGAACAGAGCATGAGTCACTAGCCTTCCCTGAGCACCTGAGACCTCAAACCCCACTTGCTCCAACAAAGCCACACCTACTTCAGCAAGGTCATACCTCCTAATAGTGTCCCTCGCTGTGAAGGGGTCATTTTCATTTACATTATCACATTCTATTCCCTGGCCCATAGGCTTATAACTGTACCATAATGGAAAATGTATTTAGTTCAACTTTCAATGTTCCCATAGTCTATAATAGTCTCAACATTGTTTGAAAGTCCAAAGCTTAGTCGCTTCTAAGACTCATACAATCTCTTAACTATATATAATCCCCTGTAAAAATCAAAATGAAAAAGCAGATGACATACTTCCAACATACAATGGCACAAGATATACATTGCCATTCCAAAAGGTAGCACAGTGAGGAAATACTGTACCAATACAAGACCAAAAACCAGCTGGGCAGACTCCAAACTCTGCATCTCCATGTCCATGTCCATGTCAAAGCTCTTTTCAGATCTCCCAACTCCTTTCATCTTTGTTACTGTAACACACTTCTCTCTCTTGGGCTGGTTTCACTCCCTGTTAGCAGCTCTCCTTGGCAGGTATCCCATGGTTCTGGCATCTCCAGCATTTTGGTGTCTCCAAGGCAATCCAGGCTTTATCTTCACAGTTTCACACAATGGCTGCTCTAGACACCCGCATGCAGGGACACCCTACCACAGGTGGCCCCAGTGGCTTTCTTTATTCAAGAAATCTGTAGACCAGGCTGACCTCAAACTCAGAGATCTGCTTGCCTTTCTTTGTTTCTGAGTGTTGTTGAGATTAAAGGTGTGTACTACCATGCCTTTAATTCCTTTTCACAAATGGAAAGCTTAGCTGGGTGGGATCTTGCTCTGAGGTTACCACTCCCAAACTCAGGCTTTTCTTTAGTCTGTGTATCTCCTTGAGCAACAGGACTTAGCTCCATTTCACTTCTTGGTGCCTCATTTCTTCTCAATCTGTACATTTTGTATTTTTCATTGTTTGGCTCATTTCTCTTTTTATTATGAATCTGCATAAGAGTGAACACTAATGACCACACAACAGAGTTCATACTAGGCTGTTCTGAGATTTTCTCTGCCAACACAATTCATCCAAAACTTGTTTAACCTCAGGCAGGTTTTTAGACAAGGACAAAAAAATATTCACATTCTTTGCCAAAATACCATAAGAGCAGTCTTGGCCACATACTGAAATTCTCTGAAACCTCTTAGTCCAGGCCCCCACAGTACAAACCACCCTCAGCATCACTGCCTTCCAGGTTCCTACTAGGATGGCCCATTAAGCCCCACTTAAAGTGTTCAACTGCTTTTCTAATTCACAGCCCCAAAGGTCACAATTCTCCCTACAAAAACATGGTCTGGCCTATTATAGCAGTACCCCAGTTCCTGATATCAATTTAGGTCTTAGAGTTTTATTGTCATGAAGAGACAGCATGACCTTGGCAACTCTAAAAGCATTTAATTAGGGCTGGCTTATCTTTCAGAGATTTAGTCCATTATGGTGGGAAGCATGGTTACATGCCAGCAGACATGGTGCTGTAGAAGTAGATGACAGCTACATTTAGAGTAATCCCACTTCTAGTGACACACTTCTTCCAACAAAGCTACACCTACTTTAGCAAGGTCACATCTCCCTAATAGTGCCCTTCCCTGTGAGTCTCTGGGGTCATTTTCATCCAGACTAACACACACGCATCATATTCATATATGGGTTCCTGTAGAGGCAGAAGAGCTTGTTGGGTCCCTCTAAAGCTGGAGTTAAAGGTGTAAGTATGTATAGAGCCATAGAAATTGTTTTAAATTTTGCCTTAGTTCTAAGCCAAAATTCATCTAACAGTTTTAAAAATAAAACTCAAGTCAGTAATGTAAAACTTTCAAAAAAAAAGTTTAAACTTATGTGTACTTACTGATTGCCTTTTTCACCCTGGGTGTACACTGTCTGTAGAGACCAGAAGAGTATGTTTCAGAGGTCAGAAGAGGGTGTTGGATCCCTTAGAACTGAGTTACAAGTCATTGAGAGCTGCTTGATGTGGGTGCTGGGAACTAAACCTAGGTTCTTCGAAAGACCAGCAAGTACTCTTAACTGCTAAGCCATCTTTTCAGCTCTTCAAAGAGCAATTTAGAAAATCTAATATTCTAATAGTATACTAATTTGATACTCTTGAGGAATGACAGTGGGACAATATTAAAAATTATTGTTGTCTGTTAGTAAACCATTATGTTACTATAAGAACAGGAAAGATGTTTCAGTCAGCATGTGTTGGCATTATGTTGTGGTAATGGGTGAAGTGTAAAGTGCATGTTACAACATGGATGAGTGCCTTGATTAGAGTCATCCTTTTATCCCAACATCCCTGTGAAGATAGTTCTTGTACCTGATTTCTGAGAGGTTAGTAAACTTACTGAGACCACTTTGGTGTCTATCGGTAGGTGATAGGTTGTTCATCCTAAGTGACAAGCTTTTTAAACAAATAATGTGGCACTGTGGCTCTAGCAAGGTGGCTCAACAGGTAAAGGTGCTTTCTACCAAGCATCATCACCTGATTTTGTTCCCCGTTGGTCGTCACCGGTTTCCAGACTGTTTTTCATTCTCTGTAGCTGAAGTTTGTCCATAGCAGCTGCCATTTTACTTTGTCTCTATGAAAATGAGTACTCTTTGTACCTCATGTAAGTGGGATCATGCAGTTTTCATGCTTTGTGGCAGATTGATTTTATTAAGCATATGTTTTTAAGGTTTCTTCACATTGTGGCATATATTTCCTTCTTTTTTAATGCTGAATATTACATACCAGATTTTCTACCCAGTCAGCTGTCCACAGGTGCTTAGATTGTGTTTACCATTTGGCCAGTGTGAATAATGCTGCTGTGAAAGTGGGTGTGTAAATACTTGCTGAAACCTTTTCAGTTGCTTTGGTTAGATAACCATAGGGGAAGTTGCTGGGTCCTATGGTAATTCTGTGCAGCATTTTGAGGAATTGGCAAATCATGTTCCATAGCAGCTGCATCATTTTATGTTCCTATCATCAGTGCACAGCTCTCCAGTTATTCTGCATCCCTGCTAATGCTTGCTGTTTTGTCTTACTTTAGGTGGGTTTTTTTTCTTTTCTTTTTTAAAGATGAGCTCTGTCTATATCCCAGAGTATTCTCCGTCTTGAAATCATTTACCTAATTCATAGGTGTGCACCTCCATACATGGCTATAGCTTGATTTTTGTGTGTTAATTTTGTAGCTTATAATTTGATGAATTTGTTAGCTATTTATTCTATCTATAATTGTTTATATTTTATGTACATTTTTGTACTTCATGCAATATCTATGTTCCACAAATAGAAAAAAGACTAGAATATAGGCAGTGTCTCTTTTTTTTAAACTTAAATTTTTTTTTTTTTAATATGCTTGGAATATATACACTCTGTGCCCACTGAGGCCAGAGGAGGGCTTCAGGTCTCTTGGGAACTGGAGTTACAGATAGTTGTGAGCTGCCATGTCAGTTCTGGGACTTGAACCTGGGTTGTCTGCAAGAACATCCAGTGCTCTTAACTGCTGAGTTATCTCTCTATCCTAGTCTCTTAATTACTTGTTTTATGTTATCTTTTCATGTTTATGTCAGCTTCCCTGTGTTGAACATTGGCTTCTGTATATACTGTCGTATCCATGGGCAAGCTATCTAACTACCCTGTTTCTAGTTTCTGTAGTATGAGGTTTCTGGCCTGGACTTTGGGCCTAACCTCAAGGTTTAGGCCCGCAGACCCACAGACCAGCAGTCCCACAGAGACACACAGATGCTTTCAATAGTTTTTGGCTGATCAGCCTTAGGCCCAGGCATATAGCTTGCTAACTCTCTACCCTTAAGCTATCCATGTCTCTTGTTCAGCGACTCGGTACCTTTCTTTAAAGCTGCATGATTGTCCTCTGCATCCTGCAGCTTTTCTCTGGTATTTTGCTCTCAGAGATTTTCTTAGTCTGGTAGCCCCGCCTACACTTCCTGCCTGACTTTGGCCAATCAGCTCTTTTTATTAAACCAGTGGGTGGGACAATTATTTACCATGAAACAACACAATACTCCTTCATATCCCCTTTTCTCTTTAAAACAAAAGGAACTCCAATTCTAAAATTCTTTTTCCCCCTTATCTATAACAGCTTATAAGCAACACTGTAAATAAACACAAACATCCATAATCCATGTTCTGGGAATGTGGGTGTTGTTCTCTAGGCTACTTCCTGCTGAATGGGGACCCGACAATCTCATGGGAATCCAAAGAAAAATGTAGGATTATGGACAAGTCTTTAGTGGAGTAGTCTCTAAGGCTGGGTCATCTCAGCCAGTCTCCTTGAAATTGTTTTGGATTCAGAGCTCTGGAACTTCAACAGAGGTGCTCTGAAATGCTGAATCATCTGGTCCATCCATTTCCATTGGAGATTTTTCAGGGGGTCTTCCTCTATCAAACTTTATGTTCTTTATCCAGGAAGAAATCCACAGTCTTTCATTTTCTGTGAAAATAAAAGGAAAACCTCTTCTCCAAAGTAGCATATCTTTGCATTTCAATTTTAAAGTAAACTCATTTACAAAATATATAGGTTGAATTACTCCAACAACATTTATAATCAACTGTCTTTTAGCAGCTTTTACTAAGTCATTTTCAGTCAAGAAGCTTAAAGACAAAACAGTAATATACAGTATCTAGACATTCTTTGTATTTTCCATCTTGGCTTTTTAAAATTTATTTATTTATTTATTTATTTATTTATTTATTTATTTATTTATTTATTTATTTATTTATTTATTCATTCATTCATTCATTCATTCTATTTCTTTACGGGCTTTCTCTACCTCTTTTTTCTTTCTTTACGCCTATGTATATATTTTCAAAACACTCTTTACCACATACTTTTTTTTTTTTTTAAAAAAAACTGTCTTTACTGTATATTTATTTCTTAACTTTTTCTGTTTCTGACCACACCTTTAATCAGCCACTGTTTCTGACCACACCTTTGCTTGGCTAGGGAGATTAACTCTACTCAGATTCTTCTATTTCTTTCAAATTTCTGAACACACCTTTAATCTGCCTGGATTCAAGGTTGGTATGATGGGTGGATGGCTCCACCCTGCTTGTAGTCTAACTTCATAGAATTTATCT
Source organism: Phyllotis vaccarum (assembly GCA_033318265.1). Taxonomy (NCBI): domain Eukaryota; kingdom Metazoa; phylum Chordata; class Mammalia; order Rodentia; family Cricetidae; genus Phyllotis; species Phyllotis vaccarum. Next base: position 65,238,106 of record JARWLC010000014.1, on the reverse strand, counting down.
TTTTAACCCAGGTAGTCTGGGAATTTTAGGGTCCATATAATTATCAAGTAAAGCTTTGTCATCTGCTACTCATTAACTCCATTTAAGTGTTAGGTAGCAGGGCCTCTTTAAAAACTCACAAGTGTTTTGCTTCTAATGCTGAATCAGGAAGCTTCTCTTAAAACCAAGCCACAGTTTGTCTCCGGCAAACAGAGCTGATCCAAGAAAACACTGCCACTAGAAAGCCATCTTTGATTTTGTTCCCTTTTTCTCCTATGAACAGAAACCTTAAGTAAATCATTTACAACCTTTTGCTTACATCTAGGCTCCCGTGAGACTTCAGGAATGAGCCATTTTACACCTTAAACTGCATTCCAAAAGCCCGCCATTGTAGCTCAAGCCGACAGGCCTCACCAGGGTGTCTCTGTACCACGGCTCTTGTGGGAGACACAGTTCAGAGGCTGCTTTTGGCTCTAGACCATTTTTAAGCTTTCTATGACTTTATGTGGGCATCATTACCCCACCTTGGCCTGCCATTTGTATAGTATGAGGTTTCTGGCCTGGACTTCAGGCCTAACCTCAAGGTTTAGGTCCGCAGACCCGCAGACCTGCAGTCCCACAGAGACACACAGAGGCTTCCAATAGTTTTAGGCTGATCAGCCTTAGGCCCAGTCATATAGCTTGCTAACTCTCTACCCTTAAGCTATCCCATGTCTCTTGTTCAGCCATGCGGCTTGGTACCTTTCTTTAAAGCTGCATGATTGTCCTCTGCATCCTGCAACTTCTGTCTGATGCTCTTCTAGCATTCTGCTCTCAGAGATTTTCTTAGTCTGGTAGCCCCGCCTACACTTCCTGCCTGCCTTTGGCCAATCAGCTCTTTTTTGCTCATCAGCCTCAGGCCCAGGCATATCACTTGCTAGCTCTCTATCCTTCATCTAACCCATGTCTCTTGTTTTCCTTGAGGAATTTTTTAATATATTTATTTACTAACAAGCAGGTTTTTGTTGTTGAGTGTAAGTTTTTAATTTTGTTTCCTTCATCCTATACTTCTGTCTTAGTTACCGTTCTGTTGCTGTGAGGGGACACCATGACTAAGGCAGCTTAATTAAAGAAGACATTTAATTGAGGGCTTGCTTACAGTTTCAGAGGGTGAGTTCTTGGCCATCATGCTTTGAGAGTGTGGTGGCAGCAGGCATGACACTAGAGCAGTAACTGAGAGCTTATGTCTTAACTGAAAGTTGGAATCAAAGTAAGACTGGGCCTGGGGCCTGGGGCCTGGGGCCTGGGCTTTAGAAACTTCTGTGACACACTTCCACCAACAAGGCCACACCTCCTTACCCTTCCTGAACAGTTCTTTCAGCTGGAGTCCAAGGGTTCAAATATATGAGCCAATGGGGCATTCGTTCTCATCCAAACAATGCAGCTATTAAAGTTTTATTTTCTGATGCTTCCCTAGTTCTGGAGGAAGTAAGTTCAGCTTTATTGCCTTCACTGTTGTCCTCTGTTTGCTGTTTCAACATCATTCAGGATTTTAATTTCAGGTTTAGCCTTTCCTAGTTTAGAGTCGCTTTTTTTTTTTTTTTTTTTTTTTTAAAGGCAGGATCTCACTCAGTAACCTAGATGGTCTGGAACACACTGTGTAGCCCAGGCTGTGTTCTTCCTCAGCAGCCCAGCTGGTGAGAATGCAGATATGAAGTTACCACGCTTGGATTTCATGGACAGTTGTGACTCTCTGACAAGGAATAAGGAGAAGCTTTAGCTTGCTGGTGTTTACATTGAACTGGCCATGCTAGGACTCAGCCTCCAAAGACAATTCTGTCAGCTGGTGTGGACAGATGATGGGTGGGATAATATGCACTCATACTGCTGAGGGAGGCCCTGTGGTGTGGACTTTGGTCTTCTGTTTTAACCTCTTCCACATTCTTCTGGGCTACCTGCATTTATCACCAGAGCACATTGCTCCTCCTTTGAAAGCCCGCTGGGCCTCCTTGGTCCTGCTCCATTTTAACCAGATGTAAGACATTCCTCAAAGTTATAGGCAATTGGATTAGCCTATTTTCTGGTTTTCAGCTAAATATAGGTTTGTTCTATTTTGTGTTCCCTTTGTTTACTTTAAAAGAGACTGCAGCTAGGTGATGCATGTCTATAATTCCAGCACTTGAGAGGCAAGAGGATCCAGACTTCAATGCCTACCTGGGAGTCATGACACCTTTCTCAAAAAAACAAAAAAAAAAAGCAAAAACAAAAAACCACCAGCACCACCAAAACCCACCAAAAAGCCTAAACCAAAACAACAACAAAAACCCCAACAAAGTAACTGTGCAGGCAGAAGTCAGCTTCCTTTTGCCATCTTAAACCATTCCTGATAAGCGTGTGCATCCCTCCCCCCACCATTTCTGTGACTCCTTTGTACATGTGATTGTTGACAGCAAGCAGAGTGGTCCAGGAGAATCTGTATGTTCAGTCACTGGTCTCCTGAACTAGGTAGAGATAGGATTCCTCCTGCATCACTCATTTATCAAGTAGCTGGCCTGGAACTCAATCTGTAGATTAGATTTGACTCCAGAGATCTTCCTGCCTCTGCCTCCTGAGAACTGAGGTGAACTGCATGTGCTGCCCCCACACCATGCCCAGAATGTATCACTCTTGATTCAGGATGAAAATCTTTCTTTCTTTCTTTTCTTTTTTTTTTTTTTTGAGACATAAAAAAATTACTGAGTTAAAAATGAATAAACGAGTTGGTTTAGTGTAAGTGTAATCTGGAAGGCTTTGATATATTCCTGTGTCTGTTAAAAGTTTGTGTTCTCTCACAGTTTGCAGTAGTCATAATCTGTGTTTGACAAATTATTTTATCCATTCTGGCACTTTTCAGAGTTGGAGATGAGTCATCAGATAATGGTAGGAAATTAAAATGTTATCAGTAACCAAGACAGATTTCTTCCTGTGCTGCAGAAGGCCTTGCACGTTCCCTGCTCGCAACACAACCTGTGTCTCTCTAAGGTTGTTCTCTGATGTCCACCTGCTTCAGTCTTGAGTAGTCCTGGAATGTGCAGGTGTACTCCTCCTTCCTTCTCTGTCCTCTCAGGAGTTCTGATGCTGTACCACCTTTTTAGAGTCCTTCCCTAAACACTGCTTTAACTGGTTTGCCCCTTTGCTATAGTGTGTCACTGCCTTTCCTGCTTTGTTTTTCTATATGAACCTTGTCACATTCCAGCCTTTACCTAAATGTATATATGCATTTTATGGCCCATCTCCCTGTTTGCATGCAAGATCCATGAAGACAAATACTTGAGTCAGCTTTGCTTACTATTGTAGCCTTGGTATTTAGACAATTATCTGATGTGTGGTAGTGACTGAGGGTCTTAGTTTGGTTTCTGTTGCTGTGATAAAACACTGATCAAAAAGCAACTTGAGGACAGGTTTTTTTGTGCTCATTTGATTATAGTTGATTATTGGATGAAGTCAGAGCAGGGCCTAGAGCTGGAGTTGCAGGGACCCCAGAGGAAAGGTACTTACTGCTTCACTCCCATGCCGGATGAGCTTGCTTTCTTACACACCAGGACCACCTGCCTAGAGATATCACTGCTGAGTGGTGGCATTGCCAAGAGAGGGCGCTGGTCATAGTGAGGTGGGTCCTCCCACATCAGCCACCAATCAGGAAAATTCCGCATAGACACACTCACAGGATAGTATGACGGAAGTGGGTCCTCAATTATTGAGAGTCCCCTTTCCCTCAATATGTTTAGATTTGTGTCAGATTGACAAACACTAAGCAGTACACTAACCACGCATTTGGTGAGTGATCAGGTAGTGGTGGCCTCTAATGTCACTTAGCAATGTCAGGGACACTGATGATGCTATCTGTTTTAGATCACTCAGCCTAAAATATTTTCAACGTTCATTTATTCAAGAAATCTGTGTTTGGATTTTGAAACGACTGGAAAATGACTGAAATTATTGTCTTGACTGAAGGCATCATGGGTCTGTTAATGAAAACTGAGGGTGGAGGAGGGGAAAGGTTTGTTACAAAGGGCCTAGTGAGGAGAGGCTGGTGTGCAGTTGGGGTCTGGAGTTTGGGAGAGAGCATAACCCTTGCAGACTCCACACTTACTCTCTCTCCCTCCTCGGAGTTTTTTTGTTTGAGACAGAATCTCTATGTAGTGCTGGCTGTCTTGGAACTCTTGTAGACCAGGCTGGCCTTCCTTACAGAGATTTATGTCTGCCTCTTTGAGTGCTGAGATTAAAAGTGTGAGCCACAATATCCAGCCCTCAGTGAGTTTTCATTTCTGTTTCAGCCTGAAATGTTTCTTCTCCTCCTAGAAACCCCTCTGAGTTAGCACATATGCTCTTATTTTTATTTCAAGATTAAGGGTGATGGCTGGAACTTCCTAGTGAGTTAATTTTGTTGATGGATCCTTTTGTGGGGTAGAAGAGAAGAGGGTGAATCACTCACCTGCTTCTAGAGGGGCGGGGGTGGGGGGGAGCTTGACTGCTGAGCTACAACAAAGCTGTCTGTCTACCAGAACTAGAAGGGCCTCAGTCTTAGGGGCAACACAGAAGATGTGTTTATTCTGAGATTGCCCTTAGAATATATTTTCTATGTACAGTTGCCTTGTGTTAAATGCTGCTTTGCCAGCCTATTAATTTTTAATATTTGACTCTGGTGCACTGGCTGGTATTGAAGTGCAGCAAAACAGCTTGTGTTTTTATGAAGTTGGTCAGAGTAACAGGGGAGTCATGGTACTGTCATCTTGAGTTGTGATGGTTCTGAAAGAATGAGATCACTCTCTTTGCTTCCCCAGATTCTGGAAAAATAGGTATATTCTTGTAGGATTTGTGTGCCCTTTGCTTTTGACAAATACCTTCCTATCTGTAGCTGGAATACCTAGCCACAGACGGGAACAGCCTAAGGAAGCAAGGCCCCCAGTTCACGTCTTTGCTGAGTTCTGAAGACTGCTGGTAACCCTTGAACTGCCAGAGAGTTTAAATACTGCACACTCAATAATATGTAGAGTTCAGAGCAGCTGATGATAGTTTTAGTATGAATTCTTCTACACAATATCTCTCTAATACATTGGTTTTTCCATTAAAAAAATGGTCTCCCCAAAGCCTTCAGTTGAGTACTAAATGCAGAGAGCTGACAAGGGAACTGGTCTGGGCCACCATGCCTTTCTTTAATGTGCAGAAAAGGCTGGACATCTGTCTACAGTCCCCTTTAGTAATTCAAAGTGCTGACTAGCTTTTCAAGATTCCCAGTACAATGCCATCTTTGAAAAAGAATAGATAGAATATGCGATGTGGGGATGTCTTTGTGTATGCTGTGAATATCATTGGATAATAAAGGAATTGTTTTTTCCTATGGCAGAACAGCTTAGAAGTAGGTGAAAAATTCAAGCATAGATATAGAGGAAGGAGGGTGGAGTCAGTCAAGAGAGGCACAAGCCAGCTGCCCAAGAAGCAGTATGTAATAGAGTACAGGTAAACCATGGGCCACATGACAGGACAGAAGACTAGAAATGGGTTGACTTAAGATGTGAGGGCTAGCAATAAGACTGAACTACAGGCCAAACAGCATGTAATTAATATAGGTGTCTGAGTCATCTTTGGGGTTAAGTGGCAGCGGGGCTGTAGGTGGGTCTAAACCTCAGGCTCTGCCAGTCTGTGGACAGGAAAGATTAATTTGGACTGCCAGGCTAGGCTGGGCCAGAAACTACTACAACAAATATGCACATGGAATTGGTACTATCTGGGCTCAAAAAAGCGTGCAATATAGAATGTGAAGATTCTCAAGAATGTTTTCTCTGGTACAAAACAGTGACATATATAGGTGACATCAAGTGGCAGTGGGATAAACTAATCACAGAGGAAGAAATGATCCCTCCAGCTCATCACTTAGGCATGATGGTAACCTAGGCGCTGAGCAAGCAGCTGGAGGTTGCTTTTCATGCTTGTCTCCACAGGAAAGAATGTCTAGTGAAAGCTTCTTCATCAAAGTGTATAACAATATAATTATTTTATTTTTATTTTATGCACACTGACGTTTTGCCTGGTTTGTTTGTGTGAGGATGTCCTTGGAGCTGGAGTTACAGACAGTTGGTTCATTCAGGTTTTCACACTGGTTCTGTTTAAGGAGTGTGGTGGTTTGAAAGAAAACGGCCATCAAAGGAACTGGCACTATTAGGAGGTGTGGCCTTGTTGGAAGAAGGGTGTCACTGTGAAGGCTGGCATTGAGGTCTCATTTATGCTCAAGCCACACCCAGTGTCTCAGACCACTTCTTGAGGACTCTCAGCTGCAGCACTGTATCTATTTGCATGTTACCATGTCCCACCATGACAGTGGACTAAACCTCTGGAAATGTTTTCCTTTATAACGTCATGGTGTCTCTTCACAGCAATAGAAACCCTGACTAAGACAAAGAGGATACTGGAATCTTCAAATCTTTCCTTGCAGTTCCTTAAAAATTATTTATTTGTGTGTACATGATCTCTCTGTGTGTATTTGTGTATGTACATATGCTCTCACATGCACCTGCACATGGAGGCTAGAAGTCAGCTTCAGCTATTGTTCCCAGGTGCTTTTTCGAGGCAAGGTTTCTTACTGGCCTGGTGCTCATTGGGATAATTCCACCCCTTCGTGTTAGGGTTATATATACATGCTGCTGTACCAATTTTCGTACCCCCAGGGTCTTGTTATGTAGCCCTGGCTGGTCTGGAACTCACTGTCTAGACCAGGCTGACCTCAAACCTACCTGCCTTACCTTTCAAGTGCGGGGTCAAAGGCATACACCATGATGTCCAGCCTATACTGGCTTTTTAAAATGTGGATTCTGGGGAGCAAACTCAGGTGCTCATGTCCTCATGGTAAGCACCTTATGACGTTTGTTTGTTTTATTTATTTATTTATTTATTTATTATTCTCTGTTTTTAAAAAATTCTGAATTTTAAATGGAATGTTTGCTGTGTACTTCCCTGTCTGCTTTTATATATGTCTGAAGTTCATTCATGTTCTTTGTTTTTGAGGCAGAAGCTCATCCTATGGCCTTGTCTGGCTTGAACTTCAGCATATAGACCTGACTTTGAATTTATGGCAGCCCTGCTGCCTTAGCTTTCTGAGTGCTAGGCATGAGTTACCATATCCTGCTTTTAGGTCTATCTCTCTTAAATAGGGCTATCCTCCTGTCACTGCTGTTACCAGCACTTGTGACTTAGTAGGCATGACTGTATGATGGAAGGCTATGTGTGAGAAGTCAGAGCATACACTGGGGCTTTCCACCTTTACTTTGTTCACATTTATGGCTGGACAATTCTTTTCTGTGGGTTGCTGCCCTGTGTATCCTGACTTCTGTTCACTTAGTGCCTGTAACATTTCTGGTCTTCACAGTTGTATACTGTCACAGGAGACGGACCACTGGCTGGCTGAGTGACCCTGGGGAGATCTGAGTACTGTGTTCTCATACAGATTGGAGAAATGGGGACTGTGAAGAAGGGGTCTTCCTTCCCTTGTAATCTGTGGGTTGCTCTGGTCACTTGGCTTTCTCTGCTTCTTTATCCCTGTCTTTTCTTAGTGAAGCTTCAGGATAGGAGAACCAGGAGAGGGTAACTGGAGTTCTTAATAAAAATACCATGAAAATTGCAAGCTCAATTTTCCAATTTAAGTTCCATTAGACTCCCTGTGGTCTTTGTGATTTAAAACCTTGAACCAACTGTAGCCCCCTTGTCTCTAGAATAAAGTGGTATGGAAGTCATTCACAGAGACTTCTTTGTGAAACAGTTTCATTTTCCCTGATGTGGATCACTGTGGGTCATGGGAGTGCATCTGCCATACCTTGGACACATAGTAAATCATATTGGGTGGATCCAAGTGGTGGTTGACACACCTTTCTGGTTTTGACTGATTTCTAGCTATTTTGTGAAGATTGAGCTGTGGTGTAGGCACTGAACTGGGCATCCTTATTGGCTTTCCTGATCTTTTGAAGTGAACACCCTGTTTTGTTTCTTAAAGAATGAATGTAGTGATGCTCTGTTAGACTGTGAAAGTCTCTGTAAGATGCAGACATGCAAAATCTTACCATCTAAAGTTCTATTATCACTCTTCAGAATCCATCTGAAATCTGTTCCAAAAATCTTTACCTGTGTAATTCCTGTGACATTCATCTTTCAGTGTAGCAGGTATTATACGTTTGCATATGTTTTACAATTCATTACATGTTTATTTTTCTAACAAAATTGTATATAGGAGCAAGTATCTGAGCAAATATCATATTTTCATACTTAGAGAAAATCCCTTTTGTATTTCTTTTTGCTGTTGTTGTTTTGGACAAGTCTCATTGTGTAGTCCAGACTGACCTCAAATTGACTTCCTGCCTCAGCCTCCTAAATACTGACACTCAGGTGTGCATCTCTTACTTGATTTTACTACAATTATCAGGATGGACTCAATGATTTCTATTTCACAGCTGTGAAAATGGAACTTTGCCGAAGTTGAGATGTTTCCAGTTAATGGCTGGTTAAGCCAACATAGCACTTACTAGAGATTGGGCAAACCTACCATTGGGTCTTGATTATCCCTCTACTGTGGTGTGTTGACACATCTAAGCTTGCTCTGCTGAGGAGCTGTGCACAGGATATTGGGGTGGCTTATGCTGAGTCACTCCTGCCCTGACTGTGTCCTCCACGGAGGATGAGTGCTGCAGAATGGCAGTCTGGACTGGGCATACACATGGGAATTTGCTCAGCCTTCCCATTTAGCCACTTTGAAATGTGTGCTCTCTTCCTTTCCCAAGCATCTTTGCTGCCTAGGAGTGCCTTATCTGTTGTCTCCAGTAGAGCTTGTGATGATAGCAGCTAAACCTGGTGTTTCAGGAGTGGGCCTCAGTCTGCCTCTTTAGGATCTTTGCAGCATGGGAGACTGCAGATGTGGTGGCATGCTCACGTAACAGAACACAGAGCATCTAGTTGTCCTCATGTCCTCTGTGACTGTCCCACTGCGGCAGGGGTATACAGAGTTCTTTTGACCCACTTTTCTGGCCTGATAGAGCTGGTGTCTGTAGATTATTTCATAAGAACCAGTCGAACCATGTTTTCTTTTAGCATTCTCTCTCTCTCTCTCTCTCTCTCTCTCTCTCTCTCTCTCTCTCTCTCTGTGTGTGTGTGTGTGTGTGTGTGTGTGTGTGTGTGTGTGTGTAGCTGTGTAGGCCAGGCTGGCCTTGAACTCAGAGATTTGCCTACCTCTGCCTCCCAAGTGCTGGGATTAAAGACATGTGCTGCCACTGCCTGGCACTTGGCTCTCTTTTATGGAGATAAAATAGAAGTTATTAGGAACAAACTGGGAAACACTAACCTCTCTGCCCACACTTTACAATGCTGAGGTCTTCCTAGGGATTGCAGTGTGTTTTCTTGGACCCCAAAACCCTGCCTTCTGTTAGTGGAGTGTTGTACAGGTTGTGGTCACAGCCTCCTAATGTTTCTAGGTCTTGACTCTTACGTATGTGAGATTGAGCCTTACTATGAACTCCTGGGTGGTCTGAATGTTGTTGTCCTCCTAGGCCACTGTCACTCCGTTGACTCTGTGCCAGGGTTGACTGTTTTCAGATCCCAGCCTTCTCATCCATCAGTTACATGGTGCCGCTTGTGTAGTGGGAACGTGTTGTCTGCATGAAGACTGGACCTGTGTAATCAGATACATCTCAACTACAATTCTGATCAAAGAATTCAGTGATCAACCGACATTTACCCCAGCCAACAAATGGCTTTGCAGTGGAGCTGTGAAAACAGATTGAGCTTCGTTTACACCCCAGGACTGAATCCATTTCCTTTCGGTAACAGTTCTTTCATGGAGGATCCAGATTGAGCTCTGATATGTTGTTCTTCTCTATAATGTTCTGGGATAGTTCTAATCAGACCAGCTTCTTTAATAGAATCATCAAAATGTGCACGAGGAAAAGCAAGGCTGTGAGAGCGAGCATAATATAAAGAACTGAGGAGTAAGAAAAACACACAGTACCTACCTGCCCAGGCTCAGTGCCTACTTTGACCATTCAGACGGAGGGTTTCTGGATGCTGGTGTTTGTGAACCTTGTAACCTAGAGAGTCATTACTTTAAAAAGAGCAAGGCTAGGGGTAGGGACCTGATGCCCATGACCAGAACTTCAAGTAGAGTATATCATATATCAGCAGAAGTTCCTATAACAGTTTTTTTGAGGTACTGATGATGTCAGGTGCACATCAAGCCGTGGTGTTACTTAGGAAAGAGAGGTTGATGGGAAATGGGGTGTTGGCATGACCCTGGTTTGGTGTTGCCTCTATGCTCAGGGTTCTGCTATTTTCTCCTGGGGGAGGGGGGAAGATAGCATGGAGAGCAATGACACAGTCTCTGGGAACAGATTGAAACAAGCAAGTTCAGTTTTATTATGAGGGGAAAACCCTAAATGCTTTTCCCCCAGACCCTTCTTTTAGCCAGGGGAAAGGGCATTGATTTGCTGGTATCTGAGGCTGTGGGAGGTGGTCTCTGGATGGTCTAGGAATGTTGTATTCAGATTCCACCCTCATCAAGGCCCCAGGCTCTGACCCCAGGTTGCCTTTTTTGGGGAAGTGCTTAGGAGCACTTGTCTTAAGCCACTAGTTTTCTCTGGCTGAGGCCAGGCTGGTCTCCATGCCCCTTAGAAGCCTCTACAATGGGACTGAACATTTGCTGGGTATTTCTGTGGTGCACATGTCTCAGGTGCTTTGTGACACTTTCTTACATAGTTTTGAGGTCCCTGTAAAGTAGGTGATGGCTGCTCATTTTGTGACTGAGTCCAAGTCACGTTACTACCAAGTATCTGTGTTAGAAATAGAGCCTTTCTTTACAAGTCACGTTACTACCAAGTGTCTGTGTTAGAAATAGAGCCTTTCTTTACAAGTCACGTTACTACCAAGTGTCTGTGTTAGAAATAGAGCCTTTCTTTAACTCTAGAACCTTGCTCCTGAGGCATGAGGTAGGTTTTAGGGCACAGAGAGGGAGATTTGCAGCATAGCATTATTCTCAATGTTTTCCTTACTGTCTGCTGCCTCTTAGAACCACCTGTGGAGATTTGATGCTCTCAACCCTGCAGCCCAAGAATCTGAATTCTTAATGGGTTCCTCATGGAAGGGCCAGCCCTCCCCCCCTTTTTTGTTTAAGCTTGTTTTACATGACAAGGTTCTTTGTGCCACTCTGGCTGTTCTGGAACTCACAGAGATCCTCCTGCCTCTGCCTCCCAAGTGCTGGAATGGAAGGCTTAGCCCACCACCGCTGGGCAGTGGCACATCTTGTTTTAAACTGTCAAGGTGATGCTGATATGGTTACTAGTAAGAGAACTCCATGCCTAGGGAATGACAGTTGGTGTGAGCCGTGGGGTGTTTGCGGAGATGGGCTTTCCAAAGGTTTTGTGATAGGGAAGGAAATAGGTCCAGAGTTCAGGAGCCACCAGCAGCTTCCTATTATTCTAGGTGATTCAGAAAGCACAGAGAAATCCCAGCTGCCTCTGAGATGTTTTGGCTCCAGAGTTTCATCCTTGGTTAAAGTCACAGTTGAGGCCTAGACCTTGTGAGCATTATCAGGGTCAGTATAAGTTCTTCCTGTTACCACCTTGGTAAGTCTGATCTCTCCGGCCTGCCTCTCTGCCTCAGTACCTGATATTTGACTGCCACTTAATATTTGAGGTTTACAGGTCACACACAGGTTTGCAGTTATCTGCTTGGTTCTCCTTTCCAAGCCTTTCTCACCTGGATAAGCCTGGAAAGCTGCATGATGATCCCTTTATAGATCAGTGCTTGGACAGAACCCACTACATTGGTGTCTCACGTCTGTGTGCTCTTAGAGCTCTCCAGCCGCAGTCGTTGCCTTCTGTAGACTGTGCATGTATTTCCCCAGATCCCTAAGTCCTGTCTTATTGGCAGAGCAGAGCAGGCCAGAGGGAGAGACCAGTGTCCACCTAGCAGTGTGCTAGTGTTTTTTACATAGTAGTGTCCCCCACTGCTTCTGAATGCTGTCCTACTGTGTCCAAATACAGACAGTAAGTGAAGCTCAGAGAAGGACGTCAAGTATCTTTTATACCCCATCTTCTGGAGGAAAGGTCATGATTTTTTAAGATATAAAGCATATGCCCTGTTCAAGCACACTTATTGGGTAAATGGCACTTAAATTTGTTTTTTGGTCATTTTGGTGGCATTTAGAGCACAAACTTGGCATTAACCATAATACAGGAGAGTTTTAGGACCTGGGTCAGCAGTCAGTGGGTACTGCAGTGTGAGGTTGAAGTGAGGGCAGACACAAACATTTCCTAGGCTAGCCTGTTGGAACTGAGTCTCATATAGCCATTGCCCCAAACCAGGGTCAGGACTTGGGGAACCCTAGAGGACCACAGCCTACCTGTTAAGATAAGGGTGTTGGGAACAAGGAATGATGTGGAGATACAGACTCTCATTGTGTGTTAGCAGCAATCTCCTGTTATCATCGTCTCATCTTAATCCTGAGTTCCAGTGTGGACGTTCACACACCTTTCCTAGCAGGACTAACAGGAGCCTCAGGTTTTCTGTCTCCAAAACAGTAATATGTTTGATTGTACTGAGGAAATGAAGACATATAAATGAAAGATTTCCTATATCAGAAATGATACTCAAGGTTCCTAAAAGCCAGCCAAGTGGAAGATGGGGTTTGACCTTGGGAGAAGGGGATGGTGATTTGTAGGGTGGCTAGTTCCAGAATAAGAAGGAAGAACAGAGTGAGGTGCCTATATTGGGAGCTGGGTAGAGAGCTTTCAACTTCCTTGGGGCTAAATGAGTCCTCTGAGTCCTATAAGGGAGGTTGAGGGAACTCAGAGACTAACCCTGACTTGGTGCTGATATGAGGTCTTGCTGAGAGAAACCACTGCCTATGTGCATGTGGGTACATCTTATGCAAGCTTTGACTCAGTGGTGGGATGCTGAGTTCCTTCTATGATACTTAAATGTGAGGTAGTAGCCAAATAAGTCAGACCCTTGACGTGACATTAATACCTAAATCCTGCAGTGGAACCTTGATTATCAGCGTGAGGCAAAGTACTCACTTCATTCTTTGTGACAGTTGGGAAAGCAAGATACCAAGAGTAGTTTCCACTATAAGTCTGGAGAACTCTTAAGTGGGTAGTGAGAGCAACCTTCTGAATCTTACTTTCTCTGCACTCCAACTTGATCCTTCCCTTTTATCAAAACATGGTGTTACTGTGTTCCTGAGAGCAAATCATAATTAAGTAACCACAGTAGAAAGCGCGTCACGCGTCAGCCCAGAGTCGGGAATGAAACACAGAGAAGCTGGTTAGAGCTGAAGTATTATGTAATGACCTAATTATGAGGCCTGCCATCTGCTTAGGAGTCACGCCTGCCTGCTTAGGAGCCTCTAATTGTGTTTTTTCTTTAAGGAGGAGGCTAGATTTTAATGGAGCCGTGTGAGTGTGTGTGTGTGTGTGTGTGTGTGTGAGAGTGTGTGTGTGTGTGTATGTGTGAGTGTGTGTGTGTGAGTGTGTGTGTGCGTGTGTGTGCGCGTGTGCGTGTGTGTGTGTGAGTGTGCGTGTGTGTGTGAGTGTGTGTGTGAGTGTGTGTGTGAGTGTGTGTGTGTGAGTGTGTGTGCGTGCGTGCGTGTGTGTGTGTGTGTGTGTGTGTGTGTGTGTGTGTGTAATGGCACTAAAAACTGATTTTCTTGAAGTAGGTTGTTAGGTTGTGGAGGGCCAAAGATGAAGCCACTTTTGAGGGTGCCTGAGCAGACCTTTCTTCTTAGCTTGGATATCAGTGGTGGCAGGTTAATGAAGCTGTGAAGGATGCTCTGGTACAGATAAGACTTCACATCTGCCTTGAGAAAACCAGCTGAGACTTTTGCATTGTTTTTGTTTTCATTCAAGAAGAAGAGCAAAGCCAGACAAGGTGATACATGTTAAGGGGAGGCTGAGGTAGAAGGAAGATCAGGAGCTCAAGACTAGCTTGACAGCTGAGGGAGGGTGGGGACTGATTTTGAAAAAAGAGAGATAGAGAGATGCACATTTTGTGTGTGCACATGCCTCTGGAGGCCTGAGGTCAGTGGTGGGTGTCTCCCTTAATCATTCTTCTTTTTATCATTATTTTAAGTTAGGGTCTCACTGACCCAGAAGCACATGCATTCACCCAGGCCGTCTAACTAGTAAGCTCATTTCCACCTCTTCAGTGCAGGAATTACACACCATTGCACCCAGATTTTTAAAAACATGGGTACTGTGATTTTAAGTCAGATGCTCATGCTTGTGCAAAAATCACTTTACTGACTGAGCCGTCTCCCAACCCTGAGACCTCCTTTTTAAATGTGAATGTCTTGGACTATGGATGAGAATAAAAGAAAAGGAAACCTTGTATTTTGAAAAAAAAAACCCTGCAATCTTAAAAAGAAAAAAAAAAAAAGAACAGAACAGAAACTGCCGTGCTCAGAACCCCTGCTGAGCCTTTGAAGGGGTATAGGACCTAGTAGGATATACCCTAGGGTGTCAGGAAGGGGAAGAGGTACCATCTGAACCTTTGGTTGTAAGAGGACTTTTGTCTTGTGAGCCCCAGAGACACTGACCACTGCTGTAGTGTTTGTCTGGTGACCCTCCACTCTACAGAAAGACCTGTACTACTAGACAGTTTCTTTACTGTTATAACAGAGACACTGACCACTGCTGTAGTGTTTGTCTGGTGACCCTCCACTCTACAGAAAGACCTGTACTACTAGACAGTTTCTTTACTGTTATAACAGAGACACTGACCACTGCTGTAGTGTTTGTCTGGTGACCCTCCACTCTACAGAAAGACCTGTACTACTAGACAGTTTCTTTACTGTCATAACAGAGACACTGACCACTGCTGTAGTGTTTGTCTGGTGACCCTCCACTCTACAGAAAGACCTGTACTACTAGACAGTTTCTTTACCGTTATAACAGAGACACTGACCACTGCTGTAGTGTTTGTCTGGTGACCCTCCACTCTACAGAAAGACCTGTACTACTAGACAGTTTCTTTACCGTTATAACAGAGACACTGACCACTGCTGTAGTGTTTGTCTGGTGACCCTCCACTCTACAGAAAGACCTGTACTACTAGACAGTTTCTTTACTGTCATAACAGAGACACTGACCACTGCTGTAGTGTTTGTCTGGTGACCCTCCACTCTACAGAAAGACCTGTACTACTAGACAGTTTCTTTACCGTTATAACAGAGACACTGACCACTGCTGTAGTGTTTGTCTGGTGACCCTCCACTCTACAGAAAGACCTGTACTACTAGACAGTTTCTTTACTGTTATAGAGGTTTTGAATATGTGCTGATGTTGAGAAAATCAGTGATTGAAGAGGAGCCTGAGGAAGGGCTGCAGGGTCATGGGTGCTCTGCTTCTGTTCTGCTGCCACCTTCACAGACGTGCAGAGCTCAGGTCACCAGATTGTGGCAGCTGTTCCAAAAGTTAGGGTGTTTCCCTCTCTGCCAGCTCCACACTGTTACTATACAGATAAGGAAACTAGGTTTCTACAGAGGTCTGAGGACTTGCCCAGGGCTAGCTTGTCTGGTGAAAGTCTGACCAGAGAGGATTCTGGCTCCTTGTTCCTTTTCTTGCCCCTTGGTGTCTCTCACATGGACATTTGTTTCAGAGGTTGTCAGCTCATCTGCTTAATCTGTTAAACAGTCTTTACAGTGAGTGTTTGCACCGCAGTCCTGGATAGATCAAAGTGCCCCAGCCACATTAGACTTTAATTAGACAGCATAGAAAAACATACAAAAATAGTGTATATTTGCGAAGACTTTGGGACATAGAAATGTGTTTCTTTAACCAACTTGCCTCTTTTCTTTGAATACCATTTTCAGGGCTTTGGAAGTAACTCTAGGGCAACCAATTCTTTTCACCTTTCTGACATTCAAACTAGAGCAAGGAGACATCTGGCAGAGGGTTCTCTTTTCTGTAGAATATTTAAGTAGCCACTTAAAATATGGATTGTGGTATTTTTCCTCAGTGACAAGTATTTTCAGGAGAATAGGAATTTGCAAAGTCATTAGCTCCCTCCTATGGGCAAAAATCATCATAGCCAGACTTCCTGGCTGCCACCCTGCACTTCTGGGTGATTCTGTGCTAAGTGTTCTCAGTTTCATTAAGTTTTTACCTTTTATTCCCAAGAGACAACTGTCCCTTGACCATGAGCATTTGTTTCCCTAACTGCTGATCATCTTTGTGTATAGGAGGCTTTTTACAAATGTGTATCTCAGAGCCTCTTTCAGGCCTACTGAATCAACTCCTCTACCAGCATCTAGCTGTTTATGAAGGATTTCATCAACACTGCAATGTGTACTTTGTATAGTGGGTAATTAGTAATTGGCGTGTGAATTTATCTAGAAGCTTGAAAACCAGAAGATTTTGTTCCTGTTGTTAAAAAAGTACTGAGGACACTACATTCAATATATATTAGAAGAAAGATTAATCTTTTTCCTTTAATAAGACCAGTGAAAATAATTTTCTAAGTATGTTCAAAGTATGTTGAAAATGGTCAAGCCCACCTGTGAAGTACAAAGTGAGATTACCTAAATTAAAGGGAAATGTCTTAACTGGGCTAAAACAAAACAAAACAGAAACCCCACATTATTCTGGGCAGTGGTGATGCACTCCTTAAGTCCCAGACTTCAAGGCCAGCCTGTTCTACAGAGTGAGTTCCAGGACAGCCAGAGTTATTACACAGAGAAAGCCTGCCTGGAACCCCGCCCCCATGTGTGTTATTATAAATGGGCTGAAAATTGACATTATTAAAATTCTTGGCTAAAATAAAATTGATACAAATAATATTTGAGGTAATATGTATTATTTTTATTTGCTTCTAAACTTAGCATGTTTTAAAACCTTCAAGATTTTAAAATATGTGCTTTCCCATTCCTTGGTCTAGAAATAACCACTGTTTTCTCCCATTGACTAAAGTATAGGAAAAAACATTCAGAAAAATATAGTGTTAGTGCTCTAGACATTCCTTAGAGTTTGCCTGCTTTAGTCTACTTCATGGATCAGATCCGAAAGCTGAGATAACCAAGAAGATACCTAGCTCAGTCTTGGAGACACGGACTAGTCCCATGGTCCGGCCCTGTCTGTTGCTACTTTAAAAAAAAAAAAGACTTGGACACTTATATTAATTTTATAATGTCTGGCCTATGGCTTAGGCGTACTGTTAGTATTTTTTTTCTTTTAACTTAATTTATTTTTATTAATTTGTTTTGTTATGTGGCCGGTGGCTCACTTGTGGTTTTTTTTTTTTTTTTTTTAAACATGTTGCTTTCTTGGGTATCTTTCTGGATTTCTCTGTCCTCTCCTACCTATGCTCTGATTTCCCCGCCTACTTCCACGGTGCCTGCCATGGTCAAAGCAGTCCTTTATTCACAGCGTACAGAAAGACATGCCCACATCAGGAGTAAGATTGGGAAGGGAAAGTCAGTGTGTCTTGTAGTGAGAAGTTTCTGACTTGTCTGTTTCTGGCCTAGTCCTGAGATTTGGATCTACCTGCAACTCCACTGTCGCTTTTCTCCAAATAATGACTCAGATGCCTATATTAATTACATGTTGTTTGGCCTATGGCTCAGGCTTCTTGCTGTCTCTTACATCCTAACCCTTCTTTATTAATCAGTCTTACCACGTGGCATGTGGCTTACCTGTACTTCATTATGTATCGCTTCTTGGGAAGCCGGATTGCTTCTCTCTTGACTCCCTCCTCCTTTCCCTTTATCTATGCTCCAATTTCCTGCCTGTTTCTAAATGCCTTGTCATAGACCAAAAAGGCTCTTTATTAACCAATGACATTCACAGCATACAGAAAGGCATCCCACATCAGTCTCTCATAAAACCAGAAGTCCTGACTCTTGCTTGGGAAAGTCTGATGTTAGGGAAGCAGAGCTGCTGGAGAACCTGATCCTTGGCCTCTGTGCCTTGTGTATTCCTGCTGTTTTCATTTTTTCCATTAGCTTGCTTTTGTAGTCAGCATGGTGGCTATGCAGCTCCTATTCTTTCTTGTTGTCAGGCTCTGGCTGCCAGCAGAAATTTAGGCCAGCCCATCCGTGTTACAGGGAAAGAGAATCAGAGTGGCCCAGCTGTGGGCAGATGTCATTAATGATATTATTTAACTCACTTACGACTGGATGATTATACAGTTTTATCTGTCTGCACCAAGAAATTTGTAATATTCTAGAAGAAAAAGAAGGCAGCTCTGGAGCACAGTATAGTAGTGCATGCAGGCAGAACAAGCCAACCTGAGAATCGTGCTTTGGGGATTGTTCAAACATTAGGGAGTGGGATTGCTGGGATAGGGCATGGGGTAGGTGACAGTCACATTCACATTTCTAACGAGAAAGGAAATGAGGCTGGGGGATATCTAGGGTACAGTTTGAAGTTTCTGTAAAAATTACAAATGGAGATTCACCAGATCAATGAGATCTGGGCCTTTGGTTGTCAGTATTAGCAATGCTGTGAAAGTTTGCTTAAGTGTTTTAGAGGTGGGATCGCCCAAGGAGCATTGTTGAGTAAAATAAAATGACTCTTAACTGAGTCCTGGAGGTACAGTAGCTCTTAGGGAGAGGAAAGATAGCATCCTCCAGAGATGAGGTGGGCAGAGGCCAGGAGGGTTGCAAACATTCCCTCCAAAGTAGAGTGTTGGAGGCATGTCACTAGTGCAGCAGCTGCACAGCTGCCATCGGAGAGAGCATCTGGAAACTGTGCCCTGGATGGAGCCACGGGGACTGGCTGTGCATAATAAAGAAGCGTGAGTGGGGCCCAAGAGCACGGGCGGTTATAAATGTCTGCTTGTGAAGCTGAGAGAGAAGCAGAGGTTTTGAGTTGGATCAAGAGAGGACTAATGAGATTTTGTTGTCGTCCCCCCCTTTTTTAAAGTCAGAGAGCTGTGGATCCTGTGTAAATGTTAGTGAGCAAGAGGAAGGGCGAGGGAACGACTAAAAAATAAAAGAGAAGGGGACAGTTCATGGAGGGAAGTTCCTAAAGGCAACATAATGGGCTCCAGAGACAGAGCAAGGGGTGATGCAGGTTTCTAAGGGGGAAGAGGCAAGGTAGGGTGTTGGTTATATACAGTCACGACTTTAAAATGTTTGAACAGTTAGTAGTTTGGGGGATGGAGGGCGGGAGTGGAATTTTTTTGGTATTCATAGTTTTAGAAATGAAGGCATTGGTCCTGGTATAGTTCTGAGTGTCTAAGTGGTAGCAGTGCTGTACAGGTGAGGGCACAAGGAGAGGGTGAGGACCTGGGAATGGGATCTCAGTGATTTGAACTCTGTTTGGAGCCTGGTGCTAATTCATTCAGTGCTGGACTCTCGAGTCTTCTTAGTATTGCATCTCTAGTTGCAATGAATTGACTCCTACTTCAGCCAGCATCTCTTAATATTCAGCATTCAGAGAAAAATCTAAAGAAATCTTTGTGTGTGTGTGTGTGTGTGTGCGTGCGTGTGTGCAAAGTTTCATAGAAAATATCTTTCATCCCTCTCCCTTTACATATTCTTTTTAATGTGACTATTGGATATGCGCATGGTCTGATTTTTCTCTTAATTCTACCCATCTTGATTTAAAGCAAGTATTTACTTTTTGAAACCTGAGAAGTCAGGAAGCTGCGTTCCTTTTATAGCCCCGGGGGGGGGGCAGTGCTGCTGTGGATTCTAATTCTTCCCTTACTGCCCTTCCATCAGCTCATATCACACTGGAAATCTGAATCTCCCAGCATGCTTTTATGAGGATAAAAGTAGAAGGGATAGAGAAGTGGAAAAAGAGTTGCACCCATCTTCACTTCCCAGGCCCTCTTTGAAATGGTGTTCATTGGAGTCTGTGCTCTCTGCTTTGGGTCCCTCCTATGGAAATAACCTGGGAAGTCATCACAGTGTAAATAACTCCTGCCCTCTGCCGTTAGAGCTAATACAGAGGGCTAGAGAAGAGAGGCTTCAGTCAGGAAGCCGTGACACAGAAGATTTTCTGTAGTCTGGTCTGAAAAATGTAATGGATGGTAGAACATGCTATGCTCCCTCACATTGTCACTGAGTTCCCCCTGTCCTTGAGGTGAGGATAATCAAGCATGACCGTATCAGAGGGATGTTAACTGCTGTATCTTCCTCACACTGGAGAGTAAATCCTACCCAGGACTGCTAGTTCTTTGGCTGTGCAGTCATTTGTGCAGTGGCTCACTCAAGTTAGAAAACAGAAAATTCAGTAAATTTCTTGCTCTGCTGTGTTTCATTTTATGTGATTTTAGTCCCCAATGGGTGTTGGATAGGAAAGTCAATTGACTGATAGGACTGTCAGTTGGGGGGTGGTGTGTGTGTGCTGAAGGGTACTTTGGAAGTATGTCTCGTGGATTGGCTTAGGAAATGAGCCTGCTGGGCACAGCCAAATAGCATTGGACACATAACAGGTTTGGGCCAGAAGACTGGGGTTCTTTGGCTCATTGCAAACCTGTGGTTGGCCCTCTGGGTTTAATAATACTTGCCTCTTAGGCTTGTCATGAGGATTCGATTAGATAATACACATGAAATTGGCTGATACAGAGCTGAATCTCAACAGTGCTATTTTTGAATGTCCTAAACAGATATGCTATAAAGAGGCTAGAAGATGCGCAAGTCCCATGGGAGACAGGTCATCTAGCCTTAGCACCACAGAGCAATCTTGTCCATGAGGCTAAACTGAAATAAATTCAATTCTTCTTTTAAATATTTTATTTTTATGTGTATGAGTGTTTCAATTCCAAGTATTATGTGTGCTCCATGTGAATGCTCAGTGCCCAAGGAGGCCAGAAGAGGGCATTGGATCCTCTGGAATTAGAATTACAAATGGTTGTAGCTACCATGTCTGTGCTGGAATCTAGTCTGGGACATCTGCAAGAGCATCGAGTGTTCTTAAACATGGAACCACTTCTCCAGTCCCTGGAACTTTTTTTTTTTTTTGGCGGGGGTGTCAGGGGGATGATGACACAGGATGGGGCATGTTTTGAGAGAGGGTATCACTATACAGGCTTGGCTGGCCTCAAACTCAGAGAGATCTGCCTGCCTCTGCTTCCTGAATACTGGATTAAAGGAATATGCCACTGTAGAAGGAGTTTCTGGCCTGTCCTGTTGGTGGTCCAGACCCACAGACTTATAGTCCCAGACCGACTAGCCCCAAATAATCACACAAAGGCTTATTAATTTCGTGCTATTTGGCCTATGGCTCAGGCATACTGCTGGCTAGCTCTAGCATCTTAATTCAACCCATTTCCATTACTCTGTCCTGCCTTGTGGCCTGTGGCTCACCTGTGTACTTTACATGTTGATTCTTGGGTAGCTGGATGGTGTCTCTTTTTCCCTGCCTACTTCTAAGATGCCTGCCATAGGCCAAGACTATTCTTTTATTAACAAATGATATTCACAGCATACCGTCCCACACCCAACTTGAACATTTTTTTTCTTTCTTTTTGTTTTTTGTTTTCCCAGACAGAATTTCTTTGTGTAGCTCTGTATGCCCCAGAACTTGCTCTGTAGACCAGGCTGGCCTGGAACTCAGAGACCTGCCTGCCTCTGCCTTCTGAGTGCTGGGATTGGGGATTAAAGGCATGTGCCACCACTGCCAGTGTATTTTTCTCTTTTGATCCCTGAAAATCACCAAGGAAGGGAGTTGGGCTACTGGAGTGTGAGGAGGGTCTTTTAGGAGCTGTGACCCTGACAAATTTGGGGTTGAGAAAGAATCTGTGCACCAGATTCCTCTCCTGCCTAGCCAGCTGTTCTCATGTTCTGTTCCTACTTGTTACAAGCAGCAGACAAGTATTGGTCCACTCACTGCCAGACCACGGTGGGAAACATATTCCATGAAGTTAGTTATGTGCAATTATAATAAGCACAGAAATAAATTAATTAAAAAACTCCATTATAAACAAAAATTTGAATTTAAAATAAAGTCAGTCAGTAACAGTGCTGTTCTTAGTCATAGTAGATAGAAACAGACCAGAGGAAAAATCAGAACAAGTCCCAGATCTATCTAAATTTATTTTGGTGACTGTTTGGGGCATTTCTCCAAATGTTACCTGCCTTGGGTAAGTGCCATTACACTGGCCAAGTCCCAGCCTTGGTTTACAGCAGTGACTGAGGGCGTTTCCTTGGAGTCTCTCCACTTAGTAGGTCCTGGTTTGGAGATTACAAGTCTCTCCAAGATGGAAGGCAGGTCTTGGGACCCTTCTTATTAGGTTGTCTCACCCAGCCTTAATGTGAGGGTTTGTGCCTCGTCCTGAATCTTGTTATGCTTTGTTTGGTTGGTGTTATATGACACAACTTAAAAAAAAAAAACCAAAACAAAAAAGATGAAGAGCAAGTTTCTGTTCAAAGCAAACCAATTAATTTTTTGAAGATATGTAAACATGATATGTGGTCATCACTGAAAATGTCAGAAGTAGAGGGAAAAGTGCTAGTGGGATTGTCCAGCAGGTCACAACCCCAATGACGTGAGTTCCTAGGACCCTGCTCTCTATGTGCACACATTGTTACATAGCTGTTTGTGATACACACAACATTGTTTTCTTTCTTTAATCTTTGACAATATAAACCCTACTTTTTAACTAATTTTTTATGTGTATGTGTTTTGTGTATATCCCACTGATATTTCAGTTTATCTTTTCTATGTGTGTCTTGTGTATGTGTTTTGTGTATGTGTCTTGTGTATGTGTCTTGTATATGTGTTTTGTGTATGTGTTTTGTGTATGTGTCTTGTGTATGTGTTTTGTATATGTGTTTTGTATATGTATCTTGTATATGTGTCTTGTGTATGTCTTGTATATGTGTTTTGTATATGTGTTTTGTATATATCCCACTGATATTTCGGTTTATCTTTTCATTTTTGAGCAGGGTCTCATGCAGTTCAGTTTGGCTTTGAATTCACTGTGTGGCCAAGGATGACCTTGAACTTCTGATCTTCCTGCTTCTACATGGAAGCATATGCTAGGATTACAGGATACGCCACCATGCCATTTACGTGGTGTTGGGAGTTGAAACCAGGGCCTCAAGCATGATGGAATTTTGAGGTCAGGGGAAGTCTTGGGCTTTCCATCCACTTTGCCTGCTGCTTTCCAGGCACATGTCAGCTGCCCTTTCTACTCTTGCCTGTCTTAGGATTGCTGCCTTCATCTTGAGCACCCTCATTGTGGTGCTAGAAATTCTGAAGTCTGCTGGGATCTTCTGGTGTCCAGATTGGCTTCCTTGTATAACATAAAATCCCTGAGGAATCTTGATTCTCCTGGCTCCTGTTGTGCTTTTGGAGTGAGTGAGCGCTTTCCTAATTTAGCTTCACACACTTTCTCCCAGGTTTTCTAGCTGCTCTACACTGGCTTCCTTCCTTCTTAACAGGTTTTCTTTTGTTTGTTTTTAGGCTTTCAGGACTGGTTAGTGAAGACCCACCCTCTTTTCTATCCCCGTCCTTGGATTGGTGCTTGTGTCTGTCATGATGCTTTTTTGATTTCTAGACTGTCTGAGCTTTGCTTCCCTGAAGCTTGCTGTCTTTATGCTTGGTTTGGAGCCTGTGTTAAGTGTGATTTGAGCTGTGCCTTTGAAGCTCTAGGAGTGTCCATCCTGGGACTCTTCCTTCTGGAATCCACTAGGAGCCAGAATCACTTCTCAGGGTGGTTGCTTTTCCTGCCTTAGCTCCTGCTTCCCCTGGAGCCACTTTGAAAGTTTCTATTTTCCCTTGAGGAGTGTCTAAGCTTTTAGGGATTCTGTGGTGCATAGTGAAAGGATCACATGGAAGCTGGTGGCCAGGGTGACTTCCTTGCTCTGTTCACAGAGGGCCAGAACTGGAGGAGCCACTTGCTTCTCATACAGATTGAAGGGGCCATTTAACACTCAGTAATCAAGAGAAAAATATTTATATGTAGTATTTTAAAAATAAAACTATTACACAAAACTGTGGTGAACAAATCTTAGAAACTTAATGATAACACCCAGTAACAGCTCTGTGCCCGCATATTGACTACCGCGCTAAGCCCAGGGAAGGGCCCCACTGTTCTCAGCCTCACCCACCAGGAAAATCAGCTGTCAGAGACAACCCTTGCCTAACAGGCCTTTGTAAGTCAGGTGAAATGAAAGATTTGAACCTGTACTTTTCTTCTGCCTGGAAGCCTAAATCCTATTTTCTATTAATTCTTTCTGATAATCAGCCTAAATACTTGTCACATATATGTTCACTAACACATACACAGGCAGGCATGATAGTTGAATAGTGGAAGAGCTTGTGGATAAGCCTGACCATTCCTGACCCTTAGGGAAGAAAGAGAGAATCAAACCATAAGTTGTCTTCTGATCCACACACACTTTGTGGCATGCATGTCCACCATACTAAAGTAGGTAAAACTACACACACACACAACAAAAATTTAAAAAATAATTTTAATTATTGTAGTAGTGGGATTTCTGGGTCCTGGGCGGCCAAACCCACAGACCTGCTATGCCAGATCCCTTAGCCACCTGCCGCTGCTGCTCAGGCCCCCAGAAATGACTCAGACACTTATATTAACTTCATGCTGTTTGGCCTATGGCTCAGGCACATTGCTAGCTAGCTCTTACATCTTAACTCAACCCATTTCTATTAATCTGTCTGTCACGTGGCCCGTGGCTCACCTGTGTTCCTTACATGTTGCTCCTTTGGCAGCTTGCTTGATCTGCCTCTGACTCCGCCCTTCCTTTCCTACCTATTCTGATTCCTCCTCCTACTTCTTCTATGGTGCCTGTCATGGCCCAAAACAGCTCCTTTATTTAAAGATTGAGATTCACAGCATACAGAAAGGTATTCCCACATCACTTCCCCCTTTCTGTCTAATCAAAAAGGAAGGTTTCAATTTTAACATAGCAAAAATTACATATAACACAATAGCTATCAAGCAAGAATTACAGTTACAATATCTAGTCTGTTTGTATTTAGCAAAATTAAAGAAAATACTCTATCATCTACCTTATCTTTATGAATCTAAAGTTTCATATGCAATATACCTTTCAAATGACTAAGAAAAACTATACCTATAACTGTCTAATCTTCAACTACATCAAAGACCACAGAAGGATATATTTACCCAAGTAAACTGGAAGTGCAAGCGACTTCTAAAATCTAGAAAGGACAGAGATGACACTTATCTGCCTGGACAGTCACCCAAAGTTTCTTTATAAAGTTGGGGCATCCATCTTCAGTCTACAGGCCCAGAGTCTTTTATCATTTCAGTGAAGCAGGAAATCTGCTCTGCCCATTCTGGTACAGTTCATCAGTTGCTTCTCCTGGAGTTCTGAAGAATCTCTGACAGTTTTCTCTGTAAAGCAGGAACCTGAGTGACCATTTCGGCTTGTTCTGCCAAAGTTCAGAGGTCACCTTCCTATGGAACCTGCATGTCCAGTTTAAAAAGCATACTGTCAAGCAGTCAATATAAGAACAGGTTTTTGTCCAGTGGCTAACCATTGCCACAAAGAGAGTAGACTCCATATGGAGTTTCTTCGATGCCCATTTTTCTCTTGAAGAAGATTGGTGCTGCCAGGAGCAGACCTGTCTCACTGTCCAGAAAAGTTTAAGTTCTTAAAACATTTAAAATGCCATAATCTGTAGGTCTTAGAAGTATTTGAAGATTACCTACTTAATTGAAATACATTTTTGTATACCTAAAAAATCTTAACTAACCTAACTATAAGTTTGATTATCAAAGGTGACTGTTAACCTTTATTTCTTAATTATACATTATAATTTTAAATCAGTTACATGAACATCATATCTTAAACTAGAATAGAAAAATACATACAGCATAACAAAATTGACCTTAAATTTGTATCAATAAACCAAAGTCCATACCAATGTAAAACATTTCAAGATTAACAGCTGATTTCCTGATCTAACTAAATTCAATAATCTAACCTTTAAAAAAATCATTCATATATCATATCCCCTTTTTCTTCTTATAAAGAGATTGACTATGACCATTAACCATTTATATAATGAAAACAAACATCTAGAAACAATATTTGGGGAATTTGGGCGTAGTTTTCTATTACTACTCTCTGCTGATTAAGGGGCATTGGAAATCTCACGGATTGTTGAGACTGGATCATAATCTGTAGTCTTGAAGCTGATACCGCCATCTCTTCCCATCAGAGATTTTTTCAGGGGGTCTTTGTTGATGAAACCATATTTGCCTGGAAGCAATCCACAGGTTCTCATCTTCTGTGGAAACAAAAGCAGAACTCTTCCAAAGCAATAAATAAATCCTTATACACAAATTTAAAAATCAAAATACCTTTAAAATATATATTCTTGTTTAACTTAGTAGCCTTTGTATTTGCAATCCATTGTCTTTCTGCAGTTAGCTCATTAACAGTTAAAAAATTAAAAGAAAACACAATAACAACCAAAATCCAGATTTTGTGTCTATTTTCCATCTTTACGTGGCTTATTATATTTTTATTATTCTATTTCTCTCTTTAAAGACTTTTTCTAACCTCTTTCTTTTCTCTCTGAAGCCTATGTACCTTTTACACACATTGTAACCCGTTTACAGGTTTTTCTTTTCATCTGAAGAATCTGTTTTATTGTGAATCCTTAATCATCTTCTAACCATAAGAGCTTTTAAAATACACTCTCTAAAAGAGCTGCATAGTTTTTTGCAGATTAGGCTGAATCACTAAGCTCTCTTAAAGGGACCGCGTCTCTATTCATGGCCAGGGAACAGAACAGACTAAAGAAAATGCTGCTACTAAGAAATTGTCTTTGTTTCCTTTTTGTTCAAAATAAACAGAATCTTTAAATCAATCACATGCTACTGAGTCTTCTGTAAGACTTCAGGAACCCGCCTGATTGCAGCACTGCCTTCCTCCAGTCTGCTGGCGCCACTTTGAATGTGACCCAGACGCCACGCTTTCTTTGTGCAATGACCCACTTCATACACAATTTGGAAGCTGCCTTTGCTCAGTTTCTGCTAAAACCCTTTTTAAAATTTCTCAGGCATTAAGTGGATATTCGCCCACCCAGGGACGCCATCTGTAGTATTGGGGTTTCTGGGTCCTGGGTGGCCAGAGACCCAGACCCTGCCGTGCTAGACCCCTTAGCCACCCAGCCGCCCGCTCAAATTGCATGTTGCTATAAAGTATAGTGATGCATTTGGTATATGCATACAGTGTTTGATGACCAGAGTGACTGGGGAATTTATCACCTAAAACCGTAATCACTGTTTTGTGTTGGAAGCATTACAATGTGAACCCTGATCAGCATAACAACATAGGCCATTGTACAGTCCCTATCACTGCTCTTTCCCAGGAGATTGTGGTCGGTCATTTTCTTTAGGTTTCTGTTTGTTACTGTACGTTTATTTTATGTGGATCTACCAAAATTCTAACTCATCTGGTGCAGTTTCTAATACTCTGTTCTAGTTCTCTGCTCTGGATTTTTTGTGAAAAGAGCCTGTAGTTGCTGAAATTATTAAAACTGTCATATATTTTGCAAACACTGGTTCAAGGTATCTTAGAGGCACTGGATGCAGAAATTAGATTAAGGGAAAAGTAACATATTGGGCAAATATGGAGGAATCTTATAGAACACACAGTGGGAAGTTCAGCTAGATTATTGTGGGTTTTGGAAAGTAACTAGGTGACTCCTCTGTCTGCCTCTTTTCTCTTTGAAGCCTCAGTTTCAGACTACATCTTCTTCCAAGTCTCCACCCCCCCCCCTTTTTTTTTTGCAGACATCTTTTATTTGCAGAATCTGCTTATTTGCAAGCACGCCAGTGATTGACTATAGCCACCAGCCTCATCTATGGGGTTGAAGAGTGCTGTCAGGGAGAGTATGGACTCACTCTGCTTTACTGGCTCAGTTAGCTGTGGAATGGGGTCATCCAGTATAGCCTATCTGAATGAACGTTGTCTCAGCATAGAATAGTCTGGTAAACTACACCAGTGTATTTCCTACAGTGCTGTAAAATAAAGTAGTCTTACCCCTGAGAGAATCCAGGCCCAGTGAGAATGACTGTTCTGCAGAGAATCAGTCTGACCAGAGAAAGAAAGTCAGAGTGGGTGTGAGGTAGACTGTATTCTGTTGGGAGTGCTAGTTTGAGCTACCCATGGATTTAGAACTACAGTTTTACAAGGTACAGAGAGGACAGGCTCTCCATCAGAGAGCATATGCAGAAGGCATGGATGCATAGGATGCTACCAGACACTCTTGGGCTCAGTGGGAATGTTGTACTTGTCCCGAGGGACCTCCACCGACCACCAGGGAGCTGGATTCCGATGTAAACACACGAGAGTCAGTTTATTGGTGGGGGGGGCAGGTTCAGATGAACCTGGGACAAAACCCTCTGTTCTGGTGCAGCAGAGGAATTCAGTCCCTGGCTTGGAGGTGAGAGGATTTTTAAAGAAAACATAAGTGGGATGTTACATGTCTTGGCATTTCAGGATTGGGTAAAGGGGTATGAGTACAGTAATTCCTGGAAACTATTGGCTAAAACCTTCGGCACAAACCCAAGCTTCAACTTCAGGGCGAAACCAAGTTCTGAATCTATTGGCTGTCAGGTGCATTACTGAGATTTGTTTTCCTAGATTCTTCTTAGACCTGGGCCCTTCCCTCAGGCACTAAATGGTCTTTCCCTGAGATAAAGTTTTGTAATGGTTAATCTGTGCCTTTGGATTTATTTGCAAATGGTAAAGAGCTAGAGAATTATAAGCAGAGAAACAATGTGACTTGTTTTGAGTCTATCAAACATTTATTAGTTATCTGTCATGAGATCCTTCTGACCTTAAAGATCCTAAGAGAAATAAATTCTTGTTCCTACCCCTTTTGTGATAGTCTCTTTATATAGTCCTGTCTATCCTGAAACTCGCTATGTAAAGCAGACTGGCCTCAAGAAGTGCCTTCCTTCTGAGTGCGGATACTAGAGGTGTGTGCTGCCACACTCAGCCTCCTCCTTTTTTATTTTCCTTGGTGGTTTATCTTTCAGACAATCTACAGTGCTGCCTTCAAAATATTCAAAGCCCTTAAACTGATTAAAAATGCCAAGTACTGTTTCCACAAAGAGTGGTTCCTTCTTTGTCTTGGCTTTAATTTATTCCAGATTATCACAACACATTTTGATTAAAAACAAACAGAAGTATCAGCCAAACGTGCAGTAATAAGAAAACTAGAGTGACTAGCAGGGAAAGGTCAGAAGAGGTGTTAGTTTAAACTTTTACAAAGCAGAAAGTTGGATACTGGATACTTCAGGTAGGAGAAATACTATGGGAGAGCCTACCGGGAAAGGCTGGAAGTTGTCATTCTGAAGGCTTAGTGGTGGAGAGGAGAAGGTGAGTGGTCTAGAGCATATTGGGAGACAGGGCTGGGTGAGAAGAGAGAAGTACTCAAATCATGAAAGCTCTTAAATCAAGTGTGAGATGGCAGGCCTGTAATCCTGGCAGTCCTAATGCTTGGGAGGTCGAGACAGGAGGATTGAGTTTGAGACTAGCTGAGAGTCTGATACCCTTCCTCAAAAACAGTCTAAGCCAGCCACACTGCTCTGAACGTGCCTGATCTCAGAAGCTAAGTAGGGTTGGGCCTGGTTAGTACTGGATGAGAGACTGCCTGGAATACCAGATACTGTAGGCTTAAAACAACAACAACAATTAAAACAGAAACAGAAACAAAAAAGAAATAGCCTGAGGTACAGAGTACTTCAACATCTCAAAAATAAGTAGATAAATCTAAGAAAGAAGAAGACTCACTGTTTGATTCTATTTATACAAAGTTCTAAAGTAGGTAAAACCTAGTAACAGATTTAGAAAATCAGATTAGTGATTGTTGCTGGGGAGAATGAGTAGCAAACTGTCTGGAGGAGCCCAAGGACTTTCTCTGTGGTGAGAGGGCGGGGCTGCAATAATGCTTAAGAAGTTACTAGGTATATATCTTTGAAACAAAAACTAGAATTCAGTTTTTCTGGAGGAAAAGATATGGTAGGAGCTAAGGAAGGAGTATGAGGGTGGAGCTAAAGGGATTCCTGAAGTTAGGGTACAGAATGGGCAAGGCTTGGGGAGCCCAGTTCAGTGACGGACAAACGGCATAAGTTAGGGTGAAAAAAAGACCTTGAGTTTGTGTGCAGCTCTGGGTGAAGGACTGTGACTTAGAGACTGGTGGATGGAGGTGTAACTCTGTAGACCAGCCTCTGCTTCCTGAGTGCTGGGATTAAAGACGTGTGCCACCACCACCTGGCAAAAAGTCATTTAAGTTTTACCCTTCTACTAAATTGTAGATTCTGAGCACAGGGCTGAGTGGCAGGGGTACCACATGATTCAATCATCAGTTTATAGTGTACAGGGGAAGAAGGAGTCAGACCAGGAATCACCCCCAGATGGGGGTACTTGAAGTAGTCAACTCCCTCTCGCCAGCATTTAATTACACTTTTGTTCCAAAGGAAAACAATAAAGGATGCTGAACACAACAAGGGACTGGTGCCAGGACAACCAGATAAGGCTCAGCAAAAGGAACTTCCAGAAACTTAGGATGATAAATAGGATCTGGTTATTCCTAGAGAGAAACATGCCAAGGGCCTTAGGGCAGCTGAAGTGTGCACAACACGGAGGAAGCTTGAAGGCTCCTACTGGATAGGGGTGTGAGAGAAAGGGCCAGAAGGCTGATGTCTCAAGGAAGAGGAGGGGGGTGGAACATGGACATCTATTTAAGCCCTGCAGGCCACAGACAGCAGGCAGTGTTTGTTGTGGGGAGGGGAGGCTGAGCAGCTAATGAGTTTGAAATCAATGAACTGTGTTCAGTAGCTGCTTGCAGATGACCTAGCTGCAGTAGGGAGAATAGAGCATGGTTCTTCTGACTACTGGAAACAGCTGTGGATCTCAGTGACCGACATTACAGCTCAGCCAGTCTTCTCGGAGCTTGTTTTTACATCTTCCAGGTAGCGATTTCATGACAGCAGTGAGGGGGAGCTGGGGCCAGATCACAGGAGGGAAGCCCCTGCTCATCATACTTAACTGCTGGCTGTTTTTTCTGTCTGGAGAAAACACTGCTTTGATATGTTACCCCAGAAGGACCTGGCACATGGCGTTTTCAATCTGAGGCATCAGAGAGACTGACGTTAGTAAAATAAGCTCCAAGTCTCCACCATAGTCAGTTCCGACAAAGCATCATGCCAACCTTTTTTCCTGTTCAAGCTTTGCTGTGCTCTTGCCATCTGTCCTAGAGCTTCAAGAATTGTCACTCCTGAAACTTCTCACGAAGTTGTCTTAAGTGTGAGTCAGGTGGGTGCTCAGAGACACTGTGGATAGGACATGAAGTGCGCTTGTCTAGAGGACTCTGCCACGCAGGGTGGTTAGGTGGAAGCTGTAAGGCACACTTCCTTACCTCATGCACTCCTGGAAAGATGGAAGCAGGACCGACCATTTTACATAGTAGGCCTAATCTGGAGCCTAGCTTGATTAGGATTTGGGAGACTCCCCCCCCCCTTTTAAAATACTGTAACTAAAAATCAAGTATCACCTAAAAATATAGCTTCTTTTGGAAATCAGACAACTTGGCATCCCTTAGTCCTTATGGCTCCATGGTAACCATTTCAAGCTTGAGGAGTGGTTGTCCCAAGAGCAGCAGGTACATTCTCTTCTGCCACAGGCCCCACTCCTCAGGTGACTTACCCGGCAGTGAGTGTGTCATCTGGAAAGACCTCGGATCCCTGTGGCCCCATCAGACATCTGGGATTATGCCTTGATTTTGGGAAGTTTTACAGATTTAGACCTTGATGATGAATATTTCTTGTTGGCGCAAAAGGGAGCAAGGAGGGAACCCTATTGTTCACTGCCTTCTGTGTGTGCTTGGTGCTCTGTTCTTCCAGGTCTTGACCACTGCTAGGGAGATCTTAGCTGCCCTGCACCAATAGAAGATGGCTTCAGGGAGATAATGAGTGCCAGAGCCTAGAGTGTGAATCTGTTAGATTTGAGGGAATGCTTCAGGGTCACAGAGTGAGGTGAGGGGAATGGAGTGGCTTAGCTTCCTCCCCAGAGTCTGGCTAAACATATTGAGATGCCTGGTAGGCAAGGCAAGAAGGACAAAGTTGTGGTGATATATTGTATATTTAATAAAATTTGTCTGGAATATCAGAGGACAGAATCACCCACAGCCAAGCCATGAAGGTCTGGGAGTGGTGACCAATGCCTTTATTCCCACCACTAAAGAGCTGGATCTCTGTGAGTTCAAGGCCTAACAGCCAGGTAGTGGGTTGCTGACATCTTTAATCCTAGCTCTAGGAAGGTTGAATCAGGAAGTAAAATAGTTGGGAAATATAAGGCAGGAGAAGGCAGAAGTTCTTTCCTTTTGCCTATGTGCCAAGTCAGTCTGAGGAACTGAAATGACCTACCCTGTTTGGCCTGAGAAGATGGCTGGGTAAGAATGGACTGTGGTCTGTTTCTTCTCTCTGATATTCCAGCTTTTCCCCAACATCTGGCTCCTTGTTTTTATTATATACTAAATAGAATATGTGTTATATAAGGTGCAGGGATTTCAGGAGAGGTCCTTTTGCATGGTAAAACACTTTCCCATAAAGCTGGAGGATATTTAGGGGCTAATTTTCTCCCCCTTTTAAAGCCTACTTGTCCCCCTTTTTTTTGCATAGCGTCTTTAATCGAACTTGTAAACAGGGAAAAGTTGACTTGCTTTGCTTGAAGTTGAGAAGGAAGTTGTGCACAAAACCCAACCTTTCAAATTAGATTTGCCCTTGTGCAGAAACATCTGTAATTGAGGGCTTAGAGGAACTCAGTGTAAAACCTGTGAACTCGGTTTTTATGTCTGCAAATGAGGGAGTGGAGGCCACAGAAATAGTCATGGGCCTGGAGTACCCTTCAATAAGCCCTGTTTTTAAGTCAGTTCCATCCTAGCTAGGTTTTCTGTGTGACCTCTTCAAAGACTTTTATTTTGTATTTATTTTCTCTTCCTTGGGTAAATCAAGGAGAATTTGCATTTCTCCAACCACACTCACTGAGTTTGCTGTTATTTTAAAGGAAGGCACCTTTTCGAGGCGAGCAAAGGGCACAGAATGGGCCTAGATGAGTCATTCTTTGCTTTAGAATCTCTGTTCCTGTGACTTTCCTCTTTCTAATCTCAGGCCTGTAGATGCCATTCCCAAAGCTGTAGATAGGACTTAAATTGGAAAGTGAAATTTCCATTTACCTGCAAAACATAGGCAGGTGCCAGATATCAGATTTTTAGTGCCTCGGATTTTGGCCCAATTAAAAATAACAGCAAAACCTTTTTGGCAATGACTCAAAAACCCTGTCTGAAAGTTGGGATGAGCTGCTTTTTTCCAGCTTCCTTGTCTCATCCTTCTCATGTCTGCCCAGCTACACCCATTGCTGCTTAGATAACCAGCAATGGAGGGTTTCTTCTTTGTCTGCTTGCCTATGCCCAGTGCTCACCTTTCCTTCCCGAGGGAAAGATACCCCAGCCTGCTGCCATCCTCCAGGACTCAGTGTTTGATAATGGGCAGTGATGGTCCTGTTTGGCTCTTTGGCAGTACCATTTATAGACACCAAATATCACAATGAGGCCCCAGGGAGGCTTTATTTTTATTTTTTAAAAGTTTCTGTTAGAGATTGTGGTCTTCTTTTGATATGAGGACTGAGAGATTTTGCTCAAAGATTATATAATCCTTCAGGTCAAGTGGAGGCTGTAATACATGCCCTGTGCATTTCACTGACCTTACACAGGTTGAAGTGGGGCTGTCAGTTCTGTCCTGGCTTGTATCAGAGTGACACCTACCTACATTTCAAATTCTCATTCCCAACAGAGGATTGACACTTCTGATATCTTTCTGTATTTAAGATGTAGAGGTCCTAGTTGTATCATTAATTTTTTTGATGACTCCTTGATTCTATGTTAATTAAAGCCTTTTAGAGGAAAGCATTGGGAGAGCAGCTCATTCTAGGACGTTCAGTGATGATACATTAGGACATGCAAATTACAATGACGGTCAGATGAGGACACATGAAAATGAATGGCTAGAGTGTTTGCTCGTAAGGACGTGGAATTAGAGCTTCCATATGGCTGATAGCCATTATGAGGGACCATTATGGCAGTTAAGCGTGTCAAGTGACCCAGAAATGACTACCCATGTCCATGACAGAAGTCTTTGTTTTGTGCAGGAGACATTGCATGGAACAGTTGAAAAAAACAAGCCCCAAACTGATACCCGTAACCATGAGATGAGTCTAGAGTGCGCTGTGTGAGAGTTCATACTGTGTGAGTCTGTTGAGGCCAGGCAAGAAACAGAGACTAAGCTTCAGTTGCAGGAGCACATCAAGTTGTGAGGTCATTGTGTTTATATACAATTGGTTAGGAAGGTGAGGGTTTTATGGAATTCCTTGCTAATTTTCTCAGTGTTTTTGAATAAGGAATTCAAGATTTGTTCATGTATTTCATAGAGCAAATAGCCAAATGCAAATGCTGGGTGTTGGGGTTATATACAGGGGGATTGTGTTTCCATTGTAAATAATTGTCCCACCCACTGGTTTAATAAAAAGCGCTGATTGGCCAAAGGTAGACAGGAAGTGTGGGCGGGGCCACCAGACTAGGAAAACTCTGAGAACAGGAAGCACAGAGCAGAATGCCAGAGAGAAGCCAGAAGATGCAGAGGACAACTATGCTGCTCTGAGAAAAGGTACCAAGCCACATGGCTGAACAGGATAAGAGACATGGGTTAGTTTAAGGGTAAATAAAGAGTTAGCAAGTTATATGCCTGGGCCTTAGGCCAATCAGCCTAAAACTATTGTAAGCATCTGTGTGTTTCTGAGGGTCTGTGAGTCTGCAGGTCTAAACCTTTAGGCTAGGCCCGAAAGTCCGGGACAAAAGCCTCTTAGTACAGGTTATCCACAAATTCTTCTGGTAAGAACATGTTAACCAATGTATGTTCTTATATTGGAGTTTACTTACTACTGTGTTACTTTCTGTCTGTGCACATCAGTAAGATGAGGGTTTAGAGTGGGGTTGAGGCAGAGTACTGGAAGCTCGGAGTCTGTGAAGTGTTTAGCTTCAGTGATGTTAGGTTGTTCAGCATTAATATAAAATGTGACTTATTGCTTGTGTTTAATTTAGTTCTCAAATACAATTTGTCTTATTTATTTGAGGGAAGGGACATATGGAGGTAGAGGAAAACTTGTAAGGATGGGTTTTCTCCTTCCTCTTTATAGGTGACAGGAGTTGTACTTACTTGGTGGGTTGGCTGCAGGCACCTTTCTCAGATGGCTAGCTCTCTAGTCCTTTATCTGACTGAGCCAGGGGCTGGGGTGGCTCAGTTGTTAAAGTGCTTGCTGTGTAAACATGAAATCCTCAGCTCCCCCTAAAAATGTGGGTGTAGGACATGCTTAGTTAGCACTGCGAAGATGGGAGGGTTTCTGGAGCCCATGCCAGACTCATCCTATTGGCAAACTCCAGACCAGATGGAGACCCTGTCTCACAAGGTAGGCAGCTCCTAAGGAGCTACATCCACACACACACACACACACACACACACACACACACACACACACACACACGCACACGCACACACACACTGCTGATTGAACCTATTCCATATTCCTGCATGATAGCAGCTGTCTGCATGTATGTTTTACTGTTCCTTCACATCCATTTTTACTCAGTTTCCCACCGTGCCGTACACTTTGTTGCCTCTTCTGTTCTCTGTAGTAATAATTGAGAGAATTTAGTTTACTGTTGAATTCTCACTGTGTGTTAAGCCTTGTTCTAACGTGTGATGACCCAGGGGATCAACCACACGGATGCAGTACTTAGAGAAAATTGCAGATAGTAATTACTGTTCCCTTCAAAAATTAAAATCCAAAGTTGGCTGTGATAGTTGACATATAGAATCCCCGAGGCACAGGCAGTTTTACTGTGAGTTTGAAGCCTTTTCTGATACAGAGTGAGTTCTAGGTCAGCCTAGACTAGAGTGAGTGGCCTGCCTCAGCAAAGCAGCAACTAATTAACGGCAAGAAAGCTACAACTTTTAGAGGTATGAAAGAAGTATATTATTTGGTGTATGAATGAACCATAGTGAAACTCATTCTTCTGTACAATTAATATACTTTATTTTTTAAAAAAAACAATTTAGAAAAACCAGAATGTTAAATATTTTAGGGAAAACAAAAGAAAATTCTTTTTGTAAAGTTAAAAAAAATTTCCCACATTCTTAAGAAACCAATTATGTCTGTATGAAAATTACCTTGCCTGCCCATCTGTTTACTTCCCTTTGTGAGATGTAAATGGTAATACGCTGATACTGGCACAGGCTACCTGGATCTTCTTACCTGTGTCAGTTCAGCTGTAGGAATGGGCTGTGCTGAATCAGTGCTGTCCCAGCTCTTTCCTCCTCACCTACAGATCAGCTAGTAGTTTACATCTCCATGTGGTCCACTGAAGTAGCTGACAAATCCTACTAGGTTTTGATTTTGGTCTTTGAGTAAAGCCTTCCCACAAGGCCTTTTATGGGCATGGATGCTGAGTGTTAGGCTCTCACTATGTCCAGTGCAGTGATTTGTTGCTCTGCTTTACGCTTCATCATAAATGTCTGGCTGAAGAAGTCTTTCTGTGCCACCGCTCCCATCTGGTGGCCATTACCTCAAACTACAACACCATGACCTGCTTCAAAAAGGAGTACCGCTGAGTCCACGTGTCACGTGCAGATGCGGGAAGGGGAAATTCATTAGCTCTTCAGGCAGGAACTGGACGGACACTTGATGAGCTAATGTGTATGTTTGCAAGTCTTCTTTTTAAACTGTGGATCCAGGGCTGGTGTTTGTGGTTGTTGGCTGTTAGTGACTTATTTCCAATGAAGGAAATCCTTATTTGCCCATTTAATTCATCAGAACCATCGGCTTTTGCCTTGTATGAAAAGGTATGTTTTTTGTGAAGTGGAGGGAACCAGTTTGGAGTGGCAGGAGGATGACACCAAGTTCTGTCCACAAGGGACTGTGAGACTCCTAAAGCCTTCCTTGGCTTCCTTTCCCTTTCCCAGAAAACAGGTTTCTTGGGCCTTGTGCTTTTTACGGTTATGCCGTGATCGGGCTATACCTGAATGAAATTATAAAGTACTATCTTCTTCATCTGTATATAAAACAGTTATGAATATATAATGGAGGACTTGAGATTTGTGTAACTACTTTGTTCAATTCTAATAAATGGTGCTAGTGTGAGTGTGTGTGTGAATATGTGTGTGTGAGTGTGTGTGTACCTATTATGTGTGTGTGTGTGTGAATATGTGAGTGTGTGTGTGTACTACTAGACAAGATATACCTATTCTTGCATTTAATTTTTGTCACCTCTCTTAAAAATTATATTAAATTCTAAAAATATGTATCTTGGAATTTAGGAATTATAGGCTGGGTATGAAGGTACACATTTAAAAATCCCGGCACGTACCATGGCAGAAATAGGAGAATTAGTTGTGCCAGCCAAGGGCACATGAGACTATGTCAAAAAGGTAATTTAGGAAGAAATGGGATGGAGCAGAAGAGAGAGAAGACTTAAATGGTGTTCTCTTTTAAAAAGTAAGCACCCAGTTGGGACTGGTAGTGCATGTCTTTAATCCCAGCTCTAGGTAAGCAGAAGCAGGTGGATCTCTGTGAGTTCAAGTCTAACCTGGTCTATAAATCAAGTTCCAGGACACCCAGGGCTATACAGAGAAACCCTGTCTTTAAAACAAACCAAAAAAAAAAAAAAAAAAAAAAAGTAAATACAAATGACAAAAATTATATTTGAAATTGATAATGAAACAGTTTAACGTATTGCAAAAAATAAAACCTTGTTTTGGATAAAAATAGCACAGTGGTTGATGTTACAGACTCCATGGGAAGTGTCAGTGTTTGTCTGTTGTTGAAGAGTGTACGGACAGCTGGTACAGAGGCCTTCAGGCTCTGAGAAATCATGGCCACAATCTAGGTTTCAAAATGTTTGAGTCCATTTACATACTTTTACAGACTGATACATGTATTCTGTAAAAATAAGGAACGTTATGTATAAGGCTTTAGTGGCTGCGGGCAATAGATTCCTACCCAGGTTAGCTTGAATAGTTAGTTTAAGGCTAGTGAGTATAAGCAGACAGACACTCAAGTGTCACTGAGCTCCAGGGCAGTTAAAACAGTACCAGTGAATCCAGAGTCCTGATCTCTCTGTTGGTTGCTTTTTTGGTCTGGTTTCTGTTAACTTTGCCAATGGCTGCTAGCTCAGTACTGTGTCACACTCTCAGTTTACGCTCTCATACTGGTCGCTTCTCTCTGTGCTCACTTCTATCCAATTTGTGCCAGCTCTGCAAAGAACAGCCTTGTGATGTTTTTGCTGCACAGGACTGATGAGCAGGACATTTATTTGAGCTAAGCAGTGAAGGTGGGTGCTTGGGCTTTGTGTTCCCTAGAACTGCTGCTTCTTCCGAGACTTTGACCTGACTGCTTTGCCCCTCTTGTCCATCTGACCCTCAGAGCAGACAGTTAGGACTTCTGAGATAATGTGGTGCTCCAAGAATGAACTAATTTAGCACATTTGAGAATCCCAATTAAAGTTACACAAACATCTTAATGAATTGTGAGCAGTCTTTGGATAAAGCAAAGTAGGGTGTTGATGAGTGAGTCCTGATGTCCCACATTAGAGCAGGTCACTCACACTGGGCCTTATATCTCAACAACACATGCGTTGACAGATGCAGGAGTCTTCAGGGTCCTGTTAACACCTGAACCAGAGGTGGTGAAGAGGGGAAGAAGAAAGGAGGAGATTCCTGAAATAAAGGGACAGCTATTTATGATAGCAAGCACGGAAACACTAAGTTTTCTAGCCTCTCTGACAAAGTACTGGGCTTCACTTTTTAAAAGACTGTAGTTTCTTTAGAAGATAGTTGATATTGGTCCTCGATTCTGGGTTAGATGCACTGACTTGTCTGACTCTGGCTGTAAGTTCCAAGAGTGTAAGAATGCTGTCTAGGCCAGGCCACTTGGAAAAGCACTGAGAGTTGTATCAGCACCATGAGGTGAGGTGACAACAGCAGCCTGTCATCCTGACTGACCTTGCACATGACCTAACGAGTTTCTTTTGTGTTCTTCTCACAGGTGGATTTGCTCTTGTCTTCCTGGTGAGAACAAGCAGCGGGGTGAAATGTGCCTTGAAACGAATGTTCGTCAACAATGAGCATGACCTCCAGGTGTGCAAGAGGGAAATTCAGATCATGGTAAGACTTACGGATCATGACTGCTCTTCCTTATGGAAACCATGTGCTTAAACACATTCATGTGTATACACACACGTATTGCACACTTATTTTCCTTTTCATTTTTCTTTTTGAGACAGGATTTATTTGTGCAGCTCTGGCTGTTCTGGTACTCTCTGTAGACCAGGCTGGCCTCAATTTCACAGAGATCCACCTGCCTCTGCCTCCCAAGTGCTGGGATTATAGGTGTGTATGTACCACCACTGCTTGGCTTAAACCTTATATATTTTTAAAATAGTGTTTTTACTAATTTCTTGAGAATTTCATACAGTATGTTTTGATCATATTCATCTCCTTACCTCAGCTCTTTCCAGATCCGCTCCCACCTTTCTACTTTCCCAACTTCTTATGCTTTCTCTTAAAACCCACTGAGCCCAGTTTTGTGTTGGCTGACTCTGAAGTGTGGTCGAAATACCAGATATATCACACTACTGAAGCCAACTGACGTTTCCTCTTCCAGTAATAATCAAATGCTAATAGCTCTTGTGCTAGGGATGGCTTCATACCTACCTCCCTTCTGTCATGCTGGGATTTCATCTGGCTGTTGCAGGGCTTGTGAATAATGTTATAGCTGATATGGGTTCATAGGTATATCTGTCCTGTTTCCTTGAAGTCTGGCTCTTAAAATCTTTGTGCTCCCTTGGGGAGAGGTGTGATACAGGCATTCCATTTAGGGCTGTGCTTTCCAAAGGTTTTTATTCTTTGCACACTGACCAATTGTGTCAATCGCCGTCTACACAAGAAGCTTCTGATGAGGTGTGAGTTTAGCAATAAGCCATTAGGAGTCAGTCTCATTGCTGTGTCAATTTAACAAGACAGTAGTAGTGGGTGTTACCCACAGGCCCCAGGCTTAACTACTGTGGCTCTTTCTTAAGACAGGTATATTATGGTGCCCAGGGAAGGTCACTGGGCAGAGCTGACACCCTTCCTTGAGTTGGCAGCAAGCTCTTGCACAGGGTGGGACCAATACCCAGGACATATAGGGCTCTGCTCCTGCTTTGATCACCCTCCATGGAAACTGAGGGGAAAGGAGCTTTTGGGGAGAACTGACTAGTTTAACTCAGAAACATAGCTTTTGACCTTGGGAAAGCATTTAATCTGGACAGCCCAACCCTCTAAGGGAGCATTTCTCTCTTTCTGCTTTCCCTCATTTACTAGCCCCTTTGAGCCCTTCTGCATCCTGTCAGTATGTCCTGACACAACTTTATGCTTTTTACAGTTTTTTCCAGCTGGAGCACTTCCTGTGCTTTGGCCACAGTGTCAATACTTCATAATGCCTTGTGATTCCATTTATAGAAGTCCATGAATAGGCAGAATTCATAGTGGCATTAGAAGTCAGAAAATAATTATTTGGGTTGGGAAATGGGCCAGGAAATATATTATTGGAATCTCTGGGTTATGGGAACTGTGTTATTTTGTGTAGTGCTCACACAGAAATATATAAGTGTCAGAACTAAAGACAGTAAGATATGTGTGTTTTTATTTTGTAAACTATACTTTAATTTAAAAAGCAAAGAAACTTACTAAGGAGAGATGGCTCAGCACTAGAGAGCATGTACTGTTTTTCTAGAAGACCCAAGTTTAGTTTCTAGCACAACTACTTCTTATAATTCTAGCTCCAGAGAATCCAATGCTTCTGGCCTCTCAGAGTACCTGCATGAACCTGTACATAGATACACAGAGACA
This sequence comes from Phyllotis vaccarum, assembly GCA_033318265.1. Classification (NCBI taxonomy): domain Eukaryota; kingdom Metazoa; phylum Chordata; class Mammalia; order Rodentia; family Cricetidae; genus Phyllotis; species Phyllotis vaccarum. The sequence goes on along the minus strand of JARWLC010000014.1, from coordinate 65,197,177 downwards.
CATAATTAAAAATAAAGCAAATCTTTAAAGCACATACTAATTTGTGTAGATTTTGATTTTTGTCATTATTAACGAGTCTATATCAGAAGTATATGCTGATGTATTTATGATAAAATGGTGTTTTGCTGTGAAAACAGCAACTGGATTTAAAGGAAAGATTGACTGGTTTGATAATCAGAGCAAAGTGACAACTTCCTGAAAGCTTGTTAGCTGTTATTGGCTGTTTGCTTCTGTTTGACATCACGTATAATAAAGATCTTTGAACATGTTATTTTTGGTATTTCCAGTTTTTGTTTGCTCTGATTATATTGTCTTACCTGTTAGGTTTTAGGCAGTTCTGCCATCACAGCATGGTGGTTTAACACATTGCTTATCATGTAGAAAGCAGCTCAGTAAGAGAGTGAAGTGCATGGCTGCAGAGATAGATCCAGATGCTCACCTAGAGGTGACGCCTTTGGGCTCTAGATTTTAAAGCCTTGGTAAAGAGCAAAAATAAGTTAGGTATGGTGAGAGCCTAAGCTGAGAATATTTGGAAATAATCCTAACACTGCCAAACCAACCAGACAACCCCAAGGCTCCAGACACCAGGGTCTGTGTGCAGTGGGCCTAAGCTACTCTGTCTCCTACACTAGGAGAATCCCAGCTGTTTCTCATGCCCCACCCCTCTTCCTTCAGCTTCTCTTCCTTCTTCCCCTTCCCTTTTCTATCCCTCCATGCTTGCTCAACAGTCTACACTTACTGTTTATTCTTCCCAGAACGCCGTCCCATTGTTGTACTGGGTTAGAAAAGCAACCCCAATTCTTCATTTTCTCCCTCTGTGTTAGTAGAGAAGTCAAGAAGGGCAGGCCTAAAAACTCACAGTGGGCTCCTTCACGGGGGTTTAGTTGTATGGAGTCAGTTTTGGGCCAGGGATGCATTAACTATAACCGTCTGATTCTGTTTTTAGTTTAGTTTTTATTTTCCAGAGCTAAGTCAATTAGGTAACAAGAAACATCAAAGAGCCCACACCATTCTCCTGTGCCATCTCAGGGTCCTTGACGTCTTCATGGTAGTTGATTCTTTGAATAGCCTTCCCAAACCATGCTAAGTCTTGGCTTTTACTTCACTGTAGGGCATTGTTCCCGTTTGACATCCTGTAGGACAGTTCACCCTCAGCATTGCCTTTACTCTTGGGTACTCATTCGTTTTGGGCAGTAGGTTGGCTGTGCCCCGAATCTGTGGCGAGGCAGCAAGCATTGCCTCTTTCCCACTGTTCCTCCTTTGCTGTCAGTGTTGTGTGTATACTTCCCTCCATTGTGCAGTCATGTTTGCTGTGCAGATGCAGCTATTTGTCTGCTGTGATACTCTGAAGCCTTGTCCTGGGCTCCTGGTGATGGAGGCCTGGCCGCTGTTCTGCATCCAGCCTCAGCCTCCCACCCCTCCTTATGCATGGGTTTTGGGGGTCAGATCAAAGAAGCTTTTGTTTAGCTCTCAATTCTGAAGACTAGCTCCTATTTTTTTCTCTAAATTTTTATATCTTTACACCTTACATTTAAAGACCATGCGCCATTATGTAAAGCTGTGAGACTTTAGTTGACATTCTGCTTTTTGCTTGTGGATGACCAATTGTTTAAGTGTCAATTCTGAAAAAGGTTTCTGTTTTGCTGGTTGCTAAATGTCACTTGAACTGGAATTGTAGCTTAGTGGTGGTAGCATAGTTGTCTGTATAAACAAGGCCCTGGGTTTGACATCCCCCACCCCCCCGCCCCTGCCCACAGGAACTTATTAAATTGTTGGGGACCATCACTGGACTCTTCTTTGTCTGTCCTCTCATCAGCTGTGTGCGCATCTCTCCACTAAGGTCCTAGCAGTCTTTCTGTAGCTAGGTAGCAAATTCTCCCTCCCTCCCTCCCTCCCTCCCTCCCTCCCTCCCTCCCTCCCTCCCTCCCTCCCTCCCTCCCTTCTCCCTCCCTCCCTCCCTTCCTCTTCTTCCTCCCTCCCTCCCTCCTTCCTCCCTCCCTCCTTCCTTCCCTTCTTCTTCCCTCCCTCCCTCCCTCCCTCCCTCCCTCCCTCTTCTTCCTCCCTCCCTCTTCTTCCTCCCTCCCTCCCTCCTTCCTTCCTCCCTCCCTCTTCTTCCTCCCTCCCTCCCTCCTTCCTCCCTCCCTCCTTCCTTCCTCCCTCCCTCCTTCCTTCCTTCCCTTCTTCTTCCTCCCTCTCTTCCTTCCCTTCTCCTTCCTCCCTCCCTCCCTTCCTCCCTCCCTCTTCTTCCTCCCTCTCCTTCCCCCCCTTCCTTTTTTTTTAAAGACAGAGTCTTATGCTGTAGCTCTGGGTTACCTTAAACTCTGTAGCTAAGGCTGGCCCTCGACCTCTAATTTTTTCCATGTTCATCTGCCCAGCTCTGGTCTTATGTATGCCACCAAACCCAGCTGGGATTCCCAGAATGTTTTACAATGTTCTAGTCCACATTGTGTATTAGTTTCTTTTCTCATCAGTGTGACATAGTGCTTAATAAAAGCAGCTCAAGGGAGGATTTGGCTCAGGGTTTAGGACTGCTTACAGTCCTAAGGGAGGTAAGGCATGGTGGCAGGAGTATGGGCAGCTGCTCACATTGGGTTTGCAGGCAGGAAGCAGAGAGACAGGAAGTCCACCCCCAAGAAACAGTACCACCAGCTGGGAACTAACATGTAAACCACAGCATACCCCTTCATAGATATTTTGGGATAATCTGGAATTTTGATAGCAAGCACATTAAACCTGTGTTTCTATTTTTGGAGAACTGACATCTTTTCTGTGGTCTGCATCTGCATCCCTATTCATTACTATATCTGTACTCTTTTACTACCAATCACGCACTTCTTGTACACAAGCTGTAAATGCTCTTAGACTTATGGCAAAGATTTTTAATTTGCTTTTAGTGATTTTAAATTATTTTGCAGATCTTCTCTGGTTCTAGGCCTTACCCTACATGTTATACCTCCTGAATTATAGCCACCAATACTATATTTTAGATTCTGTTTTTAAAACCATAGGTTTAGTGCTAGTCTTTAGACAAACAGTTAATTTTTCTAACATATCCTGTCAGTTCATCAGACTTACAATGAGAGATAACTTTTTTCTTGCCTGTAAATGTTTTTGCCCCTTTGTAGCATTACTGCAGTGGCTGGACATGTAATACCATATTGAATGAGAGACACATTTAATCTTGCTTTGTTCCCATTTTTAATAGGGAAGGACTCAGTCCTTTGTCAGAAATATAAGTCCGACTTTAGTATTTTATACATTATAAAAAAACCAACATGACTTGTCATATGTTGGTCCATCAAGATGTTAACTTTCATGTAGGGGAGCTCTATGGTAAAGAATTCCTCGTGATGAGCAAAAAGCAGCTGGAAGATGCATGAATTTTGTCTGCCTATACTGTCCCTTTATCTCTGAGACTTCATGGTGCTATGGAGAAGTCATTGTCCACCACTCCCAAGAAGAGAATGTGGGTTAAGTTGGCTGTCCTAAAATACCTTAATGTGGATGACAGTGACAACATCAGTTCCTTTGTAAGAGTCTTTTTGGTAAATGTGGTGCTGAAGTTTTTGTTCTTACCATTAATTTTATGTTATTTACACTTAACAAGTAACTTATTTAAACTAATAGAAGAAATGTTTGTCAGTTTTGTTTTTATTGGAAGGTATAAAAGCTGCCTTGGATGTCTGAACAGTTTTTACAACTGAAACAATGGATTGACTCTAATGCTAGGGATAAGGGTGAGGTCGTATATGTGAACTTTTAGTTCATTTTAACCAGCTTTACCAGCTGTACTTCATTCCCCATAAACCAGAGCAAAGCAATAGAGTTATAAGTGAAGAGGTAGCTAAAGTGGCCTCAAGTTATGTCAAAGAAAGTGAGAACATCACTACCGTCTTCTGAAGAGACAATTCTTACTTGGTTGAATTGTCTCGGCACCAAGTAAGAAGTGGTTGATATAAATGTACAGTTGCTACGTAAGCTGCTCCTTAGGATGGAAGCTGGCTTGTCATTGATGACCTTGCTCTCTGTCTCTCTGTGGACTAGCCACTCTTAGACTGCTGCTATAGGACCTTGCTAAGGTAAGCGCACTGAATCGCAGTATGGCGCACAGCTGATCCTGCCCAGGGCTTGGTGGTGCTCAGGATCTCTTTTACAATGGGATCAATAGATATTTTAAAAGATCTTTTCAGTAAGTACAAGTCCTAGTTTGATGTTTTGTTTACTCTGGAACACTGACCAAAAGCAGCTCGAGGGACACAGGATTTATTCCACCTTACACACCCAGTCACAGTGCATAGAGAAGTCAGAGCAGGAACCTGGAGGACCACGGCTTAATAGCCTGTTCAGTTAGCTTTCCTATACAGCCCCAGCTTATTTGTCTAGGAGTGGTACTGCCCACAGTGGGCTATCCCCCTGCTACCAGTCAAGAAAATGCCCCACAGGCATCACAGTCCAGCTGATGGAAGCAGTTCTTCAGTTGAGGTTTCTTCCTGGATAACTGTAGTTTGTGAAGTTGACAATAAAAAGTATACAGTGTGGAAGGGGAGAATAAATGTTGGTATAGGAAGAGAAAAGTATTTTGGACTTCTTAAGTAGTCCTCCCCAATAGGTTTCCTCTGGAACCCAGGGCCAGCCCATAGTTTTTTATTGCTGACTAGAGATGTGCTTGTTTGCTAGAAGAGTTAGAAAAGAGATGTAGGTTATGAAGAGGTAAAAGGAAGAGTAGACCAAAACCACACCACATCAAGCATCCCCTTCCAAAGTAAAAACATACCCAGCTATTAGAATGGCCTTTTTCATCTTTAAGAAACTCCAATATATTAAGAGGTCTTCTGGACCCCCCCCCCCCCGCATGTGCATCCACATGTATACACCCACCTGTAGACATACACATATGCATATACACATAATTACAAAAAGTTTCTCTGCAGTTCTTCCTATTTTTTGGATTGTAAATAAAATTAATTCTAGAAAGGTTCACGATAAGATTTAAAAAGAAAAGTGGAGGGAAGGATAGGGTCTGAATGCTTTCTGTGTCATAAAGCTAAAACTCTGGAGACTGGTTTTGGCCTCTGCTTTATCTACTTTCTTTCTCATCCTATTTTGAAGATGATTATTGTTCTACACCAAAAGCAAAACCGTAGCTCTGACACTTTGTCCCAGCCCTCAGTGCCCCACCCTTTAGCAGTTGTCCTAGCTCTGTTCACCTGCACTATGGTCCGTCCCCCCAGCTCTCTTTGTCTTCTGTGCCTTACAGTTTTCACACTCCAGTGTGGTTTACATGATTCCTGGCAATCCTTCCTTAAACACAGATGTTCAGAGAGAATAATCCACAGACACTGCTCAACTCAATCTATTCTCATCCCATCCCATCTCTTCTCCAAAATTCTTCTCCCATCAGTCTCCAGAAGTTTCCTGTGGGCACAAATCTATCATCGTCTGCTTTAGCGGGGTGTTCCGTCCTGTCAGCAGTGCTTCCTTATCCACTACGCAGACACATTGAGGCTTCTTCCTATGCTGTCATTTTGAGCATTGGAATCTGCAGATCTGTAAGAGCAATTCCACTGTTCTTCTGGATCACTCCAGAGCCTAAGCTTGAGTCAAACACACAGACTCACAGAACCATGTATTTTCTATACAATCCCCTAAGCCTTTAAAATAAAAGTAAAACAATATGCTACAATTAATTTACAAATTCTGATTTTGCCTTGCATTTGTATAAAAATCATAGTGTTCAGTTTTCTCAACTTAGTTTTTAATGACCTTGGGTTTCAATATCATTGCCATAGATACATGCAGTGTCAACAAGTGTTTTAGCATCATCAACCATAGATATCTGCTCTGTGGCCAAGGAATGAGGTAATTTCCAGTGCCTGGGTTGGAGGGATGAAACCCATGAGCAGCATTCAGCTGATGCTGCATCTTCTGTCCCAGTCGGCCATCTGGAAAGGCTTAATTAGGAGCGAAGTGCTGGGTCTGGTCTAGATGCCTTTGTAGTCTCTTCAGGTCTTGCAAGGCAGTGTCTCTCTTCATGTAGTCACGTTGACGCATGTTCAGAAATGTGCTTGCTTTCCTTTATGAGTTTGTACAGGCTTCCTAGCTAAAGTTCAGGAAAGACACTGTGTTGGAAAGAACTCTTGTTAAATGCTGCAGGTAGTAAATATTTCTCCACTCCTGTCCTCGTGCACACAAAAAGATAGAAAAAAAAATAAAAATTCAAGCTGAACCCCCCCCCCCCAACAAAACAGGAGAAACAGATTTATTTTTTCTGCATTAAATTTTACACATTTGAATAGTCGTGGTTTTCGTCCTCTGCAGTATTTCTGGATGTTATAGGAGTCCTTGCTTCTGCTATAGGTGGAGCACATTGAACAAGTGGGTGCTTTGTGTCACTCTAGAGCCTTAGCTCCACAGACTGTTGAGGTTCAGCAGGACAGTGGAATTGCTTTTGGAGCTCTGACTGGGCTTCTCAAAGACCACCAGAAACTTGGTTGTCACCCCCTCTCTACACTGGTAGTGATGTTTATGTATTTAAGTTGTCTGCTAATGGAAACAACTGGCTAATTCTGCCTGCACTGTGTCTATAACTGACAATGTACTTCTCTACTCTTGTTCACAGAGGGACCTATCAGGGCACAAGAACATTGTGGGCTACATTGATTCTAGTATCAACAATGTGAGCAGTGGCGACGTATGGGAAGTTCTCATTCTTATGGACTTCTGCAGAGGTGTGTGTTGAGTCCACTGAAGCTCTTCTTTTTGGCACTTTAATGGTCAAGGACATGGGGATCATTTTACTTACTGTTCATTGCCCCCTGAAGATAATGCTCTAGTTTCACAGATGGGAAAGCTATGCAGCTCATTGCTGGTCTTGGTTATTTTTATGACTGTAAGGGTTATAGTACAAAGAATTGAAAGCAAGAGGTAATTCTAGAGCCTGTCTTCATTAGGTACAGAAGGGTTTGGCTGTATATATAAATGAGGCCACATGAAAATAAGAAAGAGTGAGTTCTTTAGGCAAGTTAACAAACAGTGAAGGCATATAATAAAAGCCAGTATGGAGCTCACAGAAACTACAGCTTTCTGACCCCTTCTCCACTCATACCACTGCCCTCCTGAGATGGGCGGGGTGAAAGAATCCCTTTTGTCTGTGAAAGTGACCCTCCTCTCTCTCTGGGGCTATAGTATCCGGTGAAGCTGCATTCAGTGCTGCTACGTCCAACTGTAAATACATGAAAGCTTGAAGTTTCATGTGTTTATCCAGAAAAATCCAGACTGTAGCACAAATGTGTTGAGTTAATGACATCCCATGCACCCATTGTTTGGAGATTTGCACCCCTCTCCCAAGCAGCTGACATTATTAAGTTTGGGTCATTGCCTTACTGTTTGATGCCCTGTATTGTAATTGCTCTGAATGCCACTAACATTTCCTGACTTTAAAGATATTGTCCATAAATTTTTTTTATCCTATAAATGCGACATTAACTGCTAGTTTTGGCTTTTGTTGACTATTAATCTGATTTTGTAAAATGCCACAAAATTTGAAATTGGTAATCTCTTCCCCTTTGGTAGTCAGTCTTTTGTTCCCTGAGAGACAGAGTTCGCCCAGAGTTAAGGACTTCAAAGTGGAAACAGCCCCATCTTTTTTCTGTTCCCCAGATCTGTTGTGCTATCTAGCCCCCCCCCCCCCCCCCCCCAAGACATGACCGGCTGTGTCCTCGTCTCCTGCAGCAGGGGACATGACTACCAGGCAGCAATAACTGACTGTGATGTCAATTCCGCTTTTAAGTTTTGAGGATGCAATGAGGGCAGCTCACATCTGTGTGCTTAATAAAATAACCTGGTTTTGATGCATCAGAGGAGACATTGTGTTGTAAGAAAACAAATCTCAAGCAGAGACTTGAGACCCCTGGAGTTTAGGGTTGGTTTGGCCAATGATCTACTTCTGTCTGGACAGTGGTCAGTGCCTTGTCCAAGTGATGAGTCTGCCTATTAATATCCTTTCCTTTTCTCTGCCTATTTCAGGAGGCCAGGTGGTAAACCTGATGAACCAGCGTCTACAAACAGGCTTTACAGAGAATGAAGTCCTGCAAATATTCTGTGACACCTGTGAGGCTGTTGCCCGCCTACATCAGTGCAAAACTCCTATTATCCACCGGGACCTGAAGGTAACAGACTGCCTGTTTGTAGCATGTGTTTTGACTGTTTCGACTCTTCCAGGGATGGAGCACGTATTGAGGGGTAGGAAAGAAGTGTAAGACATAGTTCCCAATTCTGGGCTCACACTGAAGTTGGGGAAAGATAATACAAAGAAAAAGCATAATATAGGCATCAACTTCGTTAACTAGCCTCCAGAACTTAAAAAAATTTCAAGTGCTTGAACTCTTATGCCTTTATTTTTATTTCTGTATTCTTAATTTTTTAAATGATCTTCAAAATTAATATGTTAATTTAAGTAGCTTATAAATAATGATGTTTACTTTTTATTACAGAGAGAAAGAAAGAGAGAGATACAGATACACACAGAGTTGTTTTGTTGTTATTACTAAGGATTAAACCCAGGGCTTTGCACATGCAGGGGCAAGTGCTATACCACTGAATTATATTCCCAGCCCTCTTTCATATTTTGAAAAATTTATTAATTTTTAATAATTAGTCCTGGTTACTATCATGTCCTATGTCTTTCTTATTGAAGTCACATGACAGCATTTGCACAGTAGAATTGGCACCTGATTAGGGTTGAGCTTAGCATTTATTGAGCAACAACTGTGTGCTAAATATGTGATTGACCTTTATGCATACTGTTTTCTTAGACACTCTCCACTACACTTTACAGGTGAGGAGGCTGAGTAGCAGAGAGGCTGTGTCTTACAGTGTTTGAATTTAAGTTCAGCTCTTGGTGTGAGATCTCCTATTGCTCTCGGCCTCTGTACCACCATGCGGCAGTAGAGCTGTAGGAGCAGAAGAAAATTGCTTGATGTTGCCAAACTTTGCAAAGAAAAGTGTTTGTTTAGTCTCCCTGCAGCACTTGACTCGTTAGTACCCTGTCTCCCTGGACCTCTGAGTCTCCGTTCTTTCTAGCCCTTCCCACTCAAACTCCTTAGCTTGTTCCTCAGGTTATTTGGCCTCTCTGAGCTGGGGTTCTGTCTTCTCTAAAACAGAGATAGCGATGTCTACTGCTGAACTGTATGAGCCTGGATGGGGTCTGCTTGCTGATTCACAGGCAAAACTCCAAGCCCTCCTGCCTAGTGCGAGTGTGGCCTCTCTCTATTTCTACACAGGGTATGGACTCAAAGTGTTTCTAGTCCTTAGGCTGTTTACATCCTGAAAATAATTACAACAGAAGCACTGTGCTATGGAAGAGCGTTTTCAGAGGTCACTGTAATGCTTCAATTATCTTAGTTTTAATTTTCATTTCTATGAGGAAAGATAAAGGTCATCATTGCAAACCACGGGGTCAGATCTGGGAAGATCACCTATTATTTCAGCCTTTACTGTTTGTCAGTGCACAATTCATGCCAGAGAAACCATGACTGCTGCCCTCACAGCCAATTAAGTTATCAGGTCAGAATAGAGGCAAAGCCCCCACTTGTTTTGTTTTAATTTGTAGAGTTGTTCATGCACTTAAGAAAAGGCAAGAAAGAGTTCAGGATGCACAAATATATATATATGTTAAGGTTGAAAAATCATAGATGTCACGAGAGACTTTGATCTTGTGGACTACAATATGATAAGGGCTCTTACCCTATATTTAAAAACACAGATTTGAAGGTATGTTCTTCTAACTCTCTACATTTCTCAGAGACATTAAATTATCTGAAATGCCTCAGTACCAAGCTATTTGGAGTAATTCTGGGTGAAGAGAGGCTAGTGAGAGGTAGCTTTCCAGGCCCCCTCAGAGGCTCAGTGTAGAGTTTGGGAGTGACAGCTTTAAGTTGTTAGTCTTGGACTCTCCAAAACCTGAAGTATCGAACAGCAGTAAGCAGTGGTGTTAAGGTTTGGATCGGAAGTGTCACCCATAGGCTCCTGTTCTGAATGCCTTTTCCCAAGCTGGTAGGGCCTTTAGGAGGTAGGACCTAGCTGACAGAAGTAGATCCCTAGGGGTGGGCTTTTTTTTTTTTTTTTTTTTTTTTTTTTTTTTTTTTTTTTTAAAACAGGTATAGCCTGGGCCCTGTTTTCAGGCACTTTCTGCTTCTTGGTTGGCTCACTGTTAAGTGATGCATGCTACCATGCCTTCCCTCTGCATGAATGAAAATACCCTGAAACAGTGAGCCAAATAATTGTTTCTCTCTTAAGTTCTTGCTGTCAGATACTGTGGTCATAGCAATACAAGGGTGACTAATACAAATGGGCTTTGTCCAAGCATTTGACTATTCTTACCCTCTGACGATGCTCAGAGATGTGTGAATGCTAGTAGGTTCTTGGTCTCTCCCTCATGAACCTCTTAGCTTCTTACCTTCCACCTGCCCTTCCCATTGCTATTTGCCTTTCTTTGTTTGGACTTACTCCTTTTCCCTCATGCTCTGCCTTCTTTGTCTACTTTCTTTTCTTTTTTCTCTTTTGCAAAGCTGACTTTCCTAAGATGATTGTTTTCTTTTGAGTTCCTTTAGTTAAAAGCCCCAAATACCTCCTAGGTGGTCTTCCGCAGTCCCTCTGTGTTACAATGGCAGCCAGAGGTCCAGACCCACAGACCTGCAGCCCCAGACCCCTTAGCCGCCCACAGCTGCTCAGGCCCCAGAAATGACTCAGACCCTTATATTAACTTTATGCTGTTTGGTCTATGGCTTAGGCACGTTGCTAGCTAGCTCTTACATCTTAAATCAACCCATTCTCATTAATCTGTCTGCCACGTGGCCCGTGACTCACCTGTGTTCCTTACATGTTGCTCCTTTGGGCTTCGGGCTTGGTCTGTCTGACTCTGCCCTGCTTTTCCTACCTATGCTGTGGTTTCCCCTCCTACTTTTTCTATGTGCCTGTCATGGGCCAAACAGCTCCTTTATTTAAAGATTGATATTCACAGCATAGAAAGGCATTCCCACATCACCTCTGTCTGTACTCTGCCTGCTTCTTTTTTCTCTCTTACCAGCCTCAAGTGTCCATGCTCATTAGGTGCATGTTGCACATCAACATGGTGGCTGAGTGTGCTCTCAGAAGTCAGGTAGCCTGACCCCAGGAAAACTGAGTGCTTGACTGCTTTATCTTTTTTCCATCTGTTAAGGGGGACAGCACATTTTAGGATTATTTGGTCACTGTAAATAAAAGTGCATAGGGTATCGATTGTCTGGCATGTGGTACTGAGACCAACATAACATTCCTGCCTCAATAATTTATTCCTGGTTTTACCTCTTAATTCCATTACCTCTTCCAAAGCCACACGTATCTCATCTTTGCAGAAGTGACTGTCCCTACATTGCCAGCTTAGCACCTATGGTGGCCCAGCCACATGGGCTAACTTCTTTCTGTGCATCAAACCCTTGACTTACGTGCCCATCTCTAGGCCCTGCTGTGTTCCTAAATGACCCACGGCTGCAGCTTCTCATTCTGATCTCCTTATTTAAGAGGCCTTTCAGGATTCTCATTTTCAGTTTACCTAGTCGTAACCAGCAGCATCTTTTTAAATATTATTGTCAATACCAGACAACTATAATTATTTTCCTGTTTCCATTTGGACTTTGAGTTCCAGACGAGACTGGATTTGCTTCTATAGCTGTATCCTTGGACCTAGAAGAATACTTGACATATTGTAGGAATTCAAACATATTTCTTCCATAAGTAAATGGCAGTAATATCTTATATTTGTCAGGGAACTTAACAGTTTTTTGACATCTATTCCCTTATTTGTAACAGTGACAGCAATGTTATCAGCCCCACTTGGCAGATGAGAAATAAGCCAAAGGAGACATCAGAAGTACTCTTGAAGTCTCCCCGAGTCCAGTGTCCTTGTTGAGTGCTTTGGTGGTGATGTAGAGAGCAGCCAATAGTGGTTAGGCTGTCCCAGAAGGTTTACAGGACACTGAGAAGGGGTGGAGAATGCAGTGGTGCTAACAAGCAGTTTAACCTTCAGAGTTTCGGACTGTCCCCTCAGTTGGGCGAAGTAGCTAGAACACACAGTGTCTTTCATTTCAGGCCCACAGCATGCCTGTCTTACTCTGCTTTGTCTGTTTAATTCTTTATTCTCCAGTAGTGATTTTTTTTTTTTTAATTCTAAAATTACCATGCTATTTATTCTGAATTAACTCTTCAGTTTTCTGGGTAGATGTTCATTCCACATTAGAAGTATCAGTCTGGCTTGGAAAGGGAGAAGCATGATCTCAGATAGGTCCTGTAAGGTGCATGAGGCTAGGGGAAGAAGCATCTCTAACCAGTGCTGACCAAGAGATTTCATAGAGTTCAAAGATGTCTGCTGAAGTACAGCACTGACGTGGTCTCTGTGAAGGATTCCTAGGGTTTTACTGTACTGAGAAAGGAAAGCATAAGTATGTCGTAGAAGGATTCTGAGCTGAGTCATGGGCCAGCAGAAGGGCAGCTGGGAGTGTTTTAGGCAGGCTAGTCCTGTAGTGTCTTCATTGCTGTGATAAGTGCCCAGGAAACCAAGGAAGGAAGAGAGAGGAGAGGCTTGTCTTCAGTCCAGGGCCGTGCGACCCACTGCACCTTTAACAGCGTGTGTCAGCCCGTTTTAGCCGTGTGCTCATGTGTGTTCATGTGTGTGTCAGCCCGTTTTAGCCGTGTGCTCATGGGTGTTCATGTGTGTGTCAGCCCGTTTTAGCCGTGTGCTCATGGGTGTTCATGTGTGTGTCAGCCCGTTTTAGCCGTGTGTTCATGTGTGTGTCAGCCCGTTTTAGCTGTGTGCTCATGGGTGTTCATGTGTGTGTCAGCCCGTTTTAGCCGTGTGTTCATGGGTGTTCATGTGTGTGTCAGCCCGTTTTAGCCGTGTGCTCATGGGTGTTCATGTGTGTGTCAGCCCGTTTTAGCCGTGTGTTCATGTGTGTGTCAGCCCGTTTTAGCTGTGTGCTCATGGGTGTTCATGTGTGTGTCAGCCCGTTTTAGCCGTGTGTTCATGGGTGTTCATGTGTGTGTCAGCTCGTTTTAGCCGTATGTTCATGGGTGTTCATGTGTGTGTCAGCCCGTTTTAGCCATGTGCTCATGGGTGTTCATGTGTGTGTCAGCCCGTTTTAGCCGTGTGCTCATGGGTGTTCATGTGTGTGTCAGCCCGTTTTAGCCGTGTGTTCATGGGTGTTCATGTGTGTGTCAGCCCGTTTTAGCCGTGTGTTCATGGGTGTTCATGTGTGTGTCAGCCCGTTTTAGCCGTGTGCTCATGGGTGTTCATGTGTGTGTCAGCCCGTTTTAGCCGTGTGTTCATGTGTGTGTCAGCCCGTTTTAGCTGTGTGCTCATGGGTGTTCATGTGTGTGTCAGCCCGTTTTAGCCGTGTGTTCATGGGTGTTCATGTGTGTGTCAGCTCGTTTTAGCCGTATGTTCATGGGTGTTCATGTGTGTGTCAGCCCGTTTTAGCCATGTGCTCATGGGTGTTCATGTGTGTGTCAGCCCGTTTTAGCCGTGTGCTCATGGGTGTTCATGTGTGTGTCAGCCCGTTTTAGCCGTGTGTTCATGGGTGTTCATGTGTGTGTCAGCCCGTTTTAGCCGTGTGCTCATGGGTGTTCATGTGTGTGTCAGCCCGTTTTAGCCGTGTGCTCATGGGTGTTCATGTGTGTGTCAGCCCGTTTTAGCCGTGTGCTCATGTGTGTTCATGTGTGTCAGTTCATTAATGATTAGATACTAGCTGCAGACCACGATTCTAACACAGGAACGTTTTGATGAACATTTTGTACACAAACTGCAGCATGTAGACTATAGAAGAAGTGACCTGTGGGCCTGATTAGGTTTGGCCTGAAAGCCTTACCAACCCTACTGTGGGTGGTAATTTGTACATGTGATTTAAGGTAATCATGGAAGGTTTTACCAGCAAAGTTTTCAGTAGTTGCTGAGAGTTGACTAATGGAGAGTGAGTAGTAGGGTAAAGGGACAGATTAGACAATACAAAGAAAACATAGGCAACCCTAACAAAAATCTGGGTAGGAGTGATGGCTGACTTCTTGGGGACCAGATTTCCATTCTAGGTGTATTTTCTCACAGCTCAGAACTGGAGGTGGGGTCTTGAGTGATCAGCTGATTTTTCTGCCCTGGAGGCAATGGAGTTATCTGTCTTTTCATAGAGTTACATGGCTTAGGATCACTCCAAACTCTGCTACTTACTAGCCACATTACAGTATTGGTTGAATCAATTTGAGCCTCAACTTTGTCGCACTGTAAGATGGGAATCATAATCCATAAACCGTGCTAAGTAATACTGGCAGTAGCTACTGCTTATCACATGGTGTCTGTTGTTTATGAGTGCTACTCTGGTGAGGTTATTACGTTGGATTCTTAAAGTGAATTTATGATCAATATAGCTTGATTGTTTTCTCTTTGTGTAAATAGATTAAATTGGTGAGTTTTATAAGATAGAGATAGAAATATTTGCCTTAGCCTTAATTTCTGAGATACACATCTGTGGTGAAGAATTCATCATCATAAGAACCATCTATTTAGGTTCCTGGCCGTCACTGCCGCCTTCCTTAACTCTAGATTAGGTGTGCAGGGCGAGTGCAGCTAGGAAGCCATTCTGAGTCTTTTTAGCAGAACAGACCGTAACTTGAAACAACATGAAAAACTCTTCACCATAACACCAAATATGAAGTTCAGTAGGAAGCAATAATCTGCACTCAGTTTGTGGCATAGATTTCAAATAATTAGAATTAGCAAATATAGACTAAAAATACACTTAGTTCAGCCTTTAGAACAATTAAGAGAAAATTTAGGTATGACAGTAGGAATAAAAGGATTCCTACTCAGATATTTTTAAAGAACCAGAGGGGCTTGGCTTCTGTTCTGATTGGAACATGAACGATCCTTGGTTGTGTGTATGCCCAACCATATTATTGTGTCTTTTTAAAAAAAAATTTTATCCAACAGTTTCTGTACCAAAAATCTAGTAGAGTTAAGCAAAAAATATTACAGCTATGTGTGAGAGATGGTTATCTTTGAGGAGCTTATAGTCTTCTTGCCTCTCCCCCCAAGGCGGTCAGTCTGTGAGGGCTGAAGAAAAGGACCACAGAGTCTACAGTCTTAAGGGTCTAGCTTGGTTTTGGGGTTTTGGCTTCCATTTTATTGCCATGCGTAGCAAAGTCTGTCTTTCTCCCATTCTTGTCAACTCACTTCCCCACAACAAGAGCTAACTACTGAATCTTGACAATGTTGTGCTCAGTATTTTTTCTTTTAATCCCAGCACTTGGGAGGCAGAGGCAGGCAGATCTCTGTGAGTTTAAGACCATTCAGAGAGTTCCAGGCAACTAGGGCTGTTACACAGAGAACCCCTGACTCAAAAAAACCAAAAATTGGAATTAAAATTTTTTATTTTATGTGTATTATCTGTATGTCTGTTCACCATGTGCATGCTTGGTGCCTACTGAGGCCAGAAGAAGGCATTGTGTTTCCTGGAACTGGAGTTACAGATAGTTGTGAGCCACTCTGTGGGTGCTGGGAATCAAACCTGGGTTCTCTGTAAGAGCAGTGAATTCTCTTAACTGCTGAGCCATCTCTCCATCCTGTGCCCATTGTTTTAAAGTTCTTCTCACTAGCATAAGGATCTCTCAAGGTTAATTTAGCTCCACTAAGTTAAAACTCTTAACTTAGTACCCAAAGACTTCCTTTGTTTAAAAGTAAAAACAAACAAACAACCCCAAGCTCTCAAATAAGCTTCTAACAGAGAAAGTGCTCATTTATCACCAGGCGTTTGTCATTTTGAGAAGTAACTAATGTGAAAAGCATTCGTTCTGAACACCTTAATCTAATGTAATAAAGACATTATTGTACCCACCTAAAAGTGAAGTGATTGATAGCATGGAAAGTGAAACACCAAAAGAAACTAGGGAAATGGGGAGGCTTCCAAAAGGAGGTAGCCTTTGTACTTGGATTATTTGATAGTTGGGTAAGAGGCTGGGATCATGGAGAGTGTGCTAACCTGAAAGCAGAACAGGGTTTGAAAGCACCATCATTGTTACTACAGAGATTAGAGATGTGACTGGCTCTAGTTGGCTAGCCATGAAAATGGGGCCCCACCTTTCCCAGGAGTGCAGTTACCTCTGTCTCACTCTCTGCCTGCATTTTATCCTGTTCCTCTGTGTCTTTTGCTTCCATTGGGATTGTTAAGATACATGGTGAGAAATAAATTCTCTGTGCTAATAAGATTGTAAAAATGAAACCTTTTGTTATGTGACTGTGAAACTAGCTTTTCCTATTACTAAGTGGCATCTTGGATTGGGTGGTTTGGGAATGTTTTTCAGGTTGAAAATATCCTCTTGCATGACCGAGGCCATTATGTCTTGTGTGACTTTGGAAGTGCCACCAACAAATTCCAGAACCCACAGGCCGAGGGAGTCAATGCAGTAGAAGATGAGATTAAGAAGTAAGCCTTTTCTCCTTTCCTGAGCTTTGTCCATTTTCAGATGAGCACATTCTCTTTCAGTTCCTGGATGAAACAGAGTAAGAAGAATATGGTGCCAGCTGCTTACCACTGTTGGGTTGTTTGATTGTACCTGAAGGCTGAGGAGGGAAAATTGGCCAGTGGACTCACAAGAGCCTTAAAGCTTTCTCAGTGTTCCTGTGGACACTATACACACATATTTTAATTTACAGTACCACAGCTCCATAAAAATATGGTAGCTGGAGAGAGTGGGGAAGGTGTGGTATATTCCTGTAACTCAGCAGCTAAGTTCAAGGCTGGCCTTGGCTATATAGCAAGACCTTGTCTCAAAAACCAAAAGGAATTGGACAGGCAGGTGCACGAGCACGCGCGTGCGTGCGTGCGTGCATGCGTGTGTGTGTGTGTGTGTGTGTGTGTGTGTGTGTGTGTGTGTGTGTGTGTGTTTTAACTGAACTTCAAATTGCTACCTCCTTTTTCATGAAGAACTCAACTACTCTCGAGTGAAATTTATAGTTAATAGAGCTACTTAAACCTCTGTAGTTACTGAAGAGGGGACCTGACAGGAAGTCTCTAGATTTTTGACTCCTGGAGGAGCCTCATGCCCACAATGTTGTTTTCCCAGGCACAATACACTCACTATGGCATCTAGGAAATCAGTTGTCATTCATGTACTCCCAGATGGTGATCCTCTGTTCCCTTTGTGTATCACTCAGGTAACCATGCCTGAGGCAAGACCACTTCTGGTCCAAAGCCCTCATAAGACACCCAAAGAAATCCCCCTGAGGGCATATACTAGAGCAACATTGTTGAGTGTTTAGTAACACCGGGATATTTATTCACTTGGGACAAGTCCTTCCATTACTGATTTCTGGAGTCAACAATAAGAACACTGCAGTTTTAGCCTGGAAGAACCCATGAGTATGGAGCTGGCCTGATGGCATAATGCATAAAATGCTTGTCATGCAAATGTGAGGATCAGTTTGATTCCTTAGTACTCATAGAAAAGCCTGGTGTGCATGATGGCCTGTCTGTAATCCAGCTCTTGGGAGGTGGAGACAGGGAATCTCTGGAGCAAGCTGGATAGCTAGACTCATCATATCAGCAAGTCTCAAGACACAGAGTGGAGAGCAGTGGAGGAAGACACGCAATATCAACTTCTGTTCTCCACACACATAGGCACACATCTGAGCATGCACACTACATATGTTACTCTCTCCCAGAAAAGAACACATGGAATCCCTACCCCAGTTAGAGCTCACTTTCATAATAATACTCTTGCTTATGTTGCATCTCTGAGTCTCTGTTAAGGGTTTACTATTCTAAAAAACTAATCATCAAAATGTAGTATTAGACCATAATGACTTATAGAGGAAATTTTTATCGTTTTAAGACCTGAAAGAGGGCACTTTTAGGACTTTATTTAGTGTATTTGTGTCTGAATACCTCAACACCCCAATGTCCTAGGAGCAGAAGGTTTACTGTGAGAGGGTGTGATGGCATCCCTGTACCAAGGAGAATCTTTCATTCTACCTGTACTAATATTTAATTTGCTCTTCTGCAGATTGCTGCCAGAGAATTGAGTTCTAGTAATGTGAAAAAAATTGCTTCTCCTTGATTTTAATTATACCACTGATGTATTTAACAAACCATGGATCTCTTGATTGTAGATACACAACGCTGTCCTATCGAGCTCCAGAAATGGTCAACTTGTACAGTGGCAAAGTCATCACTACGAAGGCAGACATTTGGGTATGTGTCCACTATGCCATCTCCACCCCAGATGTCATCAGGCCTTGGCTGGACTCCTGAGCTTAACTAGGCAGGGGCGAGCACACGGTGTTCCCACTGTTGCTGATCATCCTTTTATTTTACTATTTTATGTGTATGTGTGTTTACCTGCGTTTGCGTTTGTGTATCATGTGTATGTAGTGTCTTCAGAACACAGTGTTGGATCCCCCTGGAACTAGTTGTGGGCCACCTTGTGGGTGGTAGATATTAAATTTGGGTCCATCTCTCCAGCCTCCTTATGCAGATCTTGATAGAGAGGACAGCCTTGACCTCTTGGAATGTGTAGTAAAAGCAAACAGTAACAAGAGAAAACAAACCTGATTTGCATGTTGTACCAGTGCTGTTCATTTGCATGGTATACATCTAGATAACAAACCAGGTGGAATAGTCGATGCTAATCATAGATGAAAATATAACTCAGATGCCTACTGTCACTCTGAGTTCTAAATTCAAGTGCTGCATAGATAGAACTATTAGGTGGGGTTTGTTTCTGGTACTGGTCTCTGAGCAGACACTGGCTTTATGGTAAATAAACCCTAGTTGCAATCTGCTTTCTTATCTTTTAGGCTCTTGGCTGTTTATTATATAAGTTATGCTACTTCACTTTGCCATTTGGGGAGAGCCAGGTGGCAATTTGTGACGGAAGCTTCACAATTCCTGATAACTCTCGATATTCTCAAGACATGCATTGCCTTATTAGTAAGTATTTCAAGTTTCCAGTTTTATATTTTTATTTTTAATCATTAGGAATGGATTGGAGGATAAGGAAATTAAATTCTACGAACATGATTGAATGCAACGATAAATAATTTGATACTGTTGTTGGGAACAGTGATAGCATGGCAGTGTTCATTTGAAGAAGTTGGTCTTTTTTGCTAGAAAACGTAGCTCTGCTTCGAGATTGAGCCAGTCACACAAATAGGAATGGTAGATGTGCTCCAAGCAGCATGCTGCTGCTGTGTGCTGCTGCAATTTGAGAGCTCAGAGTCCAGCTGACTCACATCAAGGGATAAGAAATTCATCTTTGCAAAGCTGAAATCAGCTTAAGCGAGCATGATTGCAGTGCTGGAATGAATATGTAATTAAGACCATAAAATTCCACGGAGCCAGGTTTTTCCTTTTACTTAGGTTATCACTGGATTTTTTACAACAAGCATCTAAATTGAGTGTTTTGTTTAAAATTATGAAGATTTTCATTTCTTTGTGTTATCATAGCCAGTTAATATCATATGTACTAACATCCATTAACCAGATGGCAGAAAAGTAGGCTTTGTACCAGAATCTGTACTAAAGTGCTAAAGAAACAGATTTTTTTTTTTTTTTAAAAAAAGTCATCTTTAGAATGTTAGTCAAGACATTTTGCAGCCAAGTTTGAGAAAGCATCTCAGACCATAAATACTGAGCTACCAGTTTGAGAGAAAGACCAACAAACTGGACCATGGACTTGTGTTGAGGCTGCCTATGCCCACCCAGTTCTCAATGCCTATAGGTTTGTGGGCCTGCATTTATTCCTTTGTCTAATTTGAGATGGCATCTCATTATGTAGCTTTAGCTGTCATGGAACTTACTATGTAGACCAGGCTGGCATCAAACTCACAGAAATCTTCATGCCCCTGCCGCCTGAGTGCTGGGATTAAAGGTGTGCACCACTAAGCCTGGAAAAACCTGTATATCTTAAGGGTCATTGTCTATATTATCAATAAGAGGAAACAGAATGATTTACTCAGGTTGACAAAATTCTGGCGGCTTCACAACTGCCCTTTCCATTGTGACACTTCTTAATGAGTAGGAGGATGGGGTGTTTATAGGATAGGAATGTGGGTCTTGAGGATCTTCAGATTGTTTGCAGAGTCAAAGCAGTGTGTCTGTCCTAGGACTACTGATGTGGAAGGAAGTGAGAGAGAAGGGCTGCTATTGGTGATAATCATAGCAGGTTTTTCCTTTCTAACATCTGCAACAGCAAATTTATGTTGGAAAAACAGCTGTTTTTGAGTTACTGGAGTACTGATACCTTTTCTAGACCTGATTTAGTGTGCAAGCTATTTGAAGATTTTGAAGTTTCTAAACGTGTAGACCTCAAATCCAGCCTCTTGCTACCTCCTCGACTCTTTCCCCTTTCTTTCTGTGGTATTGCCATCCATGCCAAACAGGTCTGAAAATCAAGAAAGAGAAAAGAAACATGACCCAACCTGCATCGACTCTCTTTAATCACTGGTCCTGATTCTCATCATCGACACAAAAAAGTATATACAAACTCTGGAAGCTCATGACCTGCTACATTATCCCAAGCTTCTCTGCTCTCTTTTCATTTTTCAGTACAGCTCTACCATAGATTATTTCTAGAAAATATCACCTTCTCAAGTCCTGTTGAGTAAACTTGAGTGGCTTGCCAGTGGTCTTCACATGGTGTTTAGGGTCCTTTGTGCTCTCTTCCCATCTCACCTAGGCAGCCCTGTTGGTACACTGTCCTTTAGGCTCCTGTTTCTGGCCTTTATTCAAGCTTTCATTTGTTGATGTCTGTCCTCTAACTAGACAGCCTTTTTCTTTGCTCTCCCATGACTAGCTTTTGTCCTATCTCTTTGGCAAGGCCATTCAAGGCTCAGCCTCACAGATCTTTCCTGAATCCAGTAAACTGTGTTGACTCATTTTGCATCTATTTACATGTGTGCTTGCATCTTCTCAAAGATTTCTTCTGAGGACTTTGAAATAGACAGGCAAGCTGTAGAGCTGAGTATGTTAACTTCTTAATTTCCTCAAACTAAGAACTAGCTTATATCTCCAACAAGAATAATAAGTAAATTCATGAGTTTGTTTTTTAGACCTGGACAGACAGAACCCAGACATTGTCTTCCACCAAACCCTGAGTTCTCGATGTTTGAAGTTTGGTTGTATTTGTCGACAGTCATTTGAGCTAGGAAACCATATCCAAGACCATGGTACATTACAATTTTTAGAATATAAAGCTGCTGATTTTTATGTCAAGAATGTGAGCCCTGGCATTCCAGGCACAGGATATAAACCTCAAGTAGCTTTGCTACAGCTTGAGGAGTTCTCTTGTTCTCCTTGCTAGGAAAAGGGCTGATTGAACTGTCTGTCTTTCATGATAACTGAGACTCAAAACACAGCCCAACTCCGGTAGAAGGAGAACCCAGTTACCTAGCTGCTGCAGCAAGTGTAAGACGCCATGGAATGAATAAGTTCATGTATGTTTGTCTTAGGGTATATGTTGGAACCAGACCCTGACAAGAGGCCGGATATTTACCAGGTTTCTTACTTCTCATTTAAACTACTCAAGAAAGAATGCCCAATTCCAAATGCACAGGTATGTGAATGGTGCTTTTTTTATAAGGATTCATAATTTTTAAAGATGTATTTATTTTTTCTTTGAGAATTTTATATGTATATACAATGTATTTTGGTCATATCCGTCCCGATTCCTTCCTCTAGCTCACCTAGGACTCTCTCTAGCCCATCTTCCTCCCAAATTCATGTCATTTCCTTTAAAAAAAAAAAAAAAAAAAAAGTAATAACTTACTGAATCCTATTAGTTCTGCTCGTGCGCCCACAGATGTGGGGCTATGATGTGGGGCTGTCCACTTGAGCACTGACTACCTGCTGTTGTTACGTCTCCCAAGACAAATGACTCCCTCAACAGGCATCAGCTGCTCAACTCCTCAGCAAGACATGGGTCTTCATGAGTCCTTAGATTTGATTAACTTGATCTTGGGTAGGTTTTGTGCTGCCACGAGTTTATTAAAGTACTGCTATTTAAAGGAAATAAAGATCATCAAATTGTTATTCTGGAGTCGCCATGGGTGCTAATCTCTGGATTCAATGTCCCTTGCTTTACCCACTACAGGACATTCAAGCAAAGTATTTACGATAAAGAGAATCCAATTTTCCAATGAGATTTAGTTATGAAAGTGAGACAACTACAGTGGACATTAATAACCCTCCCTGAATGCCTAAGGATCGAGCTTTGAGTAGAGTGACCACAGTTCACTGAGAGCAGCATGTCTGTTGTGTCCCCTGGAGTGATAAGGGCCTTGTTTTTCTGAGGCAAAGCTCTGTTCATGCTGCTGGTCCTTTTCTCTTTTCCTTGGTGCATCGCATGCATTTGTCTAGCCTCCCTTCCCTCTAACAGGGAGACGAGGTCCCAGAAGTCATGTTAGAAGACCCGACTGGTTGTTCCTTGTTTGGAGCTTTTATTTTTATCTTGTTTTCTAATAGGATCTTCCTGTGTAGCCCAGGCTGCCCTGGGATTACTGTCCTAGGCCATCATACTGGCCTAGACTGCTTATTATTTACAAAGAAATCCATATATGCTTTTTTTTTTCCTTTTAACTCTCCCATTTTAGAACTCTCCCATTCCTGCAAAACTTCCTGAACCAGTGAAAGCCAGTGAGGCAGCTGTAAAAAAGACCCAGCCAAAGGCCAGGTAAGGAATGCCCTCAGGAGCTTGCATTGTGCTTGGTGCCAGCTGCAGTGAAGGTACCTGTGACTAGAGGGTGCCCAGATCAGGAAAGCAAGCTCTGTCTCCCTATGCAGAAACTAATCTTGGGAATGCCAAGAGGAATATAATAAAATGTTGAGACCTACATTTAAAAGGAATAACCTCTCAGATGTGTCCATTGCATGGGAATAGATACAGGAGCTTTCTGGGATGATGCATTGCCAGGCTTTAAGGGTTGCTGGAAGAGAACTGTCCTAACCTGTTTTTGAGCTGTTGGTTAGCCATATTTATCCCCTAGCCTGACGCATTTCTTTTTCCTCTGGCTCTAGCCATATTAGGGTCTTCAAGGAGGGGAGACAACCAAGTCAGAGAAGACAGGGAGCAATCTAGGAAAGCCTGGGGGTGGGGGTGGTTAGGAGCTTGTGAGTGTGGGTGCTCCCTAGGGGTGAAAAGAGGATAGCGTATCCCCTGGAGTGGAATTACAGGAGTTGTGAGCCCCCCAACATGAGTGCTGAGAACCAAACCCAAGGGACCTCTGCAAAAGCTGCATTGCTTTTATCCATTGAGCCATGGATAACTTATAGAAGAAAGTATTTTACTCAGGCTTATGGTTCCAGAGGGTAAGTCTGTCGTGGTGGGAGGCACGTCAGCAAGCAGCAGGCATGGTGGATGGAGCAGGATGCTGCGATCTGCAAGCATGAAGCAGGGAGCAACCACAAGGAAGGCAAAGCCTTTATGCTCTCAGAGCCACCCCCTCCCCAGTGATAAACTTCCTCTGCAAATAGCACCATCAACTGGGAACCAAGTATTTAAATATCCGAGACTGGGATGACTTATTCAGACCACCACAGCTTGTCTAGTAGTTCTGATCCCTGAAGCTCTGGGGCTCCAGGTTCCTTCACACTTCTCACTTTCCCATCTAATGACATAACTATAGCCCTGTGGGTTAATGAGGCAGCATTCATATTTAGAACAGGAAAATCAAGAAGTAGTCAGAGACCCTTATTCCTTAAGGTTTCTAGAAAGTGCCAGATAGTCCTTTGTTCTGTTCTGTATACAGCCAGAACTTGATCAATTCAGGTTGTAAAAGAGTCTGTGCTATGTGATCTTTACCTTAGGTGACTCTGTGTCCAAGTGAAAATTTATTATTGTGGAAAACAAGAGTATGCATATTTTAGAAATGATGCTCTTGCCACACTCCCCGATTTCAAATTATTTATTTGCTTATTTCTTCCATTTGTCCTGTTGGGTTCGTTCATCTGCATGCTTTTCACTGTAGAGAGCTTCCCTATCTTTTAAAAAGATTTAGCTTTATTTATGTCTGTGGTGGTGTGTCCATGTGAGAACAGATGCTCACAAAGGTCAGAAGAGGTCATCAGATCCCCTGAGTTGGAGTTATGAGCTATTGTGAGTTACTCTATGTAGATGCTCTAGAAGAGCAGCAACCCTCGTAACTTGGAGCCATCTCTCCAGCCCTACAGAACCCATTGTGGAAGTTAGTTTTAACCAAGTTTAAGTTCTCTGTGTGAGAAAAACCAATGCCCTAACCATTACCCAGAGTATATTGTGGAGATCTTGTGTTTGGTGAAAGAGTCTCAAGGTGGAATCAGCGTGAGGAGCACGTTTCTATACAGGAATTTCACCAGCATTCACTCTATACACTGACATGCCTATGAGATCTGGTTATTATAGACTTTGGACTTATTTGTCCATAAGTGTCTGTGTGTCTGTGTGTGTGTGTGTGTGTGTGTGTGTCTGTCTGTCTGTCTGTCTGTCTGTGTGTCTGTGTGTGTCTCTCTCTGTGTCTGTCTGTCTCTCTGTCTGTCTCTGTGTCTCTCTGTGTGTGTGTGTCTGTCTGTCTGTCTCTCTCTCTCTGTGTGTCTGTCTGTCTCTCTGTCTCTCTGTGTGTGTATGTGTGTGTGTGTGTTTAGAGTTTCACTGTGTAGCCCTGGCTGTCCTGGAACTGGCTGTGTATACCTGGCTGGCCTTGAACTCACAGAGATCTGCCTGCCTCTTTCTCCAGAGTGCCGGGTTAAAGGTATGCACCACTACCACCTGTTTTGTTTTGTTTTTAAAATTTTTTTATTATTGGAGACATTTAGTAACATTTTTTACTAAATGTGAAAGAATTATTACTAATGAAAAAAAGTTTTTTATTTCTTCCTAATTTCTTCAATAAATTCACTTGTCACTCAAAAGTATATTTAGGGACTGAGGAGATCGCTCAGTTTTTTTTAATTGGAAATTCATTCAATATATTCTGGTCACTGTGTCTCCCCGTCTCCCCGATCCTTTCCACCTCCCTACTCATCCAACTCCACACATTCTTTCTCTGTCTTTAGAAAAAAGACTGAAAAGAAGGAGCCAGCAGTGGTAGTGCACTGCACGCCTTTAATCTCAGTACTCGGGGAGGGCAGAGTTAGAGGGGAGCCTGGTCTACAAAGTAACAGGATAGCCACACTGAGAAACCCTATCTCAAAAGCAAAACACCAAACCAAAAACAAAATAATAATAATAATAGAAAAAACTGAGAAAGCACAAGAAACACATGTACACAGATGCACACATACAAAATAAACCCTATAAAACACAAAATGAGAAACCTTAATTAATATACAAGATTAAAAGAATATACCAAGCAAAGTGATATGAGACAAAAAATCTAGAAAAACAGCTCTGAGCACATTTTGTGTTGATTATCGTCTGGGCTTTGGGGCCTGCCCTTAAGTGTGGTTTGTATACCCAGGGAACGTAAGTGGGGAAAGTCAGTTGGAGATAGTTTCTTGGTTAGGGATGGGAGATCACATCCACTTCCTGTCTCAGTGCTGGAACTCCATCTATGTTGAACCTGTGCAGATCCTGTATATGCTGCAGGCGTCTTTGTGGGTTCATATGTTCCTCAGCTTTGTTTTGTCTGAAGACAAGTTTCCTTGTAATATTTTCACCTCCTCTCCTGCCTGCTCCCTGAGCCCTGAGGAGAAGGGTTTGAGGGCGACATCCGTACCAGACTGAGTGTTTCAGTCTCTCACTCTCTGCAATGTTCAATTGTGGGGTCTCTATGTTAGTTCCCATCTTCTGCAGCAAGAGGAAGCTTTTCTAATGACGGCTGAGCAAGGTACTAATCTATAAAGCAGAAAACACGTCACCAGCAGTTATTTCATTGCTGTGTTCCTTTAGCAAAACAGTAGTATTTGGTTTCCCCCTGGGACCATGACCTATCTAGTCTCAGGTTTTTGTCAGGCAGGGGTCTGTCTTGTAGAGTGAGCCTTAAATCCAATCAGATAGTGACTGTTTATTTCCACAATGTTTGTACCACTGTTTTACCAGCCTATCATGCAGGCAGGTTGGTGTGGTGAATTGTAACTGGGTTATTTCAAGGATGGGGAGATGGCCTAGTCAGTAAAGTACTTGGCAGAACCCATGTAAAGCTGTAATCCTATGTGTCTGTAATCCTAGCATGCCCTACCAGAAGATGGGAGGCAGACATAGCCGTACAAGGAAGACACTGTATCAAACTAGGTAGAAGGGGAGAAGCAACACTGGAAGTTGTTGTTTCCTGACCTCGTTTGTACATCATGGCAGTCCTTGAATCTCCATCAGTTTTTAAAGATTGGTTTGCTGAGTATGGTAATTTTGGTTGGGAGTTATGTATTTTCAGGGTCTGAAATGTATCATTCTGTGTTTCCTGGCTTTAAGGTTGCTGATGAGAGATAAGATGTTATTTTGGTGTGTTTGCCTTCGTAGGTGAATTGGCATTTGGAGAAGTGTTGATTAAGCAGATCTGAATGGCTTGAAGGAATGTTGAGAGTAAACCATCAAGTGTTCAGCCTGTCATCTCTGCTTTCCCATATTTTAACAGCAATGTCGTTTTTCCTTCTCTAGGCTGACAGATCCCATTCCCACCACAGAGACTTCAATCGCACCTCGCCAGAGGCCTAAGGCTGGGCAGACTCAGCCAAACCCAGGAATCCTTCCTATCCAGCCAGCCCTGACTCCTCGTAAAAGGGCCACCGTTCAGCCTCTACCTCAGGCTGCAGGTCAGTAACTGTTTGCAGCTTGTCCCAGTTCTGGATGGTTGTGTTAGAATAATGGACCAGGGAATGTGCATGACAGGTGGCTGCAGAGGGAGAAATGTCTTTCTGTCCTCTGTATCCCAAGACCTCTAAAGCCTGTGTCATCATTTATTTTCCTGTTGGACCTTTGGTCCATCTACTCCATCCTAGTCTTTATATATTTCTCCTTCCCTTAAAGAAACAAGGCTAATTTTTTTTGATAACTATATAAGAATAGCATTTCATTAATACTACATTTATTAGAGTATTTATCATCTCCTGTCCTATTCTGTTATCTGAGAGGAGTAAGCTTTGTTTCAAATGAGGATTCATCCAAAATAACAAGTCATAGACCATATCCTTTACCAGAAGCGATTTTTGATAGATTTAGTTGCCATCCATAGAGCCAGGCAGTCAGATGCTAGTTGTGAAAGCTATTCATAAAATATCAAAGAATGCTTTTGCTCTGGTATGCAAGCTGGTATAAAGACTATGTTTAGTGGCAGTGGTCAGCTATGTGTGTAAGGATGATTAAGGGTACTGACTGGTTGACCAAATGGGATGGTGGATAAGGGAAACTCCTCTGAAAGAGGCAGATATTGAATCTTACAATTCCATCTGGCTTTGAAATATTGGAAGCACGTGATTTGGCAAGAAATGAAAACTGTTCCAAATAGAACATCACAAATGGGAAAATAGTGAGGAGCAGGCAAAGCTTGAAATAGTTTGCCTGCTTCTACCATTTCTTCAGAAAGCCATTTTTGTCTGGTGGAGTTTTGAGCCTTTACATGGAGTTTATTTTCATTGCAGGACCCAGCAATCATCCTGGCCTTCTAGCCAGTGTTCCCCACCCTAAAACCCAACCCACATCCAGTCAACCTCTTCAACAATCTCAGCCTAAGCAGCCACAAGCTCCACCCACCCCACAGCAGATATCTTCTACACAGACCCAGGGTCTGCCCACCCAGGCCCAGGCCACTCCCCAGCACCAGCAGCAACTCCTTCTCAAGCAACAGCAGCAGCAGCAGCCACAGCAGCAGGCAACACCACAGCAGCCAACAGGCACCTTCTACCAGCAGCAGCAGCAGCAGCAGCAGCAGCAGCAGCAGCAGCAGCAGCAGCAGCAGCAGGCTCAGACACAGCAAGTAAGGAAGTCTATATGGCCCTTGCTTTGCATAATGGAGTTATTACTGTTGAGAGCCCTACTAGGTACAGGCATCTTTCTTGGGAAATGCTAGGATGGCAAAGAATCACTGTCTAGTGCATCGTTCTTCTCATAGATGGAGAAACTAAAAACATTGTGCAGATCAGTGACTCCCAGGTCTGTCAGTGTTGTCCTCAGACTTTGGGGAGTTCACCCCAACTTGGCACCTTTAGTGAAGGAAGTACAGTGGGAAAAATAACAATGGTGTTCTATTAGCACACAGTATCTTCTAGTGTCAAGCTGCTTCCGATATTGAGGTTTTCTTGGTTGGACTAGGATCCAAATGAGGTCCATGTATCATACTTAGCTGGGGTATACTATTTTCCATCATTTATATGTATTTTTTTATTATGGTATTTTTTTTTACCTTGAGCACTTTTATTTTATGATTGATTTATTTTTAAAGAAATGTGTGTGTATGAGTGTGCACATGTATATATTTGAGTGCATACACTTGTGAACACTCAGAGGTAGGAAGAACATTGAACCCCTTAGAGTTATGGCCACTTGGGGACATCTGCCTTGTTATGGGTGCTGGGATCTGAACTCCAGCAAGTGTTCTTAAGTGCTGAGACAGCTCTTCACAGGCAGAGGTTTTTTATATTTATATTATATACACACACACACACACACACACACACACACACACACACACACATATATATTTTTTTTACGCCTTCTTTTTTGAAGAAACTGGATTATTTGCAATTTTGCATATTCTGAACTTAGCTTGGTTACCCTTTGGTGGCTTTTGGTATATTCCATCATCTACTATGTAAACTGTTAATTTTCAAAATATATTAAACATGTTTCTGTGTGTGTGTGTGTGTGTGTGTGTGTGTGTGTGTGTGTGTGTGTGTGTGTGTGTGCTTGTGCACTGTGGCCGTGTAGGTCAAAGGACAACTTTCAGGAATGTGTTCTCTGTTTATCGTTGGGTTCTAGGGGTAGAGATCAGTTGCTAGATGTGGATACAAATGCACGTAGTTGCTGAGCTTTCTCAGCAGACCTAAGCCAGGGATTTCCAGAGACATGCACAGCAATTTGTTCTTCCTGCTGAATCTCATTGTCTGCCCAGTGCTATCTCTTGGCCATCACTGTTTTTCATTTGGGTTTTTCTATTTTTCTTTTTGACTTCTCAGCCATTGCCAATATTTTCCAAGTCCTTAAACCTACTTTGGATGGTAAAATGATACTCTCCCAAGTGGGTCTGGATATCAAACTCAGGTTATCCAGCTTCTTGGCAGCAGGTGCCTTTGCCCACTGAGCCATCTTACCAGCCAATAGAGTTTGTTTTAATAATCTATGTGGTTACTCAAAGGTCCTGGTTGTACAGAAAAGGTCAAAAAAAATGTAAGGTCCTTTGTTTTTTCACCAATGTTCATTCTGAGGTGACGGTGAGTATTTTGCTTTGTATCATTATAAGTACAAGGATTTGTATATGTCAGCATTTTTGAGCATGCTCAGATTGTTCAGATTCCTTCAAATTGGCTTCTAGAACCTTGGATGTGACTCCATTGGCCAGAATAATGACTGTCCCAGGATCATTCTGCTTTAACCTAGAGCCATTGCTACCTCCTGTTGGGTTATGTTGGTAGTTGTTTCTCGGACTTTTAGAAGATACTTAGAAATGTGTTTGTTTACTTAGAAAACATATATTTGAGTTCAGATTTGTACATCTGATTCAGACTCATAACATTTTGTTTAGCTTCTTGGCTTTTGTTGTTTTTACCATCTGAAGATGTTGCTGTTGGTTTTGGGACAGAGTCTTACACTGTCACTTCAACTGGGCTGTAACTCCTAGTGGTCATCCTCTCTCAGCTTTCTGAGTCCAAGTATTAGAAGCATACACCACCATGCCTGACAACCATAGAATATTAAGCACATTATTTTCTATGGAGTAGCTGCCAGTTGGATACACAGACTGGTGAATTTCTTCCTTTCTATATTCTGTGTTAGTTTTGTTTTATGAATGTGAACAATAATTGAATAGTTTTAAAGTTAGATGTATAAACCTCTGTCCTCTCATCCTTGCAAAGATGCCCTCCTCATTGCCGCTGCCTTCCGTAGAGTGTCCCTGTCTGCTGTCCTTTGAGTCCTTGGTGGGTGGTCTTGGTTACTGCTATAAATAAGCCGTCACACTCCTAGGTGTTGTTTTTGCTGACTTTCTACATGGGTAGACACGTGGAATCCAGGACTACCTCACTTAACTAAGTAACTAACAGTCCTGAGAACTTCCAAGGCGTCTCTTACTTTGAGCTTTGTTAGTGCACTTAGCATGTAGGTCGAAGCAGTGAGGATTAGAGAGACATAAAAGAAGTACCAGGAAGATGGGTGCAGGGTGCATTTTATCCCTAGCTACTTGGAAACTGGGGTAGCAGGATGGCTGGAACCCACAAGTTTTTGGAACAAGCCTTGGCAATGTAGTGAGACTGCACATAAAGCATGTAGAGGAGGAGGTTCACGGGAGATCTGTGGGATACTTTGGAACGGTTTGGATGGGTGTTAGTCACTGGTTAACATTTCATTTGCTCTTTCAGCAAGATAGCTAAGGCCTCCTGTTCATGCAGGGAAGCGTTTGGTTCTTGGCTACTTCTAAGGCCTTTGTAAGAAGGATTTTTTTCTGCAGTGGAGATCCCTCACTAGCTTCTGTTCTCTTCAGATCTCAGAGTCACTTGAGTTATTTAAATCTGTTAGCTTCCTTGTGACTCTTCTCGGGAAGCAGTTTGGTACAGTGGGAAGGGCCTGGCAGTGCAAATGTTGCTAGTGCGGTTCTGATGCTAAGCCCAGCTACCAGGCTTTTGCTGGGCCCTCTCTTTGCCTTCAACATTGTCTTTATAGTTATTGAGAGCTTAATCTTTTGTGACTGTGGCTCTATGATAGGCTTGTATTCACTTCCTCATTGCTTGCCACTCTCCTGTGCAGTTTCAGGCAGGACATCCAGCAGCCCAGCAGCCAGTCACTGCTCAGTTCCCTGTGGCATCCCAGGGAGGCTCTCAGCAGCAGCTGATGACTCAGCAGGCTGCCCTGCAGCAGAAGACTGCTGTGGTTGTGCCACAGCCTCAGGCACAGCCGGCCACAGCCCCACAGCCAGCCCCTGCCCAGGAGCCTGCGGTAAGAACCAGTGAAGAGAGTACAATGAGGGAAGGCTGGGAAAGGGAAGGGAAGCCATAGCAGCAGCTCTAGGGGCTCTGAGTTACGGTGAAGATATGCCATGACCAGGTCAATTCTTATAATGATAACATTTAATTGGAGCTAGCTTGCAGTTTCAGAGGATTAGTCCATCATTACCATGGCAGAGAGCATGATTCCATGCAGGCAGACATGGTGCAGGAAAAATAGCTGGGAGTTCTTCATCTGGATCTGCAGGGAGCAAGAAGAATCCTCAAAGCCCGCCACAGTAACACACTTCCTCCAACAAGGCCACACCTCCAAATCCCTTTCAAGTAGTGTTGCTCCCTTAATGACCAAGCACTCAAATATATGAGACCATTAGAGGCCATTTTTAGTGAAGCCATCACAAGGTGGCACCACCTTTACCCTAAATTCTGACACCATTTTGTTTGTTCTTCATCCTCAATGACCTTGCTAATTATAATTAAGTTCTTTGAGTTTTCCTTCAGTGATATTTAACGGCTGATTACCATGACATAAGCCCTGGAACCATTTTGTCAGTTTACAGATTGGGTCTCTTTTAGATACTGACTGAATGTGGCAACAGACTCTCTCGCCTGTTTTTTCATAACTAACCTGTTGTCTTAGTTATGATTTCCATCGCTGTGAAGAGACACCATGACCTGGTAACTCTTATAAAGGAAACATTTAGTTGGAGTGGCTCTCTTACAGTTTCAGAGGCTTAGTCCATTATCATCATGGCGGGGAGCATGACAGCTTGCAGGCGGACATGATGCTGGCTACATCCTGACCAGAAGGCAGCAGGAAGTGAACTGACAGTCACACTGAGGGAAGCTTGAGCACAAGAGACCTCAAAGCTGTCCCCACAATTTCACACTTCCTCCAACAAAGCCACACCTTCTAATAGTGCTACTTTTTTGTGTGCTGAGCTTTTCTGTCCTGTAACCACTCTCAAATAATCACCTAGAGGCTTAATATCATTACAGATGTTAGGCCAATAGCCCAGGCTTTTTACTATTTAGCTCTTAGAGTTTACTTAAGTTTCTTAATGATGGTCTGCTACATGGCAGTACCTTTATTAGCAAGGCATGTTTATCTCCCACTTCCTCTGAGTCTGGTTGTGACTTCTGACTCCACCCTTCTTCCCAGAATTCTCAGTTTGGCTTTCCTGCCTATCTTTATACTTCAGCTATTGGCCAGTCAGCTTGTTTATTAAACCAACCACAGTAACAAATCTTCACAAAGGGATTATTCCACAGCACTCTTTGTGGACCATTTTTTCAAAACCCACACCTGCATTGCATATTCAGTTTTCAGAATAAGAGTAATAGAAACCTCTGTTGTTTTCGAAAGGCATTTTGAATACTTAGCCAATAGTGTCTATTGTATCTAGCTATTATCATTCTCAAGGAGGCTCAGTAACTAAACCAATGAAGAGAAATGAGAAACCATCTTCCTGAGGGTTCATTTCTAACAGAATTTGCTACCTGTCCTAAAGCAGAAGACTTGTGTTCCTTCCAAAGGAAACAGTGCTGTAGGTAGATTGTGTTCTTTCACTCTCTACTGAGTGTGTGCTCAGTGCTTTACCTGTTTGCTTCTGAAACAACTCAGTCTACACAGCCATTGTTTGTACTTTGGACCTAAAATAGACTTCTTGGTAATGGAAAAGGTTTTTTAAAGATACTGCATGAAATAGCTAGAGAGGATATTAATTATCTAGTTCAGTGTCCTCATTTTGTAGAATTAGAAACTGCCCAAGACATACAGAAAGATTGTACTATAGTTGGGGCGAGGATCAAACCCCCGACATGTGTCATGTCTGGGAGCAGTAATCACAGGTGCGCCTCAAGGGTGGTGAGATGATCCACTGCTGCCGAAGATACTTCTTAAGAGGTTATGTCTTGCTTTCCCAGACAAAGTGTCTACTTTCTGTCTTGGGAGTGAGTGGTGGATATAGGGACACAAGAGGAAAGCCAAATGAGGTCTCTACAGGCAATGTTGACATGGCTTGCTACTCCTGAAGAATACTCAGCTTCAGTTCCCAGCACCCACATAAAGGGATCCCATGCCTCTGGTCTGCTCAGGCACATGCGCCTGTACATACTCTCTCTCTCTCTCTCAAATAGACAAAATAGACATCAGATTTTACCCTCTTACTTTCTGTGGTATACCCCTTCCTCCTGTTCCTTTAAAAGATTTTTAATTTAATGCATTTATTTTGAGACTGGGTCTCATTGTGTAGTCTAAGCTGGCTTGAAACTTTCTGTGTAGACCAGTTTGGCCTTGAATTCACAGAGATCTACCTGTCTCCTCCTCCCAGGCACAGATTAAAGGAATACTTCACTCACTGTAGTTTCTTGACTCTTGTGCCCTGTTTAATCCTGCAATCAGGTTCTATGGCCAAGTAGGCTTATGACCTTGATTGACCTGTTAACCTCAGTGGACTAAAGATTCTCTTCTCTCTCTGAAGTGAAGGTTCTGGGATTTGTTCTGTAAGGTCTGTTTCCACTTACTGTCTTTGGTTCCCAATGTCCATAAAACCTGTACTGTGGGGTTTTTATCAGAGCAGCTGGTGGATGGAAACACCATGTATTATGGACTGAGTACTCCTTGTCCAGAATGCTCAGAACCAAGAAGTATCCATAAAGAGATTTCTTGGAGGTGAATTAAGTTATTTCATAGGCACTTGGACAGTGAAATAGTTGTGTATGATATTTTTCCTTTTGACTGTGACCTGCTACATGAAGTCAGGTTTTGAATTTTCAACATGTGGCATCATGTCAGTGCTCAAAAGTGTCAGGGTTTGGAGCCTTAAGGATTTCAGATTTTCATATTAGAGATGATCAACTCTTACTGTCTTGGAGATATGGATAGTGGTCCATCGCTCACTTGTCAGAGGAGGAATCCTCCCACGTGAGGCATCTCTTCTGTGGGCTGCACCTGAAGGAGACTGTTCTCTCAGTAGTGTAGCGAGAACTGCTATTCCGTCGTAACTGTAAAGTATCCTTCCCAGTGAGATGAGCCAGTGCACAGCTGACCCCCATGGATACTGGCTTCAGAAGGCCTTTCTGATATAGCTCTGTGCCCCCAAAGGAAGATGCAGTACCGGTGTCTGACCATCATAAAGCTCTTTGCTCTCTGGTTTGCTGTTGCTCTTCCTGCCTTAGTTGGTTGACAGTAGAAGTTCATAGTTGTATTGTCATTCATGTTGTTGGTGTGGTTGGTGCACAGACACAGGTAGACAGTGTGCCAAAAAAATTCCAGTCCAGAGGACAACATGAGGATACTCTCTTCTGTGAACATCCAGACCCATTGAGCTCTGTGTCATGGTTTCTTATTCTTGACGTCTGTCTCCAGAGCCACAACATAGGAGCTGAGCTTCATTGTGGAGAGGCAGCTCTCACTTAAGTGGAAGAATTGAGGGAAGGGATGGTTAAGTCCCCAAGGCACTCAGTATCCAGGCTCTCTGTTTCCAGACTGGCAGACTAAGGAAAGAGCTCAGGTGGCTTTCTGATTGCTTTTAAAATTACTTTGCTTGATACAGGTGGCTTGTGATAAGGGCCACTTATGTGGTCACAACTACATTCCTACTTGTTTATTGTTCTGTGAGCACTTTTCAGGAGTCCTTCTACTAGTCCAGTCATCATTAAGGTTTTTCTTCTGTCTCACTAGATTTTCCACTGACCTTCGGTGCCATTTCTCAAGAAAGACTGGAGCAAATAAATCCTAGTAAACCAATGTTGCACTTTTTTTTGTGGCATAGAAACAGAAAAATTGGTTCTTGTGGTTCCATCCCATCAATGAAATGAAGGCCTTTAACAACATAAAACAAGTGCTACCATGTTTCAGTCATGCTGCGACTGTCAGACTCACTCCACTTAGTGTAGGAAGCGTCTGCAGCTCTCAGCAGAAGCTGTCGTGCTCTACAGCACCTTGCCTGAAGTATATCTTCTCTTCTAGCTGCAATAGCAGGTACAGTCTGCTGCCGAGGTGCTCTTTGTCTCCTTTAAGACACTTCCAAGTCTTTAGGGATGGGAATAGCTTCTGTCGTCTCAGGCTGGTAGATCCATTCCATCTGGCGGACTTGAATACTGGAGCTATTGGAAACTGAATGTGTATAAGAAACAGGCAGTTCCTTGGCGATGTCAGTCTCTGATGCAGCTCGGATGGTTGGTGCTGTTGATAACTTTGGCCGTTCCAAACTTTAATGAGGTATTATTATACTACTTTACTGATTTGCTTTTCTTTTCCACTTCCTCCTCCTCCTCCTCTTCTTCTTTTTTGTTTGTTTATAACGAAGCTTTGCGTTTCTCTCTTCCTGGCAGATTCAGGCTCCACCAAGACAACAGCCAAAGGTTCAGACATCTCCACCTCCACCCACCCAGGGTCAGAAAGTTGGATCTCTCACTCCTCCATCATCTCCCAAAACCCAACGTGCTGGGCACAGGAGGATTCTCAGTGATGTAACCCACAGTGCAGTCTTTGGGGTTCCTGCCAGCAAATCAACTCAGCTGCTCCAGGCAGCTGCTGCTGAGGCCAGTCTCAATAAATCTAAGTATGTTTGTTCTTACCACATGGGCACAGGCTGCTCCGGTTGCTTCTGTATGATTTTTGCATAAGTTTGTGGAGGTGCAATATGGTTGTGCCAGTGCATGTCTATACTTAATAAAAGGCCACAAGCTTGTCCAAGTGTGTGCACTGTGCAGGTGCCATCTTTTCAGTTTCCATTCTCCCATTTGCTTTATGCTCTGTAGAGTGTTTCTAAACCTTTTGTCCAAGTCTCCCTGTACTGAACACTGCTCACTGGACCTCCAGCATTTGGAGAGTAGCTGGTTCTGTTCTTTTCATAAAGTCAGTCTTGATGACCACTGTTAAGTCAGTATAATTTTAGACCCTAGCTTCCTTGAAACTATGTACTCTAAAGTTAGACATATTTAAGTCAAGAGAAACTCAAAAAAAAGTAGATGATCTAGGCATACAAAGATAGTGGTGACTTTTATTTTGTGATAGAGTGACATTCTGAACATGTGATGATAACATAGTACTATACATACTAGAAGACTAAACTTTTCAGTGTCAATGGGAAGTTCTTTATGAAAACACTGTGGAAAATGATGCTTTGATTAAGAAAAGAATTGGTATCATAATGAAGAGAAAAATATGTTTTTATGTTTTCTTTTTCCTCAACTCTGGGGGAACTTTCCCAGGTCTGCAACCACCACTCCCTCAGGATCTCCACGGACCTCACAACAGAATGTCTCCAATGCTTCAGAAGGTTCAACATGGAATCCTTTTGATGACGACAACTTCTCCAAACTCACAGCTGAAGAACTGCTCAACAAGGACTTTGCCAAGCTTGGGGAAGGTGAGCGAGCTGAGTCTTTTCTGTTCTTTTTGGTTATAAGTTGGCTGAGAATAAACTTGAATGTATGTGTCTGTGTCTTAGCTGTGGAGGAATACGCTTGGGAAAGATCAGCATGGACCTGTCTTGGAAAGGATTGATTTTAGGGTGTGCAGACTGATTTTCATTTTTACCAGAACACTATTTTTTTTCCCCCCAAAAATGCTGTGATAGCAGCAGGGACTGTGTGAGAATAGAGGCAAAACTTGGAAAAGATTTAGTGGCATAAACTGGGATAGTATATCAAGCAGAGTGATTGCTTGAAGAAGTACAGTGTCCCATTCATCTTCAGTGGGCTTGCCCTAGAAAGAGTATCTGCCTCACAGGATGCTGGGTCCTAATCATAGTCTATGTGTTGTTGACTGCCCATAGAAAAGAGATTCTTTAAATGCAAGACATGGTTCTATTAAAAATAGCCATAGCCAGACATAGGTACATCCTCAGGGACCCAGACAAACATATACATACCACATAGATACCTGGAAAATCTCCCCAGTGTTGGGTTGGAGAACAATGCTCTTCATGTTCTCAAAGCACAGAGCAAAGGAATGAGCAGAACCAGTGAATGATATGAATTGATTGATTTTACAGCAATGTTTTAAAAACATACTTTCTACCATTTTATTTTTATTTCATCTTGAGACAGTGTCTCACTATGTAGCCTGGCTGGTCTGGAACTACCTATGTAGACCAGGCTGGCCTTAAATTCACAAAGATGCACTTGACCCTCTGCTTTCTGAGTGCTGGGATTAAAATTGTGGACTACTGTGCCTGGCTGATTCAGCCTTTTAAACAGTAGACAGGGCGTAAGTAGGTTTGACTTTTTTTTGACAAGTCCTTTTCATTGTTATTTCTGCCACTTCTTATTCTGTGCTGTAAACCAATTCCTTTCTGAATTACTGAAAATAAGTTGGTGATATTTAATAAAAATAGTCTGGAACATCAGAGAAGAGTCACCCAGGGAGCCAAGCCATAAGGTCAGGGAGTGGTGACCTTTAATCCCAGCTTCAGGAGTATTGAAAGAGGAAGGAGACAGGGGAGATTTTCAGCTCCTTGGGACCCTTCCTTGATAGGCTGAGGAGAGACAGCCTGAGGAGTTGGCGTGTGAGAACTGGCTGTGGTTTGCTTCTCTATCCCTCTGATATTCCAGCTTTTCCCCAATATCTGGCTCTGGGTTTTTATTATAATACCAGGTAGAATTCATGCACTAAAGTATATTTGTGTCTAATTAATGAGCCGTTGGGTCCTTTTTAAAAAGATTTTATTTTTAAGTTTTGTGTGTGTGCCCATCCCTGTCTATATATGGCTAAATACATGTGAGTGCAGGCCCATAGAAGCCAGATGCATCAGTGCCCTGAGCTGGAGTGACAGGTAGCTGTGGGGAATAGAACTTTGGTACTCTGGAAGCACCAGAGTATGGACTTTGAACTGATGAATCACGCTGTCTCTCCAGCCCTACCCCCCAGGGTCTGTTTGTTGTTGTTCCCCTGTCAGCTTTCCTGTGGCCTTAATAGCAACAGTAAGAAGAGTCAAATCAGAGCGTTCTTCACCTTACTATGTGTCTGTACACCCCAGGATTCTGCAAGATGAACCAAGTGGTATCTTGTCCCTCTAGGAAAGCTTCCTGAGAAGCTTGGTGGGTCTGCAGAGAGTTTGATCCCAGGCTTCCAGTCAACGCAAGGAGATGCTTTTGCCACTTCCTCGTTTTCTGCTGGAACTGGTGAGTGTGACTCGAGGCTCACTGTTGTGTCCTTCACGGTTCTCTTTCATAGACAGCTTTGGCACAAAGAATCACGTTACTTTACTCCATAGTTGTGCAGTCAGAACCATTTAAGGACCATTTACAGTCACTTTACATTCAAGTGGTGGGTGATCCGGCAAATATACAGCAGTTGCTCTTCCTAGGATGTGTCTTATGAAGATATTTCTAATTTAAGGATCAGTGCTCTGGCAAGGTTTTGTCACTGCTTAGGGTCTTTGGGATAATTTGAAGGATTCTAAGAATTAGAAACTGTCTTATACTTGATACTCTACTAATATGTACAATGCATTTTAAAACAATTAAGTCAATGAGACTTGTTTTCCCATTATTAGTAAAAATAATCCATACTTATATAAAAGTTATAGATTTGTGTAGAAATAACCAAATCATCCATGATTTTATCATCTACACATAGCATAGTGACTTCATCTTGATGGATGGTTTAGTCACTGTTCTATTATTATGACCATGTAGACACCATGGCCAAGGCAATTCTTGTAAAAGAAGGCATTTAATTGGGCTTGCTTATAGCTTTAGAGGGTTAGTCCATGACCATCATGGCAGGAAATAGACAGGCATGGTGCTGAAGCTGAATGCCTTACATTCTGATCTGCAGGAAGCTGGCAGAGAAACACTGAGCCTGATGTGGGCTTTTGAAACTTCAAAGTCCATCACCAATGACACACCTTTTCCCAGTCCTTCCCAAACAGCTCCATTAACTGGGGACTCCGCATTTAAATACATGTGCCTATGAGGGGCATTCTCATTTAAACCACCACCATGTGCAGTCTGCATTTAAGTTATTTAGGGTCTACGAAATTCATAGATCTTCCTCACCAAAATACATATTGTACACAGTTTTGTACAATATTAGGTTTTGGTTTAAGATTGTGATGCTGTGATGTCCACCTGTGTGTTTTAAAATCTGTTTGTTTCTTTTCATTTAATAAGTCTGGCATTGGTTGGTGAGGTGGC
Source organism: Phyllotis vaccarum (assembly GCA_033318265.1). Classification (NCBI taxonomy): domain Eukaryota; kingdom Metazoa; phylum Chordata; class Mammalia; order Rodentia; family Cricetidae; genus Phyllotis; species Phyllotis vaccarum. Next base: position 65,157,890 of record JARWLC010000014.1, on the reverse strand, counting down.
TCAGTGGATAAAGGCACTCACCACCAAGCCTGAGCACCTGAATTTGAGCTGCAAAACTCCCATGGTGGCAGGTGCCTTCTCAGCCCCTGCAGCCTTGCTACACTTTCTGCACTGGGTGGTTTTGTGTGCCAACTTTGACACAAGCTAGAGAGTCATCACAGGAAGGAACTTCAGCTGAGAAAATGCCTCTTTGAGATCCAGCTGTGAGGCATTGTCTCATTCAGTAATCAGTGAGGGAGGGCCTTCCCACTTCATTTATACAATTAAGGTATTCCTCCACAGACATTCTCTGCTGCCCATCTCCCAGGTGATTTTAGATTATTGCAAGTTGGCAGTTACCTGTAATCATTTCAGACATCCCAAATGCAAACTCTGGCAGAGTACAAGGCAAAACTGAATATTCAAGTCATAGTGATATATAGCATGGGCGATTCTGTGCTGCTGTTGCAAAAAGTGTGCTTGTTGTGGAAGCTGGGTACAGGGCTCACCCTTAGCCTGCAGCAACTTCCTGTGAGTTTATACAGCTTTCATTTATCTTTGTTGTTGCTGGGGTTTGTATAGCTAGAAGTTTTCTGACCCATCTGGGCCTGCATTCCTGCAGCTGCTTATAAAATAATTATTCAGAGGCTTATATTAATTACAAACTATTTGGCCTAAGGCTCAGGCTCATTACCAACTAGCTCTTATAACTTAAGTCAACCCGTTTTTGTTAATCTATGTATTGCCACATGTTTCATGGCTTTACCTGTGTCCCATTACATCTTGCTTTCTGGGCGGCACCCTGCAGTGTCTCTCCCTGACTCATCCTTTGTCTCTATCTCTGTTTGGATTTCCTAGCTGTCTCTAAGCTGCCTTGCTGCAGGTCAAAACAGCTTCTTTATTAACCAATGGTAATAAAGCATATTCACAGGGTACAGAAAGACATCCCATATCTGGTTGGTTGGTTGGTTTCCCTCCCTCCCTCCCTCCCTCCCTCCCTCCCTCCCTCCCTCCCTCCTTCCTTCCTTCCTTCCTTCCTTCCTTCCTTCCTTCCTATCTTTTTGCCTTGGCATCTAGAACACTAAGAGTACAGTGTACATTAGCATTCTGACTTTAAAATTAAAAAAGTTAATACATCAGATAGAAACCAAACTGAGTACTACAGTGAAATGTGACGAATGTTAAAATAGAGACCAAGAGTCCTAGGTTCTGACGCTCACTGGCTAGTCTCTCAGTTTGCTGTTTGTTCTCTCAGCCAAGAAAATACAATAGTAGTAGAAATTTTCAGGGCTTTAAAAGTTTTAAGCCCTAATATGCTAAAAGATAGTTAGGTTTTTGGAATCCTGTAGTTTACCGAATACAGCATGAACAGCAATAATATGAGGAAGGATCCAGAGGCTGGGGCTTATCCATCCCGTAGTACTACACAACTGTTGGTGGTCAGTAAGACTCAAGTGCGTGCCTGGAGGACAGGCAAGAGGTAGATAAACACACATCGACATTATGTGCCAAAGTGCATGGGGTGAGGAAGCAGTCAGAGATTTCTGGGGTGGCAAGCACCAAGAAAAGAGGCAAGTTTAAACATGTGCCTGTTCTGCTCTGACACCCCACCCCACATCTCGTGGTGTGCTACAGGACCCATTGGTGTACCCTCTATGCGTTTTTCTGTTAGTTGGGTTATTTCTATTCACCCCTTCCTTCTGTTAAAATTTGGATTTTCCCTGTTATGTAAGCTCTTATATGAATAGACATATGTACTTGATATTTTCTGCTTTTCTCATTTTCTCTCCTGATCTTGTCTCTCTAACTAACTCCAGCTGAAAAAAGGAAGGGTGGGCAGGCTGTGGACTCTGGCATCCCTCTTCTGAGTGTGTCTGATCCTTTCATTCCTCTCCAAGTACCCGACGCTCCAGGTAGGTACGTGGGGCCTCTGACGAGTTCTGCTTTAAGCTTGATGACAGTGGGTGCTGTTGGATATTTTAAGTCTCTTGGTTAGAGAGACAAACTTATTTTGGAAGATAATAAAAGTCACTTCAGGTTATACCTCTTGTGCTCTAAATCAGATCTGTGTTCTTTTTTTTGCTCTGTTTAATAAAGTTATTGTTGGTATATTTTGGGGGTGAATGGAAACAAGATATTCATTGAGGCCAAGCTGGTCAATACCTTATTGTGTAGCCAAGGATGACCTTTGACTGTTGATCGTCCTGCTTTTACCTCCCAAGTACTCAGATTATAGGCACACACCACCACATCTGGTTTTGTGTTTATGATAATTTGGAGAGGCCTATGTATTAGAAAGAACAGTAGTCCAATATGATTTTAATACAGTAATTGAAGCCATGAGTATATGATAAAAATTAAGTCGTGAGATACATAATGGCAAGGTGTGATGATAGAGCTGTGGGTGACCCATCTGGTTTCTATTTGTTATCAGTACTGCACTATTTTATAATATAATAATATATAATGAAAGTTGATAGGGAATATATGAGTCAGGAGACCTAGGTTTTGCCACTAGCTGACCCCTCTGGGCCAGACTCCTCTTCTGTGAAGGAAATGACTACTGGAGTTCCATTATCTTTTCTGTGTACCCTATTACTGTTTCTTAGGAAGCAGCTAGAAAGTGAAGCTGGTTAGTTTCCATGACTTGTGAAATAATGGGTGGATACTCTCATGTGGACTTGGTGGATGCTAAAGGCTGCTTCCTGTTCCCTTCCCGTATCCTTTTCAGGGGCAGAGTTGTGGGCAGTCTGAGGTTTTCCTTTTGTGGAAAAGCAGTTAAATCTGACTCCTTAGAAGAGTCTAGTAGTTGTTTTGCTTCATCCCCCTTTCCTGGTTCTTATGCCTTCCAAGTCTTGACTTTGAGCTGACAGAATCAGCTTAGTTTTTCTTTTCCCCCAGAGGTCAAAGATCTTTGATTGGCCACTTCAAGATTGAGAGGGAGGGGCTAGAGAGATATCTAGGTAAGTGTATTGCTTTTCTTCTAGTGGACCCTCAACTACCTGTCTGGCATCTTAAAACTGCCTGTGACTGTGCTCCAGGGGATCCAACACCCTCGTTTGGTTTCCTTGAGTACTTACACAAATGGGGTGTGTACCCGTATAGACACAGATACTACATATATATGGCTGAATAACAGGATTGGAAGGGTTGGGCTGTTGAGTTCATATCTTGTCCTTACTGGACAGACTACAGCTAGGGTGCAGAGACAGTTTTGTTCTTTAGTGCTCAGTTGAGGCAAGTGTAAGTAATAGTACTACTTGGCCTGGCCTAGATGCGTTTCAGATGTATCAGAAATCACTGGAGAATGAGTCTGTGGAAGCTGATTAATGAAAGGGGTTGATGAGATCTCTTTCTGTATGCCTGGCAATGCCCAGATGAATTCATTTTGAGCAGGTTGGAAAGGTGTGGGTTTTTCTTCCTTGCTTTGGTTGGCATGGTATGAAACTAAGGCAGAGGTTATAGAGACATCCTTCCTATAATTTTTTTGCATTGCAGTTGTTTTGAAAACCCAGGGCCCATAGAAGCTAATTCTCTGCTCAGGGCAGAGAGTGAAGGTACTTGATGGTGGCTACCCTCCACAGCTGCCACTGGAGCTCTTTAGAATAGTATTGCAGAGCCAGGGACACAGTGGTAGCTTGGAAAATTCCCAAAGGTTTTGAAGATTGCTATGGCCTCATTCTACATATTTATTTTCATCCTGGAAGAGTCATAAATGAGTTTTAGTGCCCTATACTCTGATACCAAGTGTCTTAGTTAGGGCTTCTTTTGCTGTGAAGAGACATGACCATGGCAACTCTCATAAAGAAAAACATTTAATTAGTCATGGCTTACAGTTTCAGAGGTTTAGCTCATTATCATCATGGTGGGAAGCATGGCAGCACACAGGCAGACATGGTGCTGGAGAGGTAGCTGAGAGTTCTACATCTGGACAGGTGTAGGGGGATTATGTTGTTCCATTGTAAATAATTGTCCCACCTACTGGTTTAATAAAAAGTGCTGATTGGCCAAAGGCAGACAGGAAGTGTGGGTGGGGCTACCAGACTATGAAAACTCTAGGAACAATCAGAACTGAACAGAATGCCAGAGAGAAGCCGGAAGAAGCAGAGGACAACTATGCTGCTCTGAGAAAAGGTGCCGAGCCACATGGCTGAACAGGATAAGAGCCATGGGTTAGCTTAAGGGTAAAGAGTTAGCAAGTTATATGCCTGGGCCTTAGGCTGATCAGCCTAAAACTATTGTAAGCATCTCTGCGGGTCTGTGGGTCTAAATCTTGAGGCTAGGCCTGAAAGTCTGGGCCAGAAACCTCATACTACAGACAGGCAGCAGGAAAAGAAAGTACATTGGTCTGGTATGAGCTTTTGAAACCTCAAAGCCCATCCCCACTGACACACCTCCTCCAACAATGCTACACCTCATAATAGTGCCACTCCTATAGGCCTTTTCACTCAAACCCCCACACCAAGTAAGCTATGGTCTCTCTTGGTTCTCCGTTCATATTAGACATTTTAATAGAGAGTCTCAGGGTTTTGTTTTTTGATCTGTTTGGCCAATTTTATCTGCTAAATATGTAAAATGAATTCTGCATTATTGAATACAAAATCCAGATACTGTGACCAAGGCCGCAACTGATGTGGCCTTTGGCTTCCCTTCTAACACTACTCTTTCCACAGGCTGAACTCATTTCCACCTTGAGGCCTTAGCACTTGCCAATATTCTATTAGCACGTGGAAAGCTTCTCCCTCAGCTCTGCTCCTGCGTCTGAGCTTAAATGCCATGCCATCTTGGTCTCAAAGGCACTCTCAGTCATACCTCATGGCTTTTATCCTCATGACACTAGTTAGAATGTCTGGTTTCCTTTGTTCATGGTCTGTTTGCTTCCGTACTTCATTGTCAGTGGCAGGATTACACTCTGAATATTTAGTCAGATGGTTGGATGAAATTAACTTGAGGCTGTTACCTCTATTCCTGTTTCTGCCTCTTAGACACTAGATTGATGTTTACAGCTTGCTCCTACCTGTGCCTGTGAGAACCCAAATCTGACCATCCACCCATGATGAAAGTGAATAAAGAAGGCACAGCTCATGGTGCCAGCAAGTTGCCAAACCCTGGTGAAAGGAATGGTGGGGCTCCCAGACCCCAGTCCCATCCCTCCTTCATCAAGACCCTTCTTTAGCAATGGAGGTATGCAGTGATCCAAGAGCTCATGCAACAGGAAGTGGTCTGAGACACTGGCCATGGCTTAACCATATATGAGACCCCAAAGCCTGCTTCCACAGTGACACATTTCCACCAACAAGACTGACTATACCTACTTCAACAAAGCCACGCCTCTTAATAACACCACTCCTTTTGAGTATGTTTTCTTTCAAAATACCACAGCACCATAAAACAAACTTTAGGGAAGTCTGGAATATTGAAGAATCACAGTCGTCTGTGAGTTCACACAGCTGTCACATGGCTAGTGACTCTGACAGTGCCTACCCTTTCACTTTGCACAATCACAGTTCAACCATGTTATGTATGTGAGAATTTCCCTTTTTTGCTGTTTCTTTTGTTTGTTTGTTTGTTTGTTTGTTTGTTCAAGACAGGGTTTCTCTGTGTAGCCCCGGTCTATCCTGGAACTCACTCTGTAGACTAGGCTTGCTCCTGTCTCTGCCTCCTGAGTGATGGGATTAAAGCTGTGCCCCACCACTGCCCTGTTAATTTCCTTCATTTTTAAGGTGTCCCACTGTGTGGAAGCCGGTGTGCTGCTTGTCCAGTTTTCCTTTGATGGACACTGATTCTTCCCTCTGTGAACAGAGTGCAGGGCTCTTTGTGACCTTGCTTTCTTCTGAGATGCTCATACTGTCTTTGAGAGAGAGCTGTGCCATTCCTTGTACATACTTTCCTGCAGTGCTCAAGGGTTTAGGAAAACAATTGTGACAATTCCTCTGCAGTTCTGAGCTCTGATTGCAGAGCTCTACAGGACTAGAGGAGCGAATGAAAATTAGCTGCCCCCCAGCTCTTCATAGTCCCTAAAGACAGGTAAGAGGCGCTGGGTGTCAGGGGGCAGTCCTCTCCCTTTGGGTCGTCTTCATTTCCAGCTGCTGCCTATGATAGTGAAGTCTAAGTGCCTTATTTAGACAGTCTTCTGTTCTTGTAGTTCTCTGAAGTGGGATGAGAACGAGGCATGGGGCTTGCTCCGATTCTGACTTGATGATGCAGGCAAACTGTTTAGAATGATGAGATTTTATCTTCTATTTTTATTTATTTTTGTATTTTTGAGACATATTTCTTTAACCCAGGCTGGACTTGAGTTTTTGAGCCTTCTGCCTCTACTTTCCAAGTGCTGAGCCTATGGGCATGCATCACCAGACCTGATTCTAATTTTAGTCTTGCTTGGTGAATAGGAATCCCATTTATCAACTAGGTTCAGCATGACAATTTAGTTCATTTATACAGTGTATGATGCCTGCATCAGGGTAATTGTTGTTTCTTTCATTCCATATAGTGACTAAAATTTTAAAATAGCATTTTTCATTATAAATCTTGTTTGTTCCATGTCTGACAAGCCATAAGCCTGAATTATTTCCTTTTGCTGTGATAGAACATGATGACCAAGGCAGTGTATGGAAGAAAGAGCTCATTTGGAGCTTACAGCTCCAGAGGATCAGAGCCCATCACTATTAGGACAGGGAAACATGGCAGCAAGCAGGGATGGCAACCAGAAAGAACTAGACACTGAGAGCTGAGGACTCACTTCTCAAACCACAGACAGGAAGCCCAGAGAGAAAATGGCAAGAGTCTTTTGAAACCTCTAAGACCATCCTTAGTGACATATTTCCTCCAGCAAAAACCACCCCTCCTAAGCACGCCCAAACAGCTACCAATTGGGGACCAGTATACAATGTTGGAGATTGTAGGGACAACTCAATCAATATAGCAGCCACATCATTTTCTTTAACTGAGATTCATAATAAACTGTGGGGTATGTTTCAAATTCAGTAAAACCAGTCTGAGATAGCAGAGGGATCTACCCACGGTCAGTCTAGGAGGATCAAAGAGTGGTAACTCACGCCCTTAATCCCAGCACATCTGAGTCTGAGATCAGTTTAGTTTACAGAAGGAGTTCCAGGCTTCCAGCCAGGCTATGGTGGTACAACCTGTTAGTTCCAGCAATTAAAAGGCAGAGGCAGGAGGATCTCTGATTTCGAGGCCAACCTGGTCTTCAAAGTAAGTCCCAGGACAGCTAGAACTGTTACACAGAAAACTCTGTCTCAAAAAAAAAAAAAAAAAAAAAAAAAAAAAAAAGAAGACTGGTTTTTTTTATTAAATTTGAAACATATCCCCACAATAAACTGTTTTTGATTGGTGTGTTCTGATTTTCTAGTTTATATCGAAATAGTCAGGATCTTCGTCTGGCATGTAGTCCTGCCTGGTCTGAAGCTCTTCAAAACTACACTGGCCTTAAACTGGCAGTGTTCTTGCTTCTGCCTCTCAAGCTAATGAGGTCATGGGTGTTACTACCACACCAACTTGTCTTGATTAGGGTTTCTGTTGCTATGAAGAAACATCATGACCACAGCAACTCTTAAAAAGGAGAGCATTCAGTTGAGGCTGGCTTACAGTTTCAGAGGTTCAGTCCATTATCTTGATGGGAAACATGATGACATACAGGCAGACATAGTGCTGGAGAAGGAGCTTATAGTTTACATCTTGATCGTAGGCAACAGCGGGAGTCTGTGTACCACACTGACTTGGAGATTGTAATGAGATGGCCTTACTGTGTATAGCCCAGGAACAGTACTCAGTCTTGTGATATTTGTACCCTCTTGTCCCCACCAATCATTGTGCTAATGTTCTTACATCACAGTGCTGTCCACAGCTTAGCACTGGGTTCACAGCTTTTCGTTTCTTTTGTGGCAAGGTTTCTCTAGCCCAGATTCAACTCAAAGCTTCCCCTTAAAGCCTATCCCCACAGTGACACACTTCCTCCAACAAGGCCACACCCACTCCAACAAAGCTACACCTCCTAACAGTGTCACTTCCTATGAGGGCCATTTTCTTTCAAACTACCACACTAGCTTTTTTTTTTTTTTTTTTTTTTTTTTAAAAAAAAAAAGAAAAATATCATAAATGATAAAATATCCCAGCCTCATGTCAGAAAGCCATTTTGATTAAGTAACTTAAACTGGTTTGTGAAGGGTTTATTACTAGTGAGAATCCTGGGGAAGTGCAGAAGCCCTACTATGTATACCACCCACCTTGTGCAGAAGGTAACCTGTGTTCTCTCTCATCTGCTTTTATACATGGTGCTCTGCCCATCTGATATCCACATTTCTAGCATCTGAGTATTCCCATACAGCGATGACCATGTAAATTATCTGTGTTTATAAGCATGTACTTTCAGGTCTGGTTAGAAGCAAGGCTTCTGAAACTAGCAGTTTGTTCTATCCTACACTTTTGCATTTCATCAGGAAACCTGAATATACACTTTTTTCTTTTTTTCAAGACAGGGTTTGTCTGTGTAGCCCTGGCTGTTCTGGAACTCACTCAGTAGACCAGGCTGGCCTTGAATTCAGAGATCTGCCTGCCTCTGCCTCCAGAGTGCTGGGATTAAAGGCTTGTGCCACCACTGCCCAATCTCTCTCTCTCTCTCTCTCTCTCTCTCTCTCTCTCACACACACACACACACACACACACACACACACACACATGCACACACAGGCGCACACATGCACACACATGAACACACACACACATGCACACACACACACACACACACACACACACACACACACACACACGCCTTCAGATTTACTATTCTGACTTCTAGTAAGAAACTTGGATTTTGGAGTTTGGGTAGGGATGGAGGCACATGTGCCATGGTGCATATGTAGAGGTTAGAGGGCAACCCAAAGACCCAAAGGAATTGGTTCTCTCCTTCCACCTGTGGTTTGCCATCAAACTTGAAGACAGGTGCCTTCACCTGCTGAGCCATCCCACCAGCCCAAATTAAATGGAAGGTTTTGGTTTTTAATGGAAGGGTTGAGGGGAAGGAGGGGGAGGTAAGCCCCAAACTACTGTTCGAAACAAAGGCATGTTAACTTTTTTCTGAAAGCCATCTGTTTTAACCAGTATTGTGAAAGATATTTTCAATATTGTTTCCTAAAATAAAATGCCTTTTATAGTATAAGACTGATGGTACCTTTGATCTTTGTTAATTTTCTGGTTTTTTCATCCCTTGCTTTCAAGAAGCTCCCATTTTGTTCTTTAATTGGGTATAAAGTGAGAAATGTAATACATTGTCCTGTAATTCAGAGACATCTGTGTTTTGCATTCTCCAAAGATGATAGCTTCACTTCATATTTCTTAACCAGTCTTTTTGTCTCCATGTGTGGATCATCTTGCTGAGACTCTGAAGTGGGCTCTTTTGTTTGAGGAGAGCAGAGTTAGCACTTCAGTCATGGTCTCGGAAGCTAATTCTGTCTTAGGTGAAGTATATTTATTTGTTGCTTCCTTCAGTTTCCACAGGCCAAGAAGACAGAATCCAGTAAAATATTTTATGTGTATACTTGAACTTTATTTGTTTCTTTTTTTTTTTTTCAAACAAACATTTTAATTTTAGTTTATCTGGGCAAATCAGAACTTATGTGGTCTTAATCCCCTTGTAACAGAAGTGTAGGTTCTGAGTCCCCTTCTTTCTGTGACCATTACTTTGTTTCAGGTTAATGATTAAACTGAGGATACGTAGAGGGCTATTGATGTGGCCAGTAGCTCAGGCTTATTACTAACTAGCTCTTACATTTTAAGTTAACCCATATTCCTTATTTATGTTCTGCAGTGTGGTGATACCTTTATTAGCATGACATGTTCACCTCCTGCTTCCTCTTTGTCTAGCTGGGGACTCCACTGACTCTGCCCTTCTCCTTCCCATCATTCTTCCTTTGGTCACCTGGCTTGTACTTCCTGCCTGGATACTGGCCAGTGTTTTACTAAACCAATTTGAGTGACAAATCCTTACAATATACAAGAGGATTGTTTCACAGCATGGGGGTGGGCAGTGGATGGTGTCCCCAAGAAACTAGATCCTGCCACTCACCTTTAAAAAGGCAAGCGAAGGTAATGTTGAAAGGCAGGAAAGGATTTGAGTCACTGAGGCCTTATTGAGGTGGTAGAGGTTGAGTTTCCCAGTCTAGCATTGGGACATTGCCACGAGCCTTTGATCCAGACAGAAGGCTCAGCCAAACTGTAGCCTGGCTGCTCACTGTCTCCAGTACTTGGGAGGCAATCTGGTTTTCCTGAGTTCATCATTTTTGCTTGGGTGAGGAGAAAGACAGCCCCAGTTCACATTGTGGAGTAATTGCTTCCATTTACCAGGGATCTCATTATGAGGTGATTCTGTTTCGAGAATCTATGGGAACTAACTACAGGTTCAGGTCAATGAGTGGAGACTGAGCAGGACTTTATAAAAGCTGACAGTAAAACACTTTTATAAAACAGTATTCTTATGTCTGCCTCAGCCCTGAAGTAGGATGAGCTAGGGCTAAATCAACATAACCTCACTAATTTTAGATAGGCACGTATGCAATGATTAGTATGCTTATGTTTAGAGCTAGTAAGACTCCTCCCTAGAATAAAGCAGAGTCAGACAAAGAAAAATGCTGGGCGCTTACCTCGCTCTTAATATTCAGTGAGGACTTGGCAAGTACTTGCTCCGTAATCATGGTAGCAGGGCAGTGGTCTTACCTGAGCCTCAGATGGTTTTGTCGTTTCTGAGTACAAATTTAAATTTAAAAGGTTGAAAGGTAAATCCAGTAAGGGCAGTGAATACATACACACTGTGAAACACAGCTCAGCAGTATAACATGGTGGCCACTGTCTAGGCTGCAGCATGGAAGATTGTCAGTTTTGTGCCAAGAGAAGGAACTGACACAAATGAGGCTGCGTAGTTCTAGTTGATCAGAAAATCTGGGCCAGGTGTGGTTCAGATGCCCTTAATCACTGCATTTGGGAAACAGAGGCAGGAAGATGTCTGTGAGTTCAAGGTTAGCCTGGTCTTCATAGCTACTTCTGGGATAGAGAGATGTGCTGTTGTGAGGACCAGCCTATAGCAACTCAGGACATGAAGGGGGGGGGTGCAAGGAATCAGCGAACTAATCACTCAATTGGCTTTTCTACCTAAGGGAGTAAAACTTAACTCTCTGGGGCTGGCAAGTGGGACAAAACTAAACTTTGTGGGGCTAGCGACAAAAGACACACACACACACACACACACACACACACACACACTTTCAGGGTCTCTCTATCATCTCTCTTCTCTCATATCTCTATCTATATGTACCCTTCTGTATGTCATTAATTTTTCCCTTACAGCTTATATATTTCAGTATAATCTTTCAAGCAATGTAAAAATTACAATGTAGTTACATTCTATTTTTCACGTGAATGATTACAATGAATACAAGTAAAAACCATTTTCTATGCCTCTTACATATTTATTTATTATTTATGCAGTGCTCTGTCTACATATATCCTTGCCTACCAGTAGAGAGCACCAGATCCCATTCTAGATGGTTGAGAGCCACCATGTGGTTGTCAGGAATTGAACTCAGGACCTCTGAAGAGTAGTCGGTGCTCTTTATCTCTGAGCATCTCTCTAGACCCTCATCACCAATTTTTATATCAGGAATGTGAGGGCAGAAATGAGTACAAGGATCACAACACATCCTAGTAAGAAAGGCGCATCAGCTAATAATAACAGGGCTGTCTTTGTTTCTTGACCTCATTCAACTTCTGCCTTTCTGAGCTTTAAACCATTTCCTAAGAATTCCTGCCCCAAAGCCATCAACAAAGACATCTTAATCTAATCTTAACCTTAAGTCATTATTTAAAGTTTTGTTTTTGCTATGATGTTCACCAAAACTGATGAGCACATCTTCCAAGATTAAGATTAAAAGAACTTGAGCCAACCCAGCTTCTGGGACTCAGTTGTTTTCCTTATCATTAACCCAAACCACAGTCTATAGCGCTCCGCAGGAGAAACTCTGGAGTCCTAGTGTATGACAGTTCCTTGTTCTCATTTTCTGTCCTGCAGCCCCTGCTTTATTAGGGATGGGGCAACACCATGTCCTGCCTTTACCTAAATTAACTTTTCTCCTAAACTAACCTCTACCATAATCATCAGGATTCTATTTAAAGTGCATTTTTACTGTATAAAATCATTACTTCAGTTTAACTATACAGCTTACACAGTAGAGTGGGGTATTTCTATGAGGTAATCACATCATATGAAAGGCAGTGGCAAACGTAAAGGTAAAACAGTAGCAGGAGACATCTGGAGCCAATGATATTTGAGCTTTGCCTATCTGAGATTCACCCATTAGTGCCCTGCATTTTGGTGGGCCAATCTCATGAAGTCAATTGCCACATTCTGTTCCTCTGACATGGCTACCAGAACAGACTTTTTCTTTAAAAAACAAATACCCTTCCCCCAAACAAACAAAAAACCTAAGCTGTAGGCAGAGTTTTTCTGCCCATAGTTACTCTCAGTGAGGCTTATATTAATTGCAAATGCTCAGCCTGTAGCTCAGGCTCATTACTAACCGGCTCCTACAACTATTAATGCATTTTTATTAGTCTGTGTATTGCCACGTGGCTCATGATTTTCTCTGTCCTCCAGCATGTCTTAGTCCCTCTGTGTCTCTTGACTACTTCACTGACTCCGCCCTTCTCCCTCCCAGCATTTTCAGTTTGGCTGGCTACCAACCCATCAACTCTTTATTAACCAATGAGAGTGGTATATAGTCACAGTGTACAGAAGGATTATTCCATAGCAGTAAACATCAGCAACAAAAGATGAGACTGGAATGTAGTTCACTTGGTAGAGTGTTTACCTAGCGTGTTTGAGGTTCTGGGTTCAGTCTGAGCACCATGGAGTGCTATTATCCCAGCACTAAGGAGATAGAGGCAAGAGGACTAGAAGAAGTTCAGTCTCATTATTGGCTGCATAAGTTCAAGGCCAGCCTGGGCTATATAAGACTGTATATTTTAAAAAGCAGGGAGAGATGGGAATCTGGAAAGGCAGAACTATATAGATGCAGAGGCCTGTTGTTGTCAGTATCTTTGGTAAAAAGGAGTGTTTACTGTAAGGAGAATAGGTGTCTGAAAGGGTTGGAAATGATCTATATCATTACTGCAGTGGTGACTACATGAATGTATAAATTTGTCAACACCCACCATGTTGTACATGTTTAAAATTGGTGATGATTATTATATGTAATGCTTCAAATGTAAACGATGGATAAACATACCCATGCTTCACCTTGAATGAACTTTGAATTCCACTTCACCTGGGAAGTAACCTTTTAACCTTCTCATTTGGAAAGTCTTAGGCGGTGGATTTTTTTTTAAAGTATTTTTATTTATTTACGTATTTATTTATGTAAGTATGGGAGTACAACTGTGGAAGTCAGAGGATCGCTTGTAGGGATTTGTTCTCTCCTTCACTGAGTAGGTCCCTGGAACTGAATTCAGTTTTTTGTGTGTGGTGGCAAATACCTTTACCCATTAAACCATCTTGCTGACCCTGGTAAACCTTATTGTTAACAAGATCCTAATGATGTGTGTTTTATAGTAACCTTTAAAGTAAAGATCCCTAAAGTGTGTCTTCATGCTTTATGACCTCATTGTGTGTTTGCCTTTCTTTACTTCTTTCCCAACCTAGAAAAGCTAATCGAGGGACTCAAGTCTCCCGACACCTCTCTTCTTCTCCCTGACCTCTTGCCTATGGCAGATCCTTTTGGCAGCACTTCGGACGCTGTGATGGGTAAACCCTGTCTGTCTCTTTAGTCATACCTGTTGGGGGGCCCTCAGGCATAGGGGTAGCATGAGCTGTTAACTGTTCTGCTAGTCCAAATGACGTGTCTTTTTCTGCTTTCCATGTGTACAACCGTAACTCTGATCTTCACTGATGTCCTGTGATTTCTCCAATAAATTTCTCACGAATAAGGAAGGATATGGAGGAACAAAACCTTTGTGAAAACAGTTGGTTTCTAATTGGCCCTGGGAGCTTCACTGAACTTAGTAGACTTGAGCTGATTCTTCCTTAGAAGATCAATGTTTGTACCAAATACCCATATCAGGAAGTCTGCGGGGCAGTTGAGCCCCATGATAGACCAGGGCAATGGCTTGGTCTGCCTAGTCTGTTATATTTTTTATGCTGTTTAAGCAAAATGTATAAAGTGTCTGGACTCCTGGAGGGTTCAGTCATTAGACTTTGGACAAGAAATACTAACTCTCAGGAATGTCATATGGGAGTCATCACAGTATGCAGAGTACTTCCCTGTCACATCATGGAATAGGCTGGGGTTTGTTTGAGGGTTGTGCATTAGATTGGTTGATGTTTACCCCAAGACTGGCCCATTAAAAGGAAAAATTGCCCAAATTGATTTTGAATGGAGCTGATTTGGTTGTTGTTGGCTTTTGAAGTAGGGCATCATTGTGTGGCCAAGCTGCCATTGCCTGCCTTGTGGCCACTCTGTTCTGACATGGAAGAATTTGCAGCTTGAGAGTCACTTGTGTCCCACACTTATTCACTGCATCTGCTTGGTAGTTAGCCTTGTACATCCACACTCAGTTATTGAAGCCTAGATTGCGCAGAAACAAGGCCACAGGCCGTTCTCTGCAGCTTGCTCAGACTTGTGGAAGCAAACCGTCATAGGTTTTCTGAGCAGCATCTGACTTCTTCCTTTTCTTACCCTTTTCTCTTTACTGTTAATGACCTGATACAAAAGAAAAGGCCGATGTTGCTGTTGAGAGTCTCATACCTGGATTGGAGCCGCCTGTTACCCAGCGCCTCCCATCTCAGACGGAGTCTGTGACCTCAAACCGAACAGGTCAGTCAGGGTCCATGCAGCTGCAGAGCCAGTTGGTGTAGTAGTCTCAGAGCAGGGCTTCCCACCTATTACAGAGGAACCTGTTTGCATTCTGGTTGGTTTTACAGTGTCTGCTTGAATTGTTCTTGCAGTCCTGCTTCTAGCTGTTGGGTGTGTACTTTAGCTAAAGAACTGAGTATTTTCTGGAGCCATGTTTTTCTTAAGAGTGACTCCTGGGCTTGCTCTGATTGCAGAACTCTATTCAATATTCTTTTCCCAGGCTTAAGGATATAGCTTGGTGACAGAGTGTTTGCATATGAGTCAATCCCCAATACCAGATTTCCTCCACCTCTTTAACATAAGTCTGCTTGGATAAACAGCTGCCTTAACCCTTCCAGCTGTTAAGCAGACATGTCCTCCACTTCATGTGTTCATGTGCACAGTATTGGCTTCTGGATCTCTGAATTCCATAGGTCCAGGTGCACTTTTCCAGATCAGGGCTTCACCAACTAGAGGTGGTTTTTCCTTTCACTTATAGGCAGAATTGAAACCACCCTTGGATCCTGGTTGCTTTTGCTCTTATTTGAACATTTTAGTCTTTGTAAAAGTCATTAGCCACACACGGAGACAAGCCTGATTGCCTTCCTTTTAGTGGGGCCTAATTACCTTGATAGGGTTGTCTGATTGTCTCAGGGAGATTGTAAACAAATGCTTGTGGGAGAATCACCCCAAAGGCAGCATGGTTCCTCTTGTTTTCCCAGGAAATACATACTCCCTGCTCAAATGCTTGGTCTCTCTTTGTTTTTTATCTTCCCCAGTTTTTTACATGAAAGAATACACTATGTTGTGATGATACATTCAAATTTAGAGGGTAATAGAGAGAGGCATTTTGAGTGGGAACCCAGGAGTATCATGGAGGCTTTCTTTCTGGTCAGTTTCAGCACTTACACTAAGTATAACTTTCTTCCTCCGAGGGGAAAAGTTAAGTGGAACTCTGGTATTTGCTGAGAACTGGATTGTTAAGTTATATTGACATGTGAATCACAAACTTGTTTGACCAGCAGCTTCTGACCTAAAAATCTTAGATGTTTACTGCCAAGTAGAATCTAGGATACATTCCTTTGTGGTTAGAAGTTCAGAGATCTTAGCATGGTGTTTTTTTGTTGTTGTTTTTTTTTGTTTTGTTTTGTTTTGTTTTGTTTTTTGATTTTCTTTCTGCACTTTGGCTTGTACATATGGCCTGTAAATACAATGATTTAAAAGTCAATATATAACCTCACAATGCTGTTGTATGCTGTTTAACGCCACCGTTTCGGGGGATGCTGGTAACTGGACTCAGACTCTCTCACTGGGGAAGACTCTCTGCTTGACTGCTCTCTGCTCTCTAACCCCACTGCTGACCTTCTGGAAGAGTTCGCTCCCATAGCACTCTCTGCTCCCACTCATAAAGGTAAAGTCTGTCTTGGGCCCACATGTATCCTGGGGAGTCCCCTTTTTGTTAATAAAGTGTCCAAGCTGTCCATGTCTATGGAAAACATAATTTCGTATCTTTAGCCACTGTTACAGTTCTTCTCAGAGTGGTTAATAAGCCCTAGAATAGACTAGAGATAGATGCAGGATCACTTCTGCCTAGAACTAGGATGCAGCTATTCCATGTTACCTTTGAGAGCCATGTGGGTGAGTGGCCTGAGTGATTGTGGTATATATTATTAATGTGATGCTCATCACTGGCCTTAGAAAGTAATTTCATCAAATCTGATTCAAGGTTTTTGAATGTAAACTTGAGAAAGTTTTGAATTTCATTTGCCTTTGAGTCATAAGTGATTGCTGAGTTTCTTGCACTAACTGCCACTTTCACTTAGTTTTGGCTTGGTCTGCTTGGAGGTCTTGGGGCAGTCGTTTTTTGGGTCGGGTTCTGAGGTCTATTGTAGTAATAGCTTGCTTGCACATGGCAAGCTTATTTCTGCATTTGAGGAGTATTAGAAAATGAACAGGTTAAGCCCTTTGCAAAGGAGCCTCCAGAGATGACTAAAATCAATGAGCTCATGGGCAGCATGATGGCTGGCTTTACAGCTGGCACAGGACTTACCTGTATAGACATGGCTAGCAGAAGTGTGTCTGTAGCAATGTTTAATCACAGAGAAGCATTGTTGCCAATAAGTGCTCAGCCTGCATTTGCTTGGGGATAGCTTTAATTAGAATGGAGAATGTGCTGAGTGGAGTGGCCCATGCTTTTAATCCCAGCACTGGGAAAGCAGGGGCAGATTGCTTTCTGAGTTCCAGGGCAACTGGGACTACACAATGAGACATTGTCCCAAGCAAAACAAAACAAAGAACACCCACCACCAAGAAAAAAAAAAATGGGGATGGGAGCAGTCTAAGAAACTTATGCTGATGGTCTTTTGTACCCCAATATTCTGAGTTATTTAGGTCTTTTTTGTTTGTTTGTTTTTTCACAGAGAGGGCATCTTGGCATTTTGCTTGCCTTGTACATTTTGGTTACTTCTCTTCCATGGTTGGGTTGGGATCATGGGTTCATATCCAGGACCTCACCCTTGCTGAAGCACAGTCTGCCCCGACCTGTCTCATCTCCTGCTGCTCCAGGCTTTTCTCCACCCTTTTAGTGTTCTGGGCATTGTTAGTCCGGCCGTTGTTGACTCAGTAACAGTACATTTCAATGATGGTCTTCTGTGGAGTAGAGTTCCGCAGTTTAAGTTCTAAAGCTTTTCACTTCTATACCTGTATTTTCCAGTCTTCTGTTATTTCAACTCCAAAATTAAGTGCTCTCACCTTTAAGAGCAGAGACTGTTCATAGTTGAAGGCTTGGTGCCTCCTTCCTGTTTTCTCATCTGCTAATCTTTTCCTGTGTTGTTTCTGCTTGTGTGCTTGCATTCTGTGTTAAGCTGCAGAAGATAGTAATCTCATCTCAGGTTTCGGTGTCGCTGAGGGCTCGGAAAAGGTGGCAGAAGATGAGTTTGACCCCATTCCTGTACTGATAACCAAAAACACACAAGGTAAGAAAGAGGCTGGAGAAAAAAGAAGAGCCTGACATCCGTTCTCATCAAAACACTGTCCCTAGCCTGCATGGTGGATGGGAGCATCACCATTTGGTGAAGAACACTGGATGATGACAGTCAGTATAGGTTGGACCAACATGAGAGGCAGTTGGAGATGCTCATCTATGTAGCTTAAAACCTTATTGATTTGGGGTTTATTTAGAGAAGAATTAGTTTTTCTGAAATGTCAAGCCAAAAGGAAAGTGCTCTCAAGTTGGTAGAAGCCTGAATGTATATGTCAGAAATGTTAAACATTTTTTATCATAATTAGACAATCTGTAAAAGATCTTCAGTAAACTTTATGGACCATTCTTCTCCTCTTTGGTGGATTGAATCATTTGAGCATGCACAAAACTCCAAAACATACCACCTATTTATTTTTAAAAGCATGTTCTTATATCAGTACTCTAATAACTAATTCTCCTCAAAGCAAAGATTGGCTGTCAGTAGGCTAGGGGACAGCCAGAACTCCTTAAACAAACAAGTTGGTTTGGAACCAGTGGGACCTCTGCATTGTCCTGCCTCTACTGTGGTGTGCATGGAGTGAACTTCTGGTGGGAGGTGGCAGCTAGTCAGTGGTTATGTTGCTTCTCTGGATTTGTTTTTCTTTTTCTCCTTTGCTTACTCTGCACATCTAATCCTAACCCTCTATGTTTTGTACTGAATCCTATCTTTCCACTTCCAGGTGGGCACTCTAGAAACAGCAGTGGGAGCTCTGAGTCCAGTCTTCCCAACCTAGCCAGGTCTTTGCTGTTGGTGGATCAGCTCATAGACCTGTAGCCGTGAGCCAGTAGCAGACACAGTTCTGTAACCTTCATGCCGTAATACACATTTTCATTACGGAGTTATGAGAAAATGATTTTAAAAAATCTGCAAATGAGGGGCCCTTGAGCCCCTTAAGCCTCCTACCCCTTGCCTTCTCCTGTAGAAATGATAAGGAAAGAAAACTCTCCGGCCCTCCAGATCTGTTCCTTGGCCGGCTCCTGTCATTAGCGTGCTGTGTTTTCTCCCCGTCTGTCTTCAGTAGCATTATCTTAACTCAAGCGCTAGCTGCCCTGAGCTTCACCTCTGCTGGAATCTACTCAAGACACTTGACTGTCACTGAGCCTGTGACGGACACTTTGTCTCACTCTTGCTAGGAATGGCCCCATGTCAGTCCTCTAGCCTGTCTCCCAGATGCTGATGAATGTGTGTCCATTCTTGCTTTTTACCCTGATACAGTATCATGAGGACATGGCAGCTATGGCTGGTCTAGAGTCAGGTGTGCAGTTTAAACAGGGCAAAACTAACAGAATGCGTTTGTGAAGAGAAATTGGGCCCAGCTCTAGCCAGCCAACTTTGAGCTTGTTTGGTAGTAGACTGAGCTAAGAGATCTTCTATCCATGCAACCTTTGCAGCTACCTAGCTTTCTAGCTATCTGGCTTCCATTGAATCATGGTTTCTCAAATCTGGGGGCGTGACTGCAAGTGCTTGAGATCCTTGGATAAATGCGTATGTGACATAAATACCAAGCATTGCCATCCTTCCATGTTACCTGGCCCAAGCTGGGATCAGAATTAGACCAAAACGAGACAGTGGTGAGAACGTGATACCTTTTACTAGAAGACTTTTCATGGGGCGGGGGGTGGATGGGGAAGGGAAGGAATTGTAGCAGAAACAGATGTATTTTTCTTGTGATTTTTTTATTTTGAATCAAATATTGTAAATTGTGTATAAATGAAGATGCTGAATAGTTGTGTTTCCACTTGGCATTTCAAGTCTGACATGAGGTGTCTGTACAGGACTTTGATCTCTTTCGCTTATATAACCACACAGCAGTCCTACAGTGGAACAACGTGGGACTGTTTTCAGTAGAGTGTATGTCTTGACTAAGCCTTCAGCAGGCCTCTGTCTGTAGAACAAGCATGTTGTTTATTTTCAGATAATCAGAAATAAGTGTGTTGGGCACAGACTGGCTACTTACCTTCTCTCTGATGGAAGCTGATGGAATATGTGCAGTTGGCTTTCCTTGGCTTTCTAGACTTAAAAATCCAAACAAAGAGTAGTTCTTCACTAACCTTAGACTATTGTTCATAGACTTGAATAAAGACCCCTGCACTCGCTCTACAACACGCTCTCCCAGTCACCCTTTGTGTACTTATTCATCAAGGTATGCTTCATTTCCTTATGTGGAGAGCACTGTTGTAAAATCACCCTTTAGAACAGGAGTGGGCAGGAAGAAGCCCTCCTCCAGGGTCAGAAGGGAAACTCTTAAATTCATCAGATCTGTACAAATAAACCCAGTCTATTTGCTTGTTCTCTTCTACTTTGTTTCTTCTCACATTTGCACTTTAAGTGGTGGGGACCAGCCGCAGCACAAGCCTGCAGACACTGCCCTCTGGAGGGCCACCGTTGTCTCCACCAATGTGACAGCAGGAACAGTGGACAGTCAGTCTTCTCTGACTTTAAATCTTAACCGTACCAGCTGAACCTAGATGAGCTGAGAAAAGGCCTCTGCTAGAAGAGATGGTTTCCACAGGTGAGCGAGGCGTGGTGTGCAGCTGAGAATGGAGGAGACGTCACCAAGAGCTCTCCACGATTGGGCTGCAGGGAAGCAGGACTTGGTTAGCCCTTTGTGGACAGAAAATGGTTGTGCACAGAGAAAAATGTGTAAACTAATGAAGGAAATGTTTATTTTTAAATAAGACTAATGCTTTAGGTCTGTGTTTTCATATTTGTTTTTTTTCTCATGAAAACATTAGCAATATAATGAAATGTCTACTTTCTTGATTTAATTGCAGCTATGAAGAGTGCAGTCTAGAAATTAGTTTAAGTGTCTGAACCATTCTTTGATTCATCACCCGTAATTATATTGAGATATATTGTATAGTCATTTGGCTCAGTAAGGCCTAATGGAGACACTAATGAAAATGAACAGACTCCCAACAAGGAGGACAGGAAAGCATGGGTGAGATAACAAGGGACCTGGGCTGATCCTTCAGTAGTCACAGCCTTCCTTTGCGTCTTCCTAGGCTGAGAGAGTGGCTTGAGAAGAGCATGGTGTGTGCTGAGGGACTGCAGAGACTGTCTACTACTTACTCTGTTTGCTTCATCTCACTGGTGTAGGTGAGAGAAAGGGCCGGGGCAGCTCAGGCGTCTGGGACCTCATCCAGAACCTGGCTTATGACCTTAAACAGGCATTTTATTCCTCAGAACTGATGTTGGATTTTTACACAGGATGCTTTTGGATAGGTGATAGCTGAGAAAGTAGAAGCATAGCATTGTTATGCTATTTCATTTAGAAGGACTATGAAGGATCGTATAATCTGGATGTCCTTCAGCATTTACTCACTGGGGATTAGAATGAACAATATTTAATCTTGTTGTTACTTGCTGGTTACCTGAGTAAAAGCCCACATCTTAGAAAGCTTGGAGATAGATTTTCCTTCTGTAATATTAAGCACATGCAAACTTACCTATTATAGTTATCCAGAGATTTCTATTATTTTACTCTGTGTAATTGGGGATTTTGCCATTAAAATATGAGCAAATACAACGTGCACATTTTTTATTTCATCTTCTCACTGCTGAGTGGTAGAAATTGGTATTCCCTCTAATTAACCAAGTTTATTTCCCGAAGTTTCTAAAATATGGTCCTCAGAGGAGATGAGGTTTCAGCAGTCACTTCTAAGCAGCATTACAAGTTTTACAGTGATCTCTGAAGTAGACAGATGAGAACTGTTTCATGTGTTTGATTGCTCCCTCCAGAAGCATCTGATTTTGCTTGAAAAGTGAGTGCTAACCCTGGTAACTGGCCAGTGTCATCTGGGTTGTTTTTGTTGCTGTTTTCTTAGTCGCCTCACTCACAGCATCCACAAGTATATTCTTAGGTTTTCTCCAATACCTCTGCCTCTGAGTAACATGGAGTATCCCAAGATGCAAACCCACTCTGATAAGATGAAGACATTGAGACTCCACAGGCATCTCCTAGAGGAGACTTCATAGCAAGAGAGATTTCACCAACACCGAGTAAGGGAAGGTTTATAATTCCCTGGTCTTTAGAAAATTTACAGATAGAGGTTTTTAAACTCCTCAGAAAGAGGTTGTCACTCTGCTCATTGGCATTTCACAGTGGACTTGGCTTTTCCTGATCAGATTAGAATTCTAGAATTTGGATTTCTAATCATTGGAACCAAAATTTTTTCTTAAGATGTGGTGTTTTGTGAATTCTTATTTACTGAGAAGTGTTTGCTTTGACTCAGATTAACATAGTCTTTTCCCAGTCAGGGTTAGTTTTGTCTTCAGCAGTGCCTTGGAGGAGACCTTTGCAGTGGGGTGAGGGGGTAATGAATGCTCTAGACACCTTGGGCCAAACTAGAATCTCCTGTGACAAGTTTCCTCTGGCATCAAGAGTCTTTAACCTTCCTGGTCTTCAAGATGACCTGCATTCTGTTGCCACTGACATGGAGTTTGGGCATGTGAGTGACAGCATCACCTAGAACACTGAGTTAGCAAAACAGAGGCTGCCTGACAGAATGTTTAGAGTGGAATGTTTAGGGAAACACTTCAGATACTGCAAGTATTTATAGCCCTCTTTAGAGACTAATTTTACTAGTGCAAAATTAGACCTTTTTTTTCACAATGATAATGTTCCCCAAGTTGGATGTACTTGGCTTTTGTGAACGAATGAATCCCAGATGGCCTCCATTTCAGTCTATAGCAAGATATCTTATGTAGTTTCTCCTGGGTTTCCTTTCACGAGGTGGGAGGGAGAAGGTCTGGAGGCTGCTTGGCTAATACTAACTTCTGCAGAGTTCCCCAAGGGTGATAGTTGCTAGGAGGGAAGTCCTTCCTTGGATCTCAATTTGATGCAGTGTCCTGAATTCACATCTGTGGATATTCTCTTTTGCCTTGTTGTACACGCCTTTGTCACCTGGATGGATTCTTACCTTAGGTCTTTAACTTGTCTTCCCCAGGGAAGCAAAGCCAAGTGATGTAATGAAGCTATCTTTGTGTAGTAAAATGTGAAAAATGAACACTGCTTCGCAAGTATTGTATAAATAAGTCTGTAAACAAATTTCTTATGTAAACATACAGAGGAATAAAGCTTTTATCTGTTCAAATGAGTGCATGATGTTCAGATGTATAAATAGCTTAAGGTACCTATTATATTCCTGCAGAAAGGACATGAGCACATTAATTAGTGACTGCAAATACCAGTGGACATGAAAAGTGTAGGCACCTGTGCAACATGTCCTGAGGAAGGTACAGTGAGCGGACACCTGTGAGATGTCCCTAGATTTAGTGAGTTAGGACCACCTTGGAGAATGGAGCCCCTTATGGTCAAAAATGAGAAACCTGCAAACACACTGTTAACCAGGACCACACTTAGATTTTCAGGTGCTTCCCTCTAATTCAGTCTGTGATACCCCCAGGCAAATTGAACTAAACACTAGGACGGACGGCAAGAGTACATTTGTGCCAAGGAGAAATGGCTCTCTTTAATTGCTCCTGGCATCCCAGCTGTGAGCTTTACTGCTCCTGCCTAACATAAGGGAGAATCAGGTGCTAAAGTTCATGGTGCACACCACAGGCTACTGAGATTGTGGTTCCTGGGTTTGGATCTGAGACAAATTTCAGCTGATGCCATACTCCTCATGAGGGTGCTTCTCAGTCTCTGGGTGTATGACATACCCAAGTCATTACTTCAGACTGGCAAGAATTTGTCATTGATGTTTTCTGTCACTGTTGTTTCAGTTACAGTGTATATAACAAGTACAATCTTGACATACTACATTAATGAGTATCCAGCCTGAAATTTAAATTTCAGATTGGGGGCCAGCCAGATTCATTGGGCAAAAGTGACTGTGCCAAGCCTGATGCCGTAAGTCAGAGCCCGTGGTGTAAGGAGGACTGACTTGTGTAAGCTGCCCTGTGACCTCTATTTGAGCACTGTGGCACATGGCTTGTGTGCACACATACAGTGATAACATTTTTTTTTTAATCTTTAGATTTTGCTTATTTAAAGAACACTCTGATGACCTCACTGTCAATCAGATAGTATTTCTGGGGGCAACCATCCCCAAGAATGTCACACTTTGATCGGGGATAGTGCAGGAGATGTGAAGATAACTCATTCCCTAGGGTGTCCGAGTTCTACTGAAATCTGTGAAACTTAAAAATGAAAAGACACATGATCCACTTGAGGGAATTATAAGAGAATGCCTCATGATAAACAAGGTCCTGGGCTAGGGGAACAGATTAGATTTTTTTCATTTTATTTTTCAGTTCTTTGGTTATAAGGTATCTGCAGGAGCTGTCATTGATAACCAAGAATTCAACCATGGCACAGGGACAAGTTGGGTGGCTCCCTAGGAGGCAGGCTGCTTCAGAGGTAGCCTGCTATTGGCTCAAGGCCATTTCCACTGCAAGGGTTGTTCTCTCTAAAGAGCACATTCACACACCAAATGGGTGACAGCATGACCTTTAACTGTTGCTAAGATTTATGAGTCTCCCCTGAACTCTGCTGTTTCTCGTGCTACTGCCATCAGGACTTCCCAGAGCCACACAGACATCTAGGGTCTCCATACTCTGTGGTATTTCTTTGATCATCGAAGTGTTAGTCTGCTCACTCTGCCTTAGTCACACTGCACCCCCAAGAAAGGTTGAGAGACAGGCTTTTCAGAAGAGCCCCATTAGATGCTCTTTTCCACTCTTACGAGTCACAGCGAGGTGAAGGAAATAGTTGTGATCCTTCTTCCAAACAGTGAGAGACTGATTTTCCCTTCAAACTTGATGCTGTGGTGTTTTATGACTCCATACTTTTGTCTTCCAAACAAGTTCTCACTGTACATTCTTGATCAGGCTGGCCTTGAACTCACAGAGATCCATCTGCCTTGGTTTTCTGAGAGCTAGGATTAAAAGCATGAACCAGCACACTCAGACCACTCTGAACGTTTTTAAGCTGTTGGTGTTTTAAATGTAAACTACTTACTCTTCACTTCAACATTCAAAGATGTCCTGAGTGGGCAGATTTTCTCCTGGGTTCTTGACTCAAAGCCTGCTACTTGAGGGAAGTAGTTTGCATGTTCTTCATGTCCCATGTGGATGGAGTTCTCACCTTGCTGTGTAACCTAGCATTGAAGTCATTGGGTCTCTAGGTAGACAGATGCCTTTTGCAATCCGTACATGACTTGGTTTGAATGAATCCAGTTTCAGTTCCTTCAGATCACTGACTACAGTAAAAGGTGTGTCATTCTCAAATCACTTCATACAATCCCAGGAGAGTCACTGGCTCAACTTACCTTCTATCTCATCTCTCAGTGCTAATGGACACTTTGTTCTGCTGCATAGCCAGTATGGGAGCAACAGTATTCTGGTGGTTTGGGAAGGAGAGGAAGTACACCTTAATTTTTGTCAACTGAGGCTCTAGACTGACTGACGTATAAAAGGAAATAGCCTAGAGACTCTTAGGAACCTCTTACATTTCTTGGTGAGTTTTATTTTGAGTGTTAGTGGTGCCCCCACCCCTGTATTTTGTGTTCTCGACAGTGTAAATTCTCACTAAGTAACTGGTTTTCCAATAAGCCAACTTTGTAGCCCCTTCCTCTGTGTGGTGTGCTTAGTTCAAGCAAAAATGTTAGTAGAGGGCAATGTGTAGCAGAAATTCCTGTCTGGTAAGGTATTATTCATTGGAGGGAGAGGACCCAGATTGGGAGGAATGGCCAATAATTAGTATCCTGGTGGGTTGGGACATTCTGGTGGTGTGCCTTTTTTGAGTCCATAATAAAATATATTTTGTCCCCCACCCCCACCCACCCTTTCTCTGGATTCTTCTTGCTTAGTTACATATGCCTTTTTCCTACCCTCTTGCTAACATGTGCCCAATGACATACTTCTAACCTGCTAATATTTCTTGGAAGGTAAGCTCTATTGCATTCTGATAATTGTCTATTTGATTTGAAATGCCAGAGCACCCAGAGGCACCTCTACCTACATTTCCACTTGTGCTAGTACATTGGAGTTTGCTAGTGTTTCTGCTTAAAGAACTTAATGGCAGATTCATTAAACAGAGGTCACTTGAGATACTAAAAACGAAATTCTAGGGCCACTCCAGCCAAAGTCGATGTCATCTAGTATGACTCAGAAAGTACCCTTTGTATTTGTATCACGCACCAAGTGCTCTGTGATTACTGCTTGCAGTGTGTAATCAAGTAAGCATGCATTTACTGACAGCCGAGCTCTGCCTGTCAGAGGTCTGTCTTTCCACAAGTGGAGCACACGCCAGATGCAGAGTTAAGTTCGTCCCCAGGGCAGTGGCTCTCCATAGCCCCAAACTGTCTGGTATATGTGGAGAGGAATGACTGAGCTTGTTCCTGTTTGGCTCTGAGCCAGGTAGAGCAGGCGCCTGTGCCTGGCTTGTCCGTGTGTCTAACATCGTCACCTTTCCTGCTCGTTATGTCTATCATGATCCAAAGTGTGAGGTGGTACTTGTGTCTTGAGTCTGTGTGCGTTTGCCTTGCTTGACTTTTCATTTTTGTTTGTCCATTTTCAACATCTACCATTTGGTTCCACAATGTATCTGCCTCGGTTAACCATTAAATGTTATGTTTCAGAGAGCTCTAACCCGGCCTTCACATTAATTCTAAATTTTATGCTTTTCTAGGTCTCCAGAGAGAGCCCAGTCCTTGTCCTGTAATTACTGTAGAGCACTTTAAAGAACCCGTGGGTGCCAAAGGCCTTGCCCTCTATCCAGATTCCTGCAGAGTTCCTGAAACAAAGACCTTAGAGTCTGACTCCCTGGCCCGAGAGGGCCCTTCCAGCAATAGCTCCTTCCACAGCAGCGAGGAGGAGGCTACCGACCTGGAGGGGGACATGTTGGACTGCAGTGGGTCTCGGCCTCTCCTTCTGGAGTCTGAAGAGGAGGATGAGAGCTGCAGGCCTCCCCAGGGGAAGCTGGGAGAAGCTACTCTGTTCTCTGAGCCTGGAGTGTCTGCTGAGCCAGAAAAGGGGGGACAAGGTGGGAAAAAGAACCAATTCTTGCCCATCAACCAACAGGCCTTAGATGGTCTCGGGGAGCCTGATGTCTTTGCCACCGCCCCCTTCAGAAGTTCCCTGGTTCCTGTAGATGATATGGACATTTTCTCCAAAGCCCCCTTTGTGTCCAAGGGCAGTGTAGCTCCTTCACAGACAGAGGAGGTGGATGTATTCTCCAGAGCTCCTTTTACCAAGAAGAGGAGTGTGGACGAGTTACTGGCTGTGCAGGGCTCCTCACAGGATTTGCCGGTGCAGGCTGGCCTCAGTCAGCCCAGTGAAGGGCCCCTGCTTCCAGGCCGAGATAGAGCCATGTACACCCCTGCACAGGCGCAGTATCCTATGACTGGCTTTGCACAGCAGGCCAGTCTCCCCTCCCACTCTGTCCAGGTGGCAGACCATTTTGACAGCAGCTCTACCAGGGGATCTCCCATGGAATCTGGAAGTTATCCTAGCGACAGAAACAGAGGACTGCAGTCCCAGAAAGAAGTCTTTTCTGGGCCAGTGGCTGGTAAGCCATTCCGCCCCCAGGCTTTATCCAAATATTCCCGACACTATAGCCCAGAAGATGAGCCAAGTCCAGAAGCCCAGCCCATTGCTGCCTACAAGATTGTTTCACAAACCAATAAGCAGCTGCTAGCTGGCTCTGTGTCTGTCACTTCTCTGTCCTCCAGGACTACAGAGCTGCCCGCTCCTGACCCTTTTGCTTTAGCGCCCTTTCCTTCAAAAGCTGGCAAACAGAAACCCTAGGAGCAGAGACCAGCCTACCATACTGCCTCCACCCACGTACCCACCCACCAGCACCTGTCACAGCACTCCTGGCTGGCCCTCAGGGAGTATCCACAGTGACCTTGCAGCTCCCTGCCTCAGAGCAGTCACTTCATGGCAAGTTGCTGGGAGACTCAGCAGAAGCTCCTTATGTTACACTTCCTGCTTTTGTTTATGCTCATTTCTGGACTTGTAGGCATTTCCGCTCCTTTATCTAGGCCTTCCACCTGTACTCAGAACTCTAATTCTTTTCTGCCCAGAAACCTTTTTTTAATCCAGGGATATTTCACCCCCAGATAACAGGGGCTGTATAACACCATGACTTTGAATTCCTGCAGCTCCTGTTGGGAATCACTTGAAGAGTCAAGATGGATCCCTCCAGGACTCAACAATACTCTTGAAACAGAGATTTCTAAAAAATAGAGCAATATAAACCTACTGCACAGCTGAAGAAGTTTATCCCTCAGCCTTTCATCATTCATTCCTGTGGAGTCAGCAGCTCTCAAAGGATTCTGGGATCTCTCACTGAGGCTGTATGAGCCAAGCTGGCCCCTTGTGCACAAGTGTCTGAGTACATGATTGGTTCAGAGTCTCTGTCTTGTTAAAGAGCACACAGGTGGGAAAAGCCACTCTGCCTTCCCATAGTCCACTTTTTAGACTAATATGCATACACGCATGTGCATGCCTGCAAGAAACCTTTTTCCTTTGGGTGAAACCACCATGCCTACCTCTATTATCTAAAATTTTTCTTGTGTTTGCCTGACTTGAATCTTGGCTTATTTAGATTTTTTTTCTCATGGTAAAATTGAAGTTGTTGGACTGTATGGGGAAATCCTGTTGGAACTGAGGTTTTAGAGTGAATTTTTAAAAGTCCATTTACCTGATTTTGGAAAAAAAATCAAATTTCCAGAATTGGACATGGTAGATCATGTCTGTAATCCTAGTTCTTGGGAAGCTGAGAAAGAGGATTGCCACAAATTAGAGGACACCCTGGGCTTAACAGTGAATTTCTGGCCACCTTATCTCAACACTCTCTCTTCCCATCCCAAAGTCACCAGTTCTTCTGTTTTCTCCTGGCTACAGAGGAAGAACACCTTATGGTTCCAATCACAGGGAATCCTTCCTGGGTAACATTGTTAGGAAATTCATTAATCAAGAGCCTAAGCCGCAAGCCATATTGCCTGTTTTTTTTTCCCAAAACTGTTCTCATACGCCTATGTTGCCTCCTGAGTGTGTACAAAGCTGATACCTAGATCTAAGTTGAAAATGAGAAGATATGGTCAGCTGTCCTAGCAGATCATTAAATTATCTGTTCTGTTCAGATGTTAAAGTAGAACAGACAGGTGACTGGCTGTGTTTTCAGAGGTGTGTTCTTATTTCTGGAAAGTTCTAACTCATTCCTACTGTTTTCATACCCTTCATTTTTACTGCCTTAAAAGAAAGCCCATGACTCTTTGGGGAGGTTTCTGCTGAGGAAGCTGAATCTAATGGAAAGAGTTTGCACCTCTCCGTGTGTGCTTACAGCTTCTGGCATACAGTTCCTCCACGTGCTTGGGGGAAGTTTGGAGAGTTGCACACCAAACTAGATTAGTGATATAAAAATGATTAGGAACCAGGCACGGTCGCACAGTCTTGTAAGCAGGAAGAAGAGGTTCAAGGCCAGCCTAGACTATATGAGACATACAAGAATTACCAAAAATTTATCCCATAATGAAGCCTAAATGCCAGGCTGCACTTGTAATCAGTTAATTGTGATGCCCTTTAAATTTGAAAGTCAAGGTTTGGGTACACAGCTCAGTGGAAGAATATATGCTTTGCATGCACCGTGCCCTGAGTTCTGTCCTCAGCACACACACAAAAATAATAAAACTCAGGACTCTTGACAGTAACATAAGAATGGTTACTTTTTGCCTGGTGTGGTGGTAACACCTTAACCTCAGAACATGTGGATCTCTTTGAGCTTGAGGCCAGCCTTTTCTATGTAGCAAGTTCCAGGCTAGCCGGTGAGTGAAAGCCTGTCTTAGGAGGGTGAAAGGGAGCTGTTTTTCAGTACTTTTCTTTTTGGTATTCTCCTGTTTAAATAATATATGTCGGAGCCCTCAGCAGTGGCTGCCATGTCAAGGCTCCAGCCCATCATCTATTCTAGGAAAATTCCTAGGATTGTAGGAATTTGCTTTCTCACAGTTATTATTTTTGAATTTTTTTGTGTACTAGTGGATACAAACTGGTCTTTCTATTAAATGAGTAGTTTGGCTACTGTACATGGAACTTTGCAAGCAAACTTCCCATGCTTGTTGTTGGCGAAGTCCTCCAAGGCTGTGCAGAAAGGATGGGATATTCTGACACAGTCCTCACTTGTTATCACAAGCTCCTACCGGGTTGCAGCATATACTTATTGTCACAGCTACTTAGAGAACGGAGACAGAGGGACAGCTTGAGCCCAGGATCTCAGGCCAGTTTTGGCAACATACAAGGACCCATCTCTTGAATAGAAATTTCAGAATGCAGGCTCAGCATCAGCTACATAACAGTACTGCAAACGGTTCTAACCCTGATTACTGTATCACTTCATGTAATCAAATAGTCATTTTAATTCACCAGGTCCAAAGTAGAATAAAATCACAGACTCTTATTTTATATAGTTGAATCATTTGTGAAGTGTGGGCTTTAGGGCCTTTTTCCATCTACTGAGTGGAGAATCTATTTACTATCTTTGAGTAGGGAGTGAATGTGACCACATGCAGATTGGTTTGTTTTTGTTTTTTCTTACATAGCAGTTCCTGAAGGAAAACTGATTAGCGGACAGATGAGTTCTGAAGGAGGTGCTGTGGAAGAGTCTGGATCAGTGGGTAATTTAATGATCAGGTGTCCTGGTTGGATGCCATCCTGAGAGGAAATCTGGAAAAGTTTGTTTTACAGGAACTTAGAAGTGCTTAAAGTCTGTGAATCAATAGCAAGTTCCCAGTGACCACACTCGAGCAGTTTGAGAATTAGGAAGAGTAAACATTGTCGACAGAGTGCTGTACTGTTCTCATTTCTGCTGTGTAGTCTGTTTGTATAGTTCACAGGAAACACAGGAAACCTTCAGCTTTAGACTCAGTAGGAAGAGATGAGTCAAAATGTCTGGAGACAAAGCCTTAAACTGTATCATGTACTCATGAACTCCTAAATGATGTGCTAGGCTGGGGACATAGTTCAGACATGGAGCCTGGCCTAAGTAAGGCCCTGGGTCCTCCCTGTTAGCTGACTGATGAGCACTGTTAACAGACATAACTTATATGTGATGGAGAGTGTCTACCAGTTTCTTAGGCTTACAATACAGCTCTTTATGGCCAAATCCATGGTAAGCACCAGAACAAATAATGAAACAAGGGAATGAACACCTGAGGCAGGCACACCTATGATCCCATTACTTGGGAGGCCAAGGCATGAGAATTGGGAGTTCAGATCAAGACCAACCTGAGTAGCTTAACAAATCTTTTTTGTTTTGTTTGGTTTGAGACAATGGTTTTTCTGTGTAGCTTGGAGCCTGTCCTGGAACTCGCTCTGTAGACCAGGCTAGCTCAAACTCTCAGAGATCTGCCCACCTCTGCCTCCCAAGCGCTGGGATTAAAGTCCTTCACCACCAGTACTTAGCCTCTTAGCAAGATCTTAGTATTAAAATTGAAAAAGGATTGCTTTTATAGTTAGGCAGTAGAATGCCTACCTAGCATGCGCAACCACTGGATTTAAGAGACAGAGAACACACAGATGGTTTCATCATGTGAGAGTGAGCAGTCTAGTCAGGAAAGTGAACAGAAGTCGGTGCTGAAGCAGACTTTAGTTCATACAGGCTGTTTTGTCTTGGCTCATTGGTGGGATTGCAGACCTGTGTGCCTGTGTGTGTGTCTACTCACTAACCCATATTGTGTTTCAGTTTCATTTGACAACTGAGATCATCTAAAGGTTCAAAAAAAAATGCTGTCTTTGTGGCCTGTTGTATATTTATTAAGTGTTGGACTATGTGCATGCCAGTGTTTTCAGCTACTTGACTGGAATATAAAGTATTAGAATGATACAACTAGAAATGTATTTTTATTCTGTAAATGAAAACAATCAAAACGGATTGTATGATATGGATAGATTACTTCAGTGGAACCTCTGGGGGCAGGAGATAGAGGCAGTGCCCTCTCCAACAGGAACAAGCAACTTCCCCAAGGGATGTTGCTCCCTGCTCTGTCATAGAACGCATCCTAGTAAACTCCAAAACAGCTGCTAGTCACAGCATTTTTTATCAAAATCAAGTTTTTGATGAAAAGTAGTTTGCAGGAGTCTAAAGGTAGCAGATGGGAGCACCTCACGGCCACCCTGTTCTTCAGTCCTCCGGTGCTTGCCTAAAAGGGTGAAATATGGTATTTGAGTAACAGGCTTTGCGAATCAATATTTGTTTTGTTCTAACCACCAGAACACTTAAAAACAATGAAAATTTTACTAAAGAAAGGGTTTTAAAATGGTTAAAAATAAAAATGAGTGTCTGGTTGTCAGTTGTTTCTGTTCTGTCCCCAGAGGTCTTTGTGCCCCCATACCCCTTTCCTCCAGACCAGGAAGTGGTGGTGAGCTGCCATACCAGCCTATGGCTGTCCCCTCCCTACTGTAAGGCTTCATTTTAGGGTTCAGGTCAGGCATGACAATCTAACAGTGTGATGGTCCGCCCTCTCCTAGAATAAAGGTCAGAGGAGGGTTGGCAGGACCCAGCTTTCCTCTGCGCTCTCCACCCTGACCCTACTACCCACTCTAGAATGAGTATATATGTAAGAGGACTCCAGGATAGCAAAAATATGTAAGTGCTGGCCATGGGGCCTATAATGAGGCAAGAGGTTCACTGAGCTTGAGGCCTGCTTGGTCCACATAGCAAAACCTTGTCTTAAAACATACACACAAAAAGGCTAAATACTGACTACATATGGTTTAGGCTAGAGTTTTATAACCTGTAACTCCATCAGTTTTGTCAGCAGTGTCTCAGCAACCTCTGACTTAGGCGAGTGTTACACAGTTCTGACTTGATAATAGACATTATCTGTGTGGCCTTGTGAAGAACTGTGTATATATGCACCAAGGGGTCAGATTCCTTTTGGCAAGGCATCTCAGAATGGACTTTTCAACATCAGTTAAGCATAGGTCAGGGTTGGCTGATAGCATGTGCTTATTAGACGGTATGATGACCCATGTCCTGTCTCCAGCACTTTCACTTTGAGGTCATGGGAAACAATGGTGAGTCTGCTGTATTCTGCAAATCTACCAAAGATTCTTGTTTGAGGAGTTTCTCAGCATCTCTGTGCGCAGACCTGCTTCTTTGTGGTAACTCCAGCTTCATCTAATAAGGACTGGGGATGGACCATTGCAGCTGGCACCAATAATTCAATTCCCTTGCCGAAACCTTCAAATTCAGCAATGGAGTTGTTTGCATCTGTGGTGAGGGAATTGACTAGCCCTTGCTTCAGCCTCCTTCCCAAGTAAGTGCCTTCTCGTGGGTGGCACTGGGAGGACAGTGGTGACCTGCATCACAGGTCCTGAAGATGTTATTTTGAATGGGATATTTGATGTCATTTTTAGGGAACAGAAACCAAATAACAGAGGCCAAGGACCATGCGTATTTCCAGGAGGGAATGTGAGCACCCTCTTCTGGCAGTATTTGGAGTTGAGGATATATAAACAGCCTGGAAGGAGTGCTGAGGACAGCAGGTCTCAGGAATCCTTACCATGCAAACAATCTTGGAAACCAGGAACTCATTTCTAGCAGTTTTGTAATGCCTCTCATTGCAGGCTGTTAGATTTATGTTGTTCGCTCTGGGTGTGATTTCTTATGTATCTGTTAGTTTTTATGGATAATTGTTTGGGTTGTAAACTCCTATACACTATTAAAATGAACCTAATTAAGTGACTAAGTGGTGTTGTTTTTTTTTTCTTAAGTGGGATCTTCAATGGATGAAAGGGCCCTAGGCACCTTTCACCAGCACAGAGCCCGAGATAGATTATAATATTCCTGAACAGAAGCCAGTACTGGCACAGAGAAACCTACAGGAAATGAACCTAGGACATCCCAAGCTCCCTGTTGTGAGGGAGAACCTGCCTGCCTATTTTCAACTGTGAAAAACGTTTCCTGAGCTTGACTTAACAGGATTCAGGAACTGGTGATATGCTGTGTTGAGAGATGGGCCCCAGAGTTCTGTGGTAATACACATGAGAGAAACCAAGGTTACCTGCATTTTCTGAGAACTCATTTAAATGTAAACCTATTGTAATTTTTACTTGCAATAAATCGTGTAAAGGGTTAATGTTTATTAAGGGGCATATGGACAATTGATCTACTCCCCCAAACAAAAAACACTTTCCCACGTCCCAATCAAATCCAGCCACACCCCAGAAGAGTCCTAAACTCAAAAGTTACGCATCTAGGCTTTTCTAAATAATGCCTAAATTCTACTACAACCTCCACCCGATTCTATGATTTCTTTTTTAATTTTTGAAGTCAAGGTCTCACTATGTGGCATGGCTGGCCTAGAACTTACTATGTAGACCAAGCTAGCCCCAGACTCACAGAGATCTACCTCCTTCTGCCTCTCAAATGCAGGAATTAAAGCCATGTGGCATCACACTTGGCTACTTTTATAATCTAAAGTTCTTAAAGGTTGCTGGGTGGTTGTGCCATATACCTTTAGCCTAGCCCCAGTATTTGGAAGGGAGAGGCAGACTCATTAGACTCATTAGGACACTAATATGTGGGTAAACTATGAATCAACTCCATTAAGCTAATTTAAATCTTAATTACTTGCCCACATCTCTTTGTGAGTCAAAGTCTAATCCAGTACTACAGAGCAAGTTCCAGGGCAGCCAGGGCTACCTTGTCTTGAAAACCCAACTAAACTAAAAACCTCAAACGGTTTGGCATTTCAGGGTTGCAGTGGCAGCCACCAAAGCTGCTTTCTTTCTTACCTGAGACCGCAAGTGCTCTGGGGGAAGACAGACTCCCACTGAGCTTTCACCTAAGGTGTGGGACTGCTTTCCAGTGGGAAGAATCCGGTAAATGCCACTAGCCGATGGCCGAAACCTCTGACTCTAGACTCTTTCCCTGTGCTTTTCCTTGAGTTCACCTTAGATTGGAGCAGTGAAGTCTGACCTAAATTTGGAGTGGATCCTTTGGAAGGAGAGGAGCAGATGTGCTCTTATATAAGCTGGGGGGGGGGAGGGGCAGTCCACAGTCTCTTAGGCACATGGTACCACTCCCTAGTGGCCCACTCCTGAATTCGGAGCTGGTAGAACCTGTGCTTTTACCTTGACAAAATTTAAATACAAATTTTTACTTGGGATATTTGAATTTATTAAGTATAGGGAATACATGCAGGGCATGGTTGTGCATGCCTTTAATCCCAACACTGGGGAGGCAGAGGCTGGCAGAGCTCTTGAGTTTGAGGTCAGCCTAGTCTACAAAGCAAGTTCTTGAACACTGTCTCAAAAAAACAAAAACAGAACACAGTGGAAGAAGGTAGTTGCGAAACAAGAAAACCCAACTTTTTTTTTTTTTTTTTTTTTTTTTTGAGACAGAATCTCACTCTTGAGATTGGCCTCAAATTCGTAGGCGATCCTCCCGGCTCAGCCTATTTTGTTCTGGGATGAGGAATGTGTGGTACCACATCACTTGTAAAATTTGCAGTGAACAAAAGTTGTCTAATGAGTCTCCGTTGTATGTAGGAGAGAATATGTCTCAAAGAAAACAATTATGGTAGCCAAACATTCTGTGGGCAAGTAATTAAGATTTAAATTAGCTTAATGGAGTTGATTCATAGTTTACCCACATACTAGTGTCCTGATCCTTAAATCCTGAGGATGTGGGGCTAGACAGGAGGTGGGAAAAACTGGGAGGAACAAAAAGAGAGAAACGAATCAGGATATATTACGAGAGGAGAAATAAAAAGCGGGGCTCCCCGTCCCTCGCCTTGGCTCACCGCAGCACCGCCCTCCACCTATAGGGGGCGCGCTTCCCGCGAGCGCCCTTTCCCTAAGGCCTGCGTCTGCGTAGGGCTTGGAGGAGAGGCGGGAGGTGTATCTGCGCAAGCGCACTGGCACTGGGACGATGGCGGCGGCCGAACGGGCGTGGGGAGCTCTATCTGTTGTATCCCGGCTGTGCAGGCGGTAGGTGTCGGCCCTGGGGCCAGCGGTTCCCTCCGCCCTCTCACGTGGAGGGGACCGGTGTCTGGAACGTAGCCGCTACGGGAAGAACGTTCCCGGGGTCCATCCCAGGTCTCCGCCCTGGCCTACACCGGCTGTGTCCTGTGTCCTGTACCTCCTCCAGAGACACCCGGACTCCGACTTCCTCTGTGAGACCCAAGCTTCAAATGGCATTTCATGAGCCGGGTGTCATCCCAGCACTTGAGAGGTGAAGACAGAGAGTTCAAGGCCATCTTGGACTATATGAGATCCCTGTTTTAAAACTCCTAAATGCATGTCACAAAAATAGATTAACAGAAGGATTTTGCTGGTTGCCTCCTCCCGTTTTCTTGAATTACTTTACTAAATGTCTTTTGGAATTCAAACCGCCCTGCCAGAGTACACTTATGATGTATTCACTCTGCTGCGTTTCCCCAGTATTGAAGGAACAGTAGTAGTGAATGCCAGGGTGTTTCCAAATTCTGTAATATTCACTCCATTCACTTAATGAGTAGTTACTGGGTACTGCATAGTGATAACAGCTGCCATTTCCCGAGCACTTACTGTGTGGCCTGGTATGCTTCTTAGGGACAATGATCTACAATGTTCCACATGCCTTTTTTTTTTTTTTTTTTTTTTTTTTTTGTTTTTGAGTGCATTTACAGCAAACTGTAAATGCATAAGTCAGCATACTGCAAGAAAATAGAGGCCAGAACCAACTGGGGAAGCTATGGGAACCAAAAGTTAGCTGGGAACTCTGGTTCCAGTGGACAAAGGAGGTCCAAGGCAGAGCACCTTCTCCTCAGTATGGCTTTTAATTAGCCATTTCCATCATAGGCATTTTTATATAATATAATTAAACAGCAGCTAAGTATTGTATTTTTGGGAAGTGCCTGGGAATGATTTACTTCCCAGCTCTGTTCAAGGGACACTGTTTTTACTCCTATAATTTACTCTCCTGCTCTCAAGGGCATGATGTTTTTA
This sequence comes from Phyllotis vaccarum, assembly GCA_033318265.1. Classification (NCBI taxonomy): domain Eukaryota; kingdom Metazoa; phylum Chordata; class Mammalia; order Rodentia; family Cricetidae; genus Phyllotis; species Phyllotis vaccarum. The sequence continues at coordinate 65,121,049 of JARWLC010000014.1, read as the reverse complement.
CTCTTGGTCTATTTTGCTCTTCTGCTGTTATTTCCCCCTAGATGGGGTCTTGGAGGACAATTTTAAGTAAACACTTAAGGCAGGCGGATCTCTGTATTCAAAGCCAACCTGGTTTCTAAAACAAATTTTCAGGCAGTGAAAAACCCAGTCTAAAAAAAGGGTGGCTGAATTCAGAGCTGGAACATTTTCACTACTGAAATGACCTTCTATCTCCTTTTCTAGCAGTTATTTTCAAAGCCCTCTTTGTTTTTGCTTCAATGACACTTGGAAAGTGTCCAGTCAGTGCTTCCATCAGAGAGAAATGAAATTCCTCACTGGGTAAATGTTTCTCATCAAGCATGTAGACGCCGGCTGCCCTAGCAGTGTGGAGGGAGTAGTTTGATTCTCTCAGACTTTAGACTTTGGAATGTTAGAATGAAAGTGAGTGTCCTTAATCTTAAATATTTCCTCCAGGAGAGTTCCTAACTTTAGATTTTGGGACATGTGTGTTTAAATGAGATAGCATGGACATAGATCTCAAGTCTAAACACAAATTTATTTTTTTCATGTACACTTCACCCCTAATGGAAATTATATGCATTGTTTTGGATTTTGGCAGAACCCTTACATGTGGTCAGGTATGGGATGAGTCAGAGCTTAGAATGCTTCAGATTTTTGCTCAGGTATGCGCATTCTCTAGTTACTTCCTTCCTCTCCTCCTCCTCCTCATTTTTCTTCCTCCTCCTCTTTTCTTCTCAAAGCTGGGGCCCTCAAGCTGTACCTCTGAGCTACATCCCCAGCTGTCAACACAGATGGCCTAGTTCTCTCCAAGTGACAGTGGTATGAGACCGAAAAGGGGAAACTTGTCATTGTTCCCCTCACCTGTTTTTAGCCATATGACTGATGCCTAGTTTTTAAACATTACAAGAAAAAATAAAAAGCCATCGCGTGGCTGGGATCTGGGGCTGCAGATATAAGTCACTTTGTCAGTACATTTCTGTTGCTGATACCTGAATGTTAGTGTGCATTTCTAGTTACCAACCAAATGGGTTCCCTTGTAGTTTTCCCAGCATTTTTATTATGTATATGAGTGTTTTCCTGCATTTGTGTATATGTGCCATGTGCATGCCTGACGCCCAATAAGGTCAGAAGAGAGCTTTGGATCCCTCGGAGCTGTGGACAATTATGAGCTGCCATGTATGTGCTGGAATTCAAACCAGACCCTCTCCAAGAGCAAGCACTAAGTACCGTTACCTGCTGAGCCGTCTCTCCAGGCCCTTTGCCTTGGTTTTTTATTTGTTTATATTATTTGCTTAATTATAAGTACTGTTGCAGTAGAACATGGAAAGTTAACTCTTTTTATTGCTGGTTATGTATAAATCTTATCTGTCTTATATACACAAGACAAGTATAGATTGACTTTAAAAGGTCAGGTTGCTTGCTAGGTGTGGCACTCATGTCTGTGATTCCAGAAACAGGGAAGCAGAGGCAAGAATATCACAGACGTTCATGAAGCCACCTGGTTGCACAGTGATGCCCTGTTTTAGAACAAGATTGGATTCCTTACCATGTATGTCTTCCATTGTTTGTTTTAAATGTAGGTTCTGTCATGTGGTGACTCCATACACCTTTAAGAAACAATCTCTGCATCAATATGTCCGAAGACCACTTTTCCCGATGTGTGCACCCTTGTCTAACACAGGTACAATTTCACCTCTTCAGGGAAAATTATGTTGCAGAAATGAGTGGAACAGTTAAGTCATAACTCTCATAATAGACAAGATTTTAAAGGTTTCTTTAAAAGATTCTATTACATTTACGTGTGTATATGTGAGAACATTGCGTGTATGGAGGTCAGAGGACAGCTTACGTCACTTCTTTTGGGTTTGGGTTTTGGGGAGTGCAGGTTGGTAGCCTTGGCAACGAGCACCTTTACCTCCTGAGCCATCTCAGCAGTCCAAGAATTGGTCACTCTTCTATATAAAAAGGCTCAGTGATTTCGGTCTGCTTTTCACCTCCTTGGTAAAACTGTGCTTTACCATAATTAGTCAAAGGACATTATCTATAGACTTAAGAAATCTCTGTTTTGTAGACACTTTTTTTTAAACATAAGTTTCCAAGTAAATGCTTTCTAAGATGAAATTATAAAAAAGAAGTTATAAGTAGACTTGTATTTGAAAGAATCAGGTGTGTTTTAAGCTATTACTTTCTCTATTTTTAAAGGAACATCTGTATAATTGTAAATTCCTGGCACCTTCTAGCACCTAATTTTGAATACTTGAAATCTGAGCACTGCAATGTAGTTGGGGAAGTTTAGAATGGGGTAAGGTGTGCAGGCTTGATGTGATGGGGTGAGGCTGAGGGTAGCTGGGGCACGAGTCAGGAAGAGTCAGGAAGAGGCTTACCTCTTCTGTTGACTGAAGAGGGTGAGGAATGGTCTGCAGCTCAGAGCACCACAGTTCCATGGGACTGCAGCTCGTGGTCCTCTGGCCTTTTCCTGTTGGACACCCAGTGATTTCAGTCTTTGTACAGGAGCTGCGCCAAGGGAAGAAAGAGAAGAAAGTATTCCACATCTTAACTCAGGACACTTTCAGAAGTGCCCATTGGATAGCAGAGCTAGCAGTGGGTTTGGTTTTTTTAGTTTTGAGATTGTATATTTTTAAAGACATTATTATTATTATTGTTATTATTATTATTTATAGTGTTCTGTCTACATGTATGCCCGCAGGCCAGAAGAGGGCACCAGACTCATCACAGATGGTTGTGAGCCACCCTGTGGTTGCTGGGAATTGAACTCCCTGGCAGAGCAGCCAGTGCACTTAACCGCTGAGCCATCTCTCCAGCTCCTTAGACTGTATTTTAATTATAGTGTTTCTCCCTTCCCTTCCCTCCCTATAAGCCCTCCACATAACTCTTTCTACTTGCTTTCACATTCATGGCCTCTTTTTTTCATCAGTTGGTACTGTGTGCATATATGTATTTGTGTATACATGTGTATTCTTAAATATAACCTGTTCCGTGTAATGTTACTTGTATGTATGTGGAGTTGTTTTTAAAAATAACTAAACCAAATTTAAAATGCAATTGGAACAGTTTTCTTGAATATCTATTCAGATTAGTATTGAGGTAGCTTATTCATGTTAAAGGAGAAAAGTTGTATGGGGATACTTCCCCGGTGTACCTAGCTAGTATGGGTGGTTCTGTTGGGTGTTTTGAGAGGCTCTTGCTTAGATTCCAAGGCTGGCCTGGAGCTTGCTGTGTAGTGTGACTAGCATGTCTCAGGGTCCTCCTGCTCAGCCTCCCACGCTGGGGCTGAAGGCACCAGGCAACTACATTTATCTGAGAGTAGCTTTCAAACAAATTTTGTTTTGTCTTCATTTTTACATTTATAGTTTCATCCTTGAGTATTTCTAAAACCTTTAGACCTGATTTACCAAAGCCAGATTTAACCAACCCTTCAGACTCAGTAGGGTGCCTAATGAGTGTGGGTACTTTAGTTACAGGAGATTATCAAGAAGGCAAAAAGGGAAGTCAGGCTTGGGAGGTCTGCAGAGTGAGACTCAAGCAAACAAACCCATAGAAAGTGACTGGCTCACAACAGAAAGTAGTGGCTGTCTTTCTTTAAAGTTTTATTTCAAAATGGTTCTGGAGTGGAGGGAGGCACAGGCCGTTTAATGACACACTTGACCATCAAAATTCAGGCATTTTAACTTCTTAGGATTTCTTCAGAAATAAAGCGTGTGGGGTCTCCCCTCCCAATTTTTCTTCTGTTTATCTAAAAAATGAGCAGGGGGGGGGGCGACAAGAGAGATGGCTCCATGGTTAGAACACTAACTACTCTTGGAGAGAGGTTTAATTCCCAGAATCCATATGGTAGCTTGTACATATAAAAAGTCTTCTAAAGAGGAGCACTTTGTTATTGTTCATAGCCCAAACTGATTTTCTAGCATAACACTCTTTCTCTTTTTTAGTAAGATTCATGTTTATTCAAACACAAGATACCCCAAATCCCAACAGCTTAAAGTTTATACCAGGAAAGCCTGTTCTTGAGACGAGGACCATGGATTTCCCCACGCCAGCTGCAGCTTTCCGCTCCCCTCTGGCCAGGTACTGTTTCTGCTGGCTTTACCTGGAAGCACAGTGGCCCTCTGTGCTTTGGACAGCCTTGCAGAGCTCGCACATTTTGTGGGCAGCTAGTTCTAGAAGAGTGGAGTTCAAATTACAACCCCCCCCCCAGGGGTGTATTTGACAGCTCGGTTGCATGAATACGTCTTATTTATTTGTTTGTTTGTTTGTTCATTTATTTATAACTTAAGAAACAGGTTCACGAAATGGATAATTATTTCTGATCCAAACTTTTAAAACTTTAACTGTTAAGAAATTGTGTGTGTGTGTGGGGGGGGGGGGTATGGGTTTGTGTGGATGTGTGAGCGTGTACACACACTCCAGAAAGTGTCCCTGAGTGTTCTTATCACTTATCACTCTTCATCTTAGCTGTCTAGACAGGTCCCTCTCAGAAGCTGCTGCTCACCTCCTCTGCACTGCCCTTGCCGTGTCTACTGGGGATCTGAACTCGGGTCCTTTTGCATGTCCAGTGAGCCATTTCTCCAACACTTTTCAAAATGTTTTGAGATGGGAGATGGGCATCTCCTGTCTCCTGTAGCGTAGGCTGGTCACAAGCTCACTCTGTGACTTGTTGGCTTTAAACTCCTGATGCCTCCACTTCCTAGGTATTAGGATTACAGATGGCTGCCGCCATGCCCATCTAAACTCTGATTTGAAACTATGAAAAGATGCACCATTAATTTCATAAGAGGATAACTAAATTTCTAGGTTTTCATTCAGAACCATAAATGATGACAGTTGTCAGATGTGGCATGACCTTTTAAAATCAGTGAGGACAGTTTCTAAGTTTCACAGGAAACTTGTTAAACGTGTGTCAGAGTAATAAATAAAGTACAGCACGCCTCTTCTGAATCTATGGCCACAACAGCCATTTATGCTGAGAAATGCTAAAGTCAAAGTCAGCTAAGTGCTTGCTTGCTTTATGCCAGAAAGCGATTGACTCCAGGGCCTTTGACATGCTAAATGTGTGTTCTACCACTGAGTTGCACCCTAGTACTATGAAGTTTCTGCCCTGATACTGCTTGCTCAACACATTTAGAAATCAGCGTAGGTCTGGTACATGGTGTGCATTGTAGACTTCATTGAGGACAAGCAGAAGTGAAGCTCAGAAATAGCTTTTCAAATTTCTAGATGATAAATTATTTTTCTGACTTAAACATGTGATTTCTCAGAATGCATTGTAAAGCATTTATTTTTCATGCTTTTGATACAAACAACAGTTAGAAATCTGAATATTGTGATTGAATGCACATACCTGTGTGTATATGTGTGTGTAAAGCAAGTGTTTGATGGGTATTTCCATCCTTTCACTTGTACAATAGGGTAATAGCTGACGTGGTCAACAGCACCTTCTCTTGAAAAGGATTCAAGTTCAAGTTCCCAGCACTGCAGCTCTGAGGGGATCCAGTGCTGCCTTCTTGTCTCTTCACACTCTGCACTCATACGCATACACATAGATATCCGTGCTACGCATACATTAAAATAAAATAAAATATTCTTTAAAAATAACAGTGGGTGATGGGCATTTTATATTTTTTCATTTCTTTTTGTTACTTAGTTTAGCTTTATTTTATTAAGTATAATGAAGTCCTCATTGGTACTTATTTGATTTCACAGCTCCATACTGTGCTGGGCTTTTTAAAAATATATATAAATCACTTCAGGAAACACACAGGCATACAAGGTTTGCTTAGGGATGGACATTTCTCAGTCTAATTGCACACACATGCATACAAGCAAAACACACATATACATAAAATAAATCTAACATTTACAAAAAAATCTTGTCTGTCTCTGTGTGTGTGTGTGTGTGTGTGTGTGTGTGTTGTGTGTGTGTATGTTACAATACTGGAGATTGAATCTAGGGCCTTGGACATGCCGGGCAGGAGTTCTACTTCTGATCTACAGCCCCAGCCAATATATAACATGCTGTTAAGTGAAGGAATCAAGTTGCAAACAATGGTACAGTGTGATGATATTTATATAACCCTCCTCTTAAATAAAAACAGCACATGACTCCATGAAAGTTCCTGGAGAAATGCACACCAGAAGGGCAACCTAGGATTTTAATTTCTTGATTAATTTGAAATTAACTTTTTAGTGTTTTTGCTCTCTCAGTAGCTCAGGCTAGCCTTTAACTACTGATCCCTTTGCCTTCATCTCTGGGATTAGAAGGTGTGTTATGATGTTTGTCTTTGGCCTTTCTTGTTGAAATGTTTACATCCAGAAAGAGTTAGTGTAGTCCAGTGTGGTGACACATGCCCATAAGCCCAGCACCAGGTGGCTTAGAAGGACTGGGTGTTTGAGGTCAGCCTGTGCTATACAGTGAAACCCCTTTCTAAAACACTCCCACCCCAAAAAATCAACAAGCAAACCAAACAAAAACAAAACACAGCTTCCCTAAGGGTGTAGAGAGCTACATGATAGAGCTTTCACTGAGCATGGATTAGGCACTAGGTTCAAACAAGATGCCAGATATCCAAGGACTGAAGGGTGAGTGAACAACTGTCTTACTTCAGGAGCTTTTAGAGCTGTCTTTGTTTGTGGGTCTCCATGGTACCCTCTTTTGAAGGTGTATGCATTTTCTGCATGTCCCACAGCCTTTTCACTGATTGTCAGGTGGTGGACATGCTGGGGCGCTGGCGGCAGGACTGCCTTTAGATTCCTGTGCGTCTCTGGTAGGATGAGAGGAGCAAAGCAGGGACAGTCTGTGGAGGGTCTGTGACTTTTCTCTTTCTTTTTCTGATTCCCAGGCAGTTATTCAGGATTGAAGGAGTGAAAAGTGTCTTCTTTGGACCAGATTTCATCACAGTCACAAAGGTCAGTCATGAGTATAAAGCTAGACCAGCTGGTTGTTAGCCGAGTCCAGTGCTCTGTCCAGTGCTCTGCTCCAGAGTTTTCATTAGTTTTCCATTTTCCCTCCTTTGGCTTTTCATAGATAGTCCTGTCTGTGGTCCAGCAGCATCACAGACGTGTCCTACTGCTCTCCCATAGAATTTTTATTTTTAATGTGCTAGGGTTTTTAATAACATGGTGATATGAAAAATGTCAGGTGGGGGCTGGAGATCTCTCCCTTGAAGAGAGCCCAGTTTGGATTCCTGGTATGCACTTTGCAGCTCACAACCATCTACAACTCCAGTTCCAGGGAGTTAGTACTCTCTTCTGACCTCAGTGGGCACCAGCCACGCACACGGTCCATAGATATACGTACAAGCAAAACATTCACGCACTTAAAGTAAGTAATTTAATAATCTCAGATGTGACGAAAGACATTTCCTAGCTGCAGTTAGTTATGATCCAGGTATAACTGTAATTCAGTAGCCTTATTCCTTCAGATAAACACTTGAACCAGCAGATTCAGTGCAGGGTCCAGGATTATAGGGCTAGCCCACAACAGGATGCAACCTTGGCAGAGCTAGAATTTCAGCTTCCAGGTTACTAGAATAAAATGTTTATTTGTTTTATAAAATTCAAATGAATTTAAATGTTCGCATTATGCATGTTATTATGAGCATGTGTGTGTGTATAAGCACTCGCACACACGCTCAGTCATGCACATAGAAATCAGAAGACAATGTATATGAAACAGGTTTCTCTCCTTCTACCATGTGGGTCCCTGGGATTGAACACAGATTGCCAGGCTTGATGACAAGTGCTTTTACCCACTGAGCAATCTTGCCTGCCCCTAAGTAGTACTTTTACCAATTCTTTCTGTGAGTTGATGGAATAAAAAGGGAATCAAGTCCATTTTATGAACAGATATATGGGTCTGACAGATGCCATAGTACGCACGTCCTCTCTGAAAGGGGATTTACTCATTCTTTTGACACATGTGCGTATACGACTAATTTCAGATACATATGTGTATCTGCATAGTTCACTGTCCTATAGTAATACTGTGAGCTGTGCCGTGGTGGGCAGAGCTTTAATCCCAGCACTCAGGAGGCAGAGACAGTGGATCAGTGAGTTAAGTGTCAGGCTGGTCTACAGAGTGAGTTCCAGGCCAGTCAGAGCTGCATGGTGAGACCCTGTCTCACCAGAAAAAAAGAAAAGATTCTTGAAAGATCTAAAATGGTAGTCTGCGATTTTCTGGAAATGCAACATGTTTCTTCAACATGATTATAGGAGAATGAAGAATTAGACTGGAATTTACTGAAACCAGATATTTATGCAACAATTATGGACTTCTTTGCATCTGGCTTACCCCTGGTGACTGAGGAAACGCCTCCAGGAGAAGCAGGTAGTGTTGTGTTGGGTAATCGATGCTTATCTATCTTTTTATTGGATTTCCTACTTTATTCACATTTGCCTTGATTTTAGAAGTGACCAGAATACGGATTCTTAATGCTTTTATTAGCGTATATTAATTATACATAATTGTGGGTTTCGTTATGGCATTCTAAGCATGTATGTAATGCGTTTTGATCATAATTCCTCTGTTCCTCGTTTCCTTCCCAGTCCTGATGATTTCCTTCCTCTTCCTGACTAGGCCCGTTTCCACTCATGCTATTTGAGCATAGGTGAGAGGTTACCTACTGAAGCACGGCCCTTACCAGTGGTTTCCCTATTGTAGACGATGGCCTTCCCCAGCAACCACTAACTTTGTGTAGGTCCTCATGACACCCACCTCCTTCCATGTTCAGGGGCCTGATTTGAGATGAAAATATCAGCTTTAAACATTATTTTTTTTAATTTGATGTGTATGGGTGTTTTGCCTACGTCTACACCTGTGTACTACCATGTGTATGGCTGGTGCCAGAGGAGACCAGGAGAGGGCATCTGATCCCCCTGGAACTAGAGTTACAGACAGTTGTGAGTCACTGAGTGGGTGCTGGGAATCAAACCTGGGCCCTCTAGAAGAGCAGCCACATAGTGTTCTTCTTCTCCCACCTCATCTTCTCCCACCTCATCCTCCAGCTCTTATATTCCTGCCACCCTCCCCCAACGCTCCTTGAGGCTCTGAGTCCTGCTGGTAAAGACGTCCCATGTAGGACTTAGCATCAGCACTGACAAGTTATGCATCTCTGCAGTGGCTTCTACATGACTCCAGAGAAGTGTCTCTGACCAAAGATAGCAGCACTAACCTTAGACAGAAACAGGGCTACTTAAGAAGGGACTAGGTGAGCACATCATATCCTTTAGTAAAACCGCTGTGGCTCCCTAAGAGGCCTGTGCCTCTCTGTCACAGGATTTACCAGGTTACAGTGACAGGTCTGACTTCCTGCTGTGGAGCTGGCCGGTTATCTCATATCAGGCTTGACACTGTCACCGGTGGGCACATCTGGCCTGGCTAGTCAGTAGTGTAGCACGTGGAGTCCACAATTCTTCTGCAGCAGCCTGCAGAGCCTGAAGAGCATGGCACTGAGAGCTAGCCAGTAGGGAGGGGACATCAGCAGGAGGACCTTCCTGTCTAGTTCTGGGAACAGCCAAGAGCATGGGAATATTTTTAATCATTGAATGCATTTGGCTCTGGAACCAATTCTAGATGGGACAAAACTTCATATATACCATTTTCTCAAATTGTTTTTGGTTTTTTTCAAGACAGGAGCTCTCTGTGCATCCCTAGCTGCCCTGGCACTCACTCTGTGGACTAGGCTGGCCTTGACCTCACAGAGTTCTACCTGCTGCTTCCTCCCAGCACTGGGATTAAAGTGTGTGCCACCTGCTCCCTGACTGCTTTCTTAAAATTTGTGTGAACATTGAATCTATCTTGCAAAAGTAGTTTTTAATTATAAAAATTTTGAGAATCCAGAAAAATCATATGTTAGGCACGAACTTCTTCTACTTAGATTTAACAGATGGCAGCATTTTTTGGAAGAGGCTGCCAAGAAACAAATAAATGTTAATTTTTCCATAGTTGCTTTAGACCCATTTTTAAGTGCAGTATTAAGGACACAACTTAGGATCTCAGTACATGGGAGACAGAAGCAGAGTACTGCTGTAAGTTCATGGCCAGCCTGTTCTGTATGGCTAGTTCACGCCAACCGAGGCTACCATTGAGAACCTTTTACAAACGAACAAACAGCAATAACAACAAATTGAGGTGGAAGAAAGATGGGAATGTCCCTATGTGCCCTCCCTTGCAGCAGTGTGTGGCCTTGGTTGGTTTGCTTCACTGCAGCTGTGCGGTGTGCTCCATTGGCTCCCACTCTTTTGCTTGCTGTTTTAGTGATTCTGAGCAGAATCTTGCTGTGCAGGCCAACTTGCCTCTTTGTCAGGCTGAGATTATGGCTGTGCACTTTGATACCCAGTTTCTAGTTTTTATTCTTAAACTTTAGTAACGTGTTCTACCACAGTTGCCTTGAGTATAATCTAAGTTATTTGAAGGTCTAATATATTCATTTTAAACACTGTGTTAGTCCATTGGAATGAATAAAGTACAACTAATTTGTCCCTTCGCTATGTACATTCCAAATGCTGCTGGGTGCTAGGTTTATGTGAGTGTGGTCACAACCCAGCCGAGTACACTTACTTAAATCAAAATGTCTTAGTCAGGGTTCCTATGGCTGTATAGAGACACCATGACCACAGCAACTCTTATAAAGGAAAGCATTTAATTGGGGCTGGCCTACAGTTCAGAGTTTAGTTTATTATTATCATAGGAGGGAACATGTCATGGTGCAGGCAGGCATGGTACTAGAGAGGTAGCTTAGTTCTACATCTGGATCAGCAGGCAGCAGGAATGGAGGCACTGGAGCTGGCTTGAGCATTTGAAACTGCAAAGCCCATCTTAGTGACACACTTCTATTCTGACAGATCCCACTGATAGTACCCTCCCTATGCGCCTGTTTGGGCTGACAGACCCCACTGATAGTGCCCTCCCTATGCGCCTGTTTGGGCTGACAGACCCCACTGATAGTGCCCTCCCTATGCGCCTGTTTGGGCTGACAGACCCCACTGATAGTGCCTTCCCTATGCGCCTGTTTGGGCTGTTTTCATTCAGACACCATGTGGCATGTGAGGTCTACAATGACATCTTTTATTTATTTGTTTGTTTCTGCAGTTCCAGGGTTTGAACTCAGGGCTGTGCTCATGCTAGGCAAGTGCTCTCCCACCAGGTCCTCTTTACTTTTTACTTCTGAGACTGCATTTAGTAGGAAGTTTCTGGCCCATGTGGGCTGGTGGTCCAGACCCACAGACCTGTAGTCCTTGACTGGCACATTGACAGGCACATTGTTAGCTAACCCTGCATCTTAATTCAAGCCATTTCCATTAATCTGTCCTGCCCCGTGGCTCACCTGTGTTACTTTACATGTTGATTCTGGGGCAGCTGGGTGGTGTCTCTCTTGACTCTGCCCTCCTTCCCCTGTTTCTATGCTTGGATTTCTCCGCCTATTTCTAAGATGCCTGCCATAGGCCAAAACAGTCCCTTTATTAAAGAGTGATAGTCACAGCATATAGAAAGTCATCCCACATCAACTGTGTCTTACTAGGTGGCCCAGGCTAACAGCTATGTTGTTCACTCTATAGTCCGGGCAGGCCTAACTTCCTGTCACTGCCTCTGCGTCCTCAGGAGCTGACATCACAAACCTGTGTTACCAGGAGCACAGTGTCTGGTTTTAGCTTTGTTTTTGTGTTGATTCTGATCCTGAGGGGTTTCTATATCTTGTATCAATTTGTAGAGTTTCTGTTTGTTTTCTTGACTAGTTTTTTAAAAAGTGAGCCATATGGGTTTTTTAAATATTGATTTAAGTAGTTTTTAAAAAATATTCTGGATGGGTTGGGGAGATCTGACTGAGTTCAGTTCCCACAACCCACATTGTAGAGCAGTAGCCTGTGCTCTTGTTATCTCTGCAGTGAGGAAGTGGAAATGGTCGGATCCGGGGTCTCTAGGCAGCCATCTTAGCCTACTTGTCGCCCATGTGCCTGCGCAAACTCTGTGTGTGCATGTGCGTGTTCTGGGCTGTGAAATAGTAACAACTAATTCTTCCTAATCATGGCGAGAGGCTAGAGGTAGCTCAGTGGTGAAGTACACTCTAATATATGTGAGTGCAGGATTATTCTTCAGTGCTTTGTGTGCACACACACACACACACAAAATGATAAACAAAAGCCGTCTTTAAGGCCAGGTGGTAGTGGTGCATGCCTTTTATCCCAACAAATGGGAAGCAGAGGCACAAGGATCTCTATGAGTTCGAGGCCAGCCAGGACTGCTAGACTGTTAAAAAGAACCAAACAAAACAAAGAGCAACTTAACTATGCCTACTAAAAATTTTAAAAATGCAAAGTTAGGGATCGGGATTTAGTTCAGAGGTAGAGCCTTTGTCTAGAAAACACAAAACCCTCTGTTCAGTCCCCAGTACCTCAAAAGAGAAAGAAACCACAAGCTCACTGGCTCAAATACCCCATCAGAAGGAATTTATCCCATGAATGTGTCTAGAAGCAAGGGTGTTGCTCAGGGTTAGATCCTGAAGTGGTCAAAAAGCCACTGAGGCAAAGCTCTGCCGAGATCGCTTTAGAATGAGCCTATTTCCATGTGCTGATGGAAAGACTTTCCAGGGATGCTGGGAGTGATGTGTGGATTGGGTAAAGCCTGATCTCCTGAGTAAAAGGACACATAGAAATGGATGCAGGAGGAAGCCCTGCACTCAGGCACTAGTAGGCACAGGGACAGCAACCTAGCACTGCTGCTCTAAGAGACGTTAGTGTTATTATGTGAAGGCACAGATTTACCTTTACAAAACTTTATCTCAGGGAAAAACTATTTTTGTAGAATATCTCACTCTGAAGGCAGGGCTCAGGTCTAGAAAAATCTGAAGAAAAAGAAAAATCTTGGGAATGCACCTGACAGCCAATAGATTCAAAACTTGGTTTTGCACCAAATGTTCAGCCAGTAGTTTCCAATAATTACTCTGCTTCGTATCCCTTTACCCAATCCTGAAATGCCAAGACATGTAACACCCTTATGTAATTTTTTTTCTTTAAAAAAACCCTTTCACTCCTGAGCTTGGGGCTAAATTCCCTCCGCTACATCAAAACAGAGTTTCAGCCCAGGTTCGAACCTGTCCAAAAGAATAAACTGACCCTTGTGTGTTTGCATCGGAATCCAGCTCCTTGGTGGTCTTTGGGAGTGTCTTGACACGGGTACTACAATCATATTTTTTTATGGAAATGGACTCAAAGATGAATACAGTTTAATATGACTTACTTGTGGGGTTCTCAGGAGTTTAATTAATACTTAACAATAGCACAGCATAGAATCTGTAGGGTTTTTTTTAGATAAATACTTTTTTTTAAAAAATGATTTACATATTTTATACAGGCATTGGTAAAACTTATATATAGCTTTACAAAATTCAAGCAATGTCCAAGATTATAGCTCGGTGGAGTATGTGCTCCATGTACAAGGCCATAGATTCCTCCCAGTACTGTGCGCATGCGTGCACACACACACACACACACACACACACACACACACACACACACACACACACACACACACATTCACACATTCACAAACATAAAAGCAAAATGAAACACCATTTATTGTAGAAATTATTTACTAGTACTTGATTATATAAAGGGTTAAGATTTATTAAGGCGTCTATATGAAACAGTCACTGATACAGGATTGAACCCTAGGGCAATTTCTGGAGGACTGAAATGTCCCACATGGCGCTGGGAATCTTCCCTCTGAGAACTGGGGAACGAACAGCAAGGGCGGGCCAGGACCATACAGGGGTCCTCAAGACCTCAAAGCCATGCCTCTTGGTCTTGCTCAATAACACCTGAACCACCACAGCCCTTCTTGGTTCAGATTTGTATAATATTCAGAACTTTACAGAAGGCCTGCATCTGTATTTGATATAGTTATCTTGAAAAACCACTAAAAAGTTACTTCCTAAGTAGCCTTTCCATCTCATACTTACAGTGAATCAGAGGATGAATTTCTGTGCTTCTCTTTGGTCCTTGAGTTTGCTCCTCATAGGCCCCTCCTCCATCTCACCTCCAACACAATCAGGCTTCACTGTAGGACGTATTCCCCTGTATTATTGAATATTGAGTGACTTTTTAAAACTGTTTTTTGTTTTTTTATGAGCCATATGAACCATGTCACTTTACCAAGTTTGTAGATTTTTTATTTATTTATTTTTTGTCTTTTGTTGTGTTTTGGATTTTGAGACAGAGTCTTCTAAATCTAGCTAGCTTGGAGCTCTCTATGTAAACCGACTGGGCTGGCCATGAATTTCTGTGATTCTTCTGTATCTGCTTGAGTACTACCATGCCTGGCTGTGATTTTATGTGAAAACCCTCCTGTTTCAGTGCTTATATAACTACAAAATTGTTACTCTCAATTTTTTTATTTATAATTATTTTCTAGGTTCTGAAGAAGATGATGAAGTTGTGGCAATGATTAAAGAACTGTTGGATACTAGAATACGGTATGTGTTAAATCCCCTCATGCTTCCTTGCCCCCCTCCGCAATCCAGTACTGCAGAGACAGCTTTCCTTAATGCAGCGTACTTTCACAGAAGATTGGAGCTTGTCTGTAGATAAATAGTCATGTAAACCAACATAGGTTATCAGTTCAATTGAGCTTAAAACCCGTGCCTCAGGTATTCAGTTATATCTTTAAAGCTTTATAGTCTGTATGGACATAATCGAGAGGAATTTTCCTCACAGTCCATATGTAGGGAAAGAACTTCTTATTCGCTAGCATTGCCAAGAGATTAGCACCCATGTAGCAACTGTCCAAATAAAAATAAAGACAGGAGGCTGGAGAGATGGCTCACAGGTTAAGAGCACTGGCTGCTCTTCCAGAGGTCCTGAGTTCAGTTCCCAGCAGCCACATGGTGGCTCAGAACCATCTACAATATAAATAAATTTTTTAAAATAGTAGTAAAATAAAGACAAGAGCCAAGCATGGTGACACTTGCTGTGGGCCTAGGGAAGCAGAGGGTGGAGCTCTGACTTTTAGGCCAGCCTGGTACACAGTGAAACTTTTGTCTCAAAAACAAAACAAAAAAATAGGGGAAAAAGGATAAAGACAAGATTAGAGGACTGCTTGTGTCCACTTTTCTCACGCAAACCAGGAAGTCTGTCTAAGAAAATGTTTTCTTCTTTAGGTATTTTAAGAAATAGTTTAGACATTTAATAATAAGAGGCTGGCAAAGTGGCAGGGTATAGTGGCACACACCTTTAATCCCAGAACTCAGGAGGCACAAGCAAGTGGATATTTGAGTTTGAGGCCAGCCTGGTCTACAGAGCAAATTCCAGGACAGCCAGAGCTACATAGACCTTGCCTCAAACAAACAAACACAGAGAAACTGAGGTAGATCCTTCATATTGGGAGATATTGCAACTGGTGTCTAAGCTAGGGGGTTAAAATGTTAAGGAAACCACAAGAAAAGATGAGAGGTTTCTGCAGGAATGGGAATCTGTGTAGAATTAAAAACACAGTAAATGAAGAGCTTATTAGATTCCTTTCCTGTGAGATGTGACACGTCTGGAGAGTAGACTGTGTTAGAATGTAGTGGAAGCCCAGGTGAAGCACACATGTGAGATGTGACACGTCTGGAGAGTAGACTGTGTTAGAATGTAGTGGAAACCCAGGTGAAGCACACATGTGAGATGTGACACGTCTGGAGAGTAGACTGTGTTAGAATGTAGTGGAAACCCAGGTGAAGCACACAGAAAGGAGGAATGTGGGCAGAGAAAAAAGCCCAAGGCATTGTGTATGCAGAAAAGCATGGAGAGTGTCCTGAGGGTTATTATATGGACGCGATATAGGTGACCTAAATAGAAGGTGAGTGTCAACAGACGTGTTCTGAGTTTAGCATTATTTGAGACATAATAAAAGTGATCATTTGTAGGAGAATAAAAATAGGAAGTAGTGATGTTGTAGGTGACGGAGAGCCATGAAACACTATAAAGCAAACGCTGTGCAGAAGAGGAGACACAAGAGCACTTGGTCAGGGCAGAGGATATAGATTAGGAACACGTGACAAGGTGATGATATACCTGCAGATTTGGCAGATACATTTAAAAGTGCATAGAATCCTCAACAGAGGATGAACCAACTCCATGCTCCTTAAGGTGGCACTGCTTAAATGTAAGGACAGAAACATTGAAAATGAGAAGCTGGAAAAAGGAGACACTCCACGTAACGAAAGTGTCTGCTACCCAGATCATATTCTAACCATCTAATAACACAGATTTACAATAAATGAAGAATATCTACAGAGGTAGAAAGAGACACGAATAACCCACTGTTAGGTGAGGAAATTAATACCTCAATCTTACAAAGCATAATAAGTAATTTCACAAGAGAGAGTTTTAAAATTCACTATTTTTGTTTATTTATTTTCAAGACAAGTTCTCACTATGTAGCCCTGGCTGGCCTGAAACTCAGTATATATGCACCAGATCTCAAATTCACAGAGATCTGCTTTCTGATTGCTGGAATTAAAGGTGTAAACCACCGTTTCCAAGCTAAGGTAGTTTTGAACATGTGATTAACAATTGACTAAACATTGACATGTATATCACGTATTCAGCAAGAATTAAATATTCTTCTTATGTGGGCATGGATCATGCACTAAAGCAACTTGTATGCATGCTCATAAAGTAGCCCTTACCTAGTTTTAGAATTAAATTCATTGAGCATATCAGTTTTGTTATTTGGTTCTGGGGTTAAGTAGGGTCTTGAGCCCCTTCATAAGCTTGTGCTCTACTACTGAGCTACCCCCTTCCTACAGATCTGAGTGCTCTTCAGGGTGGCTCAGGGTTAGGCTGTGAGGTAGTTCAGTGCTAGAGTCAGAATCAATCTAAGTTAACACATAAATCATGGTGGAAACTTAAAATGGGGTAATATGGGGCCAGTGGGATGGCTCACTGGGGTAAGTTACTTATTGCCAAGTCTGGTGACCTGAGTTTCATCTCTGAGACCCTCACGGTAGAATGAGAACACCGACTCCTGAAAATTGACCTACAGCATTCATAGACACATAGTAGCATGTATACCCTCCCAAACAAATAAATACAGTAAACTAATTTGTATCTGTATGACCTTGGCTAGGCAGATTTGCTTTGTTTTTATTCATGAGGATACAAGAAAATTGGAAAAATCAAGGAAAAGACAGATTAGACAATAGTAAAATGATGCCTTTCTCATAAAAAGGCATTGTAGAACATTTTATAGTGTTTCGGGCTGACAAGATGGCTCAGTGGATAAGGGTGCCTGCTGCTAAGCTTGGCAACTCAAGTTCTGTCCCAGAACCCACTCGGTCAAAGTAGAGAGCCAACTCCTACAAGCTGACTTCAGCTTCCACGTACATACTTTGGTGCAAGTGTGCAAACACCCACACACACAACAAATGGAAAACAAAATTAGGAGGGCCAGAGAGATGGCTCAGGGTTAAAAGCACTGACTGCTCTTGCAGAGGACCCAGACTCACTTCCCAGCATCCACATAGTGGCTAACAACCTGTAACACTAGTTCTAGGGTACCTGATGCCCTCTTCTGCCCTCGAAGGGTTCTTACATCTATGAGGTCTGCGCATACATGTACTCAGGTACACATACTTACACATAAATTTATTTTTTAAGTTTTTTAAGACTTTGTAGTGTGTGTACATCGGAATATATAAAAACTACAACATAACAAGGAAAAAAATAAAATAGATCCTGGAGCAAGAACATGGCAAAAGACAGTGGCCAGATAGATAGCCACTAAGTGTGGGACAGTGGGGAGTGCAACCTTCTGACATTATGTCAGAGATAGCCACCAAGTGTGGGACAGTGGGGAGTGCAACCTTCTGACATTATGTCAGAGATAGCCACTAAGTGTGGGACAGTGGGGAGTGCAACCTTCTGACATTATGTCAGAGATAGCCACTAAGTGTGGGACAGTGGGGAGTGCAACCTTCTGACATTATGTCAGAGATAGCCACTAAGTGTGGGACAGTGGGGAGTGCAACCTTCTGACATTATGTCAGAGATAGCCACTAAGTGTGGGACAGTGGGGAGTGCAACCTTCTGACATTATGTCAGAGATAGCCACTAAGTGTGGGACAGTGGGGAGTGCAACCTTCTGACATTATGTCAGAGATAGCCACTAAGTGTGGGACAGTGGGGAGTGCAACCTTCTGACATTATGTCAGAGATAGCCACTAAGTGTGGGACAGTGGGGAGTGCAACCTTCTGACATTATGTCAGAGATAGCCACTAAGTGTGGGACAGTGGGGAGTGCAACCTTCTGACATTATGTCAGAGATAGCCACTAAGTGTGGGACAGTGGGGAGTGCAACCTTCTGACATTATGTCAGAGATAGCCACTAAGTGTGGGACAGTGGGGAGTGCAACCTTCTGACATTATGTCAGAGATAGCCACTAAGTGTGGGACAGTGGGGAGTGCAACCTTCTGACATTATGTCAGAGATAGATAGCCACTAAGTGTGGGACAGTGGGGAGTGCAACCTTCTGACATTATGTCAGAGATAGCCACTAAGTGTGGGACAGTGGGGAGTGCAACCTTCTGACATTATGTCAGAGATAGCCACTAAGTGTGGGACAGTGGGGAGTGCAACCTTCTGACATTATGTCAGAGATAGCCACTAAGTGTGGGACAGTGGGGAGTGCAACCTTCTGACATTATGTCAGAGATAGCCACTAAGTGTGGGACAGTGGGGAGTGCAACCTTCTGACATTATGTCAGAGATAGCCACTAAGTGTGGGACAGTGGGGAGTGCAACCTTCTGACATTGTGTCAGAGATAGCCACTGAGTGTGGGACAGTGGGGAGTGCAACCTTCTGACATTGTGTCAGAGATAGATAGCCACTAAGTGTGGGACAGTGGGGAGTGCAACCTTCTGACATTATGTCAGAGATAGATAGCCACTAAGTGTGGGACAGTGGGGAGTGCAACCTTCTGACATTATGTCAGAGATAGCCACCAAGTGTGGGACAGTGGGGAGTGCAACCTTCTGACATTATGTCAGAGATAGCCACTAAGTGTGGGACAGTGGGGAGTGCAACCTTCTGACATTATGTCAGAGATAGCCACTAAGTGTGGGACAGTGGGGAGTGCAACCTTCTGACATTATGTCAGAGATAGCCACTAAGTGTGGGACAGTGGGGAGTGCAACCTTCTGACATTATGTCAGAGATAGCCACTAAGTGTGGGACAGTGGGGAGTGCAACCTTCTGACATTATGTCAGAGATAGCCACTAAGTGTGGGACAGTGGGGAGTGCAACCTTCTGACATTATGTCAGAGATAGCCACCGAGTGTGGGACAGTGGGGAGTGCAACCTTCTGACATTATGTCAGAGATAGATAGCCACTAAGTGTGGGACAGTGGAGAGTGCAACCTTCTGACATTATGTCAGAGATAGCCACTAAGTGTGGGACAGTGGGGAGTGCAACCTTCTGACATTATGTCAGAGATAGCCACTAAGTGTGGGACAGTGGAGAGTGCAACCTTCTGACGTTATGTCAGTTCAGATCTAGCAGGCCACTTTGTCCATTTTGATTGACACCAATGGCTGGTGAGAAGAAGAAGCAGTGGAGGGCTCACCTGTTCTGGGGGCATAGAAGGGTGGGTAATTCTAGGAAAGTGTTTGGCATTGTTTAAATCTAAAGTTACACTTTTGTTGAGACAGGTTCTCTGTATTTTAGGTTGGCTTGGAACTCAGTTTGTAGCCCAGTCTAGCCTTGAACTCATGGCCATCCTGCTTCAGCCTTTCAGTGCAAGGAGTACAGGCATGAGCCTCATCCCTGTCTTATATTCAGAATCTTGCTCCAGGACTTCTGCCCTCAAGTATATGCCCAGTCGTAATACCTATCCACGCCTCCCTCCCAAAGCACAGATGAACCTTTATAGCCACATTGTGTGTACAAGTCAAATACCTATCAACAGCAGGATGGGTAATCAACTCTGCCATATTGTAGGGGAATACTGTGCAGCATGAGATGGATAGCTCTTATCATACTCAACAAGAACAATACAGAAAGGAAAAGTAGTAGATAGCTAGATGCCCATGAGTGATTTAAAGTTAGAATTCAGGGTCAATGTCACTGGCTGTCAAGCCTGCTGCCCTGAGTTCCATTCCCAGAACTCACATGAAGAAGGAGGTGACTCTGAAAAGTTTCACCTGACCACACATGAGCCAAGCACATGTACACAGAGAGAGAATAATAAAGATTTAACCAGAGTTATGGGGCTTGGAGATGGCCAAGATGGTAAAGTATTTGTCATATAAGCATGATGTCCTGAGTTCAGTCCCCAGAACCCACATTAAGAAAGCTGCTCATGGGGTATGTGCTTATAATTCCTGTGCTTTGGGCAAAAATAACAGCCTAATAAATGGGTTCCTGTTCAGTGAACCTTTCTCAAAAATCAAGGTGGACAGTGCCTAAGGAATAGCACTCAAGGTGCTTCTGTCCTCTGCACTACACATACTCATGAACCCCAATCCATGAACAGCACACAAGTATGCATGCACATGCACGCACACACACACATGCACAATGAATTATCTTTATCTTTTTTATTGAAGGCATGAATCTGTTGTTTTAAATGTGTTCTGAATGTCCTGTGGCCTCAGGCCTACTGTGCAGGAGGATGGTGGTGATGTGATCTACAGAGGCTTTGAAGATGGCATCGTGCGGCTGAGGCTCCAGGGCTCCTGCACCAGCTGCCCCAGCTCCATTATCACTCTCAAAAGTGGGATTCAGAACATGCTGCAGTTTTATATTCCAGAAGTGGAAGGTGTAGAGCAGGTAGGCAACATTGTGGGTCTCAGAAGTGTCATGGGATTCAGAACATGCTGCAGTTTTATATTCCAGAAGTGGAAGGTGTAGAGCAGGTAGGCAACATTGTGGGTCTCAGAAGTGTCATTTGACATTGACACTGAGCAAACTTTTGGGACTCTTACTCTAAATTTAGGAATAATTTGGCCTAAATAGGACTTGATTTACAAAATTCTTTACATTAGATCTTGCTGAAACTGTAAAATACTGATTTTTAGTTAACCTCAAAGAGAAACTGGGACGAGAGAATTCCTCAGCTAAGGATCTCCTCAGAACCCATCCAGATCCCAGTGGCCATTTTAGTTTCTGTTGTGTTTGGTTTGTTTTGAGATGAAGTCTTGCTCTGCTCCCTGGCTGGTCTTGAGCTCCTGGGCTAGAGTGATTCTGCCTCAGCCTGCAGGTAGCTGGGACTTGTGTGCCACTGTAACCTGCTCATCAAGATTTGTTTTCCATAAATCTTTTGTTTTAAGAGGGATATATATATATATATATATATATATATATATATATATATATATATATATATATATATATAAATTCTTTCTCTTGGTGGTGGTGCACACTAGCCTGGAACTCAGAACATCCTCCTTCATCCCTGATGCCTTTTGAAAAATAATAGTATTAGTTGCAGCCAATAGATTAACAAAGAGGAAGCATTTTTATTTACATGTCCAGGGTAGGCTCAGAATTGACTGGTTACAGCTTTAATTGCCACATAATCGTAGGTGTGGTAAGGAGAGACACCCATAGCTTTTTAACTCTTTCTTTCCAGAGGTGTTGGCCTTTATTGTCTAGTACATCAGCCCTGCTCCCCCCCTTAGGTATTATTCGTTACCATTTTCTGCCCTGAAAGTCTTCATACTTCTTTAGGTTTAAAATAATCTTTGTTTGAGTAAAATCAAATAGTTTATAGTGTTTTTTTTTTTTTCTATTTCAAGAGGGTTTTTTTCTTTGAATTCTTTTTTTAAAAATTATTCTTTCTGCTGGTGGTGGTGCACACTAGCCTGGAACTCAGAGGGATTTGCCTACTTCCCTCTCCTAGGACCTAGAAATAAAGGCATGTGTCTTTACGCCCTGTTTAACATCTTTTAAATTACATTGATTTTAGTAATCCTGTTCGTGTGTGTATGTACACACCACTGTACACAAGAGGAGGCTTGAAATTAAACCAACCTGTGGAGGTGTGTTCTCTTCTTCACCAGTTAGGGTCTCAGACCCAGGAACACAATCTCTGTCTCGGAGCCATCTTTCTGCTGGCCCTGTTGGTTTTCTGAGGCAAGATCTCAAGTTGTCTAGACTGTCCTTAGAATTTGCTATATAGCTGAAGCTGGCCTTAAACTCTGGATTCTGTGATTATAGGCATGCACCATCACACCTGACAGGATTCATTTTTTGATTAAGCTTGTTTACAAGAATAATTTAGTTAATCTTCAGAGAATATATTTTAATAAATAAGATGCTCTTAAGAACATGACAAGGTGGCTAAACAGGTAAACGTGCCCACTGTGTAAACCTGGAAACCAAGCGCCCATCCTTGAACCTACTAAAGGTAGAATCTGACTCCAGAAAGTCCTAGGACCTCCATATGCACAAGGCATAAACACTATCACACCCACACACCCATCACACCTCCATCATACCACTCCCCATTACCCACACGCATCACACCTCCATCACACCTCCATCATATCACTCCTCATTACACACACCTCCATCACACCTCTATCACATATTCCATTACACACACGCACCCATCACACCTCCATCATACCACTCCCCATTACACACACCTCCTTCACACACACCCATCACACCTCCATCATACTACTTCCATCATGCACACATCACACCTCCTTCACACACACCCATCATACACCCATCACATACACCCATCACATACTCCATCACACACCCATCATACCTCCTTCACATACACCCATCATACACACCCATCACACTGCTCCCATCACATACACATCACACCTCCTTCACATACATACATCACACCTCCTTCACACACACCCATCACACCTCCATCATACCATTTCCATCTTGCACACATCACACCTCCTTCACACACACCCATCATACACCCATCACCCACACCCATCACCCACACCCATCACAGTGCTCCCATCACACACACATCACACCTCCTTCACACACACCCATCACATACTCCATCACACACACCCATCTAACATTTTCTAAACACACAGTTTTCTAAAAATATAAATTTAAGTTACATTACTCTTTTCACTGAAGAATGGGAGCCAGTCATTTTCAGTCTGCCCAGCTAAGACTCTGCTGCCAGAGGCCTCTCCTTTGAGACAAGGAAAAGAGTCTGTTCTTCTCTATATATATTTAATTGCTATCTTAGGATCCCAGGTTCTGACAGAGTCCTGTGCTTTGGGCTGCTGATAGCTTTATTCCTGTTGGAATACTGTGCAATGTCATAGGCTATTTCAGGTAGTCAAGTGTCGTATAAATCAGGAAAATACGTTTCTAACCTTTTTCTTAACCCTTGGATTCTCTTTGTTTTCTGCCTTTAGGTGATGGATGATGAATCTGATGAAAAAGAAGCAAATTCACCGTAAATATTCTGCACTGTGTTTGGCGGCAGCCTTTGGACTTACATGTACAGAGCCTATATTCATCTGCTGTGGAAGTTGATTAATAAAATGTTTTCTTCCTCCAGAATGTTATAAATATCATTTGCTTCACCTCACAAGTTATTTATACCACCCTGAGTCATCTTCCACATGTGGATTTTATCCAGGGATAGTTTTTATTTTTATTCCTCATCCCTTCTGGTTCTTTCTCTGCATGCCTTGTGAAGCGGTTTAAAATAAGTCTCTCATTTAACTTATTTGCCTTTTTATATACAGAAATAAATAGAAAGAATGCTTTTAAAATATCCTAAACTGACTTGGTTTTTCCTATGAGATATTCCAAATTATTTTTTATTGCAGTCTTTAGTTTAAAAAATTCTGATTTTAAATAGTGGCTATTGAGTATCCCTGGTTCAGGAGTCTGGAATGCCATGAGAAGCACAGAGAGAGTCCCCTGAGTACAGACATGAGGAAGGAGAGCAGGCTGAGTCCGTGGAAAGCTCAGCTCATGAGGCCCTGGCTCCCGTGTGAAATCTATCAAGTGAAGACAGATCGTAGAACCCTTGGTCTACAGTTTCCCTGGCTTGTGATTTATATAGCAGGCTGCCAAGGGTCTCCTTGAAATTAAACTAATTGACGTGTATTTTTCAATTACTTGGATCTAGAAAATAAAGTCAGTAGGTTGAAACAGTTCTGTTAGTGGGTGACTTAGAAGGAATAATTTAATCAGGTGCCTGTCATCCCAGCACTCCAGGGGTGAAGACAGCAAGATCAGAGGTTCACGGTTGAGTGGGCTATATGAAACCCTGTCTCAAAACGATAATAAACACTCGTTATTGGTTGTTTAACTAAAATAAAAACAAAAATTTCTCAGAAATATGTTATTGTTATGTAAATGTAATTGAAAATGCTTTATAAAGACCAGGTTCATGCCTCTAATCCCAGTGAAGGCAGGGGACTAACAAACTTAGGAAGGAGCAGGGGAGGAAGAACTTGTGAGATACTGGGCAGACAGCACGCTGATAGGATGCTTGCCTAACAAGATGGGTTCTGAAATTTCTTGCTAATGGCACAGGGTAAAATGCTCTATAGAACACTCATGGAATTTTTACTAACCATTTAATTTGAAATGCTGGGTAGAGGGTCTGAATATAAGGTCATATGGGAGTAATGCGAAAATAGCAAGTTTCCACTGATGGTTCACTATTTGATGGCACCTTACAGTTAGAAACGTGCTAAATCCAAGGAGGTAGACAGCTTTTGCCCTTGTTTTAATAGGTGGGATGTTGGCAGTACAAGGTAGAAGCCCTCATCAGAGGAAGGAGGCATTAGTGCTGCCTGGTGGGTAAGGGTCTTCCCTGCCTTTATTTAATGCAGGGCCACAGTAGACCAGATCAGTAGAGTATGAATGTGGGTCTGTTTTACCTGCTACTCTGGAGTGGGAGTCTACCTGTTGTTGGAAACTCCAGCTTTGTACTGTAGTTCTCCACATCAGAGTTACCTGTGATATCTCAGGTTCGCAGGCTGTCCACAGACAACTTTTTGAAGCTCCAGTGGGTGGCATCTTATCCTTGTCTCATGTTCTTAGCACTCTCAGCTCTCCACAGCCCCCTGGGTTCATCCCTCATTCTGTCTCTAACACATGCAGCAGGACAGAAATGACAGAGTAAAGATAGGAAACCAAGTGGACTCTTGGTTTTCTGTGTATTAAGTTTATTCTTAGCAAAACTAGAAAACTCCTAGCATCTGCCTCCTAGAGGGGAAAATGGAAATAAATTCTACTTGTAGCTGGGAGTGAGCGCCCATTTTCCTGGAGTGATGAGGGACAGTCAGGTCACGTCTAAGAGTGGACAACCTTTGTAGCCTCTTGCTCTTTTTCCCTCACTCTTCTGGCAGCATTTCCCCTTTCCTCTGGGAAGCGAAGCTGTCAAGCACTATCTCCCAGCCCTCCTTTGCAGAGGGATAGAGAACTGACTCTCATATTGGCCTGGAACCCTCACCAAGATGGCAGGAGGTCAGGAACCTCAGTCTTGGAGTGGAAGCTGCAGATGTGGTGACAGAGCTTACAACATTGACTGTGGTCTTTGCCTTTATACTTAGTGTAGCTAATAAATCTCTTCTAGTTTAAATAGGTTTCTGTTGTCATTCATAAAATTCAAAACAAAATAAAAACCATTCAAATTTGGGAAAAACCAATAAAATTATTAGTTTTCCAGAGTGTTCTTGTATACATATGTTAAATATGCAGAGAAAGATCATGTGCATATACATTACATACAGGTGTGGAGCCTGGCAAATTCCAGATCTGAAAGAGTTGACCTGGAGACTGGGGAGAGCTGATGTTCAGATCCGAAGCCTGGCTGCTCCCAAAGTCTTGCTGGGGGAGATAGGCCTTCAGCTGATGGAAGAAGTCTACCCCCAGCTGTCTGCTCTAAGTCCACTGAGTGAAATGTTCATCCCATCCAAAACATTCTTTCAGAATCATCTAGAATATTTGGCTAAATAACTATATGACAGCCCAGCTAGTCGAGACGTACAATTAACCATTTCAAGTCCACTTCTTGTCAATCTTTATGAAAGTCTAAATCACAGTCTTCAAATAGAGCCACACAAGGTCATACTTCCACTCAACTGGTGTGCACAGCTGAAACTTCAGTTTTATTCCTTGATATTCTGTAGCCTGAGTGCTAGAAAGTGAACAAAGCTGTATACTGCTGTAGACATACCTTATGTTTTCTTTAGGGGAGATGAGGGAAAGAAATTGAAGTATAAATACATGTATATACACATACATACACGCAAACCTTTATAAGGAAGAAGCATGACAGTTACAGCTCTCATCTCTAACTGGTCACATGCTCGTGGCTGGTATTTAATGCTGTTATGGCAGCTCGTATTTCCTTTGCCTTCAGCAAACAACTCTGGGTGTGGTCCTGACCTGGCAAGGCAGCCCCAACCTTCTCCCTCGCAGGTGTGTCCTATTAGTGGTCATATCTGGGTTGCATTGTAATTTCACTAATCATAGGGGATGGGAAATGAAAGAGATGTCCCTTCTGAATGCTTCACTCTTAGTTTTGAGAAATAGTAGTCCAATTTTTGCATGATAGGATCTTTCATTCTAGCTGACCCCATAATGCCCTTTACGCTTTCTGCCTACTGATGTAGAGGCATGAGCAGCCCAGAGCGGCAGGATGGCAGTCATCTTGTGGGTCTAGAGGCACTGTTGTGTGTTTCCATACAAGTTTTCCTTCATTTGGGATTAAAACCTCCAGATCAACAGAGCATAAGAAATCTAAAATTTTGCTTGTGTGTCACTAGGGATAATGACTAATCACACCCTTTTCAGGACATTTGAGGTAGGCTATGGAAGAAAGGGTCACATGCTAGGCACAGACTAGAATTCAAATCCTAACTGGTCTTAGTAATAAAAACCTAGAGTCAGATATGGGGTATATGCTGAAAGATCAGAGAGACAAAGGAGCCAGCCACCAGAGAGACTTTTTACCTCTACTGAATCCTCAGAACAAGGCGCATGGGGGTGGGGGATGGGGGGTGGGGGTGGGGGGTGGGGGGGTGTTGCGCTCCTGTCCCTAGTGCTGGGATTAAAGGTGTGAGCCTCCACCTCCTGCCTCTGTTTAGTCCTGTGTAGTCCAGGGGTGGCCTTGAAATCCCTACTTCCTCAATTGCTGGGATTGATTAAAGGTGTGTGTCAGCACTGCCTGGCCTCTATGGTTAACTAGTGGCTAGTTCCACTCTCTGATCTTCAGGAAAGCTTTATTTGCTAGAGCACAAACCACAACAGTCATCAAGGCCCCTTACCTTGACCTAGAAGGGTGTTCCCTCTGGTTCTGTAACTAGTCTTTAAAAAATGATTTCACCATTCTGCCACGCCAACTGCTTCATGTGGGAACATGGCTCAGTGAAGTCAACGAGCCAAGCCCACTGCTGCCCTTCAGTTGTAAGAAGAGTTTCTGGGTCAAAGTGCTGCTCTGTACGACTATGGTGGTTGTAAATCTCTGGGTGGTAGTTTTGCCAGAAGTGTGATATGTAAAGAAGGCAAATTCTTATCTGGAGTGTTAACTTCAGTAATAAAACACCATAACTTCCCCAGTGAAAGGACTGGTGCCATCCTAAAGGCTCAGTGGGCACTCAGGAGTGTTTGCAGCCAGCTCAGCCAGGAAGGGCTGCAATCTGAGCCCAGGGAATAGCCCCTCTCCATGCTGCCACAGTCACTCTGTGCCTGAGCCCATCTGGTAATGTTTAGGAAAGTGTTTAGGAAAGAGACCTATCAATAGGGAAAGTCACCCTGCTCTATTAGAGTTGTCCTAGGCTGAGGCTCCAGGCACCACCACATGGGCACATCTTCACATTTGTGACCCATTAGCAAAGTCTGCCCACGTATTTCTTCCCCAGGCACCCTTTCCTCCAATTCTCTGATCCTCTTTCTTGGCTAGACCATGGCCATCTAGCCAAGTCTTTAGCTGGAGTCTGTGAAAGCCCAAGTTTTGCTCCCTTTGAGAACTCACTCCCCATCGTTCTGCAGAGGCACATCAGGAAGGGTCTGTCTTGCTGGGTGTGTCTATTTTGGGGTGGAGTTTGCTTGTCAGGCAGAACCATATGTAAACAAGTCTTTTTCTGAGCTGTCCACAGTCTACTCCTTTTCATAGGGTGTTCAGGCTGAGCTAGAGAAGGCGGTGTAGTCCTAAAGGGGACCACAGAGTGTATGTGACTTGTGCCATGGGGCTGCTTGTGTGATTTCATGTGGCAATGAAGTGCTGCCACACATGCTAATATGGCTCAGTGAGTCTGGTAACACCTAGTGCATGTTGGGAAAGGGCTGTGTGCTTAGTGACCTGTGAGTGAGCCCAGTAGTAGCTTAAAAGATGTTTCTCAAGAGAGGAGTTATGGGGCTGGAGTCACAGCAGCTAAAAGCACTGGCCGCTCTCCCAGTGACTGTGGTTTTGATTTCCAGAATCCACACAGTGGTTCACAACCATCTGAATAGTTCCAGCTTCTGGGAAACCAATTCTATCTTCAAGCCTCCTAGATACTGTGCTTACATAGTACACAGACATACATGCAGGGAAATGACTTGTGGTAGTATGAACATAGTTGGCCCCTATAAGCTTATGGAGAATGGCACTATTAGGAAGTATGGCCTTGGTGAAGTAGCCTTGTTGGAGGAAGTCTGTCAGTGTGGGGTCAGCTTTGAGGTCTCTTTTGCTCAAGCTTCCCTCAATGTGACTGTCAGTTCACTTCCTGCTGCCTTCTGGTCAAGATGTAGCCATGTCTGCCATGCTCCCTGTCATGATGAAAATGTACTGAACCTCTGAAACTGTAAGCCACCATCTCAAATAAATTTTTGCTTTATGAGAGTTGCTGTGGTCATGGTGTCTCCTCACAGCAATGGAATCCCTAAGACAACACCCATATGTATAAAATAGAAAGAAATACATATATAAATATATACTTTGTTCTTCTAAGGTTGGGAATATGGCTCATTGCTTATGAATGAGAATGTCCCCACATAGGCTCATGTTTGCATGCTTGGTCCCCAGCTAGTGGAACTGTTTGGGAAGGAAAGATTAGGCATTGTTGGAGGAAGTGTGTCACTGGGGTGGAGGGGTAGGTTGAGAGCGTAGGTGCACACCAGGTCACCTTGCTTTTTCTCTCTGCCTCCTGCCTGTGGCTCAGGATGTAAACTCTTGGCTGCTGTTTCAGGGCTGTGCAGTGCCTGACTACTTACCACCACACTGTCCACCATGATGACCATGAAGGAACCGCTTAAACTGTAAGCAAGCTCCCAATAACACTTTCTTTTAAAAGTCACCTGGGTTGTGGTGTTTCATCATAGCAAGAGAATGATCACAAAGACAGACGTAAAAGAAAAAAAAATTTTAAAAATTTTGTTCCTCTATAGTTGAGGATATTATTCACTGGTAAAGTTTTTTTCTTCATAGTTCAGTTTTTTTTTTCCTTTTTGGAGAGAGGATCTTTCATATAAGCCAAGCAACATGGTGCCTCTAACTCACTATTTAGTTGAAGACAGCCTAAGTTGATCTTTCTTCTACTTCTGAGAGCTAGAATTACAGGCTTGCACCACAGCACCCATTGTTTGTCACGCTGAGGTCAAACCCAGGGTTGGAGGCATGCTAGCCAAGCACTCCTTCAACCAAGCCTAGAGTCTAGCAATTTTTAAAAATCAAATATGTAATGAAAGAGATTTAGTCAAGAAGACCAAAGCCCAGGTCACCATCCTACTCTAGGATTCTCTTTGTTTCTACTCAGCAGAATCTCCTGATGCTGTGCCAGCTGTGGACACCACAGTACATGTGAGACTTGTGCTCATGGTGGTCACGACCTTTGCCAGTTTCTGCTTTTACACAGCTTCCTCAATGAGGGTACGGATCTTCTGTGATGGTTACCTCATCGTCATGAAAGAGAGGAGGCCATGCTAAGGGCAGGTAGGATGGATTCTACCGAGCTTGGCTAAGTATCATATAAAGTGAGGACTTCACCTGTCACTGCTTTAGCTTTCTCGGCAGGACCATGCTACCAGATGTCAGCTGCGGAAAAACTTTTTTTTTTTTTAAATGCAGATGTAAAGAACTAACTGTGGTGATATATACTTGTAATCCCAGCACTAGGGCAATAGAGGTAGAAAGGTCAGTTGTTCCAGGCTAGCCTGGGCTATATAGGGAGACACTGTCTCAAAAAAAAAAAAAAAAAAAAAAAAAAAGGAAAAAAATGTAAAGCTTAGGATGGTTTGAAACTGTTTTATATTCTCAGAGAACTTTCAGGGGTTCTGGGTAGATAGATTACAAGGTGCTGGAAGTATTTGGAAGGGGGCCACTGAGAAAGCTGCTGGAGACTCTGGTCTGGAGACCTGTGTGCAGACTTAACCTTGTGGGGCAGGTATCCTGGAGCAGGGAGACATGGTCATGTCTGAATTTGAAGGGTTATTCTTGCAAGAAGGCCTGAAGATTAAGCTGGAGTAGTAGCTAAGCCAAAGGGGTCAAGTCCAGGGGTCGTTCTGCAGTTGACTGGTGGTGGTGCTGGTAGTCTGTGTGTGTGTGTGTGTATGTGTGTGTGAGATGGTGGAACTCAGGAGAAGGTTCTGTGGAACCCTGAAGCTGGAGTTACAGTCACTGTGCTCCACCTTACTTGGGTGCTGGGAACTGAACTCCGGTCCTTTGTAAGGACAGTAATCAGTCCAAATCTCTGAGTTGTCTCTCCAGCCTGGCGTGTGTTTTGAGATGGTCTCAGGCTGTCAGGGATGACCATAAGCTCCTGAAATGAGTTCTGGTCTAAGTGGCTTCCTTCTCACAGGCCTCAGGCAGAGTTTGTGTTTTTCCTTCGCTATTCGGTACCATCATTTTTACTCACTAGTAAGATTTTCTACAAAATTCCCTAGCATTTCAAATGTATGTATCCTAGGACCAATGTTTTCATTTTATACAATAATACTTTTATTGCTATTTATTGGAATTTGGGTAAAGGGCAACAAAAATCACAAAGATGAGGAAGGTTAAAAATCTTAGAGCTATTTACATGTTGGTTAATTTGAAACATTATTTTTTTATTTGCCTCTGTGTGTGCACAGGTGTGTGCCAAGGCACTAGTTTGGTAGACAGAGGATTAAGTTTGGGGAGTTGTTTCTCTCCTTCTGTGGGTCCTGGAGATAGAACACAGGTCATCAGGCTTGGTAGCAAGTGCCTTTATCAATTAAGCCATCTCACGAACCCCCTTTCTTTAGACTCACTGACTTGGAGCTCTGGTGGCCTTCAGAACCACCAGATCTAAGGGGTTTGAGCGTGTGAACAGAGACATCACTCCCATGAAGAGAGGACGAGAATACTGTGCTCACTAGCCTTATGTCAGCTTGAAATATATTACCTGAAAGGAGGGAACCTCAGTGAGAAAAGGCCTCCCTAAGATCCAGCTGGGACCGATGGGGACACCCCTGGGCTGGTGGTCCTGTATTCTGCCCTGTTCCTGCTCTGACTTCCTTCAATGATGGACTGTGATATGGGAATGTAAGCCAAATAAATACATTCTTCCCAACTTGCTTTTTGGTCACGACGTTTGATTGCAGCAAATAGAAACCCTAAGACAAAAACCCCTCTCTTCTTTCTCCCGTCCCCTTCCTTCCTTCTCAGACGGCCTCTTTCCTTCACACATCGTTCATTTTCTCCTCTGGTTTTATTTTTACATGCCCAGGGAAGGCAGAGCTCTACACAGAAGAGGGGTAGTGTTTCAGCCGGCAGGCCCACGGTCACAAAGCTGTCTTTGTCGTGGTGGTTTAGTGAGCTTGTTCAAGGCTGGGCTGGAAAACATTGGCCTTTAAAGTTTCCTTCTCACTGGTGCCAAGCACCTACCAAGACGATAGCAGCAGAATGGAGACGGTTAGGAGACGGAGTCAATAGCAGGCAGAAATTGCTGGGCAGATTACAAGAGGTGGGGCACTTCGCTGGGACACTTGTCACTTTCTTGTGGTATCCATAGGCTTACGGCCAGTAAACACGAGATGCAAACCCTGAAACACACCTGGAGTCGTGGGCAGCATCATCCCAGGCATATCCCAGCTGGCCTTTAGGGTCTATCCAGGGGTCTGTTTCTAAGAAATGCACTGCCCATTTGCGAATAGTCCACTGTAATTCTGCCAAGATCATCTAGGGACATGTTTAATGGATTGGAATAATGACACACTTTTAGACGAGAAGCACCTTGTCTACATTTTCTAATCTCTATTTGAGGTAGGTGATGAAAAACTGAAAAGCCTCTGTTTCCTTGCATCTAAAACTAACCAATAGTCAACTGTGTTTCTATGGCTTTTATCACTTGTTCAAAAAAATTTTTTAACATGTATTTATTAAGTTTTGGGATGGAGATGGTCGTGT
Organism: Phyllotis vaccarum; assembly: GCA_033318265.1. Classification (NCBI taxonomy): domain Eukaryota; kingdom Metazoa; phylum Chordata; class Mammalia; order Rodentia; family Cricetidae; genus Phyllotis; species Phyllotis vaccarum. Next base: position 65,088,682 of record JARWLC010000014.1, on the reverse strand, counting down.
GTGTGTGTGTGTGTGTGTGTGTGTGTGTGTGTGTGTGTGAGAGAGAGAGAGAGAGAGAGAGAGAGAGAGAGAGAGAGAGAGAAGGAAGAGAGGCAAGCCAAAGAAACCCACCCTGGCCCTGAAACCTGAGCCAGTGAGAGAAACTCACCCTGAATCTCAGACCTGAGCCACTGAATCACTTTATCCCTGAACCCAGAACCAAAAAGAAATGTGCCCTGGCCCTCAAATTAGAGCCCAAAAGCCCAAAAGAACCAGAGAAACATACTTTGGCCCTGAAACAGAACCAAGTTGGGGATTGAAAGTCTGACCAATCCCCACACTGGAAGTCTCCTTCCTAGCTCCACCCCCAAGACGCCCTATGTGAACCCTGGTACTGCTGCCCTTTCCCACCCTGGGCTGAGGCAGCCATTCTCCTGGACCTTTCCCTCCCAATCTCTTGAATAAGGTTTGGGTGATGACTTGGATAGACAGCAAGTTAGGGGAAGCGAAGCTCTAACATGGTACCTGAGGGAGCCTTCCCCTAGACAGCAGAGTTGTTACAACTCTGAAAGCCGGACCAGGACAGTAACCATTTCTCTGGGGAAGCCCTCCCCTCCAGAGCAGAACTGTTAACACCAGGGAAGCCTTTCCCTGAATCAAAAGCAGCTACCTATGCTTACTGTGGCCTGTGGTGTTCATTGGCTCCGAACTGCCTGACTACTTCTCCATCTGAGCTATAACACTCAGACTGCCAGGATCTCTTTCAATCCGAGCTGCACAAACACCTATAGAAGACACCTTGGTGGGGCACAGGGATGGAACTCAGACTTCTTCCAGGGGTCTTTATCCCCTGAGCCACCAGAATAGTTCTGATTTGCCATCTCTTGCTAGGGTCTATACTAGGCAGGTGTTGGTTATACCAAAACCCACTATATCATAAGGGAACTTAGAACTTAATGGAGAAGGGGGAAAGTCGTTAACACAGAAGCCTACTGTTTAAAGGATGAAAAGTTAAAGGCTTCTGGAAAAACAAAAAGAAGCTGCCTTAAGAAGTGGCAGATGTGGAACTCGGCAGAGTAGCCCAGATATGCAGGTTGAATGTTGGTGAGGTCACAGAGCACACAGGCTCGAAGGTGCGGTGGGAAGGGGGACAGGCTGTGAGTACTCATCAGCGGTCAGCACATCAGCTTCTGTTAGCCCATCTCATTTATTTCCTTTAGAGCCATCAACCAAGGGCTGATAACCAGCTACATTTGCCGGAAGGTACTATTTAAACCTTCCAGAAGCAAAGGCCCGTTAACTTCTGAGGAACACGTCTCCACTCTTCCAAACGGAGAGGGATTGCGGGTGCGTTGTGCCCTCGGGCTCTCAGGTGTGCAGCAGCAGGATGCCGCCCGCAGTTTTCTGAACCCAGGTGCAGTGCTGGGACCACGGAACCGTGGGACCCAAGTCAAAAACACCGAGTGAGGAAGGCAAGGGGTGGGGCGCACCAAGCCAACAGCTCAGGCCATCACCAGAAAGGCAGCCCCAGGGCGGCCTGCGGGCTCGCGCATCTCGGTGCCCGCCCCCCCTCCCAGTTCCAGCCGCCGTCCTGCCGCACACTGACGCGTCTGTCCCCGGCTCTCCCTCCCTCCGGCTTTCTTTTCTCTCTCTTCCTCGTGGGGTGCGAACTGCTCTGCAAACATTCCCTTTCTCCCCACTCGGCCTCCGTGGCACCGATCACCCTCCCGCGGGCGGCTCCAGGAACCCGAGCCGGATGCGGGACCAACTCCTGCCACGTCTCCGTTGCCCGCGGCTCTGCGCCTGCGTGCATCGAGGGGGGCGTGGCCTGCGCGTGAGCGGCGCGTACGCGGCCCAATCGGAGAGCCGCGGCGGCGCGCGTGGCCGGGAGGCGGGGCGGCAGTTGAGGGCGGAGTCGCGAGTCGGGCAGTCGTGTCTGAGCTGTCGCATCCCCGAGTCCCCGTTCGTCGCCGCCACCCTGAGCCGAGCTCGTCCTCGCTTCCGAAGCTCTCTCGCGTCCGACCTCTCGGCCCTCGCCCGGAGACCAGCATCATGTGCGGTAAGGGCCGCGATGGGGGCGTGTGGCGGCCTCAGGACCCTCGCGGTGAAGGCGGAGGTGGACTGCACGAGTCAACGAGCGGCCTGGGGGCGGGGGTCCTGAAGAGAGAGCTGGGATCCGGAGGAGAAGGGCGTCTGTGGGACAGGGACTCCCAGGATGGGGATTCCTGTGCCGAGGGGGCGGCCCGAGTTAGTGTGCAGAAGATGAGCCGAGGAGATGGTGGGGCTACCCAAGAGGCTAAGGGGGGTGGTTCTGGAAGGGTATCAGGGCGCCCAAGGGGCACCTTTGCGTGGAGCTCGGAGATGTACGCAAGAGGACTAATTAGAGGAAGTGGGAGGCTGAGGAGGTATGGAGGGATGCCCACCCCCTCCCCCGAAGGGCCCACCAGCTGAATGATGCAACCTGTGGACATACTGTGAGGTGCCGGGGGTTAAACTAATAAAGTCAGCTTGCTGAGCGGGTACTCTGTCCCCTAGCCACACCCCCAGCCTTTCTTCACACCCCTTCCCACTTCTTTTCTTTCTCTGGTTTTTGGAGACAGGGTTTCTCTGTGTAGCTTTGGAGCCTGCCCAGGAACTCGTCCTGTAAACCAGGCTGGCCTCGAACTCACAGAAATTCACCTGCCTCTGCTTCCCCAGTGCTGGGATTAAAGGCACGCCCCACCACTGCCCAGCCTTTTTTTCTTTTTGTAACCAGGTCCCACTTGGTTGTCTGGGTTGGCCTGGAATTCAGTGTCCCGTCTTCCCAAGAGCTGTGATTACAAATATTAATGACACCTAGCTGATAGCATTTCTTGGCTTATCTTGCATTTTAAAGAAAACTCAATTCTAGGCACTTTATTTTAGGCAGGCCTAATAGAACTCAAGCTAGAGCTCTGACCGTGTGTTACAGGTTAACTTCCTGCCAGTCTTACGGCTCTCAAGAGGAACCAGTACTAAATCAGTAACTTGATGAAGTGGGCTCAGAGCTGATCTTGTGGAAATGACAGGGCAAGAGTCCTGGCCAGATATCACACATCCTGCATTCACACCTGTTTAACATGTGTCTTTACTAGAACCATTGAAAAATAAAGTTAGGCTCTTTTAGTCCATGTTTGAAATGCTACTGTGAGAATTATGTGACATGACTAATAATACTAGTCCATAAAAAGAGTTATATTCTTATCTTTCGTTTTAAAATTGGCAATTGATGTTACCACTAGAAGAAAGAACACTTTTAGAGATACTGTCTCGTGTTGTTCCTCAAACTGGCCTAGATTATGAGTGCTGAGGTTCTAGGCATGAGCCACCATACTATGTCTGGCTCCCAAGAAAGACACTTTTTAATAGAAAGGTATTGTGAGAATTGGAGCTGTTGAGAAACGTTCTTCGTAGTCTTCACTTGAAAGAACTGAAAAAGACGTGGGTTATACTCTGTGTGTCCATCCTGCATTTAATCATCTCGCCATTGGAAATGAAGAGCAGATTTAAGTTTAGAGATTCTAGATTCTAAAACATCAAAACAGAAACACCTATAGAGTATTGAAATTATTGGAGTAGAGTTGACTTCATAGCCAATTAACTTACTATTTAATTAATAGATTGGTTTTGCAAAACATAGGTACATTAGTTTGTAGTGGATTTTCAGGCTAGTTGAAAAAACCAGTGTGCTTTGTTTGGTAGTTGACTTTTTTCTCTCTTCTATTTTGAGAAGGGATCTCACGTAGCTCAGATTGGCCTTGAACTCCTGATGTCCCAAATGCTGGGATTCAAGGACTCTGCCACCACTCCCAGCTGATTAACTGTGTTTAAATAATGAATTCTGTCTGTAGTCAAGAACCTGACATTCTGGTTGCAGGTGATTTCCTCATCTTGTTCCAGGAAGAAAAATGTAAAACAAAAAGAAATCAGATGTAGTTCTTGAAGGAAACCTTTGAAGGATCAGATTGTTAGTGATTGTGACTTCTGGTGCAGGATAGTCATTAAACTGAGTTTCACTGAGTATGGAGAATATGCTAACACAGCATCTGAAACATTTCTAAGATCCCGCCTTTCAACTTATTTTCTTTAAAATTTGAAAGTTAAAAGGATGAGAAGTTATTTTTTTATTTCATATCGTTTTGCTTGCTTCCTTTCCCAAGGTTTGATGTGTCTCAGGCTGAGAGCTTATGTCTTAGTTAGGGCCTTATTGCCGTTGAAGAGAGAGCACCACAACTCTTAAAACAGTTTCTAACAGTTTCAGAGGTTTAGTCCATTATCATCCTGGCAGGAAACATGGGGGCGTGCAGGCAGACATGGTGCTGGAGAAGGAGCTCAGAGTTCTACATTTGATCCTCAGGTAATAGGAAGAAACTGTGAGCCACTGGTCCTAGCTTGAGCTTCTGAGACCTCCAAAGTCCACCTAGTGACACACCTGCTCCAACAAGGCCACACCCCCTAATAGTGCTATGAGCCTGTGGGGCCAATTTTATTCAAACCACTACAACTTCTGATCTCCTACCTCAGCTTCTCATGTATTGGGATTATAGGAATGTTGACCTCTCATATCTTTTAACTTTTAAAATATTTTTATTAAAATTATTTTATAAATTTATTATTTAAAAACTTGTGAAATTAACCCTGCTCAAAGTCTATACATCTCAGTGAATTTCTATAGTTACAATAGCCATTCTCGAGCTGTGAAGCTCCATACTAGATTTTACACTTTCACTATCAAATATAGTTTTGTTCATTTATCCATCAGAAAAACTGAATTAGAAGCAGGAAAACAATTATCTCAATGCCTTAATTGTTGAAATAAAAGTTTAAGGCAGAGATATTGATGAAAAGGTGAGAATATTTACTAATTTCCTGCTACCTAATTAAGTTTTTCGGAAAGGTTATATTTTTTTCTATATTGTAAAATGTTAAAGCAAAAGAATAAGAACTAAGATTTCATGTTATGTGCATTTCAATTCAATATTCTGGTAAAACCATCAAAATATTTATCATATGTTTAGGCCATCAATAAAAAGATTTTTTAATTCAAGCAAACTTGGGAAGCAATATATTAATGCAGTAATACCTTATGTTAGTATTATATATTTTTCAGAGAACGCGGTGCCTATCTTTAATTATTTTGACTTTTAAATTTTATTTGTTATGTATTTATTTTTTTTGAGACACTTTTGCGGCTCATTTGTTCTCATCATGGTCAAAAGCAGCTGGAGAGGAATGAGTCCTTATGTTACGTCTCACAGATGATCCTTTCATTGAGGAAAACTAGGGCAGATCACGTGGAAGCAGGAGCTGCTCCCTGGCTTGTCTAGTTTTCTTATAGAACACTGAACTACCTGCTTAGGGGTAGTACTGTCCACAGAGATTTGATTGTGTCCACAGTAGGTTTGTCTCTTCTGTATCTACCAGTAGTCAGGAAAATGTCTCACAGATAAGTCCTCAGGCCAATCTGATGGAGGATGGAGGATCTCTGCCCAGATGATTTCAGTTCATACCCAGTTTATAAAAACCAGCACACTATTTATACATATATAGTCCAGACTGTGATCTTAAACTCAGTAATTCTATTTTCACCTGGTATTTCAGGTGGGAGCCATCATGCCTGGTTCCTATTTTTTTTAAACTTAGTGGTTTTTTTAAAAAAATATTTTATGAGTGTTTGGCTTGCAAATATGTGTGTGCTGTGTGTGTGCAGTATCCCCAATGATGCCTGAAGACAGTATTGAATCGGTAGGAACTAACGTTACACTTGTGAGCTGCCATGTTGGTGCTGGGCACCAAGTCCTGGTCTTCTGCAAGAACAGCAAGTGATCACTCACCCTCTGAGCCTTCTCCTCAGCAATTGGCTCTTCTTGTTTTTGTTTCTCCTGGTTTTGGAGACAAAAGCAAGGTCTCTTACAGAGCACTCTACCACTCAGCAATTATGTCCCCAGCGCCATGTCCCTGCCTCCCCTCTTCTTCTGTTTGTCTGTTGGTGTACTTAGATGGTTCTGGTGTAGTCCAGGCTGGAACTTACTACATAGCCAGAGATGACCTTGCACTTCTACCTCCCCAAGTGCTGAGATTTTAGGGATGAGCTACTGTGTCTCACAGAGGGAACTGGGAATCAACTCAGGGCTTCTTGCATACTTGGCAGTCACTCTACCAAATTGCTACACTCCCAGCTCCCCAGCCCTTTGCTAATTTTGGGAGAACCTCAGCCCTCTCTTAACCACTGAACTATCTCTCCAGCTCCTCCTGATCCTTTGAAATACTATGTCTATTATATTTGTATGAATTTTGATTGTGCTGAGTGTATTATCAGTTCATTTAAACTACCCCTACTTTTCATAGGTGGTGTTGCATATTAAATAAGTTAGAGTTGCATCTTTCCGATCTGATGTTATATATAAATGACATTTTATTATGCCATTTTCTATCAAAAAGCAGCAAGGGAGTTTGTAATTTGAAAGTATCCTAAAATAGCCAGGCAGTGGTGGTGCACACCTTTAATCCCAGTACTCAGGAGGCAAAGGTAGGTGGATCTCTATGAGTGCAAGGCCAGCCTAGTCTACAGATCGAGTTCCAGGACAGGCTCCAGAGCTACACAGAGGGACCTTGTTTTAAAGAAAGAAAGTATCCTGAAATGAGTATTTTTTTTTTTTAAAAAAAAAAAAAACTTATGTAATTAAATTATCTAATGGCTTTGAAGGTAATTGATGGAGGCTGAAACTGGCTGCTGGGTGACTCATAAAACCAATACTGTTTAACCACCTTAGAAATCATACTGGATATAAAGAGGCTGTGAGGGGAATTAACTAATTATTTCATACATATATGCTAGGAGAGGAAGTGGTTAATAGGTGTTAAGGTTAATAGAAATGAGCAATGGGAAAGGGTTTGTAATGCCTGTTTGTGATACCTGTTTCTGGAACCCCCAAATTAGCAAGAACAAAGGTTCTAGAAACCTTTAAAACTAAACCTCCTTACTTTGACTCAATTTATTTATATTGCTGTTATTATTATTATAATTATTGCTATTGGTTTTTTAAGATAGGGTTTCTCTGTGTAACAGCCCTTGTGTCCTGGAACTTGCTCTGTAGACCAAGCTGGCTTTGAACTCTGAAGAGACACACCTACCTCTGCCTCCCTAGTGCTAGGATTAAAGGCATGCACCACTACACATGGCTTTGACTCTTTTTTTTTTTAAATTAGGAAACCTCTATCTTACCCCTTTTTAGCATTGAGCAGAATTTAGCATTGTTTCTAGTGTTTTGGAAATTTCTAGCTGTATATTTCAGGTTGTCTAGGAAGTATCAGAAGATATTATGAAGTGATTGACAACACTTTGTCTTTTGGAGACTCAAGGGAGTTGCCTTCAAGGGATTGTTCTCTGTTCAGAGTAAACAAAAATGAAGCAAGTACTGTGGCTGCTGGTGCTGTCCACCTGAAATTCCTCAGACGTAGGAGAGTGGGATTTTAGGGCGGATAAGATGGTTTAGTGAGTAAAGGTGCTCCTTGCTGCCAAGTCTGGTGATCTGAGTTCAATTCTCAGACCCCACATATTGTAAGGAGAGGAACAACTCCTTTCTGTCCTCCACGTGCACATCATGGCACACAAGCACATTCGTACACACAAAGAATATTTGGAGCTAGAGAAATGACTCAGTAGATAAGGATGCTTGCTGCCAAGTTGAACAACCTGAGTTCTATCCCTGGAGACCACAGAAAGATAGAGGACTAACTTTCAAATTGTTCTTGACGTTCACATAAATGTGCATTTACAGATATACAAATAAATGTAATAAAACATTTAAAATAGTTTTTAAATAGGAGATGTTTTAATTTATTATGTATACGGTACACAGAAGAGGGCACCAGATCTCATTACAGATGGTTGTGAGCTACCATGTAGTTGCTGGGAATTGACCTCTGGAAGAACAGTCAGTGCGCTTAACCTCTGAGCCATCTCTCCAGCCCCATAAATAGTAGTAGATTTTAAAACAAGTGTTAATACCTCAGATACAGTTTACTTTTGGCTGGGCATAGTGGCACATGCTGATGCCCCTAAGTACTTGTGAAACTGAGTTGGGGGGTTACTTGAATCTAGATATTTGAGCCGACAAAAACAAAAAAATCCGTTTATGTAGTTAGCATTTAATTTTTTAATATAAATTAGTAGTAGTGAATCAGGCATGATGCTTCACATTTGTAGTACTAACACTCAAGAGGCTAAGGCAAATTTGTGCCAGTCTGGGCTGCACAGTGAGACCCTGTCTCAAATGGAGGCCAGTGAGATGGCTCAGACAGTAGAAGTACTGATTTTGCAAGCCTAACAGCCTGAGTTAGATCTCCTGGGACCCATGGTAGAAGAGCCCACTCCAAAGAGTTGCCCTTTGACCTCCATGTATGCACTGTGGTATGTTCACACCCACACTCACATCATGTCTCAGAAACCAAAAATAAAACTAATGTTTACCTAGCAATTCTACTAGTGGGCATTTGAGATGAAATTCTTAATCCAAAGAGAATTTCAACCCATGTTTATTGCAACACTTTATAAAATACAAATTATGCAAATGGATAAGGAAAGTGTGTGTTTGTAACTGAGTACTACTCAGTCATGAAACAGTGAAATCCTGCCATTTCCAGGAACATGGGTGAAAACCTGCAGGAAATTGTGTTGCGTGAAACCAACCAGACACAAAATGGCAAATATATGTTCTCACTTACGTATGAAAATCAGTGTCACCCTTGTAGAAGTATAGAATAGAGGAGGGCGGGGAAAGGAGGACTTTTGGGATGCAGAAGGGTGCTAAGACCTACCAGGTGCCACACCCTAAAGATAATTGACATTCTTTCTCAGAAACCATAGCTCAATTGTCCATAACTCTTCAATTAGGGGTGGGATGTCTCTGTCATTTCTAGAGTTTTGGAAGTTGCTTGTAATGGACTTCCTGTTTACTCAGATAATATTATAAACCTTCTGGTGTCTTTGATGGAGTTGAAGACTAGATAGTTATAATTATAGTTAAGGTAAATTAGACATGAAACTATAGACTCACCAATATAGGATAGATAATAGAGGGTTTTTAAAATTTTGTCAAATACAAATAGTCTAGATATTGTAACTGTAATTCTTGTTTGACGACTGTTTTGTTATATGTAATTTTACTATGCTAAAATAAATACCTTCCTTTTTGATTAGACAGAAAAAGGGAAGTGCTGTGGGATTGTTTTTCTGTACACTGTAAATATATGTTGCTGCTATTGGTTAATAAAGAAACTGCTATGACCTATGGCAAGGCAAAATATATCCAGACAGGAAATTTAAGAGAGATAGAGGGAGGAGAAAGGCCTAGTTAGAGCCTTCGCCGCCAGGGAAACAAGATGTAATAGAATAGATAATGCCATGAAGCCACACGGCAATACGTATATTAATAGAGCTTGGTTTGGCAAGATATAGATTAATAGAAATGGGTTAAGTTACAGCTTGAGTAAGAGCTAGTTTATAGTGAGCCTGAGCCATAGGCCAAACAGTTTGTAATTAATATAAGCCTCTCAGTAGTTATTTTATGAGTGGCTGCGAGACTGCAGGTGGGAGAGATTTGTGTGGACTAAGAAGCTAGGTAGGCTGAGAAACTTCTGGCAACAGTTGGGGTTCATGAACCCCTAGAATAGGCAGCCACAGTTATTGTGAGTTCATGAGTACAGAGGTCCTGTCATGTCCTGAAGACACTGTGTTGCTCTGTTCCTCCTCTGTCTGAGACTTTATAGTCTTTCTTCTTCTACAATGGTGCCTGAACCTGATTTAAGCTATTTTGAAGCAGTTATATATTTAATTCAGATTTTTATTATTAAATTATTGTGTTGGGTTGTAGTTCAGTGATAGAACATTTGACTCAAATGTTTCAAGCTCTGGGGACAAAATTAAATTGTCTCCAGGAGGTGGTGGTGCGTACCTTTAATCTTAGCACTAGGGAAGCAGCAGGTGGATCTCTGAGTGCTGCACAGAGAAGCCCTATCTTGAAAAGCCAAACCATAACAAAATTTTAAGCCCAGTTTATACCTAAACATTATTGATAGTGGAAGTAAAGAGTCATTTTAGCTATATAGTTATAGGAACTATTTGTGGCTTAAAATACTTACTAGGAGGATGTATGTGTGAGTGTGTGTGAGTGTGTGTGAGTGTGTGTGTTTAATAGCATATAGGATATGGCCCACAAATTTAATCTTTAAAAAATAAATTTTAGTTGACAAAATGAAAGTTAAGGAAATGATTTTATAAGCTTTATTGAATATAACTAGGCATTTATTTTGACGTATTTTTGTTAATCTTTTATTTTTACAAAAATATCCTCTTTGAAAAAGTTCCATGGGCTCTAAATAATTTGAGATGAGGTTTTATTTCTTTTCTAAAAGTGAAATTTAATGTTATATTTTTGCATAGCATAAACATAATTATATTATACTTGATTCATTAGAGTTGTCCACTACATATATATATATATATATTTTTTTTTTTGCAGGTATATTTGCCTATTTAAATTACCATGTTCCCCGAACAAGACGAGAAATCTTGGAGACCCTAATCAAAGGCCTTCAGAGACTGGAGTACAGAGGATATGATTCTGCTGGTATTTTCTTTAAAAATAAACTATGGGTTTACATTGCTTCTTGAATCTAAAAAGCATTTTTATTATTTTTAGACTTAACTCTGTGTTTGCTTTGTTGTTTTGTTTTCAAGCCTGAAGAACTTCTTTTCACCATGTCTTAAGGGTTTCCTTATGTCATTTCAACAGTATTACCATTTATGTGCATATTGCTTCTCATAGTAATTTCCTTCATGAAGAATGTTACTATAAGGCTGGGGGTGTGGCTTAGTTGTTAGCATACTTGAAGCCTTGGGTTCATCCCTAGCACCATGCAACTGGGTTTGAGTTTCATAGCAGGAAGATATATCTTCAAAGTTATCCTTAGATACATATTAAGTTTGAGGCCTGCAGGAGACTTTGTCTCAAAAAACAATACAAAAGTTGACTATAAAAGGTAGGTCATAGGGCATTTTTATAGGAACAAGTTGTAGAAAACCTTACCCTATAAATTCTTTGTACTCTTTAAAAGGTTAATGTGTGTGAGAGAGAGTAGGCGCGTGCGCACAGGTGCTAGCATTACATGTGATTGTGAACTGCTCAAACAACCAGTTTCTAATTCTTGTTTTCTTACCTACCTCTTACTAGACTTAGATTTCCATCTCTCCAGCCCTATACGTCCATTTTCCTTTCTCTTTCTTTCCCTGGACTCTTCTTTTGTGCTTGAGATTGAACTTTAGGGTGTTGAGCATGCTAGGTAAGCACTCTACAGAGTGATATCCCAAGCCAAGATTATTCTTTTTTCTAGATGACAAGCCAAGTGAAAAATTACTTTCTGGCAGGGTCAGTTTGACTCTAGGTCCCTATGTTGGGGTCCATGGGAAGCTCCCATTCCATGGTTTCTAGAGTGACTCGTGAGCCTCAGCAAAGACTTAAACACACAGCTCCAGTGTTGGTTTCTCATTTCCTGTTTTAGTGGTTCTGGGAATGGAAGCCAAGGTCACAAATGCTAGGGAAGTGCTGAGTGATACACAGTCCTGTTGGTTTGTTGTTCAAATCCTCCATTATTTTACCTTTATCAACAACATATCTTCTCATATGGATGCTGGTTTTGTTTTCTGTCTGCTTTGGAGGCTCCTTTTCTTATGTCTATTGCTTAAATAGGAATGCTCTTTAAGATTTTTTTCATAGTTTATTTATTTGAGCTAGGGTCCTGCTCTGTAGTTCAGACAGACCTTTTCTCCCAAGTGCTGAGATTACAGGTGTGACTCTATTCCCACCCACTGAGACTGTTTGCTTACCACGCTTCATCAACCCTAGACATTGTGATTTATAATTCATGTATTTTGTTTACGCTTTTGAGACTGTCCCTTTGTAGGCCACATTGGCCTGAAACTTATCATCCTCCTGCTGGGATTACAGGTCTGTGCTACCACACTTGGCTTATGTATTTCTATCTAATTCAAGTGTGCTTCCTAATTGCAGACCTGTTTCCAGCTGCCTTCTAGAAGTATCTTCCTGGGTAGACCACAGTACAGTGCACTTTTCAGGTTCATAATTGAACTGAGCACCGAGGTCCTCACTACATACCTCATTCTGTTCTATGCCCCTTCTATCAGGAACCAGTCTACAGATGTTAGAACCCAGGAGGAGCCTTGTCTACTACTTTGTCACATCCCATCCCAGCTCTCCTTCCTTTCCTTATCTCCATCACCTGCTTAAATCAGGCCCCCTCCCTTTTTGCTTTTGCTGCACTTAATACAGCAATTTTTAAAAAATTTTTCTTTGTGTAGCCCTCGCTGTCCTGGCACTCTATAGACTAGGCTGGTTCCTGAACTCAGGGAGATCCACCTGTCTCTGTCTCTCAAGTGCTGGGATTAAAGGTGTGCACCATCACTGCCTGGCAGCAATTGCTTGTACAAGTAATAATTGATTGTCAGTATTTTTCCTGTTTTCTAAACAGAGTTAGACGAGAATTGAGCCCTCCTAACTCCTTCCCTTGACCTGCCTCTTCTTACCCTCTTCTCTGATGATGGGTTTGAACCCAAGGCTCCCTGCATGCTAAGTAAGCACTGTAGTAGTGAGCTACCCCCAACCTTGTTTTCATTTCTTTGTTGTAAGCAGCTGTTACTATCTCAACACATAATAGATTTTAAGAAAATGTACTTGGTAAATGAATTAGTTAAATGAATATAGTTTTCTTTTATTATTAATTTTTTGGCCCCGTATTGGTGCTCTTAACCACCAGTTTCTAAGTTGTTTTCTTACCTGCCTCTGCTAATTTAGGTGTGGGACTCGACGGAGGTAACGACAAAGACTGGGAAGCCAATGCCTGCAAAATCCAGCTCATTAAGAAGAAAGGAAAAGTTAAGGCACTGGATGAAGAAGTTCACAGTAATGCATTTAGTTTGATCCTTCCGTTCTCTCCTTTTCTGGGACTCATTTTGAGGAAGAGAAGGCAGAAAACAATTTTGTTAACTGCTTGGATTTAAATTGTCCTCAAGTTTCAAAAATGGTCATAGCAACAAGGAAGGAAATTAGGTGCAGTGGGTTTAGAGCAAGCTCAGAGCTCTAAGTGAATGGATGGGCCTCACGTAGGTAGCCTGCTCATATGTCTCTACTTGACACTGTTTTTACTTTTCGTGATAATGACCCCATATGTGAGATGCTGATGCTGGTTGGCTGGTCTGCCAGAGAAGCCAGAGCTGCTTCTTGTAAAGGGAGAGGGTGAGAATTCTTACTTAACAGGAAAGAAGGAAAATGACATGCTGAGTCTGCTAAGAGGCATGGTAAGGATGAACCTTCTGTCTAACACTGGGAAGAAAAACCAAATGGCTGCTAGTTCCGTTGTCACATCTCAAGCAGAAAAATTCTAAAGCCAGAGGTCACACAGGCCACAGAGTAGTTCATTAAAGTGGAAAACATGATGACATTGTGTAGGAAAACACAGTCTTATGTAGATCTCTCTGCAATCTGCAGCTTCGAGTAGCCACTGAGAATCTTGAAAGACAAACATCTTGTGGATGGGGCTGCTTATATTTAATATAACTTACATCTACAGCATTATCAAATATTAGAGTTTTAAATTTTATTTTCTACAGAACAGCAAGATATGGATTTGGATATAGAATTTGATGTGCATCTTGGAATAGCTCACACCCGTTGGGCAACACATGGAGAACCTAATCCTGTCAATAGTCACCCCCAACGTTCTGATAAAAATAATGGTATGTATAGTTTGCGTATGCTTTGAAATGATTTTAGTGGGCCAATAATGGGAGGAGAATCAAGGTGCTTATCTTGTCATTTTAATTCGTTTTCATCTAGAAATTTTAAAATATTCAGAAAATGTAGAAAATTGATTCCATCACCAAATTTCAACAAGTTATTTTGGGATTCCAGTAATAAAAATTGGTAACTCTTCCTGTAATTTAGCGTCCATCTGTCTGAGAGTCTCCTATAGTCTAGTTATATCTACTCCTGTTGTGTTTTTTGTTTCCATTCCTTCAGTTTTTTTTTTTTTTTTTTTTTTTTTTTTGTTTTTTTTTTTTTTTTTTTTGTTAAAATGGTCTCACTCTAGATCTGGCTGGCCTTGAACGTGCATTGATTGTCTTCCCAAGAACTGAGATTATAGCTGTGTGCCATCATGCCCTGCTAAACAGACGTGTTATTTTTATTTTACCAGTCCTGGGCATTGAACCCAGGATGCGTTGATGCTAGGCAATTGTCTACCGTGAGATGTATTCCACATGGAGGCTCCAGTGTTTGTCATATTAGCTGTTGGTGATTACTGCAGAATCACAGGGATGGCCACATGCCGTTAGTCTAGTGTTTGAGCTCAGCTATGTCTCTTAAGGAGAAGTTTTGTCAACTGCTTGGTCACCCCAAGGTATATAGGAAAGACAGGGTGAATTCTTGATTGTTCTCCTTTATTTATAGGTTTTCAAACATTAGGTGATTTTAATAATATCTTGAGCAGTAGTTTTTCGTTATTATAAACTATGGTAATTATTTTAAGTGTCTTTAAAGTTGATTTTTGAGTTAGCATACAAAACCGGGTTTCTTTATGACCTTCCAGGCCCCACACTGCAATCCATCTTCACCCTCCCCAAATAGCTGACGAGACTGACGTCTGCTGCTCCACTGAGGCAGACACTGGGTTTCTTTCCGTCCTCTGAGTTGGTGCAGCCCTTTCCCTGCTTTGCCCTCTGGGGGCTTATTCTAGCTGGTTCCTGTTGTCTTTGAAATGACCTCAGTAGGCTCAGTAGTCTAAGACAGATGGGAGATGTTTAGGTATACTGAGAACATTTTGAACAGTATAGATTTACATTAAGTGTGGTGACACATGCCTTTTGTTCAGGTTACACAGAAGGCTGAGGCAGAAAGAGCTTAAGTCTAGGAGTTGAGGCCAGCCAGGGCAACAAAATGATTGTATTTCGTAATAGTTATTCTGTCTTGTCGTTCTGACAGGGTCTCACTGTGAGGTCCTGGCTGACCTTAAACTCAGATATCCTTCTGCCTCTGCTTTCTGAGTGCTGGGTTGAAGGTGTGTGTTAACCATACTCAGCCATAATTATTCTTTTGATTTGTGAATTTAAAGCCACACTGTATGGATACTGTCATGGCTGCACATAGTGCTGTTAATTCTTGGTTACCTATTTTTAATATTTTACAGTCATAATTTTAATAAAAATAGATGAAATTGATCTCTCAGGATTATATTTATTTGCTCTTGGAGTGCTACTTCAACATTTTCATGTGATATTCCAGGAGTCATCTGTTTTTAGAGCTTGGTAATTATGTAGTTAGTGTCCCTGAGATAGTTTTAGTTGTAAAAGACTTTTGTTTAAAGTCAAGCAGAGAGTAAATGAACAGAGACAGAAGGTGGCTAAGTAGAGCAGTTAGAGCACAGGCTTGTGCTGCTCCTCTCAGTCCCTGGTGTTAGGAAGTCAGAGCCGATGTATTTCCTGATGGACATGCCCACCAACTCTGTGTGCATCAGCACAGCTGGATGGCAAGCCACAGCACTGCAGGACACCCACTGGAATACTAACTTTTTGGGTGACAGAAGTAGGAAGATTTTCGCTAGTTCAAAGGTAGCCTGGACTACATAGTGAGACCTTGTCTCAAATATATGGAACAGCGGGGCTGGGAGGTAGTTTGTGGCGGAGTATTTGCCTAACATGTATAAGGTCCACTGCCCAAACCAATCACACGCAGAAAGAAAATATAAAGGGAAAGCTATCCATAGTCATAGTTATTCATAGCATTGAACAGACTTCTTATATTTTGCCAATACTTTTATCTCTTCCAGAATTTATTGTTATTCATAATGGAATCATCACCAACTACAAAGACTTAAAAAAGTTTTTGGTAAGTAAAGGGACCTCAGAAGACATCTTAGAGACTACTTCTGAGAGTCAGGGATGTGCAACATTATTTAGACTGCTCAAGAGATTTCCCAGGTAGTCACAGGGTGTGTGCATTGTTGTATTTCTCCCTGTTTTCAGGGAGCACTTGTGATTTCTTGAGGGGCATTTGCAGGGCTAGCCATGCTGGACCGAGACAGTGCCACCTCAGCATCATCCGTTGAGTTACTATAGTGATGAGAACTCCCCGTAAAATACATAGAGAGCTGTGCATATGGGACTGCTGAACTTCTGTGACAGAGAAACTTATAACTGATGGCTCTCTATTGGACAGTGGAAGATCACCAAAGAATTGTTACTCGTTATGAAACTAGTATATTGAATATTATATGTTCCATTCTATTTTAATTATTTATGGTTTAATTCATATGAGGTATATAAGCTAAGTGTATTGAGTTGTAGTCAATGTTACTTTGTTTCTCTATAGCTAGACTTTTTGATTAAAATGAATCTTACATTAGTTGAATCATTTATTAAATTTACTATTATAAACTAATCTTAACTAATTAAATTAATTTTATTTTAAATTTTGTGTAAATTCAGTATGACATCCCCCAAAAACTTAGTAATTAGTAAGGCTTTAGGGGCTGGTGTTTGCCACTGAAACCTGACAACATTGAGTTCATTACCTGAAACCCTCATGGTGGAAAGAAAAAACTGATTCCTCACATTGTCTTCTAACGTCCAAACCCACACTGTGATACGCCTGTACTTACATACCATACATGCACACACACATATGTGTGCACACACACAATTAGAAATTCATTTGGTTCTTAAAAGAAAAAAAATCTAGAAAGTATTTGCGTGGGGGCTGGAGAGATTGCTCAGTAGTTTAGAACACTTAATGCTCTTGCAGAGGACCTAGATGTGCACTCATATGATGTTTAACTCCAGTTTTAGGGAATCTGATGACTTATTATGACCTCCAAGGGCACCAGTCATAAAGATGCACAGACATAATATGCAGGCAAAACATCTACACAAAAATAACATAAATCTAGTAAAAAAAATGTAAAAGGCTAACATAATAGAATCATTAAGAAATATTTGAACATTGTATTTATTTAATTGTTGTTTTTTCTTTATTTCTACTTGCAGGAAAGCAAAGGCTATGACTTTGAATCTGAAACAGACACAGAAACCATTGTTAAGCTTATCAAGTACATGTATGACAACTGGGAAAGTCAGGACGTCAGTTTTACGACGTTGGTGGAGAGAGTTATTCAACAATTGGTATTAAACCGTACTTTTAAAGATTATTATGTCAGGACTGAGATAATGACTTGGCAGTAAAGCACTTTCAATGCAAGTTTGAGGACCAGAGTTAAGGTCCCCAGCACTTACATAACTCCCGGGAGGATGTGGAAGCCTCTTTGGAGTTCCAGCTCCCAGGAGGTGGAACTGGATTCTGAAGCAGTCTGTCTGGTTGGCTGCACTAGGTGAATCAGCAAATTCTGGGTTCAAATGAGAGACCCTACCTTAGTATATAAGCACAGAAAAGCTCTGGTCTCTCCCTACACTCACCACATCTATAATGACAACCATGTGTACCTGCACACATGCATGCATGTTCAATACACATAAAAAATAATTATGCTAATGTTAATTTCAAGTAGCTTTGTAAAAATGAGGTTTGATGAGCAGGAACTATGCTGATTATTATTATTATTATTTTTAAGTTCAAAGGACTCTAACACTAGACAGCTTTCATCTGTGTGTATGTGTTATGTAAGTAAAGGCCAGAGGCTGGTGTTGGCTATCTTCTTAAAACTGTTTTGTGCTCAGCTTTTTATGTGGGTGCTAAGGAACTGAACTCATGCTTATGTAACAAGCATTTTACCAACTGAGCCATCTCCCTAGCCTATGTGTTGGTTTATTGAGTGTTTTTTAAGGCTTCTATTAAACTCTCTCTCAATGCAGGGAATTTTGAGAGACTGTTGTTTGACTTACTTTTTTCTGCATTTGCTATTCCATTTTCTTTACAATAGCTATATTCTAATTATTTCACTATAGTTAGAGGTTAAAAAGTAAGTTTGAGCTGGCAAGATGGCCCAGTAGGCAAAAAGCACTTATTGTACAAGCTTGATAGCCTGGGTTTGATTCCCAGAGTTCACAGTAGGAGAGAACCAACTTCAGAAGTACCACCCTCGAACATTTCATGTCTTATATTTTTTTGGTGTGTTAATGGGGTGTGTGTGTGTGTGTGTTGTCAGGTATGAGTAGTATTGGTGTCTGTGGAGGCCAGAAGAGAGCATTGGACCTTCAGAAGCTAGAGGTATAGGAGATTGTGAACTGCTCGTTGTGGGTGCTGAGAACCAAACTCGTCCTCTGTAAGAGCAGCACTGCTTTTAACAGGGAGCCATTTCTCATTTATCTATCTATCTATCTATCTATCTATCTATCTATCTATCTATCTATCTATCTATCTATCTATCTATTTTTATTGATTTTTTTTTTGAGACAGTGTTTCTCTGTGGAACAGCCCTGTCTGTCCTGGAACTCTCTTTGTAGGCTAGGTTGGCCTCGAACTCACAGAGATCTACCTGACTCTGCCTCCTGAGTGCTGGGATTAAAGGCATGGGTCACCACCCTGTGGCTTCTCCATCTCATTTAATAATTATGATTGTGTATATTTGTGAAGTCCGAGACTGTAGGAAAAAGAATGGAAGGTAGTAGTGGAATATGATGATGAGGGCCAAGGATTGATATTGGTTGTGGAGCTTGGGATCTCTGGTAATTCCGTCCTTCCTGAACAGATTAGTCGTCTGGGAGAGAAGTGTCTGCTGAGAAATGTGCTGTTCACATCAGAGCTCAGGAATCAATGTCTACCTAAAATGTTGACTTGGATGTTAGGGACATCTTGCTGTGATATCTAAAATGGAGACCTGTTTTTTTATTTTGTTTTGTTTTTTTTTTCAAGGTGTCCATGGGGAGACCAGTATGTTTTAAATGTTTTTGTTTGATAATTATTACCAAAAAAATATTGCTGATGTTTCCTTTTCCTTCATAGGAAGGTGCTTTTGCACTTGTGTTTAAAAGTGTTCATTTTCCTGGGCAAGCAGTTGGCACAAGGTACAATAGAGTTAAGACTAACAATGCCATTCACTTGGTTCACTTGGACACATTTGGGTTGCAGGATAATTCTCAGTAGCCTGTGAATGGCCCTTTACTGTTTTCTTAGAGTTTTGACTGTATTGATTTCCATACACTCTCTTTTTCTTGTACCACTCTAACAGAATTGCTTAGTAAAGCAAATGCATTGGCATTGTGATTTGTCTTTGGTAAGCATGGTGGCTCTTTATGAATCTGGGTATAGAATATTCTTTAATTTCAGCACCAGAGTATTAACTTTCTCCATATTTTTTGGAAACGTGCCAGATTCCTAAGTAATATTTTTTTTTTCCAAGATGAGATAGGAAATACTTGAATTTGTTGGGACACGTGGCCTCCTTGACAGCACTCAGATTGCCTGTCAAGCATGAAGCAGATGCAGAACAAGGGCCTCAGTGTCTCAGTAAAACTGTAATGCAATTGCAATAGAAGTATGCAGGTATGGCCTAGGGACTAGTTATTTTGTTACACCTGCATTTTTTATAATGTTTATGTTATAAATGACATGTAAAACCTGTTATGTATAATGTGTATACAAATATATATGTAACTTATATTTTATTGCATTATATTTTAAATAGTTCTTTTTTTAATGTGAAGTAGAACTTATTGTTCAGTGGTACACAGACACCATGCCTGTATCCTTAGGCATCCTATCCTGCTTTCAGATTAAAGATATCCTTCTGTTAGCAGATCTTAAATGTTCTTACTGCTCTAAGAACTTCATGATCATTTCTAAGTTAAATGATATGAAGAGCATTACATTGAAATGACTTTTGAATTCATCCTTAAATTGTATATTGTTAGTGCATTACTTTTGGAAAAGGTTTGGAAAAGGTTTGATTGTGAACCCATCTTGCATTTCAGGCGAGGTAGCCCCTTGTTGATCGGTGTGCGGAGTGAGCATAAGCTTTCTACGGATCACATTCCAATTCTGTACAGAACAGGTAAGCTGATGCAGTACACTGTATGAATGCAGGGCAGCACTGAGAACCCTGTTCCGTATGCTGCAGACAATGCTGTCTGGTCAGATCTGTGTGTCCATGTGCATACAAGTACATAGTTCTATCTAGACATGAAAAAACTTGTGGTAACACTCTGACAAGAAGAATTTTTCTCTGTTGTGCATCTTTAGCTAGGACTCAGATTGGATCAAAATTCCCACGGTGGGGATCACAGGCAGAAAGAGGTGGGAATGCACTCTGCATGGACGGAGGGATTTCACCTGCTTTCCTTTATTTACTAATTCCTGGTTTGAAGTGAACTGAGGTGCTAAAATGCTTATTTTATGGGGAAATGTTTTGACATTTTCCTAAGCTGCAAAATATATTTTGTGTGTTTGCTTTTGCCATTTTGAAAGTTGCATTATTTAACAACCATTTTTGTTAAAATGAGAGGTTGAAGAATATTTCAAATCTAAGGCCCCTTTTCCTCTCCTGTTTCAAAGTCATATAGGATGCATGTTTTTATTAGGGAAGAAACACTGAGCTAAGCAGCCGTTTCCCAAGTGATTTAGCCTCATTTTTTACTAAACTAGATTTAAGTGTTTTTATTTAGTGCACAGAATTTTATTTTTAGTCTTTGATTGGTTTTATTTTAATTTGGAGTTATATTTTAGTCTTTATGTTTGAGGGTTTATTATTATTTATTGGTCCTGGGGTGATGTTCAGACCCAGAGCCTTGTACAAACTAGTCAAGCATTCTGCTAGCTTGTATCCTCAGCTCTCCAGTTCTCTTTTTAAGACTTATTATTTATTTTTATTATATGTAGATATGTATGTCTACATGGTGGTGTGTGAATAAGAGTGAGGCTACCCTGGGAGGTCAGAGGCATCGGATCCCCTGGGGATAGAGTTATATAACTAACTGTTCAGGACAGGAAATGCTAGTAACTGGTGAGCCCTCTGTCCAGCACCAGTTTGTTTTCTTTTGAAGAGGTGTTTGGAACAGGATCTTGCCTAGTCTACTCTAACCTCAAACTTGCTGTGTAGCCAAGGCTGACCTTTAACTTGTAATCCTGCTTGCCCTGCACATGACCAACATTGATTCTTTACTATGTCTTTATGCAAACTCAGAAATTACACAGAAATAGAAAACAACAGAACTTTTTGTATGTTTACTTACTTTTAAGAACTTTCCATGTATAAGGTAGGGAAGCTGAGGTCAGAAGATTGAAACCATAATTAACTATGTCATTCTTAGCTTCTTGAAGAGCAGTTACCAAAGAATGCTGAGCCTGTTCATCTTTAGGAGACTGTTTTCATGGTTTACCTGGGGAGAAAATTATTTCCCTAAACAACTTTTAGTGCTTGATAATACTCTTCTTCTTTACTTTTCCTGCTGTGTTCACTTCTTTCCCAGCCCATTCCAGAAGTGAGACCAGTCTACCAATGATGACATGTTGTCTTGCTCCACACTTCTAGGTTCCTCTATCGGTATCGCTTGTATGTTATAAATGCTATCTTGTAGGCCATAATAGTAAAACAAT
The DNA here is from genome assembly GCA_033318265.1 of Phyllotis vaccarum. NCBI lineage: Eukaryota > Metazoa > Chordata > Mammalia > Rodentia > Cricetidae > Phyllotis > Phyllotis vaccarum. Next base: position 65,067,068 of record JARWLC010000014.1, on the reverse strand, counting down.
TTAGTGAGGTCTGGGATATGATGACACTCGATACCTGTGTTTTCTAGTGCTAATAGGTAGATGGTGTGGAGCTCAGTGCCGTGCTGTCTTGAGAGCTTTGCCTGGCTTTCCGGATTTGCCATTGTCTCCAATTTAAAGCCACCTCTTTTCACTGAAAAATAAGTGATCCAAGAGAATCCCCAAATGGAAGGAAAATAATTTTATAGACATTTCTAGGCAGTGATGCTTCTGCTTCTTTTAAATCTTCCAATCATATACACTCCTGTTATAATAATAACAAAGTTACCAACTTTAGGAGATTTTAGAAACAAACCTAGTTGTATCTTTTACATGTTAATTCTTCTTGTTTTTGAATTTAAATTTTTTGTGTTGAGATAGTCTTACTGCCTAGCATCAAACTGTTGATTCTCCTGCCTCAATTTCCAGAGTACTAGGATTAAAGGCATGTATCTGCTGAGGAACTTCTTTTTAGAAACAAACAATTCAGGGTTGATTATTATTATTTTTTTTAATAATTCTTAATTTTTTTTAGATTTTATTTTTTGTGTTATAAGTGTTTGCCTATACATATGTCTATGTACCACATGAATGCAGTATCCGCAGAGACCAGAAGAGAGTGTTGGATCTCCTGGCTTTAGAATTATAGATGTTATGAGCTATCCTGTGGATGTTGGGAATCCAACCCATGTTCTCTGGAAGAGTAGCCAATGATGTTAACCAATGAGACATCTCTCCAGCATCTCACTGTGCCACTCTGACTGGCCTAGAACTTGCTATATAGGACAGGCGGTCCTTGATCGCTAGCTTCTGCCTCCCCAAGTACTGGATAAAAGATGTGTGCTACCAAGCTCCTTGATTTAAAATTTATTTTTTGAGGACAGTTTTAAGATTTTTGCCAAAAGCAAGTAGCTATTAAATCAGCACTGCAATGGAGTCCCTTGTAGCCTTTGTAAGCAGTTGCTATTTTTATTTTTATAGTATGTCAGTGCATACTTATAGGGTTATTTGTTGTTGTTACTATTTTTCTGTATTTTCAAGACAGGGTTTCTCTGTGTGACAGCTGTGGCTGTCCTGGAACTTGCTTTGCAGACGAGGCTGGCTTCAAACTTGGAACTCAGAGATCTGCCTGCCTCTGCCTCCTAAGTACTGGGATTAAAGGCGTGCACCACCAGGACCAGCTGCATTTTTATGTTTTTAAATATTACTCTCTTCTCTGCTTTTGAGTTTTGCTAGAAGGACTATTTTGGTTTCATGCTTTAGTTGTATCAGATGGCCATAAGTAGAGCTTGGGATGCACTTTTCTAAGAGTAATTATCTAGACATTGTGCACACATTCTAGAGGATAAGATATGCATTTTGACAAGTAACTTGTAGTAGTCTATGGCTATTCTTCCCTTGGTTTATAAAGTTCTACTATGCTCTGGCTTCAGAGAGAGGACATGGCTATTCCTGGTAGCCCAGTCTGGCCTCAAACTGTGGGGCTGAAACTGGCCTTGAACTAATCTTCTTGCTTCTGCTCCCAGGTACTAGAACTACAAACATGACTTTAACTTAGAGAATTTGTCCTACCAGCATATTTCCTCATTTCTATGTTAGTTGTGAATCAAAAACAATTATTACTGACGAATTAAATGCCAGGATTTAAAGATACTAAAAATGCACTACTGAGACAGGAGAAATTCTTGGCCCATAGCATTTCCTGTGACTGTGAGTGGGTGCCGTGTTGGCATGTCATGGTTAATGTGGCATGTGCTTTGCTTTTTAGTTACATTTATTTATCTGTGTATGTGTTTATATGCCATGCATATACCACAGCCTATGAATGGCAGTTGGAAGATAGATTGTGTAAGTTAGTATTCTCCATGGGACCTGGGGATGAACGCAGGTCTCCAGACGTAGTACCTTTATCTTGTAAGCCGTCTCATCAGCCCCTTTTGCACCTGATTTACTGTGCCGACTTGCTTAAAATCTCAAGAGATTTTATTAAAAAGTTAAGTTGGCACTAGTCTGCCTTTACTTTTCATTGCACCATGCTGATTATGTCTTTCAGCTCATTTTTAATTGAAGCATTTATATATATATATTCATATATATATATATGAATGCTTTGCTTGCTTGCATGTATCTGTATCACAACTTTACCTGGTATCCAAAGAGGCAGAAGAGGGAATCTGATCTTTTGGAATTGGAATTATGGATGGATGTGAGCCATCATATGGGTGCTATGAACCAAACTTGGGTCCTTTTGCAGAAGCAATGAATGCTCTTTGTCTTAATTAGGGATTTATTGCTATGAAATGACACTATGACCACAGCAGCTCTTATAAAGGAAAACATTTAATTGGAGCTGACTTACAGTTACTAGAGATTTGTCTATTATCATGGCGGGGAGCATGATAGCATGCAAGCAAGCAGACATGGTGTTAGAGAAGGAGCTGAGAGTTCTACATTTGAATCAAATGCAGAGAATCAGCTTAAGCTTCTGAGACATCAAAGCCCATCAACCTAGTGACTCACTTTCTCCAACAAGGCCACACCTCCTAAGGTTCCGAACCCCTATGGACCAAGCATTCAAACCCATGAGTCTGTGGGTGCCATTCCTATTCAAACCACCACAATTTTGAGCCATTTTTCTAGCCCTGCAACCTCTATATTATTAATAAGTTACTATTAATTTCTTTCCTACCTGAAAAGAGTCTACAGTTCAGCACTGTTTTCTGCTGTGCCGTGGTCTTTGTGGCTGCTGTGTCACTGCACTTCCTGTCTGTTCTCCTGCCGTATTGCATGGAAATCCAGTGAGCCACCTTAAATCTGAGAACTGCTGAGTTTGTTTGTGGTCCTCCCTTTTCTTTTGTCGCTGACTTTATGAACAGTTTTGCCTATTTCTAAATTGTGGCGTGATTTTCTGTCCTTGCTGACTTTCTGTTATCTCTGCTCTAGGCAAAGACAAGAAAGGAAGCTGCAATCTCTCCCGTGTGGACAGCACGACCTGCCTCTTCCCTGTGGAGGAAAAGGCAGTAGAATATTACTTTGCTTCTGATGCAAGGTGAGCTTCATTCATTGAGTCAAGACAACTTCTAAGGAAACGTCCTCATGCCATGGAGATATTTACAAAAATCCAAGTGCTGAGAATAGAACCTCTGACTCCTGCATGGTGCCTCAGCTCCAGAACTCTCTTAATTGAGAAATTAGAGGCCACCTCGTTAGATATGGGGCAGTCAGAACACTTCTTCTACCACTTCAAAGCGTGTTGATCACTTTACCAGAACACATATATTCACAGAGACTATTCTCATGCGTTTCCTTTGGAGTATCTGTTTTGTTTTATTCCAGGAGCTATGCCCGAGTGCCGTAGGGAGGAGGGATTGCTTTTCTAGCAGTTAGAGTTGCTGAGGTACTCTCTCATGTGAACATTTAGCTTTTACATTTAGAGTTAACTACAGCATAATCCTTTTACAAAGGAAGTCTGAAATTTTTAGAGGAAAACCAGTGGAATATTTAGAGGCATTGATAATTCAAATAAATACTCTGGGTGCGAGGGATAAAATAGAACCACTCAGATTCTTGATTCATTCACTGTGACTGAAAATAAGAGGAAATAAGAATGAGAAGATGATAGCATTTATTACTTCTGGGAATATATTACCTACATGAGAGACAAATTTTACTGTTTTCTAGATTTTGCAAACTGTCTTTGGTGTCATTAAGTGGGTTTGCTGCAGAGAGCTGATAGTCATGACCTAAACTAGAGACTGCAGAAGCTTTACCAGCTTTTGATTCAACACCATATGCATATGCTAGCCTCAGGAGATACTGTTTGCTCTGCCGCAGCAGAGGAGATGACAGTGAAGCTCAAACTGAGCTACAGGACAGTCAGAAGTTGATTAGGTGAAGGGCTGAGGGAAGAGCATTCTCTATCAGGTGGCTCCACTATGAGTTTGGTAAGGATATTAAACTGCTTGAGTAGAATGAGAAGGTGCTTGATGGGTCATGCAAGGCCATTGAAGCTTGTCCGTGTGTTCTAACGATAGCTTTCTTGGTGACAGTGATCCTTGGTTATTGATGATAACATCTCCTTGACCATTTTTTAGTGCTGTGATAGAGCACACCAATCGTGTCATCTTTCTCGAAGATGACGATGTTGCAGCAGTGGTGGATGGCCGTCTATCTATCCATCGAATTAAACGGACTGCAGGAGACCATCCTGGCCGAGCTGTGCAAACCCTCCAGATGGAACTCCAGCAGATCATGAAGGGTGAGTATCTTGTGATGTTAGGACTTGAGATGCTTAAAGAAGGGAAGCATTCTATTTCCCGTCCTGCTTGTGAAGCTTTGGTCGGCCCAAGAAAAGGGATGCCACCGTAGACATTATCTACCAGTCTTAGACTAGCTCTTGAAACTAACTAACAACACAGGAGATGATTTCTAAGGGTAAATATGGCTCATGCTCTGTTCAGCACCCTTCTTGTGTTCTCTGTGCTTTAAGAGGAAATAGACTCCATCTCATGAGGACTGTTGAAGACCAAGAAGGGTGATGTTTGTAAAGCTCTTAGAACAGTGCCTACATCCCTACATCCTGTGCACTGCCAGTAACTGTTAGAATTTGTATTCTCCTTTCTGGTTGGATGTTTGTAAAGCTCTTAGAACAGTGCCTACATCCTGTGTGCTGCCAGTAACTGTTAGAATTTTCATTCTCCTTTCTGGTTGGGTTGTAGTAGGAACTCTATTGTAGGACTGCTGTCTGCAAAGTCCTGTGAGCCACACTATAGTCCATACTAGGGAGTACATACTGTATTACTCATCAGTAAGGAATTTTTGCAGTTGACATAGTAAAGGATATTTTGGTGAGTTTGAACTTATATTTGACTCAAAAATTATCTTATGCCCTTGATTTTGTGTAACTGCCTTTTAGCTTTTAAGTGATGAAAGTGACTTTTCTTCCCTGTTCGTATTTCGTGTAGAATAAATCCTCATGCAGGCATCTAGGAAGCTAACCTGCCTTTATTGTATGACCTTTACATTGTCTTGATTATGTAATTTCTGTTTTTGTAGGCAACTTTAGTTCCTTTATGCAGAAGGAAATTTTTGAGCAGCCAGAATCTGTTGTGAACACAATGAGAGGAAGAGTCAATTTCGATGACTACACTGGTATGACCTTCACCTATTCCTCATGTCAGTGTCAGGAGAACGTTTATAAAGTGATTACCCTTTACATAGATGTGTGGAACAGCTGAGGTCACCAGACATCACAGGGGGATTGCACCTCAGGGGGGCACAGCAATCAGGCTCAGAGACGGGAAGTGGGTGATGGTGGAGACCCGGGATTTCTTAGATGGTTTACCTTGGGGATAGAGTTGAAGCAGCAGTGTGAATGTATGTGATCCCACTGAATGGCATGTTTAAAGATGGTGAAGGGCGTGACTGGGTCACTGCTGTGGCTGCTGGGGAAGAACCTGTCTGCTTGCTCAGGTTACGTGGATTGGCCAGCCTAGATTTCTTTCTAAATTCTTTTCTTTCACATTTATTTGTTTTATGTGCTTGAGAGTTTTGGCTGCCTGTATGTATGTGTGCGTGGTGTTCTTGGAGGTTAAAAGAGGATGTCAGATCTTCTGAAACTGGAGTTGCATGTAGTTGTGAGCCATCATGTGGGTCCTTGGAACAGAACCCAAGTCTTCTGCAAGAACAGCAAGGGCTCTTAAGCACTGAGACATCTCTAGTCCCTGTGTTTTTACTTTGCTAGTGTGTGAGGTTTGGGCATATATGAGGATGGGCTGTATATGTGGCATGTTGTAGTTTTTGTTTTTGAACTCTGTGAGGACCTGCTTATGAATGTCCAGCCTTAGCTTGGCTTGTTTCTAGTTAGCTTTTTAAACTTAAATTGTCTTGTTTCTCTTTAACTGTATCTTGCTTCTGGGCTTTTTACCTCTCTGTATTCTATATGTCTTTCTCTCCTCTTTACTCCGTGGCTGGCTGTGTGGCTGGGTGGTTGTGTGGCTGGCTGTGTGGCTGGGTGGTTCTCTCCTCTTTACTCCATGGCTGGCTGGGTGGCTGGGTGGTTCTCTCCTCTTTACTCCGTGGCTGGCTGTGTGGCTGGGTGGTTGTGTGGCTGGCTGTGTGGCTGGGTGGTTGTGTGGCTGGCTGTGTGGCTGGGTGGTTGTGTGGCTGGCTGTGTGGCTGGGTGGTTGTGTGGCTGGCTGTGTGGCTGGGTGGTTGTGTGGCTGGCTGTGTGGCTGGGTGGCTGGGTGGCTGGCTGTGTGGCTGGGTGGTTGTGTGGCTGGCTGTGTGGCTGGGTGGCTGGGTGGCTGGCTGTGTGGCTGGGTGGTTGGCCCCCGGCGTCCTCTCCTTTTCTCGATCCTCACTCCTCTACTTTTGAGCCTAGACGTCTCCTCCTGTTTGTTCTTTCTGCCTGGCAGCCCCACCTAGCCCTCTCCTGACCTGCTGTTGTCTGTTCAGCCCTTTATTAGACCATCAGGTGTTTGAGGCAGGCACAGTAACACGGCTTCACAGAGATAAACAAATGCAGCATAAGAGGATGCAGCACATTTTTTTTTTTTTTTGCATTATTAAACAAAACAAAGGTAAAGCATCTTAAACTAATACTCCACAAGATATGCGGAGGTCAGAGGTCAGTGCTAAGTGTCTTCCTCAGTTTTCCTCCACCTTATTTTTGGCATAAGGTCTCTGTACTGAACCTGGAGCTCACTCACTGATTGGCTTGATTTGCTGGTCATTGAGCTCTACCTTCCCAATGTTGGGATTTGACTGTCATACCTTCTTAATGCTAGAATTGCCGGCACCCATTTTTTTTTTTTTAAACTAAATACATTTTAATAAAAAACAAAATACAAAATAACTCTTTTCAGAAAACAGAAATATTTAATCCTTTTCCACACATTAGAACTTCCTTTGTCCTTAGAGTTTGGTACTTGTGAGTATGCACTCATGATTCATTCTTGTGTTCACTATAATGGTACTGCAGTGAGAGGCGGAAGCCAGTCATTGAGGGAGAAACACCAAAAAGATACCAAAAAGCTGCATCTCAGAATAAACAGTCATCTGGAAATCCAGCATTTCTTATGTCTATCTTGTGACTTACTCAAAATTATTTTTTATCATAATTTTGTTGATGGTGCTAGGATGGAACCTTGGACAACTGACTCACGTGCTGAGGCCCATCCTCTGTACAGCCGGTAAAAGAATCTTTCTCTCCCACCATTACTACAAGAGCCAGTGTTCAGTTGAGCTACCTGCCTGCTTGCAGAAGTACATTATATGGTGCCCCTGATATACTGAGCTACCAAAGGCTGAATTTCCTGAACCTCAAAATTCCAAGTATCATAGCCAGTGACAGGTACCCATTTGTATGCCCAGCCTTTTATTTGAGTTCTAGAGATCCAAAATCAGGTCCTCCTGCTTACACAACAAACACTACCCATCCACCCTGCTTTGGCAATTAAAAAGAGAGGGTTGAGAGAATGTTGCTAGCATCTCTGGTACATTAAAGAAACCTCAGGGAGGGGGCACCAAAATGCATCAGTGTTGCATTAAGGAATGGGAACAGAAACTTGCTCTTAGATGAATTTGACCAAGAAAGAGCTCAAATTTGAATTCTCTGCTTCTCTCCCTGTGCCTTCCATTTGTGGTTACTGGCATGTTGGTAGCATGTCTATTCTACATGACTGATTCATCTGTCCTTGTTGCTTCTCTGTTGTGCCTGATCTGTGTTTTTTTGTGCTGTCCCTAATGAAGAGCTTTGCTCTATATTGAATAACACAGAAAACATGGTATAGGAAAGACATGAGGAATTCTTTATAAAAATCTTTGAGTTTTACAAGGGAAGTAGTTACTTTACTGACTCAGAACAGCACTCAAAACCACAAACAAATGTACATGCACACATTGCTTCCAACATTTATATGTTATTTGTTTTGCTGAAGGTTGCTTTCAATCTGTTTACTGCCTTTGGCAAATGACTACCACAACACACATGCATTATTCTTGGTCAAGGCCATGGAAAATACTTAATTTAAGATTAAAATTATCCATTTAGTTTAAGTTGTGAAAGCTGATTGCATGGGAAGTCCAAGGCATAGCAATGTTGGTTATGTTGTTCTCTTAGTCAGGTTGAGCAGGCTGAGCACACAGTAGGGCAACAGGTTGAATGCATAGTTTTAAATGATCTCAGTGTGTATTATAAATCTGGCTGTAGCATCTGGCAATAATTTAGTCTCATTGAAGCCAAGAAGTATTTTTAGAAAAATGTATCATCATAATTTGGAGTTTGTAGAATAAATGCTATAAAGGTAGTTTTCTAGATAGTTTCACTGAAGTATGATTAGACATGATGAAAATAGTCATTTTGTATGTGTTTAGGTGTGTGTAGAAGTGTACATGCATGTGCTTATGTGGAAGCCAGAAGCCAACTTTAGGTGTTATTTCTCAGGCTTACGCAACTTTAGTTTGTTTTTGTTGGTTTATTGAGATAGGGTCTCTCACTAAGACTTGACATGTGTGCATTAAACTAGTCGGGCTGGCAGTGAGCTCCAGGGATCCTTCTGTCTTTCTCCCCAGAACCGGGATTATAAGCACATTTTATCATGTCCAGCTGTTTACATGGGTTCTGGGGATTAAACTCATGTTTGTGTGGCAGGCACTTTATGGCTTAACCTAGCTTCCCAGCCCTACACTTATCATTTATTTTCTTATTTGGATTTGTCTTACGTGTGTGTGTGTGTGTGTGTGTAGGCACATGTACCATGACATGCAGATAGAGGTCAGAGGACAACTTGTAGGAATTGGTTCTCTCCTCCTATCATGTGGGAGAATTCAGGTCATCAGGCCTGGCAGCTAATGCCTTTACTTGTTAAGTCATCCGACCTTCTCAAACTCATAATTAAAAAAAAAAAAAAAGCTTTTTAAAGATGTATTTATTTTATGTGTATACATGTTTTGCCTGTATGTAGATATGTGCATCATGTGCATGTGTGTGTTGGTGCTAGAAGAAGATATTAAATCATCTGGAACTGGAGTTACAGACAGTTGTAGCTGCCATGTGGGTACTGGGAACTGAACCATCTTTTCAGTGCCAAATTCATCATTCTGAATGTAACATTCTGTTTTAATTAATATCTATTTCTGAGACAGGATCTTGCTATGTTACCCAGGCTAGTTTTGAATTACTAGTGTCAAATGGCTCTATTGTTTCAGTTTCTTAATAGGATTCTGGATTTTGTTAGAGCATTCTAACAGTCATAATTATGAACTCAACAGAGTCAAGACAGCTGTCATTCTGGAAACTTCTTATGTCCCCGCTTTTACCTTCTTTCCAAATCCAGGTTTCAGAGCCGGCTGATCTGCTGGTTCTGTTCTCTAGTTTTCCTTTGAGGTCTCTAGTCTACAGAGAGGAGGGAATAGTGATTTAAAGTCACTCAGTGCCTGCTTATGTTCCTTGACGCTTGAGTGAGCTGAGTGCAGATTTGGTGAGGGGCCAGTTAAGCTGTGAACTGTTAGGTTGAGAAATACTCTTCTAAAAAAGGAATATGAGTTGCTTAAAACAATAGTATTGAATTTTCAAATGGACAGTGAATACTTATGAAAAGGTTCTTTCCTAAGTAAGTATATGCACAAATTTCTATTTCAGTGAATTTGGGAGGTTTGAAAGATCACATTAAGGAGATCCAGCGGTGTCGACGGTTGATTCTTATTGCTTGTGGCACAAGTTACCACGCTGGTATGGCAGTAAGTGGCCTCTTTACATTTTCCTTATGTCATACTGTAGTCAGGATATATGCAGATCAGTAGGATTTATAGTAAGATACTGTATAAAACTATAAAGCTTTAAAAATGATCACGTGTAGGTAGGGAGGCATGCATGTGAAGATCAGGGGATGCCTGTGGAGTAAGTTCTCTCCTTCCACCCTTATGTGGGTTTTGAAGATTCAGTTCAGGTGTCCAGGCATGTGTGACAGTTGCCTTTACCTATTGAGACATCTTGCTTTAGCCTTGTAAAGCTATCTTTTATTAAAGCATGCTATTGTGTCTTTTTTAAACATCACTTTAGCAAAGGGACAGAGAGAATCCTAGTTGCTTGAATTATTTGTTAATGAAAGATACACTATAGAAAGTCTTTACATAGACATATAGGCTGCCTTTGACGTAACCAGAGAGGGAAGGGGTTTTGTACTGTCCTGAGTAGACCACAGAGCATGCGTTGTAGACCAGGTCTAAGATGATCCTCAACCTTTTCCTATGGCTTTTGAGGTCTGCTTATTTTGCTTAGAATTGCCCACTAGACTCAGATGGACAGTGACTTCCGTGAGCCACAGCAGGGTCTGCTTCACAAGGTACATTTCTGCAAAGAAAGGAAGTCTGCTTGTTAACAGACTCAATTTTTATTTTTACTGAATTTTAGATTATCTGTTTTATGTGTGTGTGTGTTTTGCCTGAAAGAATGTCTATGCAGCACATTTGTGCCCGGTGCCCTTGAGTGTGTGGCAGCTGTGAGTTTGACCCGAGTCCTCTGCAAGCATTGATGCTCTTAACTACTAAGCCATCTCCCTATCCAGCCCAGATTCTGTTAAATTAGCCTTTAGAAGGTGAAAGTCCTGTATTCAGTAAAGGAATTGGGACGTGATGGCCTCTTAATAAATAGGATCCAACTGTAGTTTCTTCATAAATAAGTAGATTAAACACTGGCATACACAGGTCTCCTGTACTCAGTTTCTGCTTTAAAATTGATCTCTAAAGTTCAGTTATTATGATAATTTTTATTAGCTGCAACACAAATATTTATCTCTTACCCTGTGTAACTTTTAATTTTTTAATTCTTTATATTACTTAATGTTTCCCAAATGTATGCCTTTTTTTTTGTTGTTATTGTTTTGTTTTTTTGTGGCAGTGCAAGGGTTGGAACCAGTGATGGGGTTGGCACTGTGCACGTTAGGCAAGTGCTCATCACCACTGAGCTGTACCTCTAGTCTGTATGCTATTTCTGTAACCAGAAAAGTAGAGACTGTACATTAAGACCGAAGAAGTTCAATGACAAAGACTGTCTGAAGGCAAATTGTGTTCTCTTTCCGCTGTAGACCCGTCAGATTCTGGAGGAGCTGACAGAGTTGCCGGTGATGGTGGAGCTTGCTAGTGACTTCTTGGACAGAAACACTCCAGTCTTTCGAGATGATGTTTGCTTTTTCATTAGTCAATCAGGTATCTTGGTTTTAGAATAGAAGGGAAAGTCCTCGTAATTCTAGCATCTCTTGTTAGAACTGATGCCTAAATAACCAAGTAAATGAATACAGATCGGCTTCAGTCATACTAATACATTCTTATGACTCAGTAACAAATGAACACCATCTTACCTGTAGATAAACAGAAGAGAGCCTAGAAAGCCTGCATCTTGTATGTAAATGTATTGTTTTTGTCCTTGTTTGAGACAGGGTCTCACTGTGTAGCCTTGCTGGCCTGGACTCACTAGATAGACCAGGCTGGCCTCCAGCTTAGTGATGTGCCCAAGTGCTGTGATTAAAAGTGGGTGCTACCCTGCCTGGGTATATCTTGTAAATTTAATAAGAGCATGTCTCATGCTTTATTTAAAACAAATGGTAACATTGGAGGTATGGCCAGTCAGTTTTTCAGTTTTCTGAAACCGCTCTGTGTGCTGCTTTCGTCCATTTTACACAGGTGAGACAGCGGACACCCTGATGGCTCTTCGTTACTGTAAGGAGAGAGGAGCCTTGACTGTGGGGATCACAAATACAGTTGGCAGCTCTATATCAAGGGAGACAGACTGTGGGGTTCATATTAATGCTGGTCCTGAGATTGGCGTGGCCAGTACAAAGGTAAATCCTGATTTCTTCCATAGAAGTTACTGAACCATACTGTTCGTGAGGGTTCTGGTCTGTGGGCCAGCTGATGTGGGTTTTTTTCCCCCCCTTCTACTGTATCCTTATAGTTTACAAAGGTCAAGGGTCTGCTTTAAAAAGATCTCTGCTAACTTTTTCTGTTTATAATGCACAGTCTACTCTCCAAGCAGTCATAACACTGCCCTGTTACTAATGTAGTTGGGATCAGAAAAGCAGTAAATTAGAAATGGGCAGTTTAATCTAAATAATCATTATATGATGATATATATGATATGATAATATATATAATATGATGATACTTTTGAAAACCCACAGTAAAGAGTAGAGTGTAAAATTGGCAATTAAAAAAAAGCTGATTGGGGGCTGGGTAAATGTTTGTTGTTTAAGAATGCTTGCTGTATAAGCTGGAGATCTGAGTTCAAATCCCCAGCTCCCATGTAAAAAGCTTGATTCTGTTTTCCTATGACCTGTTGCTGTGGTTATGGAGTTGGTGTGTGGAGACACCAGCTTAGCTCCAGGTTCAGTAAGGAACTGTGTCTCAGTAAGTCTGAGTGGTAGCACAGGGTAGAATCTATGGCCTGTTCACCTTTGTTCATGCATAGGCACATGCCTGCGCACTCACAGTGCACATAGTTAAATCAGTAAAATATATATAGTTTTAAGTTTTAAAAGTAACCATTACAGGACAGTATTTGTTACTGTTTAGATATTGCATCTGTAGAAGTTTAAAAATACTTTTGTTTTAAAGGTGTATGAAACTGCTTTGCTTCCTGAAGTTGAGATATGCAACTCTTTGCAAGTTGTATAACTATAAAAAGTTTATCTCTACAAATGTGTTACTTTTTATGATTTTTGAAATTTCAGTTTATTTGTTTTTCTGCTTAAGCTTAATATTTTCCTTTGATTGCCTGATATGTGTCAGTGGTTTAGGCTTTAATCTTCAAATCTCAGAAAACTTTTTGTGGAAAATTTGTGACTTTTACGTTAAGAAAATTTTTGTTTTAGTTGAGTCTTGATATTGCTATAGTTTACATGTTGAAATGTGGATTTTCCTCATGTGGTAGTTAAAACAAAAAGATGCTTGTCCTTAGCGCCGTCCTGTGAGGGAATGAGAACATGTAAGATGCTTGTCCTTAGCACTGTCCTGTGAGGGAATGGGTAGCTGTTTGTATCAGGTGGGAGCAAGGCTCCTCACCCACAGCACATTGTGAACCACTACACTTCACCGTGTGCTGGAACACAGGACAATGAGTGGCAAGGAACGTACTTCTAAAAACAATTCTTAATTCTTTACCTTATGAGGGCTTCGGCTTCCTCCTCCATTTTATTTTGAAGGTTTTCATGCACGTAGCAGTTAGAATGATTAAACACCCATTTACCCACTACCTAGATTCCACCATTAATTGTTCTCTCCAGTTTTATGAAGGTGCAGCTGTCACTGCACACAGTTTTAGGAGCCTTTGTTCCATTGTGGCCTTGCCAGCCAGTGCCCACCCCTGTCCTCTAGACTCACACTCATAACTGTAGTTCCCTCCTACTAAACATTGGGTCATTTTTCCGATATCCTCACGAATGGGGCTTTTATGATACATGTCTTCTGTTACTGGCTTTCATTTAACGTGATGTTTGAAGCTTGTTCATGTTACTGATCCTATCAGTAGTTCTTTCTTTGAAAGCAGATCCTTTTAAATTACTTCAAAATTTAAAACAAATACAGATATATAGGAATTTCAACATTGTAATACGAGTCAGCTTCACACTATAATAACAAAGTACCCGAGGCAGCTAATTTTCAAGGGAAGAGATTTGTGTTGGCTCATAGCTTTGGAGGTTCTAGTCTAAAATTAGACAGCCTCGTTTTGTGGCACTGGTAAGGCAGTCATATCATGCTGGGGAGGATGAGCCAGGAGAGTCCGAGGTCACCAAAGCACCCCTTACTAGACATGAGCACCTGCCAAAAGGAGGAGGTTTGTAATCTTTCCGGGGTGTAAAGCACCCCTTTAACATTGCTATAGCCCCAGTGCACAGCAGTCCCATGTACCCTCAGGTCCCCAGTGCTTACATCTTGGATAAGGAAGCAAGCATCTCTTATGGTATGTAAGTTCTTTTTAAAGTGACTATAAACTTTAGTAAGAGTGAGTATTGGCAAGATGGCTTAGCAGGCATCAGCCAACCTGCTAATCTGAGTTTGGGAAGGAGAGAACTGACAGCCTGTAAGTTGTCTTCTGACCTCCACGTGTGTCCTGTTGTATATACCCCATGTTCCCTCTAAATAAACGTGAAATCTTTTAGTAAGTTTGCAGTGTAATGCAGTTTCATTTTTCCTGGATTCCAAAGTAATTTGTTTTCAATTATCTTAGATGTTTTTGGCTTGTAGTTCTTTAAGATAAGCTTTGAGATACTTTACTACAGTGTTTCTGAGTGCTGAATGTGAGTTTAAATGTTCTAAGTAATCAGGGAAGTTGGTTGTTGCTCCCCATCACTGGCTCAGTGATGAACCTATGTACAAGTTTCCAACTCTGCCTGGAAAGATGTTTGGTTTAGAAGACTGTTACTGACTTTGACATAAAGTCAGACCATAGATAATTTGGTGTTTCTTTATGAATTGATGGTGTCAATGTGCAGAATTGGCAGTTTCTGTTATTACAGATGTTTAAAATCTTACCACACTGCTGACTATGTTTTTTTTTTTTTTTGTTTTTTTTTTTTTTTAATGTGCCCAAGTAATTTTATTTTAGACTGAACAAATAGAAAATTAGGTTGAAAAATTCAGTCAACATTTTCTGGGTAAATTTTTTTCAGACCTTAGTAGACTGTAAATGTTAGCTGTAGCTTATTTTTGTCATAATGAATTTTTTTGGTATGTACAAATGAAAAATAGAGTGGCTGGACCGTAGACTTAATGGTAGAGTAATTTTAGTGGTGGTCTGGAGGGGCTAGACTGGGTGGAGCAGCTTCCTGTCTTAGGGGACCAGATCCTGTTAGTGATTCCATCTATTGAAAGGCACACCCCTATCGATAAGGGGAAACAACACAGGCTGTGCGTGTGCGTGTGTGTGGTTTCAATCTGCTGCAGGGGTGAAATGAGGACAGGCGGCTGTGGAGGCTAGGGGCATCTCACGGAAGAGGCAGAGTCTTGGGGCGTAGTTGGACTGGACAAATGTCTGCTCAGCATGACAGGAGCATAATCACCAAGAAAGTGACTCGGGGAAGAATGCTAGAAACTGGGTGTAAAACCATAATATATTTCCTGAGTAAAATCCTGTGCACAGCACAATATGCCTAACAATTTAGCAATGAAAATTAAATAAAAGCCCCAAAGGCTTAAAACATGAACGTTTTCTCTGAAATTGCATTGTGTCATCTCGGCATAGTGGCTCATGACTAATTCCCAGCACTAGGAGGCAGAGGCATGCAGTTCTCTGAATTTAAGGCTAACCTGACTTACAGAGAGTTAGTTCTAAGACATCTAGGGCCACATGGAGAATCCCTATTTCAAAAGAAATGAAAAAGGAAAAAAAAAACAGAAAAAGAAGAGCAGAGAACAAACTGAAATAGTCAAAAGAATACTGAATAGCTGACACACACAGAAGGACATCTTAGTTTCTTTGGATGGCAGGCTGTTGCAGTGGCAGGCACCCCATCCCAGCAGCTAGGACTGCTGCAGTTGGGGATTACTTGAGTCCTTAGGCTTGAGGTCAGCTTAGCAACATCGGGAGATTCTGTCTTTAAAGGGGGTTGGGAGCTAGGACAGCAAGATGTCTCAGTGGAAGACTCTCCCACGTGGTGAAGAAGAACTGACTCCCACAAATTGTCCTCTGACTTTCACATGCCTGTCGGGACAAACATTTGTGCCACCAACTCCAAATAAAACATTTTTCTTATTGTGTCAAAATGGTAGTCATTTGTCTAAAAGTTAATTCTGACTTCTTGACAAAATGTGACAGAACAGGAGCAGTCTGTGGTGCCTGTAAACTGGAGGATTCACATGGCGTTCACAGGAGAAATGTCTTTCAGTTCGATCTCTGCCAGTGCTATTAGATGTGCTCTGCTCTGTATCAGGAATTGTACTGCATGCTCTCGGCTTCTGAGCTAATTCTCAAGACAGTCTCCGGTTCCTGAACCCTTAACGTGTAGGGGCATCTGAGGCAATAGGATAGGAAATGACTCAAGGTTGCTACGTCCCAATAGACAGGAAAGTGCTGAGATGTTAGGTGTAAGGCTTGTTATAAAGTTCTGCCACTTAATGCTGATATTTTAATGGAGTGCTTTTTAAGATAGGATTTCATACATCTCAGGCTAGCCTTGAGCTTGTTCTGTAGCTAACAGGGTCTTGGGTTCCTAATCCTGTCTTCCAAGTCTTGGAATTATGGGTGTGTACCACCATGTGTGCAAACATACCTATCTTAATAACTTCTTGTATTGAAAATAGTTTTTTTCATATTTAATATAGGACCAGTAAGGCAGCTAAATGAACAAAGGTGCTTGCTGCCAAGCCTGACAACTTAAGTTTGATCCTTTGGACCCCTGTAGTAAAAGGAGAGTCCTCTGACTTCCATATATGCTACACACACACACACACACACACACACACACACACACACACACACACACACACACACACATTAAGTAGATGTAAATTATAAATACAAATATGTCATTATAGGTTTGCAGATGCTTAATTTCTATTTACTTACATATGTTTAGATTTTCTTTAACTTCTAGTTGCTTTTTGTTTGTTAAAAAAGTAAGAGTGAGGACCTGTTGAGGGGATAGATCTGCCTGGACAGTGCTTGGCATTCAAGTAAGAGGACCTGAGTTAAGTTCCCAGCACCTCTGTAAGCAGCTGTGCTTGGTGGTGTGCACTGGGGAAACAGAGGCGGGTGGATCCCTAGGTCCCAATGAGAGACAGTCTCAACAACAACAAAATGGGCAGCTCCTGAGAAATACCTAAAGTTGGCCTCCAGCATCCACATGCACACATAGGCAAGTCTCGCCTCAGGTGCCCTTTTCCTATAACTCAAGAGAAAAGTGAAAATGAGGTGAGTGTGATACCTTCTGCACTTGAGAGATGAGGCAGGAGGCTTACTTGGAATCTAACCCAAGGTGCAGAGTATGATTCTATCTTAAAAAGGAAAAAAAAAGAAAAGAAAAAGAAAAAAGAGGAGTAACTAGTAGGCAAAGATTAAAGGGCATTCATTGTACAGCTGGCCAAAGATCTCTAGTGTCAGGAGCCCCAAGCCCGTTCCTTCTCCTCACTGTGGTTCCCTTCCTTCTGAGGGGGAAGAGGAGGCTCATAAGCAGTGTTTTATGAGAGGCTGTGTGAGTCTGAGACACAAGAGTTACGTGCTTTGTGATTAGAGATAGGTGCTGAGCCAGGTTGTCATCAGTGGTGTCGCATTTAAAAGTTAAACAATGCATACTGTGAAGGATTGGAATTTAATTTTCATCTTCCAGTTAAAGTTTCTAGGTTCTTAAACTGCACCTGGAATTAATCTGTTTTCTCTGGTGCTTTAGGCGTACACCAGCCAGTTTGTGTCCCTTGTCATGTTCGCCCTCATGATGTGTGATGACAGAATCTCCATGCAAGAGAGGCGTAAAGAGATCATGCTTGGATTGAAGCGGCTGCCAGGTATGAAGATGCTCATAGTTTTCAAGGTGTAGCATAGAAGATAATAGGCTTCTTTCCTTTTTTTCTTTTCTTTCTTTTTTTTTTTAAGTGCTTGTTTTCGAGGCAAGATGTCACATAACTGAGATTGGCCTCAATTTTAACCACTAAGCTAAGGACGACCTTGAATTTCTAATCCTCCTGAGTACTGAAATTACAGGTGTGTCATCGTGCCTGTTTTATGCAGTCCTAGGGATGAGCCCAGGGCTTTGTATGTGTTAGGCAAGCATTCTGACACCAGAACCATAACCCCAGCCCTGAGGCGCTTTATAGACTATAAGTATTGACCTATTGGATCGCAGTTGGCAAAGATTCCATTTTATAGACGGTTTCTTCACCCTGTTAATTGTTTCCTTTGCTGTCCAGAAGTTTTTCAATTAGCAATAATCACTCTGTAGGTAAGCCTCGTACTGCATGTGAAAGCTGGAGAAACCTGAATGTCATGGAGTCCTGCTTGTCAATTCTTGTGATCATTTCCTCACATGATCTTGTACAAAGTTTGTCTTTGCCTATGCCAGTATCTTGAGGTAGTTTCACAACAGGTTTTTCTCCAGTCGTTTCAGGGATTGGTCTTTCTTCAGGGTGAAATATAATGAATCTACCTTTTATGTCAGCATCCATGTTTGGATATTGAAGGGGTAATTTTTCTTCAGAGGTGATTTCTTTAACATTTTTGTTAGAAATTGTGGCTGCAACCGTGTGGTCTATTCGTGGTCCTCTCTGTTAGTGTACATGCTGGGTTTGTGTCAGTGCCATGTGTCTGTCACTATCACTTTGTAGTATAGTCTGAAGTGGTTTCTCGTGAGGCCTCCTGCATTGCGTTACCTTTCTGCTTAAGACAGCTTTGGATCCTGGGATCCTCTGTGCTCTTCATGTTCTGCTAGAGCGGTGGCTCTTGACTCTCCCACTTCCTCATGTTGCAGGGACCCCAACCATACAGTTCAGAACTGTAAGTTTGCTGCTACTGTAATATAAATATCTGTGCTTTTTGATGGTCTGCAACAACTCCTGTGAAAGGATCATTTGACTTCCCCAAAGAGGTCGAGACACATGAAACCACTGTGCTAGAGCTTCAAAGTTCATGAACTCCACAGCAGCGCCCGCCCAGGAGAGCTGGCTTAGGCCTGTTTACCACAGTTATTTTCAGGTCCCTAAAGCAATGCTACCCTGCCATGTACTTCACTGCCTGCTGCCTCTACTTTTGGCTTGTCAGAGTCTGTCCCTTTCCCTCTCCATCTGCCTTCCCCCAGAGTGTGGCAGGCTGAATCCCAGCTCCTTAACTTGTGACTGTTCTTAGGCCTGGAGCACCACATGCATGCAGTTTCCTGTAGAGGCCAGAAGAGGATATCCGATCCCCTGGAACTGGAGTTACAGATAGTTGTGGGTGCTATGAATTGAACTGATTCTATGGGAAAATAGTCACTGCTCTTAGCCAATAAGCTATTTTTCCAGCTCTGATTAGCTTAGTTTTAAGAAGTAGGGGTGTTTTTTTTTTTTTTTTTTTTTTTTTTTTTTTTTTTTTTTTCCCTAAGTTGGTCACTGCCTTCTGAATCATGGAGAATGACAGAATGGAGCCCTTTGCTAGAGGATTCACTGTCTGCAGACTAGTATCTGGCTTAAGGCTTTGAGGGCTGTAGTTGGTCCTGTGAGTAGGACTTTTCAGGGCTGCCTGACTGACCTTTAAGGATGGAACTTGTTTCCCTTCTCCCAGTAAGGGGCCATGGATCTAGATCCTTGCTCCATTGTTTACCTTTTGACTGGTGGGGGTTTTGTTTTTATGTTGGGTTTTGTGGTCTTTTGAGACTGGGTCTCTTTTATCCCAGGTAGACTTTAACTTGGTATGTAGGGAAGATGACCTTGAACTCTTGATTCTCCTGCCTCTACCTCCTGAGTGCTTGGATTACAGCCATTATCCACTGTGCCCACACTGTATGTGGTTGTGGTGTCGCGTTCCCCAGGCGAGCTACATCTCTGACCTCTTGAGTCCTCTTTTTAAATTCTAGCTTTTCTCTGTGTCAGCTGCGTCAAGAGGCACCTTCTGGCCCACCATCCTTTATTTTATTTTCTATACATTTGCTGTGGAAGGGAGTGAACAGTGGTGAACTTCTCATCTTACTCTTTTCTCCACATTAAGATGCCACAGGAGAGAGGAAACACTGGCCACTTGTTGTTTGCTGCCAATGTAGCGTTGTTATTTATCTGTCCAGTGTTTGTTCCTTTCTCATAGACTGGGATAATCTATTTTAACAGACTTGATCAAGGAAGTGCTGAGCATGGATGATGAAATTCAGAAGCTGGCAACAGAGCTTTACCACCAGAAGTCAGTCCTGATAATGGGACGAGGCTATCATTATGCTACGTGTCTTGAAGGAGCCCTGGTGTGTTTTCTCACTTACAAGTTGATTTTACTCTAATGACGTAGGGACAGGGAACATATACTTTTATTTATTCTCCAGTGCTAGGGATTCAGTACACAGAGAGCCAGGCAATCAACATATCAATGAGCCTTGCTGTTCATGTGTGCATATGTGTGAGGTGGTATGCTACAGCATATATGAAGATCAGGGTTCATTAAGCTGGAGTCAGCTTTCTCCTTCCAACCATTTGAATCCTGGGGATAGCGCTCGGATTATCAGGCTGGGTGTCAAGCATTCATATCTTGCTGATTCCCCACATACTTGTAGAAGAAATGAATTGAAATAGGTAGAATGCTTAAAATGCCTCTGTCTATGGATATTGTGGTTTATTTAACTTAAGATGGTGCCACAAAACTTAATTCAAAAGTGAAAGCTAAGAGGAGTGTTTACACAGTAACTTGGAGTTAGCAATTTGAGTTGAGTGGACATGCTCTAGAAATATGAACAATAGACTTAAGGTTCATTAGCTAGGAAGTTGAAGTGAAATATATACAAAGTATGGCTGCTTTTGATAGTCTGAATCCATAAGAAAAGTTGTAGAGCTTCAACACTGTGCTTGTTGATGTTTTGGAAGTAATGATCTGATAACTTGTTACCAAAGGGGCAATCAATAGCCTTTAAAACTTCTCAGTAGACCTAACCATCTCAGATGCTTTGTGTAATATTTTCTTAAAAATGGCATTTTGATAAATGAGCTAAAGATTTCTTTGGTTCTTTCATACTAGAAAATCAAAGAGATTACTTACATGCACTCTGAAGGCATCCTTGCTGGTGAGCTAAAGCATGGACCTCTGGCCTTGGTGGACAAGTTGATGCCTGTCATCATGATCATCATGAGAGACCACACTTATACCAAGTGCCAGAATGCTCTACAGCAAGTGGTAGCACGGCAGGTAGGTCAGCCTGGGAGGACAGCCTGGAGAGATGTGAGCAGGGTACTGAAGCCCAGGTGAATGTCACTGACAGCGATAGGCCAGACACTCTGATTCCCCTCTCCTAATATAAGAACTAGACCCAAACTAAGCCCTATTCTCCAGACTCTTCTGTCAGCTAACACAATGCTCTTTTTACCTTAACATTATTAAGTATTTCCTTCAATAGAAACCCTAATGATTAGAGTTTACACTAACGTCACAAGTGCCATCAGCTAGTTTATATTTTATTCCATAAGCTATTTCTCCCTAAGCACAGTGTGCTGGAAGGAGACTTGAACTTCAAAGGAAGGTGGGCCTGTATTCAAGTACTAAGCTTGGCATTCCTTTCTTGTTTAAATTTTTTTGAAAAAGAACTACAAAACCTGTTTGTGCCTCTGTTTACACGAACAGTCAGAGCATGTCTGTGTTTGATGCATGTGGAGCACATGCCCACTTGTTGCCCAACATATACTTCCTGGTGATGTGTCTGTATGTGCTTTTCTTCCCAGGGGCGCCCTGTCGTGATCTGTGATAAGGAGGATACCGAGACCATCAAGAACACAAAAAGGACCATCAAGGTGCCCCACTCAGTGGACTGCTTGCAGGGCATTCTCAGTGTGATCCCCTTACAGCTGCTGGCTTTCCATCTGGCTGTGCTGAGAGGCTATGATGTGAGTGACCACTTCTGTAGACTTCTACGTGGTTTCTGCCTAGGGTACATCTTGATACAGCTGGTCCCAATCTTTTTTATTTAAAAAAAAATGATTTATTTTGTTTGTATATACACGTGCCACAGTTCATGAGTGGAGGTCATGAGACAATTGTAGGAATTGGGTCTCTCCTTCTGTCATGTGGGTCCTGAGGATTGAACCCAGGTTTGGTAGCAGGCACCTTTGCCTGCTGTGTCTCACCAACTCCTCCCAACTTTTTAACAGTAGCACTGGAAAATCTGCCCATCTGCGTTACACCTGTATCTTCTCACAACCAAGTTCGTAGTTTACATTAGTTTTTTTTACCCATAGGACTTGAAGAAATTTGGTGTTTACTCCATGCCTGGGGTGAAGGGTGGGGGCTGTGATTGGCATTTTTGGGAGGGACAGGCTATGTTGTTTGGCTCTGTCCCTCAGTGAGGACTGCTGGACGTGGAGCACCTTAGTCCTCTTGCTATTGTGGAGACCAAAGCATCCTGTTATATTTTCAGGGTTCCATGTAAGGTCCACCTCTGTAGAGGGGCCGAGGTAGTGCTCCCTGTATATGTTAGCCCCTTCCTCTACTGTTTCCCAGTTATTTTCCAAGATAGATTATGTGACCATATTTTCTAATATAATCCTCTTTTTTGCAGGTTGACTTCCCACGGAATCTTGCCAAATCTGTAACTGTCGAGTAAAAGGCATTTAAAAAGACAATGAAGCAACATAAGATACCTTTTGTATTTAAATTTTTGATTTAAACTATTGCCTCCTGAAAACTTTTTTTTAGTAAATTTTTATTTATATATCAGTTATAATTATCCTACTCAATGATTTTTGTGCAATTGCCTCATTTTCAATAATACATGGGAGATTGGATTAATACAGTTTAAATCTAAACCTGAAATCAGAGAGATTTTAGCTGTAGTGTTGTTTAAAGAAAAGGACAATGAATTTCTGGGTCCTCCATTTCAGTCAAGGAGGATTGTGGAGTTTTTGAGATGATAGTTGTTTTACCATGCCTTGATTCAGTCAGACTGATGAAAACCAGTGCATTTAATTGGAATACTCCAAGTCAAAAGCCAGTGTGAAGACTTTGCGACATTATTTATAAGTAGAAGGTGCTGTGGTTTATTTTGAAGCTTGCCTCTGTTTTTAAATCAAGCACCAAACAACCCTGGTGAGATTTGTATGTAAGTTTAAATTAGTCTGTCCTCTTAGGTGGAGTGAACTTGGGGGTCGTGCCTTAGCACACTTGAAAATAGTGTAGAGTTTTGTAGCACTGCAAATCTGAACTGCTTTACCCTGACAGTATGACTGGGCACCCTACTCCTTGTCTCTTCATCTCCGAAGAGTGGTTTGCATTTTCTTCAAACTAGAACTTATTTTATTTTATTTTTTTTAATACTGTTGAATGATGTACTTTGTTTGCTTTGAAATTACAGCAGAGAATTGCTATCAGGCATCTCAGATTGGTATGGGCATGCTTAGCTCTCTCATCAACATTGTCCCAAAAGGTTCCTCAAGGTTGTTTTTAACCTTCTTGCAGACAGTATCCCCTTGGTGCCGGTTCGGAGGTTCTTTTGATTACTTGTGGGATTTGCACACTTTCAGTACTCATTTGATCTGCAGTATATGTGGTAGATGAGGCTTAGATCATTATATATTTTCCACTTTGTATTGTCTTGACTCCTGTTTAGGAATGAATGAATTATATAAGTGATAGTGTCAGAAATGAAAGTCAACAATTGGGATAAAGTATTTGAAATAGACTATTAGTTTGACACCCCAAAAATGTGTGGAATAATAATTTTATTCAGAGCTGTTTGGGTCAGATCATGTGGGCTATAGAAAGATGTGTTGTGTTCAGTTAGCGAAAGTGCAGTAGTGGAGTTGGTGGCTCAGGTCTGAGCATCTCATTGATGCCGTGCGGTTCAGAGAGCTGATGTGTAGCATCTGACTGACTGATTCCTTTAACAACTACCTTGGGCTCCTTGTTTAGTCCTCTGTGGTTAAGCAGTTAATGCTGTGACAAAAGTGTAGGCTTCTTATGAAGGTGGGATGAAGACATTGTGGACTTTAGGCATTTTGGAAGGCTTTCCTCACCTTGATAGAGACTGGAGACCTGACTTTTTAAAGAAGTAAGACAGGGCCACAGTTTGTACCCCATGTACTTGCTTTAGTTATGTTTTCTGTTCTCATTGTCTCCAACATCTCATGGTGTTAGTTTAGCATGTGTATAATGTCATTCCTTATGCTTGAAGTCATAGCCTGGCTACTCATGGTTGTGTGTTTGTTGTTGTTGGGGTTTTCTCATGTGTTTCTCTGGAGTATAGGGTGATGTTAGTACACTGAGACATTGGGAAATGATCACCACAGTATTCTTAGGCCATAAAAGATCACCTCAGTTACTAATCCAGAGTTCTCTTGGAGCTGTATGGAACATCATAACTATGGTCTTTGTCTGGCTCTGACTTTGAACCATTCACCAGGCTCCCTTCCACATACACTCAAGCCAGAATAAATCCTAAAAGCCAAGCAGTCAAAAGCCTGAAGGAAGACCAGAGTAGTATTTTCTAAACAAATACTATTCTTTTCCCTTTCTTATTTTCTTTCTGCCCTTTATTATAATGATTTTAAATTTTTTTATTAATTCCTAACACTCAGATATTTTGGTGAGGCAAGTGAATGAATAGGCCCAGTTTAAATTGGTATAATACAGGACAGGAAAGTAAACAGGGAGAAGTGTGAGGCATTTGCTTCATGGCCTGGTTAATGATTACTTTGAAGTCAGCTTTAAAAAAGAAAATCGTCTATGTCAGTGGTAAAGAGGCTATAGAATGTGCAGTGCTCACATTGCGACTGTGTCAGCAGCTGTGTGTGGACACCTGCTAGGAGAAGGTGGCTGTGCTGGGCAGCAGAGCAAGTCTTTGGAGCTCGGACTGTTCCTGGTGAACCTGATTCATGTGAAGACACGGGTGGGAGAGAGTCAAGATGGAGTTGGACTTAAGTGTTCAATGCTGTGAGTAGATTTGTTTCCTTCAACCGTGGTTCACATTTTGGAGCATGTTCATAAGTGGTTGTCTCAATCTGTCCAAGATATGTGGATATATAAAGAACAGCAGTTCATAATATGCCAAGATGATAAACCCTTGGTGGCCCTCCTCTTCAGAGGGATGTCACAGGGTACTGTGCAGGAGGCTGTTAGTTCAGAAAGCTAACATGAGCTTGTGTGTGTAGCGGTTGTGTCTGAGATGATATGGTGAGATCTCCCTTTGAGTCCAGGGCTCTAACCTGAGTACTTGTGAAGGTGGGAGAAGGGAACCCATTCTGGTCCCTTGTAATATTCCTCTGGAAGTCATTTTTGTCACTCTTTAGGAAGGAAACTAGCTGAACTTTAACAGGTCAGTCTTTTATCTTTTTCTACAATTAGGATATTCTATAGCAATAAAAGAAACTGGGATTACCTGTTTATTATATACTATAACTGCTATGATTTTTTCTAAAAAAAATTTAAAGCACAATGTCATTGGAAAGTATTTATCAAAAAGAATTCCTAATTCACATTGAATTTAGGAAGGCCAAAGAAATGGAAGGGAATCATGAAGACATTTTGGTTCATGACATCTACATGTTTAGTGACTTGTGTCTCCAAGATGGATTTCACATGACTTTGTTTACTCTCGAGTTTAAAAGTTTTAACATAGAAGTGTGTTTTCTCACTGTATTTAAAGATTGTTAAGTATTTCAGTATCTTCATAGCTTGATGAATTTAAATATATCCTCAGACCTGGGAT
This sequence comes from Phyllotis vaccarum, assembly GCA_033318265.1. Classification (NCBI taxonomy): domain Eukaryota; kingdom Metazoa; phylum Chordata; class Mammalia; order Rodentia; family Cricetidae; genus Phyllotis; species Phyllotis vaccarum. Next base: position 65,041,722 of record JARWLC010000014.1, on the reverse strand, counting down.
GGTGAAAAATAATCAAACTGACATTGACTTCAAATAGCAATGTCCTTAGTTAAGCAAGACTGTTGAGTTCTGCTGTGTTAATGTGAGACCACACTGGCTGGAGAGTGATGTGTTATAAAAGACACCACAATACAAGGCTGATGAGACATCTTAGAAAAGTCTCACATTATCTGTTTTCTGTACTAGTTTCCAGAGTGGGTGTAGAAATGGTCTTGTTAACTTTTTGAATGTTCTATGGTTGAATGTTTTTTTTTTTCATTAATAAAATTTTGATATTTGTTTAAATTATACTTCTGTGGGAATGGGGAAAGGGCTTTAGAATAATCATTGCTCTGTTTTAATTTTGTATTCTTTTAAATGAATGTTTAGTTTTCTGAGCCAGATTCATTTCATCCTCATGTCCTGTTAAATCCAGTGACTACACTGGAACTGTGAATAAATTATCCAAAACCTTGCTGTGCAGTTACTCTTTTTTGGTAGGGCTTGGTACGGCACCCTGGACTTCACACACTAGGCCACAACCCATAGTATTTCATGTTGAAGGATTTGCCAGTGTTTGAAACACACACGTGTAGCATTTTAAAGTTGGTGCTGTCTTAATGCAGCCAGTGTTTTACTTTTGTTGTTAGTAAACATTGCTGGTATCCAGAACCTTATGTCTATGCCCCAGCTTCCCAGTTTTATGAAGAATCATTAGATAAAATTCTGATGTCACAGTCCATACATATACTTTCAAATAGTACTTTAGAGTTTTAAAAAATAATTTGTTGGCCTGTTTCTGGACAGTAGTGATCAGAGTTTAAAGTGTATTGAGAGCTGCAAAAGCAGGGAGAGGCAGGGGAGTGCCTGGCCCTGCACTTGGTCCACTAGAGAGCTGCTAACAGCAGGGCTATGGATGTGTCCCCAGGCTGCTCACGCAGCTCCACCTCTGGAGTTGTTCCCCCCCCCCCCCCCGTCCTTTTCTTCTGACCCCACTGCTCTCTGCTACAAGGATCATGGACCTCCTCAACCCCACCGTAGTTTTGATATGAAACTCCATTTCTTTAAATTTGCCTCTGTTGCATGTTGATTTTACTGAGCACTTAACCAAGAGCTAGGGAGTCCTAAAAGTTAAATAATATGCTTTTCCAGGGGTGGTACCAAGAGCAGACTGCCCTGATGAGGGACATAGCAGAGGTAAGTGAGTCTCTTTTCAGTTACTGACAATACACCTGCTAGAGAAGGGGGAGGCTGTCAGACTGTGAGTGGCCTTTTCGCTGCCGCTGGCAGGAAGCAAGCATGTAACCTGTCAGGTCACCAGTCTCAAGTTATTTCCAAGGCTGAAGGGTGCATTGTGAACTGGGTGTTAACCCTTTGACTCAGTTGCAAAGGCTCACCTAAGAATTCTCTTAGTGCTTAGAACCATATTCCTTATTCAGGATATTTTAAATATGAAGTTTAGATTTTTAATTGAAAATATGCATTAAAAGAACCTTTAAATAATCAGAATACTTTCTGGATACAATTATTGTTCCCATTGGTTTAGCAGTATACCTCCATATGTTTTGAGTAAATTTAGAAGATCATGCTCATTGGGGTGAAAACAACATTTAATTTTGTTAATTCAGTGGTATACTGAGTGGTTTAGACACATCTAATGGACTGGAGAGTGACTCAGTAGTTAAGTGTGGTGACATATTGTATACTTAATAAAAAAGTCAGGACTATCAGAGGACAAGCCACTGACAGAGCCAAGCCATGAAGGTCAGGTAGTGGGGAGGCACACCTTTAATCCTATCAGTCAGAAGACAGATCCAGTCTAAAGCCAGGCAGTGGTAGTTCACACCTTTAATCCTATCAGTCAGAAGACAGATCCAGTCTAAAGCCAGGCAGTGGTAGTTCACACCTTTAATCCTAGCTCCAGCAGAGTTGAACCAGGAAGTAAAGAACTATACGGCAGGAGAAGTTTGGCATTCTGTCTGAGTGACTAGTCAGTCTGAGGACCCATGAAGATAGGAGGAGTTGGCTGGGTGATAAGTGGCCGTGGTTTGTTCCCTGTCTCTCTGATATTCCAGCTTTTCCCAATATCTGGTTCCGGGTTCTTAATTACTAAATTGTATTTGTGCATTAGTGAAGAGTTGGTACTGCTTTTCCAGAAGACCTGAGCATGGTTCTCAGCACCCATGTTGGGTAGCTCACAATCATTTGTAACTCCAGCTTCATGGGACCCTATACGCTCTTGCCCTCCATAGGTAAGTGTACTCATGCACACATGCACACATTCACATATACACGTATATTACATATAATTTAAAAAAAAACAATCTTTTACGAAAAAAGTATGTAGTACTTAAAAAGCAAAGCCACAAGTAAGTTAAACCATGGAACTTAGAATCGATTTGTTTTTGTATGATTGCATCCCATTTGTGTAGATACCTGTGGAGACCAGAAGAGGGGGTCAAATTCCCTGGAGCTGGAATTAGGCAGTTTGAGAAGGCTGATGTGCTGCTGATAATTCAACACAGGTCCTCTTGGTCTGTGCTCTTAACTGCTGAGCCATCTCTCCAGTCCCCAAGATATTTTTAAGGTCTGTAGTCTATGTTAATTATACATAATGGGTTCCATTGTGACACTCTGTTATCTATTTTGATGACCCTCCTCTATTATGGGATCTATTGTGACACTCTGTTGTGTTTATCTATTCTGATGACCCTCCTCTATTACGGGATCTATTGTGACACTGTTGTGTTTATCTATTCTGATGACCCTCCTCTATTATGGGTTCTTTTGTGACACTCTCTTTGTGTTTATCTATTTTGATGACCCTTCTCTATTATGGGATCTATTGTGACACTCTGTTGTGTTTATATTTATTTTGATGACCCTCCTCTATTATGGGATCTATTGTGACACTCTGTTGTGTTTATCTATTTTGATGACCCTCCTCTATTACGGGATCTATTGTGACACTGTTGTGTTTATCTATTTTGATGACCCTCCTCTATTATGGGTTCTATTGTGACACTCTCTTTGTGTTTATCTATTTTGATGACCCTTCTCTATTATGGGATCTATTGTGACACTCTGTTATGTTTATATTTATTTTGATGACCCTCCTCTATTACGGGATCTATTGTGACACTGTTGTGTTTATCTATTTTGATGACCCTCCTCTATTATGGGATCTATTGTGACACTCTGTTGTGTTTATCTATTTTGATGACCCTCCTCTATTATGGGATCTATTGTGACACTGTTGTGTTTATCTATTTTGATGACCCTCCTCTATTATGGGATCTATTGTGACACTCCCTTTGTGTTTATCTATTTTGATGACCTTCCTCTATTATGGGATCTATTGTGACACTGTTGTGTTTATCTATTCTGATGACCCTCCTCTATTATGGGATCTATTGTGACACTCTGTTGTGTTTATCTATTTTGATGACCCTCCTCTATTATGGGATCTATTGTGACACTGTTGTGTTTATCTATTTTGATGGCCCTCCTCTATTATGGGATCTATTGTGACACTCCCTTTGTGTTTATCTTTTTTGATGACCCTCCTCTTACCATCTCTTGCCCTTCCCCTTTCTCAGTTCCTGTTTTGTAACTCAGTGAGCCATTAGTTGTCTACGGGAGTGTGAGTATTTTAACCGGTTATGACTGCATTTATACTAGACACTGCAAGGAGTTTCATCCAAGCCGACAGCTGCTGTAATCCACAGGCATAAGCATACGTGTTTAGAAGGCAATCTAACTGCAGCAGGTTCCACACTAGGGCCTATGGCTTCCCCAACCTGGGGCTTCTGAATGAGTTTACAATTCCATATGGGAATTCCCTCTGGAGAAGTGGCCTCAAATCCAATAAAAATATTTTTTATTATCCTCAACCAACACAATTCCCATTTGCACCAGTGAGCCCACACAGCCTGGCTGGTCAGTGTTGCTGCTTTCAGGGTCCATAGCTGAGTAATATTATTGATGACAGTTCCCCTCCAGCAGTCTGCATAGCATCTTCCAGCACTGCATTGCCAGTAAGGTCCTAATTTTTCAAGTGTTTACTTAACATACACAAAGCCCAAGAGTATTTTATGTATGTATTTTATCTTTTATTATCTTTCTGCCTTTTACTGTATACTAGGTGGTTGTGACTCATCAGCACAGGATGTGACCTGAGTGCGCATACTGAGGAATGTCTGATGGGCAGGTAGCCAAACAAACTTACTCAGAAAACTTAGGCTAGATAAAAGTGAAAACAAAATAGGCGATTTATCAAGAAATAAAAGAATCCTAAGAAGCAAAAGGAACAGAGAGTAACAAATACAGAAGCTACTGGCTGTACCAGGCCGGACATCTGTTAGGTGTCTACTTTAGTGGAGGCACACCAAGTTAGGAGTCAGATGGAAGCTGTTTGAAGACAGGAAATGTGAGCAAAGTAGACCATAACATCCTAACAAGGTCCTGCTGCAAATGAAGCTCATCAGCGATGCATATGATAGGAATGATGACTTTTCCTTGGAGAGACACAACACACATCTACTTCCCCAGATAGGAATCTCATGACAGACTAAAGCATGGATACCACTGAATCCCACTTGGTGAGCCAGTGAGTTTTATTGGAGTTACAGGTTTCAGAAACAGAAATGAAGGCTTTATCACCAAGGCCCATCCAAGCCAAAACTGGGAACTTGGAGCACACTGCACACAGCCTACAGGCAGCTCGAGAGATTGGGGAGCATCCTTTCCGAGGACGCTAAACCTCTCCCAGGCAGGCACCTGTTCTGATCTGAGAGTTGTCTTTGTAGCTTGGCTTGCATTTCCAGGTCAGCTTCTGGAGTTGTCTTTGATTAGCTTCACTTAATCTGGCAGGGCAGGGTCTAATCAATCTGGTCAGTTTCAGGGACTTCCTCAAGCTGTTTTGAGTTGTTTGCTTTCTGTTGAAAGAGGTTCCCTACTGGATGGAATGTTTCAATCTTTGAGGAAACTGTTAGACAATGTGGAATTGTAGGTGCTTGGCTGGCTGGCTTAGGGTTTCTGTTGCTGGGGAGAGACACCATGACCATGGCAAAATTTAATTAAGGTGGCAGTTTATGGTTTCAGAGGTTCAATCCATTATCATCATGGCAGAGAGCATGGCAGCATGCAGGCAGATAGGTGCTAGAGTAGTGGCTGAGAGTCCTATATTTTGTAGGTAATGTAACGGGCGGGAGCCCCTAGAGCACGGCTAATGACCACTGTTAACTTTAAAGAAAAAGAGAGTTTAATGAATATGAATACTGGTACACACATGTGCGGGCTCAAGGCACTGTGGAAGCCAAGAGCGCGAATGCTTTCAGAGTAGAATTCTTATACCGCACTCTGAGTAGGGGAGGGGGTATGGGCGGGCTCAGCTTGATAACAGGGCGGGGCCAAAGATCAGTTTAGGACAGAGTTTAGGAATGCAGGCAGGCAGGCTATTTCCTGTGAAACAATAGGACCACCTGAAGACATTCATTTCCTGGAGCAATGGTCATGATGGGCACATTGTGCAAGCTTCAGAAAGTTCTTGCCTGCTTCAGTTAACAGTTCTCATGGTAGGGCTTTCCTGGATTGTCCCACCCAGGTTGTTATATCAGGAATGCAGTCCCAGGGCCTTATCTCGGATGGAGTGAAGTCCAGAAGGTCAAGCTGCTGACCAGGTGGGTCTCAAGAACTCAGGAAGTATATCCTGAGCAGTTGAGCAAGCTGCCATAAATCCTGTGAACAAAGCTTTATCCAAGAGTTCTGAGAGCCTGAGTCTTTGAGCAAACAGCCATCTGCTCAATTATCTGTCACACAGGGACCGAAACTCTGTCAGCCTCAGCTAGTTTCGGGGACCTCAGGAAGGGGGCAAAGGGGAGAGGGTGGACAATTCAGGTGGCAAAGAGTCAAACAGGATTTTTTTTTTTATTATTTCAGGTAACAGGAATTCAGCTGAGACACTGGGCAGTATGATGAGCCAAAGAAACCCCAAAGGCCACCCCCACAGTGGCACACTTCCTCAACAAGGCCATATCCACCCCAACAAAGCCACACCTCTTAATAGTGCTGGTCCCTACGAGATTATAGGGAGAGATTATAGGGACCAATTATGCTCAAACTATTACATCAGCCACACCTAGCTGTGGGGATTTAATAAAAGTTTCAAAAGTTTTTTGGAGATATCAGAGTGATCTACCCATAGTCAGTCTAGGAGGATCAGAGAGTGGTGACTCGCACCTTTAATCCCAGCACAGGGAGTATCCAGGGAGTGGTGACCTATGCCCTTAATCCCAACTGAGTTCAGGTCATTTTAGTTTACAGAAGGAGTTCCAGGCTCCCAGGCAGGCAGTAGTGGGGCCACACCTTAACTGAGCTAGGAGAGTATTTAAGGCAGGAGTAGAAAGACAGAAGGTTAGAAGAGGCCAGGAGAAGCGAGGCTGAGGAAGCTGGAAGACAGCTGGGTAAGATCTGACTGTGGTGTTTATTCTCAAATATCTCCAACTTTCTCAGAGATCTATCACTGAGTTTCCTTTATTTGTGCAATACCTAGCTTTTTTCTGTGAGTTGGATGACATTATCTTTTGAGATAATAATTTTGGTTATTTTGGAAATACACATTTCCCTTTATGAATTACTTTACAATGTATGATATTTAAATTATTCCATTCAAGATAAGTTCAAATTGGCTTGAGGTTTTCTTTGGCTCACAGTTACTTGGAAGTGTTTCTTAATTTCCAGACATGAGTATTTTTTTTTGTTTTGTTTTGTTTTGGTTTGGTTTGGTTTGGTTTGGTTTTCTTATCTCTTTGTCCCTGAACTCCAGCATGACCAGAGCACAGACTCTAGGGTGTTGTCACCTCTCTATCTTAGTGTGGTGGATGGACAGTATTTGCAAGTATTTCTTTGTGTTCAGATTTCAGCTTTTTGTTTGTTTTGTGAGCTACTGAGAGAATCCCTCCAGCACTTCCATATGGACGGGTCTCATTTCTTCTCATTACTTCCTTTTAATATTGTTCTTCAGTAAATCCTTATTTAAACATCTTGTAGTGGATTTATGATGTTACATTGTAAATAATTATCCTGCCTATGAGTTTAATAAAAAGCACCGATTGGCCAAAGGCAGACAGAAAGTATGGGCGGGGCTACCAGACTAAGAAAACTCTGGGAACAGGAAGAACAGAGCAGAATGCCACAGAGAAGCCTGCAGATGCAGAGGACAACCATGCTGCTCTAAGAAAAGGTACCGAGCCACATGGCTGAACAGGATAAGAGTCATGGGTTAGATTAAGGGTAAAGAGTTAGCAAGTTATATGTCTGGGCCCCAGGTAAATCAGCGTATAATTAATTTAAGCATCTGTGTGTCTCTTTGGGACTGCGGGACTGTGGGTCTTCAGGTCTGCAGGTCTGTGGATGCAAACCTTGATGCTAGGCCCAAAAGTCCGGGCTGGAAACCTCATACTACAACTTGTTATGGACTTTTTCTTATGAAAAAGATTAATATAATCTATTAGTTATAATTTTCATTTTAAAATGTAGCCTGTTGGCTAGAAATGTAATCCACTAACTTCTTTCTGGCTGATATTTGTATACAGATACACGTTTTTATTATTTGTTAGTTGTTTTTTTGAGATGGGTCTCACACTACATCTCTCTGCCTGGCATGGAGTTTACAGCAACCCTCTACCTCTATCTCCCAAGTGTGGGAATTGCAGGCATGCACCACCCCATGCCCAGCTAATACTCATTTTCAATCTCTATTTTCAGACAGAAATGAGCTTGAAATTACCTCTTACATGTAAGGTCTTTACATTAAAAATACTCTACCTCTCTGATCTTATCTGTGTTTCCTGTCAGCCCTTGGGCCTCTATCCTTTTTATTTTCATCATCTTTTCTGCCCATCCACTTGCCTGGCTGAGGCACCCTGTCTCTGTTCTCTTAGGGATTAGTAGAACTGCAATATCCAAGCCCAACACGTCTAAATCTGAACTTCACCATTTTACTTGACACGTCCCAGAAAGGACGGCCTTAGAACGGTCCTCGCTTTTTCTTACTCACGTCATAGTTTATACTTCCACTGTACGGTTGTCAGTGTTCATCTAGATTTCCCCACCTTTGTCCTTATTTTACCCCATTTCTTATGCTTCCTGTATGGGATGGCTTTCTTTGGATGTCCTTGGTTCAGATGCCCTCAGAGGTCAGAGGTGTTGGATGCCCTGGAACCGGAGTTACAGATGGTTCTGAATTGCCTGGTGTGAGTGCTGGGATCTGAACTCGGAAAAGGCAGTGTGTGTGCTTAACTGCCGGACTCTCCTCCCACATTCCGTGACCTTTGAGTGTTCTTACGGTGTCACACTACCGTCCATACTCCGACTTTGAGATGTCAGTTATAGATAATACGCATTTGCAGTTTTTGAAATAGAGTCTAGACTAGCCCCAGACTTGCTTCTGTATTAGCCTCTCACACCTTACTTTCTTGTGCCTTTGGCCAGATTCATTTTGGTTAAGTGCATCTCAGTCATTGTTATTACTATTGTTATTAATATGTTTATTTCTCAGCTTCATAATGTTTAACATTTTTTGTTTTAAAGTGTTTTTTTTTACATATCAACCACAGTTACCCTTCCCTCCCCTTCCCCTCCCCCAGCTTTCCCCACTCCACCCTACCATATACCCCCCAAGAGGATACGGCTTCCCAGGCATCACTGTTTTTACTTCTTTAAGCATGATGTGCATGTCATTTTAGGTTGGTATCAGGTATTTCTGGGATTTGAACTGTTGGACACTGGGCCCTAGTGTTTGGTTTCTTGTGTGCTTTGTTATTCTTGTGGAGTTACTCCTGATAATTCTTTGAGAGGATTTGCTTTGGTTCTGAGATGTGCCAGAGATGCTCAAGCCTAAAGCTGCTTTCTGCACACTCATGGCTTTGGGCTGTACATTTGGTGATGTGAATTTGTGTCTCCGATCTGCACAGTTCTGGATCCTCAAAAACTATGTTGGCATCCTGGTTATCACTGGTTTCCAGCAGAGTCTCTTACAAAGAGAGATAGCTCTTGTGTCTGAGGGACAGGCTCCTGGAACAACAGATGAGGTTTGTTGGTGATTGTAGGAATTTGCATTGCATTTTTTTTTTTTTTCAAAACAGGGTTTCCCTATGCAGCTCTGGCTGTCCTAGAACCTGATCTGTAGACCAGGCTGGCCTCAATTGCAGAGATCCACTTGCCTCTACCTCCCAAGTTCTGGGATCAAAGGCGTTCGCCATCACTGCTAACAATCTCCAGATGAGCAGATACAGAAAGCAGAGGCATACACTTTGAGAAACTTCATCTTTTTCTCTCCAGTTTGATGGAGCCCACCATTAACTTGCTCAATCTCAAGGAAATGAGATCAGAAGTTCCTTGCCCTTAATGCACAGATGTTTATGGTACTTTGAGGAAAATAGTGAAGTCCAGAAAGCCTGGCATCTCTTTTCCTGTCTTTGGGTGGTGCCAGAGCTGCCCTTTCCTTCTGCCCGACTGACTCTCCAGGTGTCCTCCCCTCTATGGCGTCTTGATTCCCAGCCACCCTCCATGGAAGTAGAGATGTGTGACTTGAAGCCTAAGTGGATACTATAAACAGATAATAAACTGGAGTCTTAAAGCTTTTAAATGTCTTTTTAAAAAGGCCTTTCAGTGCAGTAATGTATGTAGCACATGGGAGGCAACGTTCCTTCAAAATGTGAATGGGGAACAGGCATTTGAGAGGATGGCCTGCTTCTTTACTAAGAACTTTAAACACATTAAAAAAGAAAGCAAAACCCAAATGAGGAAAAAAAAAAAAAAAAAAGAGAAACCAGAAATGTGCTTAAACTTGGTGAACAACGGTAACTTGATATTTTGCAGCCTCAGAGTTTGCAAATCTAGTTTCCTGGCCAGGACATCTTCCTGGTATCTCTGAGACTGTTTCAGGTCAAAGCCATCTCCCATGCTCAGCCATAAATCGAAAGCAATACAGTTCCCCACCCTGCTGACTTTGTTACTAATGCTCCTGTCCTGTAGAGCTGCACTGTGGAGCCTGATGTGGAAAACACTGAAATGGGGTGTGTTGTCGGAAAAGAATCTGCTGTCAATTTACCCTTTCCTCCACTGCTGGGCCCAGCTCTTCCTCCACCAGAGGGCCACAGGGTGTCTGGTATCTTGTCACATGGACAAGGGAATCCCTGCTGGGAGCTAAGGGTACAGACATGCTTCCAATGTATCTACGTGGAAGATTCCAGATCCCTGCCCATTGAATGGGTGCAGGGTTCTCTGCGTGGCAGGGGTGTGTGAGTACAGTTTAAGCCTACCACTGAAAAATGCCAGCGTGACGGAGGGCACAGAGTATGGCACACAGATGGTACTTTTCCAGGCTGCTTCTTGAATCATTAGCTTAGCTTCTGGGAAGAGCTCAGCACTGACGGAGAAGCTAGGGAGGTTGATGCTGATAGGCTGTACTGCTCTGTGGGGATATGTTTCAAATTTAATAAGAACAGTCTGAGATATCAGAGGAATCTACCCACAGTCTAGGAGGATCAGACGGTGGTAACCTACACCTTTAATCAGGGAGTATCAGGGAGCGGTGACCTACAACCCTTAATCCCATCAAATATGAGTTTGAAGTCATTTTAGTTTACACAAGGAGTTCCAGGCAGTGATGGTGCATATTCCCAGCACTTGGGAGGCAGAGGCAGGAAAATCTCTGTGAGTTCAAAGCCAGCCTGGTCTTCAAAGCAAGTTCCAGGACAGTCAGGACTGTTATACAGAAAACTCTGTTTCAAAAAACCAAAGCAAACAAAGACTGGAAGAGGTGGATCTGTCCTCTGATATTCCAGACTGGTTTTTATTAAATTTGAAACATATCCCCACACTGCTCCTGGATGGTGATGCTGATAGGCTGTACTGCTCCTGGAAGTAGACTTTTGTCAGTGCTACATCTGTTCACTGTCCCCCCCCTCCATCCACCTACCCCTACCTCACCTCGCTCAGTTCTCAGGGCATACATAGGAGGCTCAACCTTTGTGAGCAGGTAGGAGACACAGAGAGGAACAGGATTCACTATGGGTCACATGCTAATGTTATTTCATTATCCCTGAGCACTGGTAAAGCCCAAGGAAACTTGGGTTTCATAAAATAAAACTTTAAAGGAGCCGCATACTGTCGTTTGGCAGACAGAATGTGTCTTTGTGTGTATATGAGAAATGACTTTCATTTAGAAACGTTGGCAGTGGCTTCCACTGTGTCCTTAGGACTTTTAAAATGATATTTTCTGGGTTTGGAAAGCAGGCAGACAAATTATGGAATCTTGGCTTCGATGTTTCTAGAAATGTAGGCAGAGAGAAAGGTGGCCATAATTTGGCTTTGAGGCTTCTATGAGTTTCAGAGCAAACCAAGCAATGTTACCATGGCAATGCTTCCAGTGTTTATAAAAACAAGGTTTTCCCCCCTGACAAGTATACTTCATATTTAATAAACCCCAGTCCACAGGGGCCTCTTCATGCCATTTTAAGTTGGAAGAATTTTATTATTGAGTCGCTTTTCGACACTCTGAACACTTGGAAATAGAGTATTAAGTACCGATACCTAGAAGGGCAGAGCAAGAGGTGCTGTGGGGAGGGAGCAGGGGGCTGTGGGTGATGGCCAAGCAACATGGAAACCAAGCAGGCCTTTCGCAGAGCTGGGGTCTGTCTAGAGGTGCACGCCACCTTAAGCCCAGTCTGGTTATCTGTGAAATCTTAGATGGCCTGTGTTGGGAGTATTGCCTTGTAATAATACCCTACTTCTGGACTGATGAGGTCTTCCCAGAAGACCAGGCCACGTCATCATCACTCACTGCCTGTCAGTGTTCAACACTTCTCTATCAACAATAACAGAAAGAACTGTTGCTTTAAAATGTCAAAACAGATCATCCATATAAATCTTACAGGTGGCTTAGTCTGAGAGGCCAATCTGAGAACCGTACAGGAGCATTTCGTCAGAGGGTCTGAGGAGCCTCTAGGGAACTATATATAGGAAGGGGGCAGCTGGCATCCCCTTCACTAAGCCACTGATACTGCTCTGAGGTAGGCCGTGGTGATGGAGGCTGGGCTGCTGGGACAGTGTTGCTCAGACTTGAGCAGAGAGGTGGGTACTCCAACATCCCTGCTTGGACTGTATGGGAGGCCCAGGTGGGGCGAACCCAGACAAATGACATTTCCTGGTGATCTTGGGGTCCTCTTGCACCCACCACCAGGGGAGGACAGCCCAAGACGGTCTCAGGAAGGAGGTTAGCCAGCAATGTGCAGCACTCTACCAGTCCTGGGAACAGCGAAGGAGACCATGTCTCCTTGACCTCCGACTTCTGGACCACCTAAGGCAGGCGGGCCCGCCTCGAAGGAACCCTTCCAGCACCTGCGCCCGCTGCCCTCTCCCCAGAGCTTCTTCCTGCCGGGAGGAACAAAATTGTCCCTGGAGCTCCTGCTCTCTCGTGGCCCTTTATCTGCACCGGAGCCCCGGAGGGAGCGCATGGCCGCAAGGCGGCGCCCGAGCCTGGGAAACCGAGTGCTTGGCTCAGGGAGAATGCGGTGACAGCTGTAAAAATGAAGTTATTGTAGGAAAAAGCGATCTATTTTCAATTAAAAAGAAAGAAAAGAGTAAAATACTACAGTTATCAATACAAACTATCAATAAGAATGCCCAATGTTATTGTATGGAAGAGCAGGAGAAACGATAAAGACCGAAAAGGCTTTAAAAACGAAATAAATTATTACACTCTCAAAAAGATGGGTGCAACTGGAGACACTTAGTGTTAATCAAAATAAGCTAGACTGTAGAAGGACAAATGCCCAGTGCTTTCTTTCATACGAGAAATCTACATTTAAATTTATATAACATGTAGGACATGGAAATAGTAGCAGGTATAGTAGAGTGAAGGGAGAGAGCTGGGGGCCGAGGGTAATGGAACACACGGTCCCAGTGTACTGTGTGCACAAGGATGTAGATACCCCTTCATCTCCAGCACCAGGCAGAACCTGTGTCTGCTCACCATATCTATTTCCAAGGTCCGTGACCTCACAGTGACCGCAGACCCCAGGTGTGTCTTTTTTTTAATGGTTTCCCAGGAAAAGGCAGATCTTATGCTGGGGTAGGATTAAGTTATGAACACAGACTACCTGGAGCCTTGACATTCAATGTATATAGCTTTGAAGAAGGAGGAGGAGGAGGAGGGGAGGAGGAAGAAGAAGGAGAAGGGGAATATTTAGGGGAGAGGGGAATCAGTGGGGGATGATGATAAAAACAATGTATAATTACATAGGTGTATAAAATGTCACAATGAAGCCCATTATGTAGGCTAATCATACTAATTTTAAAAGACACATAGGGCTCCAGCAGCAGGACAAGCCAGCTTTGCCTTTGGAAGGCCCTGCCCTCGGCGTAGAGAACCCCCAGTTCCCAGAGCACAGAGACCCAACAGTCTGCAGGTCCTGCCATCTCCACCCAGCTCTGGGCAGAAAATGTACCTGGACTCTTCCCGCCCTCCTCTGCCTCCTTAACTGGTGTAGGAAGTGACCGTTCCCTGGGAGAGTCTGACTTTCTGTGAAGAGGAGCAGCAGGAGGCTGGCTCCAGGCTGGGTCCTGAAGACCTAGGTGTTGGGAGCTCTCTTACAGCAACTAACTCAGTCTCCCCCTTCCGTGTTTTGTGGGGGACACTTGCGTGCTCTCTTTGGACTGACTTATAGGAGAGCCCAGGACACTCGCTCCTGTATCCTCCAGTTAGGGGATATCTGATGTCAGATTGCAGCTTTGCATCTTTCTAAGGCTTTGGAGATCAGGAGCTGAAGGCAGGGCTGTGAGCCTCTGCACGCATCTTTCTCGTAAGGGCTTTGTTCTATTCCTTTTGGCACCAGGAGAGGAGCTGAAGTCAAGGAGGCTGGAATAGTTCCCAGTCCACAGTCCGTTAGGGACCCATAAATAATGCTGGTGACTGAGGTAAGCAGGCTTCCTGCCCTAGAGCTCTCCTGTGTGTGTGTGTGTGTGTGTGTGTGTGTGTGTGTGTGTGAGACAAGTACCTGCTTTTCCATGAGATGGAGAGAAGGACCAGGCTCCAGCCTTCATCTCCTGCATGGAGATCTGCTGCTGCTGGGATTCGCGGCAGTGGGAATGGTCACCCACTCCATGGAGACAATACCCATTGGCTCAGACATACTCCTGGCCCTAGCCTGCAGACTGAGCACTGTGAAGCCACAGTGTATCATCTTCTGCATAGGGGCTGTGCCTGTTCTTCTGCCTCTAGCATCAGGCAGAAACATGGCTGCACACAGCATCTACATTCAGGGTCATTTTTTTTTTTTTTTTAAAACAAAAACATGGTTTTACAGTGTTCTGCAGGGATCCCAAGGTGGAGCTTTTCTGCATGCCAGAAGATTTTCCCAGGAAGAGGCAAATATGGACACAGACTGCCTGGAGTTTTGACGCTCATTATATGTAGTTTTAAAAATTCTCTGGGCTCAGGTCCCAGCCACAGCACGGCTTTATGTGAGCATCCCTCACCACACCTGTTTTTCTTCTCCACACCTGGGGTTTAAAAGCCAAACTTCTCCAAAAGCCTCCTATTACATCATTTGTTCCCCCCTCCCCCTCCCTTCCCTGTCATACTTTCATGTCCTAAAACTGTCCCTCCATATTCTGGAGGATGTCTACATAGCCAGCCTCTGCTTGCTCTGCAGGAAGACACCACACCGGGAGATCAGAAGCCTGCAAAGCCAGGCTGGAGACAGTCACAAGTCTGCAAAGCAGGGCTAGGGATGGTGCTCAGTGGTAAGTACTTGCCCAGCGTCCCCAGTGATGTCAAAAGCAAAGCAGGAAAAGATTCCAAAGCCTGTGAGTAATGAGTATTCTTCACCCATGAGAATTCCTTTGGAAATGTCTTCCTCTCCCACTGCCCCAGCATCACTGGAGACACCAAGAGTGCACCCAGCTACGCCAGTGCAGACTCTCAGCCTACCAGAGCAGGGAAAAGATAAATAATAATTCTCAGTTTTCAAACTTGGGAATAGTTATCACACAGGTCAAATAGATCACAGATATGGGAATTGTCACATTTGTTAATTCCTCACTCCTAAATTTTTTGGGGAAAAACGGGATTTCCCTAAGACACTACCACCTTTTTAAAAGGTGAATTAAAAGTGTGTGTGTGTGTGTGTGTGTGTGTGTGTGTGTGTGTGTGTGTGTGTGTGTGTGTGCATGCCTGTGTGCATGCGCATATGCATGCAAGTACAGTGAGCATGGAGGCCAGAAGATTTCAGATATCCTGGATCTAGAGTTTCAGGTAACCGTGAGCCACCTGACCTGGGAAAACAACATGTTGTCAGGATGTTTACCTACATAGGGGCTTGCTGACACTCAAAAGACACAGCCACCGGGATGTAGCTTGGTTATCTCACATCAAACTCCTTGAAACTCTTCATGGACCAATGACTTTATGACTACCTATTAAGGCATTTTGTCATTTTTTAAGATGAAGCTTTATGACACAAACTGGGGTGAGGGCTTTACGATACCGTGTCACGCTGTTTAATCGGGAGTAGTGCTTGAGGTTGTTAGGACCTCCGTACCGACTAGTTTCCGTGTCAACTTGACATAGGCTACACTCACTTTGGAAGAGGGAACCTCAGTGGAGAAAATGCCCCACCACAAGTCCAACCTGTGGGCAAAGCTGTGGCACATTTTCTTGATTGATGCCCGATTGGTTTCTGCCTCTAGGTTCCTGCCTTGACTTCCCTGGATGACAGACTACAAGTTTAAGATGAAATAAACTTGTTCCCCCCGAAGCTGCTTTGATGATGGTGTTTTGCATCAGCACCAGAAGCCCAGACTAAGATAAACCTTCTCTCAGCCACACCACTTGTCTGTCTTCTAACAGGGAGGGTGGTCTGCTGGCAAGGTCTTCCAGTAAAGAGAGGATGCTGCCTTCTTCCTCCTGGTCCCTCCACTACCTGCTGCTTCTCCTTGAGATGAACCATCCTGATTCTGCCCAGGCTCTTCTGCATCTCACTCACAGGCAGTTCTCCGAAAGTATTTTTCCCATGAGCCTCAGCCTGCGATTCCGGATTCCGTGGCCAGGGTTTAGGAGAGACCACTGTATATCTGTTATCACCTCCATTACACTGTCGTTTTGCTTACCTTCCTGCTGATGTCAACAATGACATCACTGAGGCTGTACATGTGGGTGTCTCTCCAGTCGAGCTGGCACTGTGGTGTTGGAGGACATGCTGCTGGTAGTGAGTGGGACCTTAACTGCAGAGTTGGGGAACCCCCTCATCTTTCCCTTCAGTTTACCCTCTGAGGGAGACTGTAAGGGTTTTGGGTTGGTGAACAATCTTTTTGTACACTGTGAAGATGTGTCACTCTGATTGGTTTAATAAAAGGCTGAACAGTCAATAGCTAGGCAGGATTTCTGGGTAGAGTGGATGCTGGGAAGAAGAAGGTAGAGATGCCAGGAGATGCAGAGCAAGCAGGATGGGCAGTGTGGAGCTGAAGGATCAAGACAGAAAGTAAATTAATAGAAACGGGTTAATTTAAGTTATAAGAGCTTCTTTTACCTCCTTTTAAAAATCTTTATTTTTTTTTTAATTTAAAAGAGCTTAAGTTATAAGAAACAAGCCTAAGCTAAGGCCAGCTTTCATAATTAATACAAGTGTCTGTGTCATTATTTGAAGGCCAGAAACCCAAACAAAAACACAATTATCCAATGTCTGGCCACAAATATCCACATAAGTTCAGAGGAAGCTAAAAAAAAGTTCTAAACACTTCTGTTACAGAGTCAAATGTGGCTTCCTGGAATAGCCTCCTGGTGACTTTGATCTCTTGGGTAAATTCTGCAGCATATAGAAGCATGGCTACTGACTGTTGCCTGCAAGCTGGAGCCAGCTACCAACGCTCTTTGATAAGCTGAGCTGCATGGCAGCTGATATAACAGCTTAAAATTTGTCTCATATAATCAGAGAATTATATAATTACAGATAATCATATAATTACAGATGCTCAGTAAAGACCCATCCAGACAGAAAAAAAAAATCTCTAAACAGGTCATAGTATGCTTTAAAAATGTTCTTAGGCTTAAAGAAGAAAAGAAAATGGTATGGACAGTCATAGAAAAATAGTCAAT
The DNA here is from genome assembly GCA_033318265.1 of Phyllotis vaccarum. Taxonomy (NCBI): domain Eukaryota; kingdom Metazoa; phylum Chordata; class Mammalia; order Rodentia; family Cricetidae; genus Phyllotis; species Phyllotis vaccarum. The sequence continues at coordinate 65,024,582 of JARWLC010000014.1, read as the reverse complement.
AGATAATAAGGTAACGTATTTAAAGAGATAATAAAATAATGTAAAAATAGAAAATACATAGTCTGGATCCTATATAGTGTCATATTGATTTTGAACTTGTTGAATGCTAGCAAATAGAGAGCAACAGTTGCTGAGAGATGGGATTGTAAGAGGGACTGCTGGACTAAATCAGCCTAGATACTCCAGGAATGCCTTAACTTTAAAAAATGGAAGTCAAAATATGTCTTTCTTTGGAGTAGAGGTTATGCTTTTCTTTACACACAAAAAAGTGAATTCATTCAAGGTTGAAGAGGATCAGGTTTGATCAGGGGAGACCTCCTGAAAATCCTGGCTACAGACAAACAAGATATACCCAGAAAAATACAAGACAGGTGGTGTATATTTTACCTGCTCAAACATAAAACAAAAAAAAATTATCTTTAGCTAGCTTGTGTACAACACACAGTTCATACTTAACGGTAATACAGATATGCATGTTACCTTTGAAAGTTTGTATGTTTTCAGAGCAAAGCTACCAGGTACCAATGAATACAGGTGGCCCAGGTGATCCAGCCTCTGGGAGAGCCTCTTTTGCAGTCTCCTCAAAGTTCTGCATCCAGAACAGCTTCAAGGCTGCTTGTTGAGATGGTCCATCCTCACAAGACTGCAAATAAGCCTTGCGCTCTCCCATTGCACAGAGTCTGGACAACAAATATCATGACTAATTTTCCCAGTACTTCGCCATTATCTTAATTTTCTTAGGTTTCATAAAGATGCTGTTGCCCACAGACAAGAGGAAGCAGTCTAGAGAATACAACACTCACATTCCCAAGAAGTGTGGTGGGTGGTTTTTAGTCATTTTGTGGGTTATGGATAGTTTGTCATCATTTAGGGGGGTTGATTACAAATTGTTATTGGTGTGGTCAGTAAGAAAGGAGATTAGAGTCAGGGATCTCTTTCTGAAGGAAAGAAGGAGGATATAGTTTAGACATTGTGGGAAAAGAGGGTGGATTGTTGAATCTACTTTTGAACAACCACTAGTTTCAAATATTTTATATTGGTATGAGTTTTTATATATTGATACAAATTTAAGGTTATTTTTATACTGTGTTATATGGTTTGATTTTCTTGTTTAAAGTATTGTACCTGTGTTACCCATTTAAAAATGTAATGTGAAGTTGTAGTCCTTAAAAGCTATTTAGGATAATACAGGTTAGTGGTTAGTCATCTATAACAGTCAAATTTATAGTCATATTAGCTATACTTTCAAGGCCAATAAGAGACATATTTTAAATAGATAAATGGTCTTTAAACACTTAGAGACCTACAGACTGTGACATTCAAATGTTTTAATAACATGAGGCTTTTCATGACAGTGAGTCATGTCTGCCCCTGGCAGCACCAATTTACTACAAAAGAGAATGGTGAGCATTGAAGAGCCTCTGTATTGAGTTTGCTTTTATTTGAAGCAAAGTCAGTCACTAGGCAAAGAGCCTGTGTAATAAAGTTTCTGGCTCAGACTAGCTCCAAGATCTGGACCAACGGTTCCAAAGTTCCAAAGAAACACACAGTAGGCATACATTAATTTTATGCTGATTGACCTATGGCCCAGGCATATAACTTGCTAGCTCTTGCTCTTAAACTAACCTATGATTTTTATCTTGTTTAGCCATGCAGCTTGGTACCTTTTCTCAGAGCAGCATGGTTTTCCTCTGCATCTGCTGGCATCTCATCTGGCATCTCTGTGGCATCTCCACTCTCTCTCCTGGTGTCTTTGCTCTGTTCTTCCTGTTCTCAGAGTTTTCTTAGTCTGGTAGCTCTGTCCTTCAGACAATCGGCATTTTTATTAAACCAGTAGGAGGGACAAATATTAACAACATACCAGAACATATTCCCACAGCAAGGCTGCCTTGACTTGACTGCTGACAGAATGCAATCCAAATTGAACAAAGACACAAAAGACAGCTGATGAACTTTGCCGAGATAAGGTAGGACAGTCCTTCAAAATTCCTACTCACACATGTTCTAGGCCTGTAGGCCAAATATGGATGCCCTAACATTATAGAGGAAACTTGAGTGACTGTCCAGACAGACAGCTGTTTCTGTCATTTCTTATAGTTTTGGAGTTGCACTTCCTGTTTACTCAGGTAATATTGTATCCCCTGGGGTCTTTGATGGGGTTGAAGACTAGATAGTTATATTTATACTTTTCCTTAGTTATGAGAGGAAGTAAATTAGTGACAAAACTAATTTGGATTCATCAACAGAGGATAGACAACTGCAAATGGACTGGACATTGTAAATATAATTTTAACCTAATAATTGTTCTTATTGTATATAGTTTTACTGTGTTAATGTTAAAACCTTTCACTTTTATCCTATTTTATTTTATTTATTTATTTGCAGACAAAAAGTATTGTGGAATAATCTTTTTGTATATGTGTCGCTCTGGTTGATTTAATAAAAAGCTGAACAGACAATCGCTAGGCAGGATTTCTGGGCAGAGAGGATGCTGAGAAGAAGAAGGTAGAGATGCCAGGAGATGCAGAGCAGGCAGGATGGAGATGAAGCCACGAGGCAGAAAGTAAACGAATAGAAACGGGTTAATTTAAGTTATACAAGCTAGTTAGAAACAGGCCTAACCTAAGATCGAGCTTTCATAATGTCGGGTTTTGGGGCTTTTTCTTTCTTCCTTCTCCCCCCCCCCTTTCTTTTTTTGTGAATTGGCAGCCCAAAAAAAGCCTGATTACGGTTCTGCTTTTTCTTTTTACCTCTTCTTGAGCTCACACCTCTCTTGTTCTGTCAGCCTCTGGCTGACGTGTCTCTTAGTTTACTTTTGGACGCGGTACCAAACACAGGCCCCTCTCCTGGGCTCATTTCTAGCAAACCATCTGTCACAATAAACCATAACCAGAATCGTCTGTGAGGAGAGTTTTTTTTTTTTTTTTTTTTAGATTCTTCCGTGACCTCTCCAGCCCCATAGACCCCTCCTACCTGTCTGCCTATCCCCCAGTGTCTTCTTTCCTGGGCTTTCTTGACCTTCTGACCACACACTCAGTTTTGCTCCTTTATTCTCTAGGCTTTGAACTAGGTGGTATCTGTGTGAGCAGTTTGGTCCAAATCTGTGCCTTTAGCAGGTTCTAGCTACTTTGGGCAAGAACTACTTTGCTCTGAGAATGAGTCTACATAGCTCAGAAGGGTCGGTCTGTGCTAGGAGCAGCAGCATGGGGTGTGGGTATTGCAGAGTGAAGATCTGAACACAGGACTTTGGGTGAGTGGGGGACTCCCAGGAGTTTCTGCTCACGGTCAGTGCCACTCAGATTCCCACATGAAAGTCTGAGTGTCCTAAATGTAAGTCACCCAAAACGCAACACTTTCTTGTCTACCCTCAACAACTTCATGGGACACACCTCACACCTTTTACTGTGCTGTTGCCCAAAGGATGATGATCCAAGACCTACAAGGGTTAGGATGTGAGGACTTGAAGGTGGAGTATGACTGTCAACACAGTACTTGGGAGGCAAAAGCAGGGGGATCAGAAGACCAAGGTCATCCATGGCTACGCAGTGGGTTTCTTACTTTGCTTCAGCTAGCTTTTTATACAACCCAAATCCACCTGCATAGGGATGGCACCACCCACAGAGGTCTGGGCCTTCCTACACCAATTAATAGTTGCTTTTTAATGCCTCATAGACAAGACCATAGGTCAATCTTATCTGAGCAATTCTTCAAAGTTCTTTCTTCTCAGGTGACTAAGTTTGTGTGAAGTTGACAGCTAACGTTAGCTATGACAGTGAGTACGAGGTCAACCCAGGATACGTGAGCGCCCCTTTCCTAATGACAAAAACAGAAATTCTCCTTGGGATGGGGTAGGCACTCAGCCTTGGGCTGAATTACTGTTCAAATGCAGCCATGGTGCCTTTGACCTTCCCATTTACAACGTCTGTACAGAAAACACTGACAATCGGCTATATGGAAAGAGCTTTTTAATCTGGACTTGTCACAACTCCTCTGCCTTGAAATACTGACTTTCCTTTTGGCATCACACAAGAGACATTTCTAAACATTGTTAGTTCAGTTGTGACCATTAAGAATGTTCAACCTCAAAGAAGTGTGTGTGTGTGTGTGTGTGTGTGCGCGTGCATGTGTGTGTGTGCTGCTTTTTTTAAAGGCAAATAAATAATAGAACAAAACAAAAAACCATGAGATGTTTCCTTTCCCAAACAGCAGCCGTAGCTGAAGCCTCAGCATTGACAGCACCAGCAGCAAGAGCAACCTCAGCAGCAATCCATAGAATTTATCTCTCAAGAGTCTACTGCTATGTTTCTTGAGTCTTACAGGCCACATGGTCTTCTTTTTGTAAAAGATTTTTGCCTGAGTATCTCCCCCAGTGCCCTGTGAGGATGAGCTCATCCTTTGAACTTGGCAGGCAAGAAGCATTCCAATCTGGTTCAGCATGAGCATAGAAAGGTGATTGTTAAGCAGAAGTTATCCAGTCAGCAATCAAAGAAAGCCAGTCCTTTCTTCCACAGAAGATCCTGGCCAACTTCGGGAGAGTTTCTGCTGGCAGGCTTTGCCTAGACTCACACAGATCCTGGCTTCAATCGGAGGTTCTAAGATCTGGTTAGCTCTGAGGGCCTCTGTGGATGGAAGGGAATCCAGGAGGGGCAGACTAACAAGGGAACAGAAATGTGGGACAAAGAAAACCAAATCAGACAAGTTACTGGAACCCAGGGCATGGAGAAGCCGAGTTTGGAGCAAAGCGCCCAGCAGCTGGGATGAGGGTGTGCCTGTCCTGCTGTTATTAGGTGGGTGTGGGGACCAACCAGATGACAGTGAAGGCCTTGGGCCAGTTCTACACAGGAGCCAGAACAAGAAAGCAAACAGCTGGGTAATCATGGGGCGGGATGCTCAGGGAGAGAGGCCCGGGGTGGAGCCATGTCAAGAAAGCTCTTCTCGTGCATTTTCTGGTTGCTGCTATTGTTATTGTTTTGTTCAGTGGAAGAAAGTCTTTCTTCTTTTTAAAGACTGCTTTATTTTTATATGTGTGTGGGTGTTTTGCCTACATGTAATGTAAGTGCATCGCATGCATGCCTGGTTCTTGCAGAGGCCAGAAGAGGGCATCCCATGCCCTGGAGCTGGAGTTACAGATGATTGTGAGACACTCCGTGGGTGGGTGCTGGGAACAGAACCAAGGTCCTCAGAAAGAACAGCAAGTGTTCTTAGTGGCGGCAGTCCCCAAAGAAGTCCTCTGTAAGAGAGTAAAATCCTAATTAAGATTAAGTTAAGAGATGATAAAAATATATTTTAAATTTTATTTTCATTTTAAACTATGTATATGTGCACATTGGCACAGTGCTTGTAGAGGCTAGAGGCACTGGGTACCTGGGGCTGAAGTCACAGGCAGCTCTGAGCCATCTAATATGGGTGATGGGAACTGAAATCAGGTCCCTCTGCAAGAGCTGAGCCATCTCTCCAGTCCCTCTCTGAGAGACTTTTGAAGTCTGAGTGCATACCATGGATGGCACCTTTTAAACATGTAAAAATGATAGGCATGTGTTGTAGTATGTTCCTGGCCCGGACTTTCCAGCCTAGCCTCGTGGCCCGGACCTGCAGACTCACAGTCCCATAGTCCCACTGAAACACACAGATGCTTATATTAATTGTATGCTGATTGACCTGGGGCCCAGACATATAACTTTCTAGCTCTTTACCCTTAAACTAACCCATGATTCTTATCCTGTTCAGCTATGGGCTCGGTACATTTTCTCAGAGCAGCATAGGTGTCCTCTGCATGTGCTGGCTTCTGTGGAGTCTCTCTCTCCGTTCTTCCTGTTCCCAGAGTTTTCTTAATCTGGTAGCCCTGCTCATACTTCCTTTCTGCCTTAGGCCAATCAGCATTTTTATTAAACCAGTAGGCGGGGCAATTATTTAGAATGTAACACAGTCTCACTACAGGCATGATATATGTGCACACACTGACTGGAAGTCACTGGTTGTGAGAGATTTCTTTGGGAACATAAAAGTTCAGTTGAAGATGAGTTTTTACAAAAAGCCAGTGGGAAAACCCAGAGTGTGTAGGCACACTGCACATAAGTAGGAGTAGCTCCTACCAGGAAATCAGAAAACCAAAAGACCCAAAGAAATGGCAGCAGGCAGAAGTGCTGGGATTCCTGAAGGGAACTGACATTGCAGAGGACCCACAACGGAAATAAAATGAGAGACCAGCAGAAAAACATGCACATGTTCAGGCTCAATGGTAGAAACAACTAAGCTAAGAACAGGGACAGCAAATGCCATCCACTCCTCGAAGCAAACTCAAGACCCAAACATACATACAAAAAAAATTCAAAATCTAGGCCTTGGAAAGCAAACAGGAAGTCTTCAGGGCATGCTTGCACTTGTGTATCTTGACCACTGAAGTCCTGTAACATCTACCAGGTAACTCCAGGTTTATTATGAGGGAGAGACAATGCTGGAAGACCAAGAGATCTCTCTGTTGTAATGATCTGGTAAATGTAAGGAGGAGGGAGATTAGAGCAGTAGGGATTCTGAGTCAGCTGACCCATGAGATCAAAGGGTGGGAGGCAATCAGAATTAAAGTGGAAGAGATGGAAAAATGTGTGTGTGCGTGCATGTGCACGTGTGTATGCGTGTATGTGCATATGCGTGTGTGTGCATGTGTGTGCTTATGTGCATGTGTGTGCTTATGTGCATGTGTGTGTGCGTGTGTGTATGTGCGTGTGCATGTGTGTGCTTATGTGAGTGTGCATTGTGCACGTGTGTGTGCATGTGTGTATGTGTGTACATGTGCGTGTGTGTGCTTATGTGCATGTGTGTGCACGTGTGTGTATGTGCATGTGTGTGCGTGTCTGCTTATGTGAGTGTGCATGTGTGTGCTTATGTGCATGTGTGTGCATGTGTGTGTATGTGCATGTGTGTACGTGTGTACATGTGCGTGTGTGTGCTTATGTGCATGTGTGTGCATGTATGCTTATGTGAGTGTGCATGTGAGTGTGCATTGTGCACGTGTGTGTGCATGTATGTGTGCTGGGGAGGTATGGGTGCACACATGTATGGCATTGCATGTGTGTGGTCAGTGGTCAACTGCTGGTGTTGATCCCCAGTTGTCTTGCGGTTTTGTTTGGGACAGGGTCTTGGGTCTTGGATTGCCTACAGTTTTACATATCTAGAGCTCATTCCCATCAGGAGTGGTGGCACATGATTTAATTCTAGTATTCGGGAGGCAGAGGCAGGGGGTCTCTGTGAGTTAGAGGCTAGCATGGTTTATGTAGGGGATTTCAGGTCAGATAAGGCTCTATGGTGAGACCTTATCGCAAACAAAACAAAACAAAACAAAAATTAAGTCTCATCAAGTTGACACTCAGGATACCTGTTAAATTTTAAAAGAATGAAAGGCTATCATTGTGTGAGATGATGAGAAAAATGAATCACGTGACATAGGCAAAATCAGAGAAATGACACTAAACTTCATCAGTATTATCAGAAATATGATCACTAGGTCGTAATTTGAATGAAGATAACACCCAAAGGGAGTGACACTATTATGAGGTGCGGCTTTGCTGAAGAAAGTGTGTCATTAAGGGGGCAGCTTTGAGGTCTCTTGTGCTCAAGCTTCCCTCAGTGTGACTGTCAGTTCACTTCCTGCTGCCTTCTGGTCAGGATGTAGCCAGCATCATGTCCGCCTGCAAGCTGTCATGCTCCCCGCCACGATGATAATGGACTGAATCTCTGAACTGTAGATAAGCCACCACAGTTAAATGTTTTTCTTTAAAGCAGATGCCATGGTCTTGATGTCTCTTCACGGCAATAGAAACCCTAACTAAGACAGCCAGTAACTGTAGTTAAAATATGTTTACAATAATAATAGCAAAGGCTAAAGTCACAAACTTCTAGAAGGAAATATGTGAGAGTATTTAAGACTTTTATGGAAAAATAAGTGATTTGTTTACTTATTTATTTTAGAGACAGGGTCCCATATAGCTCAGGATATCTTCAAATTGTCTTTATACATGAGTAATGCACAAATTCTATTTAGTATAAAAATCTGTATCCAGATATTGGGGAAAGGCTGGAATATCAGAGAGACAGGGAACAAACCACAGCCACTTCTCACCCACCAACTCCTCAGGCTGAAGAGGGTAAGTCCTGTCTGCACGGGTCCTCAGCTTCACTAGTCACTCAGACAGAATCCGAACTTCTCCTGCCTTATATTTCTTTACCTCCTGGTTCAACTCTCCTAGAGCTAGGATTAAAGGTGTGAACTACCACTGTCTGGATGTCAGGCTTTGAACTGGCAAAGATCCAGAAGGATCTCTGTCTCCTGAGTGATGAGATTAAAGGTGTGGGTCACCACTCCCTGACCTTCATAGCTTGCCTATGGGTGATTCTGTCCTCTGATATTCCAGACTATTTTTATTAAATATACAATATATCACCACAGATTAGGATGTCAAACTTTGGATTCTTCTGCATTTACTTCCAGAGTGTTGAGGTTACGGTGACTGGTTTAAGTGGCTGGGGAAAAATGGATCCAGCCCTCTGGACATGCTAGGCAAGCCTCTACCAGTTGAACTCCACCTCCAGCCCAAGAGCAATTATTGAAAAGTATAACTCCAGTTCTAACTAGTGAGAGACAAAACATCATGGAAAGAAAGACTTAGTATAGGAGACAGCAGAATAAGTGGCCCCAAGCTAAGTTTATTCAATTTCAATATAAGTTCTTAAGATAATTATAGCAGAACTTGGAAAAAACACACCCAAAACTTCAAGGAAAAGTCTAAACCAATTATGGCAAGAGAGATCTGCCCTATCAGATTTCAAACACTGGTGCAGAGCTGCAGTAGCGGAGTAAGACCCCTGCTGGACAGATGGAGGCTTTGGGAATAGGCAGGATTCCTTCTATTCACTTTAGCAGAGAGGTTCTTTTTCTCTATTTTAAATAATGAAGTAGTGATTATAACTGGTCCCTTGGAGATTCATTTTATTTTTGTGTGTGTCTGCAAGTATGTATGTGCACATGTCCTCTAGGTCAGATGAGGGTACTGAATCTCCTGGAGCTGAGGTCACAGATGATAGTAGCCTCACCTGTATGGGTGCCGGGAACTAAATTTAGGTCCTATGCAAGAGGAGCAAGCCCTCGTAACCACTGAGCCCTGCCATTGTCCTCCACAGCAGCTCATTTAATAAACTGCCTTAGGCAGTATGTAAAAATATAAGATACCTATCTCATCAGCACATGCTTGAGGTGATATATTGTGTATCTAATAAAGTTTGCCTGAAGATCAGTGGGCAGAGCCACTCATAGAGTTTGCCACAGAAGTCTGAGAATACTGGCACACACCTTTAATCCTAGCACTCAGGAGGCAGAGGCAGAGATTGGTGTGGATCTCTGTGAGTTCAAGGCCAAATAGAGCCAGGTGGTGGTAGTGAGGACTTTAATCCAGCACTAGACAATTTGAACCAGGAAGTGAGATAGTTGGACAGAGGAAGAGGAGGCTGGAGTTCAGCCTGCACCCCCTTCCCTTTCAGCTGAGGACTCAGAGGCACCATTCTGAGGATTCATGAAGGATTCACGGCTGTGGCTTGTTCCCCTGTCTTTCCGATCGTTCAGCTTTTCCCCAATATCTGGCTCGGGTTTTTACTATTAATACCGGTCAGGATTTGTGTAATACACACTCGCATGCACACACCTAGATTATAATCTAAGCATAGAATGTGAAATTTAACAAAGGAGGACCCAGAAGGGTTGTGCCTTTCTACACCCACTTCTGGCCGGCTGGGTCACCATGTGATGCCATCAAGGCTGCCTTTCATCATAGAGAAAAGCTCTCTAGTTACACTGTGTCCATGAAACCTGTTCCCTAGTTACACTATGTCCCTGAGACAGGCAAGTGGCAGGCAACTAGCTGCCCCTGACAGAAAACAGTTTCAGCTAAACAAGAAGAGCACTAGAGGTAGACAGATAAGATCCTCCGATTCTGGGTCCAGGAGCCAGTTTGTGGCCTGTGAGCAGCAGACGGCTCAGCCTGCCCGGTTAAGGAAAGAGGAGTACAGTCTGCAACTCTAAAAAAAATAGATGTGCCTTGCATCCTGGGACAGAGTGTCTGGACCGTTTTTGTCTCAGAGGACTAAGTGTGCAGAAAGCTAGGCGCTCAGTTTAGTGCAAGGCAGCTGTGACTAACCCAGCTTCTCCCGGGTCTGAAAGACTCCAGGGAGGTCCAAGCAGGTGCTGGGCTTTTTAAGAACATCTTTTTTTCCAGGAAGCAAAAGCCCTGCCAGGGCTGAATGGACTCTGACATGCAGCTGTAGATTGGTGACAGTGTGACTCAACACACCTCTCCGGTTCCCTTTTGGCTCACAGAAGAGTCCAAGGAATTGACATTTATTTGACTGTAAACTGGGTGAGAGTCCCTTTTATGGTTTGAATGACATGTTTCAAGACCTTTTCTCATGGTTGAATTTTTGTAGTCTGAGGCCCTGTCTGTGTTGGGCTTGATGCAAAATCTCTCACTGCAGTGTCTAGTGGGGGACCTGGGCTGCTTCACTGCTACAAAAGCAGTGGCCAGGAGCCAGAAGTTTGTACAAATGTCACTGAACGTGGCGTTCCTCTCCACACAGGTCCCGTTTCTATGGAACCCAGGTCAGACATTAGTACTTTTTAAAGTGTTTTCAGTGTTTAGTCAATTACATGAAAATAAAATACATTTGAACGAAACAGAAAGATAGAAGAACATAAGTAAAAATAACAGGTTATTTAGTTTGCTTTTTGGTGTTTTGAGACAGGGTCTTGCTGTGTAGTCCAGATTGGCCCTGGGTTCATGGTGATCCTTCTTCCTCAGCTTCAAAAGTGCTAAGATTATCTGGCAATTAAAAATAATAATAAAAAGAACTAGAAAATTTTTTATGTTTTATTTCTTAAAAACACATTAAAATTTTTTTGTGTATGCATGTGTGCCTGAATGTGCATATATGTACAATGTTAGCTCAGGAGCCCGAAGAGGTCAGAAGCATCAGACTTCAGGAACTGGGGTCACAGAAGGAAGAGGCAGGTGAGTGCTGGGAACTGACCTGGGTCCTCTTAAAGAGCTATGAACACTCTAGGTTGGTAGGCCATTGCCCCAGCCCCTGGTGTTTCATTTTAAAACTTTTAATTTCTTATTATTTCTTTGTGTGTGCACACAGTGTGGGTATGTGGGCCCTTGGGCCATGGCAGGCATGTTGCAGCCAGAGAACGATGCTTGGGAATTAGTTCTCTCCTTCCAAGGACTGAATTCAGGTAATCAGGCTTGCACGGCGAGCTTTAATTAAACATGTTAGCTCATCAACCCTGCTTATTTTTTAATTAATTAGTCTTGTGACCCCTTGAGTTATTTTGTGTGGCTTCCATGAGCACCAATGGATAATTTACTGGAGAATAGAGAACTTGGCAGTGCCTACACCGAGGAAGAAAATATCTCCTGCAAGAGTCAGCTGCTTATTTCTTTGGATATGTATATTTTTAAATTTCAAATAAGATGGTCACTAGTGAATGAAGGAATTAAATTAAAGGAAAAAATGAGCTATGTTGTCTTATTTTCTTTATCACTTACCACATACAGTCCCAGGCACTCGGCATCCCTTTGTGTGTATGTGTAAGCATGCATTTGTGTGTGGTTCAAGTATGTACATGCTTCAGCGCGCATGTGGAAGATGCAGGACAACCTCGGGTATTAATGTCCCCCTCCACCCCGTGCCTCTGTGAGCATCTCTTGCTTTCCACTGTGTGGCTGGCCTGTGAGCTGCCAGGGGGTTTTCCTGTTCCTCCCTGTCACCTTCTGTGGGGACACACCACACTTTAACATGAGTTCTTGGGATCGCAGTTCAGCTCCTTAGGCTTGCATGGCAAGCTCTGTGCCTACGAAGCCATCTTTCCAACTTCTCCTTGAGTTTCCTCTACTTGGTATTGCCCCAAGCTGGAGTCTGCCTTCTCTTGTAAGGTCTGGATATATTTTCTGTTTATGATAAAAGCATACTGGCTCTCTCTCTCTTTCTGTGTGTATGTGTATGTATATGAGTGTGTCTGTGTGTGTGTGTGTATGTGTGTGTACTTGTAAATGTGGAGTTCAGAGGTCAATATCAAATGAACTCACTGTGGCCCAGGCTGGCCTGTATTTCACTCTGTAGACCAGGCTGGCTTTGAACTCCAGAGATCAGCCCGCCTCTGCCTCTTGAATTCTGGGATTATCAAGGACCACTCCATGTCATTCGCTGTGTATTTTGAGAAGGGATTTAAACATGGGGCTTGCTGGCCTCTGAGCCCCAGAGATCCTCCTGTCTCCAGAACTGGAGTGACAGACATGTTCCACTATCTTGGCTTTTTACCTAAGTGCAGGGACCTGAACTCAGGTCAACTTACCCACTGAGTCATCTCCCATCTTGGCTCAGGTAGGGGAGGGCTTTAGCTTCATCACAACCGAGAGCAGTCAGGCAGGGCAGGCTGGCTCAGGCCGAGCCTTTCCACGCCAAGGCTCACTGGGCATCTGGTTTTGTCTCTCCATAGAATTCCTCACAAAACCCTCACTCTGACACCTACTTCTTCAGTCTAGCTGGAGAAAGCCTTGTCGGGCTGGACAACATATTTGGGATTCACAAAGGGATGTCTTGCTGTAAATCTGGATGCCATCAAGTGTAAGGGAATTAAATGTCGACTCTCCCCCAGCCAGTGTGGTTTCTTGAGGATTTTAATTCTTACTGGTTATGCTGAGCCAGGATTTGTCAGGATTTGGGCTGAAATCTCACATTTTCCATCCCTCCCTTCCCAGAGGCCTGGTGTTGGCATTGGGGAGCCAGAGGAGAAGCAGATTCTTGGTAATACGAAAGAGAAAGAAAAATAAAAGGAAAGGTAAATCCAACTTGGGACCATTTTTCTAGTAAGTGTTGGGAAATTGAATATTTAAAAACACGGTTGGGTGTGTTGACACATGTTTGCATCCTACCATCCGGGCACTTGGAAGCACCTGCCTGTGACCGTGAACACACATGAGCACGTATCCTGGGTGCTTTTCCTTCATCCTCACCAAAGCCCGGAGCACTGTCCCTGAGCACCCCAAGTACCTCAACAGCACTTCGTGCAGGTCTGTCATCCATTTGGTACCCACACCTCCTGCAGATGCCCCTCTGCAGTTACTGACTCTGACCTGTCCTTTCCCATCCAGTACCCAAAGCTGGGGTACCCATCATTCCTCACATCTGCAGGGCATTTTAGACTTCCATTGTGCTTCCAAAAAGGCTGCCGAAATTGTAAGCTTACATTTTTCATTAGATTTTTGTTCAAGGAATTACAACTTTTTTTAAAAAAGTGATAGAACTGAAGGCATGTATAGATAGTCTAGTACGTGTTTTTATAAATATATAAAATTATATTTTAGACTACATATGTATATAGTCTAAAAAGGCCTGAACAAGTAGAAAATGTGGTAAGACTACATCTCCTATACCATCATCTTCCTCCCAAAACTGTTCTCCCTTGGGGGAACCATTTTTAGAGATTTATCTATCATTTTACTTTTATTAGTTAGCATATAACATAATCCACTTTATCTCTTGCTTGTGTTACAGCTGTTACAGGACTTTCCCATTAGTCTGAATAAAGGAGAGAACGGGGCTCTTGTCTTACTCCAGAGATGCTTCCAGCTTTTCTCTGCCACTTAGTAAAATGCTAGTCTTGGTTATTTTTCCTATTGCTGTGTTAAAATAACCCTAACATGAACAATTTAAGGACGGAGATTTTGGGTCACAGAGGGTATGCACCGCAATGGGTAAGTTGAGGTGGCAGGGATATGACATAGCTGGTGGCATTGTGGTCACAGAGAGGTGGTGTCTGTTGAGCCACCTTCTCATTATGTAGCTGAGGACCTGAGCCCAGGGAATTGCACCTGCCCCCCTTTATGATGGGCCCTCCCACCTCAGCCTAATCAAGGTATCCCTTAGGGATGTGCCCAGTGGCTTGCCTTCTCCTGACTGGTACCAGATCCTGTGATAACACACCCACCACAATTGCTTTTTGTATAGAGCCTTTATCTTCAGGAGTCATACATGGATGTTCAACCTTGATCAAGGTACTTCGTGTGTCTATTGAGATGACTGTGATTTTTGTCTGTAAGTCTGCCTGTGGGCTGCATTACATTCAGTAATCTGAATGTGCTAAACTATCCTTGTGTTCCTCAGATGAGACCATGGAGTGTATTCTTGAACTCATAAGTATTTGTTGCAGATTTCAGCATCTGTGTTCAGGGTCATGGTTTAACATTTATTTAAATTATTTTATATTGTGTTTTTAGACAGGGTCTCGATATGTTGGCCTGGAACTCTTTTGTAGCCCATGCTGGCCTCAAACTCACTTTCAACTTCTTGTGCTGAGATTAAAGGTGTATAACATCACTCCTGGCTCCATAACTAAATAAATGCAAATTTATTAATTTTTATTGTGTATTTTTCTGGTTTTGTTTTTAAGATAATATTCACGTCACAGTTCTATCTTGTGGGGCAGTTTGAGGAGTGTGGTTGGTAATAGCTCTATTTTCAAAGGCTTGGTAGAATCCAGCAGTGACCTCTTTGGGATCTTTGTTTTGGGTAGAGAATTATTGCTTCAACCTTGGTGCTTTTTTATGGGTCTGTGTAAGTTGCTTGTAGCCTCTTGATTTAATTTAGCTAAGTTTCGGGTTAACTCTACCCGTCTTCCTTACGATATTCTGGTATTTTCCTGTAATTAGCTTTCGGAACTGTTCTCTAGAAACTCTGCATTTCACTGCATCTGAAATAATGGTCTGTTGTAATTTTTTTTTTCTCAGCTCTACGTTTTGATAACTTGGGTCTTCTCTCTCTGTGTGTTTAGTTTGGCTAACCATTTGCTGGTCTCTGACTCTTATCACTTTTTAGTGCTTTTTAATTATTTGCTGCTCCAGTTTTAATTATTTCTTTCCACTACCTGCCTTGGGATTGTTACTGCTTTCCTAGACTCTGGTATGTATCTCTAAGTTACTTCTTTGAGAGCTCTCATCTTTTGATGTAAGCATTTCAAAGCTATAATTTTTTGACCTGCCTTTGCTGTGTCCTAAAAGTTGTGATGAATTGTGCTTTCTATCATGATGTCATTAGTGACACAGTGACCATCCAGGACGGGAATGTTTAATCTCCAATGCTTAGGCAGGCTCTGCACCTTCTCTTGATGCCGATTTTCTAGTTTTACGCCACTGTGATCTGACACAAGAATGCATTCTGGCTCTTTTGTGTTTAAGACTTGTTTTCTGTTCTAAAACATGATCTACTTAGAGAAAGTTCTGTGAAGAGTGTGTGTCCTGAAGCTATTGGCTGGCATGTGCTATAACTGTATGGTTTAACTCTGGAGTTTCCATTTTCTAGAGGTTCATTTTCATTATTTTAACTTGTGTGTGTGGGTGCATAGATCTCTGTAGCTAATGTGCACACACTGAGGTCCAGATCAGCATGAGACACCTGACATGGGCAGTAAAGGGAACTTAGGTTCTCTGCAAGAGCAGTATGTGCTCTTGAGCAGCGGTGCATCTCTTCAGACCTAATCTGAGCTTTCTTTGTTGGTCTCCGTTTGGATGAGCTATCTATGTTGAGAATAGGGTGATAAAGGCTCCTCTGTTGAGGTACTAGGAATTATCTCACGTTCTTTGTTCATTACTGCCTGATTTATGAAACCCTTGCCCTAGGATTCAGTGCATATATGCCTACAGTTGTTAGTTTTCCAGAGAGAGACCCTTCACCTCAGATTAGAAGGCAGGTGAGGTGAGGTTGGAGGAATCCCAAACTGTGCTCTTAGCTGTTCCCAGCCATGTCTGCTCAGAGGTGAAAGGCACAAATCCCAGGGTGGAAGCTGGGTCCTGAAATGCTAGCACACAAGTGTTGTTGGTCCTGTTCACAGCATGTGTCTTGCTCTTCTGACTTCAGACAGAGGTCTTTCTGGCAAGCCTTGCAAGCGGAGATCTCCAGTGCACACCTTCCTTCTATTCCAGCTGGAACACCAAGACCAGCTCCACTCCTCCATCTGTTAGGATCCAAGGGAGGTGGGCTGCTGCTGGACCTCATTTGAGGCAATGCATAGTGACTGTACCATGTTTCCAGTTGTCCAGGCCAGAGCCACACTGGTGGCCTCACTTAAGTGAAGTAAGTTTTGGAGAGTGTCTGGCTGGCTTCCAGGTACCTTCTCGGTGTGTGTCCCACCTTTCCTGAAGATGATGTGACAATTTGTCGAGTAGGCAGAATATTTTCTGGCTTGAAACTAGGGAAGAGAGGCCTCAGGTTCCACAAACACCAAGTGGGGGAAGCGGGCATCATCGTATTAAACTTTTCTTCTGTGGAAGTCGTAGTGTAGTACAGTGAGTAGTGTTTTCCTAGCATGCATAAAGCCTTAGGTTCAAGCCTCAGCGCATGAACTGGGTGTACAGCATTGTGGGGGAGGTATAAGCCTAAGAAGTTCAAGGTCATCCTGGGCTGCATAGAGTCAAAGACAACATGGACTAGAAAACAAATGGAGCAAATAAACCCCCAAACAAAACAAATCAAAACAAAATCCTTTTGCTTTTAAATATTTTAAAGATTAGTAAAGTGTGTACGTATGTGAATTTCTATGTGTAGGTTTGTACCCGTGGATGCAGTACCCACAGAGGCCAGAAGAGGGCATCTGATCTCACGGAGCTGGAGTTTCAGATTGTCAGACACGGGTGTGTGGGTCGGAACTCTGGTCCTCCGCAAGAGATACAGTTAAGAATACAGTACACAGCATTCTTAACCACTGAGCCCCCTTTCCAGCCCGTTATGAAACATTTTAAACAAACATTCAATGGCTGTGGTAACTGATGCTTCTTTACCGGAGGCACCTCTTATTAGCTCTGTAAGACTCCAACATGAAGCCATTTCTGCATCAGATTTTTTAAAGAAGGAATGAAATTTTAGCATGCACATCTGAGGGTCTTTCTTAGTTAGGGTTTCTATTGCTGTGGTAAAACACTGTTACCAAGCAAGCTGGGGAAGAAAGGTTTATCTGGCTTGTACTTCAAAGGAAGCCAGGACAAGAATTCAAACAGGGCAGGAACCTGGAGTCAGGAGCTGATGCAGGCCGTGGAGGGGGCCTACTTACTGGTTACTTACAGGACCCAGGACCACCAGCCCAGAGATGGTACTGTCCCTGATGGGCTGGGCCCTCCCCCATCAATCCTCAATTAATAAATGCTTTATAGACCTGCCTAAAACAGGATCTTATAGAGGCACTTTCTTAACTGAGGCTCCCTCCCCTCAGGTGACTTTAGCTTGTGTCAGGTTGACATAAAGCTATCTGGTTGTAGGTTCTAAATTCCTTTCTTGACATCACCTTCCCTTCTCTTGAAGAGTTGCCACAATTTAATCATGGCATTTATTTTTTCTATGCATGTGTCAACATTTTTATGTGTATTGTGTATGTGTGTGTACATGTTTGTGCATGTGTGTCCATATGCATGGAGATCAGAGGTCGGTGTCAGGTGTCTACCTTGACTGTCCTAGACCAGTGGCTCTCAACCTTCTTAGTGCCCAGACCCTTTAATACAGTTCCTCATGTTGTGGTGACCCCCAACCATAACCTTATTTCTGCTGCTACTTTATAGCTGTACTTTTTCTACTGTTATGAATCATAATGCAAATATCTTTGGAGGCAGAGGTTTTCCAAAGGGGTCATGACCCACAGAACTGTCCTCTAGAGAGT
Organism: Phyllotis vaccarum; assembly: GCA_033318265.1. Taxonomy (NCBI): domain Eukaryota; kingdom Metazoa; phylum Chordata; class Mammalia; order Rodentia; family Cricetidae; genus Phyllotis; species Phyllotis vaccarum. The sequence goes on along the minus strand of JARWLC010000014.1, from coordinate 65,006,836 downwards.
CTTTCACTGAACGTGAGCTTACTGATTGAGGTGGGCTGGCTGGCCAGTGAATTCCAGGGACTTGCCTATATCTACCTCTGCAGTGCTGGGATAGTAGACCTCTGTTGGCACATCCTGCTTTGTGTATCAGTGCTGGAGATCTGACCACAGGACCTCATTCTTAGATGGCACTTTACTGACCAAGACATCTATTAAATATGTGACTCCACACGAAAAACAGCACATGGGTTGTTTTTCATGTTTTCAAATATTGAATAAACAGCATCCAACTTTGTGTTTATTTCTGGTCTCTACCCCAGTGATGTAGATGGCATCATCTTCATCTTGCGCTGAACCATCAGCCTTTGTCAGCTCTGACATGAGGGGGTCTGAGGCTCTAGAAAGCTCTATGTCTCACGGTTCTCTCTGTCTGCATCAGTCAATGCTCCAACTTTTTTGTTCTGCATGTGGATGTTCAGGTCAATTTCCTTACTTCCGTGGATCGTATTACAGGCTTTAGTATTGGAAGCTGTCTTGGTCAAGGGCTATTACTGCCAAACCATTCTGTGTAATGGATAAACTGTGAGCAATATTTTCCATAGTGCAGAGGTGGGGTGGCTGGAGGGATGGAACACCAGCTTCACCATAGGCTCACTCCTGGGGTTCTCTCCATCCGTCTTCCTCCATAACGAAAGCACCCCCATTTGGCACAAAGAACTTTCCTGGTACTGAACCCGACAGGAAGTGGGATGTTTGGGTTTTGTGGAATCCTGTTTCTCATGTGTTGCCTGATATTTTCCACAGATCAAGGGCTATGAAATAAAAATGTACAGCCATCTTTATCAGCAATGAGCTCTCTGGCTTCTAGTACAGTATTGATATTCAGGCTTTCTCCATACCCCTGCCCCCCCCCCCCTTTCTCTAATTTTTTTTTTTTTTGTGTGTATGTCTTGTTTTCTGAGACACAGTCTTATTAAATCATCCCTGGCTGCCCTGGAATTCATTGTGCAGACCAGGCTGGCCTTAAACTCAGAGAGATCCCTCTGCCTCTGCCTCCCAAGTGCTGGGATTAAAGGTGGACATCTCAACACTATGTTAAATTGTTTTTTTTTTTTTCAAGGTCGATAAACCTTTAGTTAGACCAACTAAGAAACACAGAAGTCTCAGGAGAAAAAAATTAACATTAATTATCACAAGAGACTTGTGAATATTTACCAATAAACTGGATAACCTCAAAGACAAGGGCAGTTTTCTGACTTGCAACTTATCAAAATGGAATGTGAGGGAAACTCTTAACAGGCGGATGATGGTGAAAAAATCAGTCAGTGATGGCAACACGTCTTTTGTCAATGAAAGCCCAAGGAGCTGATGGTGCAGCTGCCAGTTCTACACAACATGCACAAGATACAGCAGCTCATAAACCTCTCACAAGAAGCCCCCATTCAACTGGAATACATTTGACTCTTTACAAGTGCTTCTCCTTCTGTTAGTACCTTGTGGAATCGCTGTTAAAATATCTTCTCCGTTAACTCCAACCGGGCTCCACACGGACTCAGATTCCCAGGAACCTGGTTTCACCTGTATGGAGGTCTCGGCCACAGGGAACTGATTGTTTCCCTTGGGATTTATCTGGATGACTCTGAGCCTTCAAGGACCCTCTGAGGACAACATTGTTCACTGCTGCATAAGTCCTAACTGATCTTATAATACTGGGGCAGATGCTAAACGATTGGAAAGGCAGAGGAACAAGCCATAACCACTTCTCACCTTGCCAAAATGGAGTAGATCCTGTCTCCACAAATCCTCAGTGTGAATGGGGAAGTGAAGGTCACTGAAAAGGCCAAAATGGAAGGCGCTGAACTCCTGTCTCCTCCCACCTTACATTCCTGTCTCTGCTCAGCCATATCACTTCCTGTTTCAACTTTCTTAGGGCTGGGATTAAAGGCCTGTGTGCTTCCCAAGTACTGGGAGCAGAGGGCATGGGATCCCAAGTGCTGGGATTAGAGACATATGCCACCATTGCCTGGCTCTGCTTCTCTTTTGGAATGGCTGTATCCTAGTATGGCTTTGAACTCACAGAGATCCAGATGGATCTATGCCTCTGCCTCCTGAGTGCTAGGATTAAAGGTGTGTCACCACTGCCTGACCTCTGGCAAACTCCATGGCTGGCTCTGTCCTCTGATCTTCATGCATCTTTATTTGGTACACAATATATCACCACAGTTCACATCTGCAAATTGTTAAAATAGTTAAATGTCCCCTTCAAAGACGATGTCTAGTGTTTTCTGTAGAATTGTGGAATATCTAGAATTTTTGGCAATGATCAAAATTTTTCTGTTTATACTGTGAACACAGTCATTGAGGGTCATTTGCTATGTGTGTGGCTACAGTGAGACTGAGGGTCTGCCTTTAAAGTTTACATATTTAAGTTAGAATAGACACGTGTAGCTCTCTGGGCTGTATTGAACAGCGTGGATCTGAAGGTACTGCTGCTGGAATTTCCAGTCTCACATCAGATGAGTGTTCCCATTAAACCATCTCCTTTATTGTTCCAAGCACAAAGTAGATGTTGCAAACTGAACAGCCTGGATACCTGCTCACTCCAGACACTGTTACACGAAGACTTTTTCCAGAGTCTTCTGTGAGTCTATTGCAGTCAGCAAAGCTTTGTGATTTTGTAGGTGTTGGGCACTAGGCATTATTGGCCTATCTGCCTATACCCAGCTGCCCTGGGCAAGCTCCACACATGGCTGCTCCATGATTTCCCCATCCTGTGAGCATCTGCATTCTCCTCCATGTCTATGGCCACAGCTTTACCCATGCCCATGTCTACAGCCCCAGCTTCATCCACGCCCATGTCTACAGCTCTCTTTAAGAATGTGTGAGGAACCCTCAGACAGGTGTACTCTCCCGCATAACTATACAACAGTGGCAAAAACTATCAAGTTATTATTGAATCTATAGACCTCATTTAATCTTAGCCAAGTGCTTCATTATGTCTCTTCAGTGTTCCCCACCACAGCACTTACGATCTTTTAAAAAAATCTCTTTAATTTTAATTTATGTACATTGGCATGAGGGTTTCAGATCCCCTGGAACTGGAGTTACAGACAGGTGTGAGCTGCCACATGGCTGCTTGGAATTGAACCCAGGTCCTCTGAAAGAGCAGTCAGTGCTCTTAATCACTGAGCTGGCTTTCCAGTCCCCAGCATTATGATCCTTACTGAGTGTTTAAAATCACAGGCTACTTTCCTCAGCAAATCATATTTGCAATGACAGTGTTCATAAGTGTAGAAATTGATATACTGCATATAGTTTTATGTCAACTTGGCACAAGCCAAAGAGAGCTGAGCGGAGGAAGCTCAGTTAAGAAAATGCCTGAGGAGCATTTTCTTAGTTAGTGATTGATGGGAGAGGGCCCAACTCAGTGAGGGCAGTGCCATCCTTAAGCTGGTGGTCCTGGAGTCTATGAGAGAACAGGTTGAAGAGGACAGGGGGAGCAAGCCAGTAAACAGAACCCCTCCATGCCTCTGCATCAGCCTTTGTCTCCAGAATCCTGCCCTATTTGAGTTCCTATCCTGACTTCCTTTGATGGTTAACAGTGCCGTGGAAACACAAGCCAAATAAGCCCTGTTCTTCCCAGCTAGCTTCGTTACAGTGTTTCATAACAGCTAATAGTAACCCAGAGTAGGACAGCCCATGAGGTGGCACTCGACACAGTTACAAGAATTAGAGAAACGCTTACAAGTTTGCTTGACACACAGGCTGTTCCGATGTTTACTCTTTCAACCATTTTCCCAGCAGTTAGCTTCTGCAATATTTTCTAGATGTTTCTTTCTTCCATTGCCTCCTGCCCACCTTACCCAGAGCTCAAAGGCTCTGAGTGGAGCCATGTTTTGTCTAGGGTGTGGAACAACAGTACTCTTAAGGGCTTCAGTCGAAGTGTAAATTGGTACAAAATCTGGAAAAAAATAGTCAACATTGATCGATGTTGAAAAGTGTGTGCCTTATGACCCAGCAATGTCTATTTATTCAACTATTCCCGACCACTGTGTTGTGTAATGTGGTAGCTGCTGGCCACATGTGGTTCCGGAGTCTGTGAAAGGCGTCTGTTGAGCTCTGAAACACTGTAAATACAAAACACCCAGTGGACTGTGAGGATTTAATAAACAAGAACTAAACTATCTCTTTTAAATTTGTTTTAAAACATTAAGCATATAATGAAATGATAAAGGTTCGGGCATATTTGCTCAAATAACAATTTTATTGTATTTTCAGTTTTTAAAATATGGCTGGCATATGATTTGTTAGGTTGTTGGTATCAAGCAAGGGGCAGTAGATGTGCAATCTAGGTACAAGAGGCCTCAGCTGATGCAGGGGAATTCCATGGCTGGGAGCCTTTCAGAATGGTCTGAAATTGCGGCAAGGGGGAGGTCTTTGTGGTGCTCTACCAGCTAGCCTGTGGTTTTTGTCTGTCTTCCTGGACGGGAATGTAACTAGGGAATTCTCTGTGGCGAGGAGGGAGTTGTCTCAGAAGAGACTCAGCTAGGAGGCATTAGCCTTGCTTGATATTCCCAGCAGCTTGGGAACAAAGTACTGGCCTTGCAAGAGGGGTCCTGAGCAGAGCACCCACTCTGCCATAGCAGGCTTTGGTACCACACTTTCAAATCTGAGTATTCTGTTTCTAGGTTCTAATCTGTTTCATTTATTGGGAACTTATGCGAGACATATTGGTGGAGCGCACTTAGTTGTTGCCGAAGTGGAAGCTGTTGATCTTGGTCATCATCATATGCTAACTACTTACCTGCAGCCAGCATCCTTGACTTGTCTAGATTAACAGTGTGGTGGAGAGCTCAGATCCTTATCTCTGTTCCTCACACCAGGGTGTCCATTTGCCAAGACCTGGAGCTGCAAGGTCCCCTGTATTAAAAGTGCCCTACTTTTCTTTGGTGCTCAGCAGTAGTACCCCACAGACACCCCAGTGTTTCGAATCCAGGACTTACTGCAGCCTCTCCAGTTCCTCAGGTTGTCCTTGAACTCAGAGCTCCACTGTTGCATGAATCCTAATTGGTCTTATAATAAAAACCTGGAACCAGATATTGGGGTAGATGCTAAAAGATCAGAGAAGCACCACTGAATCCTCAGGCCAAAAGGGGAAGATTCTGTCTCCACAAATCCTCAGACTGAAGAGGGGAAGCAAAGGGCGAGCTCTGTATCCTCCGGCCTTGAGATTCCTTCCTCTGCCCTGCCACTTCCTGTCTCGACCTTCCTAGTGCTGGGATTAAAGGTGTGAGCCACCATTGCCTGATCCCACGGCTAACTCAGTAGCTGGCTCTGTCCTCCAACCTCCAACCAAGCTTTATTTCTTAGATTATAAACAATATGTCACCACACTCTGCTTTTGTCTTCTCTGGTTCTGAGGCCTCCGGTGTGTCACGCTACAATGTCTTCATTCTGACAGGGTGACAATTTGAATGAAATTGGCTCCCCAAAGCTCATAGGAAGTGACACTATTAGGAGGTGTAACTTTGTTAGAATAGTTAGGGTCATTTGGAGGAAGTGTGTGGGGCAGTTCTAAGATTTCCCATGCTCAGAATATTGCCCAGTACTACAGTCCACTTCCTGTTGCCTGCATATGTAGCAGCTACCTCTCCAGCACCAGGACTACCTGCACATGTGTTTCCCGCCATGATGACAATGGCCTGAACTTCTGAACTGCCAGCCAGATACCCAATGAAATGTTTTTCTTTATAGAGTTGCCTTGCTCGAGGTATCGCCTCCCAGCAACAGACACCCTAAGACAGATTTCTCGGTCATCATAGTCATGAGAATGAAGAAGACCTTGAGCTTTTGTCTGGAGGGAAGAAGACAATCCAGGATTTGGCATTAGCAAAGAGTGTGTGTAGCAAACAGGTGCCAGTTTGAATTTCTCCCTGTACTATCTTTATATAGATGCAGATGTGCATGCCTACGGATTCTGTCCTTTGGAGAACTCTTCTACATGGGGATGAAGGTTGAGGGAGGGGAAGAAGGATAAACAGATGGAGCATGGGGACTCCCAGGGCAATGCGACGATTTTACCTACGCCTGTATGGCTCCTGGTGGATGTTTGTGCATGGCAGAGCACCTGTGTGTTCCACAAGACCGTAGAAAGCAGGACAAAGCCTGTGAACATACAATAAAGCGTCAACACCAAGTCAAGGATAATAAAGATAGCAACAGACTCACGGAGGGCGGTGACGGCAAAGACAGTTGGGGTGATTGATGTCAGGTTTTCTCTATCTTATCGTTTTCTGCATATCATAAATATTCAAAACTGAGTTTGATTAATTCAAAGAGAAACAAAGAGCAAACAAACATTAATGTCTGTAAGCAGTCACGTGACAACTTGACAGTCATAGAAGAGAGGTGTCTTTTCTGGCAGTTTGTGAATACACAAATATGCTCGTCAATACAACAGCTTGGCTATGACTGTCACAGACATGCAGCTTGCTCCACACAGCTGTGGGATAATGGGATCCATCCGGTCCCGTGACAAAACGTACAGTAAGCAAATGAGACAAAATGGAGTTCATTATTCTGGTGAAGTTCGGGGCTGCCATTCTCTGCTGACATCCACCTTGAGCCCCTGGCATCTGTTTTTATTTTTCTTTCCAAGTTAATAGCAGAAAGGGACTTGCCCCCAGTTGACACAGAATGTATGTACACATTGAGAAGTAACCCAGAGAGGATTGTCAGAGGGACCCATTCAGTGCCACCCAGGGAGAGCCCACACTTTGGAATATTTGGTCATTTGCTTGAAGGGAATGGGAAAACAGGAACTGAGCTCCTATTTATCACCCCTTTGTTCTCTCTCTCTCTCTCTCTCTCTCTCTCTCTCTGGTGTGTGTGTGTGTGTGTGTGTGTGTGTATGTGTGTGTGTAATTGTGTACCTGTGTGTAGAGGCCAGAGGTCAACATAGGTATCCATCCTCCTTGACTATCTTATTTTGAAAATTACATCATTAATTTTACAGGTGCATGTGTGTGCTTGCCAGAGCATGTATGTAAAAACTTGAAGAGAACTTTGGGAGTCATTTCTTTGCCTCTACTCTGTGGAGGAAAACACTCTGTGGGAAACAAACTTAGACTGTCTGGCTTGGTGGCAAGTACCTTTATCCACTGAGCAATATCACTGTCTCGTCCATGATGTCCTTTGAGGTCCCCTATGGAACTCAGCAATCACTAATTCAGCTGGATAGGCTGGCCAGTGAGCCTTCTAACTGTTTCTCTGGTTCCTGGGTTGCAGGCACATGGTGTCAGATCTTATGTGGGTACTGGGAGTCCAGACTCAGGCCCATATTTGCATGACAAGTACTTTCTGGCTGTTTTTTTTTTTTTTTTTCTTCTCCTTCTGAGACAGAGTCTTACTATGCCCTGGCTAGTCTGGAACTTACCTTGTAGACCAGGCTGATCTTGAACTGGCAGAGATCCCCTGCCTCTGTTGAGATTCAAGGCATATGCTACCGCACCTGGTGGTCTTTAGTTCTTGAAAAAAAAAAAAAAAATCCCATCCAAGACATTTCATGTCTATTGCTAATTTTCTTGAACACTTGGAAATGAGATTCCTTATTTATGTTTAATTGCTCAGCTGACATTGACTGAGCAGTAACTGTAACAGGCACTGTGTGTGGAATTGCAGGTGACTGGGGATTGCTGCACTGATGTCCTGCAACGCTGGTACAGATAGCGGCAGCAGGACCTTGACTCCTCTGAATTTCTACGTCAGCACAAACAAGGCAACTCCTCTCTTGGTCGGCAAGATGATGAGACTCTGTATCTACAGGATGGTTTGCTGAAAGACAAATTGCTAATTAGAAGACACCTTCCTTTGGAGCAGCTTGAATACATCTAGAATCTTCGATGCAGCAGAGATAGGGGTTCTACCATATCTCTACTCCCCATGTGATCATAGCACTGAGCCAGATGAGATGCTAGACATGGCTGGGAATTTCCCTTGCAGCAGCTCTTGGCTGGAGGGAAGAAGACCGTCCAGGGCTGGGCATTAGGACACTTGTTTGCAGTAAACATGGCAGTTTGAATTGAGAAAGAATAGCTCTCTTGCTGGATATATAACTACAACCTTCACTATTCCCTGCAAGACGATTTGTCGCTGGATGCTCAAGGTATGCAATCTTTACAGCCATTGGGGACCTGGAGAATGGAAAGGAGCGCGGTGGAGCCCAGGCTGAAGCCAGTCTCCAAGGTTTATCTCTGTCTTACGGATGGAGCACTTAGGATATGCCTAAAATCCTTTTCTACATAAAAACGTAGCTAGAAACATAAGACTATCACTAATTCCAGCTCATCTCTTTTAAAAAAGGATTTTATTTCTAATAATGTGTTTGTATGTGCCTTCCAATGTGTATTGTGTGATATGTACATAAGCATGCATGTGCCCAAGGAGTCCAGAAGGGGGCATCAGATGCTTTAGCAGCTGTGAACTGCCTGATGTGGGTACTGAGAACCAAATTCTGGTCCTCTGCAAGAGCAGGAAGCCATTACTGTAGCCCCAATCCTTTATAGCATCTATTGATATCCTGTAAATAATACGAAGAATAAAGCTAATCAAAAGCCCCTAAACTGTGAATCCTGCAGAGTTGCGGTTCCATCCACAGATGGGAATGTCAATGTGCCTGTATCACAGAATAGGCTGTGGTTCTCTCAGGAACAGTTTGGGGCAGGACTGAAGCGTGGGTAACAATCAGGCCCCTTGCTTTATGATTTTCTCTATTAGAAGAAGGCATGTTTTCTGTACTCGGGACATACACAGCTAACAATTCTCATGCTTTAAAAATCTTTTACAAAAATACAAATGGTTACATGAGGGAAAACACCTTTTGTGACTCCCATCTAGTTTAATGTTTACAGTAAATTCCCCACTAACGATGTGTTGGAAGCTCTGGCTGCATAGTTAATTGGGCAGCCCTGCTTGGCATCCTCTATTGACTAGCAAAGCCATGGATGGCTGCCGCTGCTTTGCCAGAATGCCATGAAGTGGCACTTGAAAAATAAAAAATGTTACAATTTTGACTTCCAAATATTAAAATAACAGGTCCTACCAAGCAGAGAAGACAGCACCTCTAATTCTGTGGCCCTGTGAACGTTGATGGGACAAGAGAGGAGTTCAGGTCACATGGGGAGGAAGCACAAGGCTTCTTAGATGTGGTTAGCTCTGGCATAAGCTCTGGTAGTTCCAACGATCGCAGTGCGATCGTCAAAATAAAAACCATGTGTTTGGTGTATGCCAACCCTGCCTGTATGTCACATGTGGTGGCTTAAGGAAGAAATGTCCCTCGTGGGCTTGAACACTTGTCCCTAGCTGGTGGTGCTGTTTGGGGAGTTTTGGAACCTTTGGGAAGTGGAGCCTTACTGAAGGAAGTATACCGCCAGGGGGTGGGCTTTGAGGCTTTGTAGTCTGATTCTGCTTCCTGCTCCCTCTGTTTGCTTCCTGTGTGCAGATGAAGCATGATTGCGATCTCTCTGCTTCCTCACTCCCAGCTAGCTTCATGCTCCTGCAGCCACGCTTTCCCCACCGTGATGACTGCATGGCTTCCACAGCCGTGCAAGGAACTACAGGTCCAAATCAACCCTTTACTTCCTACACTGCTTTTTATACAGGTATTCCATCACAGCAACAGGAAGTGCAGATTGTATTTTATGTTTATATTATAATGTATATGTTGTATTCTCGTTTTATAACTGAGTACAAAACCCTTGGAAGACAGTGTGCAGACTATTTGTTTTGCCAACTTGGCAGAAGCTAGAGGCATTCTCAACCAAGAGCATGCTTCCGTAGACAAGTCTATAGTGCATTTCCTTGATTAACGATTAGGTGTGGGAGGGCAGCATATAGGGTGCAGTGCCACCTCTGGGCAGGGCTAAGAAAGCACTGATCAAGCCAACTTTAGCAAGTCAGTAAGCAGCATTCTCTATGGCTTCTGCTTCAGCTCCTGCTTCCAGGTTCCCGCCCTGACTTCCTTTGATGATGACTCTGATGAGGAAGTGTAAAATGAAACAAACCCTTTCCTTTCCAAGAGGCTTTTGGCCATGGTGTTTTATCACAGCAAATGAAACCTTAACTAAGACAGGCTGAGATGAGACAGTGGTGAGCACCCAAGGACTGAAGCTCTTGTTCACAGTCAGGAGCTGCTTCATAATCTCATCCCCATCTTGGTGATTCTTTTGCTTATTCAACTCAATGTACTGTGATACTACTCAGAATCAGATGCGATTTCAGGAGAATGTTGACAGATCATGCAAGCAGAATGTAAAATTTAAAAAATTCTTCATACAGATTTTTTCCATTTAAAAATATATTTTATTGCTTTTCTTTGTGTTTATGTGTATATAGCTGTGTGTATATGAGCCTGTGAGTGCAGTGCTCTCAGAGGCCAGAAGAGGGCATTAGATTCCATTAGAGCTGGAGTCATAGGTGCTTGTAGATCCCCTGATAAGGGGCTAGGAACTGAACTCAGATCCTCTGGAAGAGCAGAGCAGCAGGTGCTCTTAACTGCTGACCATCTCTCCCACCCCCCGCTTACCCCACTGTAAGGCAACTGGGATCAATGTTGGTTTAAGGAGTAAGATAGGATTCTATCTTTTCTTTGTTACTTCAAATTGCTAGCTCAGATTTTGTATTAAGGATGCAATTTTTAAAAATGCATGCATAAAATGCATACAAAAATTTAAAGTGAATATTAATGAAAACTTGGAAAAAATGGTGTCCTGCTTGTGTTCACAGATATTCTTACTCTAAGATAAATTTAGGCCTAATGATGTCTTATAAGAAACAAGCCATGGAACTAGGAAAAGGCTGCCTTTGTAAATATAAGACTCTTCACACAGAGGGCTAGGGGGCACAGGATACCCCCTAACAGAGACAGCATAAAAACAGTGGGACTCCGAGCAGAGACAGGGTAAAAATAGTGACAAATTGATGGAGTCATCACAGCATTTCCCAGGCAGCTGCTCTGTGAGAAGAACTCACTTCCTCTCTGCCTCAGCAACCAAATCAGTCTCCACTGTAGTTCCCTTATGACGTCAGGTACAGCTTGTGGGAGCTGGATCCAGTCACACAGGGACAATCTATTATGGCAAGGAAGGCATGGTGAGTGAATCCACAGTGGCTACCGCTTCTCATATGGAGAACCCACAGCTTTAACCCTCAATTCTACTGGCCCCATCTCCTAAAGGCCTGGAGCCCTCCAAAACCTTGGAGTACCAGGTGTTCAAGTACAGAAGCCTGTGGGGGCGTACTTCAGACTCAGATCATAACTCTAACACAGTATGTTTATTTTAGACAGGAGATGACTGTAATCCTCCTGACTCGGCCTCAGTATGTTTTTGTTAGGTCTGCATTTCTGTGTTTACTTTTTTGCTTTTCATTTAAAAAGAATTCATTTTAAATTTGGAAATTGTTCTAGAAACAAAGACCATTTTTAATCTCAGAGCTAAAGTAAATATATTTTAGTAGATGGAAAGTAATTTTAAGAAAAATGTTTCAGTGTACAGAAGGGCTACTTTATTAAAGTATTTTAATTTGTTTTGGGTCTGTGTGCATGTATGTGGATGCCTGTGTGTTTCATTGTGCATGTGGAGGTCAGAGGACAACTTTTAGGTGTTGGTTCTCTCCGTCTACCATGTGGGTTCTGGGAATCGAACTCAGGTTGCCAGGCTTGGGGGCTGCTCTTTTGCCGGCTGGACCACCTCACCAGCCTGCTAGTTAGTTTCCTATGACCCCGTGGTAAGTTCTTGAAAACGTGTACTTTACTTTTAAGACAAGCACACAAATAACAAGTAAAAGAACTGATTTTAGGTATTTATTTTTTTTTTTAAAGCAACTTCCAGGGTATACCATTGTACAGGTTCAGCCCAGTCTCCTAAAGCATGGTACGCTGATGACAGATCTTTTATAACAATGACTCAGAGACGCTGAACATCCATAACTAAATTATCATAGAAGAGGAGAAGAGTTTGACGTTATGTGCATTCTGAAATCATGTTCTAATTCTTTTAAATTGGTTCTCCAAGCATGATAATGTATCCAGACACAGATAACTAAGATGATAACCGACCAGAAAGCTCCCTTCCCTTCCTCCTGGCGAGTACGAGCAGGTTTGACGTAGCGTGCAGACAAATTCCACCCTTTTTACACAGCATGAATTCCCTCTGCTCCTAAACTGCTGCTCAGAATCTTACAATCGCTCTCTGACGGATTTTCCACCATCACATTATATGCAGGTGGAAAGTGAAGATCATTTCTGCTCCTCCTAAGGGTTCTAGGAGGGTCCACCCCTGGCTGGAGAGCCACGACTTTGTATTAGTTGATGGGTTGCTTTATCCCCGGTGCTCGGGAAAGGCAGCTCTTAGGTCTCATGGACGTGTGAGCCAAGCTCCAGGCAGGACCCTGTGTTCGAGAGAGCTGTCAGCAGAGGATCTCATTGCGGTTCTCAGCAAGGCTCTTATTGATGTTGTGTAAGTGAGGGCGTCGTCGGTTCAGTAACTATTTGTACATTAAAGCAGTCTGGTCATGGGGAATCAACAAGCACAGCTTGGTAGAGTAATCTGCCATGAAATATCACTGGCTTTAATAATTTACAACTGTCCTTTTTATTCACACCTATAGGACGTGCTTCCATCTATCACATGAAATATGAATATATACAACAAAATTTGGCTTTTATATAAAAAAAAACTTCATAAGGACAAAAACAAGGGGTAGAAGAATAACACGTGCATCTCCTAATTACAACCACCATCTCCTGCTGCTTACAGGGAATGCTACAGAACTGATGGACTCTGTAAACCAGGTAGGCTTTTTCTGCCCAGAGTAGCCTATTATGGAAGGTAGTAACCTTGTTCAGTTTCTAGAAACTTCTAACCATAATTCTAAATGACCAGGGAAGAATATTGCATCAACTCTAATGTCAAACCTTGCAAATTCTTCTCAGAATCCCCAAGTATCAACATTCTTTATTCCTCAGACACTTCACTATAGCCTCTTGGAAAACTGCACCGGGCACCGGGTGCCTTGCTCTCGGGCAGCCCACTTTTGTTGAACAGCAAGGCCAGCAACTTGGTTCTGACTTTCTTATAGCTGCACAGTTGTGCAGCAGTGGTGTGGGGTGGCCTGTTTGGTACTGCCAGCAGTCCAAACAGTTGCCATGGAGGCTCACCATCTTCATGCCGAGAGCCTGGGGAACCCATTCTCCTAGGAATGGTTTTCTGGGGCCCAGTAATGTCAACACAGGTTGCTGAAACATTCTGGCCCTTGTTTAATGAGGGATTGCACTAAAGAAGCTTTATTCTACAGGGGAGGAAGGTCACTTTCCTAAGTCCTGAAAAGCAGGAAATGGCAACCACAGGGAGAAGGGCAAGGTCTGGGGGACACTTGGAAAAGTCACTTTGGTGTAGGTACCACAGATGGGACATCATGATCATGGACCTGGCACTCCCAGGTCCTTTTATACCTTTTATACCAGTGGCTCCCCCACTCTCCTCTGCTTCTCAAAGGTAGGGATTACAAATAGTGTTTATCTCTGTCAATTTGGATGACTGGCAGGTCATTAGAGCTGTGGTTTGAAGTAGTGTGGAAAAACATCAGTGGACTAAACAGAGAAGTAGTGCTGAGATTGATTGATAATGTCTGCCTTGGGAACAAGAATTGGTGCCTATGAAGTGCACCACACCTGATGCCTCTGTTTTAAATAAGCTTAAAGAATGAGGCTAACTTGAATTCTTAAGGAACTTTTGTAGATCACAGCACAAAGCACAAAAGCATATATTTATTTTATATCTTTTGTTCCAGGGAAGAGTTTAGAGTTTTAGGAGCCCAATACAGGAGTTTCAGGGCCATGGAAAACTGAGGGTGGAAACATGGTTTGGATGGGCTGTCCACTGCCTTTGACAATGACCTGTGTTTTCATGGTTGGTTGGCAATGTCCAGGTTTTACATGAGGTTAAGGGACTCACTGATCAGGCAGCTTCAGAATGACATGGAGGAATGGGGTGGGAGTTTCAGGCAGAGCCTTTTTGTGTTATACACAAGGATTATGACCCCTTTTTTTAACAGCTGGTGATATTTGTGAGTAGATTGAAGGGCCAAGGAGAAACACCTGCCTCTACACAAAATGGCTTGTTCCAGAGTGAATCAACTGGGGAAGGCTTTCTTATCAAGTTAGGACTACTATCTCTCAGCTGGACTTAGAAATCTCTGGTGTACTGAAGATGAGGGACCTTGTGATCTCATATGGAAGGCTCTATATGATCAACTCTGATATATGCCAAAACCAAACCTTGATGTTTAAGGCAAATCATTAGCAAGTTGTCTTTGTCAATGACAAGGCTTGGTGGTTTAGAGACTGTGTCTGGCTGAAGTTAGCCACCTTTAGGTGTAACAGCTGGATACTCCCATGAGCACTTTCCTATTAGTGCTAAGGACTGATTCCGCTAACTTCTCAGCATGGCAACACACCTTTCTCATTGCAAAGGCCAATTCCTTCCTCACTGGGAAACTAGGAGGTTTGGGAAGGAGTATAGACCATGTGTTCTTATGGAGGACAATCTGCAGATCCCTGTTGGATACCTGTTTGATGCACCCTAAGGACACCACACCTTTTCAGAGTTGCTAGGTGGTGCCCAGGGGTAAGGATAGCCTGGTTCCCAGTCCAACGGTCAAGAGTCAAGTCATGGAGGAAGGTGGCCTTCAGAATCTCAGCCAGGTTATTTCTTATTCAATGCTGCATTCCAATCTCAGGAAACACTTTCCTCCATGGGACATGATCTAGTTGAGAGCATATTGGCAGTGTAGCCATCTCTGGAACCTTCTTCTGGAGGTGAGGGGGTCACAGGCTAGAAGTGTGACTACAATGTCTCATTGTCTTCGGGCAGTTCAAATTTTCCATTTCGTTCTGCCCATCACGACTTGCTTTTAAATCGTGCCAAGTCAGTCACTGCTCACCACCTTGGGCTGAGAAGAGCTTTCTGACGCAGTGGAGCCTCCTCCTGGACTTTCTCAGGCAGCCCAGAGACTTCCAGTACTAGACAGAAGGCCTTGGAGGAGGTCGGGAGGGAGGTGGTGCCCTGTTAGGGGGCGGGGCCTGAGGGGGAGGGGGGAGAGTGGGTGGTGGGGAGGGGATGGGAGGAGTCGGGGCGCTGGGGGCTGGAGGAGGGCAGTGGGGAGCAGGGGGTGGGGGCGTGTAGATAGGAGCAGGAGGTGGGGAGCTGGGGTGGTAGGTGTTGTTAAGGGGGTACTTGGCTGCCTGAGTGTTCTTCACTCTGGTGAAGTTGATACAGCGCCCCTGGAAGGAAACAGAGGACCGTGAGCACTGGAAGAATCCGTGAGGAACGAGAGACCCTGATATGCTGCTGCTGACCTGGTGACCTGATACCACAGTACCCACTGGTCTCTTTGAGTCCATTTTCCTTCCTAGGCTGGAAGGGTCTCAGAATTGTCACAATCCATTTCCCTTACAGTCTGTCACTTTCCTGGGCAAGGGGGAGAAAGATGGCTGACGCTAGCTGGACTGTAACATTATGGAGGGTGGCACATTACTTTTAGCCTTGCCAGCAGGGTGTGACCAGCATTCCCTTCCCTGGAAAAAAGTTGAGGTTGAAAAACATCCCCCCCCCCCTGCCCTTCACACTAGGCTGCCCTTTGTGGTGTGTGTGTGTGTGTGGTTCTGGTCACAGGACTCTCTCTACGCCTGTCCTTGTAAGAAAGACAACAGAGACATTTCATTGCTAAGTAGGTCTACCTCTTGAATTTGGAGTGTGTGTGTGTGTGCCTTTCTAGTGATTTAATAGGACAATGCTGAGACCCCTGTGTCCTTTCCCAAGATAGACTCTGGAGAGTCCAGAGCCTGAAGTAGCCGCTGTGCCCTCTGCCTTCTCTCACTAGGCACCCAGCCCCACACTTGCCCAGAGACAGAGACTCTTAAGGCCTGTCACCAGCTGTGTGAACTCCCCCCATGTTCCTGATACACTCCTCCCATGCTCCCAACCAGGCCAGGACATGACCACCCTGTGTGCTTCTGTCCTTGCTTGCCTTCCCAGGCCCATGGAGCATATGTGACTGTCTCTACCATGTGTCACAGAATCATCTTTCCTCTAAAGAAGGCCATGGGGTGTCATTCTGAGTATGCCCCTTTCCCCCTCTTGTTCATTTATCCACTGCTGGTACAGAGCACACACAGATAGACATCTCCCCACACTGACACCAACTGTTCTAGCCTCGATAGAGGTGGAGGCATGTCCAGAGAGCCCCCAGTTCCCCACAGTAGACCTAGGGAAGGGCCAGGAGGGGAATACAGACTGCCAGGCTGTAAGGAACAAGTTAGGTGTGTGTGTCAGAGAGAAAGGGGAGAGAAAGAAAGAGAGAGAGAACAGGAGGAGAGAGAGAGAGCATCCTGAGTCTTGGCCTGTGATGAACCAGCAAGCTAAGCTTGTGAGTATGGGAGGTGAGGAGGCCAAGAGAACCTTTCCTCTCTGAAGTGCCTCATCTTCCCAGGCAGCTCTGGCCTCCACTCTTTCTTTGCTTTCTTGGGAATTTTTCTACTGTCTTTAGGACACATTGAAGCCTGCACACTGTTTGTTTTTATCTATAAATGCTTAGCCTCTCAGGACAAAGGAGACACTACTTTTGTATAAGAAAAAACTTTCCAGAATGCTTTGTGTGGAAGGTCAGGAGAGTCACAGTCAGAATGGAGTTGTCTGAAGCCACTTTGGAAAAGTAGAGGCTTTGGGAGTATTAGCAATGGCCTGGAAATTTCTTTTCAAGACATTATGTTAGCCAGAGTGTCTGGGTCAAGAAGGGCCAGACCCAACCAGGCTCTATCTGTTTAGAAATTATGTCTCACACAGGTGCAAGCACCCAGGTTCTTGGTGTGGGCAAGTCACAGGATGAAGCCAGGGCCAAGGTTTACTGGGTCTCTTTTGGGCTCCACTAACTACAGCAACCACCTGGCATCTTCTCATGTTCCTTCCCAGAGCTCCCAGCTCTGGCCATCTTTAATGGTGAACACTGAAACTGTGAAGTCTCCATTGGCCAGGCAGCTGTCTTTCGCACTTGAGTGCAGCTAAGTTCTGTTACAGTTGGTGTCTGTGATAAATTCCCACAGTGACAACTCAAGAGTCAGGGTCTGCTGAGCTTGCTACCTTCTCTGCCTTCCTAGATACTTCATGTGCACTAACGGCTTCGGGAACCTTGGTCCCTTTAAAGATAGAGATCCTGGGCTGCTGGAGCTGAGGTGAGGTCCTCTCTGACTTCAGATCTTAGAGTTGCCTCTGGGCCAACTATGAAACTGAGCACACAGTTTCCCCCAGAGGTGGTTCTGTCTGTAGGCTCAGGAGCTCCTGGTCACCACTGTCTGCTCAGAGCCCCTGTGAGGAGTCCAAACCTGTTGAGTACACCGGCAGCTTACAAGCATTGTGAGAGTCCTCCATTCACCCTCAGGGAAGGATCTAGAACAGTGGTGATATCACATTTGGGGACTGAATTCAGTGTTGCCCTTTAGGGATGGGGAAACAGATATCAGAATCTGTGATAGCGTCAGGTCTGACTCCAGGTTTAGTGCTGAGTTGCATCCACACATGGCTTCTATAATAAAATTAGTGAACGGGATAAATGACGCACAGGAGGTGATGGACGCAGCTCAGTGGCTCCTCCTACCTTTCTGTTGCTCTCACTCATTTCTTGTAGGACCTCCCACAGTGCTTTGCACATGCAGCCAACAGATGATCTATTTGTACTTATCTTACTGAGAAAAGGTACAGACTCAGCACAAATGTGGGCAATTTACAGTAAGACGCACTCTTCAAAGAGTGGTGTGAGTCATGAGAGAGATCTCAAAACCTGGGCCAGCGGCGCCAGCACAAACATGAGACACTCGGGCATATAATTGGCCTAAAGATTAGTTCACGGGGCAATTTCTTTCTCTTTTCTCTCTTATTTTTGCTTGTGAGGGAGTAATAGAAAGGCCAGATGTCGCTAGTGCTGTACACGCCGGCAGATCTCCAGTGTTTGGTTAAAAAGGTTGCTGCGGCAACCAAAGCTTTCTCTCATGATACTGGCCCCTTGCAGCTCAGTTTAATTCTCCACAGCAGTGTTTCTGGGTGGTTTGAGTCATATCCAAGGCTGTCTTTGACCTTAGTTTACCTTGCCTTCTTCATTAACAAAATAAAAATGCCATTTTTTTTCACATACTAGTAGCACATGCTCTGCTAGGATTTTATTTTTTAAGTTTAGTATGGGTGTTTAGACTGCATATATGTCTGTGCACCATGTGTGTGCCTGGAGGACAGAAGTTGTTAGATCCTCCAGACCTGGAGTCACAAATGGTCAAGAGCTGTCATATGAGTCCTAGGAATTGAACTTGGGTCCTCTGCAAAAGCAGCCAGGGCTCTTAACCACTTAGCTACCTCCCCAGCTCCTTTGGTGGAACTTTAATGAGCCCGGTGGATATAGTTGAGTGGTAGAGTACTTGACTAGCATGCGTGAGATCTTGGTTTCAATTCTCAGTAACATATGCACAAAAAAAGTTCAAGAGGAAAATGTGATGATATCATGTAATACAATGGGAGGGTTATCAAAATACCCCCCCCACACACATACACACATATCATCTTTATGAAGCATCCATGAGATTAAAGCCTAGTTCTTCATGGCTCAGGAATACATCCTTTTTACTATTATCCTGAATACGAATAATAAGTCCAAAAAGGTTCCCGAAGGACCAATGGCTTGCTGTACCTAGTGTAGCCCTTGGACACAATCCATTAACTCACCACCCAGATGTGAGAGGTTGTTCCAGAATATAAGTGTGTTTGCTCAGTTCACGCTAGTGCAAAGTTCTCCAACGGATGTAGTTACAATAGAACCCACAGCCTCCAATGACGTGAGGTCCAGTGATATCGGCTTCACTCTCTCTTCAGGGTGTCCAACCTGTTCTGTCCTAAGCTCTGTGGATACTTCCAATGAAATGAACAGCACAGCACTTGGTGATTGTGAGCATGTTTTGTTTGTACTTTAACAAGTAAAACTTGCCTTAAGATCAGAGAGACAGAGGAGCAGCCAGCCACAACCACCCACCTCTTACCTCACCAACGCCTCAGCCGAAAAGGGGTAAGCTCCTGTCTCTTCCTGCCCTACAATCCTCTCTTTGCCCAGCCACGTCACTTCCTGTCTTTACTCCCTAGCCCTGGGATTAAAGCCGTGAGCTTCCACTGCCTGGCTCTGTTTCTGTTTTAGATTGGATCAATTTTGTGTAGCCCAGGGTGGCCTTGAACTCTGATCTTCCTGCTTACTCCTCCCAAGGGCTGGGATTAAAGTTGTGTGCCACCACTGCCTGGCCTCTAAGGTTAAATAGTGGCTGACTCTGTCCTCTGATCTTCAGACAGGCTTTATTTGTTCAAGCATACACAAAATGTTAAACGTGCTATTTTCAAATATGTCCCAGGCAGCCTTAGATTCTCTCCTTGAAGCCAGGGCTCCTACAAAGATCTCAAGGTCCAAGTTGTCACTTGACAAGTAATCCTTATATAGATGTGGGTCTCTGAGCAGGAGATTCTTAAAAGTCATATAGTCCTTGTAAGTTAGCTTGTTAGAAGTCCAGGGTATGCTAACAGGGCTACCAAGACATCCATAAGGTACCTTGCCATGGTCCCTCCCCATGCTGAGGATGTGCCCTCTTTGGTTTCATGTACCTCAGGATAGCCTTGATATTGCCATATTGCCAAGGATGACTCTATTCCCATCTGCTGGCCTTACAAGCTTGTCCAGACACACTTAGTTTTTATATCATGACGGGGATGAAAGCCAGGCAAGTGCCCCCTAACACATCCCTTTGCTTAATTATGGTGTGATTGAGATGCAAGGTCTTACTGACCACATTCAGATTTTTCCCTTGAACTGCAGAGAGTATAAAGACAGGGAACAGGCAGTGTGGGACTGTGGTCTGTCAGGGGCATTGTTTTGTCCATAACACACTCTTGCTGTAAAAGCTGGGGAAAGTCACCATCTTCCTTGGTCTTCTGTTCTGGCTAGAAGTGTCCAGGGGCCCCTATCCCTGAGCTCCATGATTCCCTCATATCTGGGTGGCTGCAGAACCCTCTGCCTGCAGTTTAATTGGATTCTTTCGAGCAGCCAGTTTGCACATCATTTTATGTTGCTTAGTTTGGCTAGTTCCAGTTCTTCATAGTGCATATCTTCCATCTGTTCATTAGGGTTCTGAAATATTAGGAAATTGGAAATTTCAGCATTGAGGCTTTACCTTCTGTTCTTAGGCAACTCTGCTGAGGATTCAAGCTGGCCCCTGAGTTCTGAGTTTGAGCTGTATGATGCTGGGGGGTGGGGGTGGGAGAAGAGCTTTGGGGTGACTGTGTGCAAAGAATGTGCCAGGGGTGAGCTCATGTATGCTGTTAGGAAACATCTGGCTATCAGGCACGCTCAGCAGAGATGGAGCTGGCCTTCAGAGACAGTTAAAAATATGCCATGGCTCCCACAAATTAAACGAAATAGTTTCCTATGAACAGAGGTCATTCAAGGAAATTGGATTTCACAGAAAGAATACCAAAAACAATCATGGAAAAAAGTGTAACATACAAGCCAAGTCTTTTCTACAAATACCTTTTCTCTGGCCTAGTTCTCACATGCACTGTCTTGTTGGGAGGGCTGTAGGTATTCAAGTTACAAAAGGATTAGCCTTCTCAAGTTTGTTCGGAGCCGGCTATTTGGGGAGGGGGTTGGGGAAAATCGATCTTGTAAAGAAAGTCTGGTTCTCAGGCTAGACCACAAAGCTCATTGGCTCACTAATGTCCGCTGATGTGACTGGTGAAAGGAGAGGTGACACCAGAGCATCATCTTCCCACGTATGCCTCTCTCCACTGCGTCACTGCCTCCTTTCCCATGTGGTAGTATCTTTATCAATCACAACGGGTTTCAGACAGCACTAAGCAAGCAGCAAGATCTTGTCTCCCATGAGGATATAGCCTAGAAATGGAGACAGAGTCAATGACTCACAAACAGATGGACCTAGCTAGCAGCCATGTAGTGATCTATAATGTCGCCATCATTGATTGGGCCAGAGTTAGGTACCTGACCTGGGCTGGGCCAGTAAGAGTCTCTCTCCTGGGAATCAGAACATCCAAGTAGTGAAAGGCAGGTAGGTTGAACCAACCACAGATCAGAGAGAATGGAAATGAGAAGAGGGGTGGGGGCTCCATCTTCCGTGTGTCAGAGAACAGCAGAGAAGGTATTTAAAACCTTCCAACTCGCCTCCATTCTCACTACTACACATCTAAAACTGGGGTCAGGGAGTAGACAGGTTTTCCATCCCTGCCTTTCTTTCCCTTGATATACTGACTTCCATATAAGTCTCCTTATATAAACATATATACACACACACATGTACACACATGTAGAAGTACATAAAATGTGCATGTAAATGTACACATCCAGTTTTCTTCCTGCTTAAGATCTTCCGTGTTTCCCACCTTTAGGATACATTCTTAGACAAGCTGTGGCTGGCTCCTCTGAATCCATCTGGTCTACCTTCTTTTCTGTCTTTGAACTCTAAGCTTTAATGTTTGAAAAGAAGACACCAGGTTCTAGGTTTTCTCATAACAACATTCACATCATAGGTCCAGTTCTGTGACAGAGATAAACAAGTCAGGTATCATGTGAGCCCTGAGCAAGAGAAAGCACACTGTCCGGGTGAAGCAGGCTTTCGGCCCTTTCAGTCCCCTCCCTCTTCAAGCTGGTCTGTAATACATTTCCTCTCCTAGCCTGCTTTTTATGTGCTGTCCGGGAAAAGGATCCAAGGTCAACTCTCTTGGTTATTTGATTCATTCTGCTGACACAAGCTGGCATGCTCTCTGTAATCAGGTCTGTTGATGCCAAGACTAGGGGTAAAGATGAAAGCATGAAGGAAATATTCGGTAACACAAGGAAG
Organism: Phyllotis vaccarum; assembly: GCA_033318265.1. NCBI lineage: Eukaryota > Metazoa > Chordata > Mammalia > Rodentia > Cricetidae > Phyllotis > Phyllotis vaccarum. The sequence continues at coordinate 64,984,869 of JARWLC010000014.1, read as the reverse complement.
CTAGAAAAATGAAGGAAAGGGTGGACATAAAGTGGTATATCTTTAGCAAGACACATATGATTTGTCAGCAATGACTGCCAAGATGTAATTATTTAACATAATAAATAAACCCCTTTCATCTGGTTACAAAGTATGTGTTCTATATTTGTTGAGAACTTGGAAAAGGCATAAAGGAAACAGGAAAGAGAGGAAGGGAGAAGGAACATAGGTAAGAAGATTAAAAATCATCTCTGTGCTTTTCCATTTTAGAAAGCACAAATACCCATGGAGCCCATGTATTTATGGCAGTCGGATCAGCAACACACTATGGCTATCTCTTCCTTTATCCTGTCTCTGGCACCCAGGGCCTTGTGCATGCTTGGCAAGGGCTCCACCACTCCACTGGGACTAGGTGCCCAGCCCTTCACTTCCCTGCTTTATTATTGGAAACTTCCATAGATGTTTACCATAGATCTTAACCATATCTGCCTCTGCTCCCTTCTCTCCCCAATCTTGCTTTAGACCCCCCCATCCACTGAGTCCAATAGTGCTGCCCATATGCATGTGGCTGTGGGTATCCAGAAGCAACCAGGGCAGCCATTAAATTCTTTATTGTGAAACAGTAGGAATCCAACCAGCTCTATACCAATGACACTGTGGCTCAGCGATAGGTGTGTTTTCATTTAGCTGCCGGTCACGAAAGGCAGAGCTGTTGAGTTAGCACCTTAGAGCAGTTTTGATACTGTCTACTATTTGTCTAGAAAAATGGATCATAACTTGTAATCTCAATTTTATGATTATTTCAATTATAGTTTTATGAGGGGACAGTTTTATCATTTCTATGCTTGTGGTTTCAGACCTGTGAGGTTGTGTTTATATTTACAGCCTTAGTAACTAGCCTGTGTACAAGCTCTGCTCACTTCTCTATTGTGCTGTTCCCTTAAAGCTTCGTAAATAACTCCTCGAGTCCAGTTAGTGACGTCCACATGTGCACAGGTGTAGGGTCATCTACAGGGGCCTAGTCAGCCCAGTGGGGTTGAAGAAAACGCTCCTCTAGGACCATCGACACCAGTACTGCCCAGCTGGGGGTGCAGGCCATATTCCTTCTCCACCTGTACTAGAACACTGACTGGCCTGATCATACGCAGGCAACCACAGTTACTGTGAGTTTATGAAAAGTATCTTTTAAGTCCTAGTTTGCTGAGTCTAAAAATAAATATTTTTGTTATAAAGCAAGATAATTATATTTGTAGGCATTTTTAGTCAAATTAAATAATTTTCTATTCAACTGATGGTTTTAAAAGGAATATTTAAACCTGGTATACTGGCACATGTCTTTAATCCCAGCACTTGGGAGACAGAGGCAGGCCGATCTCTGCGAATTTGAGACCAGCCTGGTCTACATAGTGAGTTCTAGGACAGCCAGAAATATATAGTGAGACCTTATTTATCTTGAAATAAACAAACAACAAAGTAATATTTTGATGTGGGAATGTCTTTCTATATGCTGTGAATATCAATCTTTAAATAAAGGAGATGTTTTGGGCCATGACAGGCACCATAGAAGAAGTAGGAGGAGAAATCAGAGCATAGGTAGGAGGGGCAGGGTGGAGTCAGACAGACTGAGCTGAAGCCCAAAGGAGCAACATGTAAGGAACACAGGTGAGCCACGGTCCACATGGCAGGAAAGATGAATAGAAATGGGTTGATTTTAGATGTAAGAGCTAGCTAGCAATGTGCCTGAGCCATAGGCCAAACAGCATAAAGTTAATATAAGCGTCACAGTCATTTCTAAGGGCCTAAGCAGCAGCGGCGGGCGGCTAAGGGGTCTGGCAAGGCAGGGTCCGGCATCAAGAAACCCAATTGCAACAATATTTAAAAAGTTAATCAAATATTTTTGAGATGACTTAAATTCATACTTTCTTTGTTTTGATCTACTGATACAATGAATTTTATAATTTTTCTAATGAAAATATATGAATATGTTAAAGTAAACTAAAAATTCTAGAATCATATCATTAACCTTTAATTTTGTGTGCACGTGTGTGTGTGTATGTGTGTGTTATGTGTGTGTGTATGTGTGTATGTGTGTGTGTGTGCACATGTGTGTGCACATGTGTGTGTGTGTGTATTTTGTACAGAGGAAATCTAAAAGCCTCCGTATCTGTGTTGAGACCCCTTTTGTTACTCAATACAGTGTGGTGGCACACTGACCATTTTTGATATAAAGATCAATGATATTCATACTTCCAGAAACGTCTACAGACTCCTCAGTCTCTTTCCACTAATTTGTTCTTATACTAACGGGCTCTCAGCCGCCGCTGCCTGTGGGTCAGTCTCCTACTCTCCCCTGAGGTTACTAACGGGCTCTCAGCCGCCGCTGCCTGTGGGTCAGTCTCCTACTCTCCCCTGAGGTTTAACCCAGCTGTGTCCCTCTTTCTCAGCCAGCACTGGAGGACCCCAGGGCTCTGATATTTGTCAACCACAAGGGGTTTCTGTGTTGTCACTACTTTCTAGATGCCTACTGACTGCACCTTTGATTTTCTTTAGGTTCAACGGCAATTTGTGAGTGTTTAAAAACCTGTAAGTGCTTTCTACAAAGTAGAGTTTATTTTATCATTACTAAACTTCAGCCTGTGTGTGTGTTATGGTGGGACATGTGGCTTATAAAAATTGCCTTTTTCAGGGTTTTTTTTTGTGTGTGGCTTATGCTATGGTCAATTTTAATAAATTTAAAAAAATAATGTGGATTCTTTCCTTGAGGGGCACGGGCAAATGGTTTTCTTCTCCACTTTGGTCAGCTTGATTTTTGCAGCCCAGGGTGGTGAGGACACAGCAACTTTCTCCCCTAATATTGAAAACAATTAGACTTGCTCTAACTTGACTGTCATTCCAATCACTGGGCCACCCAAGAGCAGCAGGGAGGGACCCCGCTCAGAGCCAGCTGGGCAGAGAATTCCTTTTGCTCTCCGTGGTGCCGGATTGTCTGAGAAGATACTGTCCTTAGGCTCTCCTTCCTATATTATTCCACCCCAACATGGCCAGATGTCACCTGCATCTCTGTTCCTCAGATCCTAATGGCCTTGGCAGACCTCAATAAGGCATGTGATGGAAGGGGTGGGCTAGCCTTGAGTCTGATTTCTTCACCTGGTCTCAGCACCTGGCTTTAGCTCCGGCTACTCCACTCCAGGGAGCCATATGAGGCACACAGGAGCACAGACAGGTTAATGAAGAAACCCCGTGCGATGTCTAGACAGGTAGCTCTGGGGACTTCAGTCCCAGTCACCATCTGGCCACAGCTCCACAAGAATTCCCAGATGACAGCTATCTAATGTTGAACTTGCTCAAAGCAGAGAACCGGAAGGAAAACTTGTAAGCCTTAGTTAAGTGAGTACATTTTAGAGTAATCAGTGATGGAGCAATCAATACTGGAGTGACAGGGTCATCTGTGCCAGCCAGTGTCAGAGCTATTGTTGGCTTCTCCTTCCCCTCGGAGTCTGAACTCAACACTTCTAAAGGCACCCAATCCCTGGGAGGAAGGTTAGCTTGTCAAATGATAGAAAGATGCACCCTTGATGGTAACCAGAAGAGGTAACTCCAACAGTCATCAGAAAATACAACTGCTCTGGTAACCAGGAGACACGAGTCCAACCAACAGGAAACAGAGCGTGCAAACCTGGAAGCAACAGAAGACGCCACACTGACAATAACCAGGTGTGACCCTGACAGCGACATTGACACAAACCCAAACCAAACAGAAGGTGCCATCCTGACCAGCATTGGAAGCTCCAGCCCTGACAGCCATTATGCTAAGTTCTTCCTTGCAGTACACATTTGGAAACTGAGGCCGGGATGACACAGAGAATACTGACCCCAGGGAGGGCTGGGAAAGAAGCTGTAATGTTGACTCTGCCAGTGGAAGCTCACTCTTCTAAACTGGGCCTGTGACACCCAACCAGTTACTTCTATGTAACCAGCATGGCAGCTCAGAGCCAGGCTCCCTCAATACTGTAGTCATGCGAAGCCCATGTGCTCCGAGTGCCAATTAGGCTAAAACGGTCTTTAGATACAGCAGAAGAAAAGTGCCTCAAGGCAGAGTTATCTGCACCTCAAAGACGGTGACTGAGCTGTCTCATGGATTTGTGAAAGGCTGACCTCCCATGTTGGACGTATGCATAAGTTATAATAAATCATTTCTCATATAAACAAAAGTATTCATATGCCCAAGTCCAGAAGGAATTTGATGGACAATCAGAAACTATTGTAAACAAGAAAGCTAAAATGTATTAAGTGACATACAATGGTTTTACACTCTCCAAATCTCAGTGATACATGAAACTGTGACATGTTCTGTTGTGTGCATCCCTATCCCATCCCTGTGTGTGTATTCATGTGTGTGCAGGTGCACGTGTGTGTGTGTGCGCGTGTGTGTATGTGTGTGCGTGTGTGTATATGTGTGATGTATGTGTGTGTATATGTGTGATGTATGTGTGTGTATTATGTGTGTATGTGTGTGTATGTGTGTGTGTATTATGTGTGTATGTGTGATGTACGTGTGTGTATGTGTGATATATGTGTGTGTGTATGTGTGATGTATGTGTGTGTGTATGTGTGATATATGTGTGTGTGTATGTGTGATATATGTGTGTGTGTATGTGTGATGTATGTGTGTGTATATGTGTGATGTATGTGTGTGTATTATGTGTGTATGTGTGTGTATGTGTGTGTATATATGTGTGTATTATGTGTGTATGTGTGATATATGTGTGTGTATGTGTGATATATGTGTGTGTGTATGTGTGATGTATGTGTGTGTGTATGTGTGATATATGTGTGTGTGTATGTGTGATATATGTGTGTGTATATGTGTGATGTATGTGTGTGTATATGTGTGATGTATGTGTGTGTATTATGTGTGTATGTGTGTGTATGTGTGTGTATGTGTGTGTGTATATGTGTGTGTATTATGTGTGTATGTGTGATGTATGTGTGTGTGTATGTGTGTGTGTGTTGTGGAGATTAAAGGACAACTTTGGGTGTCATTCTCAGGAGCCATGTATCTTTTTTAAAAAAAATTATTTTACATCCCAACCACAGCCTTCCCTCACCCCCCATCTCCACCCCTCCTCTGTATCTGTCCAGAAGGGGGCAGGCCTCCCACAGGCTTCAGCAAAGCCTGGAATAAAAAGCCTCATAAGACTAATCAGCTCCCCCTGTACTCAGGCTGGGCAAGGCGATCTTCAGCTTAGAGAAATAGGTTCCCAAGAGAACCCAAGGGCATCAGGGACTGCCCTTGCCCCCATTGCCAAGAGTCCCACATATACCAAACTACACAACTGTCAGGTATATGGGGAGGGCCTAGGTTGGTCCTGAGCAGACTTCCTGATTGTTGGTTCAGACTCTGAGGTCCCATGAGACAGGCTATGTACCTTTTTTGTGTATTTATTTATTTGAGGACTAGTCCAGAACTCAGCTTGTGGGCTGGCTGACTGGCTAGTGGCTCAAGGATTTACTTGTCTCTAGCCCTAGCCCTGGGACTAGTGTGCACAGCATGTCTGAATTAAAAACCAATTTATGTGTGTGGATATCTTACCCACATGGATTTCTGTGCACCACTTGTGGGATTTACTGCAGAGGTCAGAAGAGGGAACCAGGTCCCTGGAACTGGAGTTACAGAGACTTGTGACCCACACATGTAGGTTTGGGGACTTGAATCCAGGTCCACTGGAAGAGTGGCCAATGTGTTTCTCTCCAGCCTCTCAGACTTTTTTTTTTTTTTTTTTTTTTTTTAAATGTGCATTCTGGGAGCTGAACTCAAGTCCTGTCCTCATGCTTGTAAGGCAAATGCTCTATCACTGAGATATCTCTCCAGACCTATTTATAGACCTTAGTTCTGAAAAACTGAGTGTTTGAGTGCGATCAGATAGTGAGATCAAGGGACCAAAGTGAGACCCACTAAACAGAGATTAGGTCTAAAACTTCAAACCGTTCAGGGCAGGAAGACAAGGATTCAAGCAGACTCATGGGCAGTGTTTTGGAGGAGGGTTAGGTTGGCAGCATTTGTTGGAGGAAGGAACTTCTAGTGAATGGTGACCCAGCATGGTGCACCCTCAACACTACTTAATTTTGTTCTTGTAAAACCTAGTGCTGGCATTGGACCATCATTTATTCATTGGAGACATGAAGTTCATTGTGCACTCCCTGGGTCCTGCCAAGTTGCGTAGGGATTACTTTGCCAAAGAGTCTGGTTTTAATTGTCATTTTGGATGGGTCTCAGCAATACCATTGCTTTAATGCACTTTTCTACGATGTAAGGAAACAGCGTGGCACAGTGCACTGAGCGGATGTGAGCCAGGATGAATAGACGTTTCTCGCCACCCTTCTCTCATGTCCTGTACTCCACTGTCCAGTGTCTGGCTATTTCTCCTGTCTTCCATGGCCCAGCTGAGGGCCTCTTAACTACTTAGGCCTATCATTAGTGTAGCATTTCTATTTATTATTTTATTTATGTTGCAGTATTTGCCTAAAAATATTTGGTGCCAGAGATAAACTAAGTTTGCTTAGCCAAGAACATTATTTAGCTTGGATATGGAATGTAAAATTATAAAATTGTGATTCATTGGGTACATAGCTCAGGTCTATTTCCACTTTATGTGCCCTCAGTGTCTTAAAAACGCTTACCCCAGAGCAGAGATAATGCTGATTTAAAAAGAAAAGGATCACCTTTGCTTTGTGATTCCCATACTGTTGCCGGTGAATGGCTTCAGTGTAAACACTGCATCTGTTCCCCTAAAATTTGCACAGTGAAGGACAAAAATCCCTAATAGGATGGTATTTGGAGATGGGGCTCCTGGGAGCCAACTAGAGTGTCACGAGGTCACAAAGATGGGGTGGACGGGTGCCCTGATAAGCAGAGATACCAGAAAGCCTCTTCTTTCTCTACATGTGACAGCAGGGAAAGACCAGGTGAGCTCACAGCCTGCAGAGAAGCCCTCACCAGGATCTGAGCATGTCAGCATCCTGATTTTGGATTGCCAGCCTCAAGAAAAAGGAAGAAATAAATGTGTGTAGTTTAAACCTCCAGTTCACAACATTTTGTTAAAGGGGACAGAGCAGATGAGATGGACACCTTCAGTGTATATGTGCTGGCGAGGGTCTCAGCACTTCACACAAGTGCCACTGTCCAGTCCCACACAGGGACCATTGCCTGGCATAAGAGACAAAGTTAAGGTCTCATTGAAACCCCCGTTCACTAAGTCGTGACAAGCTTGGCGCTCGTTGCCTGGTACCAGTGTCTCATGGTGTCCCCTGACTTTGGTAAATACTGCTATCCTGACTTAAAGGGCAGGAAAATCTCCATAGGTCTAAATAATGTGCTGGGGTCTCTGTGTAGGTGAATGACACTGAGGGGATAAATCCAGGTTGGCCTGAATTCCACTATCTTTCTTTTGAATTGGAATGAAGGGACAGTCACCTGCCTGAGATTTTTTTTTTTTTTGTCCCCGTATGTCTTAGCCTCTTCCCTCCCCTACCCCTGTTCTTCCTTAAGAATTTTAGTCTACTGCAGATACTTTTTTCCTGGAGCAGAGCCCTGGGCACCTTCAATCAAAACCAGCCTGTCCTCCATGCTCTTCCCCACAATCCTCTCTGCTTCACTTCCCCTTGACAAGTCTCTAAACTGGTCCATGAGATTCATGTTGGTGGTTTCTCCATAGGTTTAATCTGTGGACACAAAAGATCGCAAGGACAGAGCTGGACAGTTGGCCACTGTTTCTTTCCCCTCTTCGCAGTAGAGACAGCTGCGCTGGGAATGTGACCCTGTCTCCCATTTGCCTTGTTCAGGGTGGTTAAGAGGGATTAAATGATGCCAGAGGACTGACCTAGAAGCTGGTGAATGGACATGAATTTACAACACTGGGTGAAAGCAGAAGCTTGGCATTGTTATTTTGAGCTTTTCCTGGATGAGATGACTATCCAAACTTACATAATTCAAGAAAGATACTCCTAAAGAAAATGTTCAGTTGCAAATGAGGGGCCATAGTGCTAGGCGTCTGGGACAATGGCAGTCTCTCACAGTGACATCCCTGGGTTAGGAAAAACTTCAGAGGTGCTTCCTACTTTTGACTAGGCTGCCCAGCAGGAGCTCTTGACTACTTAACTCATTCTCAGGTGAGGCTGGCTATGATCCCGCCTGCCTCCTAAGCTGAAACCAAAGATACAAGTCTCCAGAGCCCCATAGGCTCCCAGGTGACATCTGCAATTGCACAGTCAGAGAAATGGAAAATTTATAGCACCAAGAATCTGGGATTCATTTGGGAGCATTGATTTAAATTATCCAACCTCAAAATTGTTTTCAGGCCTCCACTAGGTTCCAACATCCTTCTCATTATGAAACCATGTAAAGCTGGGCCTAGAGTGAGCCTGCGCCCTGGTACCAGCCAGTCTCATTTCTGTGGTTTATGAGACACCTCATCAGTTCAGAATCCCAGCTGACGTTCTCTATGACCCGGGGAGAAATCACTCATTACAACCCTAGTTAGATCACTTGAAGAGTCTTTAAAATGCAGACCTTCCTTAAACCCTTCAGAAAGGGGCAGGGTGTAAAGGAAGTAAAGTTATTTTAAGCCTGAAAATAAACAGTCTTGATAACTACCGAATAAAAACAATTTAGGTGTGGTTGATGAGGGGATGGGCAGTAGAGCTTAAGCCTAGAGCCGCAGGCATGCTAGGCAACGTGTCCAGCCCTAATTAATCTTTTCTGTTCATCAGTTCTGGACTTAGTGCTGGTGTCTCCTCTATCACAGAAGGGAGGGTTGTCTGTACTAGGTAAAGGCTCACTGAAGGCTTGGCTTTACATGGCTTCATAAGGAAGAAGAATATTGGAACCTAGTGGGGCCCTAAAAACAGTTTTGAGTTTGGATAATGAAATGAATATGCCTAAATGGGTGGCATTGCCTGGTCCCTCCGGGTTGCAAAGGGCATTACAAGAATAGCAGAAGGCACTCCAGGTGCCTATCAGGGCTTGACTACTACTCCTTCGTTACTCTCTAGTTTCCCAGGCTTTCTGCTCACTGTTTTGACTTCCAGACTCTCCTCTTCCAATGAGCTGAGACATTTGGGACAAGCATGGCCCATGTGTCTCCCTGCCTTTATGTCCAGCTCCACGGCCTTTCACCAGACTCTGATTCACAAGGGACAGACATAGAGCTGGGCCTCACAGAGCCTTCTCAAAGACCAGCCATGGAGCGAATTCAGCCAGTGAACTCAAATAACCCCGAGACTCCTGGGAGAGGAAAGGTGATCTCATGCTTAGTAAGACCAAGGTTGCTCAGCCCCTGGAAACCCCACTGGGAGAGGGAGTGGTTTTAGCCCACTGTCCCTGCTGAGGCTGTATCCACTGACCCCCCTCCCACCTAAGGAAGAGGTTTCTGAGGCTGACAGATGTGGCTGGGAAGGAGGCAGGGGAATGAACACTGCTGTGGAACATTGTGAGAAGCAGCTCACTGGTACTTCAGAAGCTTCTGCTGTGAAGCGGTGAGATTATGAATGAACGAAGCAGTAACACGGACACCTTGTCTCCTAGCGGGCCATGGCCATTTCTACCTGGTACCCTAGTGTTTTCCAGCCTTTAGTTCTGAAGCCCCGTTGTGAGCAGCGGGCACCTCTCTGTGTTCAGTTAGTAGGCTGACTGAGGCATGTTGGGGAGATACAGAGGGACTTCAGGGGCTTACAGCCTTTCTCATCTTTGTCCATACACTCTCTTCATGTCTGTTTAGGAAGTGTCCACCATGTTCTACCCAGGCAATGGAGCCAGGCAAATTAAGACCAAAACTTCTGAAACAGTAAGCCAACACAAACACTCCCTCCTTACGGTCATTTTCTCAGGTATTCTGTTGTGTTAAGAAAAGCAGACACAGCCTCCGGCCTCTTGTCCTGAGACACCCTCTTCCCATCCCTTCATATACGATGAGTCCAGACCACCCCCTAGTTTGATAATACAAATTGAGGAGTCCTTTGGGGCATCTGATGGAGATGCCTCTTAAGATTTCAGATGTTAGCAAGGGAAGTCCCTAGGTATAAGCATCAGCCAGTGAAGGGGGTTATCAGAGTAATTAATTATACCTTTGAGGCTATGCCATGGGTGTCAAGGACTGATCAAATCTAGAGGGGGAGGTCTGTGGAAAGGGACACGGGGATGGGACAGGGAAAAAGATCAAAGTATACAGGGCACCGAAGGCTGGTTAGGTAGTTAGGACAGGGGCTGAGCCATCTTGCTGGCTTACAAGACTGATATTTTTAAAGGTGCCAGGAGCCATTATGCTTTGGGGATGGAGAAACAGCTGTGTGGGACCGGAACTAGGTGTGGCATTAGTGTAAGTGCTGCCTGTGGCTGTCCAGGACACCCTTGTGGACAATACATCTCTCAGTCCATATGCTTATGCAGAGCATCTGATGGAATGGTGGGGCCATGGGCACCTGGATGCAGAACAAGCCCTGATGGAATGGTGGGGCCATGGGCACCTGGATGCAGAACAAGCCAGGTTTGTAGTTTCAGGGTACAGCTCTCGGGGAGGAGAGTCAGACATTGTGCTTCTTTTTCAATAGTGAGACACAACCCGACTCCTGACGGGGCAATCTCTGCATGTGTGCAGGGGCAGAGGTCAGTCTTAGGACTTCCTTGCCTTTTGAGACAGGGCTTCTCACTGAACCTGGAATATGCTGATTTAGTGAGGTTGGCTGGTCAATCAACCTCAGGCATCTGTTCCCACGTACACGGCTGTGCCTGATAAACAGCAGACAAAAGCAACAAACACCCATGTTCTGGAAATCAAACTCAAGGCTCTATCCTCACACTGCATACTCAGCCTCTCCCCAGCCCAAGTGTGATTTTTTTTTTTTAATGGAAATAAAGGGACAATCTCCAAAGTCTGCAGGCATCGACACACCTTCTGAGGAGATCCGGATTCATTTCAGCATCGTTTATTGTATATTTTGGGGTTGTTAATGCAGAGATAACCTGAGGTCTGTACTGACACAGGTTGTCTGTGTAACATTGCTGACACACTGGCCTGGTTTTATTACCTTCTCTGCAAAGACAGAGCCTTGGCCATACTGTCACAGAGGATGGCAGCCATAGTGACTGAATGTGACAAGTGGAGGGAAGGACATTCCCTCCTCGTGTGCCAGGGTTTAAAGCTCACAGGGGTATAGAGCATGAGCTTTGTTCACTCAGTACTAACAGCCACGGGTCTGAGCACACCTGTATGCTCCTAGGCTAAACAAATCATCTGTGTTCTTTCTTTCCCTCCTCTTGGGCAAAGCTGTTGACTTTTAGATGGTTTTTACATTTCAGTCTGGCTGTTCCTACTTTTAAGACTACAGCATGTAATGAAAATGGACATTTTTCACATTAGAAAATCTTAAATATTAAGGCTGTTTTTCTTGTCATGTGCTCATTGTGATGTTTCACAGGCTCTTGTCTAAATTAGTTTGGACAGTGACCTCCTTTCTGGATCAGCCTAACAGAAGATGATCTTGAGTCGCAATTGGTGTCTTGTCTGTGTGGTTTGCTGGTACCTCTGTCTGTGTAATAATTAAGGGGCAAAAAAGCAGAACTGTTGTCTCTCTGGGTTGGTAATATCAGGAAGGAAACTTCCCAAATGAACGAGGAAAGATGTAGGGGTGTGTGGAGGGTGTAGTGTAGACAGGGAAGCTGCATGGTCCCCAGAGGAACATAATATCAACTAAATAAGGGGATCTGGTTCTCAGGAAGACACTGTGTCTCCTCTGGTCTGTTAATGCCCACTCTGTTGGTCATATAATACTGTGAACATCTTTCTCTGATAGGTTTGCACTCCAGAAGTGGCTTAGTCCTGGTGTCCTAGCCTACTCAAACTCTGCAGGGACCGGATACCAGTTCACAGCTGCCCTCTGTGGAAACCAGCCCGCTTTCCTCTCTTCTGCCCCTTTTCCCTTTCAGACATGCTCTTTTGTAGCTGCCTTTGAACTCATTATGTAGCTGAGGATGATCTTGAACCTCAGAATGTCCTGCCTCTGTCTCTTCGGTGTTGAACACAGGTGTGTGCTACAAATTTTGGGTTACACAGTTCTAGAGGCGGAATCAGGGCCTCATGAATAGTAGGCAGGCACTTAAGCAACCAGCCCCTGGAGAGCCCTTTCCTGGATTCTCCATAGGGTCTCCAGGCTGTGGAGCACGCTAACAGAACCAGGCTCCTTCTGAAGGTTAGTTACAAAGACTTAGAATACAAAAGTGGACCCTTTTCCTCTCGTGTCTTAGTGTGAGTAAGTTGTAAAAAGTGACTATAAAATTGTAAGTTAAACAAAATACAACTTTGTGGAAGGTTCTGGACCATGAAAAGTAGCCCATGTCCCACTATTCTGGAGCTCAGTCTGACCTCCTGAACAAGGATACTCTGTGTCTGTGCAGGGCACTGACCCTGTTCTTAGCCTAGATAATGGGACCTGATCCCCAGGACCTGTCCTATTTTCCCCTTTCTTCACTGCAATTAACTCCAAGGTCACGTCACTCCTCAGCTTTTGGGCGTTTGCTTTAACCTAGAGTAGCCTCCCAAATAGTCTCTAGGGTAAAGACTGTGCTGTAGAGTTGTCCTGTAACTAGAGAATTACCACCATTGTTTTAGAGAGCAAGAAGCCATAAACCTTGCAATAAGGGCACTTGGGGACAGTGATGGACTGTCACACAGGAGCTGGGAAAACATGACCATCTACTCAAAGAATAGTGAACGTGGAATCTTGGCCTCTCTGCCAAAAGCATTACCTCATGATGCTCTGTCATTGGGTGAAGAGAAGACCACAAATCAAACAAAGATTGAGCATTACACCAAACCTCTGAGTCCCACTCTTGGGAAGATTTTCAGCAAGGAGAATGGCCAGAGACCATAGGAGGGCTCAATCTCTAGTGAGATCTGAGTGTCCCTGAGACCTAGCTGCAGAAGCAGAGGGGTGTGGCAGATGTGGTCACTACAGAGACCCTGTGCATTTCCATGCGGCCAGTGCTCTACATCCCCTCTCTTGGGCTGGATTCTTCCATTTAACTCAGGCATCAAGCTCTCGGGATCTGAGCACATCTCTAAGCCTGTACCTTTTTCCTCTGTCTCTTTAAATTATCACTTCTTTCCTAAAGACAAACAAATTAAGGATATCAAACACGTATGGAAGGAAGAAAAAAAGAAAGCCTTGTGTTCACTACTCTGCTGTGAGTAATGCTTGGAAATCCCATGTTTTCCCCATGTCTCTCTGGGCCCCTCATTTCCAGGTGATAGAGTGGGAATCAGGATCCCCCCCCCCCCCCCCCGGGAGATTTCCATTGGCCAGGGATGTCTCTCTTTGGTGAGTTGATCAGTGGTCAGAACTAAGGACTCACTTGTATTTTACCTGTAGATTCTCATTTTGCTCTTACATTAAAAGTTGAATCATGAGGGCTGGAAAGATGGCTCTTCCAGAGGCCTCACTCTCAATTCTTAACACGCATGTGATAACTCACAACTGTCTGGAATTTCAGCTCCAGCTTTTGGCCTCTTTGGGCACCAGACATGTGTGTGGCGCAGACATACATTAAGACAAAACAGCTATATGTATGAAATTCCTATATATATAAATTGTCCATATGTATACAAATTAACCATCTATCATACAGGTATGTGATGGTGCTTTATGTGACATTTGGCTATATTTCAGATGCGTAAAGTTGTACGGCTACTTTTGGAAAGGTGTGTTATGCCTCAATAGGAAGTGACTGTTTTCACTCAGTTCTGGTCCTCTCTAGTAAGAGGGACTTATGAGCAGGTTTAAGAGCCCCACCCTTCTACAAAGGATGTCTTCCTACATGTTCCCATTTCTTGGTGAATAAACATTGCCCAAGTCTTTTCTGAGACACTCATTTATTTCTGCTCTTTTTGTGGGTATGCATGTGTATGTGTTAAGTGCCTGTGTACATGTGTGCATGCGGGGCCAGAGATCAATGTGAGGTATCTTCCCCCTTTTCTGTCCATCCTAATTTTTGAGACAGGGTCTCTCGCTATATCTGGATTCTCTGGTCACCTTCACACTGCTGCCATGCTTTGACCTGGGCTCTAGGGTTCAAATTCTCATGTTTGTCCAGCAAGTACTTTACTGACCAAGCACCTCAGCATCTTCTCAGTTCTCTAAGTGACTTTATTTAACAGGCCTTTCTTATCAAGGCCATTTTAGTCAACAGTCCCCGCGTATAGCAAATAAAACCATACTTTATATTTGCAGCCTCCTTGTGTCAGGAGAGGAACCGTTGGTACACGGGGATCCTTAGGGGTCAATTGCTTCATTCTTTGGTCTCACAATTAGCTGGGACAGGTTCAGAAGACAAGGGAACAATCAGCTCTGTCGCTACCACACACCAGCAGAGTGACTGTGTTGCATACAGTCATTCTCAGGTATACATTTAACTCAAGCAAGCATGTGGAATGCACATTTTGAAAAAAGGTATTTTAAAGAGGAAAAGAATAAAGCATCCATGCTTGTTTTAAGGACAATGACTCTGGCCCTTTGCGATGTCTCAGTGGGCAAATGCACTTGCTACCAATCTGATGGCTAGAACCCCATCCCTGGAATCTCTGTAGCGGATGGAAAGAACTAAGTTCTGCAAGCTGTCTTCCGACCTCCACCACAGACTGCTATGCATTGCATGTATGCTAGGAAACACACACACACGCGCGCGTGCACACACACACACACACACACACACGTTGAAAAAGAACAATGACCTCATATGTAATTAACATATACTACAAAGAGGCCTTTCTTGTTCTATTTACATTCTATCAATTTGCTAGTGCCATAGATTTCAAAACAATAATTTTCACCGCACTCACCAGTCACAGGAAGATTGTTTGGCTACCTACACCCTGCTAATTGATCACTTCTCCAGGTGCTAGTGGTAGTGTCCGGCTGATGAGCAAAGATTTCCAGAGGACGGTCATGCTCCAGCAGCAACTGATTATTTTTTTCCTAGGAGACTTGAGGTCTGGCATAGGCTTGTCTTAAGACCCTCCTGTATCTATGAGTTGAGCCACTAAGAAGATAGTATAGGTCCAGCACACTTTTTCTCTAAGGCAACAACACTATTGGAGGTTCCTACATGAGCATCAGTAAATTTGGATGCTTGTTTAATAGGCACAACCACAAGACACACATGAACCAAGAGACCTCACATCAGTTGGCTCCTCACATTTATGAACTAAAGTCTAACTCTAGGATTAATGAATTGCAAACAGAATACTGTCAATAGTTTGAGACAACGTGCCAATAAAAATGTCCTTCCAGTGTCTGGCTTTTGTTTTTAACAAAAAGCTTATTTAGAAAAACACACAGGGTTGGGCTGGTGAGATGGCTCAGTGGGTCAGGGCACTTGCTGCTGAACACAGTGACCTGAGTTGATCCCCACGGCAGAGGAGAATCAATGTCCACGAGTTGTCCTCTGGCCTCCACTTTTGCTCTGTGGCATGTGTACACCCTCCTTCAAATCAATAACACACACACACACACACACACACACACACACACACACACACCAGGATGCTTATTGAGGGTCTCAAGATATCAGCACCATGGAATCCCTTAGTGGAGTGTGGGCTGAACCCACCCGTGTCTTAGCAGCTCTGGCCTCGGCTGGACTGTAGGGCTAGCTTTGGATTCCCATGCTGATGACACTTAGTCACATGGGAGCATAAAGAGAGGCTGGAGCAAGAGACTTCATTAACACAACTGTAGATAGGAATAAAAACCAGCTCTGACATAGAGAATCAGTTGAAGAAGCACCCCTGAGCCAACATGGGGAGCCCATGTCCTGTTACGAACTGCACTCAGAGCAGCTGTGTGCTGTGACTGCCCACATACAGTTAAGGGTCTTCTCAGGACACCGTGGGGGGGGGGCAGTGCTGCTCCCCCAGGTGGGTACCACACTCAAGGGAACTTTGCACAAGCTATGAAGTCTCTCGGAACAGTGAGCCGAGCACAAACCTCCTCTGTATTGCTTGCCAAAGGCAAATGCCAAAGCACCTTCGTCATGATGAACAAGAGAATGTGACCCTTAGAATTAGGAAAGTTGTCAAAACAAGAGGCTGTCACCATGCTAGACTCATAGTGAAGGGCCAATGACACTGCAAGAATGGAGGGAGCAGAAAGTCCTATCTAAAAGAGCACTCTTAGCCATTTGCTTAAGGGACCCAGATACTTGTTTCCTTCGTGTGTGTGTGTGTGTGTGTGTGTGTGTGTGTGTGTGTGTGTGTGTGTGTATACATTCTGTGTATGTCTGCATATGCTTGTATGTATATGAGTTATTTTCTTTTTAAAATGTATCTCTGTGTCTCTGGGTTTTGTATGTGCACCATGTGCGTACAATGCCATCAGAAGGCTTTCATCCCCCAGAACTGGAGTTAGAGGCAGTTGTGAGGCACCGAGTAGGTGTCAGGAACTGAATCTGGGTCTTCTGCAAGAACAGCAAGAGAACCTAACTGCTGAGCCATCTTGGAGAGTGCATCTTAGTGCTGAGCGATCTCTCCAGCCCCTGTCACTTTCTTTCTGGTAGGTAATGGGAAGCCAGCTAGGCTCCAGGGTCAATTTTCTCTCTTAAGAAGTTGCATATGTACAAACAAGTCTTATGACCTATCGTAATTCGTGTATGTTCTGAATGAAGATATCAATGACAGGGTCATCAGGACTGGTAAGTATCAGTCCCCCCTCCCCCTTAAAGGCTGGTGGTGGAAGGTACCTGCTGTGGCCAGCGAGGAAGCTGTGCTGTTGGATCTTCCTGTGCTCTGAGCATGTGCGATATGAGTGTATTTGTATTTATGTATACAATCTCTGTACCACAGCATAAGCAGACCTAAGAACAGCTTTCTGGTGTCAAACAGAGAGGCTATTAAGGCTCCTTCCTGGCTTGTTTTAACTGGACTGGGACCTTACAGACTTTGGTACCATTTATTACACTGCTCCTGCCTTGAGGGCCCCACCCCAATTAGAAGCTGAGTGTAGATGAGGTGTAGGTGGGGTGGGATAGTTAACAGGCTGTGGGTCTCTGTTAGTCTTTATTAACACCGTGAGTTACAGAGGCCAGATGGGCTGGGTAGATTTCACCTCTGGAGCTGGTTTCCTGGCTTTTGGGGTTTCATTCTCCAGTGTGACTCCAGACTCCTGCTGGAAGTTGGGCAGGGTTAGAATGGGGGTGGTGCCTTTTCTGGGTCAGGCCAGGTCATCTAGCCTGGAGTAGGTACATTAGAAAAAAGCAGCTTGGTCCAGCCCACCCAGGTCGCTGATGATCTGAACCCATGGCATGTTGGAATGGATGCTTTCAGATGACAGTGACATCTCCCTGCTGTCAAATCTTTAACATGAGAGCATGAGAAGGATTTTCAACTTACTAGAACTGAAAAAATATAAGAGAATTCCAGGCATCCCCTCACTCAAGAACTTTAAAAACAAATTGGCTCTAGAAATTGGCCCAGAATACTTAAAGTCCACTGTAGCAGGGATATTTCTGCACTTTTCACACAAGGACTGTCTTTTCCATGGTGGTCTCACACTTGTTCTTGTCACTTAAGACAAGAGAGCTCAAGGAATATCAGACTCTCCTGATGAGTTCCCTAAGTGCTAGGTACAACACTAAAGCCTTTGCCCAAGAGATACTCAATGTGTACCAGAAAAGGTATGCTCTTCTAGGAACCAGCATGGGCTGCTCTCCAAGACTTGCATCTAACCTGAGGTTGCAGATTCACAGTCCTGGAGGCTAAAGGAGAAAGATGACCTTCAGGATTTCTTTTCTGAGAACAGAAGCTTTCTAAGGAAAAGAATCTTTTCTGTATGCTTCCCAGGACCTAAAAACGTAATGTAGTTATGTACTCACAAACGTCCCCCTTACACATGGGCCTCCATCCACGCCTGCTCTGCCTTCTCCCATCTCTGGCTTATAGGAGTGGATAGATGAGGTCACTTCCTTACAGTAACAGCCATGCAGATATGCGTCAGCCACCATGTGAATACTTCCTGTACAGAGCTGTGAGAACCCCCCGAAGATCTCCCATGAGCTCATCTCTCAGGATCAGAGAAGTAACCAGGGAATGGCTGGCCTGCTTGTGAAGTCTGCCCTTCCATTCTTGGCTGTGCCATTCTGAGTTCTGACTGGGAGTTGCTGATATAGAAATAACCACATGGCAACTCTCTATGGGGAAATATCCCAAGCCTCTGATAAAACCTAGAGGGACAGAGATGAAGAAGCCATGTCTGTGACCTGGACACGGCCCAGCTGAAGGGCAGGAGGTCCTGAAACCTTAAGCAGTTTTGGTGGGAACTGCTGACTGGAGACCTTGGCAAGAGCCTACACACATTATTTATTATTTATTACACAGATGGATCCAAGGTCTCAAAGACAGGAAGCAGTGGTCGCTGTGTGAGCAAAGGTTTGCCGGGAACAAACTGTGCCAAACCTCATTTTTTTCTTTCCTGCAGATCTTACTGAATTCCCAGACTGGCTGACAGATGTAGTTTATCTGTACCTCAGCAAATCATTCCACATTGCTGCAAAGCGACAGGGGTGTGGGGGTGTGGGGGTGTAGGGGTGAGGGGGGGGGGTGGCGCTGCACGATTAGCTACAGCTTACAGGGCTGGGGGTTAATCAATTGCTCTGCCCAAGTGTGTACTAGCATAAGAGTGACTGAAGACAGTGGACATCTGTTCTCTGAGCTGGATAAATAGTTGTTTGTGGCATTAAATCTACAAGGGAGTACTTGGTAGCCCTATGGAAGGGTTCTTTCTTGGATTCAGCAAATGCTCATAGAATAATAACCTTTGGGAAGTGCAGTGGATGTCTACTCTGTTATCGAGGGGGGAGCTGCATCTACTGCCCATTTTCTCCTGACCTCTTGGTCTTGGATACACCTTGGTCATGGTGATGGCTGAGGGCACTCAAGATCTGTTTGGACATAATATTTCATGAGCACCCAGGGACCCTGTGGGAAAACTATGTGTCTATATTTGTTGGTATGTACTTTTGTATGTGTGAATGCTTATATGTACGTCATAGATGATATGTGTATGTGTGATTGTGTATGGTCATTATCCACTTAGAACCACATCAACACCATTTAACTGTTTTTCTTACTGGCTGCCTGGTAAAGATTCACTTAAATAAGCATCTTTCTCTTTGGCTCAGATCTATTTGAAAACCACAGAATCTGATAATATTTATTATTCTTTCTAGTTCTAAAAATCAACTGATTCTTAACAGTCATGTGGGGGTGGATAATGTGTTAGTAGGATGCTTTTAAAAATACTGGACTTTGCCTTGCATTTCTCTTTACCTTCTTGCCAACCTCACAGAGTGCCCACTTCCTGCCCACTGTCTCCTTGTGTGGACCTTGAAAGTCCTTCATACCACCCTTCTTGTCCCTTTTCTATGCCCAGAGCAGTGGCTGATGGCTGCCTTGTACTGGGTAGAGAGAGACGCATTGTCAAGAAAAACTCATCTAACCAGATTAGGGATTGGCACTTTGAAACAATGTATCCAAGTGAAGGTCGGGAGGAAGAACAGGAGAGATCAAACTGTGGTGTCATGGATCCTGCCTAGATTCGGGGCTGGAGGCTCTGCTGGCTTGGTAGAGTGTGTTCCAGCTCCTCATAAAACAGATGTAGTGCCTGGAGGCAGAGGATCAGAAGGCCATTCTGGGCTACATGAGATCACACACACACACACACGCACACGCACACGCACACGCACACGCACACGCACACACCAGTCCTCTACCAGGTTCAAGAGGTTCAGTAAATGTTGAATAAAAATTGTTTTGGAAGTAGGAGATTCAGCTCAGTGGTAGAGTGCTGGCCTAGCAAGTGCAAGGCCTTGGGTTCCTTTTTCAGCTCTAGGGGTGGGGTGGGTTCATTTTGGTTCCTATGTTTAATGCTTGTAGGTTGAGGACACAGGAACTTCTCTTGTTACTGTTGAGTTGATAATTTGGTGATTATGTAGTGAGTGCCTACTATTTACTGGAATGTGGAATAAACAGGTTGAAGCTAAGCCCCCATGAAACTTCTATTTAAGTGTGAATAACTACAATCTGAGATGGGTGTCATGAATGTTAAAATGGATGTTTTGACTGGGTTCCAAGATGTACGGCATTAATGAGATGCTGAACCAAGAAACTGGCAACTGGTCCCATAATGCATGGGTAGGGACGGTCTACAGGGACAATAACACCAGGCTGTGCATCTTCAATGGTTCTCACTTCAGGAGTGAACACAGAAGATGAGGTAGCCAGTGGAGGCAGAGCCAAGGCATCCACCTTCCTGTTAGAAGAGTGAATGCCTATGGGCCCATGTAGGCCATGTAGGAGGGGACATAGTGGGTGGCACCAAGGGTCTGTCCAAGAAGTTGTTAAGTTGGGCAGGAGCTTCCGTAGCTAGAAGCAAGTGGTAACTCTTGGACCCAGAGGAAGTGGTCACAACACCGGGGAGGGACTGCCCATGACCAGGGAACCACATGCAGATGGGTCTCAAAGCTCTACAGAGCACAGGAAAGAGGCAGTGTTAACTGTGACTGGCTCCCAGATGAGACAGTGGCGGCTGAGGAGAGCAGACAGGGTAGGAGAGCCGACCTGTCTTCCTTCACATCTGGCCCAGCTAGCAGAGGAGCGAAGATTTAACACCCGGTCAAGGTTGAGGTTTTGTTTTCTAGTGACCAAATTCAAGCTGTGTTTAACAGTGGTCCTCCAAGTAGGTGGTGTCTTGTCTGAACTGATCCTGCTTATAAGTGGAAGAAAAGTCTGTCTCAGCGAATTAAGTGTAGACGGCATTAACAAAACTAAGGTGTGAGTGTGTGCATATGTCTGTAAGTGTGTGTGCATATGGCTGTAAGTGTACATGTGTGTGCACATGGCTGTAGGTATACATGTGTGTGCACATGGCTGTAGGTATACATGTGTGTGCACATGGCTGTAGGTATACATGTGTGTGCACATGGCTGTAGGTGTACATGTGTGTGCACATGGCTGTAAGTGTACATGTGTGTGCACATGGCTGTAAGTGTACATCTGTATACACATGGCTATAGGTATACATGTGTGTGCATATGGCTATAAGTGTGCATGCATGTGCACATGGCTATAAGTGCCTATGGCTGTAAGTGCAGATGTGTGCGCGTGCCTGTGAGGATCAAAGATCTTCTGTGCTTTTCACCTTATTTTCTGAGACAGAATTTTTCACCACTTTGGCTACCCTGGCTGGCTAGTGGGCTTGAGGAATGTACAGCCTCCGTGCCCTCCAGTGCTACAGTTACAGACACATGTCACCTGGTGTGGCTTTTCCTGTGAATGCTGAGATATAAACTCTGGTCCCCATGCTTGCATAGCAAGCAAGAACTTTTCCCACTGAGCCATTTCCCCAGGCCCTAGCCAAGCGCACATGATTGCCGGCCACTCTAGTGATGAGCAATGAGGGCTGGAACCTAGCTGGCCTTTCTGCATGCTCTGTCCCAGCATTCAGTGCTTCTGTTCATTGCTGGCACCTGAGCTGTGGCCACTGGACTGTTGCTTGTAAAAGTTTTAGGGAATGTGGATTAGAAACCAGGCCCTGACACCCAGGTTCTAGTTCTTTCCATGAACCGAATTTGGAAGACTGAATTAGGTGTTGCTCTGACACCCTGAAATGGAATTTATGTATATGCATGAAAGAAATACATCTGGGCACTTAAGGGATTTCTGGGGAAAGGAGTCAAGGACCCACCCAGCTTGTGCTGCCATAGGCCCAGTTTTTCCAGGGTGGAACCCTGGCAGGGGTACTGGCCTGTGCACAGGATAACCACGTCAACAGAAGTCGACTGACCTTGTGTGAAGGAGAGTCCCTCTAAGGGATGTCTGTTTATTCTAGCTGACAACATGCTTTTTGTTTGTAGTTTTAAAAATAATAAATGAATAAAAGCCTGGTCCTTTTAGGAAATCAGGTTTGTTAAAAGGGATGGCCATGTGTGTGTGCCTTAGAAGCATGAAGCTGGTGTGGGAACACTTCTGTGTCTCCATCTGCGGCGACTAGCCATCTGGCTGGGAAGGAGGCTGTAGGCTGCCCAGCCAGCTCTGAGAAGCAGAGCTTCATGCAGCCACGTAGGCGCACTCTGGCCCAAATTACTTTGGGCCTCGGCTCTGAGAAAGGCAGACCCAGGCTTTAGCCTTTTGAAGGAACAGCTTGTGGTTTTCTTTGTATTCCTCAGGTAATGGTTTTTTTTATATCCAGACCACTGTAAACTGTGTACTATACTTATAAAACCAACAAAAAAATTTACTTGAGCTATCTTCACAATAGTATAAACATACATATATATACTTAGAAGCTCTGATCATATTGAGGGCCATAGTCTTAAAGCTGGCGCCTGGCAAATGTGCCCCCGCCCATCAGTAGAGCATGGCACAAGACCAGCTCCAGTCTGGGCAGCAGAACTGGCTGGTTCTCTGAGGAGACCCTCATGGGCCTGGAACCTGCTTTCCCCAGGCTCTGCCTCCCAGCCACACTCCTGGAAGCCTCCTGTGTAAGATCCTGGCTATTCTTTCTTCTTGTTACACTATCTTCTCTTGTCCATCCTAACTACCTTTCCCAGCTCCTTCCTTCTTCCCTGCCCTCAGCATCTCTGCTTCGACAACAACTTCCAGATGATGCCATATCCCAGATGTCAGAGACAGGTATCATCTGACCCTAAACAAGTGCGACCCGAAGCAACATGAGGATGGTTTCTGAGGCATAAACCTATCAGCTCCTGGACCAGACCAGCAAGGCACTGAGAGCGGAGGGGATCCAGCCTCAGAAGTAGTGGCAGGAGTCCATAGTCAAGCAGGTCACAGGGGAAGTCTCCCCAGAGCCCAGTGACTGTCAGAGTGCCTTTTGCAAAGCACCAGTCCCAAGTGATGCTCTGTGAGAATGAAATGTACCTGTTTAGGAAAGACTGCCTAGTTGCAGTGCACATCAGCTTATTAAAGCATTTTGGAAGAAGGGGAGGGAGAGACTAAGATATTATTAAGTGCAGCATTCCCCAAATATATTTGACACCTGTGAGCAACTGTAAAACAGGTGTTCAAGAAAACCCCTTGTGTGCACTGACAGAGCCAGAGGTAGACTTGGAGTAAAGGAAGTTCACTGATTTGAAGGGTAGAGGCTCCCTGGGGTCCAGGAGAGGAGGGTGTGGAGCGGACACAGATGTGCTTCACACCTGCAGCCACGGCTCATCCCTTTCTTTCTTCCAGGAAGAAAGTGGCTGTGTTGGCTACATGCAGAGGGTGAGTCCTCATTCCTCAACACTAAGCACATCCACAGCCTATGGGTATTACCGAGGCTTAGTGCACAAGCCAAGGAACGGTTTGAGCTGGCCTGAGGAGGGGCTGTGAGTGCATACGCAGCACACCCAGCCTCAGATGCCTGGCAGCCTTCTGAGTTAACTCTCTGTTTAACCAAGGCCTGAGCACATGCCTGCAAGGGCAGGCTTGGATCACACCTCCTTTCATTAACTCCTACGATTAGGTGGTTAGGTCTTGGGCTGACCTTAGCTCCTCCCCATCCATAGGCTGTCTCTGTCCTCATATTTCTGGAAAAATGATTTATTTTATGTGCATAGGAGTTTGTTTGCACGTATGTATGTGCAACCATGCCTGGTGCCTATGGAGGCCAGAAGAGGGCATCGGGTGCTGGGTCCTAGGATTCGAGGCAAGAGCATCAAGTGCCTTTAACCACTGAGCCATCTCTCCAGCCCCCCCCCCCCCCCAGGGCTAAGCAACCAGTGTAGGATACAACATCTGGTTCTTTAGTCTTCCATGTCCTCTGCTCAAGAGTCATGCCTCATGGTGCACTGTGCGCTCTGATAACTAGTCTGTGTGACACCACACTAAGTTTGTGGTTTTCCAACTGGAGCTGGGTAGGTGGTCCAGCAAAAACGAGGACAGAAGAACAGAACCCCTTTGTTTTGATCTTTGTTGTGGAGATGATTTTGGGTACCAGATTCCCAGGGTTCACCACAGACATCTTTCTGTCAGTGGCTCTAGGACAATGAGTAATAAAGTAAAACCAAAGGACACGGACCTTTAGCTTGGCCCCAGGTTCCTGCTTTTCAGGAGGTACTGCGGTAGAATGACTAGATAACCAGGACTGAATGTCTGGGGAAAAACTCTGCAGGGAAAGGGGGCCAAACAGACATTCAGGTGCAAGAGGGGTGAGCCATCTATTAGTCAGCCCCCACCCTAATACTTCCAGAATCTGCTTATTTCTACCCATTTTCCCTGGGCGCTGCTGGCCCATCACCACAGCCCTCACCCAGCACCTGTGCTGGTCTCTTCTCTTGACTCCCAGTTTCCACAGAATTGTTTTCCCTTTGTCAACACCCAGGGAAGTCTTTGCAGAACTACAGTTAAATTGCATTTCTGTGAACCTTCCACGCTAGACATTTCCTTGAGCCATAGAGGAAAAGCCATGAAACCATCCCTGGCTCAGGAGCCCTGTCCACCCTGGCCCCTGACTTCACCTCTCTGCCTCATGCCTACTTTGCTCCACTACCCTTGAATGCAAACCAAGCTCTTTCCAGCCTTGCAAGCTTTGCCTGGCTGTCCTGATCTTGACAACGGTCAGTTCCTTTCTGTCACCCAGAGCTTGTTCTCAATGTTCCCTCTTTAGTGAAGATTCCTCTGACCATACGGGATATACACTCATTCCCTTTATGTTCATCACACTATTCTAATATGTAATGTAGCACTTAGCATCGGGTTCTGTGAACCAGAGGGTTGAACTTCATGGAAGGTCACACTGCTCACCAGTGCTGAGCACTATCATAAATGCATGTTAGATGAGCAAACTCTAAACTAGTCTTTTTTAAAAGAGAGACAGGGTTCTCCTGTGTAGCCTTGGCTGTCCTGGAACTCACTCTGTAGACCAGGCTAGCCTTGAACTCAGAGATCCACCTGCCTCTGCCTTCCGAGGGCTGGTATTAAAGGCTTGCACCACCACCTCCTGGCTAATTCTTCCTTTGATTAGCCATTGGCAAAAGTTTTGGAACCTTCTACAGAGCAATTTTCCTCCCCTGTAAGATGTGAATGAGAATACCTTCATTACAGAGAAAGAGGAAGCTAGTTCCTGGGGAACCAGTTCATGGCCCCTACAAAAACAGCTCTCCTGACTACTCAGGTCATGTGGATTTCCTTTTGGTAAAGTGGAGATACTTGCTTTCTAGGAAAATTTTGAAGATAAAATAGAGCACAGGCTTTGGTAGATGTACAAATGTGTAAAGCAAAATTTTGAGATGCTACAAGTGCTTCCTTCTCTATCGATGGCGCAGGAAGGGCTTCTGCCTGGGCCTAAGAATTAGGTAGGAACCAACCCAGAAAAGCACAGTCACATCTGACTCTGCCAAAATCTGGGACAAGAAGATAGAACTTCTGGAATTTTCACTGTGTTCACAAATCCTTTCATGTCACTTAGGCTGTCTGGACCTGTGTCATCCAGTGGAGACATAACGTGGCCACAGGGCTGGCTTCCCGTATGGTAGTAGTTAATATTTAATACAAAGAACAGGCAAAAGTTGTTTAAATGATATTGTACCAAACTTTATATGCCTGCCCAATGTCGACCACTGAGGATCCAGAGCACATTTGCATCCACAGCTCAGGTTACCTCTGACTCAACAGCCATATTTAGGTGCTCATGAGTGGTAGGGCAGTTTGACTGTACTTTTGAGGTGTTTGGCCATCTCTTGTAATTTTTATCTTTAAAAAAAACTTTGATGTGTGTGTGTGTGTGTGTGTGTGTGTGTGTGTGTGTGTGTGTGTGTGTGTGTGTGTGTAGGTGCTGAAGACATTGTATTCCTTGGAGCAGAAATTCCAGGTGTCTATGAGCAGCCTCCCACAGATTCTGGGAACTGAACTCTGGTCCTCTGCAAGAGGAGCAGGTGCTCTTAACTGCAAAGCCATCTCTCTAGTCCCACAAGCAACATGAATCTATCTACTTACCTAACTACGTGCCCGTCTTTTGGAAGTGATGACTAGGGAGATTATTCATTTAAAACCAAACACTGTTTTCTTCCTGTAGGCTCAAGTATTTCTGGAGAGATTTATTAGAAGTTGTTTCTCCATGGAGAAACAATTTTCTTGCCAATGGTTTACAAAGCTTAAGGATTTTAGTACTCAAACTGTTGCCATTGAAACAAAATCAGACTTGGAAAGGGATGAGAACAGAACATGCTGTCAGTGGAATGGGCTGCAGAGAGCAAAAGGATTGTTATAGAATTAAGTATGAAAACGCTGGTCCTCTTATGACTCGTAAATCTATTAGCAGCCTACTCTTGGACACAGACTGGACAGGGCTCTGAGCCTGGTGATGGCCGAAGCTTCATCACTCATGTCTAGGATATCTGAGCCCATAAGCCATGTTTCTGGTGAAACCACACCGGCAGACCAGCTCTGTGGAAAGCTCCCTGCTGCTTATCAGTGGCCCATATGGGATGCTGGTGTGATACTAATTACACATAAGGCCCTGATTTTACAAAGAGGTTATTTTGAGCCATTAGTAAACTAATTTGCAGCACAACCCCATCTTCAGCAGAGGGTCAGGTTCAGATCAGGTGAAGCCATGTACATCACAGTAAAGACTGTGGTTTCTGGGGGGCTTTGGAGTTTTTGTTCTGGCTTTGGAAGTGTGCTTACTGTCTGAAAGTACTGAAGGTGGCCTTCGTTCTGAAGTTGACTTGGGGTGAGTGAGGCCCACAGCATGATGGGTATTGAGCTGTGAGCCCCTAAGCCCTGCCTCAGTTGTTACTTTCCATTTCTCTCCACCCCCACACCTGAGAACCCCCACCTATGTTGGCCAGAGCTGCTTCCCAGATGGGAGGAGGAAGAGCCACTGTCCTGCAGAGGAATAAGCTCCCTGTGGACTGTAGACTTGCTGTCAGGCCCATGTTCTTGGGGACACCACTGAGGCTCTTTTTCCAGACTGACATTTAGAAATTCCCAGTGGGATTATGGCATATGGCAAAGTTTACACTAGAGTCAGAAAGCTGCATGCAGACTGGCGCCCAGAGTCGGTGCAGGTTCCTAGAGCCACACCACCCAGGGGGCAGCGCAACCCAGATATTGGGAGAAACTCAGAAACAGAAGGCATGCTGGGTGTAGAGGGGTGGGTGGGCACCCCCAGGCTAACACTCAGCACTGCGAGGTTCCAGGTATGACTTTGTTCTTAAGGGTATTGGCCAAAAAAGGAAAAACACTAGATATTACCAGGTTATGCTTATGATTTAAAGTGAGAACAAACTTAAATAAGTCATACTAATAACTGACACTAACAAATGTCAGTAGTTATAATTCTGTTTTAATAACCTCACATCTAAAGCTAACTGCTCCAGGGAACCTGTGAGAGCCTTCTTGGCCTGCTACAAAAATGTAAGATCTTATAAAAGGGGCTGTTGCAAAAGCTTTCCTCTGCTGGGGGATGGTCTTTCTCTATGCTGTGAATATGTATTGCTACCATTGGTTAATAAAGAAGCTGCTATGGCCTTTGGCAAGACAGGAGACAGCCAGCTGGGAAATTCAAGAGAGATAGAGAGGAGAAGGTGGGTCAGAGCAGACACTGTGAGCTGTGTGTGTGTGTGTGTGTGTGTGTGTGTGTGTGTGTGTGTGAAGATGTAATAGAAAACAGGTAAAGCCACGGAACATGTGGCAAAACAGATTAATAGAAATAGGCTAAATTGTAAAAGCTAATTGGTAATGAGCCTGAGCCATCGGTCAAACAGTTTGTAATTAATATAAGCCTCTGTGTGTTTATTTGGGACTAAATGGCTGTGGACTGGATGGGACAGAAACTTTCACCTATGTTCTGCTGAACAGGGAACTGTGGGCTGTTTCCTCAGAGTAGTGGAGAAAGTGGGATCTCATCCTTTAAAAGGCTTTCAGCCATTTCAGGGAAGGACAAGTTGAGAAAATAGGTTACACTGTGGCCTAAGCTGGAAGCCCAGGAGGCAGGGATCTTAGTGGTGGGAATTCCATGGGGAGCCCGGAAGACAGACCTTAAGGGACTAAGAGCAGAGCCTGGCGTAGAGTGTGGCTGTTTCCCTTCCTCCAGCTGCATTCCAACCTGGGCCCCCACACGCCGTTCTCTCTAGACAGAAGTCCATCTTCTCCCTTCACTGCGAGTTCATCCTTCATGTTCCAGCCAGAAGACTCTTCTTTCAAACTCTCCCCTGAGCTTCTGGCTTGGCTTAAATTTCCTTATTGTATGGTCTCAGACAAACCCAAACTCCTGCTTACACTATTTAGTTACCATTTGGAATTGTGATTCTATGAATTTGTCTAACTATTGCACTGTATACAAGGCAGGAGCTCGGCCTGGAGCCTGAGAGAGAGGAGGACCTGAGACTCGAGGTTGAATGAATGAGCATGCTCTGTCCTGGACAGTGCTAGTGCTAAGTAGAAGGCCAGGAGCCGTGGAGACCAGGGAGAGAAAAAGGCTGTGGGCAGCCTGGAAACACAGCAAATGAAAACAGGCACCAGTTTGGGGCATCAGCAGGAAGGGCTCCTCAGATAGGGCAAAAATGAGAAGGTACCAGAAGAAAGGACAGGAAGGACTTTCCTCTGTCTTCCAAAACTGATCCAGGTACTTCCTTCCCAGCATATGAACACTAGATCTCTAGGCCCCGCCCGTCCCTCAGTAGAAGGACTGAGCAGCACAGGACTTCTGGGTTCTTGTGCTACTTTTACTAACACTCTCTGTGATTTAACAAACCCTAAGCCCCGTCTTATCTACGAGAGGCCAGAGTAAGGCAGTGCCGGCACTGTGTGCAATGCTGATCCTGGGGCTGGGGTCGCCCAGAACCTACCTAGCTCTCAACTGTCTTACTCCGAAATGAAGGGACTGGGATACGAGTTTTGACAGCCACCCCCTTGAGAGTACAAGGGTCAGGGTGAGATGACCCATGGTAATGGAGACCAAATGGGCTGTGTGGGCCATCTATAGCAGCCTGCTTGTTCCATAGGGAGTTCTAGAAGGCTAACACTCAAGACAGAGGTTGCCATCTATGATCCAACCTTTAGGCCAGAGCAGAGCTTCCTGACTGAGACCCATCCCAGAGGCCAGCACGTCCCTAGACAGCTTTCAGTGATATCAACCAGATACCATGAGAGCCAAGATGATAGACACAAATATGTTTGGACCAAGTGTCAAACTTCCAGAATTACTATGCGCTTGGGTAAAATTTTGACTGTAGAGTCAAGCTCCATTTACCTCAAGCACGATTTGGATGGGAAACACACAGACCAACCAAGCTATGAGGTCAGAGAATTCGAAGGAAAGGTGTTTTCTGACCCAGTCTCTTTTGTTCAGCTCCAGCATTTGCTCCCCCACCCTTGCTATTTGTAACCTGAAGCTAGAAATGGACATTTTATTGTTACAGCTGCTGAGGGGATGAGGCAATGAGGAGCCTGGAGATCTGGGAGGAGCTAAGAAGAGGAAGAGGGTGTGAGCATCCGTGGACAGCTTGTGGGAGAGGAGAAAGGAGGGAACAGAGAGCCCTTGGGATGCAGAACCTGCCCCCGCTACTGAGGAAGGAAGCTGGCCCAGAGAAATCCAAAGATGGAATATGTGATGTGATGGCCAACTTTGGATTTGACTTTCCTAAAGTTAACTTTGCAGGTTTTTTGAGCAGTCTGGTTTTTGCTGTGGGGAGAGAATGTTTTGATCTTGTTCTTTCTGAACTCAGGAAAATAAGCCAAGAATTTCAAGTACTCATCTCCCCCTCCAGCGAGACAGAAGGAAAGATTTCCAAGGGTGAGAACCCAAGTCATCCTCCTGAGAATTCAGCTTCCAGAGAACATCCCACGCCAAAGTAAATCACACCCTCTAGGAACATTTCCCATAATTTGCATTTTTCTTTCTTTTTTTCTTAAATGCCCCACTTCTCACAAAAAATTTCTAAGAGTCAAGGGCCAGCCGCCAACAAAGTGGAATTTTGTTTAGATCCTCAGACACCCACTGAAAATCTCAAGACTGTTTAGTCACAAGTCAATGTACACATGTTGTCTATTGCGCAAGGAAAATTTGACTTTCACATAGATAAGAAATAGCAAAGTATCTTTACTATTGTTGTTTTTGAGACAGGGTGTTATGATGTCGCCCTGGCTGTACTGGAACTCCCTGTGTAGCCTAGGCTGGTCTTGAGCTCACAGAGATCTGCCTGCCTCTGCCACCCAAGTGCTGGGATTAAAGGTGTGTGCTCCACTACACTAATTTAGACAACAAAATTCTTCACATTGTTGCTGATTTAAAAGTAGAAAAATAATTCTCAGAAAAAAAATTAAAATTAATTATTTGAGAGAGTATATGTATATGTACTTGTGTGTGTGTATGTATATGTCTGTGTGCATATGTATGTGTCTCTGTGTGTGTATATGTGCATGTTTGTGTATCTGTGTGTATGTACATATGTGTGTATATATATGTATATGTGTCTGTGTGTATGTATGTGCATGTCTGTGTCTGTCCATGTATGTGTATATTTGTATGTCTGTGTCTCTGTGTGTGTGTATGTACATGTCTGTGTTGTCCCTGTGTATATATGTGTATGTATGTGTCTTTCTGTGTGTGTATATGTGTGTCTCTGTATACATGTGTGTGTATGTGTATATGTGTTCTGTGTGTATGTGTTATATGCCCCACCACTTCTCTCCGGTTCTCTCTCTATAGTGTCCACAACCCCTCCCCTTTCCATTCTCCACCCTGTTTTACTCAGTTCCACCCTCACTCTCCTACCCAGACCCCAGCACCCACCTCTGCCCTCCCCACACTCTTTCCTGTAACTGATGTTTAGCTGAAAGCCCCTCTCCAGCCCAGTCCTCCCTCTCTAAGTCCTGCCCCTCCCAGAGCTGCTCAAGATCCTGCCTACAGAGCACTTAAGCTCTGGTCCCTAGACCTGCCCTGTAATTTCCCCTTCCTTGAGATGCTTCGCTCATATTAAGCCTGGTCTTATTAACTCGGCTTGGTTTGGCTTATTGCATCGGCAGAGAAACCCACTACCAGAGATTTCAAAATACCAACTGGCAGCAGAGCCAGCTCTGCCTCTTGGGCCAGCACCTTGAGTCCTTGGCACTGATCCTCTGCTTTCCACACAGGGTTGATACCAGTGTGGAAAACCCACCTCAGAGTCTCCTGTATCCAGAGTCGGTCGCTCTTTACTACTGACCCTATCTGCCACTGTGTACACAGGACAGCAGTGTGTCCTTCCTTGTACACAACTATGAACATAACTTGCTTACATTTGCAGGGAATTGCTACTGTCCCAGGCTGATGTCCTGTAACTATTACGTCACATGCCTCACTATCCTTCACCCCACCTGGCATCTCCTTGAAGTCTTACCTGAAGCCCTTTGCCTAAGTGTCTCCCTCACACCCCTTCTGAGCTCAGATGTCACTTTAGGCAGCCACTTTTGACTCCACAGCAGGCAAGATGCTTTCCTGGGACACATCCCAGAGCTGTTCACACCAGGCTGTACTTGGGGACCCTCCTGTTTGTTCCCACTCTCTATTCAGTGCTTGTCACAAAATACCTTGCACCGCCCAGGGCTCAACTCACAGAAGGGGCTTAATTGCCCAGTGAGGGAAGGGACGCAGAGAACCAGAGTGTGTGGTTGGTTAAATCTAGAAGCCCTAAACTCATTCCTCAGATCATCTTTCCAGCTGTATGTGCAGAGAGGCAAGCTCCTGTCCTGAGTTTTAGCTTCTGCCCTGTGAGTGGATGACATGAATGGCTTTGTGTTCCTGTAACTATAGCGACCATATACTAAACTCTAATGCCAGAATGAAGTGCTGTTTCACCGGGCATCACCAGTGCCCATTCTAGAAATGGATCTTTTATAGGAGTACAGCAGTTATTTGACTGAGGGCAGGGAGCCATGGAAAGCATTAGAAACAGGAAGTTAAAGAAATAATATTAAAAAGAAAATGGAAATATAAAAAGGAAATGCAGGCCTCATGAAAAAGAAGATGGAGGCAGGTAAGCCGCCCAGTCAGTACCTGTCATGGTACTGGAGGCTCTCCTGTTTGAAGGTGGCAGGTTGATGACACGCTAGGAAACAGCCTACTCACTCCATTCTATGCTCTGTGACTGCGCAGACACAGCGCCCACACAACTAACCTTGGTCCCTTGTTGCCAACAGTTGTGCAGAAGACAGCCCTGGGGCTGGAACTCAGATCTCTTAAACTCCAGGGCTGGCTGTGTTTAGGATGAGCAGCAGACATTGTTTACATGCTTTACATGTGTGTTTCCTCAGATCTATTCTGATCGCAAGGAGTTCCCAGTCTTCAAAACAAGCTCAGAGCTTGTCGTGTGCAGTGAGTAATGGAATGTACCAGCCCCCATGCAGATCTGAGAGCAACCAAGAGGCTAAAAACAAAACAAAGGTCTATCTCCATGGGTCATCCAGGAGCCCATGAGGGACTGAAGTTCATGATGGGGCAGGAAGAAGGGGCGGGCTTAGGCTGCGCAAAGATTCACTGACTTCACAGAGACTTAAGGTGGGGTTATCCTTCTTACCCAAACAATTACAACATCGGCAGCCAGAATCTCCTCGGGAGAAACAGGCTGCGAGATGGAAGGAGACCGTTACTTGCCCACTTCCTGGATACCAACCTAAGAGCGTACTCTAATTATCAGAGTTTCAGAATGTGGAGACTTGTCTTTAAATTGGCCCCAAAGAAAAGGGCGACATCCATGTGGAACCAGTTCTTTTGTTCTCAGCCCAGGCTGCCTGTTAGAACCTCTCAGAAAGCCCAAACCATAGCCAGAGCAAATCAACAGAATCACTGGGACTGGACCCATGTGCCTTGGAACCAGCCTGGAAATTAATTGAACCAGAGACTCTGATTCACCCAACTTTTCTTACCTAACAAGGTGTTTGAAATTAGTGGTCTAGGCACAGAACTCCTAGCTAGGGAGACCTCGTAGTAGCAGATCAGGACTTATATTTCTTATTAAGCTGGATGAGGTATTTTGCAACTGGGCCAGTAAGTCATGGGGAAATGGAAGCAGTGACATGGCAGGTAGGTATGTATAGAAATCTTGTTAAAATCAAAGCTCTGAGAGTTGGGGGAAGGCTCTGAGGGCACTGAGTTCAGTTGTCTCCCTGGCTCTAAGTATGAACCCTAGCTTTGCAGCATTTAGTACCATCTGGAGTCACCTTAGAAATGCTAATGTCTTGCCCATAGGACTGAATGGGAATCCTTGAGATGGGGCCCAGCAACTTGTTAGACTTTAAAAGTAATTCTGAAGCCCAATTTGGAGAATCACTGATCTGCTATAGGAACCTCTGGCTCTGCTGGATCTTGGCTTGCTGATGTACCTTGCTTCTTCCCTGTGTGCTCATCTTAATTAACCTTATGCAAGAAAGTGTGTTTGAAAAAGTCAGCCTTAAAATACCCAATGGAAAGGTGCATCAATAGAGTTGAGGAGATACAGCTCAATGGTTAAAAATATCTGCGCTAGCATCCGTATCAGGCAGTTGACAACTTTCTGTAACTTCAGATCCAGGAAATCTGATGCTCCTCTGTGGCCTCCTCCCCAAATATAGATATCCCCCCAAACATACATTAACTCAAAAATAAAATTAATCTTAAAGGTGGGTCGAAAGCATGCACAGATAACTGAAGAAAGAGAAAAGTAACTTCTGCGAAATTGTCCCTCCCACTGAATGATCACACAGCTGAATTTCCTGAGTCCCGTGAATTTGCCGAAGATACTGGCAGGAAGGGATATTCATATAAACGAGTAGAGCCGTGACCTGGGAATGCCTATGACAGCTTTAGTGCTCTGCATGCAGCGGATCTGCTCAAGAGCTGCACGCTTATCCAAAGGAACATTTCCCTGTTTTATTATAATAATAATATATATATATATAATAAATAATAAATATTCCCAAAGGAAAAAATACACAATGAAAGATCACAGTCTCTTTAAGGTAATTGTAGGACAGAACACTTAATGTCACGGAAAGCTTACTCCGTGGATGTGGTAAGGGGAATAAAACCAGGTTTATCAAGTGGAAGAAACAACACAATGATGAAGAAAAATGGCCACTGAAAAGCTCTCAAGAGCCCTTCTGTATTTTCCTTCTAAGGCTAAATAAACATTCAACCATTTGTCTTTGAAAGGTGAGTTAAGTTCCTGAAATGAGCTGCTCATGTGTACAGGAAGACTTGGGGACAATCTACTTTTTCTTTGTCACATGGATTCTGCTTTGGCACTGCCATATTGGAAGCGTGAGTCTAGCTTTCTGTGTTGATAGGATCACATGATGATGGTGAACTGTGATGACATGCTAACAGAAGTCTGTTAGGTGGGAAGGCATAGCAAGCAGAGAAACAGGCCTATTGGCGAGACGGCCAGGTCCCTGCATGTCCAGGGCTCAGTGAGTGCCATGTCTCTGGAGCTGGCCAGGAAATGAGGGTGGATAGCAGATGAATTAGAAAGGTCGACCCAAGACATTGAAACTTTACCCTTTTCCAACCCCCTCCCCACCTCTACTTCTCGCAAATCAGAAGTCAAGAAGAACAGACTGAAAGCTTTGTTTTAGAAAGGGTATCCCATGGCTGTTTACTGGATGCAGGGATCAGTGCAATCAAGAGACCCTTGCATAGTACGCTTTTAGAACGGTAGGATCCTTTGGGTCACTCACTGGCTTGTTATTAAATGGCCCTGCCACTTTCTGACCTAGGAATTCCCTGGTGGGATTCAAGGAACCATGGACCGTGAGCCTCCCCAGGGCTGGAACAGGGTGTCAGGTGGGGAAGCCCCCATGTCTGTCCTGTGAGGGGTGGTCAGCTTTGAGGTGATGGGATCAGGTTTCTAAGACCCTTGCACTGGTAGGCTGGATCTGCCTCTGTCTGTTCTTCCAGGTGTGTAAAGAAGGACCAGACAAGAGCCAGGGGAGGAGCTGCCAGGCTTTGAGGGTTACAAAACTCTGAAGCAGTTCAGAGTGTGGCTGGGACTCTTGTTTTTGTTTTGCTTTAGAGGAAAATACAGAACCTGTGACTCTTGTTCACAGGCACATGGCTGGTGGGAGTGACTTTGCGTTGATGGAAAATGTGGTCAGCCCTATAAATCTCATACAGTCATCACTGAAGGTCTGTGGTGAGTGTCCTGAAGTTATGCAAAACAAAGTAGGAGAGGAGATGGCCCTGCTAGAGTGGTGTTTTCTGTCCCAGAACTCTCTCAGGCACACCTGTGGGGTTCTTGGTCTCAGGCACACCTGTGGGGTTTCCTGGCCTCAGGCACACCTGTGGGGTTCTTGGTCTCAGGCACACCTGTGGGGTTCCTGGCCTCAGGCACACCTGTGGGGTTCTTGGTCTCAGGTACACTTGTGGGGTTCTTGGTCTCAGGCACACCTGTGGGGTTCCTGGCCTCAGGCACACCTGTGGGGTTCCTGGCCTCAGGCACACCTGTGGGGTTCCTGGCCTCAGGCACACCTGTGGGGTTCTTGGTCTCAGGCACACCTGTGGGGTTCCTGGCCTCAGGCACACCTGTGGGGTTCCTGGCCTCAGGCACACCTGTGGGGTTCTTGGTCTCAGGCACACCTGTGGGGTTCTTGGTCTCAGGCACACCTGTGGGGTTCTTGGTCTCAGGCACACCTGTGGGGTTTCCTGGCCTCAGGCACAGCTATGGGGTTCTTGGCCTCAGGCACACCTGTGGGGTTCTTGGTCTCAGGCACACCTGTGGGGTTTCCTGGCCTCAGGCACACCTGTGGGGTTCTTGGTCTCAGGCACACCTGTGGGGTTTCCTGGCCTCAGGCACAGCTATGGGGTTCTTGGCCTCAGGCACACCTGTGGGGTTCTTGGTCTCAGGCACACCTGTGGGGTTTCCTGGCCTCAGGCACAGCTATGGGGTTCTTGGTCTCAGGCACACCTGTGGGGTTTTCTGGCCTCAAGCACACCTGTGGGGTTCCTGGTCTCAGGCACACTTGTGGGGTTCCTGGTCTCAGGCACACCTGTGGGGTTTCCTGGCCTCAAGCACACCTGTGGGGTTTCCTGGCCTCAGGCACACCTATGGGGGTTAGCTGAGGTGAGAAGACCCACACTGCGGCTGGGCAGCCCAGTTCCCTGGGTCCTGCACTAGCTTCCATGCCTCCCTGCTTCTGGACTGTGGGTGCCATGAGGGAATTTAACCTCAAACTGTCAGGTTATTCATTTATTTATTTCAGTATGTGTAGCTGTTTTGTCTGCATGTGTACCATATGTGTGCCTGGTGCCCACACAGGCGGGAAGTGTGTTATAGGTGCTGTGAGCAGCCATGCAGACTCGATGCAAGAGCAGCCATGGCTCAAATGCTGAGGCTTCTCTTCAGCTCCCACACTATGTTCCCTTTCTTGGGGTATTTTATCACAGTAACAGGGAAAGTGACTCAGACAAGGGATTACTGTTACCTACCGGTTGCACCACAACATGGTTACCATTATCAAACTTACAAAGATGAAACACAGAGGTTGGGGGTTTGCCTGAAGGTTTTCTTCTTGCCAGGAAGGAAGTGACCGAGCTCAAGTCTGCATAACTGAAAGAAGTCCCTAATGTGACACCTTTATTTTGTATTTGGGTAAATGCTTCAGGTTCCCAGGAAGTAGCAGAGAATTTTGTCCTGAGCCTGGATGCAAAACCTCTCCTAAGAAGGGTTGTCACTTACCTTCTTTTGTCTCCATTTTCAAAGGAAGACACTGGCTGCCTGGTTTCTAGGGTGTAACCTGTGTAACTTCTAGTGGAGGAGTCTTTGGGTTGGCCCCAATAGATCCTGGTCAAACCCTCACCACAGTAGAAACCCCCTGGGGAGCTGCCCAATGCCCATGGACAGATGACTGGAGCTCTCTGCAGCCTTCACGCCTCTCTTAGGGTGCTGGCTCTGTGTCTCTCCATGGCCTGTGTAGATGAAGACCACAGACATCCCTCTGGAGGCTGCCTGCGGCATGAGCCTCTCTGGAACTGTCATTCTAGACTGAAAATCTCAAGTTCTAGGAAACTAAATCCAATGTATTTGACAGCAATGTATTGCTGTCAAAGTCCTTTTCAGAAAAGCAAATCCAAATACAAGGTCTGGTAACAACCAGGATTTAAGATATTAACATCTGATTTGTCAGCACAAGAAACAAGAGCTGGAGTTGTATATTAAGTTAAACAGCAGAGGGAAAGAGAAAGAAGTGTGTGTGTGTGTCCCTGTTAGCACATCTTACCGTGTCTCCTGGTTGTGGTCTCATCACAGACACTCGATCATATCCTTTCCTTAGCAGAACCCACAAGGCATCAAGTTTTCCCTGAAACAAAAATGCAAGGAGATTCCATATAAAACCAGCCTGGTGGACACCACTGTAGACATGAAAAGTCTCCGGTTCTCCCATCATGTCAGAAGCAGAGCTCAGGTGACATGGTGAAGGTGAGTTAGGGACTCTCCACTCTCAATGCAAGGGATAGACTCTAAGAGCTAAGAACATGGATAGGGAGATGATTCGGAGGATACAGAGCTTGCTGTAACTCTGGACCCACAGGTAAGCCATCCCAGCTTGCTTGACTAGCTGATCAGTGAGTTCTGGGTTCAGCAAGAGACTCTGCCTTGATAAATAAGGTAGAAGGTGGATAGTGACTGTAGGAGACACTGAGTGTCAACTTCTGTCACACACACACACACACACAGAGACACACATACACATATCACATACACAGACACATACACATAAACACACACACACATACACGCACACACATACACACACATAAACATATCACATACACACATACACATACCACACACACATACACACACACATACACTCAGACACACATACACATATCACACATACACAGACACATTCACACATACACATACCACACACACATACACATATCACACACACACATTCACACATACACATACCACACATACACACGCACATACGCACACACACACATACATTCAGACACACATACACATATCACACACACAGACACAGACACACACACATATATAGACGTATACAGACAAATACAGAGACTCAGGCTCTCTCGCTCTCTTTCCCTCTCTCTCTCTCTCTCTCTCTCTCTCTCTCTCTCTCTCTCTCTCTCTCGGGAGGGCAGCCAATTTAGCTCTAAATCTCCTAGAGTGAGGCTCATTCATTCTCTTGGATCTTGTTCTCACTGGGATCTGGTACTCCTGGGGCTCTGTCTACACATCCCACAGGAACTTTCTCAATTTTCACTGACCACTTGGTGGTCAGATTAAAGAAAATGATAGGACAATCCCTTGTCCCTCACAAGGACCAACAACAGGCCCTACATGGAGGGCCATGGCGAGGCCCTCAGTAGCTATAGAGTGCTCAGTTTATGATACAAATACACCTCAGAAAGAACTCCCCAGAACCTTCAACTAGGCCACTTTAAAGGACAAAGAGGGCTTTGTTGATGCAACTAAATGATGGGCTGAGAAACTAGCCTGGACCACCCAGGGTCCTTCACCACGGGAGACAGGATCAGAGATGTGTCTCTGTGTCTCAGGGTGACTCATGTTAGAGGACCAAGCCAGGAATCCTGGCCTTAGGAGGAAAGGAGCTCCAGCCAATTAAGTGCAGGGGCCTTTAGGATCCGGACAAGGAAACAGTCTCCTCTGGTGCCTCCAAAAGAGCAGCCTGGCCCAGACTTAGATTTTAGCCCAGTAAAACCCATGGGCTTCTCACCTTCAGAACTGATAGAGGAATCTGTGCTGTTTAACCTCTTGGAGTCTATAATTTATAACAGTCATAGGAAGCCAGGCCAGCCCTTGCCACACACTGCCATATTCTGTTAAACTCTGCCCACTGGAACACCAGCTTTACCAAAGCAATGGCATGTTGGGTTCTGTCTACTGCGATGTGCTCCCTCAATAAAAATAAAAAAGCTTTAAAGTCTAAGACAAGTTTCTGGAAGAAACCTGTCACTTTAAAGCCATAGTGTCATAGTGCTCACGACTTCCTTTTGAAGCCAGAAGTGTCCCAGAGACCACAGGATCCCTTCCCTAAGACCTAAGCGGGGTGGGGAAAGGCACTGTCCCTGTGACATTTAAGTGTCCAGCAGGCCTAGCGTGTACACAGTGTATACTTTAGACTCCACCATGAACGTCATACATGCCAGCTGCTTCTGTGAATCTGTGACAAAGACACAACCATGAACTCCAGAGCCACAGCCATCAAGGGCGTGTTAGCTGACACTTTAAAATAGCTTCTTCCGTATGACATTGAAACAGCTTTGACTATAAAACGGGAAATTTATCAGCATCAGGTGGCTCCTACAACTGCACTTCACCCTGCCTCAGAGGATAACTTCAATGCACGGAGAGAGGCCAAGATCTATGCAGCCTGGCCTGTGCAATGGTGAGACCAAAGGATCTCCATTCTAAGCACCCTGCTGTGCTGCTGAGGCTCTTCATTTTGTCATTCTCTGGGGCTGTCTTAGCAGATGGAAACTTAAAAGATAGCTCAATTTATAGTGCTCCTCTGACTAGAAAGCTGGATATCTATACTTTGAACTACAGGGCAGTTTAATCCACAGCCCTGTCACTCAGTCTACTGCTTGCAGGGACCAGCCTGTCGGTTTTTCACGGCAGGCTCTGGCTTGGCCCTTTAGCTGTCTTTCCTCTCACTTCTCAGTCTGTGGAGAAGCTACTGGAAAAAGAGATGGATGGTTTCTCTCAAGTCTGCAGTCAAACCTAGTTTTAATCCAGCTGGTGGCTGGGTATCTGGGCATGACTTAACTTGTCTGAAACGACCAATTCTGTTTAATGAGAAGCACGCGGTGCTGTAAACGGAGGAAGCAAAAACCAAGCAAAGGAAAATGCAGTTAAATACCAGGGGAAATTCCCCCATCATGAGCCTGGGACAAGGATGGGGTAAGTGTGGTTGGTGTGGTCAGTGTCTTAATATAGCATGGAGTACGATGGGGGACCAGGGGAGGAGCCCACTGGAACCCTTTCCCCTTAGCTCCTGCTAGGGTGCTTATGCAAGCACGCCCACCTGCTATTTAATTCTCAGGAATGAAGGAAGAAGGTGGGTCCTCTGCAACCCATTTTACTATGCAGATGATTCCAGCCACTTTTGCTGGATAGCTAGACATGGTCCCGGAATCTGCTAAGAGTGTTGTGCTGGGTGCAGGGCTCTCCCCGCTCACTGGGCAGTGGGAGGTGGATTCAGTGCAGACTGGCATCCTTCAGGAGCCTCCTGTCCTCACTTACTGGGGGTGGTGGTGGTGGGGAACGACTTAGGGGTGGGGCTTGTCTCTTCTGTTCTCTTTCTACTTCCGGTCTCCCTGTGGTGACTGTCCCATAAGACACAGGTATACACACACACCTTCTACATGGGGCCAAAGGACAAAGACCAGAGGCTTCAGGAAGACGAAAACTGAGGAGGGTAAGAAATTATATAACCGGTTAAGAATCGTCAAAGCCACAGTCTCTGTGAGCTCATGTGTGTGCCAGACACAACAGGGCTGATGCTCATGCAAACTCACAGCACAGAGGCAACAGAGGAAAAATTCCAGCACAGAGAAGGGCAAGTGGGCACAAAGTCCCAAACCAAGATGCTGGGAAAGAGAAACTCAGAAAATTTCTCCATTGGAACGTCACTGGGCCTATCAACCACACATAGCCCAGCGTAGGCCTCATGTCCAGCACTCGGCCAACACAAAACACACTGCATGTTTTTGGTGGGTTTTTTTTTTTGTCTTATTGATTTTTGCTTATTGTTGTTTCTAATTGAGTGTGCGTGTTAAACATAACAAGGTCTGGACCCCTGGTAGCAAATTTGCTCTTCTCAGATCTTTTCTGCACTTCAGCCGTCCTTCACAAATCTTCATTAAGTGCTGATGAGCTGTCTTGTCTAATGTTACGGGGCTTGGGAGTGGTTTCTTGGCCATGCCCATGCTTCAGGTCTTCAGTGGGAACTGGTGGAGTCACTGTGTCAGGCTCCACGCTGTTTACTTGGGCTTTAATTGGTGCCCGAAGGGGGTGAAATGCAGGGAGAAGGCTCATAAACCAGAGATAATCTCCTGAATGGCAACCCGCCCATCTCCTACCTAGCAGAGGGCCTGAGTGAGCACTGACATTAGCTATTTCACCAGGCAGGAGGAGCCTGCAAGCTTGCTCATGACCTCAACCAGAGTTCTTCCATCTGCCCTGTGAGGTGTCTCCAAGACTTGGATTCCAAGTAACTTAGTATCAATGCAGTGGGTGTTAAAACAGTCCTGATGTGATATGTAGCCAGGTTTCCTTGCTGATGTTCCTGACATATAGAAAAATGGCCAGCTCATTGTAGTAGCTCATGTGTCCAGTTTCTATCCTCGGAGATTCAGCCCTGCCTCAGGCAACTGTCAGTGACCTCTGGTGACAACCTGTTCTCTGGGCTTATTAAAACTCAGATTCTGGGCCCTATATTGGAGTTCTAATGCAGCCAGTCTTAGATAGACTCCTCAATGCGTGTTTCTAACAAGTTCATGGGTGAAGTCAATGCTGATGGTTTGGGGACCACACTGTGAGAATGTGTGGTTTATTACAATGACCTGGATCCTAGCGTGGTGACACATGCCTGTGGTCCTTCTGCCATGAATTCCAGGGCATCCTGTGCAACTTAGGGAAACTCTCAAAGAAGAAGGGGCAGGGGAAGCACCTGCCAGAAGTCCTTGGGCAGTGAAAGGGTATTGTTTGGGAAGTTCAGGTGTGGAATCTTAAGGCTTGGCAGGTAAAGTAGTTTTGAGGTGGCAGTTGAAATAGCCATGGCTTGAGGGTGTCTTGGAGTCTTTCATGAGATTGGGCCTCCAAGCCTGAGCTTCTCACTCTAGCTTCCTTTCCCTGCCATTACCTGGCTCATACAGGGCTGGAAGTTTCACCATTCAGTACTTGTGCCCAGCACAGTAGGGACTTGATAGGACTCACTGAGCAGATGCGGATTCCAGGATGGTGCTGGCAACATTTTCAGATTTCTTAATGTATTTGCCCACATCCTGATTCATTTATCAAAACTCAGTCTGAAGCCACCAGTTAAGAAAGGAACAACATGCCCTTCCAACCTCGAAGATTCCAGAAATGAAAATTCAGCTACAACCAAGGATGCAGTGTTAGTCACAAGGTGGATTCCTGAAAACAGCAGGACAGAAAATCCCTCTTCTTCTCATCTCCGAGGATCCTTTCGGCTCCTTCCTGTCTGCACATGTCTGCACGTTCCTCACTGAAGAGGAATCGGCAGCAACAGACATTCCTTAAGCAGCTGTGCTTCACCCACACGGCTCAGAGTTCAACCCTTTGCCTCAGGGAGGCTTATCCTAAAAAAAGAACCTCATGGCTTTAAGCAAGCTGAATGGAAGCTGCACTGAAGTTCTCGTGCGTCTGAGCTCATTCCGCTGAGAAACAGCAGCTTCCAGAATAGTCTACCCAGAGGCATGCACATGTGTGTGTGTGGAGGCCAGAGATTGACTTGTGTGTCTTTTTAGTTGGTCTCTGTTTTACTTCGTGAGATACAGTCTCTCTCTGAACCCAGAGTGCACTGATTTGGCTAGATCCCCTATCCAGCGAACTCCAGCAGGGAGCTCCAGAGATCTTTGTTTATGCAGTAATCTCTTTACAGACTGAACCATCTCCCCAGCCCTGGCATTTCCTTTGATTTGTATAAGTGCTGTTCTAAAGCTGAGAAATACTCAGAAAAGGATTAAAATAAAATGTCCATGCAGCTCCTGGAAGAGGGTGTGGGCATGTGTGAGGGCAGGAAAGGATACTAGCCGGTCCTTCACACTGTTACTTGGGGAGTGTGTCCCGCTGGAATCTTGGGTTGCAAACCTTGGAGAAAAGACTTTGCTGGAGCTGGGGGTAGATTGTGTCCAGAGTCCTCAGCTATGTTTCTAGGGTTCTGATGACTGACACAGAGCAGGTGCAGCGGAGCCAGGACATAGAAAAGAGCGCTGGCTCCTCACACCCACGGTGACAAAAGGCTCTTACAAGCATTCCTCACCTCCCAGGTTTACTTTCCCAAGAAGCCAGAGTCCATTAGGGCCTGGGGCTGATGTTAGCGTTTGGGCAGAGAGATAACGGGTAATAAAGAAGACCGACTCACAGCCGGGAAGAGGGGATGAGAAAGGGACTCCGGGCAGAGACACACCTTGATGGGCGAGTACCACTTCCGGGGGGAAGAGGGCCGGCGCATGTTGTTGTTGAGATTGCGGGGCTCCGGGAACTCATACTCTTGCTCCGGCATCTTGACCCTCGCGTTCTTTGCCTTTTCCAACTTGGCACCTTCTTCTGTGGAGCCCTTTTCTCCCCAGCGAACCTAACAGAAGTGAAATCCCACCAAAGTTACAGGATGGCACAGTCTGCCCCCTGAGAACCAGAGTGGCGAGGTGATATGCATGCCACCGCATCCTCTGTTCCTTTAGGATTGCAAGCCAGCAGGGGGTGTGGAAAAGGGGAAGGTGAACAGCAGGGGTGTGTGTGGCAAAAAAAATGGGGAGCCATGGGCTGGAGAGTTAGAGGGAGGTCTGGGTAGGATAC
This sequence comes from Phyllotis vaccarum, assembly GCA_033318265.1. Taxonomy (NCBI): domain Eukaryota; kingdom Metazoa; phylum Chordata; class Mammalia; order Rodentia; family Cricetidae; genus Phyllotis; species Phyllotis vaccarum. The sequence continues at coordinate 64,941,290 of JARWLC010000014.1, read as the reverse complement.
AATACTGGAGTTTTGGCAGAGAGTGACTCCTGATGGGCAAGATGCAGACATGCAGTTAAAAGGCTCCAGGAGAAGGTCTTTCCTTCATAGCAGGGTGCTGTTTGACTGTGCCACTGAACTTGGGAAGGAAATCTCTAATTTAACAGTGCCTCCCCATCTTTCCATCTTTGCATCTCAGAAGCCACCTCTCCCTAAATCCCCAAGCATAGGCAACCAGCGTGCAAGCGCTCTGGGATTCTAGCACCAGGTGGCTGGCCACACAGCTGCGCAGTGGCTGAGCTCTATTACCTCCATTCTTTTAATTCCCCCAACTCCTCGGCCACCGTAGTAAGATGCATCTACCGTGGGCCATTTCTTCTTTGGCAGACCATCATCATCTTCTTCCTGCCGAGAGATTGCGGTTCATAAAGACAAAGTTCCCTAAGGTTGTGTGTCTACTATGGGGAGGTGGACGAGAGCAAGCTGGTTCAGTCAAAACACAGTTCCTGAGCACAGTTTAGTTCCCTTGCTGGCTGATTCTGGAGGCCATGCAGCCTCTCTAAGTACATTGCCCTGATTCATGAAATGGGTGTTAGCCTGTGGACAGCCCCAGGAGAAGGTCTTTCCTTCATAGCAGGGTGCTGTTTGACTGTGCCACTGAACTTGGGAGGGAAATCTCTAACAGTGCCTGTCAAGAAGTGAGTAGGTCTGAGGGCTGTGTCCTCACAAAGTGAGTTACTGAAGACTGGCCTTGTCATGAGTGAGCAGCAGTGGTGGAACCATGACTCAGTTGCTCTTTTTGGCTAAACATCCTTGCCTTTCTACACCTGCTCTGGGTGATGCATAAGATCCCATTAGATGCAGACCCCTTGCCCCTGGACTTTGGAACTGTAAGAAATTAGTTTCCCTTCTTGATAAATCACCCGGCTCTTGGTATTGTGTTATAGAAAGTTGGCATTGGGAGGTGTGGTTTTATGAGTGTCGTCCTTTGTTAATTACATGGGTGCAAACATTGGACACCATCTACTCCAGCTATCTGTGATATACAAGTGGCTGTCAGAGCCAGAGCAGAGGAGGTGGAGTTCTGATGTGGTGTCTTGACATCCTGTCCAGTGGATGCCTTGCCGCTTAGCATAAGAACTTGATTCACATCTGTATTTTGCTTTTATCTCCCCAAATTTGGAGACACTCTGAATGCTTATACAACACACAAAACCCAACTCTATCCTTTCCTTGGTTTCCTGACACACTCCAGGCACTCTCTCTCTCCACTTCGCTTGTGTGTGGGACCCTGGGAAAGGAGGGCGCTTCATCCAGAGACAGGTGCACCCCACACCCCACGTAGATTCACAAGAGGAAATCCTTAGACAATATGCTCAGATCCACCAAGCCTCACTTTAGTCCCTGACCTGAGCTTCCCCTCCAGACTCACACAACAGCCATAGAAGTCAACACTGAGCCCAAGGTCTGAGCAAAGGGAGAGTCAGTGTTTCCCTGAAGCAAGCACAGCTATATTTAGGCACTGGAGCCTGCAGAGTTGCGCAATCCCGGGGAGCAGGGAGAACCTTTGATGTGTCTTTTCACATGGTGGAGTAAGCTGGCAGGGCTCAGCCGATACCCTCTGACAGCCAGCAGTATCAGAGGATGCAGAGGGCATAGTTCTACATCTAGTTAAAGATTACAGGCTTCTGGAAGGTGTCTCCTACAAGCACTTTCAGTGATGTATCCAGGAGAGAGAACCATTAGCCCATTAGCCCAGATATATATATATTTTCTAAATAAGATGACCTCCATAGTTCCTGGAGGTAAGGATTGGCTGAGCCAAACTTTCACAGTATCGAGTAGCAGGAACCAAGGCCTTATGGGAAATCAGCAGGGGGTGGTCAGAATAGGCTGAGCCACCATAATTTGTGAGAATACCGGCAGGTGATGGCAGGGAGGCTGGATGGCAGGGTGGGAAAAGGGAGCCAGCTATGCCAACAGCCCCACAATGCTGTTCTTCAGTCCCTTACACAGGTCAAACCCTCAAAGAGGAAAGCCTCGTTGGGAAGAGGGATGGGAGTGAAGATCCAGATGTATCTAGCAGGAACAAAATGACACATAAGCGGTGAAAGCCGGGAGCAGGGTGAGGAGGTGCACAGCCGGGAGTCTGATTTCCCATCAAGAGAAGTCATCTTTAAATCTTAAAGGATGTGGTGTCTCTAGACATTACGAGACTCACATTTGGGCGACGCCATGGTAGCACATCCCTCAGATGGCAGAGGCCCATTCTGACGTGACTGTCTTCAGGAAGATCAAGTTGAGCTTTCTCAGGAAACCCAAGTCCTGAGTCAGGCTTGGATACAGTCCCACACGCAAAGTGCAGGAGTCTGTGTGCTGCCTCCCTGTCTCCTACCCATTCTTCCAGACTTTTCGTAAGTTATCTATCCTGTGTGGACTCCCAGGTCCCCAGAGAATTCAAAGCTCCTTCTGCTAGCCTCCACTGACTCAACAAAGACTTAATTATCAGTTAGTTATTAAGCAACACTGTGGGTGGAAGGAGGGAGGGTCCGGATTTTGGGACTCCCTACTTCCAATGCACATATGCAGTGCACCTTCAGGATGAAGGATACCCTGGGGCTGGGCATCGGCTGGCCCCCATAGCTCTTTGCTCTTCTTGCCTTTCTGATGTCTACACATTGGAAGAGTCCGATGAATAGTGTGGAGCAAGGGGAACTTTGTTCCCTCGCTCACTGTGAGGACCCCTGGGAAACCATGCTGGAACCATCCATATGATAAACCCTGTGTGACCCCAAACAAGAGTCGCTTGTATATTCTTTCCTTCATTCCCTCCAGCAACTGCAGCGGGGGGCCCCCACTAGCACAGTGTGAGAGGCAGATAGAGAGAAAGCAGCTGCTGGTATTTGTAGAGGAGTAAGCTTTGTGAATCTGGTGGCAAACGTGGCAGAAACGGCCAGGAGGGAGGCTGGCTGAGTAAAGTAGACCAGAAAGAAATGTCCCTTGTGTCCTTTGGGGTAAGCAACAGAGACCCTCTCATCTGCCTGGGAGGTGAATTCATAGGCTGAACAGTTCAGCAAGACTTTAATCTGAGATACTATCTTACATTTGTCAGAATGGCTAAGATCACAAACACTGTTGACAGCCTATGCTGGAGGGGATGTGGAGTAAGGGGAACACTCCTCCATTGTTGGTGGGAGTGTAAACGTGTACAGACACTTTGGAAATCAGAATGGTGGTTTCTCAGGAAACTGAGAATCAGTCTATCTCATGATCCAGCAATACCACTATACCAAATACCATATACCAAAAGTATGCAATTCATACCACAAGGACATTTGCTTAACTATGTTCATAGCAGCATTATTCATAACAGCCAGAACCTGGAATAATTCCCCTCAACTGAAGAATGGATAAAAAAAAAGTGTGGTACACTTATACAACGGAGTATTATACAACAGTTAAACAAAAATGGCATCTGCAGGTAAATGGATGGAACTAGAAAAGGTCATTTTGTGTGAGGTAACTTAGACCCGGAAAGGCAAACACGAACCTTCATCCAGAACAAATGGAAGCAAATGCATTGATCCACAGCTAAGCACTGGGCCAACCTCCCAGAGAGGAGGGATTTTATGAGCAAAGGGGCCATCAGGATCGTGATGAAGAAACCCACAGAGTCAGCTGTCCTGAGCTACTGGGCGTTCACTAACTCTGGACTGACAGCTGGGGAACCTGCATAGGACTGAACTAGCCCCTCTGAATGTGGATGGCAATTGTGAGGGTTGGGTAGTTTGTGGGGCCTCTGGCAGTGGGACCAGGATTTATTCCTAGGGCATGAGCTGGTTCTTTGAAGCCCATTCCCTATGGAGGGATACCTTTCTCAGCCTTGATACAGGGGGAAGGGGCTTGTTCCTGCCACAGCTTGATATCCCAGGCTTTGCTGACTCCCCATGGGAGGAGACCTTATCTCTTTGAGGAGTAGTAGGTAGGTGGGCAGTGGAAGGAAGCTGGGGAGGAGCGGGAGGAGGGGGGAAGGGGAACTGTGGTTGGAATGTTAAAAAAAAAACCCACAAAAGGATGAAAACTTCCTTTTCTGAGTTGCATTTAGTGTACACATGGTGTGATCATCTCTACCTACACACTGATGAAGGTCGGTCAACACAATGATTCTTCTGTGTTCCTTAGTTCCTTTTAAGGTATCAACATGCAGAGCACTGAACTCTGGTCTGTGTCAGAACTGCCGTTTCGGGTGCACATGTGTGTGAACATAGGTATGAGGCACTAGTAAGAAGTTTCCTGCTGGGGTTGGCCCTGAATGTTCGTGAGGGACATCTGGGGGTGCTTCCCACTGCTGTGGACGCTGACTTGTCCAAGTTCCACCACTTTTCACAGCCTGGTTTCCCTACCTAACAAGTTCTCTCATGACAGTAAACCCGGACACACGTTTACCATCCAAAGCCGTGTTCAGCGGATCTCGCCCACTACTGAAGCCTTTGACAGATGTCCTCTGCCTTTGGATGAGAATTACCAGTCCATAGACAGCTCAACAGTCCTTTCCAGCTCAGCTTCCTACACACATCCCAATGAGACAGTAGGTTCTAAAACTTCTGGGTGGGAGAGGCGGATGCAGTAATATATGAAAGAAGATAGAGGCCAGTGGACATGGGGCTAGAGAGACCAAGGGAGAACAGACATACAATGGGACCCAGGGACAGAGGTAGGTGGCCATCTTCACACCAGTCTTAAGAGAGGCTTTTGTAGGCCCTGTTGAGCCTCCTGGGTCTGGGTGGGGTGACCCTGCCACTGACTGGAGGATCCAGTGTTATTAAGGTCACCAAACCTCTCAGGATTGGTCAAGAAAGGACTGCACTATGTGTTTCTCTTGGTTTTAAGCTCAAATCTTAGCTCCATCTTGGGTGAAATATTGCTATTAATTTGATTTGGTGAGTGCCCCAAAGGTCCATGTGTTAAAGCTGTGGTTTCTAGCCCATGACTAAGTGGAGGCAAATCTTTAGGATGTGAGGCCTACTGGGAGGAAGATAGGTCATTTAGAAAGGGTCTGTGGACTCTGCTCCCCTCCACCACTTCTGCCAGGGGCTCCCAGGGTGGTGTGCTGCTAGCTTCACAGTGAAGAGCCGCAGACCGAAACCTCGGACGCCAAACAAACTTTTCTACTTAGACTCCTGTCTTGGGAGTCTTTTGTCACAGGGATGGAAACTTGATTAACAGACCTATCTTCCCCTTATTATAGCTCAGCTTTTCACTTATAACATGATGTTATATCAGTGCAGTTTTATTCCCAGGCTGCTGAATGCCAAAAGATTATTTCTGTGTACGGTTGCACGGAGAGTCCTAAAACCTTAGGAAATATTCCCTCTACACAAGCTCTCTTCTTACAAATTTTAATGGGCTCAAATATACTATGCCTGTTCTTTTTTTTTTTTTTTGATCAGGGCCAACCTCAGGCCTCCCGTCACAGCACACTTGACCGTGCTTATTATGGAGTTGTTGAATGAGTAAAAAATGCAAAAAAGATATTATTGTGTGTGTGAGCAGTGAGCCCATCTGTGAGGTGTGGGGAGTGTCCCGGCATCATGGAGGTGATTGCACTCCAGACAAAGCACTGCTAACACACTCTCCCAGAAACTGCCAACTCTTTGGGACAAAGTCAGTGACCATCCTGTCTCATCCCCGGTTCCCTTCTTAGGTGTTATCCCCAGCTTCCTTCCTTCTGCTGAGATCTGTGAGGCTCAGGAGACTTTTCTTTATGCTGGCTTAGTGATGTCACTTCCAGTGACAGGGAATCCCAGGAAGGCAAACCTTTTGCACACTGCATTTTGTACTTTCTGTTAAAGAGTATTCTACATGAACAAGTATCACTATACGGTAATTAAGCCGCCTTCATCCTAAGAGTATTTATACGGTGATGCTCTTCTGTGCTGGATGGTTTTATATCAATATGACTCGAGCTAGAGTCACTGAGAGGAAGGAGGATCAATTGACTGGGCTGAGGGAAAGCCTGTAGGTCATCTTCTTAATTAGTGACTGATGGGAGGGCCCAGCCTATTGCGGGTGATGCTATCCCTGGGCTGGTGGTCCTGGATCCTATAATAAATCAGTCTGAGCAAGCCAAGAAAAGCAAACCAGTAAGTAGCACCCTCCATAGCCTGTGCATCAGCTCCTGCCTCCAGGTTCCTGCCCTCACTGCTTTTGATGATGAACTGAATGAAACAAACGGCCTTCGGTCCCGATGTCTCATCACAGCTGTAGTAACCCTGTCTAGGACACCTCTCTTAGGATGTGATGGTTCTAGACTTGGTGATGATCAGTTAATATCTGGCTTGTCCATATACACAGTAGGCAAAGGGTTGCCTTCATAGGGAATGCTCGCTCTCTCTCCCCCCTTTTCTCTCTCTCTATCCCTCCCTCTTCCCTCTTCTCTCCTTTCTCCCCTGTCCAGACTGACCTGAAGCTTAAGGTCTTCATGCTTCAGCCTCCTCAAGGCTGGGATCGCTAGCATCGTGTTAAGATGAACTAGAAAGTTCCTGACCTGGGTGTCTAATGGTCTTAAGCTTTGATGCAGCAGGAGAATTTAATGCAATGCCCAGGGGCCACCAAGAAGAAGAAAATCTCCACTTGAGGACATCAAAGGGAGACTTTCAGGGCACTCTCTAAAGACAGGGCACACAAGCTGTACTTGAGGCCTCGGTGGGATCTTCACATGGGCTGGACTGGAGAAGTTGTCTAGATTCCAACTGTGCATTGAATAAAATATTTAACATGGTCTAAGTTATTTCTTTCTGTGGGATTTCTCTCTCTCTTTTCTTCCTGCCAGAGCACATTAGGAAGGGGACTAAGGCCCCAAGGAGCCCCAGGGCCGATACACATGCTGAAGTAATCTTCGTGGCAGTGGGAAGTTGCCATAAGCCTCCCACAAGCCTTCAGGTCCCAAGTGTCCATGGTCATCATTATGTTCAGGGACTATATTTGCTCTTTTCAGTCAAAGTAAAGTCTATGAAAAATATTCATGAACCTGACAAACACAGTTTCTTCCTTTCCCTTGCTTTTTTTTATCATTCTTTCTTGTTTGGGCTACAGCCTTGCAGCTAGCCCGTGTCTATGCCCCATGGTGTCTGTGGAGTACATCAGACTCCACAGGACCCCAGTACCCAAATCACCAGCACTTCACCTTCTAAAGGCCAATTCCCTGCAAGCACCAGAAAGAACCCCTCTGAACAACACTGAGGGAGGGAACATGTTCCACCCCAGAGCGGACATAGCAGACCATTATGGAGCTCCACTGTTTGTTTCGGGACTCAAGAGACAGATGCACACAACACAGGCAAAGCCAGACAGGACAATGGGTTAGCTGCGGCTCCTCCTCTCGGAGGGTTAAGAACAGACACAGGGAGAGGGTTCTCTACTCCCTCCTCTCTGTACAGCAATGTAATTTCCTTCCTTGATTTCTGGGCAGAGAGTTAACATTCCTCTTGCAAGATGTGATTTAATTGACTCCAGCTATTAACTCTCTTGGCATTCATGCAGCATTCAGCACACATGGAATTTTAAACTTAATCATCTTTCTTTCTATAGAGGGGGCCTGAGCTGGGACAAGGAGGCTGAGCTGGGACAGGAACAGCTGGGAGGTGGTGTCTGAGGTGCATACGAAACCAAACTAAACCAACCCAACTCGACCTACAGGGACCCAGTTAAGAGCTTGAAATCTCATCCTCTTGGTCCCACTAAGGTTTCAGATCTAGAGCTTCTACACTGGTAGTGTTACTCCTAAGGATCCTGGCTGCCCAAGGTTGGGACATCCATTGCTGGGAACTCTGGTCTACCAGCAGCTGATAATACCTCTGCTAGAATGCCCCCCCCCCATCCATCCTGCAGCACAGCGGCTTTCTGGCTCATTGAGTGGAAGAGTCTGAGTGTATTTCTGTAGACTGTGAGGATTTGAGATTGGCTAGGACATTAATACATCCCGCTCCAGCATAGCTTCATGACCACCTGGCAGATTTGATGTAATACTGTCTTAAAGAAAAATGGAATACTTGGCACCAGTCTTGGAAGCAGTGATTGTTTGCAGAGCGTGGCAAATTAACCATAACCTATACATGTGAAGTATATATCTGCAGTGAGACAAGAATCCTAATATGTTTCAGATGAAAAATTAGACCCTTAAAACACCAACTTATTCCTTGTACTGATAAAAAATATTTATACTGAGTGTGAGGAGATGTGTGTGACCCCAGAACTGGGGAGGTTGAGGCAGGTGCAACATGAATCAAGCCCACCCTGTGCCACATGCGATACTGTCTCAAAAAAAGGAGTGATGGTGGTTAGGTTTGTAGCTCATGGAAACTTATGTAGCATGTGTGACATCCTGTATCCAAGCACAGAAAAAAAAAAAAAAAAAGCCAACAATTAAAACACATCCCCTTAATAGAAAATCTTCCAAAATCCTTGAAAACAAAATCAGCAGACAAGTGTATGCATTAACTTCTCTCTGTGGAAAGAAACCAGCTTGTCTCTGGCTGCCTGTGCCTCTCAGTTTTTGTCACCTTCCCATGCACCCTACTTTGGGCCACTTACTTCACTCTCCTCAACAGGGGGTGGAGGGACCTCCTTGATGATCTGTAAATGAAAAAGAGAAAGGGTCAGTGTGTGGGAGGGTCTCTAGACTCCTGCTTCCTAAGACATCTACCTCAGTCACCATAGGAGCAGTCCCAAGCATGGGGACTTAAGTTTGTGCCATGACCTGGCTCGACAGACCAGCCCAGTGAGCAGGAACTGGGCTGAGGCTTCAATCCTTAGTCCTGTGTGGAGAAATATGTTCCACAGCTGCCTTGTCTAAGCACGGCAGTTAGTCTCATTTATCTGTTCACTTGATCTCACGCATAAAGCCAACCCTCCCTCCGTCCCACCATCTGCCCATCAACAAAGGATGGTGATCCACATGACTAGGTGGGTGCTGCAGATACCAGCTAGGTTCAGGCTAGGCTTATGTGGTTGGAGGTCCCTTATCACTGGCCTCAGTGGGCTCATATACAGAGAGGATGTGAGTCAGGCTGAGCAGCCCCTGAGAGAAGGGAGAGATGGAGGAGGGCCCAGGGAGCTCTCCCAGGAACAGACAATTCAGAAGCAAACACATTTCGGAAACTGTAAGACTTTCCCAACTGCCCTGTCCACCGTGTGGAGACACAGTTCCAGAAAATCACTGGGAGCTCTTTCCCTGATACAGTGGTTGGTCTGATAACTTCATTCATAAAAGGACAGTCTAGAAATTAACTGAACTTGAGGGCCTTTCCATGGCACTCTGGCTGTGAGCTACTGTGATCCCATACATTTCTTAGGGGCCTGCTTCCCTCACCCAAGCTTACTGTTAGAATTTTGGGACCCCCCACAGGGAATACTTTCTTTAGGTGGCTTCTGTCAGATTTAAAGCTTGTCCTGTATCCTTGCTGTCTCAGCCTCAGGGTTGCTCACTGCAGGACGGGCATTCTGCCATCTTTCAGCTTTGAGCCATCTACTAAATATGTGTTCCCTCTAATTTAATAATACATATGCTCACTAGGACTCGGGTCCCCACCTCTGTCTCCACCTTAATGTTATCTCCACTGATTAGACAGGCTACCAACAGCAGCCAGGGGACTTAGGAGATGCGAAGCATCTAAGGACAGCATTTATTAATTGAAGAGGCAGAGATGAAGGCCTCCTGGGGTTTAGACCGCTTCATCTGCTTCCACTTCCTGTTGCTATGGGAAGTTGTGCTTTGGCTCACCCACTCAACTCCCTTCTGAGACCCCCTCAGAGGAACCTCTGGGGAAGACTATTACTGCTTGATGCTGACTCGCCATCATTCCAGAGACAGTGAGTTATTTTAAACAGGAAATGGCTGGAAGCTGGAGGAAGGGATGAGGAGGTGGAGGCAACACCTTGAATGGGAGAAGTGGGGGGATGGCAGGATGTGTGCAACTTGGCAAAAGGACAAGGCTGCCTCTTCACTACCTGGTAGCCTAGCACAGTTGTCATATGTAAATCCCAGACGTGACTTGTCACAACTGTGAGGTCTCCCGGAGCCTCATCAGTTAAGTGGAGCAAAGCAGTAAATCTTGTAGGAGCTGAGCCATGCAGGGCCAGCGCTGTGAAGAGAGCGCACCCTCCTCATCTGCTTCTTCCTTTACTGCATCTTTAATAACCCCCCCCCCCCCACATAAGCCAGGTGACTGCAGCTGGCTCCACAGCACACGTGAGAAAGGGGCCTGGTGTCTGGACAGTGGCAAGAGGATTCAGGGATGTCTGCGGCCTCCTACAAGCCAGTGCACAACAGGGCTGAGAGGATGGCTCTGTTGGTAAGGTGTTTGCTGTGTAAGCAGGAGAACCGATGAGTTCCATCTCAGTTACCCATGTAAAAGCCACATCTGGAGTTTTGTGGCTGTAATCCCAATACCAGGGAGGAAGACATAGGTCAATCCTTGGAGCTTGCTGGTCAAGCCAGACTAATCCACAAGCTCCAGGTTTGTCTTAACAGTGAAGTGGGAAGCCATTGAGAAAGACATTCAGCATCTAACTTTGGTCTCCCAAGTGCACACAGGCATCCATGCACATACACTTACATGCACATGAACACACCATGCATACACAAGCCACATTCAATACATGACATGGCTAGGGCCCACAGCACAGGTAGCCCACCACTCAGAATGTCTCTGATTAGTTTACTCCACACTCTGAAGAGGACCCCAAAGACAATGCCATCATTGTCTGGTTACAAGGAACTAGTTTGTAATTCAGATTCCACATAAATGTACAATAAATTTGGCACCTAAGTTTCTAAAAATCAAGCCACTGTGATTGGCTAAACAGAAAGTGATCTTCTAACCTGGCTGGCCTTGCCTGTTGAGTGGCTGGCACGGACAATGAAGAGATCCACGAGTTGCTTTTATTGGCCTGGGACACGACCCCCAGAAACCATTATCTCTATGCCAAGAGCAGCACGTGGGCTACCCTAAACACTGCTCTGAGCACGGAGAAATGCTCATCTTTCTGCATTCTCTCCCTCACAGTGGGAGCCTCTATTCCTGAGATGCTGCTACTCATAGCCTTCATGAAAACATAAGCCTTATACACAGTGAAATTTTATTCAACTTTAGAGAAAGGTGAAGTAATAAGATTTGGAGGAGAGTAGGTAGATCTTGAAAGAATTATATCATACGAGATGATCCAGACTCAGAAATATAAGTCCCCCGTGTTCTGTGGCTTGTAGCTTTTTGTGTGTGTATTAACATGCACATGTGAGGGTGAGTGTGGATATTGGCTATGAATCTAAAAGGGTCTGTCAGAGAGAACAGAGGGCTGAGGAAGGCAGAGCAATAGGTCATGTGATATAAGAGCAGAAAGGAGATTGCTGAGGGGGGAAGGCACAGGGGAGGATGTCAAGAGAGGGGCAGGGAGGAGAATTAATAAACAAACTGAACCTCTGGGGAGTCAAACCCGGGCACACGTGTGGGTGGGTGAGCGCTCTACCAGTGACTTACACACACGCCCGGGAGCCAGAAGCTTATCTCATGGTACAGGACATAGTCGAACAGAAATAATTTTCTGGCCCCTTTCTCTATGGACTGTGTTTACATCCCAGTGTTTGTGTATGGGCCTTCCTAGCTCATCCACGGTCTCCTCTGTATTATCCACCTGGTCTCTCACTGCTGAGGAACACTTTGCCAACACATGGGCCTCTCTGTGAGGTCACAGCTGAGTCTAATGAACCTGTCTTCTAATTTTAATGAGCTCAGCAGTTGCCAGATATTCCAATATTAGAATCATGTAGAGGACTTCATGCTACACAGAACTCTGTTTCCTCAGCAGACTGGGTAAAGGTAAATACATTTCTAGCAGGTTCTCAAATAATACTGACCCCTGACGGTCTGTGGACCACATTCTAAGAACCATGAATTAGCTGATTTCTAACCAGCCTGTTTCAATCTGCTTTAGGCAGAGGTGTGTTTTGTGTTAAGACATTCCCACAGCTCTGCTGTGGATTTCTATGGCTGAACAGAAGCACCATCCCTAAGTCCTCTCCGGCATGGGTTTGTAATTCCAGTGCTTGGAAGACAAGGGAAGGAGATCTCAGGTTCCAGCCAAAATAACTGCCATTGTTTGCTATCTGTTGCTGTAATAAAACACTCTGACCAAAAGTAATTTAGAGAAAAGGGTTGATCTGGATTGTCTTCTCAAGTCCCAGTCCATCACTGAGGGAAGTCAGGTCAGGAACTCAAGCGGGAACTTGGAACAGAACCATGGAGGGACTCTGCTTGTTGGCTGTGCTCTCATATTTAGTGATCAACCGAAACAATCCAGGATCACCTGTCAGGGAAATGGTGACACCCACAGTGGGCTGGGCCCTCCCACATCAATTAACAATCAGGACCTACCCACAGGACATTTGATCTGGGAAACCCCCCAGTCAAGGTTTTCCTCTCAGAAGAGGATGTGTCAAGCCAACAATTAACACTAACTAGGCCAGGAACTAACCAACATATAAACCCAAAGCTGGCAGCCTTGGAATACTTGGCTTTAACAATGACAGAGTCCTTGTGCTGATCTCTGGTCTCCCAAGTGCCTTTCCTGTCAAGGGGTGAGGAGGGACACAGGGGCCTTGGCTCTCTTTGAAGACATGCCTTTGCTTCCCCTCTTGGGTTCATCTGCATATTGAACTGTCTCAGCCTGGGACAAGCCAGCTCCGTGGCTTCCAGGAACTCAAGTACAGATCTTATCAGTTGTGTGGTCCACACTACTGAACTCTGGCCTGCATTCACAACTAACTCTACCACAGTGGACTCTGTTTTTCTAGGAGACACAAGCACACATGGCTGGCTTTTGACCCATAGCTTGGAGCACATTGCTCAATCACTGTTTCTGGAAAGCATGAGAGTGTGCTCCCCTAAAGGGGAAGGTTCAGGAAGTGTTTCCTCTTTCAACATCCTGGCTCTCAAGTAAACTTGTCACTTAATGCTGCAAAACTTACTTCTGGCCTCTCTCTCTCTCTCTCTGTATGTATGTATGCAAATATATATGTGCAGAGGGATTAATTAAGATTTGAAGTCTCTCCTTATACCGGAGCGGCATCTGAGGTGAGCTGAGGGCTAGCTGATACTTTTCTAGACATCACTGAGGCTCATAGTCTAGCTTCCAAGTCCTGAAGGTTGAGGTTTCAAGTCTCAGCTCTGAGTTCCAAACTGATTTCCTGGACAGTGAGCTGAGAACGAACACCGAGCACACACAATCTGTGTTGTTACAGCACGTGTGTGTTTGTGTTTGTTCATGTGTGGCAGGCATAACAGTTCTTTTATATATGTGTGTATATATGTGTGTGTGTGTGTGTATATGTATATGTCACAGAACTGAGAAATTGTACTAGTTTAAAAGAGATGATTTTCAGAGGACAAAGAGAAATTAACAATTATTTTAGTTTTGTATGTGTGGTAGTGGTAGCAGGATTCATGAAATGTTCAGCATTGTAAGAAGAGAAATATATGTCAATTCTATTTAGTGTTCCTAGGGGAAATGATTGATTGACTAGTAGGGAGCTGGGCAGGAAGTGCAAAACCCACACACAAACACACACTTCCTCTGCTTTTTTGCTTCCATTTGCACGTGTGCAATCACACAGGCACAGTGGTCCCGAGTGTGTACTTTTGACTTTATAGGGAATTGTACACAATACCGAGAGACAGGCGTGTCCTGGCTGTATGAGCCACGCAGGGCCTGAAGGAAGGAGAGAACCTTTAGCATGTGAGAAAGGAGAGCCCAGGGTGCAAAGAAGCCTGGTGGGGAGACCTTGCCAGAGAGAGGGGCTCCAGAGAGAGGACAGTGGAGCTCTCGAGCTCTCTTTTGCTCTATATGGGCCTCAGGCACATGAGGGTTCAATGCTGAGAACAGGGTGGCTCTTGGGCCTCATGGGGCCTCATGGACCACATAGGTTTTTTTTGGTTTTTTTTTTTGTTTTTTTTTTTTTTTTTTTTTTTTTTTTTTTTTTTTTTTTCTGAGATAGGGTTTCGCTGTGTAACAGCTTTGGCTGTCCTGGAATTTGCTTTGTAGACCAGGCTGGCCTCGAACTCACAGACATCTGCCTGCTTCTGCCTCCTGAGTGTTGGAATTAAAGGCATGCATGCCTGGGAATTTTTCTTTTTCAATGGAGAGTAGCCAGGCAATATAACAGCAGATTTCCCATCTCAGACAGTGCTGAGGCATGACCAAGACAGTGGCTAGGCTCTGCTCTAAGGAGCTCCACAGGGTTGCTTTCATGCTCACACTCACAACACGTGTGATCACTCTAGACATCAGATCAAAGATATTTATTTTTATTAATAATTCCTGACATCTGGGGCCAGCAAGAAGGCTCAGTGGATAAGGGTGCTTGTTGCCAAGCCTGATAACTGAATTTGATCTCCAGGACCCACATGATAGAAAGAGAACTGACTCTTGCTAATTATTAGCTAACTCTCTCATTCACACACACACACACACACACACACACACACACACACACACACACACACACAATGTAATAAAAAAATTAAAGAGTTCAAGATACTAAAGAGCATGAAAATTTTATTGAGTGTAGCATTGTTTAAGTGTTGTTTCCTTAAGGTTGTGTGTTTAACTTTTGAGATTAACGTGTTTGCATGTGTGCCTGCTTGTCTGCGTGAGTGCAGTCCTTGAAGAGTCCAGAAGAGGGTGTCAGGGTCAGATCCCTCAGATCCCTTTGATCTGGCAGGAGAAAACACCCCAAGGGCTTTAACACTGGGGGGGGGGCAGGGAGGGGTGCTTGTCTTTTACATCCCAGCCTTCTGTTCTTATCCCTACGTCTTGAGACAAGTATTTCCATGAACATCAGGAACCACAGGAAGATGGGAACTCCATATGAAAGACCCAGACCAACAGATAGCGGTGATTACTGCTGGCCCTGCACAGCCTCAGTCTACAACTTCCACATCACACCAGGCTAGTGCTGAGGCGTTAGGAATGAAGTACAATAAATTTTCAAAGAGATGAGATTGTTTTAAAGAAACGAGACCTTCTGTGTTTCTTTCTCCATATGGAACTCGAACCTAAAACAATTTTGTGCCTCTTACCTGCCTAAGTAAGACTGGGAATGTTTAGAGGCCCCGTTTATCAATGTCTAGAGTGACAGCACAGTAGGAATGCTAACATAAATGGATAAGGCCCAAGTGAGTGACCTAGTGATTTAGCAGAATGTCTGGGCACAGTGGCCACAGCATGATGTCAGGGTCACTGCAGAATTCTGGGAAGGGGCACAGTAAAATAAACTGGTGAACTCAGAAGCCCTGGCTTGGAGGAGGAGTGTCTTTGGCCTCTGCCTGGGCTATGGGCCAGCTGTTTCTAGCTGCCAGCAGGGTCACTGGGGTCTGAGCAAGGGCATGGAGGTCAGTGTGTTGATGTTGTGGTATTTTTAAACTGGGAGACCCTGAGGGAACACAGACCCCACTCTCCCAGCCCTGGATTCTGCATGTTTAGTTATTTCAAACTTCTCTGGGATCATAATTCCTCACCAGTGTGGTTGGTGCGAGCATGCCAAGGTACTAGGGACCGTGGACAAAAGGGCTGAGTTCCAGGGTCAGCATATTTGGGGATTTGCCACACACATCATTCTAACAAGGCCCCAAGGGAGCCTGCCACAGAGACATCCTTCGGCCTAGTTCACTGGCATCTTTCGAGTTACTGCCTAAACTCCCCCTATTTGAGGTGTGTGGTTTCACCTGGAGAGGCATTACTGTCAAGTGGATGCAGTTTGGAAGAGCTTCCCCTGATCACCTAATCCCGATAGTTTCAGTAATCCAGTCTGATCTGAGAGCCACAACCCAGAGCATCTCCTGAGGGACTCAGAGGAGGTAGATGGGAAACAGCACAGTTCTCAGTTCCTGAGGTTAAAAGATTTTCTCATTCCTTCAACTGACAGGGTAAGTCGAGGCTTTGGCAGTGTGTCCTCTCCAGTTACTGTTGGCCTCTTTCCCCTGTACCTGGAGACACAGCAGAAGCGTGGGTGAGTGGATTTCAAGCAATAAGGTGGGCTCAGGCAGAGGGAAGCTGGCAGGAGAAGGTGGAGATGCAGAGGGGAGGGCAGGGATGCAGAGGGAGGGCAGGATGCTAATTTCCTAAGTAGCAGAGTGAGATGATCTAGGTGGGAGGTGTAGACTGGAGAGCAATCAGGGGGCAAACCTGTCTGAGCCCACAAGCTGGATGAGTTGCTGTCTGTTTCCACTGGGTTTTAACCACACTAACCACTTGCAAGTTTCTTGGTGAGGCTGGGAGTGGTTGTCTGGCCTTACAGTTCAATATTATGACAGGAATGGAGAGCGGAATCTGAAGACTTTATTTTTGTTTCAGTTTAAGGGATATTAAGTTCTAATTAGTCACGAGAGATCTTCAACAGGCTAATTTGGTAAACTGTCCCTGAGATTCAAGAAAATGAAATAAATTTGACTTTTTACAAACTGCTAGAAAACTGCTCACAAGGTCACGTGGAAATCAAAGAACAGATTTTGTACAGGGCACATGATGAACGAACATGTCCAACCCTGTTCTAAAAAACCAACTACAGTCTTCATTCTTATCTGAACTAAAATGTAATGATTTATTTTGACCTAAGGCATATGCTGGTGTCATTAATGGGACTGCAAAAGAGCTTCCATTGTACAGAGGAATTGTTTGTCTCTTTTTATATGTGGTAAGTACTACGAGACACAAGATTCTGTTTTCCTATCTTTATGAGCACAGTTCAGTGATTTATATATTTGCACCATTGTGCAACTCAATTCAGAATTTCTTTTTTAAAATGTGTATGTGTGTTGTGTGTATGTGTGTGGTATGTATGTGTGTTGTGTGTGTGTATGGTGTATGTGGTGTGTATGTGTGTGTGTGTGTGGTGTGTAATATGTACGTAATATGTGTGTGTGTGTCAGAGGGCAACTTGTGGGGTCAGTTCTCTCCTACCATATGAGTCCTGGGGATGGAACCCAGGTAGTCAGGCTTGGTAGGAAGTACATTTACCAGATGAGCCGTCTCACCAGCCCCTGAGTTTATCTTGCAGAGTATAGCAAGTTCTCTCTGCTTAGATTCCTGATACACGGTCCATCCACCGTGATGGTTAACAGTCACTTAGAATCACCTAGGAGACACACTAAGTAGTCCACTTATGGGTGTGTTTCCAAAGAAGTTGAACTGAGGAGGGGAGATCTACATGGATGTGGGCAGCACTATCCATGGGCTGGGGGAAGTGAGCCGAGCACCAGCTTTCATCTCTCTTCTGACAGGGAAGGAAGGCGAGGTGACAGCTGCCTCACATCAGACAGACTGGGAGCCCAGATAAGTCTAATGAAGCTTCCCTTCCACAAGCCTCCTGTCCAGTGCTTTGTTACAGTATCAGGAAAGTTTCTAACACACTCCTCATAAAATGAACACTGTGTCTAGAATTTAAGGAAATGATGTATCTTTTGTCATATAGTTGATATATATGTGATATATACATAAATTGCCTATAACATATGAGTACTCTGGACTGTGGGTGGGCTCCTTCCTCCAAGATGAGTCAGCTTTTTATAGTACAATTTGGAAAACAGACAAATTATATACTGGGCACCGCTCTCCAGTTTGGGGATAACTTCCTAGGACTGTTCTTCTCTTCACCCTGCTTGGATTCAGTATATATCATGAATGTTCATGGAGAAATGCACATGTGAGTAAGCTTAGGAGGGATGAACAATGCAGCCCTGAACTGAAGTGCAGCAGGAACAGAGCGCTTGGGATGGTGTGCACTTCAGTGACTATGCTTTGAAGACAGAACTGATGACAGCCCAGAAAGGAAATCTACAAAACAAAAACTCTCAGCAAGAGGCCACAATAGTGGTCACCATGGGGAGCAGGCGGGATGATGGCTCAGTCTGTAAAGCCCCCTGGAGAGCCCAAGGACTTGAGTTCAATCCCCAGAGCCTCTGTTTAAGAGAAAATGAGGTGTGTGTGTACTTATGATTCCTGGAGAAGGGAGCCATGAGAACATGGGGTGGGCTGGTTATGGTGATGATCTGGGTACTTTTTGGAGATAGGCTGTATTAGTTACTTTTCTTATTATTGTGACAAATACCTGACAAGAGGTAACCGTGTGTGTGTGTGTGTGTGTGTGTGTGTGTGTGTGTGTGTGTGTGTGTGTGTGTGTGTGTTTTGGTTCACAGTTTAAGGGAATACAGTCTATTGGAATGAGGAAGACATAGCAGCAGGAATGTGGGGCAGCTGGTCACATTGGGTCCACAGTCAGCAACCAGGAAGCAGAGAACAGAAATGGGACTTTAGAGCTCGTTCCCAGTGACTCCTTTATCCAACAAGGCTCTACCTTCTAAAGATTCCATGACTTTTCAAAAGCAGTGCCACCAGCTGGAGACCAAATATTCAGACACATGAGCCTATGAGGGACATGGGAGGTCACTGCAGGCTTCAGTTTGGGCAGTGGGAGGTTGCTGGCACAGCCACTGAGTCCAAGTAGGTCCAAAGATAATGCCATGAGTTTAGTAGGAGATTCTGAGTGAGAGGCCTGTAAATGTGATGCCCAGTGGTTCTCTACAATGGGGCCTGGCCTGATCACTTGCAGCTACACAGCGATGAGTGATCACATAAAGTAGTCAGTCATTGCATTTAAGATGTGGAGAGGAGGGTTGGAGATAATCTGGAGAAAAAGACACAGGGTACAGGCAAGAGTGAGCAGAGATGCTGGAAGCATGAGCAGAAATCAGGAAACATAACACCTCCTCAGCAAGGTACATGTGGGAGCTGTGAGCAGGGCTGGGCAGTAAATCCACCAGACACTGGCCAGTGGGATGGAGGTCAGGTGTGCATGGGTGCATTATTTGTGTTTAAGGGGCTGATGTCTGGTCCCACCCTGCATATGCAGTGGTTAACTGGTTATGATTGGCCTGTCTGGGGTGGAGACGTTGCAGGTTGATGAACATCGTAAATCTGGCTCCTGGAGAGAGCACTGTAGTGGGGAGAGAGGGGCCTCATGTGCTCACACACTTTGTAAGTCCTCCGTGGCTCTAGCTGCTTCCTTAAAATGGACATGCAGCTTAATTTCTGGGTCAAATGACATTTCCCACACTTGGAGGGGGGCAGGGAGAATGATAGAGGGAAGTTTGGGGACCTTGACTCACAAAGACACCCTCTGTTAATTAGAGGGCTGTGGTGTGTAGTCTCTCAAGGTGGAGGAACTTTCCAGAACCCTCTGAATGGGTCTCTGTGGGGAGGACCTCTTTCCTGCACACTACACTCCCATTCTGGAAACACGTGACTTCATCCAGCCCTAGTCAGGATCTCTGAAGTGAGTGGTCAACACAGCGTGTGGAGGGCACTTGAAACACTGGGGTGCAGGCCAGTGCTCACCAACAGGGGCGAGGCAGTCAGCAGCATCACAAACAGGAGATGGTGTCTGTCTCCAGGACCGTTCCTCACACAGGAATCCTCCGACTTTCATAATGGGACCACATGAAGACACACTGGCTGCCTTCCCAGGCAGCAGGGACTTAAACCAGATCAATTCATTTAAAATTATTTTAAAAACTGCAAAAACAATCCTGCCTTGGGTGATCCTTCCTGACATGAAAGGTTTATTTTAAGAGACATTTCCCACCCAAATAAACCCAGCATCACACGATGTACCAATGTATCCAAATTCCAGCAAAGTGCATCTGGATAATGACAACACCCAGTACTTTTTACATGTTTTTAAAATATCCTTGACTTCTACATGGCTTTGTCATTGGTGGTCTTGATCCTAGCTGACGCCTCACACTTTTAGGCCCAAGCGACCAGGCCTGGTTTGTGCTGATTATGTATAATATATTTTTTTAAAAATGCAAGATTTATTTCCTACTGTTATAGTTCCTGGTTCCCCTCCTCCACCGACGTACCCGGGGTCTTCATGGGACCCTTGCATTTTGTGGCCTGAGGCTAGCCCACTTACCACTGTGCAGCAGAGGGGCCAGAACCACCAGAGCAGGGCCAGGGCCAGCAGCAGGAAGAGGATGAGCAGAGCAATTGCCAAGATGGAGCCATCTGACTGTGGGTGAAGAGAGAGCAGTCAGTGACAGGCAGAACACTTGGGGGACCCCCCCCCCCATGGTAGATTTGAGGCTTAGATAAGATCTTGGTGCAATGTGCACTCCAGTTAGACTCTGCTCATCATTCAGGGTCAAGACTCCATGACACACTCTCTTCAGCCAATTTTAAGGAGAAATGGATTTGATGTTGCAGGGAGCCCCTGATTCTTTTTTTTTCTTTTTTGAGAGGGGGATCATTCTGAAGGATCTATCTCACAGGTACAGATATTGCTAAAGACTGCTCCATTGGGGACAGATTTCAGCCCCCAAGGCTTTGTGTTCTAGCCACCACCCAGGCTGATTCAAGCAAACCTACTTAGGATTCAGCCCCACTTCAACATAGAGGTGTGTGCAACAGCCTCCTAGGCTGTGGGTGGAAAGTCTAGAACACTAATGAGGGGTTACATAGGAGAGGGGACAGGGCCACCTCAGCAAACCTGCAGGTGAGGATAGGGTGGCTAAGAGACTGGCAGTCATCTCATGGGGCTGTGTGTGGATGAGGGAGCCAGGCAGCAAGGTCAGTTTTAACCACACTCCCAGGCCAGTCCCGCAGAAGGGCATAGGCTCATGGCCTGAGGTGTAGCAAACTTATGTCCCACCTGTCATCAGCTGTCATGTTCTGAGACTGCTGACTCAGGACTGCTGCAGCTTCCTGGGGACATCAAAAGCCTCCTGAGGGAAACTGGTAACCCCACCTTTGGCCTAAGAAAACCATCATGGATGTTTACTTAGATGCTGACATGATTAAAAGGGCAGAAATGCAGATTCTTCATGTACAATTATCAAGCTTTCAGCTACTATGCTGGAACACGCTGTCAAATAACATTTAAACAAGAAGAACAATTCCTGTTATAAAGAAGTTTCTACACATTTGAGTCAGGGGCGAGGGACAGATTGTCTTTGCTATTTACCAACAATTTTACCGGTAGTTTTTGTTGTTTGCTTTAGACAGGGTCTCATGTGGCTCAGGCTGGTCTTGAACTCCTGATCCTTTCATCTCCATCTCCAAATGCTAGCATGCTAAGATGAGAGGTGTGTGCCCACACTGGGCGTTTTCACTGACAGTTTATAGGTATGTCAAAGTACCTTCCTGGTAGTGCAACTTACTTATTTTTAAAATCTGTATTCTCCTTTCCTTTCACATTGTTTTTTTCATAATAAGAAATATCCCAAGAGGATTCTTTAAAATATTCATCTATTGGTCTCCTCTGGGATGTGAGAGTGTGAGTCAGTCAGTGATCTGTGGGGTTCACAGATGGGCTCAGGAGGACGAAGGCTTGCAACCCAGCACTATGACCACCATGATCTTCAGGGAGACTATTTACAGCTCTACTGGGCTCTCAAGGCAATCCCCCTCCCACAGCTACACAGGAGGGAGGCTGGGCGGCCTATCCAGGGAGACCCCACAAGCTAATGGCAGAGCTAGGATATGAGTCGCTTCACTTTGAGAGCTCAGTACAGCACTGGAAGAGGTTTAAAGACAACTCTCATTCCCTGGAACTCTCTGGAATGCCTTTGACCAAAAAGCCATGGAACTAAACACCCTTGGCACCAACCAAAAAGCCAAGGGTTGGGAATGTGGGAGTGCCCTCAAGGGAGGCAGGCCTCAGGCTCAGGTGTGGGGCTGGGCCAGAGTGAGGGGTGGGGGTAAGCAAGATACAACAGAAAAGACCATGGCAGGAAGGCCCAGTGGACCCTCATACAGGAGTCTGGACAGGAACGGAGCATACAGTTAGTGGTGTGATCAAGAAGACCCTGCCAGTTAAGGGCGGGTCTCATGGCCTGTCTGTCTCTACTCTAGGTGACAGAGAGAAGAAAGCTGAAGGGGCAGGAGACAGGAGGGCAGAGGAGGGGGACAGGCCATCCCATACAAGCGGTCACGTCAAACTCTGAGCTGGAACCTTCCTTTGTTCCCCGTAGCAACCAACACAGTGAATGTTTCAGATCGTAAACCTGTCTGCACTTGGAAATAATAAGTGTTCTGGTCACCAAAAGGCTTATAAAGCTGCAGCCTTCCTTTGGACTGCAGACTGTAGCTATTCACATTAGACACGACATCCTCCTCCCCTTATTGTTTCTGCCTCAGAGAAACTGAAGTAGAGGCCGAGATGCTATGCAGCGTGTGTCTGCGTTCCCATGGAAGATGGGGGCAGTGTCTGGATAGCAAAGATGAAGGACTGGCTCATGGCGAGGGATGGAGCTTCTAAGACATCGGGAGTGGACACTGACGGCTGCTTCTGCTGCAGCCTCTTACGAGTCACATTCCCCCTAGTAGTGGAGGAGGAAGAGGGGACTTAGCAAGGTGCCCTCCCCACATGCCAAGGTGAAGGGTGGGTTGTTGAAACATTTTCTTATGCCTTGGAGTGCTTTCCCAAGTGGTTTCTGAAGTGATCGATGCCACATTCATGAATGTCACTATCAAATAAGGAAGTATGCATTTTGTTTCCTAGAAACAGACCTGGAGCTAATAGTTCATCGGGAACTAATGTGCACAGCAAGTGTGTATTGTGTTTCTTCTCCAGGCTTAGTAGACAGAGCTCAGGAACACAGGACCAACTCACTAGACAGTGCTCCCAGTCTGCAGAGCAATCTAAGCCACAGCGCAGGACATACTGCTCAATGCCTGCATACCCAACACTGAGGTATTTTCTCTTCTTACATGACTGGATGATGATAAGAATAATTACTAACACAGCTAATATTTATTGGGCACTTATATGCAAGAATTATCTTTATTCTTTCTGTGCACCAGGCCAGCACATTTCATTCTTATCAATAATTTGATGAACTTGAAACTTCTTTATTTTCTATTTTCTCCACCTTATAGTTAACTATATGGAGTCAAGGAGATCCAGAGAACCTTTAAGGTTTACAGAAAGGCCAGGGTGTTTTGTTTTTACACGGAGTCTCAGAGTCCTTCTGTACCTAAACATCTACTCTTTGCGCCTCGGCCTCATGAAAGCTTGAGAAGCCAGAATTCAAGAGAGGACAACCTGGCCCCCAGGTGTAAGTAGCAGGCTCCTGCCCTTAGCAAGCTACTCTGTGCTGGGAACCAGCACTTCACATAGGAGGTGACTTTGGGGTGGAAAGTCACCCTGCATGGGCAAGCACAGCGTTTGCTAATGAAGGTGTGAGTGGGGATCCTTGTAGTGATGAACTCATTGTGTATGGAGTCAGGCGCAAGGAAGCTGGATGGGCTGTGAGAGCCTGCTCAGGATAAATGGAGGACTGTGGCATCTATCTAACCCAAGGGGAATGCTGAATAGCTTTAATTTGGGGGTTCAAGTCTATTTTCTAGAAAATTAACATTGTCTGTACTGTGGAATTGCAGAGCATGAGAAGTTTAGGGATCAGAAACCAAAGGGCAGCCATCTGTCAGGTTTTTAAGGGTGACTTTGGACAAGATCACTCCCAAGGTGCTTGCCTTTTAATGAAAGTGCTCAGGGCTTGTCTTACTGACCATGGCTGGCCAGTGCCTTGTGCCTCCTGGATTCTTGGCGTAGCTCAGAACTAGCTCAGTTGCTCTAACCCAGTCATGTCTTTCCAGTCTTCAACAAGTCCCTAGAGGAAGATCCTTGTATCTCCATTCTTTGAAGTCAAGGGGCAGGCTCCATCTGTGGCCAAGAGATATCTGGAATGTTCCAGAATACACACCGGACTGTGGCCTGGCACTATAGAAGGTGTCCTGTGCTCTTTGCCTTGCCCTTTAGAGCTGACCTCCAGTAACCCTCACTGTTCTCAGCTCACTCTTGGCCTGTTCTGTTTTAAATGACACCTGCTCTAGAAGGGTTCTTCCTGGGTGAGCACCCTGAAGGTTCAGCAGCTGCCATTGCACACAGCCTGACTCTGGACCAGTGTGTGCTGGGCCTCTGCCCTGCCTGTCCACTAGGCCTATGTGGACACAGCTTGGGGATCCAGCGGGATCATTTGGTACCTGTGTCTGTCAGGCCTTGTCTTGGATGGCTGTATTAAGTCAGGCTATGCCTTACTATAAGTTACTACATATTGCACATGGCTGGCTGTACATTGCCCCAGAAGACTCCATTTTACAAGTATCATCTGGCTGCATTTTGAGGGAGAAGGAGGAATGCACCCCTACGTGGACCAGAACCTGCATCATCTGTCAGGTCCCATCATCCAGCACAGACTAATGCATGACATCTTCACTGAGAATGAATTCTAACTGGAGGGGCACATGGATGTATTAAAATCATATCACGGAAACCAGGCCTGGAAGGTTATGAGATATATCAGACCAAGGGAAGGGTGTAACTCCATCTGTATCCCATAAAGTGATGAACACATAGTAGTACTTCAACGGTATGGCTCCGCACCAACCTATTATCTAATACCCATTGAGTGCATCGTAGACTGACAAGCAAAGAGCTCCCTGACTGTCCCTGGAGACTCAGCTTGTTTGGACTCCCTCTCACCGACACTGTCTATGGGACTGCCTGCACCACCACCTGCTCACCCGTCTGGTCCCACGTAAACCCACCATTTCCAGCTCTGGACCTGTGCTCAGTCTGTCACTCAGAGCAGCAACATTGTTGCTTTCACGCCCTGATGTCAGCAGCAGCCCCTTCCCGGCTGTCACCAATCCAGTTCTCTAGCACTCTTGGCCCACTTCTGAGACTCCCTGACCCCATTGCAGGCTCTTTAACTTGTATTTACTCTGTAAACCACATATATGCATGTAGATATATGGATAGCATGCTGTGTGATATGGGAGTTAATATTAGTCATTAAGATTGGCATAAAAGACCCTGCATTTATCTCAACCAGGCTGCCAAAGGTAGGTTGACTATAAGGCAAATTGCTGTCATCGAAACAGCTCAACGGTGTGAATTATTGTTATTCAATAAATGCTGACATTGTGTATGGGGGGGGACACAAAACTGTTTGTCTATGTTTTTGGCACAATGTGCTCAGGACACTGGTGCCAAAGTGAAGTAGGTGGCCTGTGGGGGTAAACCTTCCTTCTGGGGAGTGCTGAGTCCCCACCTTACACTCACACAGAGCCGCTACTGAATATGCAGACTGGTGGCTTTAAATCCCAGGGTGAGAGGTGTTCAAACCTGCCCCCTTCTCTGAGGAGCACACTGGTTGGGGTGGAATTCTCTGAATGTCAGCTTCTCCTGGCTTCTCCAGGCTCAAAAATGAAGGCTTTTTCCTTCTTTACTACAGGGAGGGCACTGTACAAAAAGGTAAAGATTTGCAAACTTAAAAAACCCAAACCTTATCTTGGCGGGTGGGGTTTAGGGTTTCTTAGCCACCGCATGTCATGGAGGAGGGGTCTGGGATCGTGGCCCAGCTTGTTTGCTGTTGGCGTCAGAGGTCTCCGGATGATACAAACCCAACACCACTCTACCCTTGTCCGTCTTGTTTTGGGGTTGCCATAACAAAGAGGAGAGGGGATTAGCAGGAGGCTGGGTTTGTTCAATGTAAAGAAATGTGAAACCTGAGGCTTTTCAAGCTGGGCTAGTGCCAGGAATCTGCTGGATGCTCATGGTCTGGGAGGCAGAAGAGAAAGCATCTTCCTGCCAGGCCCGGGCACTGAGCCAGTAAAGTCAGGGCCTGTTCCTCCTCTTGTCCTGAGAGTGTGTGCGACTCTGCGCCTTTCCTTTTGCTCCGCAAATATAGCAGCACGGGGCATGCCTGGATCCACTGTCTGTCACTTGGGTGTGTGCTGCCCCAGGGTGGATTGCCCTCCTTCCTGCTCCAGCAGGTTTGGTGAGGCCTGGGCTTCCGTAATTTGAGGAGGGGCTTCTCTAGACTAAGAGAAGAAAGGTCTTTGTAGGCCTTAGAAAGCAAGGGACCCCATATTCTAACTAAGCAGTTTTGGGCAACTCATCACCCTCCCTGCCCTGATTAGTGTCTTCTCTGATGCCAGGCCCGTGCCCAGCGTGGGTTGATCAACCTGTTCATCATAGTTCCAGCCTATTTTTGGCCACATTCAGCTAGGCTTTACCCCATAGTTCTACAGACAATATTGAGATTCTCCTTCATCAGTTCACTCACAACTGAGGCTGGAGAAAGGCGTGCTTTATTGTCCCTACTATGCAGCTCCTAATAGCTTTCTGTAAAAAATAGGGGTTTTTTTTTAAACAAATTTTAAGATTTTTACTTACTTACTTTTTATGTGCGTTGGTGTTTTGCCTGCATGTATGCTTGTGTGAGGATGTTAGATCTTGAAGTTTCAGGCAGTTGTGGGCAGCTCTGTGAGTGTGGGAACTGGTCCTCTGGGCCAGTTCTCTTAACCGCTGAGCCATCTCTCCAGCCCCTGGCCCTGAATATCTTTAACCCTAACATCAGTCCTGGTGATTGCAGCAATGGAGAAGCATGTGCTATAGAGGAGATGGGGCAACAGAAGCCCGAGCTCCTGCGTGGTGGTTTGCGGCAGCTCCGATGGAGCAGTCTCGATAATGCTCAGAATCACTGAAGCTACTTGTGTTTTCTAAGGGCTGGGCTGACTGGCAGACACTCAACACTTATTGGTCTCGGATGGTGAGCCCTGAGTGTTTGACTGAAGGTTATCAGAGCTGATCTCCGGGCTCTCCGCAGGGCACCTGGGGACAGGCTGATGACACGGGGCCCCAATGTTTCCCTCTTCTCTTCCTCTCCCTTGCCCATCTTTTTCTGCTACTAAGCTGGTTGTCTCTGAAACATACTGACAGCCCTGAAGGGAAAGAGACCCTCCTGCCAAGGGCAGCTCTAGCCACCCACTTGTGGTATCTCAGCAATCTGCTTGGGCTGGTGTTGGTGAGAGGAGCATGCTCAGGCAGGGACTCTGGGCATGTCAGCTTATCCCTGCTTCAAGGGTGACACTGGCAGAATCAGCCACAGGGTAGAGGGGTGCAGGAGAGTTACACCCTTCTTTCCCCTCCCTCTAGCCAGGGCTGTGCTCTGGAAGAGTCACATTCCAGGGCTCTGAGGAATGAAGAACCTTTCTAGCTGGCCGCTCAGAGCTGTTTCCTGCCCAGACAGAGCCAGTGGAGCATGGGCAAGTTTTATTTTGAAAGCTGAAATTTAAGACATTTTATTGCTGCAGAGAAGTTCTGGATGGGCAAGGCAGGAGAACAAAATCCTCTCCTGGAGCTCATCTCTCCTCATGTGATTCTGGCTTACCTGCCATACCTGTCCCTCACTTCACTGAAACTCTGTCCCCGCACCTGTGTCAGTTGGCCCCACCCAGCCACTTCTTGATATGAGATGTCTTTTTATATGTTGTAAATATCATTTTTAAATTAAAAAAACTGTTTTAGCTTCTGGCAGGCATCTTAGAAGTAGGTGTGGAAATTAAAACATAAATAAAAAGAGGGCAAACTCACAAAAATATTATCTAGCTGCCCCAAAAATTAACATATAAAATAACACAAACTATAGGCCACATGACAAGACAAATTAATAAAAATAAATTAAATTAAAATATGAGAACTAATAATATGCCTAAGCCATAAACAACACATAATTAATATAAGTGCATACGTCATTTTAAAGGCCTAAACAGTGACAAATAAGTTAAACTTTAAGATTAAGCCAAGCCAAAAACTTTATGTTACACATGGAAAAAACTTCATGTTATACCTTCTCCATTCTCTGATCATTCTTTGTGGCTCTGAAAGGCTAGAATGCCCTATGGAGACATCCTTCCTCCCTCTCCCCGCCATTTAAAAAAAAGCTCTTTAATTTTCATAACTATTAGTTAGCTTAAGCATCCTTATGTCTTCCTTTGGTGGCATTAGGCTGACATGCAGTCTGGTTATAGTGTTGTGTGACCCATGGCCCCCCCACCCTTGTTCCATTGCTTTCTTTTTAACCCTCTCCAAAAGCGGCTCATCTACATTTAGACGCACAAGACTTTCTCTTGAGCCCAGACTGTTCCCTTTCCCACGAACATCTTAAGCACAGCGGTCTAGGCGGAGCCGGCATTCATTGCTTCCTCAGACCTGATTGCTGTCTCCTCCTGTCAACCCTAGAGGGAAGCCTGAAGTTAAGTGAATTTTCTTTTTCTACCCTTCTCTGGTCATCGTGTCCGGTCTCTCTGGCCCACACCCTAATTTAATCTGCCTCTGCCCCTTCTATTGCCAGGTGAGGTTTATAATCTCCAAGTGCCCTTCCTCACAGGCACAGCATCCACTCCAGGTTTTCAGCACCCCACTCTATCAGCACCCTGACACCTAACCTGCCCCTCTTAGTCACTTGTCAGTGCTTACATATGTTCCTAACATTTGAGAGTTTAGCAAAAATGACACACCCCTTTCTTCAGAAAAGAACAGTCACATGTGCATACAAGCTCATAAGCCTCTTTAATTAAGTTTCAGGGAGTCCATCAAATCCTCAAGGATGCCCCTGAACATTCTGGGTGTACGGTTCTGACTCATTTCTCATTTCTCTATTGTCCCTCAGCTCCCCCCTTACTTGGTGCTTTGACAATGCCCACTGGCACTCGGTACTGTGTCCACTTTGCTCGTCTCTCAGTTTCTTCCTGAAATATGCTTTCTAACCTTCACTGATGGGGCAACTGGTTCTTGGTGCCAGCCCAGACACGACCCTTCCATACCCAACACTTCTGAAGCACCCACTATGTTATGTGCCTGGCTTTCTCAAGGCACTCCAAAGACACAAAGATCGATATAGTTTTTGCAATCAGAACCCCTGTGTAGCTAGGCGGGGCATACAGAACAGTGGGTGTCAATGCTAAACTCTAGGTGTCTGTGTTTACTAACTCTGTGAGCATGGACTCTCTCCCGGGCTTCCCTCATTCACTGACTTTTAGCTCTGGGAGCACACATCGAATTTAGTCAATTTTCTACTTTAAAGCATCATATGGTGTTTCAGATGGAAGGGCTCGTCAAAAGGAATGATCCAAGATGGTTACGTAACTATCGGTTAGATAGGAAGAGATGAGAATGTAGCAGGTGAACACCTGTTACAGCATCTTCTGAAGCTGCACGCCTGCTGCAGAGCACACCCTTGATGGGAACAGCTGTAGCAGCCTTACTGCAAAGAGCATGGCTTTGGGCTCTGAACGGTGATGCCCTCCTACCATCCCCTCGAATGAATAAGGGAGATTTGGCAGGTCATTCCGCTCCTTCTACCTTCTCTGCAAACATAAAATTGAGATAACCACGCCTTCCCAGGCCTGACTGGTTACCTGAGATGCAACTGCCCACAGTGGTCGGTCCTTCCGTTCCCTTGACTTGCTTTAAGTGTCCTGTGAACAACCTCAGGCTAACTATGACTGGAGCTACAGTGTGTGTGTGTGTGTGTTGGGAGGGATCCTCAGTTACAAATCCCTAGCTTGCCACCCTAGTGTCCATAACAACAGAATCCAAGAGAATTTCTAATGGTAAACCTCGGGCCCCACTGAGGCTGCTGAACACTAGTGAGGACAGCATATAACTAAGCATGAAGATTTGTTCTTGCTGCCTGAGAGGCCATGATGGCCACGAGATTGATAGCACTGAAGACATTACGCTCCCACAGGTCTTCCACCCGAAGATACATGAATGACCTGGGCCTTCTGTGATGTTCTTATGAGCTGCAAGTGTTGGTGACATTGCTTTCATTCTCCCTGGGCTTTAGGGCAAAGCTACTTTCTTGGTGTTGGTTGTGTTTAAAAGAATCTTAGGAAATATCTTGGTTGTCACTTATTCAAGTGCTCTTCAGACTTGGAAGAAACTGAAGAAAACATTACGTTCATTGATCTGGGCACTAAGAAAATGAACATGTGCTTCAGCAGCCATGGTGAAGTCAAAGGGATGCTGGCTGGGGTCCTGCTGCTGTGGCACTGGCTTTAGGGAGACATGGACTCTCAAACCCTGAATTTCCTTGGTGCTATAGTGAATACGGAGAGACAACTGTTTCTTGAAAGGGCTTTATTTACCCTTGTGAGACATGGCTAATCTAGAGGGGAAAGGGAAGAGTCTGCAGCCTTTGGAGGAATAGGGATATGATTTGTGACAGTCCCAAGTAATATCTTCTTTACAATGAAAAGACTATACTCATTGTGTGTGTGTGTGTGTGTGTGTGTGTGTGTGTGTGTGTGTGTGTGTGTGTGTGTGTGCAGTGTGGTGGGTGTATAGTGTGGTGTGTATAATGTGGTGTGTATAATGTGGTGTGTGTGAGTGGTGTGTGTGTGTGTATGGTGGGTGTGTATAATGTGTGTATAATGTGGTGTGTGTGAGTAGTGTGTGTGTGTATGGTGGGTGTGTATAATGTGTGTATAATGTGGTGTGTGTGAGTAGTGTGTGTGTATGGTGGATGTGTGTATAATGTGGTGTGTGTGTATGTGTGTGTGTGCAGTGTGTAGTGTGGTATGTAGCATGCATGTGTCTATGTATATAGAGGTCAAGGGCAACTTTGAGAAGCTGGTTCTTCTCCTGTGGTAGCTCTGGGGATGGAACTCTGGCCATCAGGCACCCACTGAGCCATCTCACAAGCCTCTGAATAAAGTTCTTAAGAGAAAATCACCTCAGAGCCCAGGACAACGTGTGGTTTACTGCAGGGTGACTGTAAATTGCCAGTATGGTTTGAGTTGGGTTGAGCACTCCCCAGTCTGTCAGGGCCTAGCCTACAGCGTTTAAATATTAGTCAGCTAGCTTAGCGTTGTGGGAAGAGACCTCAGGCTCCTCCACTTCGGATCCCACTTCCCAATGTCAATTTCTCCTCTTTCCTCTTCTCCTTCCTTCTGCTGTTTCTTCTCACTGACCTAGCCTTTGACCCTCTATAAATTGGGCATCACATATAATAAACTCTCTTTCATGGCTGGTCACTAATCCAGGATGCTCAACCTAAGACTCAACCCTCTGGCTTAGCCTGGGCCACCCAGGAGCAGGTATGAATGAACACATTGGTCATCCACTAAGGCCTGTGTACTTACGGCACATACACTTTCCCCCAGGCTCCTATTCAGAGCCTGGGCTTATTAAATACACAATTTATAAAGCTTCATTATCTGATATTCAAACACCTAAAAGCTTAGTAGGTCAAAACAGAAAGGGGGAGAGACCGAGAAACAATGGGCCAGGAAAAGTGAAGCTAAAAGACCCAAAGGCTGAGGTGTAGCAGAAGAAGGGCCTAGCATGCAGGAGGCCCAGGTTTCTGACCCTCCAGTGCTAAAGCAAGCACACCCTAACAAAACACAGTGGCCAGAAACTATAGCCTCACCACTCCCGGGGATCAGAGCAATTTAACAAATTTTAGTTGGGCATGAAAATAGTAGATGAAATGTAAACTACAATTATAACATACCTTGTGAGAAAGGAGGAAATGGAGGAGGGGTGATCTCAGTATGTCAGTGAGGTCACCCAAGGCCAGCCTGTGATCACCCTAGGTTTAGCTCATCTTCCCGTAGAACCTCTCCAGCAAGAACACAGCTCTGAGGATATATGCCTGTTTCTCTTTTCACATCTGCTATACTCAATTAATAACTACCTCGCCCTTGTTACACCATTCTGGCTGTATTATTTTTGTCTTGCTTATCTTAAGGACTTACTTTGTTATTTATTTATGTGTATACACATGTGCCTGTATGTGTGTAGGTGCACATGCTTTTGGGTGCTCATGGAGGACAGAAGAGGGAGGGCATCTGATTTCCTGGAGTTGGAGGTGTAAGTGGTTGTGAGCGGCCTGACTGGGTGCTGGGAAGTGAACTCTGGTTCTCTGGAAAAGCAGCAACTTCTCACAACAGCTGAGCCATCTTCCAGCTCATGCCCTTTAAAAATAATATTTTCAGGTTTTTATTGTTTTTGTCTTTGGTCTCTCACGTTCTATATGAGATGACCTATAATGATTTTTTTGTTTCTTACACAAACACTTAAGACTATGAATTTCTCTTTGAAAGTCACTTTGGCTACACCCCCTAAGCTTTGGCATGTCTCTGTAACTAATCAGTTCCAAGGGCTCACATTGGCTCATACATTACTCATGTGTGTGCTTTGAATTGTGAAGTGTTTGAGATTTTAAAAGTTTGTTGGTAACTTCATTAGCTAGTAATATTAAACTTTTTCATTCCAGAACACGAATGTGTGCTGTATGATGTCAGTCCTCAGGCGATAGAGAGGAAGTTAATGAGCAGAGTTTTTTATAAAATATATTTTACTTTAAAAAAAAAAAAAAACAAAAAACTTTAGCCTTTACAGTACTGATGAATGGGAAATATTCTACCAGATTCCAGTTACTTACTCTAGAATGCCTCAGAATGTTGTGGGCCACTAACAGAAATATTTGCCCATTAATTCATCATGCTTTACTGATTAACAGAATCATCTTAATTTCAGAGATGTTAAAATGTAGGGAAAACAGGGTGTAGACCTTCTAACCAAAGCAACACATTTCTAACTATTAACCTCTCATCTTACACAGCTCTGCAATTTTAATCATTAGTTAGGACTTTGTTCTGGATCCATAATCTGTCTGGTAGCTATTTTTTTTACTGCATTATTAAAACCATTTATATCTTATTAATTTTATGATGGTTGATTTATTATTTATATTGCATATAAATCTCCTCTGAACAGAAAGTGGTGCACCTATAAGCCTCTCTTTACCATTCTCTCAGATTTGCTTTCTACAAGGCATGGGTGTGTCATTACATGTAGAGCAGAATCATGGGAACTCGTGTGTGAACTGCTGCTACCCACATCATGCCGCGGTCCTCAGGACAGTAATACATCACCATTGTCTTCTTCTCTGTCTTCCTTTTGCTATACAGTTTAATCTGCTCTTCATTAGACAGTCACACTAGGTTTTTTTTTTCTTTTTGCTCAATACAATTTTTCTCATAGTTTCATATCAACCTTTGTTTATCTTTATGATTTATGGAATATGGTCTTATTGTAAGCAGCAGATAGTCAGGTAGTTTGACCCTACAAGCCATCATTCTGTGTTTCCCAATGGCTGAGCTTGGTCCTCCACATCCATTTTGTTTATAGATTATTAAATTTGACTTGTATTTCTGCCATTCACTATGTGGATACCTCCGAGTTTTCCAAAGCATAGTTTCAGAAAAACATTTTTTTCTCTCTCTCATCATCTCTCAGAACAAGGAAATTTCAAACTCAGAGCAAACATTCTTTAAAATACTTAGAGATAAAATATTGAAGAGTCAATTACTCAGATATCCAAGAAAAATAAATCAGCATGCGGCCTCTCAAACATTTTAAAGTATATTTTTATGCACCTGAGGGTTATCAAAACAGGTGCTGGCCTCCTTCTATTTCGGTTTGTAAGCAGTATTTGGGATCCGAGCTCTGCACTTCTGTATCCCTGCGGTCTTTACCCTCTCTTGATGACGGTGCACCAAACCACAGGTATATTATTAAAGCAACCTAAAAAATCACAACATCGCTTAACTAAACAAAGCTTTGAATTTTGGACGGCTCTCGGGGAGAATGCCGAGTAATAGAAGTCCTACCTTTCGGGGTGGCATACCTTGAAAACAAGAACATGTGCTTGTAGCACTGTGGCTGAAACATGGCCTCACTTGTGCTCGGTGGAGGCTGGCTGACCCGCATCTCACGGGGAACCCTCTCCAACAGCAACAGCAAAGGTCTTTCAGATTTATTCACCAAATGGAAAAGCTAGGCTCATCGGTTACACTCTGGGGGGCTGTTTACCCTTCTCAATCGCAGACTATTCATTCAGCTGTGGAAGGAATCTGTAGGTTTAGCCAGCCCAGTCACCAATCTGCTTCCAAATGGCCTTTACAGAACTCTGCCAAGCTGCTGGTTACCTGTGCTTGAACAGAACCACGAGAGAGAACTTGCTCCCACCTGACACAGACTTCTCCATGCTTGCTCTAGAGTGGCCCCTTTTCTCTGGGTCAGATGTGTCTCCAGACCAATAGATCCTGTAATGTTTCACTCCAGCTTCTCTGGGGCCACTCTTGGGGCTGAACACTAACCAGGTTCCAGAGGCCCACCACTTCCTTATTTTTAGGCAGCACACTTCATTACTGTGCCCAGCAGTCAGAATGTCTTCAGAAACCACATCGCTAGGGCCAGTCGCACAGAGATCACAGCCCAAGCGCAAGAGTACATGATCCCAAGTCTGACATTGCATAGCCAGCATCAGGACGGCAACAGATTCATCTTAGTCCAAGGCTACACTTGCTTCTATTGGCCTCTTCAAGCACGTTTTCTCAACCCACACACTTTAGAGGACACACTACCTATAATTATAGTGATTAAACCCATGTAACCATTTGTGTGTGCTCAGGGCTGTGGACTGGTCACCCTTGGCACTAAACTCCTTTGGCTAAATAATCGAAAGAAATGAGGGCTTATTTTTTTCTTGACTGACCGAGTGCACAAGGCCATGGTCTCCACATTAATGGCCCCTGGTTACAGTTTGCAAATCTGCAGCATGCAAAGGCAGGGGCAGGCTTCTACAGCAATGCCTTTGGCCTGCGTTCTATGACTTCCCTTTGCCTAAACTCCACATTCTGTCACAGAGTCCCTCTCAAGGCCCCTTTCTACCCCCCTCCAGTGAAGAATTTCTTTACTCTTCCAGGTGATGTGAAGTTTAAGGAGAGAGGTGGGTATGGGAAAGAGCTGGGCACAAGATGGGATGCCGTTGGTGTATTAAAACCTGTAGGGGATGGAACTTGAGCCTTGCCCCAACCTTTCTTTGGAATTAATAAGGGCCTCCCTCTTTCAGAGGTATTGATTTGGGGTGAACGGTACTCAAGGACAAGCTGCATACATGTTCTGGCACATTCTCTCAGTGTATTTGGAAGGAGACACTGTCTTTGCTTTTCAGGAAGGCCATTGAGTGGCTGGCTGGAAAGTAACCCCAGATGTGGTGTGTCTGTGCTAATTCATTATTCATCTAAAGATGCACAGACATGTAATTGTCTAGTCTTTAGAACTAATGGGGGCCCTATGTCCTACGCACCTAAACTACACAGTGTTTACATCTGTGGTGTCTCAACAGAGAAAATTTATGTCAGTTTCTGAAGGTCAGGGGCTGGCTGTTGTTCCCAGACTCTCTGACCCTTTGTCAACAGTACTGGTTTTACACACACTGGTCCTAATATGATATCTCTGATTTCAATAGCCATGGTGGCCTCTTCTCTCCTTCACCAGGAGGCCCCTGTGCTGCTAGTTGGAATATGGATGATCCATCACAAAGGCAGACTTTGATGGATGTTTTGATGAATGGACTGTTTACTTGACCTTGGAAAGCAGAAGGGAAAATGTCTGCTCTCATCTGTAGCCCAAAGAGTGCACAGTCATTTTTTATTATGTTGGAAGATGAGCTTGCCACTCAGCCTAGGCTACTGGACTCACTCCCTACTTGGCTGGTGAAACTGAAGAAGCTTTGGAATGGTGGCTATGCCTGGCATCTGTTTACCTAGAGAGCTGACCATAAAACCAACTCAGTGTGCCCAAGTTCTTTTAAAACTATTAGTAACAGATATGAATCGACATAGGAAATGAGCCTGCATGGTTGCGCTGGACAGAACTCTTCAGACAGCGCTGGGTGGTGGACCCTGCCCTTTCTCTACTCACATCTGCAGCCACGGTGGCCTCTGTCTGGCACATCCCTTTCTGACCACCCTTGATGGTCCATTGGGGCAAATACTTATAAATCCCTATATTTATTTCAGATAGAGGACTCTAATAGAAACATACAGAATAGACTTTGAATGGAAGGCTGTGGGACTCTTACATTAATGGAAAGCCACGGACTCTTACATGAATGGACTAGGCCTGAGTCAAAAGACGAACTCCTATTTCTTAAATGGATTTTAGTGGCTTTTCTCTTTTTAAACTTTGGATGACAAAGTAGGAATTAGGTGGATATAAACTAAAAGTCTTTTTTGTTTAGGATTTAGTTGGCTGGCTTATTAAAAACATAGACTCCTGGGCTAATTCTGATTCTTACTTCCAACCATTGTACTGTAGTGATATATCGTATATTTAATAAGGCTTATCAGAAAAATCAGAGGACAAAGCCAGCCATGAAGGTCAGGGAGTGGTGAACCACACGTTTAATCCCAGCACTAGGAAGTTGAAGGACAAAGTGAGAAGCTGGGCAGAGACAGAGGAGGCTGGAGTTCTTCCCTTTGCCTGAACTTCCTCAGAGGACTCAGAGGCACTGAGTCTGAGGATTCATGGACACAGGATCTCCTTTTCAGTGTGAGGAGTCAGCTAGGTGAGAACTAGCTTGTTTCTCTGTCTCTCTAATATTTCAGCCTTTCCCCAGTATTTTCCTACAGGTTATTAATAATATACATAGAGTTCATGCACTATTGTACTATGGGCATCTTGAGCCAGATAATTAATAGTGGAGGAGGCATTTCAGATCTCTTTCTCGGTCCCTGTTCTACACACACACACACACACACACACACACACACACACACACACACACACTCAAATATATATTTATAGAAAAATACCACCTGTGAAGAACAGCCTGGATCCAGGATAAAGTGATTAGAACTGGGGTTGGGAGTGCCAACAAAATGTCTCACTGGTTAAGGCAGTTGCCACCAAGCCTGGCTGCCTGAGTTTGATCAGAAGGAGAGAAGCATCTGTCTAAAGTCATCATCCTCTGGCCCACATGTGTCCCCATGTTAATGTGCAACTGTAACAAAAATCAATGAATAAAAACCCTTGAAGAACAAGCCGGAAACTGAAGTGTATCCTCAGAGAGACAACAGTGCCCTCAAGGTCAAGTGTGCAATGGTCATCTATTTTGCCACCACAGGAAGGATCGTCTGCATGGCAGGGATTCAGAGGTAACAGAGCACTTCTGCCCTTGCAAACACTGCTTCTTGAGCTTCCAGGGGCTAGACGGATGCCCCAGGCTACTGTTTACTTTATTTCTACACCGAGGAGACATTTTTATCCCAAAGTAGCAAAGGAAGACAGCAGCCTTGACTTATCAGTAAACCCAATTTATCGGTTCCCTGCCCATAGTTATCCTGTAAACATCATCTTCAAAGGGTTTCCTCCCTGGTCCTAAAATCCAGGCTATTATAGCCCAAGCAGTGCACCTCTTTGTGGGTGGGGGCAGAGGGAAAAGCTGCCAAAGGCATGTGCAGCAGATCCTGTAAGGGGGTGAGGAGCTTTGCCAATAAACTGAGGGAGCCATGACTGTGGCTTTCAGTCCCTTAAATGCATTCATTTCCTGATTACAGTCATGCAATCTGGGTTCTGAGAACCTACCATGATCACTCTCCAGAGTGGGGGGGGGGGGCTGGAAGGGCTTTTGTTTTTACTTTAAACATGTTCTCATATAGCTCAGAACGGCCTTGAACTCACTATGTAGCTGAGGATGATCTTGAACTCTTGACGTCCCACCAGGGCTGGGATGACAGGTATACAGAGCCAGAGTTGGAGCTGGGGCCTCTGACCCTTCTGTCGTTCTATATCCACAGTACATTATGCCATATCCACAACACCCAGGGTTTCTTGCTTTGATGTCTGAAGCTGGAGAGCACTAATTTTTTTATCTTCATAGAAAAAAAAAGGATTTTATCTGACTAGTGACATTACATGAGTTTTCTTAAATTATTTAATTGTTGTTTTTAGCTAGAAAATGTAAACTCGGGAGAAAAATGAAGAGTATTCTCCATTTATTTAGTGGTTAATTAGACTTAAGCCTTAGGTATAATTTCATGTTTTCTACCTTTTCTTGAAGATTGTGATTTTTTACAATCCTAACAAGAAATGTAAAGAAACCCTCACAGTGATCAATGTGTCTGGCTGGTGTCCCTTACTAGGTGACAAGACCACGGGTGGGTATATGTCCTGGGAAAGACACAGCTGCGCAGTTGAGAAATGGTCCTAATCAAACCATGGAAACAGAAGCAGAAGGAAAAATCCATAAGCCACAGGTCTGCTTGGGCCCCCAGTCCTTGCAAAGGCTGTCCTCTTCATGGCAGGCCTCTGCGCACACATTCCCTTGTAATTATTCTTAAAATCACATGGTGGTGGCATTGCCTCTCCCAGGGACATTTGTGACTCCTTTTGGCCTCCTTCATTTGTCCTTTTAGAAACTCTATGGCATTTATACGTGACTCACACAACCTTGTTCTCGTGTGTGTGTGTGTGTGTGTGTGTGTGTGTGTGTGTGTGTGTGTGTGTGTACGTCTGTGTGTGTGTGTTTGTGTGTATGTCTGTGTGTGTGTGTGTTTGTCTGTGTGTGTGTGCCTGTGTATCTGTCTGTGTGTGTGTGTCTGTGTGTGTGTCTGTGTGTGTGTGTCTGTATCTGTGTGTGTCTGTGTGTCTGTGTATGTGTGTGTCTGTGTGTGTCTGTGTGTCTGTGTGTGTCTGTGTGTGTCTGTGTGTGTGTGTGTGTCTGTGTGTGTGTGTGTGTCTGTGTGTGTGTGTCTGTGTGTGTGTGTCTGTGTGTGTGTGTCTGTGTGTCTGTGTCTCTGTGTGTGTGTGTGTGTGTGTGTGTGTGTGTACAGAGCCTAGAGGATATCCTCTGGTGCCATTTCTCAGATATTGTCTTTTTCATTCTTTTTGAAAGTGCCTCTCACTGACCTGGAACTTGCTGAGTAGGCCAGGCTTGCTGGTGACTGATCCTTAGTGGTCTGCCTGTCTCCACCTCCCCAAGCTGGGATTACAAGTGTGCACTATCACACCCAGTTTTTTTGTGTGTGGGGTGAGGGGTGTGGGGATCAAACTCAAGGCCTGACTGAGTGAGCTGGGGGCCTCTCAGCCCCTTCATTACACACGAGCCCGGCTGTCTTCTCCCTCCAACAGCAACTTTTCAGATTGTTCACGGGATACTGGATACTCAATAGCTGTTTATGAGGCAAGAGTTGAACAACATCCCCAATTCCATCCTCTTTGGGTAAAACATCATAGACTTGTAAAATATTTATATAAAATCTTCAAGGAAAGTTCCCCACGGTCCTAAAACTTGCTTTATACTGTACCAAATCAGTGATTTTTTTTTTTCTCAGCCCAAGGCTAGAGTTTGGGGAGAAAAGGGTGTCCGACTAGATAACCCAGCTGAAGTGTCTTGGAAATGCTGGG
Source organism: Phyllotis vaccarum (assembly GCA_033318265.1). NCBI lineage: Eukaryota > Metazoa > Chordata > Mammalia > Rodentia > Cricetidae > Phyllotis > Phyllotis vaccarum. The sequence goes on along the minus strand of JARWLC010000014.1, from coordinate 64,902,145 downwards.
GAAGGGGACTGAATGCTGACACTTTCTATAGCCAGGCAACTCTGTAAACCTTACTCTGAGTACAGAATTTCTCAGTACTTAGGTGGAAAAAAAAAATCTCCAAAACTGCATGGAATTTCTGCTTCTGGCCAGGGCACCAGTTATTCACCGTGGCTCTTGAAGCATTGAGATACACTTGTCCAAATGGGCACCAAATAAAGTGAGAAAAGTCTTAGCTTCATATTTTAAAAATGAGTTTTGCTTCTAGGTGACGGGCTGGGCAGGCTGTGACTGGCCTAGGCAGGGTAACCCTCTGCTCAGGCCCTAGGGATCATTCTGATCTAAAAAACACAGTCTCCAGACAAACACTAGTCTGAGATTTCATCACCTCTGGATGACCACACCTTCCTTCTTCCCTAAACCTCTGCTTTGCCTCAGGCAGTGTTTAATCCAGTGTGACCTGGAGCTCCTTCTTTCAATTGGGAGACTTTTGCCACTCTGATTATCTTCTTCTAACCACTTAAGTGTGGTTGAGTGACAAGTGAGTACACCACAGATATGTCTTTTCTCCAGAGTCCCTCTGTTAACATGGGACACAGGATAGTGGACCCATTTCTCTGGAGAGAATCAGTTCAAACTATTTGTGTGGCTTAGGTTGACTCTGAACTCACTATCTCCCGCCTAAATCTCCAGAGAGCTGGGGCTACAGGCATGACCACCACACCCAGCTAACTCAAAAGGTCTGTTCAAGCTTCCATGATAAAACACTTATTGGGTACTGACTAACTTCCAGGCCTTCTGCACAGCACACAGATCATTTACATGACACTAGCAATAGCGTCAGCCTGTAAACTCTTACCCTTTGTTAGGAAACAGAACTGAAGGAGGGGTAAACTTAGTCAAGGATACACAATAAATAACCACCAAAACAGACATCGCAATTTCTCCTCAGCCCAGGTCTCCTCCTTAGCTTTTCTCCTGCTGTCCTTTTAGATATAAGGTCTGGCTCTTGGGGACATCCGGTCCTTCTTTTCCTTCATAGTCAACATTTCAGGAAACCCATCACCTTCCCTCCCACGCCACTGAGTCAATACAGAACCTTCCTCAGCAGCCGCGTGGCTCCACCATTCCCAGTTTGCCCACTGGCTAACCCCTTAGAGTGAGCTATCAAATGCAAGGCAGATCCTGCAGCCCTGCTCCTCCAAAGCCCAAGTCCTCACAAGCCCCACATCCCCTGTCCCCGGTCACCTCACTGACTGCTGCTGTCTTCACCTAATCCCTTGCAGAGATCTACTGCTAGCCTTCTCACGTTGCCTCAGATGCCAGGGGTCTCTGACCTCAGGATCTTAACATCAGGGCTCTTGGTTTGGAAACTTTTGCCCTCCTCACACCCCTGCGGCATCACAGTTAACTTCCTCACCATCCAGGGCTCCACTCAAATGTCACTTTCTCTGTGTGTTCCCTCTAGTGTTTACACTGGAGCCCACCCACTGAGGCAAGACCAAACTCCTTATTTAGTCTGTCCCTGTCATAGATATTATGTTTTAACAGCACAGAATCACTTCTTCTCTTTAATGCCCAGTGTGTAGCCTCCACCCTCTGTCTACTGATGTGCTCTAAGTACCTAGGAGAGAACATCTTATGATCAATAACTGTTTGTTGAGTAGGTGAATAAATGGACTTGTGTCTCAAATATTAGGATGGTGATAATTTTCTTAGAGACTAATAGGACACTTACAAGTGAAAAGAAAATAAGCAGAATATATTGGAAGGTGATTTTTAATATGAGTCCATTGAACAGGACACTTGGTGGCATAATGGGAGAAGGTCAACTTGAGGTGCAGATGTGAATTGAGAAGATACAGTGGACCTTTCCTGGGAATTATTTATACTTTGCAACTCATTGGTAAGGCCACCCTTTCTTCTCCAGAGACTCAAATTTAAATCAGTAGTTTTATGTTTTCATACCACAAGCTAGGTCAGTCCTTGTGGTCTCAAGGGCAATAACTATTTGTCTGTGGTGTGATTAGATATAATAAACAATTGTTAGCTCCACAGGGTGGAGAACGCTTCTAAGCAGGAATTAGAAAGGACAGTCATGTACACCATAAAACATTTACAAGGTAAATCATTTTTGCCTCATGTGGTAAATCATTTTTGCCTCATTTGGCTTTAGGGCACAACTGACACCTACTAAGAGCAGAGCACCAATTACCAAAGAGTTCTATCAACCTGTTTTCCAATGGCTACTCAGACAGGACCTTTGTAAATACACTCACTGACTTCCTTCATTGCCAGAAGATCTAATGGTGGGCATGTACTTAGCTAAAGAAAGAAAATATACAAATAAAGGTGGTACTGGAAACACTCTCACTAGGGGACATGTTTTTAAGATGAGTGAACTGAACCCCAATTACTCAGTAGGCTGAGATTTGAGACAGAAGGGACTCCAAAGGCCCAAGTGTTCCCATTACCTCCTCAGAAGGCCTCGGCTCACCAACACCAGGATTCATGCTCAATCATTGTAGTATGAGGTATAGATGTCACAACACACACACACACACACACACACACACACACACACACACACACACACACACACACTCCCTCTCTTTTAAATATATAGTTTTGATTTATTTGGCATCACATAAAACAAACAAACAAAAACCCAGTTCCTCAGGTGACTAGGGTAACTAGCTGTGCAAACGGCCTGACTAGGAATCCATGCTGTAGGAGTCAGCAGAGAGTACTCTGTGCTCCTAATGCAAGCCCCCTTCACTCTCGTTCTCTGGCTTCATCAATTTTCCGTTGTCCCCTAGATTATTTCCACAATCACACAAACAAGTTCCCATTTCTCTCATCCTTAAATAGCAGGTCCTCGATAATCCGATACCTTTCTTTAGCTGGTACCCATTTCCAAAACAAAACTAAACTCCCAAACTCTTTAAGTTACATTTTCTATGTTGCCTAATTTCTTCTTGTCTAGTCTGTTGTGTCTGACCCAGGGGCCCACCCTCCCTTCAGCCAATTGTATCACCTGTGTAGGCTCATACAACCAGGGCTCTTCCTCAATACCAGAGACAGAGAACTGAGGCCCTGACACACGCATCACTGGTCCGCAGTAATGTTACCCTGACCCAGCTGGTGTCAGGGTTCAGTGGGTAGAACAAAGAATCAGAAAACCTTTCATGTTTGATGTTGGAGAAGGCTTGGGTTTGGGAAGAGTCATTGATGGCAATGAGGAGAGAGGTTCTGACTTACACAGTGTGTGGTGGTGATGATGACGGAACTGGAGATAAAGGATAAGCCATCATTCATGCTGACCTGCAGTGCAGCTTTCCTGCAATGACAAGAGAGACAGATACACTTAACAAAGTGTGCTTCGAGCACCAGCCTCAGAGGCAGACGCAACCAGTGTGGTTAGAATGTAGAGGACATCTGAGAGATGCTGGGATGTGCTCAGCTGATGTGTCAAGACAGAATGTTAACTTTGCTTTGCCGTGAATTGCAATGGACAGGGAAAGCCTGTCTCAATTTGATCTGTTCGCTAAAGTTGGGAAAAGATAAACCAACCAACCTATCCCCTTCCTTCTGACATAAGATTTCTCTGTGAAGCCTGGATGCTCTGGAACACAGCACTGGAGACCAGGCTTACCTTGAACTTAGAGCTCTATTTGCCTCTGCTTCCTGTGTGCTGGGGTTAAAGTTGTGTGCTACCACATTGTGTTAGATAAAGCATTCTTAAGAGCCATCCAACCCAATAGGGATAATTGGACAAACTGTAGGCTGCATGCACAGCTCTCGTTGATGGGGCAGTTTTGTGGGTCCCTATAAAACTCATGGAAATACAGCTGTGGACAGATGGTTTGTCTTTTTCAGGCTTCCATCCATAAAGTCTCACTGGGATAAGAACTCACGTCGTCATGCTATACAACTGTGGGCAGGGTAGCAGGACCCAGTGTCACAGACTGACTGCAGACAGACAGTCAGAGGTCTCAGTTGAAACAAATCATAAAAGGCGACTTTACTGTTTTGCTTGGAAACCATTACCAGACTGGTAGGTCTGGTTCTGGAGAGACTGCTTTCTGCTCTCTGTAACTGCCTGGGCTCTCTGCTGGGCCCCACTGTCCTATTCTAGCTCAGGGTGCTGACTCTCTTTTCTGGACATCTCACCAGCCCTTACTTTAATGACACCATGAAATGTTCCCGGTATGTGAGTCCAGGGAACATAGGTGAACAACCGAGGCTCTGTGGAGGAGGACTCTGTGTGGTGCTGAAGGTCATGAACCAGCCATCACAAGTACTTTGCCTTTCTGAGTTTTCTTGTCTTGAAGGAGCAGATAACAGCCACTTTCCAGGACCCAGATGATGACAGGGTGAGGTAATGCATGCGTGAACTTTCTAGAAATGTGGTTGGGATTGAGTCAGCAGACCCAGGCTTGAGCCCAGACTCTTTTACTCGCTTCTGTGTGATCCTGAGCAAGTTATTCAAACCCTTCAAGCTAGCCTGGCAGGGAGTGTCTTATTGGTTCTGCAATACAGAGGATGAGCGAGAAACTCAATTGTACTTTGCCATAGCTTTGGCACAATGGTCATTGATAGAATTCAGAGAAAGATTCCACGGTGACAGTGACAAAGCTATCTCTGTCCCTCTATACCCCCTGCGTCTTCTTCCCTGATTTCAGGACTCTGGCTGATGAAAACTTACATGCCAACTTCTTTTAAGATGGGCGCTGGGCACAGCAAGTAAGTGTCTTCCACAGCAAAGGGTTTCTCATCTGCAAAAAGGAAGTCACAAAGTTATGTTTTCCAATTCCCTGTCTCTGGAGCTCATCAACCAAGTTCACAGGGGCCCGATGAAAACAGAGAACTGTGTGAAGTAACAACTCTTCTTGCTGAGCTATGGTTGGAAAATAAAATGTTCTCTGAGGACTTACTGTTGAAACCAAGTACCATGCTGGTGTGTGGGGGTTAGTTGGGGTGCGGTAGTTGGGGGAAGTAGTCACTGAGAGGCTGTGTCTAAGCTAGATATTGCCCTAGCTCTTCTGCTCTGGTAGCTCTCTCCTCTCTCTCTTTCTTTACACACACACACACACACACACACACACACGCACACGCACACGCACACTAGCACCCACTGGGTGAGAAGTCAAGGTCTCCTTCCTGACGCCGGTCTCCTGTCCCCATGTCCAGCTGAGATAACCCTCTTATAACATAGTTGAGTTTCCTTTTATTTATGGATAGCTGAGAGGCTCTAAGAAGATTCATATCTATGACCTTTGAGAGAGGACATCTTCATAGAGAAAATGCTCTGGCAAACACAAGCAACACCAAAGTACCCCTGGGTTTTAGAGGCAGGCAGCTTCCTTTCTATTACCCTGTGTCAGGTTTTGGGAAAATCCAAACAGGAGGTGTGTTCTGTTAGGGAGCTGGTAAGAGGTGGGGGCTGGAATGATCAAGGGATCAGCCTTACAGTTGTGTGCTCTCAGGTAGAGACTGCAGGAGAAACGTATTCAATACTCTCCTCTTTAGCACAAAGTATAGCCTTCATGGAGATAAAGAGCTTCTGTGCAAGCATGAGGTCTCAAGTTCCGATCCCGAGCATCCACATAAAAGCCATGCAGGATGGGGGACACTTAAAATCTCAACACTGAAGAGACAGAGACAGGCAGATCCCTGGAGCTGACTCCTCAGGCCAGCGGAATCACTGCTTCCTTCTTGATGGCATGTGGGCAGATGGCTGCAGGGTCTGGATTCCCAGCCAATAAGCTGCTTGCCTCCTTTATAGCACTCTGCTGTATTGACAGCCTTGGGAGTGAGCTAAGGCAGGAAGGGGTCTAGGCTCCCTTCCCCACAGTGTGTGTGTGGTGTGGTGTGGTGTGGGGTGGGGTGTGATGTGGTGTGTGTGTGTGTGGTGTGGTTGTGGGGTGTGGTGTGTGTGTATGTGTGGTGTGATGTGGTGTGTGTGTGTGGTGTGTGGTGTGGTGTGTGTATGTGTGTGGTGTGTGTTGTGATGTGGTATGTGTGTGTGTAGTGTGCTGTGTGTGTGGTGTGATGTGTATGATCTGGTGTGTGGTGTGGGGTGTATTGTGGTGTGATGTGTGTGGTGTGGGGTGTATGTGTGGTGTGATGTGTGTAGTGTGATGTGTGTGATCTGGTGTGTGGTGTGGGGTGTATTGTGGTGTGATGTATGTGGTGTGCTGTATGTGTATGTTGTGTGTGGGGTGTATGTGTGTGTTGTCTTCCTCTATGATTCTCCATCTTAGTTTCTGAGATGGGTTTTCTCAGGGAACTTGAGTCTTGCAGATTCAGTAAGGCTGTCTGGCCAGAAAGCCCTGGTTATCCTCTTGCCTCTTCCTCTCCAGGGTTGTCATTGATGATAGGCACATGTTACCGTGCCCAGATATTTATTTATTTTTTCCGTATGTGGCTGTTTAGGGATTGAAACTTAGGTCCTTGTGCTCCTATGGAGTACCTTACCAACTGAGCCACCTCCCCATGCCAGAATCATTTTTCAGTTGCAAAAATTGAGGTTTAGAAAGATAGGGTGCCATCTTGGCTGCATAGCACTAGAAGCCAAGCCAAGCCTAGACCTAAACTCTGCAGCATCCTGTCCTCACAGAGATTTCTGGCTCCAGGGAAGTCTGTAAGAGGGAAGCATGGCTGACTAGAACTTGTACTTATCTCCTTGTGGCTGTGGTTTATCCACAGCTTTTGCACACAGCACCTGTGGTGCAGCCCCACCCACAGAGCCACAGGCAGCCACACTGGCCCCAGAAGGCCTTGTGACTCTTGGTTGCATATTGTGGTTAGAGCCAGAGGCTTCTGAAGCGCCATAACAGGGAGGGAGGCAGTCAGGGTCCTGCAGGGCTAATGCACTGGTCCTGTGAGCTCTGCCTCATCCCCCTGACCTTGCCAATGGGCGGCGGGCGGGAGGCCGACTGTGGCTTTGACAGCAGGACGGTTCTATTACCTCGCTCTTTTCCTGTTTGGAAGACCAAACATTTCTAGGGCAAAGCAGACGGGAGGATGGGGGTTGCGGCTGCTTGGGGAACAGCTCTGATGTCCTTGAGGTTGAACCCAGGCTGGGAGGCTGTGGGCTAACTCTGTAGAGCTGGCATTTTCTGCCCCGAGAGGGACTGTTTGGTTTGGAGCCTGTTTTCACTTTACCACAAAAATGAGTGGCTTTCCCCCTCCCCTCTAAACAAAGGAGGACCATTTGGTTTCCATAATTCCAGTCATCTGACTCCTTCCTGGAATGGCCACTTGGGAAGCGGGGCATAGACTTCCTCCTCTGCCACAGAGGAGCCCGTGCCTGGTTTGGGGGCCCTGCCAGCCCTACTGCAGCCTCTGCCATTGCCAGTGTGTTGTGCTGTTTATGGGGCCATAATCCATTGGGGACAATGCAGGCCCCTCTCTGCTCACTGGGTGGCCATTTCACTTCACCACTCACTGGCAAGAAGCAGAAAACAGTAATGGAGACCAGGAGCTTGGGGCACTGTACACGGTTTTGTTTCCAATCAGGGAGAAAATTAGAGAGTGTGGGAGTATGAGAGCAGATTTTTTTTTTAAAATGAATTTGAAATATTTCAGAATTCTAAGCACACTTATGGCATATTAACCTAAAACCTTGTCATAGGAGTCTATTAATCAGACAGAAGTTGGACTTGAATCTGGACTTAAGAATCAATAAATGCCGTTACATTGAACTGCTGAATGCAGTCTGGATGGCAGGCATCCTGGAAGCTGGGTACAGGTGTGAGGAGGGACAAAGGTTCAAATCCCAGGTTTTCCTCTGGCTAGTGTGTAACTGGGGTTAGGTTCATCTACAAATGATGACTATGACATCATTGTGCTGTTGTGTGCGAATAAATCAGAATGAATTTAAGCACCAAGCCTAGTACTGGAGACTCAATAAGGACTTGAGAAATTTCCCTCCACTTTATTACACAGCACCCAAGCCTTTAAAATCCACTGAAAACGTCAAGACCACAACTTTTAAATGCCTGATTGCGTATTCACATTGTCTAACCATACTAACATTGTTTATACATTAGGGATTTGGGAGAAGTTTTGTGTGTGTGTGTGTGTGGCTAAATAAATATGCACAAGGGATCATCCATCCTTTGTATACACACAAACCCATTTATGATAGTTTGCTGAACACTGAACAGCCAGAGCCTTATGTTTCCATACTCACCCAGAGGACAGAGATACTAGTACTACATTTTGGAGCTCATCAATGCTAGTCATTCCCAATGCTGGTTAATTGAGTTAGTGTTACATTAGTAATGGTGTCAGAGCTGGAATTGGAAATCTCTGATTTGCTGAAATGATCAAGACCCTGAATAGGCAAAGCTGGCCCCCAGCAGTGAGAGGATGAGGAGTCTTAGAGCATGGTGAGCCTCAGAAGTCTCTCTGGAGGCTTTAATGGCAGCAATGAGCTAGCTAAGAATCTGGAGCCACACTGACATGAGTCCAGTCCCAGGGTTCTAATCTCACAATATCACGTTCCTCAGATTGGGGGAGAAGTTCCCAGTGTTCTCTCCTACGGTTTGGTGACTCTCTATGGATTTGGGATAAAACCAAGATTAAAATTCATTAGCCAATCCAAACACCAGTCAGTGTTTTAAAGCTGATGAAATAATTCAAATATTTTACAAGTCTTGGCAACCTTTTCTTGCTATAAATATGTATTCTGGCAAAACTAAACAGAAATAGTCCCTAGGCTTATCTAACCCTCCAAAAATGGATGTAAGTCCCTGAAAGGAGTTTATATTCCCGCTGTGCTGATTGCATGAGGTAGGGAGTGGGCCTCTCAGAGAGGAACTCAGCTGGGTTACTTCTGTTGCTCTCAGAGCCCCTGGATCTAGGGAGCACTTTCATGGCTTCTCTGAGCCAAGTATAAAGATTCAGTACCAAATTATCAGCTGGTTTGTCAACACAGGTCCAAATTAAGGGAGAAGAGACGCCAGAGTTGGGCTAACATCTCCCTTGCTCTCTGCCTCCAAAAGCTTTATGGAGCCATAGGCTGAAAGGAGGTGGCCAAGTGTCTCGCTACCTCAGTTGTCATTTGTGAACTCTATGGGCTCTCAGTGAGACCTACTTACTGGAGAGAGAGAGAGAGAGAGAGAGAAAGAGAGTGGGGGGGAGAGGGAGAGGGAGAGGGGAGAGAGAGAGAGAGAGAGAGAGAGAGAGAGAGAGAGAGAGAGAGAGAGAGAGAGAGAGAGAGATGCATTACCAGGCAGTGTTGAGTGTGGGGCCCTATGCTGAGAGGTTTTCATAAATGGAGGGCTAACAGCTCAGGATTCTAACAGAAGTCATGAGTCCTGCTTGGCAGAATAAAGCAGAGACTGTGACTGTAGAACATGACTTCTTCTAAGAAAGGCTGAACAGTAATGATGATGTTAAGGTAAAGAGGAAGCAACATCAAGCTGGGGGGTGGGGGTGGGGGGGACAGTAATTGCAATGTCCTCCTGTGCCCAGCAGGAACCATGGAGACACCTCCTAAGTGGTAGAGCTAGGAGGCCAACCTGGTGCTTCATACATGACCCAGAGCTATCTAATTCACCTGGCCTGGAGCTGGATAATTTTATGGAGCCCTCAATAGCCAGATGCTGTAAGAGCAGAGGATTAGTTTGGCCACAGGTTCGAAGCAAGTGTTCTGGGTCAATGCACTACTAAGTCAGCAGGTCTGGCACACAAGTCTCCAGGGTATGGCTCTGATCCCTATCTCCCCATCCTGTTCTGGGGGCAGGCTGGAGCTGGATAGAGTCACAAGCACATGCAGACCTGAGCTCTAGAGGTCGATCATAGCTCTGCCACTCATGGGGATATAACCTTTTACTCTGTTCACAGCTCAGAGTTCTCATCTAGAAGATGCAACAATACTCAGCGCTTGTTTTACAAATCTAAATGGAAATCATTATTAAAAGCTTAGCATTCGATAAACACTCAACACATTATCTTCAGTAATAAAGTGGACTGCTGCCAGGTTTACCGTCTGTGAAGCATAGGTGGGGTGCTCCTAAACTGAGGGGCTCTTACAACTTGCCCACCAATTACATCAGGGCTGTGTGTGTGTGTGTGTGTATGTGTGTGTGTGTGTGTGTGCGTTTATGTGTGCATGGTGTGTGTGTGTATGTGTGTGTATACGTGTGTATGTATGCATGTGTGTGTACATACATGAGACCCAGTTATTCAGAAAGGATTTTTGGTGCAGTGGCTGTCAAATGGGGGGATTTGCCCATAAGGGGACAGTTGGCAACATTTCAGACAAGATGAGGAACGGCATGGACCCCACAAGAACTATCAGCTCCAAACCTCAGTACTGCTGAGGGAAAATGTTTGATGTGGCTCAAAATCATTCTTCAGTCCCTGGCAGCAAGGCTACAGACATCGTTTCAGAGTTCAGAGCCCTGGGTTGCTGGTGCAACGTCCAGAAAGTTCAAGATTGTATATAATGATGAGTGGAGGGGGAGGGGGAGAACATTTGGTTAGAACGAGTTGAAGTGTTTCTCAGTTTCTCACGTAGGCACAGTGGGGCCAGGCTTTCCTAGTGATAGGTGGCACAACATCTGTGCCATCCTAGGCATTGCACTGAGTCTGTCAAGGTCATGACCTGGTGAGGGTGGGAGAGCTGTAGAATCTGGCACCTGATGTACAAACACCCACACAGGACTCAAGGCTGAGGGCAGTTACAGCAGGAAATGAGGGTTGTCTTAGTAGCTGCATCTGAGGGGGGGGATGTGTGTCAAGATTATGTCACTGCCCCAAGGAGAAGAGGGTAGGAGGAGCCAGGTGTCCCAGGCAAAGGTCAGAGGCCCCCACTGGTCTCTGATGGTCCCACTGACCTTATACACACGTTTTGATCTCCATAGTTACTGACATATCAGAGTTCTACTGCTTGTCAGAACATCTCTCCTGAATTCACAGGATGAAATTTTATTTTTATCTATTACAAAAGCAACATGTGCAGTATAAAAAAATCTGAGTTAATAAAAGTCCTAAAATATTTGATAATCATAATTCCTATTGATGAACTTGTTTGTATGTACATGAGAAAAACTCTCCCTATACATCTCAGCCTGCCTTTAAACTTACAATATAGTCTAGGCTGGTATTCCCATGTTAGCCTCCCAAGTGCTAGGATAATTAAGGGTGTGAACCACCACACCCCACTGATAAACACCATGGAGGCCTTTGGGTATAATATTTCATTCTCCATGTAGTATTTTTATAGAATTAGGATCACACTACACATAACTTTGTGGGATTTGGCACTCACCTCTCCCTGACGTTATTAGAGCAGCTTTGGGTATTGCAAGAAAAGTAGATGAAGGTAACAGGACCCAGTGTTCTCACAAAGCATTTTCTCCCTCCTATAAATCTACACCAAAAAATTCTTGACTGTTGACATTTGTAAAACATACAAATTATCTTCTAAACAAAGAATCAGCCTTTTAAAATGTTGTAATCTCAAGGTCGCTCCAAACAGCTGTAATTTGCTAAGAATAAATATACTTTTAAAAACTGTGTTTTTCCCCCATAAAGGACAATTGAAGATTCATGCCCAAGGCATGTGCCTGTGACACACAAACACTTCTGGCTGTGCACAATTAGTCTGGAAAATGTTTACCTTTGGAGTTGAGATTAAAGAGGCAAACCCACCCTAAAAGCCTGAAGAAGCCATGACCACAGGCCACAGAAAGATCTAGAAGAGTGATATCTTCACAGAAACCCAGAACAGAGGAGGGAAGGAGGGCCCTAGCCTACACCTGAGCTGTTTGGCAGCTGCATGCCATGTGCTGCTGTAATTTTCAAGTTATTGCCAAAACTGACATGCACAGGGCATGAGCACTAGCACACTTTATTCCTTCTCCACAGCAGGCCCAACCCAACCTCTCCAAAGGAATGCCGAATAAATATTTAAAGGACACAGACTAGCAGCCTGCCTGGGGCTCCCGGGCTCTAGCTGTTTCTGTGCTCAGCATCTTTTCTTGAGCCATTCTATGGAAAGGATGAAGAAGCAGGCTGTACCAAGTCTTCATCCATCCCTATAATATAAGGGCAGTGTCCGGGGGGGGGGGGTCCCAGCCACCTGGTGCAGAACGAGAGGGGGTGTGGTGCCAACTTCTCATGTACAGTAGAGAGGTGAGGGTGAAGGTAGGTTTCGGGGAATTCAACTCAAAAGCAAGTTTTGCCTCAACACTGCCCACAAAGAAGAGTGTTTTGTGCCTGAGTCCATGCAGGGCTTACCATTTTCTGTTGGGAACACTGAGACCTTGGTAGCCCCACATCAAGTCTGACTTCACACAGGGCGCTTGCAGATGACTCTGTCAATCTGACTCTGATGGCAAGCCTCATGAATCCGAATGCCCATGGTGGATTACAACCTATCTGTTGTTTCTCTGGGTTTGAATGATGTGAACATGTAGTGACATATTCTTTCCAGGAGCCACTTCAAAACTAGGGCAAAAGCTAAGCTCCCTTTGAAAGGAGGGGTGAGAGATATGGACAAGCAGTAGGGGAGAGACTCCTGAGGCTCAAGCAAAAGGGACCGTGTAGGAAAGCAGTGTGACTTCACCGTGGTCACTCTGCCAGCTACTGAAAATGGTGGTCTACACCCTGGGATCTGCCTTCCCTGGACAAGATTCAAGTCTCAGCTCTCGGATGTGTGGTATCAGACAAGCAATTTAATCCCTCTGAGACATCTGAGCACTGGAATTGGGGTTTTGGGATTCTGGAGAATCCATGTTTCATGGCAAAGTAGAGAGATGGTCCAGAGCCTTGGGGTGAGAGCCCATGTTAAGGTGTTAACCTGGCCATCTACTGGCCTCTGACACTTGGCTTATCTGAGTTTGCTTTCTCATCAGCAGGGGATGAGGCCACAGTGCGCCTGTGAAGACAATGAGATGACATGAGGAAGAGATGCCACAGAAGGGCGTTTGGACAGCAGGAATCCAGCGTGGCACTCAGCAGTCAGTAGCTGCTACCTTTTAGAGGGAGCTTCCTGGGAAAGAATCAAGATCCCATAGGCTTCTTATATCTCTGGTGACACAATGACATTCTCATGGGGCATCAGCTCCTTAGGAACTCATCCAAACTTCATGCAGTGCATTTGATCAGCACATGCAATACTCTAACTCACAGCAAAGGCTTCTGTTGGGAAGTTTAAAGTTTCTTCTCCCTCTGCCTTTCCCTCTTAACTGCTGTCACACTGATGACTGCCTCTGGGGGCCCGCAACAGCCCCGGCTCCCAGATGTCTTCTGAGATGCAGTATAGTTTCTGGGCAATAAGACAAAGTTTCAAAAGCAAACATGTGGGGCCATCTACATTGAAATAAGGGTCTTTTCTTTTGGGAAGCTGAGCCTCTTTCGGGAAACATTCAAAATCACCTATTTGAGAAAGTATGGTCAAAGGAGACAGAGCCCTGTTCTTTGGGAGTATATAAACAGTAAGCCAACACTTGGCCTGTTAAATAAGAAATTGAACTGGAAAGTAACATTTTATATAAAAAAATAAAATAAAGCATGGTTGTGAAACTATACAGCAGCCTTGTAAACGGCAGTAAGTCTGTAAAAGTCAGTGTCTTTGTTTCTAGATGATGTCACATAGCACAAGGACAGTCTAGCACACATTTTATTATTGCATTAGTAAACTGCCCATTTTTTATTTATCGTGCATGAAATGGGTCATTTCTCAGCTCATACCCCACTTTCTCCTTTTCAGCATTCTAATCTCTGTGCAAATGGGTTTCCAGTTGGAAGCAGAACTTGTCTTGGCACAGCCCTGAATACCGGAGTAGGGGAAAGTGCAGTCAGGGCAAACTGATAACATGTGTGGTCTTTACAAGGTATGCTCTTGGCCCAAAGGGACTTCAGTCTGGCAATTGGAAAGCCAACCAAATGCTAAGTTTAATATGTCTGTGTCATCTAAATGATTATTAAAAAATTTAAATTAATCTTAAAATAACTTTGGTGAATTCTTTTCTAATCTTAGGAAAACAGACAGAGAGAAGAAAATATAAATTTACTGTAGTCTTAATCAGAGGTGGCTGCTGCTAATATTTCAAGGTGTGTCTTTCAAGTTTGCACATGAATCTATGTGAAGAAAAACAGACCCAAATGTAGCTTCTATGTATGGCTTGTGACTTTGTTTTTAGACAGGATGCAACATTCCCACAGAAATATTCATTCTCCTACAGTACGAGCTGTTTATGAAGGGTGACTTGTAATTTACATGTGGCTCATCTACCATGAACTATTTATGCTACTAGCTAAGCACCCCAGACACCTCTTATTTCTTCTGCCTTCGCTGTCATGAGCATGATAAGCAGCCATGTCACCCAGGTCTCTGCAGACCAGTGAGTGGTTCCTAATGCTGCAACCCTTTTATGCAGTTCCTCATTTATGGTTTTGCTACTTCATTTTCACTGTTACTTCATAACTATGATTTCGTTACTGTTGTGAATCGTGATGTAATTATCTGTGCTTTCCAGCGGTCTTAGGTGACCCCTGTGAGAGGGTCCTTCGACTCCAAAGGGGTCGCGGCACACTGATTGAGAACCACTGCAATGGGCGTTTCCAACCATTTCCTTTGAAATACATGGAGATTAAAGTGTGGGTCACGGAGGCAACTCTCTGTATTATATATATTATAAATAACTTTCCTTTATTTCCTTTTCCTTCTGATTTTTGTTGGGGCAGTAACAGGAGAATTTAAAAACATGTGCTTACACGATCACATTTTTCCTTCAACCTCAGGTCCCCTTTTGCTCAATGTCTTTATAATTATACAAACATTTACTTCTCTAGAAATTTTATGTTTTCATGTTCACATTAAAGTCTCCAGGTCATCTGGAATATGTTTAACTGTAAAGTACAAGATAAAAATCAAACCTAATCACTTCTGTAAGCAGTTAGCCAGTTGTCCCGGCCCCATGATCTGAATGGTCATTTAATTTAGCGCTCAGTTCATACCGGAGTTGGGCTCTGTTTGCCAGTTACAGTCAGTCACACACTGTTGGAATGGTCATGACATTTTTGTTCATCCTAAAGTCAGCTCAGGCAGTTTCTGCATTTTACTTGGCTAGGCTTATAGCTTATACTTCCATATAAAGTTTAAAATTACTTTTTAACTTAAAAAGCTCCATGGGAATTTTCACTGGGATCCGCTAAAAGTATATGTTAAATTTAAAACCAGTGGTATCTTTACAATGCTCTGTATAGGGACGGTGACATGGCCACTGGTGATAATGACATAATACCAGTAGCTGAGACTGGGCAGCTGTCCATGGCTGTGTCTGTTATGAGTCCCACCTGCCACACTAAGCCTCTTAACAACCTAGCACATAGATGCTATCGCCACAAGCATTTCACAGAGTAAAAGCAAGGCACAGAATGTTGAATAACTTGTTATAGTAACACCTGGAAGTGACTGAGCCAGGACTCTTCCCTAGTACCTGTCTCCAGATACTGCTATACTATGCCTGGAGTCTAGACCATGTATTCATTTTCATTTTCTTTATATTCCCCACAAAATTTTTCCTTATATGTTATTTTGTGTGTTTTCACACATTGTTATCAATAGCTTTTGTTAGTTATATTTTTTTGAATATTTTTTACTTTAAAAAGATTTTATTACTTATTTTTATATGTATATGTGTGTGATAAGGTGGGGTCTGATGCCCTGGAGCTGGAGTTACAGAGGGTTGTGAACCACTTGATGTGGTTGCTGGGAACTGGACTCAGGTCCTCTTGGACAGCAGACAGTGCTCTTAACTGCTGAGCCATCCTTCCAACTCCCTGGAATATTTTCTAATGGTTGCTGTTAAACTCAGTACAGAGGTATCAGCAAAAGTTGAGGTGTTGTTAGCTGAGGACAGTGGTAGGGTGAACACACAGAGAACAATGATAAATAGGCATGAAAATGTTGCAAACCCATTATTTTGTATGTTAATTTAAAAATTGATTGAAAATTTAAAACAATAAGTGAGGCACTAATTCTGAAGCATTCAGTTTAATAATCACCTACTGTCTAGCAATAAACTAACAGCTCTAGGTTTTTAGGAATGTAAGTTCATTCCAAAGTACTTGAATCGAGTGTAGTAGAGACTGGCCATGTGCAGCTTTGAACACTTAAACCAAGTGAAATTAAAATTGAATTTCCCCATCACACTAGCCAATTTTTAAGTACCAGTAGCCACCTACTGCATGTGGGAACCACATCAGCTAGCTCTCTAGAACATTCCCACCATTTACAAGATGGTGACATTAGAACCGTCATCATTGTTACAGAGGATCGAGATGTCATGGTTCACTATTTCCTTCCCAACGTTAAAGCAAATACCTCTTCACTGAATGATGCCACTGGGTCATGGAGATATGTGTCATTGTGTCAAAGAAGTTCTATCTGGCATTTTGCTTTCTAAGTAATTTTAAAAGTTTGAATTCATAGTGAATTCAACACCTTCCCCATCTAGTGTTGCTTTGTGACAGGCAGAATCTCCCTGGGATCAATTCACTGTCTTCTGCATCCCCTAAGGCTGTGCTGGAGTGGGATGAAGCCTGGAGTTGGCTGCTCCCCTACTCCAATGGCCCGCATTTGTCTGTGAGTGAGTGAACTGTAGGGCACAGGTGGTGGGTGCACAGGGGAAGGAAGTGAGTGCAAAGGGATGAGAAACCAGAGAGCAGGATCAACTGGCAGGTGCTGACTATGGGGTAGGCTTGAGCCATGTGTTGTCCACCTCATCTCTGCCCTCACCCCCACAGTTTTCCCCTCAGAGATTAGTTCAAAAGTTCTGAAAGTCAAATCCTCAGCGCTTTTGACTTTTCTTGGGGTTGGGGCTCCAGAAGGAAAGTGGGGATTTTATAACAGTTTGGAAAGCAGCTTCCACATTGCCTGCTCAGGGACACTAAAAAATGGTTTCAAACAGCACACACATTTTAGACATACGAAAGCATTGCAAATTTTTAATAAAACTAACTGAATGTTTTCGGTGTTTGATATTATCGCAAGCCAGAAATCCCAGATGTCTGTGAGGAAGTCATCACTTGTGTTTAAACTATCAAGAGGGTTTCAAGGTGTCAAAGAGAGAGAAAAAAAAGGTGTGTCCTGCAATTTTCCTAATTTAAAAACAGATTCAGACCCCCTATCTTCTGGGGCTATAAGGAGAAAACCCAGAGTGAGGAGTGAGCTGCCTTCTTTCCCTCCTAAACCTCTGGGCTGCAGAGCAGAAAGGATAAAGCCTAGGAGCACAGGGCATGCTGGGAAATGTAGCACAGTGTGGCTGTTGTTCATCACTGCAGACAGGGAGCCAGTAATTGTCCGTGTAATGGACGCCAGATGCAAATAATAACCAGGCTCCGGCATCTGCCTTTCTGGAACCAGACCTCCCGACTCCCCTGGACAGCCACTGAGTCACACATCTTTAAATTCAGATCTTGCCTGCTGCAAATGTCTCCTGGAGGTTACACTGTTATGACAGTTCATTTTCCCTCATGAAATGCACTTAGTTTTACTTCCACCGTCCTGACTTCATATAAAGTATTCACCACAGTGAGAGCTTCTTGGCTACTCTAATCAAGAAACTTCCAGATTGAAAAAAGTCCCAGAATCCACACATGCAAGCTCAGTGTTCTGGCTTTTGCTTTATTCAGGATTAATCCGTTTGGAGCATCTTGTTTTTATTCTTACTCTAGAGCCTCCAGTGCTTTACTGAAAAGCCTCAAGTTGCACAGACCCTAATTAAGCGGGCCTGCACGGGCAATGGGGAGTGAGACACTTACTTGGTAGACCTTAGGGAAGGGAACAGACACTCCTCCCTGCCTCCTTAGGGCTTGTTCTGTGTTAGGGGTGGGGAGGACACACCGTTCTGTGCTGGGGGTGGGAGGCAGAAGGTGGGGGAGGACACACCGAAAGCTTTTGTCAAGCTTTGTCCTGATCCCCAAGCTGGGTTTGTCCTGATCCCTTGGGCTGTTCCTACCCAGTGTGGTCCAGACTCTGGTCAGAATCAAGGGTATCAACAGGATGAATTGTTCCTCACTGGCCTCATTAGCACTGAACAATTCTCTGAAGGCCACTGTAAGTGGTTATGCGGTCAATGGCCCCCACTCCCCATGTCACCAGGACTTACTGAGTGTGACTGAGTCATTGATCTTGAAGCTGCAGAGGACTCTGTCCACATTGCGGGCATGTCGGAAGCCATTTCCTCTTACGACCACTTGGAAAGACTCTGAAATGAGGCACAGGAGCACACATTACTTTATCATCACCTGTGAACTTGCTTTTTGTTCACAGCAGGGCCTTAGCTGCTGTTTCCGTCAGTCAGGTCAGGTAGAAGAATTAAAACACCAAGTCCCCTTTCCACACACACTTCTGCTCTCCCCACGTTCCCAATGAAGATACAGGGCTTCCTGCTCGGAAGTTCCACTCCCGGCTTTTGCTCCTATCTACAATGCCCCTACCCCCAATCTCATCCACTTTTCAAGTCTAGACAGTTCTAGAACAGCCAGAGGGGACCCAGGGAAGTGATGTGGGCATGTCTTTCTGTATGCTGTGAATATCCATCTTTAAATAAAGGAGCTGTTTGACTCTTGGCGAACATCATAGCTAGAGACATGAGCATAGTTAGAAGAAGGAAGGCGGAGTCAGACACAGACTGCGCTGGATGCCCAAAGAAGCAACATGTAAGGAACACAGGTGAGCCACGGGCCACGTGGCAGACAGATTAATGGATTAATGGTTGAGTTAAGATGAAGGAGCTACCTAGGAATGTGCCTGAGCCATACAGCATGAAGTTAATATAAGGGTCTGTGTGTTTCATTGGGACTTTGGGATTGGTGGTCCAGATAAGTGGCGGCGGGCAGGTCCAAATTGTGGGGCTAATCTGGAACAGAAACCTCAGAGTAACAGAGAAGGGTCCTCTACTTCCTCCCCAACATCCCTCCTTGAGTCTGATTTACATTTTGGAATCTCCTGAGTAAATTTCTTCAGAGCCTATGTGAACCATTGCCAGGCATGCAGCTATGTAGGTCCACTAATATCCTGTGGCTTTCTTCCCTGCCCAGAAAAGTATACCTGTGGGTCAGTAATGGGGTGACCCTTTACAGCTTTCCTCTCTCATGGGTGCACAGCTGTCCTGTGTAGCATGGTGCAGGAGTCACTCAGCTATGGAACTCTGTGGAGGTCAGAGTCCAAGCATGACCTGCTTGGGCTGACCCTAGACCTTCAGTGTAGGGCCATTTCTCTGAGACTAGAAGAGACCTCATGGGCTTGCATATCAATTGCATACTGGTAGAATGTATGCTCAATTATTAGTATGTATGATTGGCTTTGTTGTAGGTTTAAAAACTCTTTATAATATTGTCCTCCTGAGGGAAAAATCAATTAGTGAAATTTTTAGCCTGCTTATGTCTTATGATATCTAGTAATCTGTTCTGTTTATTCATCTACTTATTTATTTCTGTGAGCCTGTGCACTTGTATGGAGTGGCCCAGGGCCACGCTAAGCTGTTGTTCCTCTGGAGCTCTCGACCTTGGCTTTTGCATCAGGATCTCCCCTGTCTTTAGGCTTGACAAGTAGGTGAGGCTGGATGGCCAGCTGAGCCCCTCCCTGCCTTTGCCTTCAAAGTGTTTGCCAGAATACTGGCTTTAAAGGCTTTTTCTTTAACCTATGTTCAGGGATTCAACTCTAATCCAGAAGAGACACTGCAGTATTTGTGAAAGTGGGTCCAAAGTAAATTGCTACCAAATACTTTGTTGGAGGAAGACTGGAATTGAAGAGCTAGCATAAGGGGCTCTTTCAAAGTTAAATAAATGTCATGCGTTTAGGACACTTTCATTCCCATGGAATTCAGAGATTTTGTTCGCCAAAGCAATAACTGATAGTTAATGGTTCTCATTGTGCCAGCCCAGTGGTGAGCGTTGTATGGCTCTGATGTAATTTCCATCTCCCTACAGGCCAGGGAGTGTAGCTGAGAAAATGATCTCAGAGAAGTTATGTAATTTGCTCAAGATCACACCCATAGGAACCAGAGACTCGACCTGGAATCCAGGACAGTCAGGCACCAAGGCCCCACTGGCTCAGCTGTCATCCAGTATCCTCTTAAAACTGGCTGAAAGGGAAAATGGCTGCCCACTGTGTGGTGACCTTGGAGTAATTTAGGAGTCAGGCATGGTTTCTCTAAAGCTCATCTCATTCTAATATGGACAGGTGTGCTCATTTGTCAGTCCCGTTGGGCTGACCTACACACAAAACAAGAAACCAGCTGAGGAACCCAGAGGTGCTATGCGTTGAGGATACAGAAAAGAAGGGAGCCTCTCAGAAGAATAGGGGCCAGAAGACAAATGTGATTAAGATTCTGACCATTTGATGATTTACCCAGAATCAACAAAGCTGGACTCATATCCCCAGAGTCAGACCTTGGTTGGGAACTTTATTAATCAATGTGGTTTTTCAGGACTGCAGTCATGGCAGTGAGGATTTACACTGTGTGTTGAGATTTGTATAACATTTCTAAGTTTAGAAAAGTGGATTTAACACTTTAGATGCTTCCCACCTTGGCACATCTGTGATCATTGGCTGGTTCAGTGGATGGGGAGACTCTTACTGCGTCTTACTTCCTCAATGAGGCTTGGGGAAACCTAGCTTGTGTTTCTAGTTTGAAGGCCAGACATATAGCCATCTGGTTGGCACTTCTGCCGATTCCATATGTTTTCTGCCTTCTTCACTGATCAGCGATGGGAGAGGAGATGCTGGAAACAGGCTGCACGCCAAGCTTTCTTCTCTAACACCATGTTCACACTGGCAGTTCAACTGTCCAACTCTCTATAAAAGCAGCTCTCCACATGTCTGTTTGGCCCAGCCTCAGGGAGCTAAGGAAGGAAGACAGCGGGGACCCATGATGGGAACCAAACCATGCAACCACTTAGGTCTGGGGGAAAGATGCGGGAGTGAGAGGCAGGCCTCTACCCTGCCTGGCACGGTTTCTGTGTCAGCACACACATTTGGTTTCCAGAACAGCTTAAACATCTGACCCAGCAGCCTCACTGGAATGTCAGATCCTTGTACAAAGAAGTTATGTAATTCAGCTCTGTGCAATGAATTTGTAGCAAGGAGAAAGCAGGATACACTCCATCCAGGACACCCCAGTATAATGTCTTTTATCCTCAGAGCCCTACAGTCTACCCTTCACAGTCTACACAGCTCAGTGCTTACAGAAAATGTGAACACAGGATCCTCTGAAGGATCGCAGCTCCTTCAGAAAGTTTTGGGATGGACTATAAGCCTTCGGGCAAAATTGTCTATGTGCAGTGGCCTTCGATTTAAAATATATGATATTTATCTTTTAAGGTATATATCCTCAAGATATAAGTCCAATAGGATCCCAGTGTAACTCTTATCTGTAATGATAATTTAAGCTCCTTGGTGACAGAAGTTAACACTTCTGTTTCTTCTAGATGCTTGCCTGTGCTAACCTGGGGTGGGCTAACCTCCATGTAAGCTCAGTAAGGAATGGAAGAACAAGATTCGGAAAGGCAAGGTGCTTATGTGTTCATAGCCCCAGTCTAATCTGGGGACTTTCTGAGGTCAACAAATGAAAATATGTTCATCATCATAGTCATTGCAGAAATGCAAATAAACCCACACAGCTACTTCAGAGCTATTGTGACAGCTGTACTGATAGAGATGAGTAGTGACAAGAACTGGTGCAGAAATGAAAACCATGCGTATTGTTAGTGTGACTGTAAAATGGCACAACCTCTTTGGCAATAGTCTGGCAGTCCCTGAAAAATTTAAATATAATTACTCATGAGCCAAACTTTTTGCTCCTACATATACGTCCAAGAGAAATGAATACTGGGTATCCACACAGAAACTTGTACAAGAACACACAATAGCACTGTTTATAAGAGCCTACAATAGAAACAGCCGATGGCCATTAGCTGATAAGTAAGATCTCTCTACATAGTAGAATATTACCTGACTAGAAAAAGTGACCATGTTCAAATGCACACTATGACATAGGCCTTAGAAGCAAAAGGCTACACATAGCATGGTTTAATTCTTGTGTAATGTCCAAGTCAGTAAAGCCAGAGACAAGAAGTAGATTAGTGGCTGCTGTGGTGGTGGGAGTGGCTGCCCACTAGGTACAGTCATGGAATTAGGTGGTTGGTGTGGTCACATAACACTGATATGATAAAAACACCAAATAAATTGTATGCTTTAAAAGGGCGAACTCCAGGGTTTCTGATCTACAAAGAGCAAAAATTAAGGGGTTTGGCAAACCTACCCAATTCTCTATTCTTTCCTTTATTCAATTTCTTCCTTTTTTGTTTTTAAAATTAAAATTAAAATTAAAACACAAAGTTTTCGGATGGTTTCCTACCACTCAGTGGACTGGAAATAGAGTTGCATGTTTTCCCCATATACTGCTGTGTCTGACTACAGTCAGGCCTACCACATCCTGTAAGTCAGTCTGGGTTTCCTTTCCTAATAAATGCTTATGGTAGCATCTGACATACTTTTGAACATTTTGATTTTATAACAAGGTCTGTGAGACATAACTACGCACGTAGCATGCCTGGGAAGGGTAGACTTGACATGAGGCACATTTGAGAGCAACCCTCTTTACACCATCAATGTTTCTCTCTGTTGCCCTTAACATTTCCTCCTACTCCTCCTCCTCAAGTCTCAGGAACCTCTGGTCTGCTTTCTAATGAAGCATCATTTCGAATTTTCTAGAAGTTCATGTGAATGGAATTACACAAACAAGCGGTTTTGTGTGGCTCTTCCATCGTGTGATTAAGACGCACATATAATTACTTTGAGGTTTGTACAGGGTTTGTTTCAGGGATGAATATTATTCTGATATACAGAAAAAATAAATAGTTTTTTTGTACATTCACTTGTTTTGAATATGAAAGTGGTTTACAGTTTTGGGATGATCAAAAATAGAGCTAGTATGAGCAACCGTCTATTAATTTTGTCTGGTTATAGATTTCATTTTCTTTCTTTTGGGCAAAGGTCTAGAGATGGCAAGGCTGGGTCACTCAGTCAGTCTATGTATAATTTTTTGTAAGAAACTGTTTTTCACTATGAGCTTCCCTTTTTACATTTTCATCAATAGTAGATGAGAGTTCTTTTTCAATCAGAAATAGATGAGAGTTCTTTTTCAATCAGAAATATCTTAAATTAAGGTGTGTGTGTGTCTAGAAGACCATGAAACAATCCATTCAAAAGAAGGTCTACCATCAGGCACCAGTGATTTGCAGAGCAACTGAGAAGGTCAGAAAATGTCTGACTTTGCCCAAATGAGTCCATTTCAAGCATCTAAATTTTAACAGCAAATGTGAAGTGAAAATGATTTGCTTTTGTAGATACCTTCCCTGCCTCATCAGAAGCAGGAAGAAACAGATGCTCCAACTGCCTCTGAAGCATTGTGTGAGGAACTGAGGGCGACTGCCTTTCTAGAAGTGCTTGTAGGGGCTTTAAGTGCAGAGCAGATGTGATCCCAATCAGTTCTTGCCCGTGCTCCTGGCTTGTGGAGAATATGGGAACTTTGAGCCTGAGGCCCACTGAGTTCTGTAGTAGCCATGTTTCCTAACAGGAGTTCAGTTAGGTGGGGCTAGCCTATGGAAGGGCCAACTTTCCTAATTACACAGAGCCTGACGTGCATGAACAAAGGTGGTGTCAAAGCTACCACACAGCAGGCAACCACTATGCGTTTGGAACAGGTACTCAGTCAAGAAGAAGCAGCGTGTTAAAGGGCCGCCATACATTGGACTGAGTGGGGGGTGTCAACAGGGAATGGAAAGGGGCTGTTGAGTGGGGTGGAATCCATGCATCTTTTACAGAAGCCGCTCACTCCCAACAATGATCATCCTGAGCAAATACAGTTCCACTGTCACCAGACTTGATTTTCCAAAACCGTATGAAAAGAGCAATCTTAAGTGTTTTAGCATATTAGCAATAACTTTGTTTTTAAAAACTGCAGTGTACATAAACAAAAAAGCACTTGATTGCCACTCAAAGCCTGCAAACTGGCAGCTTTTGGCCTCTGAGCCTGGAAGCATCCTGCATAGGCTCTGCTCCCTGTGTACTTTGACTAGTGATACATCCTTTAGTGGCATGTACCTTTATTCCCCTGCATCAGTGAAACCAAGTTTTCCCTAAACCTGCTTATATATGAAGCTGGCTATTTGAGCCCAAATTCTACTTCTGTGCCACATACATTGGGATTATGTGTGCAATTTTTAAAATAGCCTCAGACAGCTTAACAGTATATGGGGGAGGCTGAGTAATTTGTTGAGTCTAGAATGGTTGAGAGGGGCTTTTTTTCTACTGTCTAAATGGCCATTGTTTTTAATTATTTCATTCTAACTAAACAGTTAAAAAGTGTAAGAACTCTCACTGTTGTATGGAAGGAGTTAAAAAGATCAAACAGAAAATGGTATTGTGTTTGAAGGAAGACATAAATGAAGACCGTCATCAAATTTTATCGATGGCCTATTTAGTGCCAGGTACTTTGCTAGGCAGAGGGGACATGGACAGAAATACAGTGCTTAGGAGAAGGAGCTAACGACTCTTAAGAATTAGCAATGGCCAGCTGATGCGTCACAAGGTTGCTGCACATCCCAGATCGCATAGCCAAAGCCCGAGTGTTCTTCATGCATGAGGTAATTGCACAATCAAGGGACTTCCTTGTCTTCTAATTACCTTAAAGTTTGGAATTATAAAAACCATATTGTATTCACACATGATACACGAAGTTCAAGTACTTCCTTATGGGAAGCTCACAAAGCTCAGGGGTGACTGACCCTGAAGTCCATAAAGTCTAAAGCAGTTTAGGCTCTGCCTGCTCAGGCCCTTTACAAGGCCTTGGCATGAGTTTGTGTGGTCATATCTTTTGACTAATTTTCCTCTCCTGTGTTTTTGATTTATTCACTTTATGTGTGTATTTTGCCTGCATGTATGTGTGTGTACCACGCGGGTGCTTGATATTCTTGGAGTTTCATTAGCAGAGGGCATCAGATCCCCAGGAACTGCAGTTACAGATGGGTGTGAGCCACCATGTGGGTGTTGGGAATCTGGGTCCTCCTGCCTCAGTGATGAGATTGTGCATATAAATCATCCCACCAGGCTTTCTCTGAAGACAGTCTCCTGGAGTGGTCCCTGTAGTAAACACATCCCCTGACCATTGTTGCTAAAGAACAATTTATTTGGACATAGGAAGGAAATCTTTTCAAACTACTTTTCCTCGGGAAATTTACACGTATCTCTAAAAGCTATCATGTATTTTGTGACTTTACACACAGGCGTATGCATACCTATATGTATGTATTCATGTATGCACATATGCATTCCTATATGTATAGGGTTCATACATATGTGTGCATCCATATAAGCAGAGTCTTGCTGTCCTGTTTTTATGTACTTAATGTGATGTTGACATAGATTTGGTGTCTACCTCCTCGGCCATTTTCAATTGCTCTAAAATGCAATCAAGAATTGAGAAGGAAATCCTTAAGCAAGCCCGTCGATTATACCAGTAAAATATGCCACAAGCAAGCTCTTTCTGCAGGATCTACTGTCTTATCTGTGTTGGGTGACATATTTTCTAAGCAGCCAGAGATGGAGCCTCAACAGAGACTCACAAGAGTGGATGACAAAAGGTTCAGGGGGATGGGGACCCGCAGACAGCATCATCTCTGCATCTCCAGCACCCAGCACTAGACTGCCTCCCATGTATGAGAGGCTCCTGCTTGAAGCCCTAGGCAGCCCTTATACTACAAAGCCAGGCAAAGCCTTGATTTTCATCACCTGGAGACAATATTGTAACTCAAAATAAGGCTGCTCTCTAGATACTTCCTCCACTGATGATAAATTGTAACAGCCCTTACAGTGATGCCTGGCGTTCTATACCACCATTTTGTAAGTCCTGGTAGATAGAACATTAAGACTAACAGATATACTAAGTACTCAGAATACTTAAGAGCAAAATTTCAGGGAAGGCCCTGGGCTCGCTGTGACCCTCTGGTGTGATCTGTAGGGCTGTCATGAGGAAGGACAACTTTACCACTCAGGCAGGGTGGATTGGGATCAGCCTTGTGTGAAAATCCAGTATTTATTCATACTCTTTCCTTGCACTGATGTCCCATGAGGGAAGGGGATTCCGACAGCAAATTTCAGGCTTTCCAGCAACTGACATGCTTCTCCTTTCTTTGCCTTTCTGCCCCACAGCAGATTTAATTAGCAGTTTCTGATTTTTTAAAACACACCTGCCTCCTGTCCCACCTTCTACTCCCTAGCCCAGAAAGCAGATATGCATTTGAGCTCAAAATACCACAAACTGACTTAGTTCCAACTTACCTCCTGCGCATATGGAAGAAGGTTCAGCAGCCAGGATTTCAATGCAGGATTTCTTTAAGATCTAGGTAAAGAGGAAACAGTCAACGGTGGGCTTGTTTTACTAACAGAATTAAGACAGTGCTCTCAGGTATGAGAAAGAGAAGTCCAAGGCCAGAGAGTGCGGGAGAAACCACGGCGACCATTGTCAGTGCCACACATTAGAGAGTCACGCTGCACCAGGTGCTGCTGAGTGTCCACACGGACGGAAGAACCACTCACTTGATCCTTCCGTATTTATTTTAGGTTTTTATTGAACAGGAGTCCTGTTTTGAACAAGAGATTCAACACGACATTACGAATGTTATCTCTAAAATTCCTTTCCTAGGGGAGATGTGAACATGTCAGCAGTCAATAGGCCCCACCATGATGAATTCTCAATGGGAGGCCTTGGCTGATTTGTAAAGATGGCAGCATTTTGGCTTGGAGGAAAGGGCCTCACAACAAAACGTGACCTTTGTGCGACACGAAAAGCAATGGCCAGTCCTGGAGAAGAGCAAAGCCAAAGCAGAAGGTGGTCGGGGTCAAGCCAGAGGGTTTACGGGGAGAAAGTTGTGGGGATGCGATGCTAAGGGTTCCCTAGAAAAGGCAGAGAACAGTTGGAGCAGCTGGGGTACAGATGAAAGTAGGGGGACAATGACAGGCCACAGAGTGAATGGCAGAGGGAAGCAGCTGGAGAGAGATGGAAGGGTTCCCTCATGCGGGCTGCTCACACTGCTCACTTCCCTTTTTCTGAGAAAGTCTGGAAAGGTGAGCTGGTGTGCTTCTCAGGTTACATGCCTGCCTTACCCTTCAGGCCGACTTCCTGTCCTTGTTAGAAGGCACATGGCCTCCAGCTGAGTCAGGCTTCTCTCCATCTGTATCTGCTCCTTGCTGAGAACTGACTAACATTTCAACCAAGGATTTTAAAGAAGTAGAGGGCACCGAATTAATCTGCTAACCAAATATGGTTGGGGCTTACTAACTATGAAATTCAAAAGAGATGTATTATATATATATTACATATATATATTCAGATATACATATGTATTGTATATATATATTCATAGAGCTGAAATAAACCATTTCTGAACTTGTGAAGGGGTGTTTGTTAAACCATCTAGTGATGTAATTAATAGAACTCAGTCTGTAAAAGGCGGAAGCGTCCTTTAGAATTGGGAAATGCCCATTTATCTGCATGGATGTTTACTTAGGGAAACATCTTGTTCCAATACATGGTCAACTGGAAAGGACAATGAATTACAGTTCGGAAAGTGGGTTCAAGGGTAAACAGTAAGATGGCATGAGGGGTGAGCTCAGATGTGCAGGGGGGCTTATCCTGCTAGCCGTGGAGCTGGCAGAAGATGTATTTCAGTGTATGGAATAAAAACACATCAGTTTCTCAAGAAAGGCAATATTTACCTATTCCAGGGAGAATCTAGGCATCCTCAGAGAGCAGCAGTGTGGAAGGAAATGTACAAACAAGCTTAAGAAAAATGTCTTTATTTGGAAAGCAGATGATGAAACAGGAAAACTTAGATGCATGGCTTTTAGGAAATGATGCACCTAGAAGTTATGAAAAGCAGCTTTCTTTCTTTGTCTGTTTGGTTTTAATTAATTAGTTAGTTAATTAATTAATTCTCTCTGTGTGTGTATGTGCCATTCTCTCTCTCTGTATGTATTCACGTGTGCACATGTGAGCTATCAAGCCACAGGACAGTACTGGGTATTGTTCCTGAGGCTCTGTCCACCTTCTTTCTGAGAGTCTCTCATTTAGGCTGGCTAGTCAGCCAGCCAGCCCCAGGGATCTGCTTGTCTCTGCCTCCCTAGGGCTGAGATTATTTACTTATCTTTTTACACTTGTATTTTCAGCTAGAACACAGGTCTTCAGGCTTCCAAATCCAGCACTTTACCAAAGGAGCCATCTCACAGCCCGTCAGTTTTAAAAATGCACATTTTCTAGGCCCCTCTTGTACAGCTTCATGGGACTTTTGTAATTTGTTTTTCTGTGACCTTATTTGTCTATAGCTTCCTCCAGATTCTGCACTAGGACAGTGGTCTCCTCAGATTTAGCTTAATCACATACCACCCCCAGCCCACACAGGTATAGCCTCAGCGCCTCAGTCCTGCTAACCTCTGTCCCAACTGCAGTGACCATGGAATGTTCTAGATGTCACAGTTCTCCATGTGCTTCTTAGTTGGAGTTAGAAGCCTCTGCATTCCTGGCTCTGGACACTTGGTTTTAATGCTGAGCTCTTAATTCCAGTCATCAGTCTGACTTGAGATCAGAGATAACCCCAACAATGCATCTGGGGAACAGGCATGTGATTCCTCCACACTTCCCCACCCTGTGGTCCATCTTATGCCTTTAGTAGAAACCTAGGACAAAGTATGGTATCCCTCAGGTGGCACCCTGCTGAATGGCATGATTACTCTCCCCACAACACTTCTTGTTGGTTCACTTGCCTCCTGGGTCACTTTACAAGTCCTCAGGGACAGATCTCCAAACAGATCACACTTAAATGGGACACATTCAAGGGGAGTGTGTCAGTGGCAATCGAACAACACAGAGCTGTTTTGATGTTTTGCAAAAATTCCTCAGATTTTCTCTAGAAAGTTGAATCAATCATTCACAACTCAAGATTTCAAAACAGTATAAGAACCAAGCCAAGCTGTTGGGCCTATCTTCATTTCTCAAAACAAGTCCATGACACATCTACTCATGTAAGTTCCTGAGTCTCTGCTGACATTTCTGAATCAATCCTAACATGTAACCAAGGATTTGGTAAAATAAATTTCCATGAATCTTTAACTACAGACACTCTAGCAGGGTCTGTCATAATAAACACATGCTGTATTATTTTCTTGAAGTGTCTGCAATTAGCTGATAACTCTAAGGAGCATATAAAAGGCCAAAAAATGTCAGCCAAGTGCCGTGATTCAATCAAGTAAAAATACAGCTTTTCCAACCTTAATTTAAAACATCTGGAAGAGACCATAAGAGCCCGTAGAGTAAAATTCACCAGTGGGGGACAGACAGAATGATAGCCCCTGCTAATTTGAGATCTCTAGTTTCAAAAGGTAGGGAGGTCTTAATGGTACCGGTGGGTCTTGGGGTGCAGTGACCCCTTGATTATCAGTAGCTCAGACTATTGTTATCATCAGTCTGCCTGAACTGCAGCCAGCAGCAGCACATCAGTTCAGAGACTGGAGATTGCAGGTGAGGAGCTAGAGGGCCCCTCTCCCACACAGGCAGTAGTGGCCATGGAGGATGTATGAATATACTGTTAGGTACAAATTCCCTAAAATGGCAGTGCCACTAACTGTGACAATTTGGGCTCAGTTCAGGCTGGACACAGGAGGATTGCTTAAAAACTCATGCAGTATTCCTCAGAAACCTGTCAAAAGGTTTCTACCAAGAAGACCCACTTCCTTTATCCCTTCTTACCTGGACGACTGGGGCATCTGGGTCTCTGTGAACACATACCCGCTATGCATATCAAAGGCTCCCACCCCTCCCCCACTATGCC
The DNA here is from genome assembly GCA_033318265.1 of Phyllotis vaccarum. Classification (NCBI taxonomy): domain Eukaryota; kingdom Metazoa; phylum Chordata; class Mammalia; order Rodentia; family Cricetidae; genus Phyllotis; species Phyllotis vaccarum. The sequence continues at coordinate 64,872,247 of JARWLC010000014.1, read as the reverse complement.
AGCTCCTAGGCTGTTCCAGTTTACAGGCTTCGCAAACGATTTCCGTTAGAACCTGCATAGCTTTCCCTGCTTCAATGTTCTCTCTGCTCCTGGAAGATGGCCATGCAGCTATTAGATTTACAGTAAACCTTTCTTCCCACTTATGGAGCCATCCAGTTTGGTGGAACCACAGGAGGATAACTTTCCATTGGTTGGCTGAATCTGTCCAGTTTTCTAACACAGAAACTTCGCAATTTCCCTTAATATCGGTTCTCCTTGTTACTCGCCAGAAACAGTTGGACCCCTGCCAGCGAGTCCAGGAGACCCCAGCATGAAGAAATCTGCACCTGACCCACAATTAAGATCAGCTGCCCTCCTTCACAGGGACGTATCACACTTTATGCTTATTTCTAATAGGCTGATGCCTTCCGGATATACACACTACATCTTCTTGAACTTGCCTCCTGGGTCACTTTACAAAGTCTTGAGTCACAAAGACTAACCAGGCACATAATAGGGACTAAATATTTATTAGATTAAAAAAGTGAATTCAAGAACCACTTTCTGTGTGCCTTTAATACAGCAACCCATTCATGTGCTCTCCCTTAATTATTGGTATAATTTCTGGGCCTTCTGAATACAAGGCTATTGTCTACACCACTGCTCAGTAACCTTCCAGTCTGGAATTGCCTTCCTAGGAGGACCATTCTGCCATCTCCATTTCTTTAATGGATAATCTTCAAACCACAGTGTTTCATCTAGGGTAGCTTGCTTTTAAAAGCCCTCACTGTCGTCTTTGCTCGGGAAAACCCACAGAGATCTATGTTTAGAGTGTGGGACTCGGGCTTCACTGGAAGGGCCATACTATGTCACAGCTGGTAGCAGAAGGCCTGTTAGATAAGCCTGGGGCCCTATGTTTTTAGAAAGAGCCCCATAGCCTGGGTCATGCAAACAGTTCATTCATGTTTTCAAGATCATCCTGGGAGCCCAAATGATTTCATCTGTAATTAAGGGGTTAAAAATTAACGAAGTCAGACACCATTTAAATTCATAGTCAAATTTCACCCCACACTTTAAAGCAATGGCCACACATCTGTTAACAGCAGAAATGGGTCAAGGTCCATGCCAGCATTTAGAATAAATGCTGAGTATTTTACATGTATGTAAAATGGGACACAGTGATTTTATGTGCTTTGATATAATATACAAAATAAGGAAAACATAAGCTGAAGACATGTGGAAGTTTTGGGAAATATCTGCAGCCTGTATAGGCATGTCATTCTTTGTAATCTGCATGCCCAATGGGAGTCTGGTCTGAAGGCAGACAGGACAAGCCTGGGAAACTGAGGACATTGTTTGCTTTCTAAACATCTTCCCATCATGCTTACAGAAGGAAAGCTCAGATTAGTGACCACTGGATCCAGTTTACTCAGCAGGAGAACCTGCCCCCACCCCTACCCCAGCATCCCTCTGGTACAGCAAGCTTGCTTTTCAGAAGCTATTTCCCCCTCCTAGAAATCCCAGCTGCTGTTTCCTAGAGAGAGGGAACTGCAGAGGCCAGGGACCTGTGACTTGCTGAGCCAGCTCTGGTAGCCTTTGCAGCTGTGGGAATCTGTATGACTTGGGCTTTTTACGACTAACAGCAGGAGACATACCTGGCCCCAAAGTCTGCAGAGCCTCAGTGTAATTAGTGGCTGTGGAGGCAAGTGATTGATTTATTTATAAGATTTTCTGCTCTGCTCCAGCAACTACAGTTTGATTCTATTTTTATTTTGTATTCCAGCCTGCCAGCATGGACAGAGCTCGGAATGCCATCTCTTGTCTCTTATAGCTGCAATACTGGGAGAGAGGGTAGGGGAAGGGCTGAGGGCATTCTGCTCAGCTACCAAAATGCCCATCTGTTGTTCAGCGTGGGTCTTCCATGGGTCACAAATGCAATGCAGTCCTCTGGGCAGCTTTGCCATGGGTAAATATGTAAGGTATGGTGTCAGAAACAGGACAGATGGGCAGCCTCTGGGGCCACACAGCTTAGCATCTGTGGAGGGAGGGGCTGCCTTATGGTAGGGAAGAGATCCAAGAGAGGTTCTCAGAATGGTTGCCACTGGGGTTCTAGAAGGGCAGTCTCCAGGATGAGACTCTGCAGTGCCTCTGGGTTGAGACGGTCTTGATACAGGAGTTGGACAGGCCCCAGAAGGAAGGGGGTTTCTGAAGATGAGAAATGAGCTGGCTTAAGGAAAGGGAGCTTCTGTTGTGGAGACGTTTGCTCTGGAAAGAGGTTTTAGCCCCATGGAGCAGGACTGCAGGGCTGTGCTGTGGATGCTAAGAGCCTTAGTTCCCGGTGGAGCTTAGAAGACAAACTCTGCCTTTTGTCATAGTTTCCTAGGCTCCAAGCCAGATTTGGGGGTTACACTTTTTCTGCCTTCCTATGAACAGAAGGGAGAAATCAGCACAGGATCTGGTTGCCATAAATAAAAATAAATTTAAATATACTTATGGGGCAGATGTGTCCCCAGTTTGCTGATCCTACAGATTTCCTAAGAGGAGGCTCCTGCCAGAGTTTGCTCAACACTTGTTTATTGTTGATCAAACAAACACAGGCTGTATGCGCTGACTCACGCTCCCATTAATAAGAAGCCAGGCATACTCTTAAATGTTTATGGGAGGGGAAAGCCCTGAGGAGCCGGTGGCATATTGCCCTCAACTGCGGACAGTTGGGGACAAAACAGTACGGTAATTGGGCCAAGTGTCAAGAATCAAAGCTGCCACCCCATTTCAGTGTTATCTGAATCCAGCTCTCATGTGTTTTCTGGTGTCATTACCTACAGCATTTTAAAAAGGCAATTGAAGGCCCAGGAGGAGCATGGTCAGGTCATTGCGTCAGGGGTTCACTGGAAAGCTGGTGATAATTTCAAGCCGTGGTCACTGGAAATTCCCCAATAAACTACAGTGAGAGAAGACAAGGAACAGGCTTTTTCTTTAAAATTTATCACCATATTCTGAAATAGGAAGTGGGAATCCTGTGAGGGTGGGTCTTGCCTAGGTGTGAGGTTATACCGGTTGAGCTTGTGAATGTACTTCTAAACCAGGTGTAAAAGGCAAAGGACCCCCCCCCTCCACCAGTGTGCTACAAGATTGGGACACATGTATTCTGTTTACCCATGTGTTGTGTTGAGACATTCCCTGTGTTTGCCCTTCAGAGTCTCCCTCTCTGAAACAGAGCTGTCTCTGGTTTACACTTTCTCAGCAGAGCTGGGGGATCATTCTCCTGAACAGACACTGGCAGTATCACTTGCTGAGATATATGGTCCTAGTCAATTTACTGAACCTTCAATCCATACACCATTTGATTTATTGAATGGTTCCAGGGAGGCTTGGATGACATGATCAGCCCAGAGAGTGCACAGAGCAGCTTTTATTTTTGCTTTCTTAAAATCATAGAGAGAGGAAGAATTGTGGGTTATCCTGCCCATGGGCTCTACATCTATGGGAATATTACCTGGGCATCAGCTTCCACATCTGCACCGGGCAACAAAATATGTACTGTATGGCAATGATAGGGATTTAAAATGGAGTAACAGTAAATGGGGGAGGGGACATTTGTTAAAGTAGGTTTACTTCAACTTCTGACTCCCTTTGACCCTCTCTCCCATAGGCAGACACAACAGATTTTGTAAATCTGCCAGGTAAGTACTTCCTATAAGTATAAGGAGGTTTGAAGGGTGTTGAAAAGGCCAAATTAGGCATCAGAGGACTAGGAGATGACTGTCCCCTGACCAAAGAACTCCTGGGTATTCAGTGTCTACTCTACTTCCCCAGATGGAGAAGGTAGGGCTTCTGGAGACAATACTGGGTTTGAGTTTCCTGGTCCACCCTTAATGAGCATCAGGTATGGCGGTTTATCCAACCTGCCATGGATCCCCTGCCTGGCCTGTAACTCAGGATAATAGGTGATTTTTCTGAGAACTGTTATAAAGGGCCCCTGGGAAGCTCAACAGCCAGTAACATCTCTACTTTCTCACCCAGACACAGACTTGGTCACAACTGGTTCTGAGTCATCTCCCAGGGGACTGTGGATAAAATGCTACCATTACTTCTTTCCAAGCCTTGGGGAATGGCTGCTGTATTTCCAGCCTCTGCACATGGCTATCTTAGTTATCACAGCCTTCAAGGTTGCCTGTTGCTTCATCTCATCTGCCAACTTGCACCTTACACATAGCCCATTCATTCCTCCAGGCAACATCCATCCCAGGTCCAAGCCTGCACTTGAAGGACAGCTACATTTCATCTTTCAGGTTATCCTCTTAAAGGAGCCTGGATCACTGCCGCCTCCTTCAATATTCACCCGAGGAACAGGCTGCTCCTTCATTCCACTTGCTACTATTTGACTCCATATATTATTTGGTTTGTTTATGGCTCTCTCCCATAGATTTCCTGCCTTGTAGGGACATAGTCACTTTCTGCTCCACTTAGAGCTCAGTGGTCAGCATCTCCAATAGGAGGTTTCCAATCAGCATTTTCTTTTCTTTTCTTTTTTTTTTGGTGGGAGACAATGCTGGGGACAGAAAGCCAAGGCTTCACAAATGCCAGGTAAGCAACTGTGAGCCTCTCCCGCCTCTCAGTGAGCATTTGATTGATGGATCAGCATTAGCCCCTTGCACATTTATTTGGGGCTCAAAAATGCAGAAGCCTTTGTGACCTGTTTGAATCATCAGAAGCTTCTCTGCAATTTTATTTTAGATAATCCAGTCCAGTCCTATTCAATTACAAGAAGCTAACCAGCTGATGGGAGTAAGCAGGAGTGGGTGCCTCGGGTGGGGGAAATAATTGGCTTTTGTTTCTGATACTGGAAATGGAACAGAACCCACCTCTTAAAAGCAGCCAGCCAGCTCTTAGGCCATAATTATTTGTCTGACTTGAGAAGGATGCTCCCTACCATACTTGTCTCTTTCTCTGTCCAAGCAAACCAGTTAACAATGGCCATAAACACGGGTTTCCAGCCCTGGGAGGATCAAACCAATGTAACTCCCAGATAAAAGCTCCTAAGAATGATGCCATTCAGTTCAAGTTGGAGACTGAAGTCTGCAATGGGGATGCTGTCCTGCTGTAACACACCCTTGGATCTATTTCAGTTTGGGGCTGGGGGAGGTCTGGTGAGTTACTGCTGAAGTATTCAGGAACCAGACTGACCCACACAGATAGAGGTGCCAATTGTTTGTGTAAGAATTGACTCCTGAAGGACCTGGGCAGATGGTTCATGAAAGCTTTAACAGGGAAAAGAATTCCACCCTGTCAGAAGCTGTCCTGGTGTGGGTCTCTGACTGGGCCACTGTCTCTGGTGTCTCTATGTTCCTGTGAACAGAGAAGAGCTCAAAGACCCCAAGAGGACGCTGATTACCCTGGTTTGATTAGTGCAGGAAACTGTGATATCACATTATCTGCCGTTGTGTGTCTGTACTGAGACATCACACTGTCTGACATTGTACATATTTATGTATGAAGATATCACATTGTCTACCACTGTGTGTCTATACTGCCATATCACATGTCTACAGTCATGTGTACGTACTGAGACATGGAATGTTTACAGCCATCCCACACTGAGTGTGTCCGGTCTCCTGTGATCTCAGAAGCTAAACAGGGTTGGGCTTGGTTAGAACTCAGAAAATGGATCAGGCTATCTTACTTTAGACCCCAGAAATGTGCAATCATTACAGGTTAATTTAAAATAAAATAAACAAGTGTTTCAGTGACACCACCCACTGCCTGCAGGTGCAGTTAAAACCCTTGGAAGCTTTTGCAAATTTGATCTAGGCCAATGTGCTGGCTTCTCTTCCATCACCCCTGAAGCCACCCACAGTCAGTGCCGTTATCACTCCCTGGATAGACTCCCCTCTCCTCCAGTCTCTGGAAAGGAGGTTGAAAGCAAGCTACTTCTCGGTACCGCCTACCTCTTTAGGGTCTTTCAGCCTTTCAGGTCAGCTCCTTCCTGCACAGCATTCACAGCATCCAAGGGCAGCCTGAATCCTGATGCTGTTTTGCAATGCCAGGTTGCTGATCCATGTGGTACTTTGGTTCTGGTCTTATATTACTAAGTATGCCATAGTGAGCCCAGAAATGTTTACACATGTGCACAGAGGTAATAGGACAGTACAAAGGAATTGGTTCTGCTTCCACTATGGGGATTCTCCGGGGATTGAACTCATCTAGTCAGGTTTGGCAGCAACCGTCTTTATCCACTGAGCCATCCTGCTGGCCCATTTAAACATGCAGGAAGTTCCTCCCTTGTGGTCTTATAACTGGGTCTGACACCCCTCCATTTTCCTAACTCTTCCTACTTTTTCAGAAGAGTATATCTGTACATATTTAAGACAGGCATTCCCAACCTGAAGTGAGACTACTTTTATAATTCTCAAACCTCTGCTTATAGAATCCATTTTCTAAAAGTATTCCTGGTCCACGGGTTTGGGGATCCACTTTGGCTGACTACAGTGGAATGTTTGGGGGATGGTCTCAGAGCTGATTGGAACCACAAGTGAACTCTTGCCTGGTTTTTACTTTGTAATTATTTAATTTGTAATTTATGAGTTAGACACTTTTTACAAAAAAAAAAAAAAGGTGTCATGTCTCTGAGAGCAGTTATGTTTAATCATGGCTGGGTAGGCTGGGAGTCAGACAAGTGTGTATTCTAAGAACAGAGGCTGCCTGTGGTTTGGCTGGCTACCACGACAGGGTCCTCTTCAACTTGTAGGATGGAGTTGGCACAGGAGAAAGAACAGAACCATGATTGAAAGGCTGAAGGCAGACCTAGGACATAGTAGAGGAAAGATAAGTGAAGGAGTGTTCTCTCAGGCAGAAAATCAACAGAGTGAGCATGGGGGGTGGTCAGAGAGGGAGGGAGGGAGAGAGGGAGGGAGGGAGGGAGGGAGGGAGGGAGGGAGGGAGGGAGGGAGGGAGGTCGGAGAGAAGGAGAGGGAGAGGGAGACCATTCTTAACTGCAGACCAGCCTTTGAGAAGCCTGTACTCACTGAGTGGATGATGCCTTGAAGAGCCTGGAAACCATCATTCACAGGAAACACATGGTCCTTACTGTCTGCAATCCGAGCCAGCTGAAAACAGACAGACACACATGTGCAGAGACGTGTCAGGCATGGATGTGGAGGACTCAGAAAAGGTCCTACATGCTGCACAGGGTTGGGGCCCCTATCTCAGGGCCTCACTGAGGGGCCCCCTGGAGCAGGCTGATGGTGGCAGCAGCTCCAGCATCTGTTTAAATCTTTTCCTTCTTGGGAGCAGAGGTAAGGCTGCCCAGTGGGATGAATGCACCCCTTGGGGTGATGTATTTGTAGGTTTGTGGATCACTGGCTTGTTTCTCACACAAATATCTGCTGGTGATTTTATCTAAATCAGACTTGAACCCCCTCAAAGCAGCTTCAGAACAAAATTCAGCCATTCTTGTAGCACCAGGCTGATGAAAGACGCCCCATCTTTCATCCCAAATGTCTTGAGGGGCAGACCCTCCTGCTTTCATGAAGGAGGAGACAGAAGACAAGGAGCAGCTGACTGAGAACCCTCAACATTCATAGTTCTGGGACTGCCACAGAAGCCACAGTAGCTCAAAAACTGTTTCTCATGGTTTTTACTGATTGTAAAAGTAATGTAGTACTCATTATAAATAAATAAGTAAATAAATTAAATTAAATTAAATAACAACTCTGAAACATAAAAGTTAAAATGGAAGAGAAGAAAGGTCTGTTCATAATGGATCTCTACCTACATAGTTTGTTCTTATTGACAGTTGGGTACGTATAGACTGTTGTACCTTTTCAATGCAAATACATGTGTCTTTGTTCTAAAAGTTGGCAGGTATTATTTGTTCTGCTTCATAATCCTATTTTACTCACTAATTAACTTACTGAGAATACTATGCCACTGTAGCAAAAACAATGAGCCACATGGAAGAGCTCTCACTTAGGATGCTAGCAGGTTTCTACTTCTGGGCACACTTCTCCAACTATTCCTATATGTTTGTACTGAAAATGCATTCCATTTTTAGTAAGCAAAAAAGAGCATCTGTCACTTGAAAAAGAAAATTGTACTTGTTCAATTAAATATTTTAGAAAGTTTTCCAAGTTAATTGAGATCTTGATGACTTAACGTTACCTAGAAAGTTAAACAAAAGAGATGTGCCCTGGGTGGTCTCTGCTCATACCCCAGAAACCCCAAAAGATGATGTCAAATTCTTCAGAGATTCCACAGATGCCCCCACTATGCTGAATGAACTTGCCATCCATCCCTCCTGAGTTCATCACATTTCCATACGGAAGGAGATCCAGGCCCATACCTGAGTTTCATTGAAATCCTTCACACCAACACAGTAAACGATTGCACCAAGGTCTCGGGATCGGTTAGCCTGTGTGAGGAGATAAAGGAGACCAAAGGGAGACTGAGAAGCAAGCATCTCCCTCCTGACTTCAAGACTGCTATCAACCATGAAGAGTTTCCTGAGCACCTACTCTGTGGCAGGCGACATGATAAAGGAGCAAGCTGGATCCCAAGGAGCCCACACTCTGTGACCATCAAAAGCTAATATTAACAAGTGGATCTGAGGGCAATGGTTAGCTTAGGGGGCAGCTGCCAAAGCAGACTTGAGTGACAGCTCTGGAAGGGTGTGGGAGGAAAGAAGAATGACAGTGACAGACAGACAGCACGACACATGCAGGAAAAATGTCCACCTTTGCTTAAGTAGGTTTTATTGTTGGATTTCTTTTGGGGGTGGGGATGACATCACAGTATTACAAGGGATGTCCTTTGGCACCAGCTCTCCCTGGGTGGATGCATGGCTTCACTCTGTCAAGTGTCTGGGGAATTAACTGTGGTCCCCTGTGCAGAGCTCACTGGCACTGTGATGTTCCTGTCGTCAACATTTTTTATGAGCCAGACCTTTCCCACTGCCACAGAGCAAAGTGGTTTGATGATAAGTTTGGATTTGAATAAGTAGCCAGGATCTTTTCTACACTGAGAAGGCAACATACTGAAAAATACCCAGGTTTTGGCTTAATGTTATATTTGATTTATTATTTTGATCTGCTTTGGTATTTGTGCCCATGATTTCCTGTGTTTCGGGCTGGAACACAGGTGCTTAATAAACAATGAGCAAGAAGTATAAAGTGCCCAATATACACATACTGATTTGAGTTATAGTTTCTATTTTTTCTGAGAAGTCAAGCCCATTTGTTCCTCACACTGACATCTAGAAGGGACAGCATAGGTCTGGAACTGTTTCCTGCTACATTCAGAAGGAAATGAGCCTTGGGACACAGTCTAGCCCTCTCTCATCTCCATCATCTCCGGGAATCCTCTCTAACTCGGCTTTCTGGGGAGTCATGGAGAAGGGATGGTCCTCTGAGAACGCTTTCCTCTAAGTCTGTATGCGCCATACCTAAAATTGCTCCCAGCTAACGTCGGCTTCAAGCCCCTCAGCTCATCATTTGTTATTTGTTTTACTTCAATTCTTTCCTTATTAGGACTTTGACTTTATTTCACGGATATCTGGTGCCTAAATAAGCCACTTCACATTCCATCACACTGTGTTAAGTTTAGAATGCAGAGATGTATTACTCCCCAGATGCTCAGACATCTGTCATATTTCCCATGCCATGCTTGTACTCATAGGAGAAGCAAGAAAGGGAGGCATTCATGGAAGGAGAGCCCAGCAACCATGCCTTGCTCTCTTGTGTGTCTCTAGAGCATAGCCATGTCCAAGCTCAGAGTGAGCAGACACACTACTTCACACTTGTGGATGGAGTTTAAACTACACAGGGGTCATAAGACCGGGGGAATTGTAACACTACCCCACCTCCATTTTGTAACCTTTTGCTTCTGTGAGAATTTCTGCCTGGGCCTGAGTGAGCCTGTGTCTGTAATAAGACTTTAATATATTTGTGGGCTCATCCACCAGGACATAGGCCATCTACCAATGGCCACATCTCTGAAGAAAAATAACTTTCTCTTCAAACAGCCATCAACTGCCAATAGCTCCTCAGCTAGCGGGTCAGGCCTTGGGAGTCTCTCCTTTTAGGGAATAAGTTTTGAAAGCATAAAAAAACGGAAGGGAGGGCCAGAGAGATGGTCCTCCAGCTAAGAGTGTGCAATGCTCTTCCAGAGGACCCCGATCTGATTCCCAACACCCACACGAGACAACTCATAACAAACTGACTCCAGCTCCAAGGGGGTTCAATTTCTTTGGCCTCTGAGGGAACCCACACTCACTTGGTGGTTCATAACCATCCATAACCAACCATAAGTTCCAGGGATCTGGGACCCTCTTTGGACTTCCACAGGCACCAGGCACAAAGACAGTGCACATACATACATGCAGACAAAGTATTCATACACAGAAAATAAATGATTTTTAAAACCCTTTAAAGATACAGTAAAGACGAACCTTAGGCAAAGGGATGGAAGGAGAAACACAGAGGACCTCAAAGAACGCTCCACCGCTTGTGTGCAGCCTGGCTGCCTGCACTTAGGATCTGCTTTATTTTGTTTAGGGTTTTATTTGTTGTTATTATTGTGTTTTTTGTTTTTTGTTTTTTTTTTTTTTTTTCTGTAGCCCTGGCTGTCCTGGAACTCGCTCTGTAGACCAGGCTAGCCTCCAGCTCATAGCGATCCACTTGCCTCTGCCTCCCGAGTTTTGGACTTTCTTCTCTAGTGGGCCATTTTTCTGACCCTCCCTTCCATTTCTTTATGCTTTCAAAAATTATTTCCCAGGAGGAGGGTCTCCCAAGGCCTGACCCCCTAGCTGAGGAGCTGTTGGCCGGACTGATCTGAATGTCACCCCGGAGGACTGATTCTTACGCACTGCAAGAAGCCCTTCTCTACTATTTTAGGAGAAAATATGAGGGGAAAAAAAGGAAGAAAATTGGTACCAACTTTTGTTTAAAACTGATATACGACACTTTTAAAGCTGCTAAAGTAATACAGTACTTTCAGTAAAGGCATAGTAGAGTTTTCTTTGAAAAGAAGAAAATATCTACCATGTGTGAGACATGAAAATTCACTTTAAAATGAATTATTATGATTATTTTTACATATGAAACACTCCCATTCAGGTTTTTTTTTTTTTTTTTTTTTTTTTTTTTTTTTTTTTTTTTTTTTTTTTTTTTTTTTTTTTTTTTTTACCAAGGATGACTATTGTTTTGCCTGAATACAGAGCGGGGTCATGTCAGAGAAGGCCCTGGTCTCCTCACATATACTAGGTACACATGCCCAGTCCTGTCTCCACACGGAGGCACAGTGGCTGCTACTCACCTCCCTCTCTGAGTAGAAAAAGAGATCTTCATGCAGTTCCCCATCCGTCAGAGCGATGATGACACTCGCTGTCCTGTATCCTGCTCAAAAACAGCAGAGACCCCTCTTACTTGTCCTGTATCCCAAGGACACTGCCACAGAGACACACTTGTCCTGTACCTCAGGACACCCCCACAGAGACACACTTGTCCTGTACCCCAGGACACCCCCACAGAGACACACTTGTCCTGTACCCCAGGACACCCCCACAGAGACACACTTGTCCTGTAACCCAGGACACCCCCACAGAGACACACTTGTCCTGTATCCCAAGGACACCCCCACAGAGACACACTTGTCCTGTACCCTAGGACACCCCCACAGAGACACACTTGTCCTGTACCCCAGGACAGCCCCACAGAGACACACTTGTCCTGTACCCCAGGACACCCCCACAGAGACACACTTGTCCTGTATCCCAAGGACACCCCCACAGAGACACACTTGTCCTGTACCCCAGGACAGCCCCACAGAGACACACTTGTCCTGTACCCCAGGACAGCCCCACAGAGACACACTTGTCCTGTACCCCAGGACACCCCTACAGAGACACACTTGTCCTGTACCCCAGGACACCCCCACAGAGACACACTTGTCCTGTAACCCAGGACACCCCCACAGAGACACACTTGTCCTGTACCCAAGGACACCCCCACAGAGACACACTTGTCCTGTATCCCAAGGACACCCCCACAGAGACACACTTGTCCTGTACCCCAGGACAGCCCCACGCACCCCTGAGATTTTATCTCTTTATAAGTTCAGTCACTGAAAATGAACAATGTGAGAATCGCCATCTTATTTTGGAATATGGACACAACTCCAACCAGAGTTTTGTAGGGTCAGAATTTGGATTTCCCAGCCTCGTCTCAACATATAGGCTCACCCAGTGACGTGGCTGCAGAACCCATCAGTCACTGTAAACAGCTCCAGTGACCAATGGTCACCAGGTCTGAGGGAAAATCCACACTTGGACTGTATTGGTTCTTCTTTAGTGCCATAGCTGACCACATATGCCACACTTGGAAGACCATTTGCCAAAACATAATATTTATCAGAAGTATTACAGCTGTTGGCAAAATCTACTGGAATTCTTCCAACGTTATTTAGACTTCCAGTAACAGTACTTAGAATTGGTTTTGTTCGGCAAGTTTGTGCCCTATCCTACTTGTAACAATTTAATGACAATCTAACAGGAAGTGGCTATCAGGAGGAAAGTCCCCACAGTTATATGGAATCTCATCGAAGAGAGGAGGGTAACATTCTGGGATGCTCTCCATGAGGAAGACTAATTGTAGCCAGGATAATGATGATTATATTTCTCTTTCTGAGGACTTTACTGAGCATACTTTATGCATTTATATTTAATGAAGGGAAGTGTAAGTCAAACTTGATGTAAATATCAGATTCAACCAGACGAGCTCAGAGCGAGACACGATAATTAAATCTGACACAAAAATCCAGCCAAGTATTTATTAATTTAGTGAATTCATCATGCAAATTGAGACTGTAGCCATAATGGAATCTTAATTGTTCCTATATAATGTTTCCTGGGCATAGCATGGTAGAATTTGATTTGACATAAGACACCTTTCTAAGAACTCTTTCATCTTCTTTCTTTGTGATAAGATGAACATACAGGATTTATGGACCGTATCACAATGTACTTTGAAGTGTAAAAATTCTCTTTCAGAAGCAAACAGAGAGATGGGAGACACTTGAGAATGTGGTTTTATGTTTCTTACCTTGACTGTTTTCATAGTAAATCTGCTCACTGGCCTGAAACACACACAGAGAAGAGTTAGACCATTAGCCACACAATGCTGCTTGTCAGTCTTTAGCCTGAACGGAGGCCCAGGGGCTTCTGCTCATCTGCAGCCAGGGCTGTATTAGTTCTTCATGTGACTGGCCCTGGTTTCAGTCAAACTGACAGGGCTGATATTCAGGTAAAGTAATTCTCACAGTTGAGCCAGCTAACTGTTGACATGGGTGGAGATCGTCTCAGAATTTTGGAAAGACTTCCCTTAAATCCGATGGTACTGAAATTCCATCTCAGTCATTGCGGCTGCCAGCCATGAAGGACGCTTTGGGAATTGAGAGGACTTGTGTGTAGCACAGTTCCTGAGTGGCATCTAAGTATTGGCTAACAAACCCATTGTATCAATCAATCTGTTAAGGAGGAAAAATTCATTCCCTTGGCACGTTTGAACGTAGTTGTCAGTGAGTTTATGGGGAAACTGTGCTCTTATTACGGGCCTTAACACACATATTTTATCTCATCAGCTGTGTCTACGCTGAAATCCCAATGTGATGCTTTAAAACCATTTAAAGTTGACTTGAAATTACCCTTTCAAATCCTTCATGCATGTAAGTGTCTCCTCCTGGTAGAACTTTCTGGAGTTCTTCTAGGCCTTGCCGGATCTGTTCCCTGAAATCCAAAAGTATCTTGTTAGCCTCATGAGAATATTTTCAGCTTGCTGTTGACAGTTCTGTGTATCCGTTTGCTGTCCATGTATATGGTGTATTGCTCCAAAAGCTCCCGACCCCACCCGTGGGCAAGTCTTTATGTTACATCATCCACCCAGTCGGGGTCAGCCACAGATTGAGAAGGATGAGACAGACTTCAACAATGTGAGGAACTTTTCACAAGGCTCTCCACTTGCTTTTAAGACTTCTCTCTTTGGTAACATGGACAAAACTTTCTTTCTACACTAAAATGATCCTTCAAATATTCCTGTTCCTAATGAGACACACAGGTTAAGACGCAAATGGCTTAATGTGAGCCATAAAGTTATGAGCACCAAGAAAGCAGGCACCAGGAATCTGCTCAAGGCCTTATAACTACCCAGTGGCAGGGGTGAGATAGCATCTCAGTGGTCCTACTGTTTAGCTGTGCTGAAAAGCTATTTCTTGAATGGATGAGCCAATGGATGAAGCACCACCTGTTTATCCCACCAATTTTTCTGATAAAAACCGCTAATCCTGCATGAAGATTGATGAGGCAGGAGGCCTGCTTGGGGATGGGGAAATCATCAAAGCTGTTGGAACATTTTAATGGCACACTGAAAGAGCCTGGCACAGGTCCCCGCTGCTTTCAGGTAGACTATTCAATACCATGTCATTCAAGCTTTGGAAAAGGTACAAACTATTTTCTGGCTGCCCCATCAGAACCCAACTGCCCAAAGCATCCTCAAGAACTGGAGGCCTACCTGGACCATTGCCTGACTCACTAGTTAACTGTTTTGCTTTACCTCCAAAAATATCTGAAGATAGATCCACATGCAACCCAGACAGCACCACCATCTGACCTTGCAAGGACCATTGGGATAACACCTGCCCCTCAACCTCCACCTCCACTCACTGTGTGAAGCTGCCACAATCTTCTTAAAATGAAGACCAACCATACCATTCCTGCCTCTGCTCAAGACTCTCCTGTAACAAGTCACTGGACCCGTGGCTTTGAGATACCGTCAGGTGTGATCACTGCCTTCCTGTCCATCCTCATCTTTCACTTGACTGCCTCCACTTTCCCAGCCTCAGATGCACTTGAGCAACCCCCATAGCATGACCTTTTCCTGGGCCATGTCTGTTTGGGTCCTTGCTAGGTCTTCTAGGTCTTGTGGCTGAAACGTAATAGACATTCAACAGATTCTTGTGAAGTGGGTGGAGGAAGGTACCACCACCTCAGTCATCTCGGGAAGAGGGGAGCCTCACGTGGCCATGTGGAGGGAGACCAGGCTGAAGGGGGCCTAGTCACTGGTTCTAGGACAGGTCTTGTAGTGGATGGAAGCCACTGTAATGTGTAATTCTTCTGCCACCTCCAATGCCTGAACATCCTATCACAGGGCACAGTTTCAACTGTGTTGTTTGGTTGATTGATGAGAAAGAAAAAAAATAACACATGCTTTAGTAAAAGGGATAAAGACAAGAATGGTGTTTCCCAACAAGGTCACAGGAGGTGCAGGGATGGGGCAGGTACCAGTTGTCACCTGGCAGAGCTTTGTCCTATGCACTGGCAGTTCATCAGTTCCCAGCAGCAGAGTCAGGGATGGGAAACCAGGGTCTGTTCCTGAGCATAAGAGATACAGCCCCAGGATCCTTCAGGATAGCTGAGAGAAGGGGCAGCCATGGGATGAAGACTATTTTCTGAAAATTAGGTTGGGTGCTGAAAGTAACAATAGAATCCTAAAATACACAAACAGAAAATATCCTGGGACTCTAAAGCAATTCTGAGCAAAAACAGCAATGCTGAAGGATTACAATACTGGACCTCAAACTATACCACAGTGCCATAGTGACAAATATAGACATAGAGACCAACAGAATACAATGTAAGATTCAAAAATAAGCCTTTATAGCCACAGCCACATGCTTCCTCACTGCGTTAAAGCAAACAAACAAATAACAGCAACGGACTCCATTCATTGCAGGGCTGGAGAGAAATGGCTCACTGGGTAGAAGTTTGGATTTTTGTTTCTTAGCACTGATATTAGGCAGCTTACAATCACCTATAACTTCAACTCACAGGAACCTAATGTCCCCCTTTAGCCTCTGAGGACATCTGCACTCATGTGCACATCCTCCCACATGCATAATTAAAAAGAAAAGAAATCTTAAATATACATTGGAGATAGAAGACAACATCTTTACAAATAATGTTGGAGAAATGGATTATCCACATACAGAATTAAATGTCGCTTAATTCCTAGCTCTTGCCTGGATCATAAATCAACCCCAAAAGGACTTAATTGCAGTACTCGAAACTCTGGGATTACTATATCAAAAGGCAAAACACTTCAGCATAAGCAAGACAGAAATGTTCTGAGATGGGCTCTAGCATCTCAGGAAATAAAATTGGCAGATCTTCACAGTAAAGGAAATAACGGAACAAAGAGAAAGCCCAAGAGCAGAAGAGGTTAATATCTAGAATTTGTAAAGAAAGTAGGAACGAAACACCCAAAGAATGAGTAATTCAACCAACCAACAGGCAAATGAACTTTACAAATGAAGAAATAGAGAAGGTCAAGACATACTCGAAAAAACGTCCAAGATCCCCAGCCACTGAGGAAAAACCCAATGGCATTTCATTGAGATTCCATCTCGTCACATACAGAATGGTTGTTCCCAAGAAAACAGGGACTGCCAGAGGGGCTGTAGAGAAAGAAGACCCTTCTCCAATGCTGTGCAACTTGAGCTGCTGAAGCCACCGTGAAAATCAGTACAAAATTCCTCAAAGAACTAGCAGTGGAAAGCTGTTCCACTCCTGGGTAAGACCTGAAGGAATCCCGGCAGCCTGTAACAGGGATCCGTGCACAGCCATGCATACGGCTGCACCATTCGTGACACCCGGGAGAGGAGATCAGTCCAGATGCCCACCAAGAGATGGATGTACATTGGAGATGTGACATATATGCAAATACATAAAGACATCACGACCAAGAATGTGGACAGACATAGAGATTTCCATGCTAAGTGAAATAACCTAGTTTAGAAAGATAAATATTGCATGTGTTTGCTCCTATGTGGAAATTGAGAGGGAAAAAGTCGAACACAGTACAATGGGGGTGTTAGGGCTGTGGAAGGGAGTAGAGAAAGCAGGAGGATTGCAAAGCACAATACAGGTGACATATAGCTAAGGTATGTTTCATGCAAGTAAGAAAATGTCCTGACAGAACTAATTACTTTAGACTTAATAGATGCTTGTGGAAAAAAAAGTAAACGTGATCTTATTCTTTGGTCATGGGCTAGTAAAGCCTGGAATATTCTTGGTAGCGCTAAAACTGGAATATTATGTTAACACCGAGCTTTAAAAAGAAAACTTACAAAATAGTATGTTGGGGGTGTGGAAAAGGTTCCTTGGCTTTACTGTGCTTTTCTTCTGCCAAATAAAGTATGAGAACGGGGGGGATTTTTCTTCTAAGCCCATTTTTTTTTTTTTTTTAAGAAAGGTTTTCTAGAGCTATGACTCTCTTTCCCCCTTCCCTCCCTCCCTCCTTCTCTCCTTCCCTTCCATTGTCTCTAGAAACTTCCCTGATGTACCAGCTCTTTAACTGGACATCCAGTCGCATACATCACTACCCCTGCTCCTCTCTAAGTGCCCGCAACATCTCGAAATCTGGAAGGAGACAGTGGCCTGGGAATGCTGGGCCTGTCTGACCCTGGGACAGCTAGTACTAAGGGGGTCGAGTCCTTATGTCGTCTTTGAAACACAGGGAGTAGGGAGCCAGATCTTTATAGGATGATGATTTCCCTGGAAATTCAATTATCGGTGCAACATTAACTTCCTGGGAAGCAAGAGGCTGGGAATTCTGCATAAGAGGCTGTTATTAAAATGTCCTGTTTTCCATGGTGGTTTCTCTGTCTGCCAGTCTTCCTACTTCGAAGCTGGGGATTTTCAAGCCACATATCTTGTGTTCCTTTTGCAACACATAGCACTTAATGATGGGTGTAGTGAGCTGTCGGATGAGTGAGTCCATCTTCTGTGCATCATCCACTCACACATCGTATGCTAGTGTCTAGTAAATGCATGCATGCAGCAGAACGGTGATCTGTAGGGTGATAGTGGGAAGAATCAGTCACTGCACTCTATGGATTTGAGGGTGACTTTCTGGGGTTGAAGCCCTCCTGTGATCTTTTGATAATGTTTGCTGATGAAAGCATTGAAGAAACACACACATAAGCACATCAGGAAGCACTTCCTTTCTCCACTGAGAAATCCTGTCAGGGTTATGCTATGTCCATTATAGTTTGTTCAGTAAAAATAACCTCCACCACAGAGAGATAATCCAAGACGAGGCTTGCACTGTCAATGTAGCAGCTTCCTGAGAAGGGGCATCTGTGGAATGGACTTTTCCCAAATGCTCTGCAGCTGTTGGCTCTGGGACCTCGCTTACCCAGCAATGCTCACAACATTTCCAGGTGGCTGTGGCGGCAGTGTGACAAACAGAGCCACACAGGTCAGGGCATTCTGCTGTTGCTCTGGTACCATCAAGTTCTAAAATGAATGGTACAAGATCAAGGCTTCTTTGGCCATCTATGGAGGGTTCATCGAGATGAAAGATGAAGTGCTTGCCCGAGAAAGGCTTTTCCAGTCTGTTACTGAGTTTATTTCTAGAAGGAACAATATACCCTTTTTTCTCTTATCTCTCCAGCATGGTCCTCTTTTTATTACTAATAATATCTGTAAGTTATATTTTCTTTCTACTCTCAAAAACCAATCTTATCAAACATTTATAAACTCATTCTTTTAAAATTCTTTCTCCTTATTTACCTTGAGCTTGGCAAGTGCTAGTTCTTAGCTAAGGACAGAAAGGCTGGTTAATGTTGTTAAAAACCTTTACCCTTCTCTTCTAAGAGACGCCTTTGCTGTCTCTTATCTCCTCGCACACGCTGACCCTAGCTGTGTCTCACAGATGCAGATTCTTGGGTTTTCACTGTGGTTCAGTTGGCAATACTGTCTAACTTGCCCTCTGCTTTCTTCTTCATAAGTAGATTGCCTTTGACATAATAGTCTTTGGACCTTGCCTAGGAAACAGTTTTTGTCTGGGGGTCTACTTTGTCTAATATTAATATTGCTATCCCAGGCTTTATGATTAATGTCTATACAATGCATATTTTCTTCTCTCTCTTTGCCCATTGCTATTACTTACTTTGCGCATCTCTTGTGAGTCATTTGGAATTGTGTACAGAGGCTGCTTTCACAAAGTCCTCAATCTCTGGATACCCCTGCTCTCATGTCCTTTTCCACACTGCTTTGGCTCTGAGACTCACTTTTGCCTGGAGGACATCAGCAAACAGTACCTAGGGCTCTGTTTGCCATCTTCAAATGTTGCAGCCCTGGAAGACTGCATCAGCCTTGGGGGAATGCCCCAGATACTGCTTGGTTTTTTAGTTATTTATTTATTTTTTAGTTTTTCAAGACAGGGTTTTTCCATGTAGCTTTGGAGCCTGTCCTGGAACTCCCTCTGTAGATCAGGCTGGCCTTGAACTCACAGAGATCCACCTGCCTCTGCCTCCCCAGTGCTAGGATTAAAGGCATGTGCCACCAATGCCCGGCTTTTATTTTTTTATTTTTATACTTAGAGTTATTTGGGAATAATAGCCTCAATGCCTTAAACGAGAAAATGCTTCCACCTGTAGGCAAGTCTGTATAGAGCATGTTCTCGATTAATGTCAGAAGGCCCAGCCCACTGGGGTGGTGTCACCCCTGGGCGGGTTGTTCTGGGGGTTATAAGAAAGCAGGCTGAGCAAACCTTCAGAAGCTTTCTTCCATGGCCTCTGCCTCTGTTTCTGCCTCTAGCTTCCCTCCTTGAGTTCCTGTTGTGACTTCCCACAGTGACACAGTGTGGCCTGAGACGCTCAGAGGAAATAAATTCTTTCCCACTCAAGGTGCTTTGTGTGACGGTGTTTTATCACAGCCATGGAAACCCTAACTAAAACACAGATGTATTTTTCGCCATTCCTCAGTTCATCCTCTTGAGAAGTGCAGCTGCATGGGTTGTCAAGGAAACTCAGTGTGTTAATGATAGGGTGTCTCTTACTGCTTTCTCTAGCGTGGCATTCTTGGTCTTGTGGTTGAAATACTGCTGTTCACTTTCCGTTTAATGTAAACATCAGCACAGTTGGGGTGAAGTTATCTGCAATGGTCAGTTCTTTTGTTTGTCTTCTTTATTCTTTGCTTTGATCAAATACATCCTGATATTCCACGGATCACCATGAGCCTTTGAAAACATAGCTCTCTCTTGTCAATGTCCCTTTCTCCATCATCTGCCTTTTTTTTCCCAGCTGATCATTAGATTTCAATCTACATCCTAATTTTATTAATCTTATGCCTTTTACCATATAACAAAATACTTTATATTAATATCATTCACTCTCATTTTGCTACTATTGTAATATATTTCATTTATATATTTATGAAACTGAAATATAGCAGATGCCTTACTTATGTTGAGATACAGCCCCCAGGAGATGCCTAAAACCTTAGCTAGCTCCTAGACCTCCATACACTGCTATGTGTGCAGGCACAGCCCATCCAGTGATGTTTACAGTTTCAGTCCAGCCTTATTCACAGCTCTCTGACTTCATCCCTTACTTCTAGTGAGGTGTGCTGGCACTGGGCCCAGGAGATCTCTTCCTGAAGTCATCAGAGAGGTTTGGTGCCTCCTGACCTTGCGCATTCTTATTGCTTGGAACACCTTTTCAGTTCTAGTTAGCCACCCTCAAGATCATGTCCAGCCAGGCAGGAAGTGGAGGTGGGACAATCAGACAAGGAGAATTCTGGGAAGGAGGAGGACAGAGTGAGGAGTCACCAGCCAGATGCAGAGGAAGCAGGATGAGATGCTGAACTGAGAAAAGGTTCCAAGCCACGTGACTAAACATAGATAAGAATTATGGGTTAATTTGAGCGTAAGAGTTAGATAGTAAGAAGCCTGAGCTACCAGCTGAGCATTTATAAGTACTATTAAGTCAATTATTTGGGAAGCGGCTGTGGGGTATTTAGGAGTTGCTGGCAGGACAGATTGTCAGTGCACTGTGAGTGGGATTAGAACTTCTGAAGTCTGAGGTGTAATAAGGAAACTTGCATCATATTTTTTTTTTAATTCACTGATAAATTTGTTTTTGTGTTTGATCTTCTGTTTGGAATATTCAGATAACCAGCACTACCAACCCTGACCACTGGAGAGACAGTAAAGAAAACAACTATTTTAACAAAAGCAAGATTGTTCCACTCCAGCCATCTCATGACAGATACAGCTACTAGATAAGTGGGAATGGATGGGTAGTGTACACAGCACAGACACACTGGGTAAGTGGTGACTCACAGGGGCAAGTCAGAGGGATGCTGTTAGACTTCATCACAGCACTGAGAAATGAACTCAGTTTAAAACCTATCATTTCTAGAATTTTCTACCCAACCATGAAAGCTATAGTTCTCTACCAGACATAATGCCTTTCTGTCCACATTCTGTAGCAATGCTGGGCTGGAGCGAGTGGGTAGAAGCATGCTAGATCTATACTGGATAAACCAGCACACAAGGCACATGTGGGCAGAAGGATTATCAAGGACAGAATTGGAGGAAAGTACCAAGATGTGGGGCATTGAGAACTCAAATCACCGTGGGAGTTAAATTCACACACCACACTGCCTAGTAACGCCAAAAATATGCCTTGACTGAACAGCCCACTCACTAACCCCTCCTCCATCATAGAGCGTAAAAAGTCCCTGCTTCTACCCAGTCCAGCCCTCACAAGGAGGAAGGCATGCCCAGTTAATTAAGTGCTTGCTACATAAGTAAGGACCCTGAATACAAGTAAAATGCTAGGCATGGTAGCATGTGCTTGCAACCCAACTGTTGGGGATGTAGGAAAGGCCAGTTCCTTGGGGCTCATTGGCTAGAGTTCCAGATACTAGTGATGCCTGGGCTCACATACACATGCATATCCAGTTGGCCACCCCCACAGCATACAATACATATACTCAAACACATATTTATTATTAAATAAGTAATTCAATATGAACTATATTGCTTCTGAAGATATAAAAGTACACATACTCATGGAGATGATAAACTCCAAATTCAAGGCAGCAAAACTTTCTGAGGAAGAAAACAGAGACTGTGTCTCTAGGAACTGTCTCTGATATTCTGTTTCACAAACCTAGAGGTATGGCATGAGTGTTTACGATCCTTTTCTCTACGTATTTTCAAACCCCAAATGTTTAACTGTTTAAACACTCCCTGAATGAGCAGCAGAAGAGACCTGGGATCATGTTTGGGGTCTATCAGAAGCAGATGCCCCCACCACAGAAAAAAATGACAGTTGAGATGACAGTGTCACCGCCTGGCGTAACCAGGATTTTGTGGGGAGTGGGGTGGTGTGGGGCAGAGAAATTCAGCTTCTGTCTCTAGATATGCGAATGCAGCCACATGGATAATGACCGGACTAAGGAAGAATTGGGATGCAGCCATTCTCAGGTTCCTCTGACTATGATGTCATTGTCCTGCTCTCAGCTAGACACCGGAAATGTTTCTGTCCACTTTGTCCTCCATGTCTTTACAACATGAGGGGCAGGTCGCATTTCTAACCTGTAATGTGTTAGAAACTCCAGAGGGCATTTTCTGTATACTAATTCATCAGCATCCCATGGTGGACACAGGAGAGAGCAGACATGGCAAGTCCACCCTAGAGCCTAGAGATGAGGCTCTGGGCACAGTCGTTCTCCTGATTTCATTGGCTGTACTCCAATTGAGTACATACCAGAGTATTACAGCCAAAACAAGAGGGGACATCATACTTTTCCTCCCTCGAGTATGGTTTTCCAAATTTTGGAAAACTACCCACCATAAATTTTATGTAAATGCAAACAATGCATATTATACTTTTAGGTTAAAAAAAAAAAACTTAGAAGAACTGTGTTGCTTTTGGCTCTATCAACGGCAACTTGAGGTTCAAGAGGGCGATCTGACTTTCTTCTAGTGACAGGATTTCAGAAGGAGAGTGGGAGACACTGGCCTACAGCACTCACAAAGCCATGTTCTGTCTCGTGGCTCTAAGGTAGACTCTGGCCACTCAATATTACTGTGACTTAGGCTGAGAGACTGTAGACAAAGGTGCTGTGAAGACAAGGCCTGTGCATTCTTCTTGTGAAGAACTCTTGCTAAAACCACTAGACAAGGAAACAATGTCATCTATCTTGCCTTATGCCGAAGAAGTATTTTCTACCGATATCCCTCTATGCATGGACAGACCTGCCAATGCTCAATGCTTCAGAAAAGCATGAGCCAGAGAGATCCGGGTCTCACTATAAATTTTCGATTAGACATTCTGTAAAGACTTGAGGTGGGGTTTTCTGGGAAGGACTTAAGATGTGAGTGCTGTTCACTGAGCACTCAGGATAGTAACCAATGTTCACTGAGCACTCAGGATAGTAACCACTGTCCACTGAGCACTCAGGATAGTAACCAATGTTCACTGAGCACTCAGGATAGTAACCACTGTCCACTGAGCACTCGGGATAGTAACCACTGTCCACTGAGCACTCAGGATAGTAACCACTGTCCACTGAACACTCAGGATAGTAGCCACTGTTCACTGAGCACTCAGGATAGTAACCACTGTCCACTGAGCACTCAGGATAGTAACCAATGTTCACTGAGCACTCAGGATAGTAGCCAATGTTCACTGAGCACTCAGGATAGTAGCCACTGTCCACTGAGCACTCAGGATAGTAGCCACTGTTCACTGAGCACTCAGGATAGTAACGACTCTTTACTGAGCACATAAGGCCTGTCTGCATCATGAATCATCCCCTAATTTTACTGACAGAGAAAAGGAGACATACTCAAGCTCTCCCAAACACTAACTATCTGAGATTCCTCTCTCCTCTTATTTTAAGATTTAAAAAGATATTTAGAGCCCAGTCTCTGAGGAACAGCAATGTGGAATCATTCTCCTCCAGAACCCTCTTGTTTCCAGAGCATGGCAAAACAGGTGCTGGAGCAAGCCGAAGTTCTTGAGAGGAACACAGGAAGGGCCTGGCTTTCCGCTCACACTGCAATGGATATTCTTAGCATCCCCTCTGCTTGCTGAAGTAACAGTAAGACCTTCAGCCTACCCTCCCCATACCTCCACTGACTCAGTGATGCAGCTCTCCCACTGAGGGCCACAAAGCCCTCAGGGCCAGGAGAAAATGCATGCAGAGGCTTCAGGGAACTTTCCCTGAAGCAGTCAGGGGGTTGGGGTGGTAAACCATGTAACCATTTTTTCTTAAATTTAAAACTGTACCTAATAGTAAAATTGTGGGAAATGTTCAAGCATAGTCATCAAACACAAGAACACAAGGGCCATGCTTCCTGGGCTCCGATCCAGGTTCCCACAGTCACAAAGCAAAGTGGCCTTGAGTCTCCTCTGCCTGGGTATCCTCATCCATACTATGATACAATAAAGAATGCAGTTCTAAAGAGAGCCCCATAGGTACTCAACATTTTCCTTTGTAAGAGATGAAGAAAGTCTACTTACTAGTACATGATAAGCCCTTATTAGAGAAAATATGTGAGCACCCTGCACAAATGTGTACGTATATATGTATGTGTACACAGAGGTGGTCCCATGTGAGTGTCTCACTGACAGCAAAGCAGAGGCAGCACACAGTAGACGGAGAAGGCTATATGCAGTAGGGAAAATAGTAACTGTTAAAATTTGTATACAATCTGGTGCTAAATACATGGACAGATCAGCACAAACAACCCAGTCTTTCCGGGAATCCTTTTCTTTACTAGTGAAATGAGCCCAGAGGGTTGAATGAGATATGATAATCCTTTGAACCAAGGCTATTTTGTTGGCTCTGTTTGAATCTTGGAAAGTTTGGAAGGTGAAATCTACAATCCAAACCAGTCCTTTGGGGGAGCACATCAAACTCTTACTGACCTTGGAAAACCATCACAGAGGCAGCTGAAACCGGAAGGATCAAAGGGTCTTCACTGTCTGAGGTAAAGTAAGTGGGAGTGCCAAGCCCAAACCTTAGAATCCCAGCAGGACACAGAGCTGCTGAGATGGAGGAAGACACATCCTCTCATTCCAGGTCACAAGGAGAATGGCCTGAGCTTCAACAGAGGAGGGGGCCTAAACCTGCCCCCCAGTGAGGGGCCAGGATAGGGGTCCTAACCCAACTATCTGTGGTGGGCCACAGGAGAGATTGAACTCAGTCACCCTAACACAGGCACCCTTCAGCGTGTGGAAAGGAATCATGCCACTTGTACCAGGCCTCTGCTTCTTCCTTTCTTCAGAAGAATTGCAAGGTTTCTCTCTACTCCAGGGGGAAGACGTGTGGATTTGCACACATTACTTCTGTATTTCACAATTCTCTTTATCTTGTGATCTTAGCAACTCTAGTGATGAAAACCCGTTTGTTTCCAATCCCATCTCTCCCTCTCTGGGCTCGGAGGAAATCTCAGCAGTCAGGAAGACAAGCATCAATATTAGGGATTTGTGAAATAAACTCAAGGTGGACCAGAGGTTCACATTCCAGCTCCTACTGATGATGAAGGTACCGTGTCTCTAAAAAGGAAGTTCATGCCCCACCCCCCAAATTAGGGATGGGAAAGCATTCGAAGAAATGAAAATATTTGCTGCTCAAAAAATGCAAAGGGAAAAGTGCAGTCAAAGCTGAGCGCTGCACATGGCCACAAAAATATAAAATAACGACTTGGTGATTACAAGACTCTTCTGAAATGTGCTCAGAAAACTCACGTAGGTGGTAAAGTGTTTGCCATGTAAGCACAGGGCCCCAGTTCAAATTTCAGCAAGCACATGCGGGCGGGGGGGGGGGAGTTGGGGGGAGAGGCATGTTGACACACACCTGTAATCCTAGTGCTGTGAAGGCAGAGGAGAGGGGTTGCCTGGGGCTCTTTGGCTAGTCAGACTAGCTGGTCAGCCAGCTTCAGATTTGATGAAAGGGCCTGTCTGAAACCCATACACATAAAAATAGAATCTCAATTTTTCTTTTAAGTGCCGGAGTAAAATGGAGAAAGACACCCAACGTGCCCCTCCCCGGACATTCACATTCACGTGCACACACACAAACGCACACATACACAATGAACAAACAGGACAGATTAAATACATACTTAGACCCTAAAAGAGAGCTTGGGCAGGTCAGAATGCTAATAAGCAAATCAGAAGAGTGTAATGATAAATAATAGAAGAAAAAGATGTGAAACTTGGGGAAGATTAAGTATCAGAATGGCTTAGATACTGTACAAAGTCACTTTCAGAATCAATGAGACCATTCATGCTCAGATATATCACACTGATAATTTAAAAAAAAAAATTGAAATAAAGAAAAATGTCCCAAAAGCTTCTGGGAAAGAAAGAAAATTACAGGGCTTGGGTGTGGAGGGTACAGCACACAAATAACATGGCAATCCATCAACAAAGCTCACAAGGCCAGAAACTATCACCCCAAATTAAATTATTTTAATTGTTTTCTTTGAAAAAAAATTGATTCTGGAAGCTGAAGGAAAGGTAAACAGAAACCGCACGGGAACCACCCTCCTGGACCGTTACCTGGCAAGAGTAAAGCTACACTGACGCATGGGTCAGAAGTGAGCATGGATAACAGGGCACAGCAGTGAGGATGAGCTCCAACGTCAACAGATCTGAAGTTCAATTTATATCAACAGCAGCTCTTATTATTAAGAAAAATAAAACCCGCCCCCCCCAAACCCTCTCTCATCTCAAGATGACAGGAAAGGGTCAAACAGAGGGGATGAGAATCCATAATAGTAAATAAAACAACAATGATAAAGTAAATTATGAAACATGCAAGCAGAAGTGTTTATAAAGTTACAAATAAATCATTAGATAACTGGGAAAGGAAGAACCAATAAAACATTTTATTAAAATGGTATGTGTATGTGTGTGTGAGTGTGTAAGTGAGTGTGAGTGAGTGTGTGAGAGCGTGAGTGAGTGTGTGAGAGCGTGAGTGAGTGTGAGTGAGTGTGTGAGAGCGGGTGAGTGTGTGTGAGTGAGAGTGTGTGTGTGTGTGTGTGTGTGTGTAACTGTACAGGCTGGGAATGTAGCACAGTGGTAAAGCACTTAGCTAGTGAGCATGTCCAAGCCCTGGCTTCCATCCCCAAACTCCAAAAGGAAAGAGGAAAGAGGCAGGGGTGGGATGGAGGGTAGGAGAGAGGGAGAGAGAGACAGAGAGAGAGACATACAGAGGGAAAGAGAGAGACACACATACAACAGAGGGAGAGAAAGACAGAGAGAGAAGAAGATAGAAGAAAAAATCTGTAAAGGTCAGTAATTTGCCCTCCAAATATAATTTCTTAAGCTACTTCTGGAGTCATGGGCTGAAATACTGATTGTCCATGCTGAAATCTCATGGATGCCCCTACAAGCATTTTCTGCTACTTAATAGAAGCTGATGGGCTCCAAACACCAAGCCCACCATGCTTGTGAGCGTTCACATCCCAGGTGATATAAGAGGAGGTGGAGTATACTTTTAGCCAGAGTATAGCTAACTGACACTGAATGCAGCTTAGGGAAAAAACAAAGCCTTCCTAGAGGACCTAACACAAAAGTGATAAGCACCCGTAAGTGAGTACTGTGGAGTAAGAATGCAGGGCCATCATGCCAGGACTAAGCCTTTCAGACAACTCAGATGAAAACCCCAAGGATATTTGGAACACTAAAGGAAAAAAAAAATCTAAAAGCACATGGTTGGAAAAACCCACTGAAGACCAAGGAGAGACCAAGGAGATTTTTGCTCAATATTAGAAATGAGGAAAGACTGGTCCTCCAGATGTCGAAACTAATTAAAACAATGTGGTCTTAGTGCAGAACTGTAGGAAAACAAAATGAAACCATAACAGAGCAGAAAGCAGTGCCCAAGTCCACGCAGGCCACTTTTATGTGGCTGGTTAAAAGGCTGGTCCATAGCAGTACTGGAAAAACCAGTTCCCAGTACAGCGGAAATGTCAAAGGCCGGCCCCACACTTTACACAGTAATAACCTGTGGCAAAACTTAAATTAAAAAATGCAAATTGCCATAAGCATAAGTAGCAATAACAGAAAAATTATGAATAAGAACACTAACTTAACAGAGGGGTACTTGGTAAAACCCATCTACTCTCTAGATTTTCCTTAAAGAGTTAAATTAGACTCCTCGATAAACATTTGAAGTGTTTCAAGTAATGACATGATTAAGACTTGGGGTTTTCAAGGACTCCTCTGTAGCACTTCACACTACACTGCTGTATCATAATTGTACTTCAGCCAGTACCATACACTCGGCCGCGCTAATGAAGAGCCCACAGATCTTGCCTTGTTTAAACTGAGGAAGCAGAGAAGCCATGGGAGGGGACATGATCTGATACAGACTCTGACGCGACCAAGTTCAGAATCCAGAGTTCAGAAATGAGTTCTGCCATTGGCCTGTTATTAGACCTCAGTGGACGTCCGGAACCACAGTGTCCTCATTTGTGAAGGGAAAGAAAGCCCCCCAGCCTGCCGTGGCCTGCCACAGAACAGCAGCAGCTGTAGGAAAGCCTGGAAAGTGAACAAAGCTGTGGGGAGCCGAAATCCTAAAGGAGGCCTACACGAGTGAGTTCCAGATTTTCCTTTCCTCTTTCCTCTCATGGTCTTAACCTGAGGACAAGTTTCATGGTATGGTAGAGTCTGAAGCGGCTTGCTAAAGGCTGGGAAGAGCCCCATTTCTGGGAATCCTGGGGAGCCCCTTGGTAGCCTAACTGACCAAAATGCCAACAGACACCCTTTTCAGCTAGATTCTTGGGGTGATTCTGGAGAGGCTGTGCCTGAGCTGGAGGTCTCAGGTCATTCCTGTGCTGCACAGGGGTAGATCCCAAACAGCCTGGGTCGGTGTTCACTAACCGAGAGGAAACTGAAACCTCTGTCCACACTAGACGCAGAAGAGTGTCCTGAACCTGGGTTACAATGAACTGAAGGAAGGAAAACCATAAAGACAAAAATCCCGAGGCTAAAGCAACATGAAAACAAAGCTGACCTCTAAGCATTTACTAAACAAAAACACTGAAAGAGTGTGACCAGCTCTCAGGGGACGGCGACTGTGACACGCTGAGGCTGAAACCATGGCCGACCTTAACGCAGTGACAATGACCACCTGTGAGGTCACCGGGTGCTTGGAATGAAGATTAAGACAATACTTCACGGAGACGGCAAAGTTTCCAGAGGAACAGAATGGAAATTATAGAACTAAAAGAGCAAATATCTGTAATAAAGCACTAGGCAGAGGCTCTCAAGGACGGGAGGGAGGGGACAGAGGAAGGGACCCTGACCCGGGAGACGGACTGGGAAAGATGCAAACCAACGTCAGGGCCATGTGGAGCCATACAGAGATGTCCTCGCCTGCTCCTGGGATCCCCAGAAAGAGGAGCACACACCTTGTACAGAGGTGGTTGTGAACTTGCCAAATCGAGGGACAGACAAGAATGTAGATTCACTAAGCTCTGCCCAGTGTGCCCCCCCCCCCACACTGTAACCAAATGAGGAAGTCTCAGAGTGTTCAGAAGGAAGCACTACCGTTAACTACACACAAAATAAGAACTTAAATGGCAGCCATGAGAAACCTGAGAAGATGCCATCACTCTCACCGTGGATCCTTTACTATGCCTCAGCACACTGTATTTTTATTTGATTTCTTCAATCTCCCCATAGTTTTCCCTATATGCACTTCGGATCCCAAGAACTTATCAGAATACATGGCAAATAGATCTTCAGTATCATGTTTTTTGATCGACACACCTTTTCATCTTGTTAAAATGAGAATCTTTCCTGACCGGTGCCCTGTGTTTTGTGTGGGAGTGTGTGTGACTTCAAGTGTAGGCATGAGTGTGCATGGACACAGCATGTGTGGGAGTGTGTGTGACTTCAAGTGTAGGCATGGGTGTGCATGGACACAGCGTGTGTGGGAGTGTGTGTGACTTCAAGTGTAGGCATGGGTGTGCATGGACACAGCGTGTGTGGGAGTGTGTGTGACTTCAAGTGTAGGCATGGGTGTGCATGGACACAGCGTGTGTGGGAGTGTGTGTGACTTCAAGTGTAGGCATGGGTGTGCATGGACACAGCGTGTGTGAGTGTGTGTGACTTCAAGTGTAGGCATGGGTGTGCATGGACACAGCGTGTGTGGGAGTGTGTGTGACTTCAAGTGTAGGCATGGGTGTGCATGGACACAGCGTGTGTGGGAGTGTGTGTGACTTCAAGTGTAGGCATGGGTGTGCATGGACACAGCGTGTGTGGGAGTGTGTACTGGGCCCCAGGTGCCTTCCTGAGAACGAATCTCACAGTTTACAACTTTGTCCCGCAGGCTGGCTAGCTTTGCTGAACTTTCAGGATGCCTTTTCCCTCATCCCACCCCACCATGGATGGGATAAGAGCACATTCAGCTAGTCTGCCTTGTTAACATGGATGTGAAGTTGCCAACTCAGGTCCTCACATTTGCAAATCAGTGTCCTTTTATTTTAACAAGTTTCTTTTAAACTCTATTCTCAAATATACATGGAGTATAACAATGCATCCCCCCCCTATCTCAGGGGATGCTATAAAGAGCAAATCTTCTTAGAAGACAGAGATTCTCGTATCAACAAATTATGGCAGGGCAAGTCGGAAAAGATCAAAAAACCTGATTTGCAGCCAGTCTCCCTAGGGCATCTGAGAGGGATCACTTGTCTCTTCTGTATGTGGTAAGACTGGGTGTGTTGGGCCCATGCTCAGCCAGTCCGCATAGTCACCACAGAAGACTCACAGCCTTCAGCATTTAAAGGCTGTTTGCAACAAAGAGGGAGGGGGCTAAAGGAATGAGTGGTAATGAAGACACAAACAGAATCCAAGCTGACTGAGAGGAACACTCAGCTTGTCATTCTGACCGTGTTTATCCATCTCTCACCTGCCCTGGCCAGTGGCCCAGTGGCCATGGCTGTAACTCACACCACCTCTTAGCCACACTGACACATCCAAAGGGTAATTGGCATGAAGCAATGCCAGGATGCCACAGTTCCAACAGGATGTGAAGGACAGGTGAGATCTGGTTCTGGTCTGGGACTGACAATACCTTCGCAAAGATGCTTAGCACCCACAGGCTTGGATTAGTTAGAGAG
Source organism: Phyllotis vaccarum (assembly GCA_033318265.1). Taxonomy (NCBI): domain Eukaryota; kingdom Metazoa; phylum Chordata; class Mammalia; order Rodentia; family Cricetidae; genus Phyllotis; species Phyllotis vaccarum. The sequence continues at coordinate 64,841,282 of JARWLC010000014.1, read as the reverse complement.
TTTCTTCTTATCCATGTAGGAGCTGAGCTGGTGACCAAAGAAGCCATGGCTGACTCTATGGGCCATATCACTGTCCTAGTTGTGTGCCTCAGACACACCTGGCCCAGTGTTGAAGACAAGAGTGTGGCAGGACCATCTAGACTTCTTGTTCATTTCCCTCATCTCTGAGCAGAAGCCAGACCTGCTGAAGGATGGCAGATGGCATATAAAGACCAAGCAGGATCGTGACTCCCACACAAGGCCAGGCTCGGTCAACCCTGAAGAAGGCTTCGTGGACTTCAGGGTCCTCTCTTTAGAGAGAATGTGCAGAGAGGGGAAACAATGGATCCTGGGCCTAGACTGTGTTCTGTTTGCTGTCCATAGGAAAGAGGCGTGGTCTTACTTCTTCTGTGAAGAGGGAATGACACCCACTTTGAAAATGGGGTTTCTGGGCATCGCAGCAGCATGCGTGCATGCTGGGTAAGGAAGAAGATTTGAAAGTGTAGTTACAGATGGGAAACACAGGTATGGAGAATCATGGCACCAGCAAGTCTAAGGCAGAAAGCTTGTTAATCCTATTCTTAACTCTATGACAGGGTGTTACCAGCTGAAGTCTTCCAGCCCTTCTTAGACTCGCTATGGTTTGGCTTGAGGGTTGTGAACTGGACATATGGTCAGTCCTCTGTGTGGTGCCACTGGAAGATAGGGTCTGGGGGAGGTGGCTGTGTCACTGGAGAATGGCCCTTGAGATTAAAGTAGCTTTTGCAGGACCCATGCTCTTTCCTGGATTAACTGTATGAAGAGTAGGCCTTGCCATTGGCCCTCTGGGTTTATCTTGCCATGTGCTCTCTGCTGCTGTGAAGCCATGTGAGCTAAACAAACCTCTTCTCTTTAGAAAATACCAGGTCTGTGGCATTTTGTTAGAGCATAAAACAGAAGGACAACCCTTGTCCTTCCTCCATTTCTTCTTCCATTATACCTATATTTAAGTCAGCAAGGAATCACAGGTCCCTACAGTGCTTCCTTCCCTCATGTGGACCATGACACATTTTGCAGAAAGAGGATTCAGTGACATGAATGGAAGAAGGATTTCCTTTGCTCTCCCATGCATCACAATTATGAAGAGTGCACGTCAGTCACCAGTGGTCTTCAGTGTGAAGTGGAATATGCTTAAATCCCAGAGAATGTTTGTAAAAACTGACATTTCCCCAAGCTTGATTAAAATTTCCTTCTACTTATTTGCTGTCACAACTTTCCTTTACTATGCCCATCCCTGTAATCACACAGGGACACACTTCAGGTTCTTATTTCCCTAGTGGAATGCTTACTGAATTTCATAGACTCTAGTGCACAACATAAATCCAGTTCAAATAGGCGAAAACAGTCTTTAGAGAACCTAGCTTGCCAACAATTTGCTCCAACTCAGCAGGTGAAGTTAACATTCAAACATAAGGCTCATCTCAACATGGTCTGTTCATTTAAATCATCTCAGCCCTGTCAGGAAATGCCGCTAGAAGTCACTGCAGTAAGCCAGCAGAAGGGCCCAGATGCAAAGGTCAAGGCTCAGATTAAGAGAGTACTGTCAGACTGATGGGCTGCTGAGACACCAGGCGGCACAAAGTCTTAGGGCTTTTCAGGAAGACCGACTTTGAAATGATGCACGTGAAGTCACCTTACCTGTCCTCGGTTAGTTTCATCAAGGTTGTCCCTCGTGTAGAGAAGACAATGAAGGACATCCTTAACTGTGGGCTGGAAAGGAGAGACACTCTGTTAGGTCAGAGAGACCACCTGGGGCCTGTCAGCCCCTTCCCGAATCCTTCCTGTGTCTATCTTTATATCTTGGCTCCAGGAGCTGAGGAACCACCTACATGGGAGCCCCAGAGGGTATGGCAAGAGCTTAGATCCAAAGGAGCCTGCCCTGTCTCCTTTCTGTCACAGAGTGGCTATATCACATTAAGGAAGATGAACTCCATCTCAACCTGCAAGTTCCCTGAAAGGAGCTTGTCTACAAGGTGTCTGTGAAATGGGAAATCCTGTGGTATATGTCTGACAGCAGCTCCAAGGGAAGGGAGCGTCTCAGAAAGATGAAGGTTCACTTAGTTTCTTCTCAGCTGCTTCTGAGGGAAGAGGGGCTGCTGGGCCACAGAGAGTTTCTTGTGCTTGGGCTACATGACTTATTCAGTACTCAAAAGCTTTCAGTATAAAATTCCCTCTCTGGGTAACAGGCCAACCTCATCTGACAACTGGCAAGAAACACCAGCAATCTGCACAGGACTTGTCAATTTGTCGCCATCTTGCAGGGCCCTTGTGGGGTGGCCAACTGGTCAACCAGAGTAGCACCAACCTGTGTCTTCACAAGACACTGACCTCACGGAGCTGATCTGGCTCTGGTCCTTGCATTCAAAGACCTCTTTTCACTTTTCACTGCTTGGCTTCAGGGCTCAGTCTCATTCACCTGACCACCATGGCTGTCTTCTGATGTCATCCTGACTCTGATGCATCCTCCATTCTGCTCCCCAAATTATTTATCATGAAACGTAAGTCAGGTCTTGTCATTTAACTGCTATAAAAGCCTTGGCTACTCTTAGGATGAAACACTATCTCTGTGTGCCTGACATACCTTCTATTGGGGTTTTTGCTGTTTTAGCAGAGTGGAGAAGCAATGGAGGAGATGAGGCAGGGATGCAGAAGAATCACCATTGTCGTATGGCTTCCCTCTACCCCACAGCATTCTATTTAAGGAATAAATATTCAGCTTTTTGAGACACTCCCACTGATTTCCATAGTAGCTATATCAGTTTATACTTCAGCAACAGTACATAAGGATTCGGCCTTTCACACATCCTCACCAGCATCTGCTTTTTTGGTAATGACCACTTTGACTAGGATGATATGGAGTCTTAAAAGAGTTTTGATTTATATTTCCCTAACATCATGTTTTTCTGTTTTTTTTTTTTAAAAGTCTCTCTGTTCAATTCCATAGCCCATTTTTCTTAGTTTTTTTTTTTCTCCTGATGATTAATTTTTGAGTTATTTGTATATTTCGGTTATTACTCCTCCTCTAGGCCTGTAGCTAGCAAAGACTTTATCTGATTCTATCCATTGCTTCTTCACTTGATTGACAGCTTTCTTTGCTGTTCAAAAGCCTTTAAATCTCACAAGGCCCATTTGTTAATTATTTGCCTTATCTGAGTAACAAGAGTCTCATGCAGAAAGTCCTTACCTATGCCTATATCTTGTAGTGGTTTCAGAGTTTCAAGTCTTCAGTTGAAGTCCTTGACCCATTTGGAGGTTATTTTTGTTCAGGGTCAGAGATATGGGTCTAGTCTTGGTCTTCACCAGGTAGATATGCAGTTTCTCCATAATCATTTGTTGACAATACTATTTTTTCCCTTCACTTATTCAAGGGTGGACTTGGCATTGCTACCAGCCCTTGGGCTGCAGAAACAAAACTCACTGACAGTTTTGGCCTCTGCACTCGAGGGGTCTGCTATGGTCTGGATATGAAGCATCTCCCTGAGAAGCTTATGTTTTGAAGCTGATGCAAGCAATGTTCCAAAGGGGCTTTAATGAAGTGATCAGACTGAATCACAAGAGCCTCCCTTCATCAATGACTCCATTAATGGAGCCAACATCTGAACAGTCTGTTGGGAGACAGGGAAACTGTGGAAGGTGGAACCTAGGTGGAGGAAGTGGGTTACTGGGCGTGTTCCCCTGAAGTTCTACCTGGTCTCCAGTCCTTGCTAGATGCTGCCTCTGCTTCCTGCCCACCATGAGGCAAGAAGAGTTGCTACACCTCACTGATCTGGGAAGTGGAGGGAGCATATAGCAGGAGACCTCTGCAACCCTGAGCACAAATGAACTTCCTCTTTCTAGGTTGTTCTCCAAGGGGTTTGTCCCAGGGACAAATATTACTGACACAGAGTTTATAGCCAAGGAATCCAGAAGGAGGAGGCTATAGGAAAGCTCCTTGAGATGTAAAGTAAGCCAAGGAGATGTTTCTCATTTTTTCTTTCTTCTTCTATAAAGCAGAAGACTGGGGTGTTTGCTCAGTAGTCCCAACAGTGTCTTTGACTATAACACAGTGAAGAGTATGGTCCTGCGGATGGGCCTGGCAGACAGTGCTGGAGGTCCACTTCCATGAAGATGCTGGGCGATCAGGTATGTGAGTATACACACAGTAATCTTTGCATGTCCCTTTTACAGGACTCAGGTTCAGTCAAGGTTAAGCCAATTGCTAGGGTTGTACTGAGAGCTCTGATCCTTTTCCACTGGGCTCCACTGCTCAGAGGGAGAAATGAGGACAGTAAGCAGAGACAGAGCAGAAGCCGTCAAGGACTTGGAAGTCGATGTGCTTTATGTCACTTGAAAGGGTCACTGGGTGAGAGTGCAGGAGAGGATGTTTAGCTCCATAACAACAACAACAGAAAGACTTTAAGCTGAAATGATCCAAAAGGCAGAAGTTTCTGACCAAACCTTGTCAATATGAGGCTCTCAAAGGGCTCTAAGGCTAGGCTGGGAAGTTTCTCCTATGAATTCAAAGTTCGATTATTTGTCTAAATATTTTCTAACATCACACATACATCATCTTTCTCTCTCTCTGTACTTTTCCATGTTTTCATCTCAGCACCTACTTTTATAAGTCACCTGGGTTTAGATGATTCTTGCTGCAGATTCAAGGCCACCCTTTATTTCCTGTTAGGCAAGTAAGAGCATGTTGCTCAATAAGTAAGTATGAAGGAGACTATGCCCTTACCCTAGACTCAAAGGATCCTCTGCTATAGAAATGGACCAGAGAGATCTGTGCTCACTCATATTGGTCTCCATGGAGACCATATACTACCAGAGGGACTATATCAGTGCTCACAATGCTCACACCAGTGCACCAAGAACCTTAACAACATGCTGCAGGTGCCTCCATAAAAGCTGTGTGATTCCACAGAGGATGATTAGTGTGTGTCCTTAAGTATCACCTTCACAGTTTGTAGTGATTATGTTCAAACCTGTCTGGGAAGATGAGGTCAAGGCCACAGAGAGAGGATGCAGGAGTCATGTGACTAGTCATTACTTGCTCAGGGCTGTGGTGTGTTCATATTAAAATCAAACATGTAAGCAAGTTGACACTAGCTGGTCACCTAGCATTTTACCCCCAAGTCCACTTAGTGAGCAGCCCACAGCGTCTGGGAGTTACCAGAGCAGTAGATGGGCTGGATTCACCATCAGCTGTGAGACAAGCGGGTCTGAAGTGACACTCACCTGATGAATCTATGAGCCAGTTGCTCCACAAAATAGTAGATCTCGTTCCAGTGATGCAGCACGCTTCCTGACCTACGGACAAAGCGGCACCGTGTTAGCATTTTGTGTTGTTTCCTTTCAGTGCTGTGCAGAACCAACCTTTTAACCTGAAACTGCTGCAAATTTGGAAATAATCTATAAGGCTTTCTAAAACTTTTAAAGAACTCCATCTCCCATTGCCACCCCCTCCCACACTCCAAATTCTTACAATGAGGCAAGCGGACAAACAAAATTCTGGGGCTCAAACAGATCACAGGCTGGCTCCAGATCTTAAGGCACTGCTATCTATGTGATCCCCTAAGAGACTCTAGTCAATTCCATTGAATAAAGTCAGCAAACTGACCGTGGTGATCTGAATGAAAATGGCTGACTATTAGGAGGTGTGGCCTTGTTGGGGAAAGTGTGTCATGGGGGCGGGGTGAGATCTTAGATACTCAAGCCAGGCCCAAGGTCACTCTCTCTTCCTGCTGCCTTTAGGTTCAGATGTAGATCTCTCAGCTACCTCTCCAGCACCATGTCTGCCTGTGTGCTGCCATGCTTCCCACCATGATGATAATGGGCTGTAAGTCAGCCCCAGTTCAATGTTTTCTTATTAAATTTGTCATTGTCATAGTCTTGCTTCACAGAGACAGAAACCCTAACCAAAACACTGACGGGACAAAGGACACACCACATAAATGTGTTTAATTTATAAATACAGATATCTGTAGAGCTTTTAAGTAAATTATTGGAGAAACGAATCCAGCAGGTTTCTAAAAAATAATTGATTGATGGGTGGGATTTATTTTAAGAAAGCACACTGAGAGTTAAATATTCAGGAAAATCTTCTGAATCTAATGTGGTTATTCAGAACAATGGACCAGAGAAGGAAATGGTACAGCCCTCACTATATCAAAAGGGAATGGAATTACAGAAGAGAGGGAAATGAATTCTCTGAAAATATGCAATTGTGGGATTTTAGACTTGGAAAGGTTTTCTTAATCTCCTGAATCTGGTATTGATTTATGATCTTATTTCCATATCTCAGCCTGCTTTTCCCACAGTGCTCATGCTCAGGCTCTCACAAGGGAACTAACTTAGCCTTTGTCTACCCAAGTCTGTTACGCCTTTCCCTGTCACGCACAGAGCTGACCAGCAGAGGCTCCATCTGGTTGCCTTTCTAATAGCTGAGGCTGTAGTTTGCTTTCTGCTCTCACACTTCGTATTGCAAACATTTTATATTGGTGTCTGATTACATTTATTTATTTATTTCGGTGTGTTATGTGGGTATGTGTGTGTGTGTGTGTGTGGCATTTACACATGCATGCAGTGTAATCTGAAGCCAAAGGGCATTCAGCTGAGCTGGACTTACAAGACGTTGTGAATTCACTAAAATGGGTACTGGGAGTCTGGACCTGGGTCCTTTTGAACACTGAGCACCTTTCACCACTGAGCCATCTCTCCAGCTCCCTTGCTATAGAATATTCTCTTTAAAAAGAAATTATTTGTTTTAATTTTATGAGTGTTTGCCTACATATATGCAATACCTATGGAAGCCAGGAGAGGGCAGAAAATCCCACAGAGCTAGGGTTGTGAGCCATCATGTGGGTGCTGGGAACTGAGTTCTGGTCCTCTACAAGAGTAGCCAGTGCTCTTAACTAAAAATTCTCATTTTAGTTGGTATGTTACATCTCTCGAAGAGAATTTCTGTTTCTGCTTCGTTTCATTTTACTCAGAAATGCTCACTTTGTGTCACTTAAATGAAAGTGGCGTGTACACCATGGACTGTCCCTAAAGACTGCACACCGGTAACAAGGTTCCCAAAGGTCATAGGTGTATACCGTACACAAGACACAAAAGCAGAAAAAAGTGTCGTCTTCCTCCCTTTCTTCTCTTGGTTTTGGTGGGCACTATCTTGGGCTTTCTATTTTTTAATTTAGTTTTTTAATTATTTGAAAATTTCATACACATATATAATGTAGTTTTGTTCATTTTTACACTCGCTACCCTCTTCTATCTCCCTTCCTCTGAACTAGTCTTCTAGAAAAAACACTTTATCATCACTTCTCAAGCCGCCTAACAGGAATGACCACTGAGTCACGAGTCCCAGGAAATCTTAACAGAGTGTCACATTAACATCAAACCACTGTGAGAAACCAGGCCACAGGAGCAGTGGATGGAGAGCGGGGCCCTTCAACGCACTGTGTGACAATGGGGTTTCATACCTAACAAGCCTAGCTGAACCCAGATTTGAGGATGGCCACAGCCTCCCTACCTCACCACCCACAGATTAGCATTCTGTTCTTCCTCCTCCCATCTTCTAGAAAATACCTGAGGGGACACGGGGGGGGGGGGGGGGGGGGGTGTTCTGTCTCTCCAGTAGTGGAAAATGCAGATTCTTTGACTTTACAGGCTGCCTGCTGTGCTTCTGCCCTTGGCCTTTTGACTGATTTCCCAGTTTGAAACCGCCACAAAGGCTGGACTCTCCCAATGTAACTGACCCCTGGTAGCCGAAGTGGCTTCTCTCACTCTGAGCTCAGAAGCAGATTCCTGGTTCCAACAAGGAGAAGCCAAGTGTTGGGGGGAGGGGCGGATATGGCAGGCATGTATTCAAGTTCAGCTTTCTTCTACCTAGCTGTGTGTTATTAGTCTCATATGAGATCTCAGGTCACATTTGTCTGTTTATGAGTTAGTGCCTAAACCCCAGCCGTGATGGACTAACCTTGCCATTGCCATCCATGCTGAAAGGTAGAAACAAAACTTCCCTTCTAAATCCAAATATAAAAAGTACCAAAAGATGTTTTTCTATCGACCTTGGTGGGTTTGAGTGGTATCAGGACCAGTGAAGGGTCTCCTCTTGGGATTTTGTGTCTTTATTTCGCAAGTGCAAATTTCATCAAAATTTGGAATTAAAAATAGCCTCCCAGGAATTCTGCCTGGAGACAGCATTACAGAATTCTCTGTTTAAAAATTCACTTGCTATCCTTGGGATCCAACCAGAGCCAAGATCAATGTACTCTGCCTGTACTTGCTGAAGTGGGTTTTGCAAAGGCTCACCCTCCCTCCCCAGGGAGAAGGCCACCAATGTCCATTCTAAATCTCTAACAACCATCCCTGCTGAGGGCAGTTCCAAGGCTCCTTCCTTATTATTTTTTTCTAGTTTATTTCTAGTATTTGAAATGTGATAAGAAGTCAAAAAATATTTGGCCTCACACCCTGTTGAGGGAATCTGTATAGAACAAACTGGCATTGCCTTCACGTGACAGTCTAGTCACTTCCAAGGCTAAATATGCAAAGAGTAGCAAGAGCAGAATCCCAAATCTTATCCATTTGCTTTCTGAAAAAACAAAACAAAACAAAACAAAACAAAAAAAAACTGCATTCTTTTCTGTTTCCGAGAGTGTCTAACTCTCTGCAGCTAAACGTCTTATAAAACACATTTGCTATACAAGCAACCAGAGTATAATGAGAAAAGAAAGCAAAGGAGCCTGTGGATGGGTCTACCACCACCAACCTCTTACCGGCGAGGGCAAAGTAGCTAAAATAGAGATTACAAAATGGTCAGGCCTCACTCATCCTTAGCCCCATTTTGTTGGCTTAAGTCACTGATGCCAGTGACCCTCTTGGATCCCTAGACAAGTCTAGGTGGGTATGAATATGTTCAGTAACTTCCAGGACATTGGGTGAACCCAAAATTAGTGCCAAAGCCCACATGCCACTGTGTACTCTATCCCAACATCCCCCACCTCTTCTATCTCCTTCTCTCTTTAAATCTAAGAAGTTCGAACCCATGCTGGCTCAGGCCTTATCAGCTGTTTTCTGTGGCCACAGCCAAGTCTCCCTCCTGGACCTTGGGACTCTGCTTCCATTTCAACTCCTTCAGATGCCAGTTCACACCCAAACTGTGTCACCAAGCACCTTTCTTTGTTCTTTGTCTGAGGACACCCACCCTTCTCCATCTGCTGCTGTCAGGCCTCTACCAGCCATGATGTCCAGTTTCCCTCTACTGCCACATGACTTCTCTTCAGTAGTCCAACTGATGGCTTTGAAAACAATGACGGGTACACTGCGGAATGCAGTTAGAGTTGGGAAATCAGCTACTGGGATATTGCCAACCTCTTTCTCCCCCCAAAGAAATGAAACATAATAAGATTGAAAAACCAGAATGTGTTGTTGAAAGTCACCAAAATCAGTGCTGTAGGGAGCTTCTGGTCAACTGCAAGTGCCGTACAGGCACCATGTTAGGAGATCAGGATTTTTCTGTGGACTGTGATTCAGAAGGTATCTTAACCAGAAAGGAACTCCCTTGTCCTTCAATCTGCCTTTCCAACATACACACACAAACACATACACAAATATACACAAACTGCACACACACACACACACTCAGACTACACACACACATGCATGCACACACATACACATACTACACATGCACACTTAGACCACACATGTAAGCACACACAAGCCACTCATATGCATAACACTTACATGCATGCATAATATACCACACATTCACAGACACCACACACACACATATACCATACAGACACACCACATGCTTATAGACCACACACACAACACACACACATTCACACAGACCACAGACATACATATCACACATTCACATACATCATGCACATACATCACACAAATACATGCACACATAGCATACAAATACATGCACATACAACACATATACTAACATTCATGTACACACACATGCATCCACACATGAATATACATATACATGCACACAACCAAGAAAAGCTTACACACTTTTTTTTTTTACATGAACTACTGGTACTTTTGGCACAACTCCAACACAAAAGTGGCATTCTTGTTAAGACTGAAAGTGTTAAATTGTCTTAAAAGTTGCTTCAATGACCAACATTTATGGCCCTGGATCCATTTCTCATGCTCTCCAGTTTCAGAGATGATTTCATGAGAGATGCATTGCATCCCCCAGAAGGCTAAAAAGAGATGGACCATTGTCACCCAAAGATTGCTACTATGGGAAGTTGTCAATTGTGGGGAAATGACATACACTAAGGATCCATAGAACAGGATTTCAAAATACAGTATCATCAAAATAACTTCTCCACTGTCAGAAACGCAGGGGTTGAGGACAAGCAAAAGGTAGACCTCTGTGAGGCTCATCTCCCCCACGGTCAGACAGGGGCACTGCCTTCTCCTATGACCACATTTCCTTAAATAGCATTGCCCACCTCATCTGTCACATCCGCATCTTCTCTGTGCTACAGAAGCATCAGACAGTAGTAGTAGGTCTTCATTCTACACACTGGCTGGTTTCCATTTCCTTTCACTTTTATGGCACCAATAAGCTGAGCACTTTTGTACAATGTATTCTACACATAATGAAGATTCTGTGAGTTTCTGCAGTGTGTTTCTTTCTGGCAATGGCACAGAAAGCGATCCTCTCTGCATTGCTTGCTTAATAAATGTGCATACAAGAGAGGCAGTTTGATGGAGCCTCTCCTTTGTTCCTGGAGAATCTCAGAAAAAAGGAGGAGCCATATTGGGTGTAAATGGAGCAGATGCCTCAGCCCCCTAGTAGGCCCAGCTCTCGGAGCATTGTGTTAGGCAGACAGTGGGATACGGGAGTGTCAAAGGTTTCACTAGGGTTCTGATGCATTTAGTAAGAAACTACAGAACTTTAGAAATACTTATTGTTCCTTTGATTTCCTTTGTTAGCAGTTAGGACTAGTGCAGAATGAAAATTCAGGGCCCTTGCTGGAAAGTTATTAAGAATTTCAAGATGGTAATAGCAGACAGAGCCTGTGGCCTAATTCCAGCCCTGCTCACCGAGGGCATGGGTCCCAACCACACAGGCAAACACCCAGAAAGCCACCTCAGTAATGATAATCTTTGCACATTCCTACTGGGTTTCAGATTTTTTTTAGTCCAGGGGTCAGTTAACGTTTTCTGTGAAGACCCAGACAGTAACTATATTAGACCCCCTGGGGTGTGTGACATATGGTCTCCAACTTTTTTTTTTTTTTTAAACATAAGAGTAACCATTGAATCCTAACAAATGTATGTGATTGTGATTGTACTACAACAACATTTTATTTAGAAAAACAGGGTCTGGGTCATAATTTTCCAACCTCTGTCCTAGACAGCCATAGCCACTTTCTTCGATTCTGGATCTAGTTTTTTTTTTTTATTTTTTAAAAATTGTCTTCTCTTCCTTATGACATGCTGGTATAAAAAACATAAATATCTTCCTTATAGGTATAGTTCTGAGGTACTTAGCTGCTCATTTCCTGTTCTTTGTTGCTGAGAATGTGGACGGGAAATCTTCTGCCTTGGGATACATGAGGCATTTTCAGTGACCTAATAAATATTTCATGGGCATTTGAAAGAAAGTTTATTCTCTGTGGGGTATAGGGTTTGGAGTATATTTATTTAATCTATTCCATTACTATTCATATCCGGTCTTCAGAACGTGGCAGTACTCAGAGACATCTTTCAGCTTTAGTCAAGAAGATGGTTTCCATCTTCACACAAGGGGAGCCATCTCGGAACATTTTGTAAAAGTCAAAGCACTGTGCAGCCCATGATTTTATCAGGGTTCAGGATCCTAAATCTGACTTTTTGCTGATGTTTTAACTTAGTATTCAAGGTTTTTATTCAAAATTGGCAGGAAGTTTTGTTTCTGATCATGCTATCGTCACTAAATGTCAGATGAGAAGATATCTTCGCTGGTGTCATCCGTGAGATTTCAGCACAGAAACCTCAACCTCAAGTCCCTGAGCACATGACCAGCTTCGTATGAGCCAATGTGTCTGAAACCAAAGACTTTCCCAGTCTCCCTCAAGGAAAGGTACACAAGGTGGAGCATTCCACTTGAAAGGGTCTTGGGGGGGGGGGGATCTATAACACAGGGTAAATATCATCAAAATGTAAGGTATTCTAACTGTATCTGACCCAAACAGGTGAGGGCAAGAAGCCAACAGCATTTCTTAGCTTATGTAAATGCAGTAAGAGGAACTTTGGCTATTGTAGATAAAAGTGTACTTTCGCCTTTGAAAATTAATCAAGTCTTGCATTTTGCTCTGTAATCTCCTGGGTAACATTGTTAGGGCCATTGCATACTTCTGTTTCTTTGGAGTGTGTCTTTTTTACATCTTATTTTAAATATATTTTCTATTTTGATACCAATCTCGTCAAGTAATCTTTTCAGTAGGGCCCATGGATGGTACATATTTTAAAAACTACATATCTAAGAAGGCTAGTTGAAGAATTTAAAAGCCACATTCAGTCAAGAGCTATAATTACTAAGATTTTTAGAGCAATTGATGCTGTAAAGTAAAAAAACAAAACAAACAAAAACCAAAAGAAAACCCTTAGTCTTACTTTTGGTGTGCAATAGGGAAATCTATTGTCTTTTCTTTTTGGAAGGTTGTAGACTTTTTCTACTTGTTCATATGCTTTAAGAATTTATCTAAGATCAGGTAATCTGCGAGCCATTTAAAAATTAATTTGGCAGAGTATTCGGTGAGTCACAGAGAGAAGAAGCCAATCTCTCCTCAGGAAAACTGTTCTATCATATTTATTTATTTGTTGTATTACTCATAAATATGTTCTTTTCCTAGAAATTCATGTCAGATACACGTGTGCACACTCACACACACATGCACACATGCATACACACACTCACACTACACTTCACCCACCATTAGTAGCCTAAGCTCCTCCCTCACAATTTTAATCCGGGAATACTTTCTGCTCAGGTTCTTGGAAAAGTTTCTCAAATTGTCTTTAGATGAACCGACCCTCCTTTGGGCACTTTTCGGTGTCCTCATTATTTCCAAGTTCCCTAATATTTAGATATGGTGTAAGCTTTCCCTCCCCCAAAGACTTCCTAATTACTTTCTCATGATAGACTGTGCATGTTTGTTGATGTAGTTAGAAGTCTTCAGTGGTCATGGTTATTTATTTGTTCTAGTGCGGTTGTTGGGTCTAGGTGTCTCAATCCTCCTGGCACAGCCTTCTGGGAGTGGCAATCCCAGGTGCACACCTCACGTCTTTTTAAGTAACAACGTTACAGTTTAAATGTTTCTGTAAATCTTGATTTACTTTTATGATTTTCATTCCAACGAAACAATAGAACAATCTATATCTATCTGAAAATACGTCCGTGTTTTCTTTACTTGCAGAGGACACCAAAACCAAAAAAGTGTATCCATTACAAAAGACGCATTTTAGCAATCACAATTCTGTGCACTGACTGTTCGCGTGCCCGTGTGGGTACCCTGTGTTTCCTTCCTTCTTTTGTCTAGAAAATTAATTTCTAACCAGAAAATGTCTACATATTAATCTCTTCCAATAAACGATTACTTTTGCTTTTCAGTTGAGGGACTTATTCAATCCATATTTCCAGGCTTTCCTTAAGTCAGAAACACTGTCTGCCACCAAGTCTTGAGATGACTTTTCCAGAATGCACTTCAGCAAAGAGAAATATCTGGCAGTGTGGACTGTGTTCCTGTTATCTGTTATCCTGCCCACGGCTTCCCTCTATCTCCTCAGGCAGCCTTCACAGCTCCCCTCACGGCCGCTTCTGCTCCTCATCACTCCTTTAACTACTTCCTTATCGTTTCATACTTTACCAATTGTCCAAGGCCCCTTCCTTCCCACTTCATATTTTACAAATTCTTATTTTATTGATTTCACTAAAGCCATGTGGTGCTAACACACTTTAGCTACTTTTGCCTCAACAATGTTATTTAATCTTAGTTTAAGAAGTTAAAATCTTTAGGTTCCATCTTCATCCTTGAATGTGAAGTGTAACCAAACTCCAAACTTCAACAACCGACTGGACATTAGTTCTGCTGTTTGTGTCCTGTTACAATGTCGGCCCTGTGAAGAACTTCATCTAAATAACACAACTGGTCTTGAGAAACTAAAGTGAACATCTTTATCAGGCTAGGGAGAGTTGGGATGGACTTGACCCTTGACCTTGGACACTGACACAAGGAAAAATCCTTTTGAAGTTTGTTGGTTGGTTATGGACACATTTACATCACTCCCACGTTTTCATTTGATTTCTGGGTCTACCAGAGGCTCTCTCATACTGTATCTGCCTCGTTCTGGATCCTATTACAGCCACATAATCAAAGACAGAGGTCTCCCATTTCCCTAGAACCCATACTGGATAGAACCAAGTCTCAGAAACACCCAGGCCATTTCTTCTGTGGCATCAGGGCCCCTTGGCTCCCATAGCTGCTTTGTGCGGTGACAGCACATGGTGGCATCTGGGCTCCAAAGGGTTGTTTGTCCTACTCATGTCCCATTTTTAAAAAACTTTTGAAAGTTCTCTGGTAGAAAAATAAAAGCTTTAAACCATAAATACAGTCCATAGATGAATAAGGAACCTTGCAAAACAAGAAATATAGCCAAAGAAAAGCTGGGAACATTATTTTCTCCATTCTTTTATAGTGCAACATTATAGGATATTGTAGTTATTTTTTTGTGGCTCACTTTATCCAAATAGATAAAGCACAACAAAGCTGTGAGACACATAGACTAGATATAAATCCTTAAGTCAGTTATTGTTAGCCAGAGTAGAATTTAGAAATTTATAAACCAAATTTGTTAAATATATTCTATTTATTAAACCTGCAATGTTTGTTATTTATAATGTTTGTTTTTTAAGGATAAAACTCATCATATAAACATCCATTATATCAGGTCCCATTCTTTACTATTCCTTAATCCAAATTTATTTTTAGTTTTGATACTGTTCAAGAAACTCCTCGAAGGTATTTCTATTAAAAACACACAAACAACCTTGGTCACAGAGTTGAAAGTAGACCTTGGCTGACCTCTTTTAAAATCAGCTCATCTGCTTTGCTTCTCATACTAATCCTACAAGCTTTGTGTGTCACCATTCCCGATGTGATGTGGCCCCCTCTGCTGAGAGAATGGAGCATATCTAGGTGATGGCGAGAGCAGGGTGAAGCTGCGATGTCTAGTTTCCTGACCTGAAGTCACATACTTTTTTCCCATCTCACTGGTCATCAGGCCCCTCAGGACATTATGTTTGTCCCCAAATAACACTTCCAAGAGCCATTAATGTCATTTTTTAAAAATGTTGTTACATTTACTCATTTGTGAGAAGACGTTCAGGGCATAGTACATGAGTGGAGTTCCGCAAAAACTTGTTCAAGTCGGTTCTATCCTGCAGCGAGTCCCAAGCAATGTGCCCAGACTTAGGTTGTCAGGCCCAACAGTGAGCAGCACTGAATCTCTCCCAGCCCCAGCCTTCATTTCTTCATTAAAACATCTTGCGTCTTCATCTTCTTGAGGCTTTATACAAGTACATTCATTTGTTCATTCAGCCAGCCACACAAGCCTAATATGTTCTTTGGAATCAACAGAGGTATATAACTAAGACTCCTTGTGTTCTGCATACTTCCAAACAGCAGGCATTGTGCTGAGCACTTGGCATCCACTGCCGTTTACTAATGGCAATTGGTACTTTGGGTGTAGCCAGCTGTGTTCTCTGCCCTATCCATGATTCATACATTTCCCTGATTATAGATGAGACATCTGAGTTCACAGAGAAGCCAAGTAACTTCTTCAAGGATGCACAGCTATTAAGTGGTAGACTTGGGATTTAAACCAGTTAATTTGCTTCAAACCCTAAGTCTTTAGCATTTAACCCTGTGCTCATGCGCACTATGCAATACTGCTTCCCCATGGTGGGGTCAGGAAATGTACAACTGCAGTTCTTAGTGAGCCACTTTGAAGATGGAGAAATTCCATACATTGATATGGGATGTAGAAGTGGGGCTCCTGGGAAAGCTTAAAACTGGGGCATTTAAATGGCTGATTGTTGCCCACATTAGCAGGCCAAAGGGTGGAAAACTAATTATGTGTTTGTCTTTAGTCTGCTCCCTCTCCGCTGATGGTTTATAATCACACTTTTGAAAACTCAAATGGATCTGGGTTTTTAGAGACAAAATGGAAGCTATGAATTACACTGGGTCAACAAAAATACACCAGGGCTCTCCTGGGCAAATCCAGATGTTTGGTCACCTGGGTAACAAGGATCCCTGCCATCCTTATATTTCACTTTGCCTCTCGGTTGTTGGATTGCTATGGCTTTAACTGGGATGCCTCTGACTTTCTCCTTTGAGAACCCTGTACTTGTTTTTTTATGGGCACGATGAAGGCAAATTGATCAGGATGTTGCTTATGAATTTTTGTCATCCCCAGAGGGCCTTTGTATACTAACAGGGGTTCTACATCAATGAACAGAGGGCAATAGAAAAGATGAAATGTTTCATGACGAACACTAAGTGCTTTTTTCTCTTTCTCAGGACTGGACCACCCCACTGCTTTCAGAGTGTACTAGTCCTTTGGGGTTGGGAAATTCTGAACAAGAGAAGGATTTAAGTAAAGATGTGATGCAAAGGGTGATCATTCTTAACTATTTGGGGGCCATAAGAAGCCCACGGTTCATGTGTCTTAAAAATAAGTGAGCATCACTTGTGTGGAGATGGGGCTAAAGGTGTGGCTGAGTTACAGAACTCACACAGCAGCTTCATGGTAAGTTTAAGGTGTGGGATGTGGTAAGAGATGAAACTTGGGACTTCACGGCGAGCCAGCAATAAAGGTCCTGAATATTTTACCAAGGCAGTCACACTTGGTTCTGAAATCACTTTAACTGTGTTCAGAGTATGTATGAGAGGTAGAAATTGGTGCCAAGGTTAGATTTGTGGGTCTTGGCTTTTGTTGTTGTTTTTAGATTGATTTGGTTCCAGAAGACAAGATGAATGAGATATAAAAAGAGATTGTGGATTTGTGGAGAAGTTCATGGAACTGGTAAAAACCAGTGGAGACCTGAGCTAAAATGACAGCCAGGAGAATGGGGCAGACCCAAGACAGATGTGGGTGTATATACACAGTGTGAGGAAGGATTGCTACCAGGTTTTCAGCTGCAGTGCCCAGCTTACAGAAGCATCATTCTTTGAGACCAGAACCATAGGAGATGACTTTAAGGGCAAATGTCCAGATAATCATCCTTCCCCTGGCTTGTTCCCCCTCCTTCCCTAGGGCTACAGTCCTGCATGGCCCTTCTCCCCACCGCCCAGCTCTGCTCTGCCCAGAGCAGTTTCTTCTTCTGCCTAGACAACGCCCATTGGCAATTCCTCTGGGTTGGATCTTGGCCATCATCCTCTTCAAACCCCACCTCTTCTTGACATTTAAAAATCCTTATATCATTACCTTTATATTAATGACTTGTCAAGCCTACATTTTCAACGGCTGCCCTTAGGCTAACAGTACTCGAGGCTTTACTTCCAGCCCCACAGCTCCAGTGAAGCTGTCTACTCAGTGTTCCCACCCAAATGCCCTACATGCTCAGACTCTCCCCATCCACTACAGGATTCTCCAGCGTCCTGAAACCTGCTTCTTCTCCAGGCAGCTTCCCCTCCCGCACATTCAGCCTACCGCTCAAGTCTTCCCCTTACAATCAATCAATCAATCAATCAATCAATCAATCAATAAACAAACAAACAAACAACAATAACAAAAACTCCCAGTTTCATTTCCTTTTGTCTCCATCCCCTACTTCAAGAATGGGTGATGGATATGTAGCTGCCACCTGACATAGGCTCACCACCAGAGTCCTCACAAGTTCCTAAACTTAAAACAAAGAAATTATTAGTCTACAAACTTATTGCTGGATGGATAAAATCCAAATTCTTCCTAAGGTTTTTCCCTGTCCCACAGCAGATAATGTCACTTGGTTTTCCTGTACATTTCTCCTTATCATTTGAGAAAATCTCACTCAATTTCCAAGTTCCTGGTCCAAAGTTACCTCCTCCTCAAAGCCTGCAAAAGTCCCTCCCCCATCAACACCAGCTATTTCTACCATTTCTCTTGCCTTGTGTCTCCCATTGAACACTGAGTCCCTCAGGCAATGGACATGTTCTTTATAATTCCTAAAGTTTAGCACAGTTTCATAAATACTGAACTGAGCCAGGCATGATGGGACGTGCCTGCAACCCAGTACCCAAGTCACAAGTAGGTGCCAAAAGGAGCTGAAGGCCAGCTTGTGTTACATGAAATTCTGTCACCACACACACATACACATCATACACACACCACACATACACACATACACACACACCATACACATACCACACACACACATCATACACACACCACACACACAAACATACACACACCACACACACACATCATACACACACACCACACACACAAACATATACATACACCATACACATACCACACACACACATCATACACACACCACACACAAACATACACATACACCATACACATACCACACACACACATCATACACACACCACACAAAAACATACACACACACCATACACATACCACACACAAACACATACACACCACACACACACACGTGCACACACACCACATACCACACACACACATCATATACACACCACACACACAAACATACACACACACCATACACATACCACACACAAACACATACACACCACACATACCACACACACATGCACACCACACACACTACACACATACACACACTGCACACACACCACTTATACACACCACACACACCACACACATACACACACACTGCACACACACCACACACACACACACCACTTATACACACCACACACTCCACTTATACACACCACACACATACACCACACACACACACATGTATGCCACACACACATACATGCACACCACACACATACACACACCACACACATACACACACACCACGTACATACCACATACACACCACACACACCACACACACACACCACTTATACACACCACACACATACACACACACTGCACACACACACCACACACATACACACACACCACATACATACACCACATATACACACACACACACACACACACACACCACATACACACACACATGTGGGGGTGGGGAGAAGAAGAGGAGAAATACACAGATATGATGTGTACCTCACCCTGGCCAGTTTTCACCGTTTGGAAGATAGGGAGCCATCATTTGTTAGAGGACCGCATTTCTCTTGGGGTAGTTATCACCACCAGCACCATGATCACTGATGTCATCATCACTTCTACGCTCACCATGCCCATCATCTTTGTTACCAACATCAGTATCATCATCACCCATCACTGTCAGCATCATGAACATCATCATCTCTTTCACCATCACCACTAATACAATCATCCCTGTCACTATCAAGCACTATGACAATTATCTGTTATCATCATCACCATCCCTATAACCATCCCTCTGTCATGAACTCTATCACCATCATCCCTGTCACCATCACTGTATCACCATCAGCATCAGCAGCACTATCTTTAACACTATGACCACCCATCGACTAGTATGCATTTGCCAAATACTGTTTAGAGCATTTCCATGAGCAAACCTTTTAATGTCTATTTTGTTAACAAGAAGGAACCAAGCATCAGAGAGGTCAATCAATTTAAAATCATTTCTTCAAGTTTATATTCTCTGTCAAAGACTGAGCTGAAATTTCAACCTGGAGCTGTCTAAGCCCAAAGTTGGCACCCATAGCCCCTATGACTGAGGCTCAGTTTATCCCATGCCGCACTGATGAAGCACAGTGGACTCTGGAGTCTTGAAGGAAACAGAGACAAGGTCTGTCCTACTTAGTGAGTATTGTGACTTGAAGGTGAGTATACAAACAGGATTTGTTGGCACTGGTGGACAAGCAATTACCTACCTGCTATGCCAGCTCTCCGTCCTCCACCTGCTATGGCTGCTCTCTGCCCTCCACCCGCTATCCCCTCTCGGTCCTCCACCCACTGTCCCAGCTCTCCATCCTCCACCTGCTATCTCAGCTTTCCATCCTCCACCCGCTATCCCAGCTCTCCATCCTCCATCCTCTATCTCAGCTCTCCATCCTCCACCCGCTATTCCAGCTCTCCATCCTCCATCCTATATCCCAGCTCTCCATCCTCCACCTGCTATCTCAGCTCTCCATCCTCCATCCTCTATCCCAGCTCTCCATCCTCCACCCGCTGTCCCAGCTCTCCATCCTCCATCCTCTATCCCAGCTCTCCATCCTCCACCCGCTGTCCCAGCTCTCCATCCTCCACCCGCTATCCCAGCTCTCCATCCTCCACCCGCTATCCCAGCTCTCCATCCTCCATCTGCTATCCCAGCTCTCCATCCTCCACCCGCTATTCCAGCTCTCCATCCTCCACCTGCTATCTCAGCTCTCCGTCCTCCATCCTCTATCCCAGCTCTCCATCCATCCTCCACCCGCTGTCCCAGCTCTCCATCCTCTACCCGCTATCCCAGCTCTCCATCCTCCACCCGCTATCCCAGCTCTCCATCCTCCATCCTATATCCCAGCTCTCTGTCCTCCACCCGCTATCCCAGCTCTTCATCCGTCCTCCACCTGCTATCCCAGCTCTCCATCTGATCTGTCCTCCATCCAAGCTCTCTCTCCCTCCTCTACATCAAAAATGTTGGCTTCCCATCACTGCCCAAACAAGGACTCTCCCTAGAGCTCAGTTTGCAGGAGCATGCTGCCTCAGCTATGTTTTGCTCTCCAGGGAGGGGGAAGACCATCATCTTCAGTGGCAGCTGTTCTTGTCATTCTGCTTGGCCTCACAGTTTACTGTGAGATTGAGGGACCTACACCACAATCATCTGAGGAAACCTGGATCCAGCCTGGGTAGAGAATCCCTTCTTCAGTCTAGTCACTTCCAAAGCCAGCCCTTTCTCACTGGCTCTCTATCACTCTCCCCCCATGAACACTTCTGCTGCCATAGATTCTTGGGTGCTAGGAAGAAACAGACCTTTATAATTTTTAAATTAATTTGTTTTGTTGGGGGTGTGTTTCTGCATGGACATCTGTGCCCCATGTGTAGTGCCTAAGTAGCCAGAAGAGGGATTAGACTCCTGGACGGCTGTGAGCCACCATGTGGGTGCTGGGAGCGAAACCCAGATCCCCTCGAAGAGCAGCAAGTGGCATCTCTCCAGTCCCGGAAACAAGTGTAGCATGGGTCGCTCTATTCTACAACCTCTATCAGGGATTCTCAGCAAAGTAGGACCAACTGTAGGTGGTTCTCAAAAACAAATGTAGAGAATTTTTTAAAAAAATCATCCTTACGAAAGGAGGTTGTGAATTTGTGAGAGAGCAGAGTGGGGATGGACACAAGGGAGTTACAAAAAAGGAGAGAGATGAGAAAATCATGCAATTATATTTAATAAAATAAAATCATTACTAAAAGTAAATAAATGTAGAGGTGTCTACTAATTTTGGTTGTCTCAATGATCAGGAAGAATCATGACATTTATTTAGCAAGAATTAGAAATGCTAAGTATCCTTCTCTCCTCCATAATGAAAAACCGTCTCACTGGATATGACGACCTCATTCTCCATCAAGAAACACTGGGGGGGGGTCCCAAACCCCCAAAGTCACACTCTGAATCTGCCTCTGTGTGGGAATTCTTAACTCAGCTGCCTCAGAGTACCTGGGCCATATCTGCTTCCAGCCTATCACATTCCCTTAGAGTCCACCAACTACATAAAAAGAAACCCTTGCTTTTCAAATATATTCATGCGCCACTCTGGTGCCAGAGACCCAGGTCTGATGTCTTGCTCCTCTCCCCATGCTGTCCAGTTAATTCCTCCAGTGCATTAAAGGTTTCCTCTCGAATATGGAAGGAATGGGAAAGAGAGGAGACATGGAACCACCCCCAGGTAGATGTGAAGCCTATGCCTCATAGTAATTTCTGATTGATGACCATGCCCCAGTTCAGCTCCAAGCTGACCCCTTCCAGATGCGTTGGCTCCCCATCCCACTGGGATGCTATTCTTGCTTACGCAGGCCAGTGGAGTGTATAATTATGCTTGCAGTAGGGGCAGCAAGTGCCCACACGTATCTGACGTTTCTTTCCTCTGACTTACACTTCTTCCCTGCTTTTCTACGAGGTGAGGGTACATGATCAGTATGGGGCAGTGGCTGTGAGTGGAAGGATTGCGTCACTTCTCTTCTCCAGCATCTGCAACCTCTGTTGCTGTGATGGGGAAGGGAGTCTCCAACAGTCCTGGCTCCCAGGACAGCCGTGAGTATAGCATCACTAGGACTTGAAGGCTGCTTAATCACCACAGCATACCGTAGCTTGCCCTGACTGATTTAATGGTTTTTTTGACTGCTCAGTCTTGCGTCTTTCAAATAAATCGTGGGTTTGAGGTTGGCTTTGCCACTTTAAATGGTCTTGGCCAACCTCTCTACACTTCAGTTTCCCCACCAGTGAGCTGGTGATGGTGACTGTACAATGTTTGGGGACTGCAAAGGCTCAACAGGCTTGCATAGGAACCATTTATACCATGGTGCCTGGCAGGGAGCCAGGGCTGGGATAGACACTTGGTATTTTTTCCTGCCGATCTAAACTTGGCTTGGCCTGCCCCCTGTCCCAAACCCTGACTGGCTTTGGCTCCCTGGAGGCCTCACAATGTCCTCTGCCCAAAGGCCACCAGACCAGACTGCTTCTGGCTTCGGCCTTCTTTGTACCTCTGAGGACAGGACGCGGCTTGCTGTAGGCCCTGGGTTTTCCCTGCATGGCCTACTGCTTCAATCATTTTGATCACTACTGAGAGCATGTCTATGCCAAGTATAAGAAAAGAATAAGCCAAGTGTAATGGAGGAAATCAAATGACTTTTTCAATAAGAACTTGGCATATCTGAAAAATATGTCAGAATGTCCAAATGTCCTTTTTATGTCTTGTGTTAGGAAGTAATTAAATTATTACAAGAGGCTAGATCTGGCCTCTTGTTCTGACATCCAAAGCAGACACCTGTTTATATTAGCATAAAGTAAGTCTAATTTGCATCATGCGTCAACTGTGTCTGTCCAGGAGCTGCCAGAGTTTGTTCCTAGACACTGGGAGATAATTACTGGTTATAATTATGGGATGGATGCCTTCTTCCGCCACCCTACCTCCATTCTCAGTGTAACACTGAGTTTTCCCAGGTCTCCAGAGTTAAGAAAAGTAGAGGTAATTTACTCGGTAAAAGTAGAGGTAAATTACTCACCCAGACAGAAGCACAAGACAAACATTTTCATCTTACTTTGTTCTTGTTTATATACCAAGTCTTCCTATTGGTAGGCAACCCTCTCAGCTACTGCCTGGCCCAGAGGTGCTCTTCAAACCTGGTAGGCAACCCTCTCAGCTACTGCCTGCCCGAGAGGTGCTCTTCAAACCTGGTAGGCAACCCTCTCAGCTACTGCCTGGCCCAGAGGTGCTCTTCAAACCTGGAACTAAGCTGCTGGAACATTTGAGCAAAATAAAACCCCGGTTCCCGGAGAAGTGTTTGTCCTGATGTCTTTTAAGGTTACTATTGCAGTTTGTTCAAGGCATCCTCAAATGCATGCCACTTCCCTCGCGCATGCTCAGCTTTACCTTCTCATTGCTCAAACGACTTTCCAAGGCATTGCAGAAAACAAGCCACACCTGTGTGCTCTCGACACGTGCAAGCTTGAATTTCCTCTTTCCATCAAATTCAATCTGAACAAACAACTGGACCATTGGACCTTTAAGTGCAGAATACTCCAAGCACTGATTGCACCCCAGAGTGTGAATTACTAGCCTCAGGTGTCTGGGGATGGAGGCAGGAGCATTCGAATTTCCCATCAGCAGTAGCCGATGAACAGTGGTCCAGCAGCTGCTCCGTAATTAAGCAGTCTTAACTGCTTGGGCTCCATGATTTACTAAAACATGGTGCAGGGATTTTCAATTTCTGGAACCTGCTGTATCTCACTGGGCTGTACTGCCATGTGTTTTTCATTACAGTCCAACAGCACGGAGTAGAGATGAGCAGAAAGGGCCAAGCTGGGAGGCTGGAGCAGACAAGGTCCTGCTCTGCTGCTCTGACAGGATCTAGTCCTGACTGTAGATAGTTCTAACCAGGGGTGGGGTGAACTAAAGTTTCTCCCATCTACAAAATAGGGACTGTGCTGTCCATCTACCAGACAAGGCTGCCTCAGGCCCTTGTGAAAGGGCATGACAGGCTGGGAAGCTCACGTAAATTTGGACTTCCAAAATTTTCTTTGTAAGTTAATTGTTGGGAATCCAGGTCTTTTCCCAGGCAAAAACAATACTCTGCCTAGAGAAGTTCCAGTCTAGGATGAGAAATATTTGTCTGTGCCCATTACTTGTGTGTCCATGTCCACTGTAAACATTCCATGGAAACTCATTTCCTTCAAGCAGTCTCACATCTGCAGGGACTACCTGACTCTCTCACAGCCCTGCAGATCAGCACACCTCAGAACACTCAATGGAAGTCTGAGAAACTTTGGGAAAAGGAGCTAGAGATATTGGTTGAGTAAAAAGTCTCAGCGTGTAGCCCCGCCCCTCCCTCGCCCCTCCCTCGCCCCTCCCTCGCCCCTCCCTCGCCCCTCCCTCGCCCCTCCCTCGCCCCTCCCTCGCCCCTGCTCTCTTCTCCGTGTTCTATTTTTGAAGTCTTTATGGAACACTTATCATGGCCAGCACTTCCCTGAGACTGGAGATGGAAAAATCTGCCTTCTCCCTCTACATAAAGAACATTAATACGTGGCACGTAAATGCACATCACCGTGACAAAGGGCTCTGCCAGGAAGGAAATGTACATCCATGTCCATGGTGGGTCCTGAAGACCCTCGGGAGGCTTAAAAGAGGCTCTGTTGTTCCTCTCTGGGCAGAGGCTTTCCAAATCTGCCTTTTCAAATCCCTGATTGAATTCCCAGCAAATTACTCTTCCCAACTATAACCAGAAAAGCATGTTTATATAAACATGAAATTCCATCAGTGTAAAGCCCTGTGCAGCCCAGTTGCTAGAGCCCCTAATGACGCCCTATTGTGTTACTGTGGTGTTCTGGGTTATCATTATACAGTCTTTGCTCCTGGGTGAGAAAACATGATGTTCCATTAACTATATAATCTGGGCTCCCTCTAGGCCAGAGATGCATCCTGCTCAAAGCTGAAATGAGCCCAGCTTTCATGCCACAGAAAAGTGAGCTGACTGAGGGAAGCGGTGGCTGCAGACGCCATTCCTTGCGACCCACAGTCCTGCCTTTAGCTTGTACTCCAGCAGCCAAGAGGCACAGAAGCCCAAGCACAAACTGAGTCAGCATTCCCTCCATTCCCACTTTACTGTGGTCTGCTGATGCTCAGCCTTGTCTGGGGAGTTCCTTTCCAGGACAGAGGACTTTGTCTGCAGGGACTACCGGGTGGGGTGGCCTGTCTGCCATACCTGCCTGGTGGTGGCCCATCCTCCAGCTCTGGACTTAGAAATCACATCAATTTGCCTGGTTGTAGGTGACAAGCTGGAGGTGTACATACAACATAGAAGTTCTACCAAACTTTTCATTCAGCACAAAAATACCCCAGAAAGACAATAATGGGAAGTCGGAGGCCTTGAGTTAAATGTGAAAGGGGTAGCTTCCTTCCTAATAGTGAGGGGCTGGGTGCTCAGTTCTCTGGCCAGAGACCCTCTTCACACATTCCTTAAGAATTCAAAATTGCTGGGTGGTGGTGGTGGACACCTTTAATCCCAGTACTCAGAAGGCGGCAGGCATATCTCTGTGAGTTTGAGGCCAGCCTGGTCTACAGAGCAAGTTTCAGGACAGCCAGGGCTACACAGAGAAACCATCTTGAAAAACAAAAACAAACAGAAAAAGGATTCAAAAATCATATTTTGTTGAATATAAAACTGTTATGTCTATTTCAGAGAAATTTGAAAATTCAGAATTTAAAACTCTTATCTTCTAGAGAGGAATTTTATCATAATAGTAAGTCCAGACAGGCACAAGCAAGCAGCAGCTTTATTTTGCTCTGTTCTGAGGTGGGATCTTATCACTTAGCCTAGGTTGGCCTTGGTCTCCCAAGTGTTGGCACCAAGCCTGGCCTCACTTCTTACAAAGGTGGAATGCACACAATGTTTGGAAACATAATAGCATGAGTACTATGTATTCTCCTAAAATATCTTGCAAACACGCACAATCTGCAATGGATATATGATGTTTTGCATATTTCATGTCTTACTAAAATCCCATTGTCAGACACTTAGGTAATTCTCAGTTTTTTACTATAAACTGCAATACCATAGACACATAGTAAGGGCTCCTTTATGACAGCCTTCCTTCCTTCCTTCCTTCCTTCCTTCCTTCCTTCCTTCCTTCCTTCATTTCTTCCTTCCTTCCTCCCTCCCTTCCTTCCTTCCTCCCTCCCTCTCTTCCTCCTCCCTTCCTCCTTTCTTCCTTCCCTCCCTCCCTCCCTCCTTCCTTCCTTCCTTCCTTCCTTCCTTCCTTCCTTCCTTCCTCCGTCCCTCCCTCCCTCCCTCCCTTCTTTCCTTCCTTCCTTTCTCCCTTAAAGGTAAGGACTTGTTGGATGAAAAAGATGACCCTTAGCTGTGTCAAAAGCATTGGAAACTTCCTGCTGAAGCATCGTCTCGCCTACACCACTCACATGGCAGCCACATGTGACTGTTTAATTTAAACAAAATTAAAAGTTCACATCCTCACTTGCACGGGGACCACATATGGCAAGTGGCTTCTGTCCTAGACAGCAGGAACACAGAGCACTTCTGTCCTTCTAGAAAATTCTACCACGCAGTTCAAGTCCACAAAGACCCTCAGCTGACACTGTCCCTAGCAAAACCGGACACAGGTGGCCAATGCTGGACACTGTAATGCTTTAAAAACCTCTGCCAATCTAATGAGCAAAGTATCTTATTCCATCTTTCCCGTTTCTTTAATCGTTACTGAGTGGAACAGAATGTTTTTGTTCATGTATTCATTTTCACATATATTTTTCTTGGGAAATTACGACATAAGGCCATTTTCTAACTAGCTTTTCCATACTAAGATCAGACTTTAGAAAGTAAATTAGGCTGCAAAAAACTTTTTTCAGCTGACTATATTCCACGTATGCTATTTTCACCCTCCGCAGAGCACAGTGCTCACATATTCAGATTTCCCACTATTCTTCTTCGTGGTATCCACGCTCCTGTCATCCTCTAGAAGATGTCCCCTGAGGCTGCACAGATGCCCTTCACCATTTCCCAAAGAATATATTTTAAAAGTAATGAACTCATTTTCTACTTACTTGAAATTTTGCTAAGCACTGACAGATACTTACATATCTTTCCATTTTGTCCACATATGTTTTGAACTTTACCAAAGAGTATTCATTATTTTCCTTCTCATGCATTTCAATATTTGCTGAGAAATTCTGTCTTCATTATTCTTTTCCAAAAATGTTTTATGCTTTTTCCCCAGTTGTCTCCTCCCCCCCCCCGAAATAATTGTAAGGTGATTCTGCTGAATTTCTTCCATCGGCTCAATAAACAAGTTTATAAACTGGACAAAAGGTTGAGTTCAAATTACAGCCTTGGAACACCTGATTATGTTCACAGCACCCAGGAAAATGGTGATTTTTTTTTCTTTTTTGTTGTTTAAGTATCCCCATGGGTTCTTGGAATCTGTGTTGCTATGGTTTTGTTGATATTGTTTGCTTGTCTTTTGAGGTAGAGTTTCAGGTAACCTGGGTTGGCCTCGAACTCTTGCCTCTGCCTCCCCACTGCAGGTATTACAGGCACACACCACCACTAGCAACAGCAACAAAGCCACCGCCCCCACAGAGCCCACCACCGCCGCTGCCGCCGCCACCACAGTGAGTTTATTGGTTTCTGTGGTTCTGGGGAACAAACCCAGGGCTTGGGCATTCTAGGCAAGCAACCTGTTGAGATGCAGCCCCATCCCTGGAGTCCTTAAAAAAAAAAAAAAAAAAATCACAATGTGGAGAACCTTTGGTTTCAGACAGTACCATAGTTTCTCTGACCCAGAGGCTCCAGCGCCCACCTGCTAAAAGCAACAAAAGAGTTTCCACTTCTAAGCCTGGGCCTGAATTTTAAGTATCCACCTTCTCGTAAATCTGTAAGAAAGAGATCTCACTTTTTATCCAAAGAATCTGGAGTTCAAAACAGCCTCTACGGAAAAACCAAACTCCAGAAACTGAAGCACATTCGGTGTCCAGCGGCCAGCTTATTTTACAGGACTCTTGTTCCAACTCCCAAATACTTTCCAGTCTGTGAAATTCATCCCCCACCACTGTAGCTGTAAGCGCCTCTCCTGGCACGGGCGCAGAGCTAAGGAGCCTGGATCTTCAGGGACCTTTTATTGTTGTAGCTGCTTTTCAGCAGAGCGCATGAAGCAACTTACTTGAGTGACTGTGGCTTGGCATCCCTGTGGGGATCTGGAAAGTGTTGAATTTAAGCTGAGTCCCTTTTAGTCAGGAGGCCTATTATGCTGGCTTCCCTGGCAGCCCATTAGTCAAAAAGCCGACACCCCAAATTTACCTACAT
This sequence comes from Phyllotis vaccarum, assembly GCA_033318265.1. NCBI lineage: Eukaryota > Metazoa > Chordata > Mammalia > Rodentia > Cricetidae > Phyllotis > Phyllotis vaccarum. Next base: position 64,812,629 of record JARWLC010000014.1, on the reverse strand, counting down.
CTCACCTCTGAAAGCAAAGGGCGCTGAGGACATTTGCCAGTATCTAGAAGCATTTTTGGTTGACACCACTCAGGCAGAAGGGTAGCAGTGTAATTGGCATCTGTCTATAAGGTAGGGGGCATGGATGGTACTCATCCCCCTACAAGGCTGAGGTTCTCGCAGAGGACCAGCTGGAATCCCAGAGGTAAAGAATGCCTGCTTTGGACTTCCACTAAGTGTCCAGGGTCATCAGGCATCAAGCCAAGAGAACAAAGACCGCATTTTGTGGCCGGACATTTGTGAAGGGAGATGGCTGGCTTTGAAGAGTACCCTTGCCTCTTCTTTTGGAAGTGTCTGCAAATTCTACTTCTGGCTGCCATCCCTTATCACCAATGAGGGAAGCAATCAGGCAAATAGAGGCAAAGGCTTCTTCCGGGGACTCCCGGGAAAGTTTGGGGCCGGGGACAGCAAGAAAAGCAGGCAAAGCAGCCCGGACCGCTCGAAGCTGGGGGCGGGAGCCCATCAGTGGAGCGCCCTGGGGACCACTCGCCTGAGAGCATCCTCCTCTAGGCACTTACTTGTCCAGGATGAAGTAGAGGTCGAATCCCCCATAGCAAGCTGGTCCCCCGTCCTCGCGGCGTCCCCCGTGTCCGGCGCACACGAGCACGAGCGCAGCCACGCAGAGTCCCCGCAGGCCCGCGCCCAGGCGCCCCGCGCGGTCCATGCTGCAGCCGGAGCGCTGGCCTCTCTTGCGTCCGCGGGACCTCAGAGGCTCGCCATACGCGGCCCGGGCTCCCGTCGGGTCCCTTGGCTCCCTGGAAACGCCCGGAAGCAATTGTCCAGAAAAGTTCAAGGGTTTCGCTCTGATTTCCGCCGGTTCTGCGCCGGGGTTTCGGGTTTCAGGGACCCCAGGGCGCCCTGCTCAGTGGAGCTGCTGAGCTCGGGCCGTCAGGCCGCTCCCACGCTAAGCTTGAAGCTTTGCAGACGAAGCAGTTCCGTCCCGACGGTTCTTTGTCCTAGATTTTAAGTATGATGGGATGGGTTTTCAAATTGTTCTTGGTTGGGGCAGTGCGGTGTCTCCGCTCCCTCCCCTCTCCCCTCCTTTCTCCCCCCCCCCCAACTTTGGAGGGGGAAGAAAGTCCAAAGAGTGCCACCTTGTGGCCATGAACGGAGAGTGTTTTGGGGGTCCACTAGACCGTGGCTGGGGCAGGAGCGGGTGGGGACTTTTTGGTGGCAGGGAGAAAACTCTGGAGAGTTTTCAGGTGAGCTGCAAGCCTTTAATTAACCCTTTCTTACTGTCTTGCTTCTTGCCTTTCCCACAGCCGCCTCCCCTTCTCTCTAGACTTTCCAAGCTTGCTTTATTATTTTTTTTTTTTCCTCTTCTGCATCTGCGGATACAGTCACTGTAAACATTTGATGAAAACTCATTTCCTTCAAGCAGGGTGGCTCCAACTCCAGGCCAGGACTTTTCAAACATGAGCCTTTGTGCAAATGAAGCAGGGAAAAACAAGGCCTTTGTGATCTCAGCCATCCAGTGACCTTACATAGCTTTATTTCAGATCATGAAGGGCCCTGGTTGAACCCTGCACACAATGCCACCAAATGTGAGACTTGCCTTGAAGCTGCTGCGGGCCTGGGCAAGGGCTCTAGACTGTCTCTGCCTCCATGTTTCAGTCTGTGATAACAGGGCTTCCTTTTTGTCTGTGAATTTCCCTATCCCTCCCCACCTTTGATGCTGAAGAAATAAACAGCTTTCGAGGTTGTCAGCAGTTCAGGCCATTGTCACTACTCCATAAATCCTGTGCTTGCCTTTCTAGACTGGTGGATGTTCAGTCTAAGTCAAAGTAGTCTTCTGGACGGACACAAGGTCTAGCTTCCTCACCACTCTGGAAATCACCAGTCAATGTGCTCTTGTCCCAGTTTCAAGGCTCTTCTAGATAGGTACACTTCATGCTCTCCACTCAAGAGCCTCTCAGACCTTTCCTCCCCATGGCCATCCTGGTAGTTTCTCTCCAACGTGTATTCCAGTATCCTAATGCTTTAGCAATCATTGACTGTGTTTTTAAATAAGCACATTATTATGGAATCACACTATCTCCCCTCTGGGGTGATCTTTAGAGTGGCCCAGCCTCAGCCCACACACCTCCCACATAGAGGAACATATAAGTGATTTATTTGATAGTACGAATTTGATGATATCTAATTTTTAAGGCACAAGTATGAGATATTGTGGCTTCTCCTCTTCCTGGATCACTGTTCTCTGAGGAGGCTCAGTGGCCCGTGGTGGTTATTCTTGAATGTCACTTGACTATATCTGCAATGAATTACAATCCAGAAATGGAGGCCTCCTCCTTTGATCCAGGTCTCTAAGCAGGAAGACAGACTGTGAGGCTGGGTGATACCTTTCATCTGGGACACACAGTGTTCTTGCCCTCCTGTCAACATAGGAGTCCTTCTTCAGAACTCTAGCGTATACAGACCCCCCCCCCCAACCTCATGGGATGGAGCAGCTACTAGATTCTTGGGCTTCCATTCACAGCCAGCCATTGTTGAACTTCAGCCTGTTAGTTATTCCAATAAGTTCCATATATAAATATGGTGTGAGAGAGATTGAGAGAGAGAGAGATTCATTCACTCCACAAGTTCTTTGTGAAACCCCAGCCCCCAGCACCTCCCCTTGACGTGGCTGGACATAGCCATCCCCACTGACAACCAACCAGTCACTAGCCTAGTACCTTAGGAGCTGATTCTCTGGAGCCTGCCAAGCCTTTGGGTGATTGAAGCTTCTGAAACCCAAGAAAGCACCTACCTGACCTGGCCTGCCCCTGATTCCTGACCCATGGAAGCAGGAGACATTGTTTGCCTGCCATTCTCAGCTGCCAGCTTTGAGGGCAGTCTATTGCATAATAACAGGTAACTAACAAATGCCTGTTATCGCTTTAACCCTTGGAGACTTTCTGTCAGACAAAAATGACTTGACAGTTGCCCAGACCTACTTGTCTATGAAGCTATTTCCAGGGAATGTGCACTGGGAACACATTTGGGGAATTACTGTTTACAAGAAAAAATAATTAGGGGAAGTAAAAATACGCTGTGATCTAAGTTTGCTTTTTTCTATATTTTCTTCTACCTCGAAGGAGGAAACCCCATCTTGGCCCCACCAGAAAGGAGGGGAGGTCTACAGAGACCAGTGGGGCCAGTGAAGGCTGGAAACCCAGGGGACTGGGAAAAGAAGCATCTTGAGGACAGTGTAATAAGAAAGTGTTTGTGAGATTGGCTGGGAAAGAGCCTGAATGTCCCTGCAGGAAACTGGGGGGACCAGGGAGATTTTAGAAGCATCTTCTCTCATCTGCAAGCCCTCAGGATCTTCTGACCTACTTAAGTATTTGGGTGATAGACCAATGCCTTAAGAATATAATAGGAGAATGGTTTAGAAAGTCAACCTGGGAGAAAGCACTGGCTCACGGATAGAGCTCTCTACAGTCAGAGACACCATTACGGAGGACAGGCAGAGGCCTAGATTCCAGAGCAACAGGAGGGTCCATCAAACATGCTTACAGGGGAACAGAGAGGATAGAAGAGTATGCCCCAGTCCCAGGATAAATATGGCCCCCAATAAGGCAGAGAGGTAGCTTGAGTCATTCAGGCATCGGAGGGCACCAGACGCCCCTGCCTTTCTTGCGGAATTTTGCAAAGAGGTTTTTGATATAAGTTGACCATCTCCAGCTTGCCGCCTCCCCAGTCACTATGGCTGCCTTCATTTCCTTTCCTCCTCCCCCTCCCCTTCACCCCCCCCCAACTTTGTAGGTAGAAGCCAGGGTGTAAAGGTATCTAAACAGTACCACATGCTGCGGAAGTCAGGAGAATAAGCCCTGGGAAACCCTCATTAACTTGATCAGTGTTCCGTTGGAGAAGTGTAGAGGGATGCATTCCTGTGCTCTGTCTCTAGGAAGGGAACACCTTCCTTTCCAGGAGACAAGAGAGTAAGGAGATAGTGTGTGACTATTCAGATGTTTTGTCTGCAATAGGTAAAGTACTAAGATAGTTAATGATTCCATAAATTTCAAACTGTCTTTCAAGAGAATTTGCCACCAGATTGACGTGCCACAAGACTTCAGTCTGGCACAGCAATCACCAAACCAGAGAGAGCTGAGTTCCCTCCATTGAGCAATTAGTTATTAAATATGACATGCTTACCTATCAGCTTCTTACTGACTCATTCCCTTGTCAGCACCTCCCTCCCATGACCCAGGTCCTTCAGTCAGGCTTCAAACACCTGATAAGTGCTGTATCACACTATCCATCATATGCCTGTCACAGAGCCAGCTACTCCTCCCAGAATCTCACAAAGTGCTCCTTGGACTATTGATAAAGGCCCTGAAAAAGGCCCCAGACAGTGCAGAGTGAATAAAATTTAAGTGGTTTCCTTAATAAATAGTTGCCAACAATATGGAAAAATCTGATACAATCTAGTACATTTTATGTTAATCTGATAAATATACTGCTTGTAGGTTCTTGGATGTCTCACTGGTTGTGGGGCCCACACACCATGTGTAAAAAGGCCAGGGGAGTATTTGCCAGATGCAGTTTATCTTGAACAACAGAATTTCAGAAGAATCAAGCCATGTTGGCTTTGGTGATGAAACAAACAAAAGGCCAGTGATAAGCAGAGCCTAGGCACTGAAGTAGTCTGCAGAAGGGTGTCATAAGCTATCCCAGAGGCAAGGCAATCCATAACTTCAGCCCAGAAATGGTCAGAGCTGTTCAGCTCAGGAACAGTAATACTCCCACCAAAACCAAACTGAATCTAGCTTCAAGTAGGTTCAATATAAAATTGCTCTTTATTAATTCCAAAGCACCAGCCCCAAAGTACTGATAACAACTCTGGCCATGAAGGGATGAAACTCACTCAAGTATAACTGAATGCTGACTGATCCAGAGCTCTCCAGAACATAAGCTCATAATGTAGATGGGTCAGTTATCAGCCCAAGACAGACCCTATTTAATCGGATTCACAAACTAGCTCTGTTAGGGCCACACACCATATATATTAGTCACTTTTCTCAACATTGGGACAAAGAAGCAACATGGGGGCCTTTAAATAAAAAGGGATAGTCTCTGATGGTGGTGAGAACTTAAGGCGGCTGGTCACGTTGCATCTAAGGTCTGGAAGCAGAAAGCAATGAATGCCAGGTCTCAGCTGGGGCTTCAGCCTGTAGGATTGTCTCACCCACAGCCAGGGTGGTTCTTCCTACTTCAAATGATCTAACATAAAAACTCTCTCACAGGTATGCCGGAAAGTTTAGCTACCAGGTGATTCTATAATGCTGACAGTCACTATTAGCCTAGCCTTCTGAAGAACTCATTCCCTGGTTCTTGCTGAACAAACTGTTAATTTTTTGTGGAGCAGAGTCTAGGCCAACTAAACTCAAAAGCTGAAATGGATCAGTACAGCACTGGGCCATGAAAAGCTTGGAACTTCCATACGAACAATGCAAAGTTATCTTAGATAAGCTGAAGCCAGGACAAAGCTAATCACAAACCAGGACAGTTCGGTGCCATTCTGCTCAACTCTGTCATATTTTAAAGTCCTGCTCACAGATTCCAGACCAAGTCACACTGATGTGAAAGCATGGAAAGTCTCTCCAGGCCTGTAATGCCTATGATCATTTTGATCCTTCTAATGGCCTCTGCTGTGAGGTCTTCACCAGAGAAGACTACTTGGACATAGGTTCAAGTCTATAGAAAGTCTTTATTAGCTAGCTGGTGACAACTCTGGGTGCTCAGGACCCAAGTATAGCTCAGAGCCTTTCTAAGGGTAAGCTTTCAAGCACAGAAGCCATATCCTGGGCTGACACATCTCAGTTAGCAAGGACAGTTAGCCAGAAGTGGAGCTACAGAAGCCAAAGAGCAAGGGTAGAACCTTTAGAGACTTTCCCAGAACTATTGATTGGGTCTTTGCTCTCTCTTTGACATGTGTTGCTGCCTATGTGCTGAGTTTAAAGACTGAATGGTTTTTCCATCATGGCATCAGTTGTGCTAAGGTCTGGGATGCTTGTTATACTACTTTCTAAATTGCATGCAAGCGGCCCTGATAGTGTGTGGGCACATGGTCTGTGTGCAGATGGGATGTGTGGGTGAGTGCTGTGAAAGAGGCTTACTCATTGTGAAATAACCTCATGGAGCCCTTCAAGGTACAAATACCCGCAGAATACCAGAAGGTTCAGGGGTTTGAGGGATACAAATAGTCGTCGCCTGTTTTGTTCCCATTCTTTCCTGAGAACCTCTTCTTCCCTAATAAACGCTACAAGAACATGCAGAATTAATGTCCATTCTCCAGAACTAGTCGGGATGACCTGCAAGTGAATAGCAGAGTCTCTAGCCAAGCTGTTCAGGTGACCAGTTCTGCTCCTTCTGGCTGTGCATATTCCTTGACCTACCGTTAGCTTGATTCCCAAAGGCATAATAAAGAATAATGATGCATATTTTACCAGGCTGTTCAACAGATCAACAAGATAATATATCATTCATAGCCTCTGGAAAAATGCAATAGATTTAGGGTTTTATTATTATTGGAAGACTCTGAAAAATTGCACTTGAACTTCTGAAACCATTTGCAGATCATGTGATTTTTCTAACAATGAATGAAAGCTCACTTTGTATGTAGGCTATTCATATTATCAACCATAAAAATGCAAAGATTAAGAGTAGCTCATCCAGGAACAACTGGGAATTGGTGTTTCCTAGGATGCATCAAGAAACAAATGGAAAACAGACTTAGGCTATCAATAACAGCCCATTGGCTAGAGTCCTAATTCAACCGGCCAAGAATTTAAATAGCGAAGCTCCAGTGAGATGTCTGAGTGCAATAAACAGCCAGCGATTTCCTTTCTGTTACCTAAACGTTCCTTATTATTACTGTGTGTGTGTGTGTGTGTGTGTGTGTGTGTGTGTGTGTGTGTGAAATGTGTGAAGTGTGTTTGTGTGTTTGAAATGTTTGGTGTGTGCATGGTGTGTTTGTGTATGGTATATGTGATATATGTGTGGTGTGTGTGTATGATATGTGTGTGGTATGTGTAGTGTGTGTCGGGTTGTGGTGTTTATAGTGTGGTGTGTGATATGTGTGTATGGTGTGTGATGTGTAGTGTGGTGTGGTGGTGTGTGTGTGATGTGTGGTGTGGTGTGGGATGTGTGTATGTATGATGTGTGATGTGTGGTGTGGTGGGGTATGGGATGTGTGTGTATGTGTGATGTGTGGTGTGGTGTGGTGTGGGATGTGTGTGTGCGTGTGTATAGTGTGGGATGTGTGTGTGTATGATGTGTGGTGTGGTGTGGGATGTGTGTGTGTGTATGGTGTGTGTGTGCGTGTGTATGTGTGTGTATGGTGTGTGATGTGTGGTGTGGTGTGGGATGTGTGTGTGTGAGGGAGACATGCACGCTATAGCATGAACCCTGGATGTCAGAGGACTCTCTTGTTCTCTCCTTTTTGAGAGTTTCCAGGATCCACTCTAGGTTTTCAGGCCTGCTTGGCAAGAGCCTTTGTCCACTGAGCCGTCTTGCTGGCGCTTATTCTGGTTTTTGAGATATATAGATCCATTTAAAAAGTACAGATTGGGGTGAATCTGGGAGGAGTTGGGGAGAAGAGGAAGGCGAGTATTATCAAACTATTGTGTGTATATAAAATTCTCAAATACTCAATAAAACATTATATTAATAACAAGTACACTTACTACTCAATCTTATCAACTTGTTCACTGATTCAAATCCTTTTCAGATATCTACTGAGATGACGCATCTTCACGGTCAACTTGACTAGATTTGGATCCCAGGAGGTACACTGGGGGTGAGTATGAGGTTTCTACAGAGTTAACTGGAGAGAGAAGACCCACTCTAAACAGGGGCTGAGTGCCAAGGCTGAATAGACAGGCAGAAAGGAGCTGGGAAGCCTGATGAGCTCCAGCGTCCATCTGTCTGCCTCACATTTGTGCTTTCATTCTTTCCCACCAGGATGACTGTGTCCTCAAACTGTGAGCTACAGAGACGCTTTTCCTTTCTCAGGTTGCTTTCTCAGTATGTTTTGTTACAAGAAATGAGAAAAGGTATCTAGTATGTGTAATGGGGAGTACGTAATGATAGCTTGGACTTCCACAGAGATTATCGGAGAGGCAGAAATGTGTAACTAGTATGGGCGCAAATGATTTTTATCTTCTCTTTGAGAGGAAACTCAACGTGTCTTTTCCACTCCATCATGACAATAATAGCGTCCCCAGTGATACATTCACGAGGGTGACTTGTTTCAGAGTGGATGAACCAAGAACACACACGTCTCTACTCTGATGAGCTCCCTTTATTAAGAGTAACCATGGAAGAGCCATGACATTAAGATTTAACTCTGGGCTACACGAACAGCCTCTAGCTTATGTGAGAGATCCAGGAGGCTCATGCTCTCTCCTAACGCATTAGAACTCAACAGAGCATGAGGTGTGCAAGCAGATCTGTAGCTAATGTGTGTTTATCTGACGTGTTCACTCTGACCATTGAGCCCTTTGCTAATTGCTTGAAAGCAGTAGGAACTGGGGTAGATTTCCAGAGCTAAGTAAATGTGTGCCCAATCAAATGGGCGTCTCAGAGGCTGGCTCATCCTGGATCCTTTGAAAGCATCTGCTCTTTCCTGCGGCCAAAGTAAAACCTGAGCAATCAAGTGTCACCTATTAGGCATGAGGGTCAGCAAGTTTCCCGAATAAGGACCAGTTCTAAAGGCAGAGCACACTTGTCAAAAGTGAGGACTCCAGGCATGGGGAGCACTGTGATTCTAGCCTTTGCTTTCTTCTCCACTGTGTTTTTCAGCATGGGTGATTGCTGTGTAATCTTAATCATGTTATAAATTTAGGCTCATTAACTTGTGCCTTAAAACCCAAAGAAAACAGTGGAGTCAATAGATAAACACATAAAGAAAGCCAGGGGGAATTATTATCTTTGGGTTAAAATAGACAAAAAATAGAGTAATGGAATTATTACAGATCTGAAAGCCAATAAGAAAGAAATAATGACCTATATTCAGAAAACTGTTCCTTAGCAGTTGGGTCTGCCAGAGGCAGAAAGAAGACCTTGGGTGGTAGATAAGGAGGAGCCATGATTTAATGTTGGAACAGAAACTTACAAAGCAGAGACATCGTGGGAAATCATTACATACTTCCAAAGTAACAGGGCCAGTTTAGAACACAATTTTTGATGGTGTACTCAATTCAGGAACTGTGAGAAAGAGGAGCCCAGTGAAGCACTGGCCCTTAGGCATATGCAGTAGATATTTTAGGAACGCTTTTCCCACATGTTGAAAGCTCCCTATAATCATGTTTTCCTAACACAGAACTGTTACAATTAAATTTCCTATTCTTGATTGTTCTTGAATCCAGTTATATGAACTGCAGTATAGCTATGCCTCCTCAGTTGGATTGACTTGCCTTTGCTCTGAGATATCCCTTTATATGTCTTCTTTTCAAAGTTCCCAATATACTCTCCATCCCTCCTAACTAGTACCACAGATTTATATTTAATTATAAAATTATGATCCAGAAAATAGTTTCGTGCATTTTATATTCAGGATAAATGTGTGGATGAAGAGATTATGGAGTGGGAGCTACGTGCATGCTTAGATGCTACTCTGGGTGATGGAGAGGAGTAAGGCATGGGGAGCTGGGGCAGGACACGGGAGAACACCTATGTTTTTAAAGGGCTTGGCATAGAAAGGAGAGGAATATTGAGGAGAAAACAGTCGTGTATCAGTAGGAGTGCAGAGGCAGAGCACTGTAAGGTCTTCATTAGACTTAGTGACTAGAAGTATTTTGGTGATTTTTATGAATCAAATGCAGTGAGGCGTGGGAGAAAAACCCACAGTGCAGCGGATGTAAACCAACACGCAGCATCAGGTAACTGGGGTGTATGGTTGACTTTTAAATGTCATCTTGCTACGGTTCAGAATTACCTGTGTGCAGAGATTCTCAGCTGATAGATGTCTGTATCAGGATGGTCTGGGGGGATTGTCTTCATTGTTAGTTGATGTGGGAAGGTCCAGCCCACTGTGGGCAGCACTGTTGTTTGGGAAGGTGGGCTTGAGCTGCATAAGAAAGCTCGCTAATCAGGACCCTGAGCAAAGTAGCAAGCCGTGCTCCTTAGGTTTCTGCCTGAGTTCCTGCCCTGACTTCCCTCAGTGTGAACCAGTGACCTGGAAGTCTAAGCCAAACAGGCCTATTCCTCCTGACTGTTTCCGTGAGTTGTATTATTTTTTTTTACCATTCTCACTTAGATTGTAGGGAGATTTGGAGAACAAAGTTATCTGTGTTCTTGTCACATCTGTTCCAGGGATAAACTCTGACCATACTGTTCAGTGCCTCTCACCTAAGGGAAGGGCTCACAGTCACTTCCCTCAGCTTGACTATAGCTTGACTGTGTGGCTTCAGTCTGCAGCTCCCGGCTAGCTAACCACAGATGAGTAGGAGATCTTGCTTATGAATGCTGCTCAGATTCCATGAGGGCTTCAATAGTTGACAGAGGTGGTTGATATCAGATACTGTTCTGCTCCGGAGCAGTTAGTTCGTCCATATAGGAACCGGTTTTTGACTCCAGCTAGCCTTAATGCATCAATTATACTATCTCCAGTGGATATGGTAGGAGATGGGCTGTGCCAGCTGTGCCCAAGTTCTGAAAGACCCCTTCTCTGTATTCTCTAGAAGATTCTTATTGAATTGCCAGAGTGATATCTGTGCTGAATTTCACATGTTGTAGAATTTCTTGAGCAATTTCCATGAAATGAATTAACGGAGGAGTGAAGAGCCATTTGCCTTCCTGGAGCATGAAAGGCAGTATTGTTGATTTGGCTTCCTGTGGTTAGCTAAAGGATTCAGAGGCTCTGGGCAGGCATAGATCTTAAGAAGATTGTGCATGGGTGTATGTGCATTTGTGTGCATGCATGCGTGTGTGTGTGTGTGTGTGTGTGTGTGTGTGTGTGTGTGCATGCATGCTTGTGTGTGTGCGTGTGTGTGTGTGCGTGTGTGTGTGTGTGCATGTGTGCTTGTGTGTCCTAGACTCTGGCCTTTGATGCTCTTCACAATAAACATAAAGGACATGGCTCTCATCTAAGGCTAAGTTTGTGAAACTGATGTAGATCACAGCACATCTTACTGTCTTTCAAAATCTATGTGTCAATTAATGAATGGATTTGTGTGGGAAGAAACCCTGGGCCTGTCCTAACCTGGCTAACTACCTAAAGCAGGACTAACCAAAGCTCTGTCTGACCCTTCAGTATTATGTATTTATTTCCTATTTTAGTGATTTGTGATATTAGTGAATATCTTTATTTCTACTTTAGATACAGTATTCCTGATTAAGATTATTCTTTATTTTTAGTGTGTATGGGTATTTTGCTTGTATGAGTGTTGTGAACCACATGCATGTCTAGTATATGTAGAGGCCAGAAGAAGATGTTGAATCTCTTGGAACCTGAGTTGTGGATGTTGTAAGCGGCCATGTGGGTGCTGGGAATTGGGCACTGAGGAAGAGCAGCATGTGCTCCTAACTGCTTTTCAACTAGAGCTTTCTTGCAGTTTTAATGGTGAAGGCTTTAACTCAGTGTTCTGCCTTCTCTCTTCTACAGGATGAAGTTTCAAGGCTCTAGATTTTCTCTTTGCATGACTATGACATGTGTCACATGATTTTCTGGGTAGCCTTCATTATCTCACGTTATAATGGGTCCTCACTTGCAATCATTAGCTTTTCTTCGGTTCTGGTCTTGTTCGGAAACATACCACACAAATTCAGGACAAATGAAATTATTTAGTTTCATTTGAGGAAGTGTCTGTTGTCTCAACTAAGTCAAGACTAGAAAACTGTGTCATATATGATGCTAATTATTTGAATAAAACAGTCATTTATGTCTTAGAACATAGTATAGTATTTACACAACTTCTAGACGTACTCACTCACAGGAAGCAGGGATTGTGGCATTTTATATGTGCTTATTAAGATAAGGTAATTTATCTAAATATTGATGTCCTTAATTTTTATACATAAGCAATTAAATATAAGTATATAAAATATTCAACTAGGAGAGTAAAATTGGTTTTCTTTGCAGTTCCTAAATTTTTCCTTTGTATATTTTGATAAATTTATGCAGTCTAGAATTTGTATCTTCCCAGTAGGTTTTGTTTTTAATCCTAAATAACTACCAGATAATTCTTCTATAAAGCCCTCACTTGAGCACTTCTAAAGTTGGGTGCATGGCACGGAACTCCTGGGCCTTCGTGTTCTTCCTTTGTTGTCCTCATCAAGGCAGCATTTACAGGTGCGGGCTTTTGAAAAATCAGGTTATTTTACATATTTTATGTGCATGCCTGGTACATACAGAAGTTGTAAGAGGGCATCGAGTCTCCTGGAGTCTGAGTTACAGATGTTCATGAGCTGCCACGTGGACGCTGAGAATGGGGCCTGGGTCCTCTGTAAGAGCAGCCAGTGCTCTTAACCACTGGGCCATCTCTCCAACAACTGTGATCTTTGATGGATCCTTCACAGTGTTTTTACTTTTATGGACTTCAGATATTTCATAAGTAACAAAAGTGACTGAACTGTAGCATTGTTGTATTAAGTTACTGCCCAGACTTTCCGGCCTACCCTTCTGGCCCTGACTTTCCAGCCTAGCCTCCTGGCCTGGACTTTCTGGCCAGCCGGGTGGCCCAGACTGTCAGACCCACAGTCCCATAGTGCCACCGAAACACATAGACACTTGTATTAATTTTACGCTGATTGACTTGGGACCCAGTCATATACCTTGCAAGCTCTTGCTTTTAAATTAACCCATGACTCTTGTCTTGTTCAGCCATGAGGCTCGGGACCTTTACTCAGAGCAGCATTTCAACTCCTTTCCTTTCCATTTTCTGGTGTCTCATCGTAGAGTCTCTCTAGCATCTCTGCTCTGTTCTTCCTGTTCCCAGAGTTTTCTTAGTCTGGTAGCCCCGCCCACACTTCCTGTCTGCCTTCAGCCAATTAGCGTTTTTATTAAACTAGTAAGTGGGACGATTATTTACAATGTAATAACACAATCCCACTACACAACATAAGGAAAATTACTTCTATAACTTCCTCCCTGTAAGCGTGGACCGATAGAGGCCATTTCTAAGTGGCTCTGTTAGGTTTACATAGGACAGCTCATGTGAAGACATGGAGTAAGAGCTGGCTGAGACTTCCAGGAACTAAACAAAAGTAGATAGGAGCAGCTTTTCAAAGAAAGTGCGCGTTCCTTTTATGATACACAATACCGGGAGACTATTTCCCTCCAGATCTTTCTCCTTTGGTGGAGACCCTTGTGCTTGGGTATCATGTGTGATTGCCCTTCTAGTCTGTCAAGGAATGGAGGTTGTGGACTATTGAACCAAATATGGCCAAGGGATTGTGGAAGGAGGATTCAACATTAGGTAGTGTTTCTTGAACTGGGAAGGCATATGCAAGTGAGAGATAAGGCTGACTCTTTGGTCCTGTGAGAAAGCCAGCGGCCATCTTCTGATCAATTAAGGGGGCAGAGATTACAGAGGCAGAGCATGCCATTCTGGGGAGAGAGATGATCTGAGGTTATCAGTATTGGCGGGAATGTGCTTCTAGTCTGTCATTTCCAGCATCTCCTTGAGTTATTACAGATACTCCTGGGTCCTTAAAAGAGACTCCTTTTTCTGATTGTGGCTACTTTGAGTAGATTTTTGTCCTTGCTGGTCTGAAATGACATTTTCTACACCAGCAAGAGAGCAGTGGCATAGTCTGAGCCCATCCCCAGGTGTTTTTAGTATCTGAACCCTTCAAAGGGGTCCGTTCTAGGGAGGGGGAGGCCTTAAGTACAGGTTGACAGGTAGCTCTAACATCCACAATGTTGTACAACAAAGAAATCACAAGGGATGCCAGTGTAAACTGTATGTGCTGCTTGGTTGTTTATTGAGCCAATCAACTCTCAGAGAACATTCTCATAGTTAGGAATAGCAATGGTCAGAGCCCAGATCATATATCTCTGATGATCAAATCCACAGTGACTTCTAGTATGTTTCCACTGATGTTCCACAGAAGGACATCCGCAGAATCCAGAGGATCTTAGCAGTGTAGCACTTTTGTGAGTAGAAAGGCTGGTTTGGTTCTAGTGGAAACAAAAGTCTGGATCAGTGGCCTTCCTGAGACTCTTTGGGGACCATGAGAAGTGTCACATAATTTCCCAGATACACACTAACTTCAAGATCTCTCTTCTTCTCCTACTCCTTCTATCTCTTTTTTCTCTGTCTCTTTCTATTTCTATCTATGTCTGTGTATCTATCTACCCATCCATCCATACATCCTCCCACCACCCACCCACCCATCCATCCATCCATGTATCCATCCATCCATCCATCCATCCATCCATCCATCCATCTATCTATCTACATATCTATCTATCTCTCCACTTTAGAGATCTGGAAAGTTGCAGTTACATTAGGTCCTTACCTTGTGGATGATCTTCTTTGAATGTCAAGAAATAAGTTTTGGAGCTATAAGAAGTCACTAGGCTTTATTGGCAATCTCCTTCCTGTGCTATCTTTTGAACATTTGAGGTTTATTCTACATCATCCACCCACGAAAGACAGAATTCTATAATGCTTAAACATAGGACCTGAGCCAAATGCTTAGATTAACCCTAACAAAAGCTTTGTGACCTTTCTCTGTGCCTCAGTTTCCTTAGAGTAGGACTCATGATAGATCGTGTGGGTTCTACAATTGCTTTGGGGAGCTTCTGAATGAATACTTCTGAAGCACGTGCTCATCAAGTGTCTGCTCTGATGATCAACTGCACATAATTGGTACTGTCTGTGGTCACACTTGAGAGTCTAGTGGCTCCTCTAGTAATGACTTGGGGTGAACAGCATCGTGGGGTACCCACCTGGAATCTCCTCAGCTACATAGGTTGGGATGCCCTGGCACATGCCAGCAATTTTTGTCCCAAATGTACTCAGGTCCTCCACTCTGGTAGGGTTGACGGAGAACGTCAGTTCCTTGGGAGATGCTCCCTCAGGCCCTTTACCCTGAAGTCAAGCGTGGAGAGAAAAGAGAAAATGAGTAAGTCCAGAGTCCAGGGGTTTACTGATCTTAAGGGTACAAGGGCAGCAGGGCCATTTCTTGGCTGCCATTTTTTCTAGCCAAGGCCAAGAGACAATTCTAGCTTCGAACGTCTTGGTATTTCTAAGTGTCCTAAGGGACTTAGATGGTTTCAAATCTCAGTTGCTCTTAAAAACAGAAGTTTGAGGCAAAATTTATCCTGAAATTTGAAGCACAACTGATCTCTTAGATCTAGGGCTGGAATACGTGATAACTTCTGAAAATGGGACTTATTTGCATTCTTAAACCTTGTCTGTTATAGATATTAACTTATCACTTAGAAGAATAATTCTGGCACCTGACTGTGAAAAGCATGGATTCCCTCTTGTTGGGAGCCGCTCGCCCCAGCCCCTCAAGATGGTGCCAATATCCGGTGCTGGCCAACCCTCCTGAGTCAGTAATCAAGGCAAGGGCCTGAGTCAGTAATCAAGGCAAGGGCCTGAGTCAGTAATCAAGGCAAGGGCCTGAGTCAGTAATCAAGGCAAGGGCGCATGCCTTTGCTAATTTTCCGAGACTGGTCTCTCCGCCTCTCCCGTGACGTCATGTGGGATGATGAGCTGCAGCCTATAGAGAGGTGACACGTCCAAGGCGGAGGTCTTTGGCCTATATAAGGGCTGGGCTTTCCCTACCTCAGGGTCTCCATTTTATGTAAGCTAATGCTCTCCCTCAAGGAGCATTAAAACATTGCTGCAGAAGGATCCTACGTGTGCCGTGCCTTTTCTTGCGGGCGAGAAGTGGGCGCGGGACACCCTCTGTATCTATTACAGCTATGGTTGACAGAGGATACAGGACCCTTGATTACATTTGATTTTTAAGTAATCAGAAAATCCTTTTAATGTTAAAAATATCTCAAACATTGTATAGAACATACTTACTTAAGCTTTAAAGATGATTTCTTCTTATCTGAAAATACACTTAGCCAGGCTAGTTCTGATAACCCTAAATACTGCAGGAGTGTGTCCTTGAAGTTCTGAGGGCTTGCACTGAGGCATGCAACAGCACAGACCTTTGGACCCCTGACACTCAAGGTAGGCAGTGTTTTGCTCAACTCTGCAGAGGCAGCTGTGAGCCACAGAATCTGATAGAGTGGAAGCTGCACCCTAGTCACCTAGCATTCTTTACACAGTGCCATTTACCATGACAAACACGCTGGCATGCTGTGCAGAGAAGAAATGAGTATGACTTTATTGTTTGCTGAAGACTGTAAGACCTCTCACTCCGAATGAAAAGGCTTGTCTTTACCTTTTGCTCCTTAACCAGTGTGTCGAGGTCTTGAAGGGAAGGCATGACATTCCTGTTCATCCTGTGCACAATGCAGGATTTCTTGGCAAAGAGTCTGGTTGCAGCAAAATTCTGTTACAGAGGAGAGAAGGCAGTGAGGTGCAGGTTTCCCGGGAGCTTCGTCACAAGCCACAGCTTAGGGGCCAGAGTGAGTTATCTGGAGCTGGCTGTCCTACAGTTGTGTCTGTGGTTAATATGTAGGCATGGCCCACAAGCTCTTAGGGACTGGAATAGGGATCTAACCCATTGCTTTGGCTTCAGGTCTAACACAGTAGGAGGTATGTGTGTGTGTGTGTGCGCCTGTGCCTTTGTGTGTATGTGTGTGTGTGTCTGTGCCTTTGTGTGTATGTGTCTGTGCCTATGTGTGTGTGCCTGTGTGTGAATGTGTGCATCTGTGTGTGTCTCTGTGTGTGTGAGTGTGTGTGTTACTGAAATAAACTTTTTAAGGCTGTCATATATTAGTTCACACTCATCCTTGAGGTTTTCTTAGGAGGCAGGGAAGATAGTTTGTTTACCAAAGGTGATCACAGGGTTGAATCAAGTGGGCTTAGCTTTCTCTTTTTTAGTAACTAATATTGTCATTTATATTTTCCTCGACCTCTTTGAGTTAAAGATGAAATATTGGGCCTTTCACATCACAGAGGCTCTCTGCAAGGGAGGCCACTGGATCCTTGTATTGTCTTTGAACATACTGCTCTTTGGTTTGAATTCTAACCTATTGTGTAACATTTATCACCAATATTTATGTGTAGGAAATAAAATTGGCAGAGTGAGCAACGTGGGTTTGTTACTAGTACCTATAATGCTCATGGACAGCTAAAATTTGCATAGAAGGTTTTAGCGGCTGGTGAGTACACCATATCTTTGCCATGTGTGTCCAATACCTACATTTTCATAATCCCAGAGACTGTTCCAGGAGTCCCAGCCATTATTGTTGTCAACATTGGCCACATTGTGCTGGTTGTTGATGCTTACTGACTGCTGACCACTTCCGTCTGTGTTGCCATCATCATTGACGTTAATATTCTGAAGTGGATGAGAAATGGAAACTGATTTAATATCACATTGCTTTGTAAATGCATTTTGGTAACAGACTTCAGATAATGAGACTTACGTAAGCAAAACCAGGTGCGATGAGGAACCCAAGCAGGCCGACGAAGAGCACCTGAAAGCAGAGACAACAGGCCGGGTGGTCACACTGTCCAGCATCTGTGCCCTCCCTCAAGCTCATCAGACATATTTACTAATTTTACCAAGGTGCCAAACCATTCATGTTTTCTCTTTTCCATGTAGTATGAGGTTTCTGGCCCAAACTTTTGGGCCTAACCTCAAGGTCTAGGCCCACAGACCCGCAGTCCTGCAGTCCCACAGAGACACACAGATTCTTCCAATAGTTTTAGGCTGATCAGCCTTAGGCCCAGGCATATAGCTTGCTAACTCTCTACCCTTAAGCTATCCCATGTCTCTTGTTCAGCCATGAGGCTCGGTACCTTTCTTTAAAGCTGCATGGTTGTCCTCTGTATCCTGCAGCTTCTCTCTGGTGCTCTGTCTGGCATTCTGCTCTAAAGAGTTTTCTTAGTCTGGTAGCCCCGCCCACACTTCCTGCCTGCCTTTGGCCAATCAGCGCTTTTTATTAAACCAGTGAGTGGGACAATTATTTACCATGAAACAACACAATACCCCTACATTTCCACCTTGTATTTTTAACTGCAGAAAAAGTTAATAATATAGAATTGTTGATTGATTATAATTAAATTAATATGTAGTTTTAGAGTTTTGAGTTAGACACTGAAAACTAATGAATAAAACATAAAATCAGTGGATACGCAGTGCAGTGAAAACCACATCTGAAAACTAGTTTTTTCTTTGATCTGGGATGCTTTCATCCTAACAGAGGGAAACCTCTTATTATTTTCTTAGTATGTTAAGCATTTCTGTCTTTATTTTAAGTTTATGAAAGAGTTTAAATTTGTCTGTTAAAAAACCAGGTGTGGAAGAAGCGTCTGAGTTCACGTCATCTCCTTTAAGCAAGGCAGCTCCTGAGGAGTAAAGAGCCCTAGGCCAGGGGGTTTTATCCTGCAGGTCATGGCCCCTTTGGGAGTTGAACAACCCTTCCATAGGGGTCACCTGAGCCATCAGAAAACACAGATGTTTACATTACAGTTCATAAAAGTAGCAAAACTACAGTTATGAAATAGCAATGAAAATAATTTTATAGTTGTGGGGTCACCACAACATGAGGAGCTGTATTTAAAGGCCATGGCATTGGGGGTGTTGAGAATTACTGCCCTAAACAGACATGTCCCTGTTCAGGACAGAACCAGAAGTCAAGTCCAACCCTCTGCTGTGCTTGGTTCTCTCCCTGCTCTTATACACAGCTTACATTTATGATCCATTCATAACGCAGAGCCTGTGGAGTGTGCTGCAATAGAAAATATCCATTTGATTTCAGCCTCCCTGCATCCCAGGACTTCATAGGAAAAACTGAGCTTGCTTCATCCTCATATGCTTTCTCAAAGAAAGGCCTGAACAGGGCCTAAGGATGCTTATTTCTTGGAAGGCCAGTTAACAGCCAAGAGTAGTGACTGACCAGAACATGCCCAGAACTCTTGATAAAATCATAATCAAAGATAAGAAAAATCTGATATGGTCTGGAACCCAGAGACTTCTTGTTCTGAGTAGAACCCTAGAGCAGGTGCTGTGGAAGGCAAGTCTATTCCAGTTAGCTTGTGCTGGGCCCTTGTACATGTTAAATGCCACAATTTCAAGAAAAAGGAAAGAGTTATTTCCATTATGGTAACAGTGCCATAACGACCAGACTCTTCTCACCCCTATTAATGGTTTCAAATTGTATTGAGTTTCAGAGGAAGATCTGACTTACTGTGAGCTTCATGTTGTCAGTAGTATGGTGGAGTGGAGAATAGGCAGGCACACTTGCGGCCATGGAACCTTCTGGTATTTGTACCTGACCAGCTTTGCTCCAGGTGGGTGTGCTCAGGTGGAGTCCACAGCTTATCTCCCACCCCTTCCTGTATCTGTATGGAAGCCAACTCCCCAGAAGCCTTTAGCTGCCTGGTCAGCACAGTGCTTGGACCGGAGGCAGTCTGACTCATTACCCACTGAAGGCGCCTTGGTAAACTCAGTGTGATCCGTGATAAGTTCTGGTCCAATTGAAGCCATGGGTGTGGGTACTTTATGCATTGCCACTGCTCAGATTCAGGAAAAAAAATAACCCCTAAAATCAAATACCACCACAGATGAGATTTGTGTGCGTTCCTGCCCTTCCAGATACTGGCTTCCACAGGAATGTGTCAGCTGTTCTCTTCCTTCCCTTGACCTGATCCTACTGTGAGGTTTCTCCAGATCTTTCTGTCCTTACCTCTCTCTTGCCTAAGACCCCTGAGCATGCTCAAGTCACATTGAAAGCTTATTGAAAGTCAGTGGGTGAGAGACAATGTTCTTGGTGTGAAACTAATCTCCAAGTAAGCAAGGCAGTCCTGTGCCTGGTCCAGGCATTTCTTTGAGAAATTGTCAGGCCTTGAAGCCAGTGAAGCTTTGCACCCACGTCATGAGAGCTTGCACCAAAGTCATCTCCCACCATCCATTCCCAGGGTTCTCAATGCTAATACCAGCCCCTGGGTTAGAGTCTGGGGCTGTATCTTTTTCCCCATCTGCATATACACAACTAGCCCTTGCCATTCTGTCTCACCAAAGCCTCTCCACACTGACCTTGGCCACGGCACTCCTTAATAGCCAGCCTCATCTCAGGTCTCTGATATTTCAAGGCATGCCCCTTATTTTTCCTCAGAGTTCTTATCCCAGAGCATGGAAAGTAAATAGACATTAATCTCCAGAGCTCAGAAACTTCACTGACAGTCCTTTAAGAAAAAGTTTATATTTTTTGGAATGGCATCCACAGGACTTCCTAAAGGGGCTCCCAGCTCCCTCAGCTGTCTGTGTCCTGGGTGCCCGGCACACAGCAAAGTTTCCACACAGCTGTACCACTCAAGGCATCCCACACACACTCGGTGTTTTCACACCCTGCCTCGTCTCCTAAACTGTTACTTGGCAAGGCTTTTGTGTTTTCAAGCTCCACACTGCTGCCTCTACCACACCTTCTTCATTTTCTGTGTGGAAACTTCTTCATCAACTCTGGGTGCTGTCGAAGAACTGTCTTCTTATTTGCCTCCAAACAATGACGTTTTTAAACATTATATGAGAATAAGGGAAGATTTTTCTGAGGAGAAGGTGCAGAGACTGTCACCTGGGAAAATGAGGAAATGCTCAGAGTAGTTTTGAAGGTGAATTAACACTTAATTTCCCGTTCTCTTGTACAACTGAAGCTGGCGGTTCAATTTGATAGAACTGAAAAATGTGTTTCATTAGTACTGGCACAGATTTCTATTCTGAAAGTCTTTTGTTCCTACAACCTTCCTCTCCAACATGGGCTGGAACTTAAGGGTCTGCCTGGTTCCGAAGCTCGGCTCACTGATATATATCTAGGATGCTGGAGCGGCTGAATTAGGACAGCTGGGGTGAAAGGTGACCTGCTGTTTTAATTCATTCTCAAAGAATTTCAAGGTCAAGAACCTGGGACTGGATGTGGGGAGCTGTGGAGAAGTCCTCCTCTGCTTTAGGGACTGTCAGAGCTCTGTGGGAGTCGGGGTGGTGGTGTCAGCACTGCTTTTAGATTTGGCCGCTGATGGTGATTTGATGACAGTACCTGTCCAACTCGCAGCACACACTTTGTGTGTCATGCCTTACTAGGACTCAAGGTGCCTGTGGTGCTGGTGGGCAAGATGCTCATGATAGGTGATAGACTCATAGACAATAGACAGATAGCGATGTTCAGGGTCTTCTCGATAAGAACAATTAATATTCACATGGAAAATGAGCTAAAAGACCTCTACACATACATTTGGTACTACATCATTGTATCCTAAATATAAATGGAACCTTATTGCATGTCTTATTCATTATTTTCCAGACACACTTTATCCTCTGTGGTGATTCATTTCTTGGGGGGGGGGGAATGCTGCCCCTAGGCTGTACCTTGGATTTAAAAGCCTGTGTGGTTGGAGCTGAGAGGCAGGAGGCTCAGACCTGCTCCTGCCCTCATTAGGCTTTCACCTTCTCATGAGCAGAAGAGAAGGAATTGTTCATGAACTGGCTTCAAAGCCAGGAGGCATTCTTCCTGTGGCTTCTGTGTGGTGTGAGTGTGTGTCTACCCAGGGAAATTTAAAATTGATATCTACCTGGAATCCAGCTGGAATGCCATCCGCAACTAGGCACATACAAGTTCATCCCAATGAGCAAAACAGATTTATTAGGAGCTACTTAAGGAGTGGTAGATGGCAAAGCACAACCACAATTTCCACAAGTCACCTCTCCAACCACATTTCTGTTTTATGTCTGTATCAGAATCAATGTAAGTCTAGGCTCAGAGTGCTACCCTGTGTTGGGACACCAGAGGTGACAGCTCAGACAACACAAGGCATGCACAAAGCCAGACTCTGGGAAAGGATTCTTGTGGTCTCGGAAAACACTGTCCCTCTGGGGTAGGTTTGTCTTGTTACAGTCCAGCATGTAGAACACAATGGTGGTTTACGGCATGATGATGTTTCTTTGGAGGACTGGTCTCATGACTTTCTTTTTGTGTGTGCATGTATGTGCACGTGTGTGTGTGTGTGTGTGTGTGTGTGTGTGTGTGTGTGTGTGTGTGTGTGTGTGTGTGTGTGTGTTCCTCTCAATTCTGGTCTCCCTTAAGACCTAAATTCCTTAGCAGGAGCAAGGCTCTCGTTCCTTTTCAGCCTGAGAGTATGCTTTCTATGGCTTGTATCTCCTCAGTGGAGGAAGGCAAGGCAATGATTTTGTCACCTCCATAGGACTGACACATACATGATGCTTACGAGGTGCCTTTAAGTTCTAGCTGGAAATGGCCAAGCTAGAGACTACAGCGTACATCATATTCATCCACTTCTGGTTTGGGTGTAATCTGGAAAACTGCTGCCGTGCGCTGGCCATGGTGACACAATGGTGGAGTATTGAGTGTAGGGTGACCCCAGTACCCTGAGGTTAGTGTGAAGCAAGTCAGGTCATGGGTAAATAGATCTGCCCTGCCTGTGGAGGGTAATGCTGGGCTTTCCCCAAACAAGGCCCTATCATCACTTATCGTCCGGGTGTACACACCCATGGCTTCATTTCAGCCCACACCCTGCCATGTGAGGCTGAGTGAAAGCTCTCTTTATCTGGAATATTCCAGATGCATTCCACATACAGCATGCTCACACGTGGAGGAAGAGTTAGAGTCCCGCACAGAATCAGGCTTGGTGCATGTACTTCCCCTTCCTCTTTGAGTGGGATGTTTACCACCAGGACACACTTCCACTCTTAAATATTCAAAGATCCCCTGCTATGTTATTAGTACTCCAGAAGCCTGGAGCTGTCAGGCTTCTATTTTCTGGTACTTAGGACTTGTTGGCCAAAATGACAATCCTGTTTTGTATTAATTGGGGAAGGAATGACTTCTCATGTAAAAATTCTCTCTCTCTCTCTCCACTTACCCTCACTGTCAGTCTGATGGACCTGTGACAGCCCCAAGTTAGCTGTTATGTGAGATCTGAACACATTTCTTTCCTGGGAAAGATCTCTACTGTGCCTTTGTTTACCCTCTTGTTGCTGAGACTGAAACCCAAGCTCCAGAGCCGATAGCCTTTGTGTTGTGGGATGGTCTACACTCGTCACCCGCTCCATTTGTACTTCTGACCAAGAATAACACACCCAGGAACAGAGAAGTATAAAGTAACAGTTGAATAATTATTGCTAGAAAGCCTCTAATTCCAGAAGATCCCAACTTCTTACATAGTTGTTTTTGTGCAGGAGGGAAATTTTTTCCAAATGACAGCATCATCGGGGCGGGCTTTCTGGAGGCATCCCGAGCTGTTTCTCTTGGGACTCTGTCACCTTCCAAATACACAAAGCTCTGCCTTTCCACTCCCTCTTGTCCAAGTCCATCCAGATGCATTTGCCAAGCCACTCGCGTCCCCGAAAGTCTGATGCATGCCTCAAATTAGTTGTTACCCGAAGTGTTTGAATGCCAAACACAGAATCTGCGTGAAAACTGCTAAAGAAAGCATCTTTCTTTCTTTCTCTGTAATTTCATCATCTGTATAAAGGTAAAGAGAATGTTGTTGGATAGCCCTGTTTTTCACCATTGTGAAAATATCATTGTCAAAGTTGGCTGTGCACTTAATAATTCTGAAAAGAAGTTTCTAGAAAACATGAGATGCTCATGAGACACCACAGTAAGGGGGGGGGGTGCTGCTTGTAACTATCTCTCAGCCATTTGAAAGCAGTATCATGGTTCCTCGTTCATACTGAATCATCATATTGAAACAGTTTAATGATGATGTGCAAAGAAGTCGTGGATAAAGTTTGTTTATTCAGCCTTTCATCAGACCTAGAGTAACGAGCCTCTCATTGAAAACTGAGTGTCCATTAGATCTAGAGAACCAGAGCTAACAGGAACACAGCCAGAGCCAGGTGCCCCACAACAGTCTGCCTTCCAGTTTCCCTAGCAAGAGAGTACAAAGTAGAGGACCACAGTGCTACATGAATAGCGAGGCATGGCCCTGTAAGTCAAAGACAGCAGCCCTTCATGAATGGCGAGGCATGGCCCCCCATAAGTGAGTTTTCTGCGGGACAGTTGGTTGATAATGCTTTCCTTCCTCTCCACTAGACAATGCAAATCTGTAAGAACCTGCTTCACCTCTGGAGGAATCGATTCTATCCTCTGAGCCTCAGAAAATCTTGACATTTACAGTTACTCGCCAGTGTTTCCCTGCTATCCCAACCCCCACTCCATAGCCTCCAGTTTTGAAAGTGCTCAGTGAAACAGGTCCATATTCTGGGGTGTTTTCCCCTCACAGTTTCCACTGGATTTGAATAAAAAGCAACTCCCTTCATAGGGTTCCAGAAAACAATCCCATTTATTGCCACATAGTGGGCTATGGGGTTGGTAGCTTCAAGCCTCTGTTGGAAGCCACTGAATAGTGATTCCCTGTTCTCTGTGGGGCAAAGCCCTGTAGAAGCCTAAATGCTATAAAAGATTTGCTCCATCACAAGACACTGAGATGTGCCTGAAAGTCGGCTCTGAGTTAGTGTCACGGGACTAAGGCAGTCCTCCAGGGCCTGTGCTCTAGTGCAGGAAGGGGCAATGCATGCCTACAAATCCAACACCAGAGAAGCAGAAACAGGAGAATCGCTGGGGCTTGCTAGCCAGCCGGCTTAGCCAATCAGTGAGATCCAGGCTCAACAAAAAGACCTGTTTAGTTAAAACCTAGTGGAGAGAAATTGAGAAAGGCATTTGACATTGGCCTCTAACTTCCAGGCACAGATATGCACACACACACACACACACACACACACACACACACACACACACACACACACACAAGAAAAAAGGGAGATATAAGAAAAAGCCCCCCCCCCAAAGCATCCTGTACTCCCATCAAACAATGGGCTCCACAGATAGGCCCTGATGAAAGGCAAGGCATGTGCATAGGATGATACTACAGTGTAAGACAATTAGAGGTCCTGAGAGCTAACTTATCCAAGACACACAGCAGGTGATAGCGGAACGAGTCTTTCACAAAACCCGACAGTCCATGCTTTCTCTTCATGAGCTCCTTCGTATGAGCGTAAGGCAAATGGAGCCTCCCCGTGGTGGTGTGGTTAGAGTTCCACCCAGCAGACAAAGCTGTGGCTGAGACCTGTGGGGCAGCTCCATGGAGTAACAACAGAGTCAGGGGTGTGAACTGGGTTTACTGGCCCTAGGAGATCTCATGACATCACATTTGTGACATTCTCAGACTCAACTTCATAACTTTTAACTATTTCACTTGAGAGAGAGAGAGAGAGAGAGAGAGAGAGAGAGAGAGAGAGAGAGAGAGAGAGAGAGAGTCAGAACTATTCAACTTACCAAGAACCTCCAGTTCCCTACACAGTGAACCAGAGATATCAGAGGATCGACCTAAGGTTTCCAGCATCCCGCCCTTTGTTCCGGCCCCGCCCCACATGTCCCTTCCTCCTTCCTCTCCCACACCCTTGTTCCGACAGGCTACAGCTCCTCCCATTAAATTAATATTTTATTTAGTTCATGACGATGAGTGTTACCTCTAAAAGAAGCAATCTTGCTTAACCTTTTCATAACTGATACACCCTTAAATGTCAGAAGGGGAAAGGGGAATCTATAAGAAAGTACATCTACCTTAGTGAGGACCATGCATGGGGATGCTGTCTGGAGCAGCCGTGGGCTGAGGGTCCCTGCTGCTTCACTGAGTGATTAGAGCTCAATAAAGGACGACCTCATTAAAAAGTCAGAAATAAAATGGACACATACCATCAGTCTCTTTACCCACGGCTACAATAAGCCAAAAAGTTTTCAGAAAGCCCTTCCCTCTTCTTGGATGGGGGTTAAAGTCGGAAAGAACAGCAACTGAGGAGCAGAACCCATACTTGCCCACCTGTAGCCCTGGCCTCCTCTCTTCCTTTCCTGACCGGTGGGGCCTCTCAGTCTATCTGTTCCCCACCCACAACCAAAGCGCCACTGTCCCAAGGCAATAGAAGACGTAGGCTTGAGCTGCCACCTCTCTGGCTTCCCCATTCAGCGAGCCTCCATGACAATGCCTCCAGAGGATGGGTTCTTATATTATTGCCAGACTAGTGTCTTCATCTTTGACTTGACTTTCCCCATCCGATAACTTCCCTTTCTTTCAAACTTCCATCTCTTCCTGTGGATATGGGGTCAAAGTGCTCCATCTCTAAGAACACAAGATGAATAGAGAAACCACCCCTTAGCTCTATCTTCCTCCTAAATGGGTAACCTCCCCACCCCAACACACAAACACACATACACACATGTATATACACGCTATAGCTTTCTAAAGAACCATGCGTTTTGATCTCCTTCCTCATTGATATGGCTACTGTAGTTTGGCGTAAGGGTAAGCGGAGAAGTTGGGGGGCTCAGCTCTGAGATCTCTAATAAGGGGTGTTGCCTCCTCACTATCTTCCTACACTATGACTCCTTCGACTTTTGAGGTTTCCCCCAGTGGCTGCTTTCTGATGGTCTCTTTAGTGTTGCCGTTGGATTCTGTCCTTGGATTTCCTTCTCTCATGTTGCCTTCTCTCTGTGGGAGCCACTCTGTCCCCAACACTCAGACCACGCAGCACACTGAAGAAATAGATTCCAGCACCACTGACCAGGCTTCAGACCAAGCCATCCTTGTTAGCTCTTAAACACACCGCTTTTCCTATTTATTTTAATGGATTTTAAACTATGCATCAATCACAAAGGATACTTCAGTCAATGAAAAACTCCAAGTCTCCATACCCAGTTGCTCTCCATAACCCTCAATTCTACCTTTTAAATACTACTAGTAAAGAGCAAAGTAACCCTGGCTTTCTGGTCAAAAAATTAAATCATAGAAAGTTGTAGAAAACAGAAGAAAATTTGATATGTAATATTCTACTAGACAGAAATATTTATAGGAACTTCTGAGTTTATTTCTTTATAATTTCTCTTAAAGCTTCTTTAATCTATGTGTTAGGTAGAAGTATATTGTGAAGTTCCCCAAATGCTTAGTTAGGGTTTCTATTGCCATGAAGAGACACCATGACCACAGCAACTCTTATAAAGGAAAACTTGTAATTGTGTGGCTTACAGTTCATAGATCTGGTGCATTATCACCATGGCAGGGGTACATGGCAGCATGGAGGCGGACATGGTGCTGGAGAAGGAGCTGAGAGTTCTATATCTGGATCCACAGGCAACAGGAAGTGAATTGTGTCCCTGGGCACAGCTTGAGCATAGGCGACCTCAAAGGCCACCCCCACAGTGACATACTTCCTTCATCAAGGCCACACCTACTCCTACAAAGCCACACCTTTTAGTAGTGCCAGGCCCTATGGGAGCCATTTTCTCTCAAACCAATATTCCACTCCCTGGTTCCAATAAGCTTGTAGCAATATCATAATGCAAAAATGCATTCAGTTCAACATCAAAAGTCCCCATAATCTATAACCGTCTCAAAATTATTTAAAAGTCTAAAGTTCAAAGTCTCTCCTGAGATTCTTTGCTCCTAACCTGCTGCGCTGCCTTTCCAGGCCCTCGCCTCTAATTTGAGAGAGATTCTTGCCATGGTGAACTCTTTCTTATGGTGTTCTTCCTTTATCTTTTATGTTACATAATGGTTCTTAGTTTATTTAATCATTTAGCAACTGAAAGGCATTGAGGACTGAGGGATGGCTCAGTTGGTAGCATGCTTGTCTTGCAAGCAGGAAAGTCCAGATTCAATCCCCAAAACCTACATTAAAAGGTGAGCATGGTGGTATGTGCTCGTAATCCTGACACTGGGGAGGGAAAATAGCTGGGTTCCTTGGGGCTTAGTGGTCAGACAGATGATCCCATTTGGGAAACTTCAGGCTAGTAAGAGATTCTGTCTCAAAAAATGATGGATAGATGGTTTCTGGGCAACAGCGCCTGAGGCTGATCCTGACCCTCCCACCATCAGTTCATGATGGCTTCCGTTCTTCTGCTCTCAGATGCGCTTGGGCTCTCAACTCTTTTTTCTCCCCTTTAAGTTTTGAAATTAAAATATAATTCCATAATTTCCCCCTTCCTATCCTTGTCCCATTCTTTCCCATGTACTCCTCCACTGCTCACTTTCAATTTCATGGCCTCCATTTCTTTAATTGTTTTTCCATATACATTGTCTTACTCACTGTTTTATTGCTGTGAAAAGACATTATGACCAAGGCAACTATTATGAAAGAAGAGCATTTAATTGGGGCAGAGAGAGAGAGAGAGAGAGAGAGAGAGAGAGAGAGAGAGAGAGAGACTGGGTGGGCCTGGCCTGAGCTTTTGAAGCCTCAAGGCCCACCCTCAGTGACACACTTCATCCAAGAAGGCCACACTTTCTAATTATTCTAATCCTTTCAAAAAGTTCCAATTTCTAGTGGCAAAGCAAATATGTGAGCCTATGAGGGCTGTTTTTGTTCAAACTACATATATATACATACTCCTAAAGACACAAACACACCTGCTCAGTTCATACAGTGTTAGAGTGTTTATATATATATGACCTCAGGGTTGAGAACTTGGCGTTGGATAACTGCCTTGGGGACTCTTCCCTGGGGAAGACTATTTCTCGCGGGCTCAACCTTTTTTTAGTTGCCTGTAGTTCTTTGTCTGAGGTTGAAGCCCCATGTGAGCATGTTTGTTGGTACTGTCCTTGCTCTGGTCTCATTTAGGCAGCCATGTTGACTAGACTTCCCAGACGCAGCTTCTCTCACATTTCTAGGAGATAAAATGTCACTGAAAACTTCCTGCTCCCCTAACTTTTCCAATCTTCCCCCCCTTCCACTATGACGCCTGAACCTTGGTGGTCAGGCACCACATCAGCACTTTTTCCCGCATCTTATTGGCTGTGGTTTTCTATCCTGGTCTCCATCTATTGAAAGCAGACATTTCTTTGATGAGGGGTGAGCGCTCTACTCATCTATGGATATAAAGATAAATACAGATAGGACTTGTGCTGGTTTAGCAAAGTGGTCACTGTAGGTCCTCCAGAGTCCAGGACTTCACTAGCCCCAGATAATAATTAGCTGAGTTTCCTGCACCAAGCGTGATTTCCCTCTTATTAAATCCAGTTGGAGTGTTGTTGGTTACCACTGCCACAGTATGTACGTATGCCACTACTGCACCCTCGGGGATATTGTCCCATGCCGGTTATAGGCATCATATCTGGTTGCTTCCCTCCTTTGGAAGACAGCACGGTCTCTTCTGCTGCCTTGAAAGCTTGAGCTCAGGGAGGAGGCTTTCAAGTCCAGCTTGGTTCCTCTGAGTCCTGTGTCTCAAGGACACGGAGTTTTCAGCAATAGAGACTCACCTTGAGCTTCTGGAAGGTAGGCAAACAAGGGTAACAGGAAAGCCTATAATGTTTTGAGAGTCTGTCTCTTGGGCTACCCTGACCGACACTCAAAAGGGAGAATCTCATTCCTGGTGTTGGGGTTTTTATTAGATGGTCTATGGCTCTTAGGGAAAACATTGACAGCCCAGATAGAAGTTTTTTATTTAAACTGTATATTGTATGTCTACACAGACTTTTATGTAATTTTAGGCAGGTAATAGTATAATTCCTTCTAATTTTTATTTTGCATCCTTACTGTTATTTTACCCTTCCATACTCACCTCTCTTTTCCCTAATTAAAGCCCCTTCTCCTACTTTCTCATTTTCCGCTCTAAATCTCCCACACACCCGTGATTCAGTCTTACTTTGCTGGTTTTGGTAGCTACTCCAGGTAAAATACTGAAGATTTTGAGATAGGAACCATGGGGGGAGGAGAGGAGAGGAGAGGAGAGGAGAGGAGAGGAGAGAGAGAGAGAGAGAGAGAGAGAGAGAGAGAGAGAGAGAGAGAGAGAGAGAGAGAGAGAGAGAGAGAATGTTTGTCTTTCTGGGTCTGGGTTACCTCTCTCATATGGTCTCATCCCCTCACCCCACAGACTCTTGCTCAGCAACAGTCATGCTGCGCTATCCACATAGCTGGAAAATGGAACAATCTAAGTGTTCTTCAGTTGGCAAGTGGATCATGGAAATGTACACATAGACTGTGGGATACTATTCAGATGTAAATAAAAAAGAAATCATGAATTTTGCAGGTAAATGAATAGTCTTTTCAATTCTTGACATGTGCTTGCTTGTTTTTTACCAACCCTAGCCTAGCGGATGTGCGATGGTGTCAAACTGTGATGCCAGTCCCTTCACTGTGACACCTGACGGGAGCCGCTTAAGGAAAGAAAAGTTCAATTATGATTCCAGGGACACAGTTCATCACTCAGGGAGAGCATGAGCTTGAGCTAGCTGGAAGCAGAGAGTCACAGTCTGTGACCTCAGTCACGAAATGGTCCTGCCCACATTTAGGGAGTCTTCACACCTCAATTAACCTAATCTGGATAATCAGACTAGCCCTGAGATTTGTTTCCATGGTGATTTTAAATTCCATCAGTTGACAACCAAGAGTACCCTGGCACACACCACGCTTTTGATTTACATTGCACAGCCCCAATGAATCTTCCTTAAGTACGTAACTCATATCTGTGTGGATTTTTATAAGTAATTTTCAAATTGTTTAATTTTGAGATTTCTTTGTATATTCTAGAAATTGGCTCTTTATCAGATGTGTGTTTGCAAAGTTTTCTTTCAGCTGTCTTTTATTTTCACAATCATATCATCATCTTTAGAAAAGCAAAGACTTTTCAATTTGTTGACATTTTGAATTAATTGTAATTAATTATTGAATCAATTATATTTTGTGAATTTTAATACAAGTTGTGATCCAGGGCCTCTTTGTAGGTGCTGTTTTCCTGGTTTTGTGAGAGTTTAAAGTTTGTTCAGTTTTCAAACTGTTTTCTGCATTCCCGAGAATCTTTATAAACCACTTCATTTTCGTCTTCCACGTGCTTGAGTGTATTGCTGGCTGACTTCCAAATGCTGAACAGATCCTACAGCCCAGAAAATAGCTTCCCCTTAGCCTGCATTCGTGAAGATTCTGTAATCTGTTCTCAGGGGGGCCCTAGGACCAACTTTCCCGTACCTCTGTCTATCTTGCTCTAAGCACAACATCAGAGTCAACAACTACTGGGAACTTCTCTCCTTTCTCATTTTGCAGAAGATTTACACAGAATAGGTACTATTTCTTCTGCATATGTCTAATAGAGCCTGTGTGGAAGCCAGCTGAGCCTGAAGCTTCTTTCGGGAGGTTCCTAGCTAAGAATTCAATGTAAAAAAATATTTAGAACCACCGAGATTACTTATTCCTTCTTGGCTCAGTTTGGTGGCTGTTTGGTGGGAACGTGGGCCATTTCTTCCTGGTGGTTGGGTGTGTGGATGCAGAGATGTTGGCGTGTTCCACTACGATGTGTAAAGTGGATGTAAGGTGCGCAGCAGTGAGCCCTTCCCCTTTTATCCCTGATGGGAAGAGTCAATACCTCCTCCTAGATCCTCTTGGAATGCCTGGCACAGGACCTGAGCCTCGCTGACACCTGAACAAGTCACTGGAGTTTCCGTGCCACATTCTCCCCAGTTTCAGCCATGCTGGCTTCCACTGTTGTCTTCATGAATTCTCTCTCAACGTTCTGCTTGAGGTTATTTTAGAGTAGCTGTGATATTCATATTCGAATTTCTTTTTCTTTAATTTTTCCATTCCAGTTATTTATTAACCCAACACATACATGGCTGTACCCAGTGTTAAGTCTCCTGAGCATTTTTCACTCAGAAGTGAAAAGAGCTAGGTACCAGAGAACGGAAGTCCTGTTCAGCCCTCTGTTTCCAAGAGTCTGGAAGCTGGAGAAGACACCAGGATTCACAGTTGTGAGCAACCAGCAAAACCTCCCGCAAGCAGCTGTTAGCTGTGCCTGACCCTGGCCTTGCACCCTATCCACCCAGAGAGCGCACTGGATCCCCTGGCACTGAGAGCCGTCATGTGGGTTCTGGGAATCAAACTTGGATCCTCTGGGAAAACATACAGTGCTCTTAATCACAGAGCCATTCCCCCCCCCCCAATTTCTTAAGGCAAATATTCTAATTTAAGCATTTGATATCATATTTTATGTCAATTTAATTAAAAATATTCTTTAATTTCTATGTTTCTAATTTTTATATTTCTATGTGTTTCTCTTTAACTTATGGCTTATTTAAAAGTGATTTCTAAAGTTAATATGCTTAGAGATTTTTCCAGATGTATTATTTTTATTTTAAGTTAATAAGTCTGCCTGAGTCCCCAATTCTCTAATGACTGCTGTGGTTTCTTTATCTATAGTAACAGTAATGATTTTAGGGAGGCCCCATTCTGGGCTTACTGCAGTGGCTGCTGCTCTTGGAGAATTTTGTTGGCCATCCTGTCAATGTCTGAGGGTAAAGTGAGGAACTCTGCTCTTTCTCTCCAGGTGAGCGTCACGAGAGAGACTACGGTCATCATCGGAAAGATATGATTTTCCTAGAAGACAGTGGACACTGTAAACGCAATCTTTCTTGCTTATAACTGATATATCTGGTCAGCAAAGGATATGTTCTGGATTGTTGTGAACTTCTACCCCCATACACTCACATCTACTGTTTTTAATAGTTATTTATATTTCCTGGTAGCAAATCCTCAGAGATCCTTGGTCTGGGGCCTCAGACTATTTCTCCAGTGATTATCACTAGACAGACAGTTGTCAAGAGCAGGAGAAAGAAAGAAGAGATGCAGGAGAGAGAAGGGGAAGAAAGGCAAAGATAAGTGGAGGTCTGGAGGAGGAGGACAGCTAAAGGAGGTTGGGAGGGGTGACGTGCTGGGGGGGGGGAGTGCTCAGGATGAGCTCAGTGCATGAACCTCTTTCTGCTCCTACAGGCTCCTTTTCTTTCCTTTATTTAGAACATTTCCTTCTGTGTTATTTGGTTTTCTGTCACTATGACATGTAGCCTGAGATGAAAACTTCAGAAGAATGAAGGTTCACTTTGCTCACTGTTTCAGAGGTTTCAGGCCATGGCGACTTGACTTTGGGATTGCTGTAACCCAGTGCATCATGATGAGAACACATGGTAGAGAAATTCTCATTTTATGGAAGTCAAAATATGGAGGGAGGGAGAGAGTGTTGGAAGGAGAGAGAGAGTGTATACATGTACTCACGTGTGTTTGTGTGTGTGTGTGCAGAACACACAGAGAGTACACACACTCTAGAACACAGAGAGTACAGCCTGTCTTCAAGGACATGCCCTTACTGATCTAACTTCTCACACTAGGCCCCACCTCATAACTGCCTTGACCTTCATAGCATGACATGCTGGGGATCAGGTCTCTAACGCCTGGTCTTGGGGGTATAATCAAGATCTGTAGCAACTTCTCTCACCTCACTTTTGAGTTCCTGTGGAAGAAGACTATAGAGCAATTAAATGCCAACCTCACAGTTCTCAACTTTATTATAGATTTGATGAATATTTTTTTAAAGTCTGAACAAAGAGAAAAATGTAATGGCAAGGTAATGTTTTCAGGGCCTAGACTGACAGTACTGCTGAGGCTGGGGTGTGGGCAGCCATCTCCCTCACATGTACACAGGGCCAAGTGGCTGTTCTTTGCCCCGAGACATGAGCACGGGTGGGTGGCTTACCTTCAGTGTAAAGACAGACCAGGTGTGTTTTCTTCATATAACTGTTCCACACCTGAGTGGTGCCATGATGACCACAACTTCACATACTGGAGCCATATAAGCAAAAAGCTAAAACCTACAGGTCATCCTTTGGAGGAGAATTGCCCACCACATAAATCACCTCTACTGGATATCACAAAAATGAAACACAGGCTCATCTGTCAGTCATTGCTTCCTACAGAAGCTGGTGTGGACATTCTGACCAAGTTGCCGTAATGGGTGGGGTAGTGGGGAGGACAGGAGAGATGTGAGTCGAGGAGGCTTCACAGAGAAAAAAATGGCAGAAGAGTCAAGGATGACCAGTTGTGCATGCTGAAGACATGAAGAAATTAAGAGAAATATACACATAAAAAGATGCTGCATTTACATTAAACACTGGGAACCTGCTATAGGACATTAGATGTAAATACTTGGTAAAGAGGTAGAGGGAGCCACACTGACATACACACACACACACACACACACACACACACACACACACAGAGAGAGAGAGAGAGAGAGAGAGAGAGAGAGAGAGAGAGAGAGAGAGAGAGAGAAATACTACCTTAATACCTGATTAAAAGGGGAAAAAAACACAGTAAGAATTAAGAATTATTTTAAAAGGTAAAATAGTTAAATGATGAAAATAAAATAAAATATACTTAGTGGTAAATATAATATTTCCTAGTGCCTTTTCACTTAAAAGAGAGACTCAATGTAACAGAGCAATCTTTTGCTCAAGATGTCAGACAAAGAGCACAGTAATTCTGTAAGAACCAAGGTAGAAATCCACAAAACAGAAAGCAAGAGGCTGCTGGAGGAAACTCTGAAACTCTGAGGACAGAGAGGAACATGGAACATTTGGAAGTAGCAGCCCTGGGGATTGGTATACTGGGTTTCAGAATCCATCCGTGGATCTGGGAGCCATCATTGTTGGATAAGAAATGAACCAATGAGGTATGGAGGCAGCAAGAAGGAGGCTGCTTCCATGGAAACTGCATGGCTTTAGAAGTTAATGGCAAAGAGCTATAGTGTTTACTAACAGATGTGGGGACTACTGGATGTCCAAGTAGTGGGAGAATATATTGGAACCTCACACTGCACTCAGAAGTAATAGTAAAATTAAATGTAAAAAGTGGGGCTTTAAGAAAATGTGGGAAAATGCCTTAAAGACATTGGAAACTTTTTAAAAGCAAAAATTATAAAGAACAAGGCCTGCCTGCAGGAGCTGAAACAGCTCTTTGAGCGCTTTGGAAGTCCATGGCCACAGTGCCTCATGGACCTGCTGTGCTGCAGCAGATCTGAGGTGTGGACAGCACAGGCCCCTCTGTACCTGTGAGTTTACACTGGGAGACATATCAGGGGTGTTGCTCTTAGCACATTTATCAATGCAGCTAGCTTCATACTCCCCTAGGGAAGCTTTCTCTTAAGTGTGGCCAAGCCTCATAATTTCCAAGGTTGTCTCTGAGCTAGGTGCAGTCTAGACTCAGAAGCCTGCTCATGCTCTACCTTGGCAAGGTGACATCTTGTGCTTGTCTCTCAAAGTCTGAGAAGACTTGTGGTTAAGAGGGTGGACTCTGGCGTCAGACCATGCTCAAGCCTCAGCTCCTGCCTTGGAAGGAGTTAGTTGCCCCAACTTCCCTGCACCTTGGCATTTCTCC
This sequence comes from Phyllotis vaccarum, assembly GCA_033318265.1. Taxonomy (NCBI): domain Eukaryota; kingdom Metazoa; phylum Chordata; class Mammalia; order Rodentia; family Cricetidae; genus Phyllotis; species Phyllotis vaccarum. The sequence goes on along the minus strand of JARWLC010000014.1, from coordinate 64,777,328 downwards.
CAGGAAATGGGAACAGAACCGTAAAGACTACTGAATTAATATGCACAAAGTGCTTAGGAAGTACTTGGAACATGTTTCATAAATGCTAACAGTGTCACCATGAGGCCTATGGACTCAGAGCTCAGATGGGTAAAGTGAGGCAGAGGGTACCCACACATTTGAAAGCAATCCTGTCTAGAGCCTTGGCCTTCTTTGTGACTGGAGTCAGGGATGGGAGAACATTGGCAGATGCCTACAAAACTGTATGGCTTCTGCTACAGTGATCTGAGAAAGCAGAGCTGCCACCACACACCCTAGCTGAGCAGCCAGGACAGCAGAATCCCACAGAGTCAGGGAACTCCTAAATGTCCACTTTGAAGAACTCTCTTCTTTAAAACACTGATTGTTCATTTAAGCTCCTTGCTCAATATTTCACAATTTACAGTTGTTTTAAAAACGAAACTTCCCTTTGCCTTAGAAGTTCATCATCACCCCACACAATATAATTAGCGATTTCTTATTGTGGCAGTAAGAATTCCAGAAACTAAGTTCTGCTTTCCTCCTCAACTTCTTAAGGAAGGTGGAGATGTGTCACGCAGCATTCATGGTGCCCCGGACAAGGCCCACCTGAAGTATTTGGTCAGTGCTGGTGGACTCCTAAATCTTGTTCCTCATGAATCTCTGCAGACTCTAAGAGAGGAAAGACAGCCATGAGTCTTTTCATAGCCCAAGCTTAGCTCCCAGCCACGCTCCTCACCATGTCTGATGCTGAGGCAGACAAACACCCTGAATGGTGCCCACAGGTCTTAAGGACTTTCATTCAGGAGAGGGAGCTAACGAGCTTCTTCAGTTTCTGTGTGTGAAGAGCAAGTGTCTGCAGTATTGGCACAGGGCGGGAGCTCAACCTGAACAGATAAGGTAGGTGTGTTTGCAGAGTGAGTAACAAACTTCTCTGATACCTGGAATGTGGTTAGGTCTCCGTCCTGATAAGTAAGTTTGCTAGGGTGTGCCGGAGATACAGAGTTGATCTTTTTTGACATGACCACTCAGGAAAGAGATTTCCACTTCTTAAAACCAATATAAAGGCTGATGCTGCACAGGCATCCACACTCCCTCCAGCTCCTTTTCTTCAGGCAAAATGAAAACTCAGGTGAGTATACGTTCATGTTCTCCGTGACCTTGGTGCTGTTTGAATCCCGTGTACTTCGGATTTCAAGGGTCTAGGACAAACACTGTGCATGCCTAGGCTCCTGGGATCGAATTAACAGTGTTGGGGGAGGGATAATGCTGAATATTTGTGTGTCCATTGCTCATATTTTTTGTGTTTACTCAAAATGTACTAAGAAAAATAGAAATACATAGTGACTTTATTTGGAGGATGTTTAGTATAATCCCTTCTCGTGGCTTTGTGAGAGGTGTAGGTATTTGAGAATAATTTCTGTTGTCATCTGAAGAGAAGCAACATGTTAAAAACAATGTGTATAATCAGAATGATAGCTGTGCTGAGCCCCAACTTTTTTGAGGGACAATCACGTCTGATAATCGTGCCCACGGTGCACACCAGGCATTGTTGCCCTGGCTGTAAATGGAGGAGACCGAGGCAGAAGAGACTGAATTCTCTAAATCTGTAAACATGGGATTCAGGACATGGCTTCTCTGTCTTGGGTCCTGTGCCCAGGAGTAATGAGGTGAACTTGCACCCAGACTGCTCTCATCTCTAAACCCTTCATTAAGGAACCTTGCATGTACTCCCTTTGCCCCGTCGGATACTGAGTTCCATTGTTCACCCTTTGTGGAAGGGTACAAGATGGAAACCTTCTGCAGCTTCTGCCTCCTGTTTTCACTAATGCTACTAATTAATGCTAATAATGAAGAAAGCTACACACTAAGTGCCAGCCCTAAAGGAACAAAGACTGTCCTCTCCCAAAGCCTCCTGGTTTCCCAGAAGGAGATCTAAGCCTGAAGTATAAACTTATAGCCAAGCTGTACCAACCCTGGTGTAGGTAGGAGGGATCTGGGGGCCCTCTCTAGGCATCCACTGAGATGGTTAGTTGATTCCCTTGTTCATACCTCTAGACTAGACCTAACTAGGACATACAGGAGTGTCTGAGGCTCCAGAGCTGCCAGGGGTGGCATGGGGAACCCTGTGTAAGTAGACTGCAGGGTGTCTACATGTAGGTTGCTGCTAGAGTTTCCACCCTGGGCATGACAAGATGTGAGGACAGTGTTGCAAAGGGGGGCAGCAGTTCCACATGATGTTCTTGGAAATATCTACCTTCCCACAATCTTCCTCCTACCCACCGGTAACTTAATTGGCAGTAGAGTTCAGTGATGATTAGAAGAGGCAAGACACCTTCTGAGGAGTTGGAAGGGCAGACTTAGAAACAACCTCAGCAAAGCATCAGAGCTGCATCTGTGGAGACCCAACGGCCCACTGGCCCTGCCAAGTCCATGACACCCCTGAGATTCGGGCTGTGGCAGCAGATGGGTGCTTTCCTTGAGGTCAAAGGTCAACTGTGCTCCCAGTATCCTCTCTCCATAGCCGTTCTTTAAAACTCACTATGGCCAGGTTACTCACTATTCATTTTAAATGGTTCATTACCTCAGTCTCAAGAAATTGACATTTCCCCCCTTAGATTAGAGGGAATTACGTATCCCCTAATCCCAAAGCAGGTATGATGTCTGCCAGGTTTTCCCCTGCTAAGTGAGTCCTTCTCTGCCCACCGTGTATTCACAAACAACTTTAACAAATTTAACAAGTGTCTGCAAGGTGGGAAGATGTGTTTTCTACTTTTTAAAGTGAAAACCAGGCTTGTGGCCATCTGCAATGCTGACTGTTGTCCCTGGGTGCCCACTGTCTCCTAATGACCCCCTCATCAAGTGACTTACTTCACAGAGAACTGGTGTGTTTTTCAGGTGGCATTTCTGGTGGTGCTGTCCATCTTTGGAATACAATCTCAGGCAGACGAGGTGAGTTGGCTCCTTTGAACTGTGGGAGATGATAAAAGCTATCATCAGACCATGCCAAAGACTGGGCAGTCCATATGTCTTCACTGAGATGGGACCCCAGTAACGGAAAACATGAAGCAGTTATTTATTTCTGCATGCAATGTCTTCCCAATGCATACCCACCACACTGAAATGTGGTCCTGGTTCCCTTCAATGACATTGCTTCAGCCTGTCATACATATTATAACAAGTCAGTGGGTGAAGCTTTTCACTCTGACCAGCACGAGATGGGTTCTCAGTGAAAGTTTTATCCCAGTGAACTGTCCAGTGAAGGTTTTATTCTGGTGAAAAGCTGCTCTTCAATGCACATTATTTATGGAAATCATATTTTATCTTTGTTGTAAATTCTAGGTTTTTAACATCTTCACCCCAGGCACCAATGGTGGCAATGTCCAGGAGACAGTGACCATCGACAACCAGAAGAACACTGCCACCATCAATATCCACGCAGGGTCATGTTCTTCAACCACTATTTTTGACTACAAGCATGTAAGCAGGAAGGGGGGGGCTGTTGGTTCTGTAAAGGAAGGGTCAGTCATTTTGCATATATTTAAATTATACTATCTATCTTTACATGTCCTTAAATTTTTTTCTCACTTCTTCCTTTCCTTTTAAGTAATCAAGCAAGCAAATAAAAACATCTTTAAGAAAAGAATATACATTTAGTCAACAGTGGTGATGTTGTCCCCTACTGGCCCAGACATGGACAGGGAGAATGACCGTAGCAATGCCTAGAACATAAAAAGGAAAATGCCTGCTGGATGTGTAAATGAGAACCCGTGACATAAAAACATACAGAAAATGAGCAGAAACCTGGAACAATGCACACACCTAAGTATTTCTGTAGACCAGACAGTATGATCCTTGCTACAAGACCTTCCAGCGTTGGTAACACGTCTCAGAAACTTGCTCCAAAAGCTCATTGTCCCTTCTTCCATTTACTGATTTGGGTTAATTTACTCATGTCTTCCTTCGGCACTCATTGCGGGCATCCCCCCCCCCATACCCAGTACGGCACCAACGATGGGTGTCTGGTACCCAGTACGGCACCAACGATGGGTGTCTGGTACCCAGTACGGTACCAACGATGGGTGTCTGGACGTGGCTCTTTTCTCTTTCTTCTTAAAACTCCTCGCATGCTCTTCCTGGTGCTGCTGGGGAGCTCGTGCCACTTTTTGAGTACAGAGTCTTTAAAATCTTCAACAGGAAGTGCAACTAAAGTTATCTTTAAATAGATTTCATGGAAACCCCAAAAGTGGCTTTAAAAACCAAAATTGAATTGTTGGAGACTTTCTTTAAACCTCCCCCTCTCTCACCAGCCTTGGTGCCTCAGTCTATTATTAAATTTCAGGTACTTAAAATTTTTGAGGGTTGGAAAAAATAGAAAGTAAAACTTTTTTTTGTATGAATTTGAAGCATCACAGGAAATTTTCATTCAAGGTCAAACATGATGCTCGTGATTCTTCCTCATGCCAAACTCCCACACATCTGCTCTCTTCTAACACGGCTTCTTCTGTCTGCCCTTCCATGTGGTACCTAGAGTCTGAGGTAGAAAGAGGACAGAGAAGGGGATAACTGGTAAAGCATGTGGGATGAGGGTAGATGTAAGCATGCCCATGAGACTTCTAGAGCAGCATGGCCTAAGAGAGTGTCAAGTCAGGTCAAGATGGTCTATGCTTGAATTTTCCAAAAGGAAAGCCTAGTCATTGTGACTACTGTGTACTCAAAATGCACCATGGAATAAATTGTAAATTTCTCTGGGTTTGAATTTAAATAGCCATGCTTGAAGTCATTATGGTATTTAATAAACAGTGTGAAAGGATGCTGTAGCTAGTCAAAACTGAAGAACAGGCAGGATATAACTCAAAGGAGAGAGGCAAGAGATATTTCTTGTCGGTCTTTAAGCCCTGTGCTGTGGACCTTGATTCCAAAACACAAAGAGATACGCCAGTTTCACAGATGTACAGAAGACAATCCAGAAAACAAAAGCTTTGTACCAAAGAGGAGTGGACAGAATTTCAGACTGACAGACAGTGGCATTAGCTCGCAGGGGATTCTCAATCCCTTCTTCTAAGACTAATGTCAACCTCACCAAATCAGAATCCCAGAAAATTCAGTAAGTAACTGTACTGTTGCTACCTCAGGGTTACATCGCATCCCGGGTGCTCTCCCGAAGAGCCTGCTACATCCTCAAGATGGACCACAAGGCCATCCCTGCTTTGGACAAACTCCAACGGTACATCTACGAGAAGCAGGTAGTTTGGGATTTCTCAATAAGTCTGCACCTGAGCCAGTCCACGCTGCTAACCACAGGGAGATGTGAATGGGATAGTAGACCATAATTTATATTTCCATGCATATGATGCTCAGCTTATTACCATGTTTTCACATTTGGGGAAGGGAGGAGAAAAAAATCATTTCCGTTCAGTTTTCATAATAGAGCCCTGGAAATATGAACTTATAAGAACTTAAAGGAACTCTCTTTGAGGAGGGGGCTGATGAACCTTTCGTCTTGGAGTTGAGATCTAAGATACAGTGTTTGGTTGAAAATGAGTACATTTATGACATTCAGGAATACAAGCATGCAGATAAATAATACCAAAGTGGGAAGATCTTCACACAGTGCACCGAGGCTAGGTACCTAGGTTTGTTTCTGTCTACATCACCTCCTCTGTCTCTTCCTTTTCAGGAAATTTACCTTCTGTGGGTAAAAATGGGCTTTCTGAATGTCCTTTATTTAACCACTGGAAAGAGAAAGCCTTTCATAAGCTAAAGTCAGGTCCGCCAGGTTCACCTGTTTCTTCTCTGTTACGTTACCTAGACAATGAGCACCATGGATTCAAGAGAGTACACCTGGGTGAGGTACAACCCTTTGAAGTCTCTGATCATGAAGGTGGATTGGTTTCTGTTTGGGTCGCCTATTGAGCAACTGTGCAAGCATATCCCCCTGTATGAAGGGGAGGTGGTTACAAAGCCAAGTGAGTACCAGTGAAGCCATGAAAACTGCTGTATGCCATGCAGTCATGGGGGGGGGGCAGCTGTGTGCAATATGCATAAGTGTAAATATGACTTAGTTCCGTTTACTTCAGGAATTGAATTCCTACTGTGTGAATGAACTGTTAGAGATGTCTGGAGAAGAGAAATGGGCGAAACCCTGCCATCCAAAAGTTCAGTGCAGTGGGGGAAGGGAATGACTGATTGACAATGGCAAGTGCATTGGAAGGGTTCCTCAAGGAAAACCTTGGGACCCTCATTTTTCACATGGAAGTGTTCCATGAAGGCAGGCACTTTGAGAGCACCTCTCATGTAGTGTTCTCCGAAGATGTTTAGGACCGCTGCCAGGATTTAGCACTAGTGGTCCAGGAAGGCAGAGATAGAGTGAGCAGACAGGCAGGGGATGGCAGCGTCATAGGACGCTGCGATCATTGCTGAATTTTGCACTGACTGAGGCAGAGGGACCAGAACCAGTGGACAGTGAGCTTAACAAAGACATTTGTCAGGGTAGTGGGAGATAAAGAAGGTGTTAGCATTTGCTGCACATTTGCCCAGAAAGGCGGCATTCACAAGTGCTTAGAGAGGCAGGAAGGCACTCTGTAAATATAGAGCCACACAGCATCCACCAGCACTTCCAGTTGTCAGTCTTATGTAAGTTAATTTATTATTATTATTATTAATTGAAATAGTAGCAATTTAGCTATAGATAAAATCTTGGTGCTATGAAATTACAAACTCCTCCCCTTCAGGGCCCCTTGATGATATTGGTTTGCTGCATTGAAACACGTTTTTAATACCATTTCTTTACATTTTTCCCATTTCCAGAAGAGGTATCCACTGGAGCCTGTGCAAAGGTTGGCCTCCTGGGGCTCCTGGGACTCTCCATCTGTGCAGGAATTCATGCTTAAGATGGTCTATCAGCTGACTTCATCGTTTCAAAAAATACAACTTTGGTTTCCACTCAGAAGCCAAACTAGATTCTTCCCAACGGTCCATCTACTTATGAGACTCAATAATAACACATAAATGATATATTTACAGATAGATATCTGTGTTTGTTCCTTTCATGGGGGGGGGGGAACAAGCGATGTTGACCTTAACATATAGGACTTCACGTAAGGCACATTGTGTATGAAAATGTTCAGATGGCGGGGCTGAGCCACATGCAGTTTAACCAGTGGGGCATAAACCTCTGCCTCCCTCTGCAGCTGCAAGCAGACCAGCTGCCCACCTGTGGTCTCAAGGATAGCAAGATTGAGCAGAGACAATGGCTTTGACTTGGACGAGGGTGGGATGTGGCATGCTCTTGTCAAACAACCTTATTCCCTCTTCTGACCAATGCCTCAGCTATGAGGGCTGTTCGGGTGCCTTTTAAGGCATGTGTTTGAATCTGCTTAAGCGCCAGGCTTGATCACAGGGAACAATATTCTCTTGTGTGCTGCCTGGGAGTGAGAAGGGAGGGAGGGGTGGGAGCACCAGGAACAGAAATAGAAAAGCTGGGAATTCAAGCTAATATACTGCAGGAAAAGGATCCAAGGCTCAAAGCGAATTACACCATGTAGTCCAATCCCCAGGCCAGTCATCCAGGTCGCATGTAGTCTGGGCAGCTGGATGCAATCAGAACCAATAGAGACTTGAACAGGATCCCTCTCTATCACTTTGTCTCTCTAGTCCTCACACTGGCCCATGGACAGACATTTCAGAAGTGCCTTCTGTGTACTTGGCACCGGGAGATGATGGGGTAAGAATACCATAGCCAAGGACGCTGTTTTCTTGGTGGGAAAATGGAAGATTTCTTTTCGGTTTTTTGTTTTGTCTTTCCAGACAGGGTTTCTCTATGTAACTTTGGAGTCTGTGCTGGAGCTCACTCTGTAGACCAGGCTAGCCTCAGACTCACAGAGATCCTCCTGCCTCTGCCTCCTGTGGGCTGGAATGAAAGGCATGCGCATTTCTATAGTTTGATGACAGTAGTGTGTTATAGACTGCCCAGTAAAGGACAGTGTGTTTTAGGTATTTCTGAATGACGGATCCCAAACCAGAGTTGTTGCAGTGGAGGGTAAGCTCAGAGTCTTCGGTAGCTAGTCACAGAAGAGGAGGGTATCCTGGGGCTGGGGACTTAATAGTGACCCGAGTCTTTTCCTACCCATCAGCTGTGGTTACTCTGGGGCAGCCTCTGTGTCTTCATGGCTTTTCTTCATGAGGACAGAGAACCAGCACCATGTTCCACCACAGAGTCCCCATCTCAGCTTCACTGCCAGAGAGACAGGGCTTCTCTTCATTCTGGTTATGAGCTGGTTTTAGCTCTAAGTCTCTAGTTGGCTCCCATGGTCAGGATGGGAGGCTGGGTACAGGGAGAGTGTTAACATTTACAGCCTCCTTGGGGGTTTGCTCGTCTGGTTCCTCTTATTTTAATCTTATTGGTTCTACTTAGAAAGCAGAGCCCCAGGTCTGCTCTCTCACTCTCCCATCTCTAAATTCCCCCCAGCCTAGAGCCTGGTCCCTGCTACAGTTCCTCATAGACAGTCCCTTCTGAGGGCTCAGGAATGAGGGGATTATAATTTCCTAACAGTTGCTCCTCACAGCAGATGGATAAAAGCCCATGCGTTATCCACACCCATTTGCTCATCTAAGGGGGGGGGGGTCAAATGCATTCTATCCATTCATAGATGCTGGCATTAAAAGATGTAGACCCGATACGCCATTGCATAACTACCTGTTAGGGTTATTGACTCATTGAATGAATTCAGTATTGTTTGGGAAAATGTAATGAATAAATGGGGAGCTAAAAATCAATGGTGAGCCTTCTGATAATGGTGAAATAATTTATATCAGCCCATCTTTCCTACCACTAAAGTTATGCACCTGAACAAAATATGAAAAGTGACTTCAAAAGACATGGGGGTGACCCTTGCAGCGGAAACCTAGAGAGAGGGCTATTTACCTGCAGTTGATCACACTATCTAATATTCCTCTTCAAAACAAGCTCACTGACATCCCGGTCTTTCTCCCAACCCTCTCTTTCCAGCTGGCATAACCCAGGCTATGTAGAGGCTAGACATTCCATTTGTGTAATCCCTGTTGTAGGGGACTAACCATGATCTGCCAAGTCTTGCCTGTCCCCAGGGGATGATCCATCACTGTCACAGCCAGAGAAGATTCTGGCCTCCAGCAACGCAAGGGCAGGTGGTGTTCAACCCTGTGCAATGCACAGTATGCGCCTCCGTGAAGAGCTTTCTGGTTCAAACTGTTAAAAGTTAAATGTGGAGAAAGTGGGAGCTAAGTCAGCCCTGCTTCTCCTAAGAAAGAACAAGATGATATTTTCCCTTAAGAAAGCGAGGAGCAGATTGACCTAGAGTAGTCAGGTGACCAACTGACCAGTAACATGTAGGCGGAAGTCTAGTAAGTGAGGCGTCCAGGAACCATGTTCTTTCCAGAGAAAGAAAGATAGATTCAGATGACTAGAGATTCTGTTCTTTGCTTTTCTTATTCTCCCTATAATGGGGATGTGATACTGATGTCTGGAGCTGCTTTTGCCACGTTGGGGTCATAAGGTTAATGGTCTCGGGGAGGCCAGGTCAGGAGAGGGAGGGCTGTGCCTCACCTTACGCCTCAACAAAATTCTTGATCTATTTTCAAATTTATCATATAGCTGAATGAAAAGAAAACATTAGGCCTGCAGCAATCTCTGGAAATGCTACCATTTCTGTCACCCATAACAGCCCTGAGCAACTTGTGCTCTGGCTCCCTGACTGGAGTCAGAACCTGGGGTCTTGGGCTCTGGTCCTTCCAGGAAGCTGAGGAGGCTGTGGCTGTGACAACTGTGGGGGTGGGGGTCCTTTTGCTGGGGACAACAGAGGTTTGCTTTGTAAAATGAATCCCACTCTAGAAAGAATGTTAAAACCTTGTCCCCAAGGTTCCAAGGAACAGAAATGATGGGGAGAATTTGGTGACACCACATGGGTGGAGGGACTAGTGATAGGGACAGGACAGGGTTGTCCTCACAAGGTGCGCAGTTACAGAATGAGGGCCGAATATCTACGTCTTTATTAATTTCCAGTGAGGATGAGGACACTTATCTAAAGGGCACTGCTCCTGGCTTAGAGTTATAGAAGGAGGTTCCAGAACCACTCTGTGGCTTGGTAGTGTGTAGCTGAGCCAGAACAAGAAAGAGACATCCCAGGAGCCCCAGTTCCAGTTTTCAAGAGACAAGTGTAGCCTCAGGCCTGACCATCCAGACTGGGCACCATTGGTGGTTTGTTCATTTATTGCCAAAACTTCTCAAAGGATAGCCTAAAAAGTCTCAGAAATGAAAGGTTCTTGTGAAACCACCTCCATGATGTAGACTGCTCTGAACCACACAAGACTGGAAGTGAACAAAGAAAAGGAGCCTGCAGAGGATGAGGGAGCCTGCAGAGGATGAGGGAGCCTGCAGGTGATGAAGGAATCTGTCTGCTGGACCAGTGACATGGAAACTTTATTTCTTCCTAGAAGGTGGAAAACGCACCTCCCCTCTCCCCAGATAGCAGATATAAGGACAGTCGGAAAGCTGAGGACTTCAAAGACCTGCTTTCCACAGGCAGAGGCTGGAACAGGCATGTTTAATCTTCATATAGCTGATGTAGGGGCTCAGAGCCCAGGAATCTCACCACAGATGGACAGTCCCATGAAGGATAGGAACTGGAGCTCAGAACAGGAGTCAGGGTCCATCTCCAGGGCGGTACCTTCGAGAAGAAGGAATTGCACTTTAGAGAAAAGATCAGAGTCAACAGACACCTGCATTGGATGGACACTCAGGTCAGGGCAGGCCACCCTGGCCCCTCTCTCCAGCCCCTGCAACAATCACCTCTTTCCTTTTACTCTTTATTATGTGTCGTAATCCCCTAGCCTGGCATGCTCTGTTTCTCTCCCGGACCTCATGTTTTGGAGAAATATGGCTCGTGGAGAAACTTAGACCAGGGTATAAGGGCAACAGCCATGGCGCTAACTGCATCTGGACTCACAGGCAGATCTTAGAGTCTTAGCTCTGTAGCTAGGCTCTCCGGGTCACTGGTCCCTCTGACACCCCCAGCAGGCCTGCCAATCATCAGCTCTTCGGTTCCCAATGTGGTATATAACTGTTAGACTCCGGGCATATTGGGAAAGAGGGTAGGACCAAGGTCTCCAAAGTCATATAGACCTTCCCTTAGAGTGGGTGTGGCAAAGCTTCAGTTGGGGCAGGATGTCATCAGCCACCAGATCCCTGAGGAGAGGATTGGCTTCGGCCTCTTGATGAAGCCATGGCTGCTTCCCTTCCCCTTGAGCCCTGTAAGGATTTTCCTGTACCCGCAGGAGATTCATCCCAGGCCCCACCAACCTTGCTTCCTCCACAGGAGAAGCAAAGTAATCAGCTGTCATTACAGCTTGCTTATAGGTCCTGAAACTCCTCCTGCATCTTTTGATTTATACACAGCCTTCTTTTTGCTTTTTGAACACACCTTCTTTTTGCTGTTGGGCAAAGTAGGTGGGGACGCCTCTGCACAGGTCCTTGACAGGCACTCCGTATTGGGCCAAGTTTTTGACTCGACTGGGTAAAACCGTGTAGGTCAGTCCACGGGTGGGAGGGTAGTGACCGGAAACCTGGAAGAGGAGTGTCTCAGATATGGTATATTCAAGAAGGGGCCCACGAGCAAGTTGTGAAGCTGTGTGGGGCATTTCAGTTAGCAATGCCCTCTGTGAACCCAGAACTTGCTTTCCAGGTATCTCCAGATGCAATATTTCATCAAGCCACAAGAGGGCGAAAGCAACTCCGACAAAATCTGTATGTGTCCCAGTGACAATTCCTACCAGCCTCAGGTGCTTTCTGAATCAGAACCATAGAGTAGTTTAAAGCGTTTGTTGCATTTATATTTTGTAAATTTAAACGAACGGGACTCTTTTAACTTTTCTAATAAAGATTTATGTATTTTAATTTTGGTGTGTGTGTGTGTGGGCTGGGAACCCAACTCCGTTCCTCCTCGAGAGCAGCAAACGCTCTTAACTTCTAAGCCATTTCTCCACCTCAACTTGTCTTAAAAATAACATTGCTTTACCACAATATACTTTCTAGAGTTAGTTCCACTACTGTCTAGTCCTGAGTGCTATCCAAAGGTGTTGATATTTAAGCAGAGTGTGAACAGATTCCGTCAGTTGCCAAATATTTCTTCATGGTTTTAAACTTATTCCTATTAGCAGTTTCTGTCTTGCTTGAGATAGTAAATAAGAGTTTTGGCTGTCTTGGGCTTAACTGCAGTTAAAGGTGATAGTGATAATAATAATGCTGTGTGTGGTGTGTGTGTGTGGTGTGTGTGTGGTGTGTGGTGTGTGTATGGTGTGTGTGTGGTGTGTGTGTGGTGTGTGGTGTGTGTGTGGTGTGTGTGTGTGGTGTGTGTGTGGTGTGTGTGTGTGGTGTGTGTGTGGTGTGTGTGTGGTGTGTGTGTGGTGTGTGTGTGGTGTGTGGTGTGTGTGTGGTGTGTGTGTGTGGTGTGTGTGTGGTGTGTGTGTGGTGTGTGTGTGGGGTGTCAGGAAGACAGGAAGGAGATGGGGCAGGACATAAAGTCACTGCAGTATTTGCATAGCTTGAACCCCTTGGGAATGCATCTAAATGTTCCTTCCTTTAATGGGCCACTGATGTCCTTGAGCTTTGCACATGGTGTGATTTCATGGCATGAATTTTAGGTATAAATAAAAGTTCTTTGAGTGAGGCATTGTCCAGGAGACTGGCTATAAGTTGGAAAACCCTATGGTAGACGCCTATCAGAGAAAACTGGACTCACCTGTTTGCCCAGGGCCTGGGCAATATCATCCAAACTTGGAAAAACTGCTAGATCCATCTTGGCCAAGACACAAGCCATCTTACTAAATAGTTTAGCTGCCAGGAGGGCCTTAAAGCAACAGAGAAGAAATGTGACATTCAATCAATCTCAGTACTAAGGTCCCTGCTTCCCTCAAGTGCCCATACCCTGCTAGTCTGGCTGCAACGCAGAGCATATCAGCAGTGCTGCACCCTGGGTGCCAGACCACAGGGAAGCATCAGGAGCAGTGTTGTACTGAGCCCCGCTGCTCCCTAGACCCTGTGATATCATCTCCTCTGCTCCTGATGGTGAATGCTTTCTCTCCTAGGGTGTTCTGAAATGCTAACATAAATGTGTGTATGCCTGACTAGACAGGATGATAATACAAATACAGATGATCGTAAGGACCTGGTCTGCTACTCAATGGCTCTTGGGACCCTCAGTAGCCTCCCTGAGACCCAGTTTCTTTATCTGTAAATCAGGAGGAATGGTTTTCTTTCATAGATTTGTCATGAAGAGGAGGGGTGAGCTGAGATCCTCACTGCCTAGGAGAACGTTGTGTAAGCAGGAAAGGACTCTCTGGAAGCCCAGGGCAGTCAGGAGGCCTGCGTCACACACCTGTATTCTAGAGCTAGGTCTGTCCTGGATGCCCCTGCCTTGTGACCTCTTATTTGCTCTTTCCGGGCTTAGGTCAGAGCTGCAGTCTGCTGCTGCCGGGTCTGGCTGAGCCCCAGGCACAGTTGCAAGAAGCTTAGCCTCTAGAAATAGTTCTGCCTTCCTTGCGCCACCTAGTGGCCTACAGCAGAATGTCGTGTGAGGAAAGTTTTATTTGGCTATAACATCTGTCAGAGGTAAAATCAGTCTACGGACTGGGAGCCTTCTGGGAGGATCCAGGAAATCTCCTTGAGGAATTAAGAGTGGGAGTGTGGAGAGAGAGGAAGCAGGAGTGTGACATCTGGGCAGAAAGGGCAGAGTGACGTCAAGGTCCCCCAAGGCAGAAGGGTAGCTGTTGGGCTTGTTTGTAGCTATGGTAACTGAGGTGTGCACTGGGTTTATCTTCCTGATCATGCGTCATCGTTATTAGTCTTACTGCTGGAGGTAGTTCACAGCCATATTCCTTTAGAACTCAACATTAAATACGGAGTTAAGACAAAATAATTTCCACAGCACACCCCAGTCTCAGAAGAGGACAATGGAGATGGAAATGTGTTTGGTCCGTTTGGACCACATAAGAGTATGTTTTACATCTTACATTCTTATAGTCCATGATTCCATTCCATTCACTCAAAACATTGTTGTCTTGGATGCTGACCATACCTCGGAGGGCATCAATATGGATGGTCTGGGTCCCCACAGAGCCATCTAGAGGATAACTGTCACTGGTGTTCTAGAAAATACCAATAAACAGTGGGGAAAGTCAGTGACCCCCAAGTGTCTACCTGTCTATCCTTTGCAGGGTTAAGAGGAATCCATGAGAAATTACGGAATGCTAACCTTGGTTGTTAGCTTTGAAATGAGAGCTTGGCAGACTCTACGATACTCACCATCAGGGCCAGAGACGGAATTAGAAAGGTGGTCATGAGAGCCAAAGGTGCAGTCTGAAATGGAACAAAGGTCAATGCACTCTGTCCTTAGCCTCATATGAGCTTAGCCTCTCAAGTCTGCCTCCTGGGACAGATATTTTTAATGAGAGGCTACAGCTGTCAGGTCCACTCATCTCTCTGGGGCCCTGAGTGTGTCAGGCACAGAAGTTTACCCTGCTCAAACAGGTGTGCCCACTGTTCATGAGACAAAGCTTTGGCAGTCTCTTAAGGATGCCTCCTATGTGGTTTCTACCTCCAAGCCCCGGGATAGATTTAGGCAACCTTATAGACTCTGGTTGGCACACTGGTCAGGACCATCCTGAGCCACAATAGCTCAGATTCTCCCTCTTTCTTTTACACCATTTCCTGTGGCTGAGCATGCCCTCTGTTCCAGCTCTTCATCCAAACCCCAAAGCTTGAAGTTGGCCAAGCTCTACCCCCTGCCCACCCTCCACCACTCTGAAGGACTGATTTTCTCCAATTTTTTTCCCTTTGGATTCTCTTACCTTGTCTAATAAGAAAGGATACTACCATTTCCACTCTCGTGTGTGTGTGGGTGGGTGGGGGATTATGTTAGAAAGTACCTAGGTCTTAAAATATTTGAGTTGCTCATTTCCTCTGAATGCTATGCCCTGACCATTGAGGGAATTCTCTGTACCAGACATTAATGAAAGAATTGAGGTCTAGTATAACTTAGCCATCGTTGATCATGAACTTGAGGCTCACCCAGCTCAAGTGTGCCCATCCTGTCAAGTGGAACTGACAAGATCTCTTCTCTGCATACCCATGTAAAAGTCTGCATTCAATTTCAATAATAAAAGGCAAGCCACACCTCCAAGGCAAAAGAAATGGCCATTCTACAATATCTTTGTCACTACAGTGCAGTGAGATTTGCCAGACACAGGTGCAGAGAAAAAGATTGCTTTATGAGATGATTGGAAGCCGGAATTGTCACACCTGCATTTAATGCCAGCACTTGGAAGGCTAAGATGGAGGATTTCGAACATTTGAGGCCAGTTGGCACCACATTTATCTGTAATTATTTTTTCCCAACAGCAATGTGTAAAAAAGAAACACCACAGAAGACAGGGCTGTAGCCCCCAAAGAGTCTTGACTTTTAAGAAATTAGTTGTTGATTGTGGTAGGAGACACCACACACTCAGATTCTGAGAAATAGACAATTACCAGAGAAGATTACATGCCAAGTCACACTTTGAAAATCCCATTTGGGTTGAATTTGAAGAGTTTTGGGGAAAGGGGAGAAAACAGACTTCCTGGCTGTTTTGACACATTTAAAATTAAAAATGTACTCACAAGGCATTTCATGGTGTCTCGCTTGGGCTTTATGCGACAGCATGCATAATACGATTTTCTATGACCTATTGACTTCCTAAGTCCAGTTTATATAGCTCTGAATCCCTTGGGTTTCACATGATAAGGGACCTTGGGAGTAGTTATTCATGACCCGGAAACCATTAGGGGGAAGTTAGTTATGTGATAAATCATTACCTCTACTCTACCCCAATGGCCCTCCAGGTTCCAAGGCAAACACCAGATAAAAACAGGTCTTTGTGGCTGGCCTACTGGTGACCTTAGCCACTGTGCACCACACTGTCAGAAGCAGATAGTGAGGGTGGTTTAGAAGAAACTTTGTAAAACCCCAAGAGACAAACTGATGTACAAGACTGGATTGGCTGACTAGCAGTCTGGTCCTTCATCCAAACCTAGACCACACAGTTTAGCATAGCTAAAACTCGAGTTCGGATCTCTGGGCTTCAAAGGTTCAGACCACACACATTTCTTTCCAACTGTTTGCCCTTTAGAGTTCATGTATATCAAGCCGAAGATTTAAAACGTGCAGTGGAGCTCAGTATTGGCAGTGCACGCACTCAGGGAGGCAGAGGCAGGAGGATCTCTGTGAGTACGAGGCCAGTACAGAGTGAGTTCCAGGACAGGCGGAAGCCAGAGCTACACAGAAAAACCCTGTCCTGGAAAACCAAAATTGGGGTGAACACGATGATTTCACTTCTCTGTCACCAGCCAAGCTCTTCTGCTTTTAGGACCTACTATGTGAACAACTGATTTTGTTGAAGTCTCTTTTCCTGAAAATGGGGACCAGAAGCCATTCAACAGCTAGTCTTGGTGCAAAAAGCAAAGAAACTAAACCATAGGCAGCTATGTCCTAAAGGGAGACGCTGCAGATGATTCCGTATAAGGTCACATTCTGGAAAGAACTATTAAAGGACACCTAAACAGGGCTCCAGACACAAGAGGACTCTAGTCCATAAAGCTGACGTGGAGAAAGAGCCTCAGGGGATAAGAAACCCATGCAGAGGCAGCAACTCCTAACCTTCTCTATCATCCACCATGAGAGAAGCTCTAGATATGTGTGTGGGGGGGGGGGTCTGGTAGTCATTCAATTTTCTCCTCAAATGGTCAGTGAGACCATCTTCTGGGGTTTCACTCCCTAACTG
Source organism: Phyllotis vaccarum (assembly GCA_033318265.1). Lineage (NCBI taxonomy): Eukaryota > Metazoa > Chordata > Mammalia > Rodentia > Cricetidae > Phyllotis > Phyllotis vaccarum. Next base: position 64,760,480 of record JARWLC010000014.1, on the reverse strand, counting down.
ATTGGAGTCACTGTTGACTGAGGGAACAAGGTTGGAATGTCGTCATAATAGAATGCTTCAGGCTGGTGGAGGTAATATAAGTGTCTGACTGCTAGTTAAATATTGGCATTTTAGCTGGCAACTAAATGGTGATCTAGCACATTCAGTCCTGCAAAGGCCACTAGCCACATGTCAGGAGGGACAACCAATCCTTTCAATCACGGAGTTTACTGAGCAATGACGTTTGCCAAGATCTTTTTGATCTTACAATCACCCAGTTGCTTGCTTTAAGCCCTTCTAGTCTTCAGAATGACCGGGCTGCTCCTAGCCTTTACCTGTTCTGGAATATTTGTTTAATTACTCAAAGACGTGGTACATTTGTTCATGCTGTATTTGTTTAACTCTGTGAAGCTGTGTTGCTTTCCCTGCCTAAGGCACCTGATTGGTCTAATAACAAGCTGAATGACCAATAGCTAGACGGTAGAGAGACAGGCAGGGCTGGTGGGCGGAGAGAATAAGGAGGAGGAGGACCCTAGGCTCCAGAGAAGGAGAGGAGAGAGAGTGAGACACCGGGGCCAGCCAGCCAGACACGAGGAAGCAGGAAAGGTAAGACCTACAGAATGAAACAAAGTAAAAAGCCCCGGAGCAAAACATAAATGAAGAGAAACAGGTTAAATTAAAAGAGCCAGTGGGACAAGCGTAAGATAAGGCTGAGCATTCATAATTAATAATGAGTCTCCATGTCTTTATTTGGGAACTGGTTGGCAGCCCAAAGAGAAAGCCTGCTACATTTACCTCTTGTCTCCAGCCTCTTTCTAATTAATCGCATACCCTAAGCACTTCCAGCCGAATGTGGGTTCGCCCCTGGCTTTCTTGGCTAGCCCTTGCTAATAGCTGGAGACACCAAGTTTTTCCTTCTCTGCTTTCTTCAAGCTAAATTTGAATTATATCCTTTCCCCTGACTTCTCTCATTCCCAGTAAATACCTTCTTTGGAAACACAGTTTTCTGCCTGTACCTGTACCCTTGCTCTGTATGTTTCCACTGAGTTTTATTTGGTGTATAGTTGTGTAATCAGACCACTAAATCGTACGCCTATGTCACTTAATGGCCAATGCCTTAGGAATTTTGCTGTTTTCTGCTGCAAATGCAGCATCAAATTCTTAGAGCAATACCGAGCCAGAGGAGGGACTTGGGAGTCCATATGCTGAATGGTTGAATAAAAGAATTTTATGTAAGATGTATTACCCTTCTACCCATCTGTCCCGGATAGGTTGGTTTTTTTCCTCCATGTGACACAGACTAGAGCTGTCCGTGAAGAGGAACCTTAATTGAGGAAATGCCTGTAAGAATGGCCTGGGGGAAAACCCATGAAACATTTTTTTTAGAGATTATGAGAGGGTCCAGCCCATTGTGGGCAGTGCCAATCCTAAACAAGCTGGAGGTGGGGGAGGGACAGTGAGGGAGAGCAAATAGGTACCTTGATAGAGGGAGCCATGATGGGGTTAGAGAGAAACCTGGTGTTAGGGAAACACCCAAGAGCCCACAAGATGGAGAGGGTGTCTAAACTGGTCTTACCCTATAATCGAATGATGGCCTCCATAACTGTCCTTATAGAACCTCATCCAGCAACCGATGGAAGCAGATGCAGGGATTCACAACTAAGCACTAGAGCAAGCTTCCAGTCCACTGAAAGAGATGGAGGAGAGACTATATGAGCAAAGAGTCAAGATCGTGATGAGGAGACCCACAGAGATGGCTGACCTCAGCTATTTAGAGCTCACTGAGTCTGAAATGACAGCTGGGGAATCTACATGGGACTGAACTAAGCCCTCTGAATGTAGACGACAGTCGAATGGCATGGGAAGTTTGTGGAGCCTCTGTTAGTGGGACCAGAGTTTATCCCTGGTGTATGAACGGGCTTCTCGGAGCCCATCCCTACAGAGGAACACCTTGCTCAGTCTTGATACTGTGGGGAAGGGCTTGGTCCTACCTCAACTGGATATGCTAAACTGAACTGACTCACCCTGGGAGACCTCACCCTCTCTGAGGAATGGATAAGGGGAAAGAGAGTACGGAAAAGCTTGGGGAGGGCTGGGAAGAGGAGATGGAGGGGAAACAGTGGTGAGTATGTTTACATTTTTTTAAAGTAAAAAAGAGAAAAAAAAAAGCATGCCGAGCAAAACCTGGACTGTAAGTCAGTAGGCAGAATTAATTCCTCCAGGCTCCTCCAGGGCCTCTGCATCAGCTCCTACCTCCAGGTTCTAGCCCTGTTGGAGGTCATGCCCCGACTTCCTTCAGTGATGGGTTGTTATGCGGAAGAGTAAGTGGAATAATCTCTTTCCCAAGTTGCTTTTGCTCACATCTCTTTATCACAGCAATAGAAACTGGAAGGCACCATCTTTGTGTCTACTGGAGTTCTTAGCAGCGTCTGGTAAACAGAACAAAGCAAATGTTTGTTTAAGTCAATGCAAATAGTGGAATCAATTATTTAATGACATTGTTAACAAAGAAAGCAATTACAATCTGAATATAATGACCCTCTTTGTAACCTCGGGCTACAGTTCACTCAAGGCCATCTGAGAGACTGGCCATCTGAGAGACATCATTAAGATTTTTGTCTGTGGCCTTGTGGGTAGGAGGTGAAGGGGAAGGACAGGAAAGCCAGGGATCTGCAAAGCTATTTGCCTCTTATCTTGCATCCTGGAGCCTTGGCAGGAACCAGGCTCCTTTGCAGGATCCCTGGTCCTGGTTGGTGTTTGTTCAGTGTTCTTTGATCTCCTCCCGATGCACACACTGCCCGCTGCAAATCAGAAACTTTCCAGAGTCAGCCTGGATGCTAACTTCTACATTGGTCTCTGCAGTGGTACCGATGCTGGTCTTCTCACCTTTGCAAACTGGTCATCATCAGGGAGGCTTTTCCATGCTATTCATGGGTATGGCTCTCCAGTTCCTCATCAAGGATGGGATGTAAATCTCCAGCCTGCCCTGTCACGTGGCCACCTGGACACTGCTTAGCTGCTTCTGTTTAAATCGGTTCTTTTCCCAGAGTGGGATTCACAACACATCTTGCCTTCATGCACCTGCTATCTGTTTTGTATTCCTGTTTCCATGCACTCAGAAAAAAAGTTTCCATGAAGCTCCAACTCCATCCATCCAGAAGCTTCTGGTAACTATAAGTATGCTTCTGTTTATAAGGACTTGATTATTTGGGGTATTTCACACAGCTGGGGCCCTGAACTCTGTAACTGTTGTGTCTAGAGTATATCTTACTATATTTTCAGTTCATCCATGCTAACATCCACCAGTACTTCATTTTATTCTGCAGTTAATATTCCTCTGTATGCATACATCACAGGTTATTCATCTAACAATGGGAATTCAGTTGCTTCTGCCTCTGCTTTTGTGAATAGGGCTGCCATGAGTGTGTGGATGTGTGCCTGTTAGGGAACTTGCTTTTAATTAGTTGGGGTTTGTACATAGGAGTGTAATTATTGGGTCATGCATTTATTTTGTGTTTAACTTCCCAAGACACCATCAAGCTGTTTCCACGATGTTGAACACCTTTGTGTCACCACTAGTAACATATAAGGGCTTTAGTTTCTGTACATCTTTACTAGTACTTGTTGTGTTTAGGTTATAGCCTTTCTAATACACATGATCAAATGGTATCTTTGATTTGCATGTTATTAATGAAGAAATATACTTTAAAAATTGTTGAAGTGTAAACTTGTTCTGTATGTACACTTATATGTCCAGCCATACATTCATATGTTTAACAAACATTCTCTGAGCATCTTCATCAGTGAAGGCCTTGGGTACCACACAGCATGTGAGATGAGGTTATTCATCAAAAGCTTCTTGCCAGCTTGAGGCAGTGAGATGTTTCACTGAGCATGAACTTGAGGTCTCTTCTACCATAGGCAGCTTTACAGGGGAATTAGACATGAAGTATTAGAGGGCTTAGCTTCATACTAAGGAGGCTGTAAGATTTGGGTGGGATCCAGGGGCCAAGGTTCTCAGAGCTCAAGAGTTGATGCTTTCAACGTCATATTGTTGTCCAGGATAAGTTCTCAGTTCAATCACAGAGCATGTGCTGGTGACAGCCCAGCTCATTTTCACCTCTCAGCACATGCTCCTCACAGGACCAACATGTTTTCCACATCTTGGAGGGTGGTCTAGATGACAGCACACCCACTTGGTACTTGGTGTAGGTTTGGAGTGGGGGGGGGGGCTTTCCCCTGTAGCAACTCCCGGGTTGAAACTTGAGCTGTGTCTTGTGTTGCCTCACTGACATTGGCTCAGTACTGACCTGTGTCAAGGGCCCCACCTGTCTATGTGAGCGGTTCTGTTTATTCTTTGATGTAGGATTGGGAATTATACCAGATGCTCTAATTGAACTTGTTAATTAATTCCAGCAGACCTTAATCTGCTCCCCCTCCTCTCTCATTGGAACTACACGTGGCCAGTCCTGAATTTTTAATGATATACCTGATTTTGTTTGTTGGGTTTGTATTTCTAGTTCTTCAAATTGATCCAGCTCATGTCTCATTAAGTCTCATACATTTGAGACTCTGCAATGTGTTTAGCAAGATGTTAGTACTGGAGATGAAGCTGAGTGACTTTGACATGGTGATTGACCTAATGGGGCTGGCAGTCTACTATGAGATACAGCATAGAAAATACCCAGCCACTCATTCAGTTGGTCATTTATGGGGTTGCTGCTGGCTGCTAGGCAGGAGTCCAGATGTTAGTAATGAGATGGCCGTATCTGCTCCTTGAGCTGTCAGGGCAGTGTAGCGATATATTATATATTTAATAAAAAATAGTCTGGACTATCAGAGGACAGAGTCACCCACAACCAAGCCTTGAAGGTCAGGGAGTGTTGATCTACACCTTTAATCCCAGTGTTTGGGAGGCAGAGATCTTCTGGATCTCTATGAGTTCCAGGCTGCACAGAGCCAGGCAGTGGTGGCACACACCTTTAATCCTAGCACTAGGAAAGTTGAACCAGAAATCGAAACAGCTGGGCATGGGAAAGAAATATAAGGCAGGAGAAGGCAGGGTTCTTTTTTGCCTGTGTGCCCAGTCAGTCTGAAGATCTGTATAAATAGGACCTACCTCATTCAGCCTATGGTCTGGCTGAGTAAGAATTGGCTGTGGTTTGTTCTCTGTCTCTCTGATACTTCAGCTTTCCCTGAATAACTGGCTCTGTATTTTTATTATAGACCAATGAAACTTCGTACAGTATCTGTTACCCAACATGGGGCACAAACCCCTGACCCCGAGATTCAGAGTCTCGTGCTCTACTGACTGAGCTATCTGGTAGAGTTTGTGCTGTAGGACAGATAGGCACTTAGCATATACACATGTCATCAACTCCTCCCTCATGTCACTCCCTCCAGAGGCTTCGGTGTGCATTTAGTGCTGCTCCATTCTCTGGGCCCTCATGGTCTGTAGACAAGTCTTGTCATCACAGTTTTTAGTACACACCTAACTCCATTGCTATGCTTGTTTTAGAGAACTCTCTTGATTAATCATCGCCTTTCCATCAGCCAGATGGAGATCACATAGCCATGCTCGGTGATCCAAAGGTAAACTCACATCCAAGTGATTCCTGTGTGGCTTTAAATGTCCTGGAAAAATGTGCAACTGTGTGGCTCCTGTGTGACTTATGTCTCTCCTTGGGCCTGCATGACTCCCTCATCCTTATACTCTGATGGTGGCTACATTGTTCTTGCTTTGCTGAGACCACAGTACCTGACTGACAACTTAATGGAAAGCACCGATCCCCTTACAGGTAACACGTCACTCTCCATTGGCTGCCTTGCAAGGAATTCCTTTCTTTAATCTCTTCTCCGCTTCAAAATGTTGCCTGTTTTCCAAACCTTGGTAGATCTTGCTGCCACTCTGATAAAACCTTCCCAGCTTCCCTCCATGTTCACACCAAGGCAGCCTCTGAGTGTGTAGATTCCACCTTCTCCTGTGTCTGAGGATGAGGTAAGGGCATGCTTGGTTATCATCCCCCATTCTAACAAAAATAACCTCAAATTTGTATCAACGTACAAAAATACATAACGATGTAAAATATTTGAGTATAGTAGCTGCTTTTTAAAATTTTTAAATTTAAAAGTAAATTTAATAATCCTTTTATCATTTTTATATCCCCCTTTTTCTTTCCAGAAAGAGATCCCTGAGTCTATCATTTTTTTCTTAGTTTTCTCCCTAATTACAACCAATAACAACTTGCAACCAACCCCTCTAAACGATGGTAAACACCCACAATTCACTGAACAATAAAACCCACACACCTCACCTCTCAGGAATGTAGATATCATGTTTTCTAGACTGCTTTCTCTTGTCTGGGAATGATGGCATCTTTAAGGGACCCTGAGAAAACCCTGGAAGAGATAGCTGTATTATTTTTTGTCTGGTGTCTATGTGATGGGAAAACGTAAAGCTTATCTGAAGTCTTGGCTGGAGTAGTCTGTGAGGCTGGACCATCTCAGCTAGCAGCTTTGAAATTGTTCTGGATGCAGAATTTTGAGGAAACTGCAACAGACGCATTCTGAGAGGCTGGATCACCTGGGCTACTTGTCAGTGTCTGGTCCTTATTTTCTTGAAAATACATACACTTTTAAAGTGTGTGTGTGTGTGTGTGTGTGTGTGTGTGTGTGTGTGTGTGTGTGTGTGTTAACACAAGTATGAAATGTACAGTGTGCACAAGTCAGCCAAAGATGATTTTTGTTCTATATTTGATCAGGTAAAAGACATTTGTCATCTTTATAAGTCCAAGTATGAACAAACTGTCATGAAGACTGTAGCCAACAAGATTTACCATGTCTCATCCAGTCTTAGAGCTTTTCCCATGTAGTGAGATCAGTAGACATGTCATCTGTTCTGTAGTCTTTCTTGTCTTTTTCCTTCATGTCTTTAGCCAAGAATTTCAGGAGGTCTCTCTTGGTCAAATATGGTCTTTATTAATTTTGAAAAAATCCATGGCTTTTTGTTACCTGTAGAAACAAAAGCAAAACATTTTCCCCAATACAGCATATTTTCTGACTTCCATTCTGAAGTTAAGACATTCTTAAATATATAGGTTGGTTTAATTTAGCAGTTTTCATAATGTAGTCTCTCTCAGAAGCTACTGTTTTTGTCCATTGGCTTTTAAAAAATTCAAAGTCAACGAAAAAATTCAGGATCCAGATGCCCTGTGTATTTACCATCCTTACATTACTTTATTCTTTCTTTAAAGACTTTATTATTTATTTATTCATTTATTTATTTATTCATTTATTTATTTATTTATTTATTTTTCTAAGATGGCTATGTACATTTTTGTCCTTTATTCAGCATCTAAGCACATTTGAAACATACTGTATCTATTCAGAGGGTTTCTGGGTCTAGACCTGATCTTATGAGCATCTGTATCCTCTGACCACATGAGCCAAACCCTAAATGGCTAGGCTATCACAGTGTAGCTCAGGTGGCTGGCTCTGCCCCCTCGGTTCCCTGAGGGCCTAGCTGCATGCTAGTAGTACCATCCCAGCTCTGGGAAGCTTCTGAGTCCAAGATTTGGCTGGCTGCTCAAGTGCTTTGCTGCACAGCAGGGCTTTTTAAAGAAGCCACCATGAGCAGTGAGCCTACTGGAGAGACTGGGGTTACCAGGAAGCCAAACTGCCTCTGACTCTGTGTTTAGAACTTTTGATGACTTTTTTCCATGCCCTATGAGGATTTACATGCAGGACACTGGGCACCAAATGTAGGAGTCCCTTCTCATCAGGACCACCAGCCCACAAATAACGACATGGAGACTTATTATTAATTATAAAAGTTTGGGCTTAGCTTGGGCCTTCTCTAGTTAGCTCTTATAACTTAAATTAATCTGTTTCTATTAACCCACATTGTATCATGTGGCTCAGCTACCGTTCCTCTGCCCCATATATTCAACTTGTTTAATGTCTTGTTGGCGTTTTCTCTCCTCTTTTCTTCCCAGAATCCTCCCTGTCCCTGTAAGTCCTGCCTAGCCTCTTCCTGTCCAGCTATTGGCCATTCAGCCCTTTATTAAAGCAATCAGAAGGTGCCTTGGCAAAGACACATCTTCACAGTGGAAACAAATATTCTGCCAGCCTGGCCCTTCCTCTCCTTTTCCTGTAGTGGAATCTTTGGGGAGTCACCATCCACATTGCTTCCTCTCTCTCTCTCTCTCTCTCTCTCTCTCTCTCTCTCTCTCTCTCTCTCTCTCTCTCTCTCTCTCTCTCAGGCCAACCCCAGTCTGGCATATCCCACGACACTGCAATGAAGTAGCCCTGTGTGGATCCTACACACTGAGCAACCTCCATGACAATGAGTGCATGGCTGAGTCTCAGGCTCCTGTCATCTGAGGAGACAGTCACTTGATGTCTCTGAGCCCCTGTGTCCTCGGTAGGCCCCCAGGACACCACATCTGTTACTTTTCTTTCTCTGTTCCAACTCTGTAGCCTTAAAGTTTAGCAGTTTCCAGATCCGAGGCCTTTGTCTTTCTTCCCTCATCTGTGTAGCCTACTTAGTGCTTCCAACCAATGTCTGCCTTTCAACACAGCTCCTGGTCTGTGATTCCACCTTATTCTCATCCCAACCTCCTTCTTGACCTTCAGACTCAAGTATCTAACTTTCTATTTGATATTCAATTATATTTAAGCATAATCACATTTGAATGGATCTTTCTCAAATACACACAAACACACACACACACACACACACACACACACACACACACACACACCTCTGCTGCCCTGTTTTCCCGTCTCCAAGCAGATGAACTGTCCTTCACTCAAGCAATAGCTTAAATTGGACATGGGAGTAATGAAGGGTGAGAGGTAAAGAGTTGGGGTACAGAGGTGTGGGGAGGGGGATGTAGCTTAGGGATGGGGTGGGAGCTGGAAGAGCCTTTGCAAAACCATTTCTTACCCTCATGTGAAAACAACTGGTTGGAAGTGGTTCCGTAATCGTCAGTACCCCTTGTCAATTCGATTGCATTAAGGAATGCCCAAGACTTCCGTGAAGGCACACTTCTGGATGCATCCGGGTCCTTGTTCAGAGAGAAGTAGCTTATGAGGAAAAGCACAAGTTGGATGTGATGACATCATCCGAGCCATTGAGCTGAGATCCAGGACTGAATAAAGGGGAAGAGAGAGAAAATGTGCCGCCTTGGTTGACATTCCTCTTTTTCTGTCTCATGCGATCTGAGCAAGCAGCCTTCTGCTCCCACCACCAGGGAACCATTCACACCACAGAGCCATCCAGAACCGTGTGAGCCACAGTGCCACCCACACACGGAGCAGCTGCCCTACTCTTGTCTTTCTTTCCTGTTGGTGTCCCCCAAACCGTGTCCCAGGTGAAGTGCTCTTAGCTCCTTTTGGAAGGATGTTCCAGGAGCACCCTACCACAGTGAGAAAAGTGGCCAATACAGAATGACCTCAGGGGATGAATGTGATGATCTCAGTCTGGGTTCCGATTGGTTCCATCCATCCCAGACTGGGCCCTGGAAATGGGTGTGAAGGTTAATGTGCCTGGTCTTGGGACTAGACACAGGCTGTATCTAAGTGACTCTGTGAAAACAGGTGATGCTGTGAATGGAAGCAAGGGCTTGCCTGGGGGCATTTCTGAGATGTTTTCTCCATCAAACCAATAGAGGTGTAAATCCTCTATCTAGATAACAGAACTTGGCTCCAAACCCTGCTGCAGTCACCCCTGCCAGGCAGGCCCTGCTGTGAGGAATGGTGGAGTCATGCAGAAGGGACCAGACAGTCTAGGACTGGCTCCTCCCCATGGGAGGGGTAGGAGGGACCAGGAGGGCTCTGAGTATTTTATGCCCCCATCTGTGCTGCTATCACCCCCCCTCCCCAATGGCAAGAAATCAGTGCTGTTCCTAATTATACGGTGCTATTTCTTGACTCTGACTTAGACATAATGCGTAAGAACAAGCAAGCAAAACCCAGAATTACATGATCTAAGGAAACAGGAGTGGGCAGATATGCATGCTCAGCACATTCTCCCTTGGGAACAGCAACACAAAAGAGTTTGGGGCCAGCTTGGTCTACATAGTGAGTTCCAGGTCAGCTAGGCTACATAGAAAGACCTTGTCTCAAAATAAAATAAAGTAAATGTAAAAGCTTGAGGCTGGAGGGATGGCTCAGGGGTAAAGGGACTTGTCACAAGCCTGAAGATGCGCATCCGCAGATGAGGGAAAGCACATCGAGTTTAAACGGAAAGGTAACGTTGCTGAGTATCTCCAGGCTACCACAGGCTGTGGTTACTCTTCCTTTGTGTTTCTCTGATTTGCTTTCCCGGTTAGAAGAGTTATGAGTGTGACTTTACAACGAACATTTGTGTGCCATAGACTGACAACTGAATTACAAAGTAACCATCCCTGCTTTCCCTCAGGACTCGGCTCAGGACACCATATCTTTGTTTCAGGTTTACTTCTTTGATTGTCGTTATGATTTTGATATGGAATGTATCCTCAAACAGCTCAAGGGTTGGGGGCTCCTTCTGCAGCAGGTGGAGACAGCTGGAAACCTTAGCAGGTGGAGGTCCAGCTGGATGTAGCAGCCCCGAAAGTTGGCCGTTCTGAGGTGGAGGTCCAGCTGGATGTAGCAGCCCTGAAAGTTGGCCGTTCCGTCCGTGTGCTCTGTCCTGGGTCAGATTGTTCTCATTCTGGCTTCACCTTCTTCTGTCCACACCTCCTACCCATTCTCTCTCTCTCTCCCTCTCTCTCTCTCTCTCTCTCTCTCTCTCTCTCTCTCTCTCTCTCTCTCTATTTCTCTCTCTTTTCTTTCTCTCCTTCCTCCCTCTCTTCCTCTTCCTCCTCCCCCTTCCTTTTTCTTATCAGTTTCCAGGAGATGTGAAGTAACCCACTGTTTTACAGTCATGTTTTTCTCACCAAGGCCCAGAAGTACCTGAGTGGCCACTGAAATCATGCACAGGAATAGCCTCCGCTAACACTGCTTTTCCTCAAGTTGTCCAACTGGGGAGAAACTAACCAAATGACCGATGAGATCAAATATTTCTACAAAACAGTCTTCTCCTCCTTCCTTCATCCCTCCGTCATCCCTTTTTGTTAGCATGTACGGTATGCAGCTAAGTCCTGTGGACAGAGGGAATTCTGCAGTCCTACCTGAGTGGGATTGTTTAGAAAGAGCAGTGCTGGAGCACAAGCACAGGCTTGCCTTGGGCACTAGCAAGCTGGTTTTGGAGGTCTGTAGTGGGATTTAGGCATTATTGAGGGATCACAGTTGGATCACAGTTACTTAAGTTTGCCTTGTAATAGTCATATTGTTTAGGCTTCTCAGATATATGGTAAAATATGTTTTGTTATTTAAAATCCAGTCATGAGAGACACAACAACTCCTAACATCACTGCTCCTTTCCAGAGATGGCGTTGGGCATCAAAGACACTCCACAGAGAGTTTGTCTTCCTTGGCAGACAGTGGCCTGTTAGACAAAAACCTGCCCTTACCTAAACTCCTGACAGTAAGGACACTGTCCAATCCAGATGAGCAAGATAAAAATAAAGGCAACTGAGACCTGCCAAGACAAGAAGACAGTTTCTCAAATACTCTGCTTCTAAAGAGATCTGTCTTATATCCTAGGCCAAAATCCTATAGCCAAACCAATAAAATAGATACTCCAACTCTGCAAAAAATACTCTAGGTGACTGTCCAGGCAGCTGACTGTCGCTGTCCTGGCCTAAATCTTAAAAGCTAGTCTTGTGTTCTCCGCTTATCCAGGTAATATATTTCCTTCTCAGGTCTTTAGTAGAGCTAAAGATTAGGAAAGGTTGCTACCATCTCATATCTTACCTAAGAACATCCAAATATTAGATTCACATTATTCAAAATAAACAGCTTTAAAATAATTCCTAGATATTGCCGCTTACCAATATTCTAGACATTTAAGAAATGATTTATGTTGCTGTTTATTAATTGTAGTTTGGTCTTTTTTATGTTACTGCCTTTTCCCTCTCCTGGGCATTACCTTATAGTTGTTTCTATTGTGTATAGTCTTATATTTAAAGCTTTCTTAGCTAGACAAAGGGGGAAGATGTAGTGGGATTCAGGAGTTACTGAGGGAGATCTAGAGGCTAACTTTGGGGTCTCAGGACCATGAATGGGGCTTGGCCAGCCCCAAGAGAGAACCTCATTGCAAGCTGCCCTTCCTTCCTGTCTGTTCCTGCCATCTCGGGAGAGGATTGGCACCATCACTGTGTGGGACAGTCAACTCTCCAAGAATTGCCTTAAGGTTCAATTTATATAACACCTTAATAAATATTAATCCTTTACATAATCAATTGCCAGTAAATAACTCTGCAATAGAGGTTGGCTCTGGCATTTGAAAACTGATAGGAGATGATGGGGCCATCTTGTCGAGAACAGATGGCATTAGAGCTATTGTTTTTATCTTTGAGAAATGCCGCCTATGGCAGCAACTGTTTGTCTTTTAACAAATTTCTAATTGGACAGAGAATGTTCCTTATTAAAGCATTAAAGTTGGAGTTACATGCAACGGTGAGATACTCATTGTGGATGAGTAGGTCCTCTGCAAAAGCGATAGGCGATCTTAGCTACCACGCCACTGCTCCAAACACCACCAGCACCTCAGTTGTGACTCACTCTCCAAAGGCCCCCACCGTGGTTGGCTGACATGTGTCTAACAAACGTGCTCATGGACACACACATTCTCACATAGTTTCCTGTAATCTGCAGTGATTCTGTGGACCATACTATGTTAATTTCAATACACCTTCCCGTTGAGATGCTGAGAGGGTGCTGCCCTTATTGAGGCCTGTCTCATGCTCCTTTTCTGCTCAGTTTGATTTGTAACTCTCCTCTTCACCCACACAAAGCCAGTGTCCCCTACTGAGATGCTCACTGGTCTTTAAGAAACACCTCTTGCTCTGTCAATCAAATTGATAAAAGTGGCACAATTACTTTCCTTTTTCCTAATTAGTGGAAATTTGCATCTTTTTTATATTTATGGGGCCTTTCCATTTTTATGAGGGTTGCTTGTTTACTTTGTGCCCTTTTAAATCAGCAATTTAAATTTAATCTACAGAAACTTCTCTCTCTCCCTCTCTGATTTCTTAAGATGGGGTCTCCTGTCTGTCCTGGAACTCACTATGTAGACCAGGCTGGCCTCTAACTCACAGAAAGCCTCCTGCATCTGCTTCCTGAGTGCTGGGATTAAAGGTGTCTCTGTGCCTAGCTGTAGAAATTTTTGTTTGCATTCTTTCTTTGTTGAAAGTGTCTCTTCTTGAAATTCCATCAACTGCCTGGCTTTATTCATAGCCTATTACTACACAGAATTTTTCCGATGCTGATGTAATCAATGATTTTATTTATGGTTATTAAAATTTTTGTTGAAAAATAAAAAGCTTTCTTATTTTTTTAAAAAAAGATTTATTTCTCCGTCTCTGTATTTTTAGGATTTACTTTCATAACTGTATGGCTTAGATTTTAACGGGAGGCCTTATTTCAATACTGTTTATTAATATAATTATTTTTCAGATTATTTAAATGATACCTTCACTGCATGCATGATTCCTACATACATATTAATTGCACACTTTCATTGTGTTATTTACATATTTTGTCTACTCTCACAATAACAGTGTTTTTATATCCATAGCTTTCAAATACTATTTTTTCTCCTTGATTTTACTTTTAAATTAGCTTCATCTCTTCTTGATCATTTTTCTTACATAAATTTTAAACAATCGTATCCAGGACTTTTGATTGACAACACACTGGATTTATTAACTAACTTGGGGGAGAATTAAAAAATCACTTTCTACTTGTAAATTTAATGTCCTTTCCTGGTTCTGCTCACCATTCTGTTACAGTAATGTGCCATTCTCCAAGTGGCCACCAGGTGGTGTAGGTGCAAGCCGCTCCTCGGCTGCTCTCGAGAAACTCAGTAGCGGTGTGAAGGGGAAGGGGCTGGAGCACCAGCAGACTCCACCTCGCCCTCACTGCACAGAGCTTACAACATTTCGTTCACATGGGACAGTTGAACCTAGGCAGGCAGGACGCATTCTGCGAATCTGGAGAAGATGGAGAGACTGTGTCAGCTTTAGTATCCAGAAACTAAAATTCAAAGCAGACAAGAAGAACATCATTGTTAATGTCCCCATCTCGGGGCTGGTCTCATCTCCACTCCCCATGTAGGGGTCACCGGGCATGCGTCTTTTGGGGTGTACCTCACACCTGTGTCTTTCCTCCTCATCTGCCTTCTGGGTACTACTATGAGCCCCAGCTTCCCTTCCAATTCATCCCGTAACCAGGGCATGCATTTCTGTAGTTCAGGAGGGAAAGAAATAAGTTAGTTAAAACTAGGTAAGTTAGCGTTTCAAGATGGGGCTAAGTGAGAAACTGGGACATGAAAAACTAGGTGGGTGATTGATGACATCAAGGGCGTGCTCCTAACACTTGTCTTGGTTCCTTCTGGGTTACTCATAAGGAGCCCCTGAAGGACCAGAACCTTAGCATCTGTTGATCCCAGGGACAGAAGGCATGTGTTAGAAGCAAGTATTGGAATGAGCTCCAAGCATCTGCAGGCAGCTTCAAGTGTCTGCATCAGCTCAGGACAGCCACTGCCTTGCCCTCTGTAGTACAGCGAGTCTGTTAAAGATTGATAAATCTTGCTCTCAGTGAGGAAATTAGACCCCTGGGCATGCTTCTTAGCCTAGTGGTTATAGAAGCTCCAGCGTGTTGCCTGGTGAGGTCAATAGAGGCAAGGCTTTGGGAGATCTTGGGAAAAGGGAGACATCCCAGGGTATAGACCAGAAGCTTGCACATGGGTGACATGTGTGTCCAGGATAGGGTTCCTTCAACCATCTCTCACACATACCTTCAGCTGTCTTTGGTCTTTTATCCATAGAATAAAGGATAGGAAGCAATACAGTCTGATATGCTTGAGGCCCTGGGTTTGATTCCCCAGAACTGTCAAATAGGCCGCAGAGTGTGGATTCTCCATTAGTATGATAGTGGTGGGGGGCTGGGAGGTGTTTACCCCCATCTCTCAGGGAACAGTACCCAGTGAGTTGTGTTGGACACAGCTTACAACTCTCAGAGGATTTGAGGACCTGGCCTTATGACGCATGCCTATGAAGTCATTTCTTATACAACTTGGCACCATTCCAGAGCAAAGTATCCTTATAATTAGAAAACAAAGATTTACTCTCTCTCTCTCTCTCTCTCTCTCTCTCTCTCTCTCTCTCTCTCTCTCTCTCGGTGTGTGTGTGTGTGTGTGTGTGTGTGTGTGTGTGTGTGTGTGTGTGTGTGTGTGTGTGTGTATGTGCATGTGCCCATGGAGACCACAGGGCTGTTAGATCCCCTGGAGTTACAAGTGATTGTGAGTTGCTTAACATGAGTGCTGGGAAATGAACTCTAGTGTTTTGCATACCTCAGTTACTCTTTGTATCCCACCTTACTGTTTGTCCTAACAAGACATTCTAGGCCATTGCCTCCCCCCCACTGTCTGATGTCCTCAGACACCCTGCTCTGGATCACCAAGGCTGATACTTTCACTCTGCTCTCCCACCCCTCCCCAACACAGGAGAATTTATTGTGTCGCATATAGTAGGTCTGGGGAAAGTTCCTTAGGAATAGACTGTAAATCCACCAGGCCAAAATGAGAGGTGAGCTCTCCTACCACAGCACTGTATTTTGGGAACATTCTCTATGACAACAACTCTTTCAACAGGCTTGGAGTTGAAGAAACAAGGTCTAAAATTTATGTCCTTCCCACCCAAGAAGGAATTCTGTGTTCAAGAACAACTTTGACAAGCTGCAATAGTGTGGCCTGGAATGCCAGAACAGACTTTGTAAAAATCTTTGCGGGCTGTCCCCATCCTTTGAGTTGATATAGGGGACTCTGGGGGTACTGGAGTTGTTATATTATATTGTGATTTTGTGTGTGTGTGTGTGTGAATGGGCTGTACAGTGTATTACATACAGGTAGGTATCTATGCATGCTGCCGGTATGCATGCCTGTGGAGGCCATGCTGTCAGCCACCTTCCTTCATCACTTTGTACATTATTTTTAGAGACAGGGTGTGTCACTGAACCTGGAAATCACTGATTTGACTGGACTGGCAGGCCAGTGAACTGCAGGGATCCTTGATTCCACCCCCACCCATCATCTCTGTGATGATGTCTTGGATATATTCCTGGGGATGGGAGCTCAGGTTCTTGTGGGTTTTTTTGAAGGTTCTTCACCAACAACCATCTCCCTAGCCTTGAGACAAATTCTTCATCCTGAGTGTAACCCAACTGTCACTGGTCCTCTTACCATCTGACAGCATTAGATCCTCATACACTGTGCATGTTTTAATTGTCCACTCTACCCTTCTTGATGGCAAGGGCTGGCCTTATCTGTATTTCCACTATACAGGATTTGGGTTTCACAGTGTTTGCTACATTAAACTGGGGTGGGTCACCTATCCTCAATAAGCCAATTAAAGGAGCCAAATAAATAGTGAAAAGGCAGGCAGGAAAAGGCAATTTAATGCATCCACACTGGAAGAGGAACAAAGAGACCCAGCAGCCCGCCTCTGGGAGGTTTCCTCTCCTAGCAGGAAATTCTATAAGAAACTCTGTTTCTTGGGGGTCCTCTCTTTAAATCATGTGACACCAGAGAGGAAGGCAAGTGTCCCTTTAGATTATGTATATTCTTTATTATATGTATATCATGTCTGGACACACAGGCTGCTTACAGGCCCAGCATGGCAAGTGTGGGCAGCACAGGGGTCTTTGTGAATGAATAAATGTGGTACTGAACGGCTGATCCTCATAGGGCCCCCCTCTTTGGAGAACCTTAGATAATGCTATGTCCCAGAGCTGAGTGTGTTCATGTAGCCAGGGCACTGGAAGGGCTTGATCCCAGCCCTCAAGAAAAGCTGGTGATAAGCAGAGGAAGTGACTGGCCTCTGGAATTCGAGCTGCTCTGGACGGACCCTGGTGTGTGCTTGCGATGTGTAGCCACTTGTGGTACGAGGGAGGCGGCTGCTGCGGGCTCAGAGGAATGCGTGTCCAGTATTCGGTGCTGAAAGCCTAGAAAGAGAAGCAGAACCCAGGAAGTGTCAGGACAGCTGATTCATGCTGATGAAAAGGTCTGCCTAGGGACAGCCTAGGGCAAGAATGTAAAGGGGCTGGAGGGGTGGGGCAGGGGCACTCTAGACTGGTTCTCCATTCTCAAAGAAATTATAAAACACATTTTTCTCTTCTTAAACTTTTGCAAGCCATTAACAGAGATGAGCTGGAAGAGCAAAATCCCAAAAATAAAGAGCTGGGGCAGTGTCCTATCATTGGAGATGATGGGAAAGCATATATTAATAAATGAAAATGCCCCAACAGGCAATTTCAGCTTCATCATGTGATACTATCCAACAGGAGGCCATTGTCTGTAAAGAAGCCAGAGACTGTGAAAACAAGTGTGGCAAGCAGGCAATGCTCTTACCAGCCAGTTCTTTAAAACCTAGGGCTTAGGGCTGGAGAGATGGTTCAGTGGTTAAGATCACTGACTGTTCTTCCAAAGAATCAGAGTTCAATTCCCAACATCTACCTGGTGTCTCATAACCATCTATAGCTTCAGTTCTAAGGGATCAGACATCCTTTTCTGGCCTCTGGGACAACAGGCATGTTCATGGTATTCAGATACACATCAAATAAAACACTCAAACCTATAAAAAATAAAATAACACTCACTCCTTAGTACCAATTACACACTAGCATCCTTCTATTTCTGACAATTAGTGGGGAAATCAGAACTTCGTTTTAGGACAGCCTCAAACACAGGTGAGGGGAAGACAGGTTCACACTGGTTAGCTGTCAGGAAGGCAGATGTGGGCACCAGTAGGGGAGATGCTCCAGCCTCAAAGCTGGATTCAACTTTTAGATCTGTTGGAGACTGTGTCATCTGTAGAGGTTAGACAATGTTGACCCTTGTTTTGTTTTTGAGGGTTTCTCTGTGTAGTCCTGTCTGTCCTGGAATTTGCTCTGTAGACCAGGCTGGCCTAGAACTCAGACACCTGTCTACCCCTGCCTCTGAGTGCTGGGATTAAAGGTGTGCACCACCACTGCCTGGCTACTGTGTTGATGGTGTTGATGCTGACTCTTATTGGAACCATCAACAAGGCAGTCAGTCATTTTGTTTATCAGAGAGGTGTTCTGCTAATTTTTCTTTCTTAGATATTTTAAGAAGCAACTTAGATATCTAATAATAAGAGTCTGGCTAAGTGGCCAGGTGTTGTGGCTTATACCTTTGATCCCAGTGCTTGGGAGGCAAAGAAAGGCTGATGGATCTTTGTGATTTCCAAGACAGCTAGAAGGCTACCTGATCCATGTGGTGATATATTGGGTATCAAATAAAGATTGCCTGAAAATCAGTGAAAAGAACCAGCCATGGAGTAAACTAGCCATAGTGGTTAGCCAGTGGTGGCACACACCTTTAATCCTAGCACCTGTGAGGCAAAGGCAGAGATCCATCTTAATCTCTGTGAGTTCAAGGCCACACTGGGCTACTGAAATTTATCCAGCCCAGGAGAGAAACAAAGCCCGGTCATAGTGGCACACACCTTTAATCCCCGATACTTGGGATCCCACTCCTCTGCTTAGGAAACACAATAACAGGGCAGAGAAAGGAATATAAGGTGGGAGAAGAAGCCTTCGCCCCTTCCATTTTGACCTGAGCTTGCCTTCACTTTCCCTGTCCAATCTGATGATTCATGAAGACAGGATCTACCCTGTTCAGCCTGAGGATTCAGAGTGGTAAGAAGTAGCTCTCGCTTGTTCCTCTGTCTCTCTATCTTTCAGCTTTTCCCAATATCTGGCTTCAGGTTCTGATTATAAGACCAATTAGGATTCTTGCGATATCTGGTGTCCAACTTTTGGGGCATGAACTCACAAAAAAGCTGCTTGCCTGTGACTTTGCAGCCACCAGCACAGGCTGGAGATACACTCAGTCAGAGTTACTACCCTCCAGCTAAGGAGTTAAGAGGGGTTATCTGCTTTCACATCCTCCCTCCTGCTGACATTTTGACCTGTACCCTCTCCTGGTGGGTTGTGGCTTTCACTGGGCCCCTCCTTAGGCTGCTGCCACACTAGATAGCTGACTCATGTCACAGTCATCTGAATCATCATTATCAGCAGATTTGGGAGTCAATTGGGATATCTTAAAAGGGGGAATTAGCTTAAGACAGAGTTTATTTCCAACATTAGAAAATGGGAAACATTATTACAATGGAGGGAGTTTGGTCTCTGTTTGATAATATGCTAGATGGTATGAAAATGAAGCACTTAAGCATAATTAATGTAGATGGATTAACATAATGTCTATTATAAATATTGTTTGATCATTTCTTTTCTATCACTTAAAAAGTTAGTTAATATTAATGCCAAGATGAAAGCCTTAGAAAAATTTGTTAAAATGGATCATAGACATATACAAACCCAGATAAAGAAATTTAAAGGAAGACCAATCTCAAAATTGCATTATAAGATTACAAAAAAACAGCCTAAAGTTTTCAAATAGGCAACCTTAATTTATCCAGTAACCTTACAGGAATTATCAAATGATAGATATCCCCCAGACTATGTAAGGTCTGAGTGGACTTCTGTACAAATGTTAGTTCTGAAAGAAATCCAAGGAAGAAATAGTCTCATATGGTATAAAATCAACATTTGTAAAGCAGCTGCTAAATTTGTGACCAACTTGTAATAGAATTATCCCTAAAGACTGGACAGATATGGTTATAGCAGTTTTGGTGGCTGGTCCCCAATTACAATGGAGGACTCAGTGAAAGGAAGAGACTAAAACCACTGAACAGTACAGTGGGACCAGAGGTGTTTCGATCTCCTAAGATTGACTTTTTGGGGAGGGCGATTATGCTAATGTAGAAAGGCAGTCTTCATATGATGACCACACCCTGGCTTTAGGCTGTATGGCAGCCTTGAGTCCTTGGGATAAAATTGAAGAAGTAGGGAAGAAGATTAAGTCATTTATCAAAGTTATACAAGGCCTAAAAGGAGCTTCACTGATTTCTTACAAAGATTGACTGCAGCAGTAAACAGAATGGTGCAATGCAGAAGCTAGACAAGGAATAATTGAATCTCTACCCTTTGAAATAGTAGTTCACAATGCAAAAGAGTAACTAGACCATTAAAGGTAAGTTCAGCACCCTTTAAGAAATATATCCAAGAAACAATATTGCATCTCGTAACTATGGTGATTCTTGGAGAAGAACAATTAAAGTATCAAATGTTTCAACTGTGGAAAACAGGGTCACTTAAAAAAGAACTGTAAACAGGACATTTCTAGAAACAATGTTTTTTGTTAAAAATAACCCCATCCAATGCCCCTTCTTTCAGGATTATACAGGAAGTATGGTAAAGGCAGACACTGGACTAAAGAGTGGAGGTCGGCAAGGGAGAGGCAAGGTAACATTTTACCCTTGGGCAATGCTCTCAGGGGCCTCTTGAAAGTCCCTGCGTCAAATTTGGTTCAGTCATTTCCTGCCATCATGGAAGAAACTCCTTCCCAGCACAATTAAAGAACCTTAATGCCTATTGTTAAAAACCGCACTGCTCTTGACCATTCAACAGATACAGAGAACAAGAAAATCAGAAAGAGCCATAAATCAAAACTGATAAAGACTAATACATTTGGAAACTTTCCAAAGTTAAGCGTGGGGAAGGGTACTGGCTATGTCTTTACAGAAAAGGAATACCCATCTTCAAGAAGTCAAAAGACCTTGGACATATAGATGGCTATCCAGAAAAAGCTTCAAAGGAAAATCTGGCCTATTGATACCAATACACTCTACAGGGTAAAATTTTACTGCCTAGCATCTGTCTATTTTCTTCTAAGAAAATTTGAGGTCGCAACTCAATTCTAAATTAAAACTGACTTTGGAGTTGGAGTGTGGGTTTCCTCTCTTCTAAACCCAGGCATGCTTGTTAAAGAAAATGCAAATTTTCTGTATTACATCAAAAGAGCCACCTTGGGACAGAAGAAAAGTCCAAATTAAGGAAATATTTTAGTGCTACTAATCTCACAATCTTTTTGTTTTATTTTGACTACTTAAAACTTTTCTTAAGGTGTGAATTTTATATCAAAATTTATAAGGTTAATATATATTAATTAATACATACATATATTTTTTAAACTTTTTGTCATGATACTAATGGTCTTATAGAGTACTAACTAATTATAGAAAAGGGCTTCATCTAGCCTCCTGTACATTGTTTTGTGTTTGAGTATCTGTCAGTTTTCTGCAGTGAACCATGACCATGCTTAACAATGGCCTTTGAAGTCTCTAAAAGGATGATGGGACCCCACAATGATGATTTCACATGAACTATGATAACACCACACCATTAAGCTGACAAAAACCACCCAAAGATGGGTTTTGAACTCCAAACTATTCAGGACAATTTCGGAAGTGGCTGGCTGAGATGATCCGGCCTCATAGACTTTTCTAGCCAGGACTTGAGACAAGCCCTGCGCATTCCCATTATGCAGAACTTGGACAAGGGTACAACTACCTCTCCAGGACTTGACAGTTAACCCAAGTTTTCTTTTTAGAGTCTCCTAAAGATACCTTCTTCCCCAGACAGAGGGATGTAAATTTTAAGACACGACACCCACATTCCCAAAAAGGGATGGTTTTGGTCATTCAATGGGTTATGAATATTTGTCATTATTTAGGGTGATTCATTACAAGTTGTTATTGGCAATGGTCAGAAATAAAAAGCTGAACAGAAGAGATTAATTCAGAGTTCTTGTTTAAAAAAAGAAAATACAGATATGATAATCAGAGTAGATTATTGAACCTATTCTGTAAAGAAAAAGGAATTATGGTTATGACAGGATAAAAGGTAGGTTATTGAATCTACTTTTAAAAAGCAACTACTAATTTTAAATATTTTACGTTGGATTAGATTTTTACATGTTGTACACAACTGTATATATTGATACAAATTTGAGATTAACTTAGTTAGAAGGTACTGTATAAACATCTCTACTCTAGTTTAAGGTATTGTATCTATACAGTTCTTCTAACAATGGAATGCAAATTGCTAGTCCTTAAAGTTACTATTACCACTAATTAGGATAAGAAGAAATGCACGTTAGTAGTCAGTCATTACAATAAAACTTATTGTCATATTAAATATGCTTTCAAGGCCAAACAGATATATTTTGGATAGATAGATCATCTTCAAACACTTCAGAAATCTACAGAACATGACATGTAAGATGTTTTAATAACATAGGTTCTTTATATTTTTATGGTAATGAGATGTCTGCTCCTGGCAGCACCAATCTACTTCAGAGAATGATGGGCATTAAACAAACTCCATATGGAGTTGACTTTCTTTGTGGCAGAAGTTGGCCACTGGGCAAGAGCATGCTCTTGTCTCAACTGCTGACAGTGTGATGTCCAAAATGGAGCAAGCAGGATACAAAAGAAAGGATTGACAAACGGCCAGGACAAGGCAGGACAGACCTTCAGAACATCCTGCTTCACAGATACATCTGTCAGATATGCTAGGTCTGTAGGACAAAGACGGACGCCCCAACGTTGCAGAGGAACCTTGGGTGACTTTCCAAGCAGCCAACTGTTTCTGCCATTTCTCACATTTTTCAGAAGTTGCTTGCTTGCACTTCCTGTTTAGTGAGTTAATATTTTCTTCTCAGGTCTCTATCAGAGTTAAAGTTATCGTTTATTTATTTATTTATAGTTTTCCTAGTTACAGATTCAAAAAAGAAACCCACTAAAGTGGTGTCATGGGGGAGAGGAGTATAAATGTTTACGTTTGAGAGAGATCAGAAAATAGTTTTTAGTGGGTAATACAAGTTAGGATGGAAAGTGAATTAGGCACTTTGGACTGACCAAGATAGGACGATAAAGCATTTTCTCTGAATTTGTCAGTTTTTAATGGATGTTAGTGACATCTGAATTTTCTGTGCCATGGAGGCTGTTACTAACATCTGACAGAGGCTGGACTGTTCCTTCAGGGTTAAAGGTTATGAAATAAATTTCTTTTTCCTTCTGTTCTTAGGAGATGGATAATGTGTAAGCTGACAAATAAAACTCACCATTCACCACAAGGTTGACCCCAGCTAAGACTCCCAGCAATAGTGAAAAGGGTGGCTGAACTGGCCTTCTCCTGTAATAAGATTGGTGACCACCCTATTTGTCATCATAGAGCCTTAATTCAGTGACTGATGGAAACAGATGCAGAGATCCACAGCCAAGCACTGGGCTGAGCTTAGGGAATCCTGTTAAAGAGAGGGAAGCAGGGGTTGTATAAACCAGGGGCCTCAAGGACAGGACAGGGGAAATCCACAGACAGCTGACCTGAGCTGATTGGAGCTCATGTTCTCTGAACCACAGCTAGGCTGAACTAGGCCCTCTGTGAGACAGTCATGTAGCTTGGCCTGTTTGTGTGGCTCAGGACCTGCCCCTGGCACTTGAGCTGGCTTTTGGGAACCTGTTCCCCATGCTGAGATGCTTCACAGCCTTCACGAGGTGGGGGGGGGGGGGAGCTTGATCTTGGCTCAACTTGTTGAATCCTATGGGAGGCCTGCCCATTTCTGAATGGCTTGGAGGGGGTCAATGGGAGGTAAGGGGAGGGAACAGGGGAAAGGAGGGAGGGGAGAGGAAGGAGAGGAAACTGTGGTCAGTATGTAAAATAAATGAAAAACCCTCATCATTCAATTTGTAGGTCACAGAACTGTGCAGCTATTACAGTTACATGCAGAACTTTTCTGTCTCCAGTGGAGGAAATCTCACAGGCCTTCAGCAGCCCTCTGAGCACACTTCACTGCTGACCACCCTCTGGTGACCTGCTTTGTGTCTCTTGAGGTTTTTAAGCCCCCTCCTGATCTGTGTTTTGAATTCACTTATTTTTGTCTTTTATTTATTTTCAGATAATGTTGGACTTTAATTGGGGGAAGTCTGTAGAGGGCATCTCCATAAGAATTACATGCTGAAGTAGTTAGTTACAGGACAGAGGAGATTGAAGAGTTTATTTATTTATTTTTTTTTTGCATGAGATTGTCTTTTGTTGGGAATATGCAAAAATTGCAATGAGTAAAAAAATATGCTAGGTGATTCATAAACATATCTATGGCAGCCATTACCAGGGTCTCCGCAGGGGTGTGGCGGGAGGGCAGTTTTAGTTCTAGAATACTAATGACTCTGGGGAAACTACCAGAGCCTTCCAAAATGGCCATGATTAACACTTCTGACTTATGCTTCCATCAGCTAGGTGTGAAGAAGAGGGCGTACTTCCCGTCCCCTCTTTCCCGCTGGGGGAGGTCAGTATCTTCCTCAGGGGGCTCCCCATCAACTGAAAGGTCAATGAGAAGAGAAAAAAAGACCAAGTGTCTTCCATGTGGGGTAAAATCTGCAGGGGTGGGTGGAAGGGTCGGAGCTGCCAGCATTTGACATGCTGGGGCAGTTACAGGGTGAGCTCAGAGGGAAGTTGAAGTTTCATTTGTAGTAAGAGGTTTCTGGCCTGGACTTTCTGGCTTAGCCTCAAGGTTTAGACACGCAGACCCACAGACCCACAGACCAGCAGAGACACACAGATGCTTACAATAGTTTTAGGCTGATCGGCCTAAGGCCCAGGCATATCACTTGCTAGCTCTTTACCCTTCATCTAACCCATGACTCTTATCCTGTTCAGCCATGTGGCTGGGTACCTTTTCTCACAGCAGCATGGTTGTCCTTTGCTTCTTCCGGCTTCTCTCTGGCATTCTGCTCTGTGCTTCCTGTTCTCGGAGTTTTCTTAATCTGGTAGCCCCGCCCATACTTCCTGTCTGCCTTTGGCCAATCAGCGCTTTTTATTAAACCAGTGGGTGGGACAATTATTTACAATGTAACAACACAATCTCCCACATTCTTTTTTTTTTTTTTTTTTGGTCAGAGAGTGGCCTTTGCTGGGGGCAAACAAAGAGTGGTGAGTAATGAGGAGGAAAAGAACGTCAGGTGATCAAAAGCATCTTATGGCCAGCTCTTCCAGGAAGGGGGGGGGGCGGGGGGTGGTGGTGGGAGGGGCGGGGGGGGGGGTGGTCCAGGCCAGCTGTCATCAGGGGTCTACAGCAGGAGAGTGGCAGGCATCTAGACTGATATCTAGTAATAACTGCAGAATGCTAATTACTGTGATGTCGGGGAAACTGCTGGAACTTTTCAAAGACGGCCATGGCTAACATTCCTTACCTCTACACAAAAAAAAAGAGAGTAGGCTTGTCAAATTTGAGCCGGCTAATAATTAATGTCAGCTGGACAGGAGGGCAGAGGGAAGCTCAGCTGAAGAATTTCCCAAATCAGATTTGTCTGAGGCCCACCTGTGAGGCGTTTTCTTAGTTGATAACTTGTAGGAGAGCCGACCGGGAGGCGGCATCTCTCTGTGATTTCTCTCCGTTCTTGCTGGAGCTTCATTCCCGACTTGCCTCAGCAATGGATGGCAACCAGCAGATCTGAGCAAAACAAACTCCTTCCTCCTCCAAGTTGCATTTATTAGTAGTGTTTGTCACAGCAGGAAAGAAGCAAACTAGAGTCGCTCTTTTCTGTGGAACAAGAGTGGCATCCCTTTTACTACACACACACACACACACACACACACACACACACACACACACACACACACACACACACACACACAGAGTAGTTCTATCTAAAGGATGACAAGCCAAAAGCAAAATGAAAGAGTGTTTCCTCTATGTCAACCTTCATGTTTGTAAAATGAACACTGATTAGTGTCCACCCAGTGGGGTCTTCATGGCCTCTTTGAGCTAGTGACTAATATAACTATGCCCCACAGGTCCATGGGAATTAGCCTTGGAGGGCAAAGGGCAAAGCATTTAACCCCTCTCTCCACATCAGTACAGACCCATGACATCAGGTCCTTGGGAATTAGTTATCCTTGGAGGGCAAAGGGCAAAGCATTTAACCCCTCTCTCCACATCAGTACAGACCCATGACATCAGCTACAGCAGTCTGGTAGTTTGAAGGCCTGTGTAGTATCTAGAAAAAGCTTTGACAGAAACAACACACTTTTGAATCAATCCTGGTGAGAATTATGATTCTGTTCTTGGATTTGCTGCCACAAGTCAATCAATAACTTATGAAAAGTCAATAAATTTAAGTAGAGGCTGAGTTGAACTTGACCTTAAGAAAGCTTCTGTGGCTTGCTTAGTTGGGATTTGCAGCTTTTTTCCTCCTCTGGAAAAACGCAGCCATCTCAGGGCAAAGTCACATCACACAAAGGTCCTTTTCTAAAAGTACCTTCGTGCTTACACACCTTCAGCACGTGCTCCTGGTTCATTTTGATTTTGTTTTCCTTTCTTGATACCGCGAGATGTAGTAACAGCAAGAAATAAACATATTGTCTAATTAAAAGACTGAATCCAAACAGAGCATAATGTAATAAATTAATATTATGTGTATATTGTTAAACTATGAGTGTTTGTAAGTTCCCAGAAAATCCTCACAGAAGACATAGTCTAGCAAAAGAACTTTGTGCTCTGTACGGTTTACAGAACAACTTACCACATCTGTAAATAAAATGAGTTTTGAATGAGTACACATAGCAGATAGAGAGAAAAATCGCTGATGAATAGTAAAACATCAGATTGATGTTTCCAGCATCCAGCAGAGCCCTAAACACTGTGACCCCAGGATTATGATTAGAAACTTTTACACAGAGTCCTCAACTGCAGCATCTTTCCATTAGCTCCACTGTGTACTTTATACCCCAGGTTAACGGAAAACAACCTCCTTTGGAAATACTTCGCCTTTTGGGGGCTCTCAAAGGCACGGTGCTTTTACCTTGCTATTTTGTTGTTTTCTTTACTTCCTGTTACAGAGTCAGGGCCCCCCTGACCCAGGACAGAGGAGTTTTGAAAACACTTTGGGATAAATATGCTTCATTCTGGTGTGGGAGGTTCAAATCCGAGTTCCTGACCCAGCTCCTCTGTGAGTTTAAAAGGTATATGCTACTCAGGAAAATGGGCCTGCTCCTTGCCTAGGCGTGGATGTGTGGGTGACCCAGACCCCATGCTGGGAGCAAGGGACAGCTGTTCTCATTACTCATCAGTCTTGAGGCAACATTGGCAGGGGAGGGTTGCCCTCCTCTCCTACTCTCATATCTCCTTCCATCAACCCTGAGACAGGTGGAGGAGCTGGCGCTGGGGTCCTAAGATCGGAAGAGCTGTCCCTGACCCTCACCTGCTGCAGCACTTGGAGTGTGGCCCCTGCACCTCTCCTGGGTAACGCAGTAGAGCTGGGCCTGATGGTTTAGGGGTAGGAGACCCGACCTGCATGAAAGCAGAACAGGCCCCACCCCTTGATCTTGAGGCCAGGGTGAATTAGCCTGGGTAGCGCTAGAGAGTGCCCCCTGGTGGAAAGGAGAGGGAAGAACTGACAGGCTGACCAACCCTGCAGCTGTCCAGGCTCAGACTGGGCCCACCCAACATTCACTCCATCTATTATGTTCTAGAGAACATAAAGGGGCCGACTTTCAGATCCGAAGCTGCAGGATCACCACAACACAAGATATGGGTGGAGAGTCCCAGTGAGGGCCCAGCATCAATGATGCCGTAGAAGCCAGAGACCTCCAGCAGACCAAAGACTCTTTACAGTGAATAGTTGCCACTCTGTGACTCACTCTGTCACGCTGCTGCTGTCATGATGAGACTTTTTAAGTTTTCCTCTTAAAATTTGTTTTATTTGGGGATTGGGTTGCAGGGGCAGAGAGCAGATGTGGAGGGATGGGAAAATGAATGAGATCAAGGTACATGATGAGAATGACACACTGAATAAATGAAAGGGAAATTTAAAAAGGCACGTGCTAATTTACCAGTGTAACATATTTCCTGTTACTGCCCCTTATAACTGAAGATAAGCAAGTGGTTACTTTTCT
Source organism: Phyllotis vaccarum (assembly GCA_033318265.1). Classification (NCBI taxonomy): domain Eukaryota; kingdom Metazoa; phylum Chordata; class Mammalia; order Rodentia; family Cricetidae; genus Phyllotis; species Phyllotis vaccarum. Next base: position 64,732,532 of record JARWLC010000014.1, on the reverse strand, counting down.
CCTAAAGGATTATAGACGAGGAGGGACCCACTGGTGTGAGCTAGAAAAGAGATACAGCTAGAAAAGAGTTCAGTAATAGACCCAGAATATTTAACAGAAGCAGACAAAAATGTGGAGCAAAGGGGGCTTGGAGTGTGGTCAGGGAGAGAATATTCTGTTAGCAGGAAAAGCAGCAGGCAGGTCTGGAGACGCTGTGCAGAGAGCAGGCATTTGACCTGGTGGAGCTGGGATCTCCGGTGTCCCACCTGAGTAGACTCCAGAAGACTGGGTGAGCTCTGTGTTTCTTCCAGGATTCAATAGACACATTTGGGGAAACTAAAGGAATCAACTATTAATTACAGAGGTCTGGTATTGCCTCCTTACTCTGATACAGGGAAAGTATTGGCCTTGTTATGGCAATATCGACACCTAGAAAACACCACGCACACGTATGACAAGACCACCAAGGAGAGTCCTTGGAAGGGCAAGACTGAGTGGTGCCCTTGGTAAGAGTGCTTGTCTGGCAAGTTAATGGGTCCAGAAAAGGGAGAGAGAGATCAGGCAAATGTTTTTTTTAAGCCCTAGTTTGCCTTCTGGAAATGGTTGGCAGCATACTGAGCAATGAACAGGACTCCAGAAGAACTCAGAAGCTTATCGGGTGAAGGAGGGAAAGGACACGATTTCTGTAACTGCAAGCGCTCAGGAAAGAGGGCATCAGAATCCTGAAAGCAGGGTTATAAGCTTAGTGAAGAGGAGGGGCCATCAGAACCCCAACAGTAGGGCAGAATTCCAGAGGGGCCACCAAAGCCTCAGGAATAGGGCAAAGCCCAGAGAAGTTCCTGACCCCAGAGTAAGGTTGGTGAGAGGGACCGGAATGTGAGGGTGAGGACACAGTGTAGATGGGCTTGCCCGAGCACCTCTCAGGGTCAAAGGATACAAAGGCTCCCACGGGAGTGTCTGTGACCTGAAGGTATTAATTTAAAAGAGATTGTAGGGAAGGCACAGAGTAAAGAGGACTTCATGGGTGTCACAGACGTCCTTCATGGGTGTCACAGACGTCCTTCATGGGTGTCACAGATGTCCTTCATGGGTGTCACGGATGTCCTTCATGGGTGTCACAGATGTCCTTCATGGGTGTCACAGACGTCCTTCATGGGTGTCACGGATGTCCTTCATGGGTGTCACGGATGTCCTTCATGGGTGTCACGGATGTCCTTCATGGGTGTGTCACGGATGTCCTTCATGGGTGTGTCACGGATGTCCTTCGTGGGTGTCACAGATGTCCTTCGTGGGTATCACGGATGTCCTTCGTGGGTGTCACAGATGTCCTCCGTGGGTGTCACAGATGTCCTCCGTGGGTGTCACAGATGTCCTCCGTGGGTGTCACAGATGTCCTTCGTTGATCATCTTTAGTGGTTTTTGACTCACACAAAGTTGTCGCATACACAAGGAAGTAATACATTGTCTATTAAAAAGATGAAGATGGTTCAAGATAATTTTGTCTTTGGACCTGTAATTGTTTAACTCTATGCTTATTGTTGCTGACTTGTTGGTGTTTTAGCACAGCACAGAGGCCTTCCATTTAATATTAAAGTAATAAAGGACAATATGTTTCAATAATGCAAAGGAGAGAAAATTTAATTCAGTCTCAAGAGAATCAAGATTAAACATTCTTATCACTGAGGAATAGCTCAGTAAAATTTTAACATCTTGTAAATATAGCAGTATTTAAGAAACACGGGCGTACAGGCCTTTCTGTTTAAGCTGGAGCATGGTTCTCAACCTGTGGGTTGTGACCTCGGTGAAAGCTGAACAGGCACAGATCACCTGGGACCATTGGAAAATACAAATATTTGATTCATAACAGGCTCAAAATTACAGTAATAAAGTTCCAATAAAAATAACCTTGTGGTTTGAGGTCAACACAACATGAGGAACAGTATCAAACGGTCACAGCATTGGGGAGGTTGGGAACCACTGAACTACAGGGTGTCACAATTTCTTAGTGGCAGCTGTTTAGAATTAATCTAGGAGAGGTGGAGGTCGTAGGCATAATGACATTTGTATAATGGGTCAGGTTTACAAATAGACTTAATTTTTTTTGTCCAGCAAAATAAGGTCTGTGGTCAATCTATGTGACTTACTCGATGATGAAAACATAAAAATGGGAGTTAGAGAAACCTAACCACAGGCTTTCAATATCCCACATAATAAAGGGATAAAACAAAATCCTGGCTTTTTAAAGCCAGTTTTTATAAGCATTGTTAAGATTTGGTGAATTCGGTTAAGAATAGGTTAATGCTTAGGAAATCCTCACTGCTGCTCATAAATTTCATGTGCATGTAACAGAATTCTGACCTCAGTGCTATAATTAATTAAGCTAAAGCTATATTGTAAACTTTCTTCATACATTTTTATAGAAGAAATTTTATATTAAAACGTATTCTTTTTATCAGGTGGTGGACATCCAGGATTAATCTGAGAAACTGTGTCCAGAAAAGAAGTTTTTTTTCTTCCTCTTCAACTATTTATTGACTCTGTGCTTTATATATTTTAAATTTTAACGGTTTAATTTTATATACATTAAATTGATATATAAAATACAATTAATTTAAAGACTAATTATACTGAAAAACTAAATCACCTTCATACGTTAGCAAATATTCTTGTATCTGCTCATCCACATACATCCATATTTTTTCACCATTAAAATCAGTGCTCCATAATCTTACCAGCTGCCAGGGGCCTAATGACACATACAGTTTACATCTATGTTAACGTTTAGCTACAGAACAAAATTAAAATGGTAACACATTAAAATAACATGATCGCATTTAACCAGCCAGAGTGAAGAGAGGTGCAACATTTTCCTATCTGGACAGAGAATGTGGGTCCTTGGCAAGAGTTTCACCGTATCAGGGAGATGCTGCTGGACATTGGATGGGTTTTCTTGGCTCCTACCTCCAACCTCACCCCTGAAGCAAAGGTGTGGCTGAAGGCATTCCTGAAAGGTAGAGAAGCAGTTCCCAGGTCTGCAGGTAGAACAGGGGTTAGCTTTTTAAAAATACATAAATGGAAGTCATGAGATTAGCGATAAGAGAGTTAGTTGGCTTCCGGTGTGATCTAGCATCTTTGAGAAGCTGAGACTTGCCACTAGCTTTGATCTTAAAGTCTGACTGGGGTTCCTGCCTGGAAGCATGCTGCTTGTTTCTCCCTGGGAGACCCACTCGACAGGGTCCATCTGATGATCATATTTTAAGACACCTCTCCTCAACATTTTCTCCTGTGACCCCAAACTAGGGGCCAGTACTGTATCAGTAATGACCCAGGTGGTGTCTTAGTTAGGGTACCATTACTGTGAAGAAACATCATATCCAGAAGGAACTTGAGGAAGAAGGTTTATTTGGCTTACATATCCAGAATCACACTCTGCTGAGGGAAACTAACAGGAACTCAGACTGAGAGGGAATCTGGAGGCAGGTGCTGATGCGGAGGGCATGAAGGGATGCTGCTTATTTTCTTGCTCCTCATGGCTTGCTCAGCCTGATTTCTTATAGAACCCAGGACCATCTGCTCAAGGATGACATCATCCACAACGGCCTGGGCCCTCCCCACATCAATCAGTAATTAGGAAAACACTCCACAGGCTTGCCTGAAGCCTTATCTTATGTGGCATTTCCTCAATTGAAGTTTCCTCCTCTTGGATGAGTCTGTTTGTCTCAAGCTGACATAAGACTTGGCTGCAGCGCCAGTGGCGTGAGATGAGATGCTGGTGTGGGCTTGTGTACCTTAGGTTTGGAGATTTCAGTTTCCTTTCCAAAGACAAGCAGGTGAACTGAAATCATGAACTATAGATGTGCATTGTTGCTTTAAGTGATTTTGCCAAGTTGATCGTAAAGATCAGAAATGGAACTTTGTAACCAATTTAAAAAACAAATTTAAAATAGTGCTTGTTTTGTAAAAGCTTAAATGTCATATGCCTATGACCTTATTACTATGGCCTTGCCACTGAGCCCCTTTGCAGGAGAAATGGTAACTGACAAGGCGCATTGCCATGGAATCCTTTCATATCTAGGAGCAGGCCCATCACCTGTAGTGGGGATCATCTCTCACTGGGCTCAGTGCTGCTTCTACATTTAGAAGTTCTAGCAAGCTGCCCTCTACACTCAAATGCCCTTCAGCTTGTCACCTAATTTTACCTGGAACCTTGATTAGCTTATTGAACAAATGCCTCAATTCCTCATTACATCATTTTTCCACATTGACGGTGTCCTATCCAACCACAAGCTACTGAAGGTATCAACTTGTAAAAAATGGAATAAGAAGCACTAACAGAGGAGCATGAAATTTATATAAGTTTTGTCCTAATGTGTTCTAGTTAGAATTCTTATCATGTATTTATTCAGGCAGTAGGGAGTTCTGCCAGGTAGGATACTTTGGGTTTACAAACAACAGTCATTAGATGATAAATTACTAGCATGTGACTATGTGACCACGTCTTATGACCAACACCCTTTCCCAAAGTCTTGACATTATAGCTCATCATGTTGTAAGTTTTGAATGGAAAGTGTGTGTTGGCAACTGCTTCTAAAGCTATCTCGGAATCCTGACATCTGTCATTGTCCTTTGGGCAGTGGAATGATACAAGTCATTCTTGTAAGTCATGGGTACTGAAGGGTGATGCTAAGTCCTTCCAAAGCATTCTGGAAGAGCATCATGAAGCCACCCATCACTGCTATCAGACACCGTGTGCTCTGTGAGAGGAGATAGTGGGAGTGTGACAGGGACCAGCATGTGCATAGTGACTAAAATTAGTTTCCAATCTGACATCTCATTTCTTCCTTCTCTGGAATCATACACAGTTTTTTCCCATACATGGTCCATTCTGAAAGAATTCCCAATCAGAGGTCTAAATGTCAACTGCCCTGAAATTCTGATGGTGAATGAATGTGTAACTCTCCAAGTAGACACTGGAATCTTGTCACCACTACCAGGAAGAAGCCAGAGAGAGCCATGGCCATATACTGAAGAACAGCCTGCCGTCTGGCCTTGTAAAGCCATTTTGCAAATGCACAGGCATGCTCTGCAAGCTGATTTCCATTCCATTCCTATTCCTACCCTATACGTCAGCAACCTCATGGGAGGTCAGGGCAGAGCTGTCAAGAGCTCAGAGGTCCGGATGAAAACGGGATGTTTTGGATGAACTTCATGCCTGAGGCTTGACAAGGTCCCTTCTCTGCTGCTGTCCTGATAACCTTCTTTTTAATGTCAATAACCTCCAATGGATGTTTATTGATGTCCAACTATTTTTATGATAAGGAAAAAGAGGATACAAATTAAGACCATATTTTACAACTGTTACGGACAGTATCATTTCCCTGACCTGACGCTTCAATGTTACCCCTCTCTCTCTGGAAAAACCTTTCAAGGATCGCTCCGGATTCAGTGGATCCCAAATACACTGGAGCATGCATGGGATTTACTGTTTGTGAATTAATACAGATGAGCCAAATGTTACAAGTCTGTATAACACTTATACCCATTTATTTTGTTTTGATTTTGTTTTTACCTTGTGGTTTTGTTTTGTTTTGTTTTGTTTTGTTTTGTTTTTTTGAGACAAAGATTCACTATGTAGCCCAGGTTAGCTTTGACCTCTTGGCCAGCCTCCAGCTTTTGTCTCTTGGATGCTAGGATTCCAGGCAAGAGACATACCTAGCTTTGCTTGAGATATTGTTTTCAAACTATCAGCAAATATTCTGTAGCCTATTGAGCATCTGAAATTATTATTAATATTCAATTTAATTTGTTGAGATATGGATTTCTTTCTGTGTAGCTTTGAAGACTGTCTTGGAACTCAATCTGTAGACCAAGCAAACCTCAAACTGACAGAGATTTGCCTACCTCTGATTTCCAAGTGCTAGGATTAAAGGTGTGTGCCATCACTGCCTTGCCTGAAATCATTTTTTAAAATTGTGTTTATTATTTTAAGTTTACGTGTTTGAGTCTAGCTTGTACACACCATGTATATGCAGTACTCTCAGAGGCCAAAAGAGAGTATCAGATGCTCTGAGGTTGTGTTACATAAGGTTGTGAGCTACCAGATGGATGCTGGGAACTGAGTCTGGGTCCTCTGCAAGAGGAGCCAATGCTCTTAACGGCTGAGCCATCTCTCTAGCCCAGGCATCAGAAACTATTAAAACCATTAACCAACTACTGGTTTTATCATTACAGTGTTATTCAGGACATTGTCCAATTTGAAAGTAACCTCTTGCCTGGCTTCCTCATGCTCTGAGATCTGGTTTAACTGTCAGGCTTCAGCCAGTTTCCCCAACCACTGTAAAGAGCACCTGGCAAATCTTATCTGGGCATGATTATCTCACCTGTAGGAGCTGGGGACAAGGCAGTTTGAGATCCCTGTCATCAGTGTTGTGAATTTCCTGGGCCTTTCCCACTTCCTTTTCTCTGTCTACATTGTGTTTTCCACTCATGGCTTCACACCCATGAAAAGACAGGCAGGTGGATGCTGTGCTTCTCAAACTTCGGTTTTCATGTCCCCCATGTGGACACAGCTGAGGAGAATTTCCTGGAACTATGGCTTGACTCTTCTCTCACAACTACATAGCCAGTGTGAGGGACTGTGCCTAGGGATGAGACCCTCTCGTTAAGAGAGACTTCACTGTGTGGTCATTCAATCAGGGTTGTGTTGTTGTTGTTTTTAAGTTTTAAGCAGTTTCCAAATGCATTTGAATAATAGGTTAAGGCATGACAGAAGTTATAGAAGACGTTAAGTTTAAAACAAAACTTCTCTTGAAAGGCAAATCATAGCTTCAAATCGATCTTTGCTTTTGTAGTCAGAATCAAGCTTTATTATGTATCATAAGTAGTGTTACTCTCTTTATAGGTGACAGAATGAAGGCGTCAAAAGATGTAGGGCATCATTTAATTCCAGCAAGGATCCTAGATTCTGACAGGAGGGTCACACTCTGAATAGTGGGGCTCTAAGCTGGATCACCACATTCCAGCAATAGGTTATATGCTATACTTTAGACCAATTTCCTGTTTGCTTCATTTACCAAGGGGCAAATAAATAGAAATTTCTCTACGGATTCAATTTCCAGCTAAAGTGGGAATACCACTTTGTCACCTGAGCAGTGAACATTAAAAGTATTTTAGAGGATCCCCGCCCCCACCCCCGCCAATGGACTTCTCACTGGGAGCCCTGGAGTTCAGTCCTTGTAGATGTGTCTTCCTAAGGAACATGAATGTGTGACCTGTGAGTGCATAGCCAGAGCCTGGCACTGGGAGAGAGAACGCGATTTGATTGGCATCCTGGAGACGAATGGGTAGAAGTCTGTGGAATGTCAGCAGAAGGACGGTGAAGGTGGTGTTACAGACTCTGTCCAGGGATCTTGAGAGATTCATCAAACGTGGAACATTTCAGTGAGTAGTACCTTCTTTAGCAGCGATACTGTAGTGAGGGGGAGACACTCCCTTCTCCCGAGAGATTTTTCTCAGCGGTGTGATGCAAGGAAAGTCTGGCAAGCAGTTCTGAGGAGAGCAGAACCTGCCTTCTGAGAAGACACTCTGCTTCTCACTCACAGGGACAGTCACGGCTTCCCATGCTCGGGTCTCTGCTCCCGTCCTGGAGGGCTCAGCTTCCATGCTGAGCAGACCACATTCTTGGCACCATTCCCATGGTTCTGCGGGGGCCCCATGAGCTCTGCATCTGACGTTTGCTAATCTGCTTCCTAGCTGCTGAAATCCAACGTTAACACTGACGTCAGTAACCATAAGCTCTATTCCTATGTATGTAGAATGGTGAAGTTTTTGAAAGAGTCCTTCAAATTTTTGCTATATGATACTGAATTTTCTTGGGGGGAAATTACGTTTTAGGACTATCTTAAGTGGTGGGATTTATCCATATCTTAGTTTGTTTCTTAATAAGTTGATAGTTATTCTTACTGTTAAAGCTCTGTACCCAGTTTCTTGAGCCTCACTTTCTGTGTTTCTACCTCTTGATTTACTGTTCCTACTGTTTCCTTTCAGCTCTAATGTTCCAAGCTCAAAAACTTCCCCACCAACCACTTCTGAGATTATGATTTTCCAAATTTTATCTGTTAAGCAAAAAGCCAGTGAGGAGCCATGTTTCCATACCTCCGAGTACCTTTTCTGCCCCCAGCAAGCCCTGGGTCTCTGAGTCAGAATCCTTGTCATACTACGTTCCACAGTATCTTATGATTCTTTCCCTGGGTGCAGAAAAGCATTCACCTCAAAAAACCATATGGATTAAGAGGTCGTGCATGTAATAGTTCAGTGCACAGCCAGGCACATGTGTTTGATATTTTGTCTTGTTATTGTCATGTGTCCCCAACGACCCTTCTCCATGTGTCTCCACTTGTTTTTCTCAGTAGACAAGCTGAGCTGTCTCACTTCCTACACAGGGCTCAGGGCTCTAAAAATGAAGTCTCTCAGCTTCTCTCATTGCTCCAAAGGGGTAACAGAGAGTTGCCTCCTAGACTCACTCTCCTCCTCCAAACCACACCCCCCCCCCACGCTACCCTTCCACTGAGGAGACTTTCTTGGGTGTAATGATGTATCTGGGTTTTAGGGTTGGTAGAGATGAAATCAATCTTATATCTTCCTCTTACTGACTTTTCTACAGCATCCCCTTCTAATGGGGATAAACCTGAGGTCGTAGGTTTGGAGACTTGGTCTGGTACAAAGCAGAACTTGAATAAATGGATATTTCCATTGTTTTATTGGCTGGCATTGGAGCACCTTCCCTGGCAGCTCCATGTCACTGTGCATAAGCAGGTGCTTAATGGACATTTGCTTTAGCAGTGGCAGTGAATGGCAGCCTGTTGGCCATGATAAGTGTGCCTCTGGATGAGGCTCAAGATTCCTGACCTTCTTGGGGCTGCTTCACCTTGTCAAGTTTCAGAGAGCACACGACATGATGTGGGTGCTCTAAGAAGTCATTCTGTTGCTATGAAAACTTTCCCTTAACATGTGGCCCCCTGATAACCTGGACCAGACCAGACAGCGAAACAGCTATGCTCTGGTTGGAAGCAATGTCAAGGCTTAGAACCAAGGGCAGCAGGTGCCTCAATGATTCTTTTTCCTGGACCACTGCTTCTGGCCCACGTAAGAAGACAGTTTAAAGTAAGCACAGAAAGGAAATAAAGCAGTTCAGAGGGAACCTTGGATACAGGGGGATGTGCCCTTCTTTCTGTCCCTTCCTGTCACATCAGTAACTTGAATGACCAGATGTCCCATAAAGTAAGTTTTGGCCAATATTTCTAAAATACTGTCTAGTGAGGAACAGCCTGAATGGAATGTTAATGGTTCCATAGGTACTTTACAGAGCAAACAAGTCAACTAGAGAGATCTCTGTATGAGACACCTGTGTTCATTCACCACAGAGCATCCTCTGTGTGCCAACCTCCTTAATGGGCTCTGGGGATACAGGAAGGGAAAATGGTCCTGCCCTCAAGTTATTTGAGAGATGGACATTCTAACCTTGTCCTGTGGAAGCTGATACAACTCAGAACTATGTCAACCATGCAACAGAAAGGGTTGCTTTTGTGTCTAGAATAATAGATTGAGAGCAAAATTTGGAATCATTTTTAATCGTAGATTTGGCCATTTGGCTCTATTACGTACCACACTGGGAGGTTTCATCTTACAAAGCCAATGACTGCCGAGTAGCGAGGTAGAAAAATCAAGGCAAGTGCAGAGTGTTCATGAAGAAGAGAGCCGACCCCTCCCACACAGACATCACTGAGTGACTCAGGCATGGTTTAGCCGGCTGACTGCCTGTTTAAGGAATTCTGCTGTTATCACTCTCTAGAATTCCTCTTAGGTACTGTTATCAATGCCAACCCTTCCAAGTTCACAGGAATAATTAATGACGAGTCTTAAACATAGCCATGATAGGCCATTTGCTAATAGTTTGGGTGCATTTGTGGAGGATCAAACACGTGATTTTGATCCTCTGGACACACACAACATAAATTGGAACATAACCAGGTCATTAAAAAACCCTTGTCTAAAATCCACTTCATCACCTCTAAGTCTGCATTCACATTGCTTCATAAGGGTTTTATAATCAAAGCTATTGCTTTATAAATCACATTAGATCTGATCCTTACAGTTTCACCTTTGGGGGAAGGATGCTGAATTGCTTGGGGGCATGGATGAACCCCCCTCCCCCAGAAGACTGTTTCCACCAAAGGATTTGTCACCATTCTGCTACTTTAAATAATAGTTTTTAAAAATGGCCCACAGTTTCCAGAATCTTTACTCCTTTTGGCACAGAATTTAATGAAGATGAGTCACGTTTAAGTCTGATTTGATTCACAACACACTTCGGCCATTGCTTAATTAAGACCTTCCCCGCGGATTCTTTCTTTTTAAACTTGTTCAGTGAAAGTCAACAGGAACTCAGCACCCACTGATAAGGCAGGTCCCATTCATTCCTCCTCTTGTTTCTTTCTGCCTGTGTAGTGTTAGAGGCTAGTCAGGCTGACCTCTAGTTTTCTGGCTTTCAGAGCCTAATGCTTTTTAATTACACTGTTGCCCCAGTGGATTGTGGGAAATGAGAAATTGAGGTTAATTTATGATGTGCCTCTGGCTGTGGCGCTGACATCCACAAACTTATCCACTGGGGCTGAATCTTTTTATGAGGCCACTAGCCTTTTCTTATAGGTGCCCATCCTTATATAGCAGCAAGTGTGGCTTGCCTTGACCTTGTAGCTCTGTGGACAGGGACCTGCTGAAGATTCCTCTAAGTCAAGATGCGAACCGTTTTTCCAAAATGTGTTTACACTGAATTCTACAGATGATGTGATTGCATTTTGTAAGAAAGAAAATGTACCCAGCTTTTTCTTAAGTGGGAATGGTACACTTGAAATTGAATGTGAATGAGGAAATATAAGAACCTCCGATGGTTCTTTAGCCTAGAGGAAGTTAAATTAGCAGGCATTGCAGAGAGGCCTCTAATGTGTCTAAGACAGGTGTTTAATTATAACAGCATTATGAACTACCAGCCTAACGAATTGGTAATGAGAATTAGGAGGAATGAGCGGCTCAGGTGTGACTTCAGCTTTCTCCAAGCATGTGTCGCCCAGTCACTTCATCTAAGCATTTGAACTTCAGGTGCTTCTGCACCATGAGAAAACAAATCATACTTAAGAATTGTGATCTGGATGGTGTGTGCAAAGTGCCCAGCAGGCAGGCTCTGTGCAGGCCCTGTGGTGATGACATGCTTCGAAAAGCCAGTCATTCTGAAGTACAGGCTCTTGACAGATCCTCGAGTAACTAAAACCAAAACAACTTCAAGTTTGCTTATTTTCATCCCTAAAATGATTGCCTGTGCCCTGTTGCGTCTCTTGGATTTTCTCTGAGCTGCTTTCCTGATTGGGGTGAGCTGCAAAGCATGGATGGCAGCTTATCTCACTCAGAGTGTCGAATAAGCCCTTCGCAGCCCCTGGTGTTAAGGGCTTGACTTATCTCCGTGGTGGCAGAGTGCCCTCCCTGCATCCTGTCACCCTCTCTCTGTGCTGTGGCTTAAGGCAGCTGTCAAACACCTCTAGTGTGCAAAGAGCATACTGACGGGCCGTCCACTCCACTCCCAGCAGATCCTAAGTCAGTGGGCATTCTCATTTTTAGCATTTTTTAACTTAAAAAGCATATTTGAAAAATAGTCTTTGCTCTAAGAACAACAAAGATGTTTCTTGAACTACACGTTGAATCGCTTGTCACATGTAAACACTGTCTCTGTCCGGGCTGTGCGTGTGCTTCTGAAAGGGTGGCATAGTCAGCTTGATTTAAAGTGTGCCCCACTCACTATTCCCAGGGACAACCTCACTGTCCGATGTTCAGAATTCATGCATACCTTTTTCCTTTAAATGTGACCGTTTTTTCCTCCATTTCCTAAGCCAGCTAAAAAAATCCAGTCTTTGCTCTCCTCTGTGGTTGGAGCGGCACCAGATATGAAGGCGAAAGGAACTCTCACAGAACTTCTCCCTGAGAGTCAAAAGTTTTCTTTCATAAATTTTCCATCTGTCTGAATTTGATTTTTTTGTGTAAAAAATGACATAGACACTCGATATTCCAGTAAGTGATCTCTTATTGTTTATTAAATGCTGTTTCCTCGTGAGCTATGATACCAGCTATTTTTTAACCAGTTTTTCTTATCTGTGAGTCTTTTCCCAGGATCCTTCTATCTTTTGATCTGTCCTCACAGTATAATGCTGTTATGAATGTTGTTGAGTTTTAATAGATTTTAATATTTGGCACGAGTCTCTGAGATAATTTTTTGACATCTGCACAGCTGTTTTAATCCTGTTCTTCAGTTTCCCTCACTCAGGAGTTTCAGGGGGTGGGTAGGTGGGTCCCTCAAGTCAACTAACACATGCTGGCAAGGACAGCGGTCAATAAAACCTTTGCTAGGAAGAACAAGCCTGGGAAACCCATTCAGGAAAATAACTTGGCATTGTATAAAATTAGGACTCTTACCCACTATCCCATAACTCTATTCCTAAGTTAATTTTTATGCAATGTGATCTAGGTCCACACTGTCCAGCATGACAGTTACTAGCTGAGTGCAGCTGTTGAAATGCCAATAGTTAAAATGAGATAAAATTAGAAACCCACTTCCCTTGCCATTCTAGCTGTGATCTTGAATCCAATATCTTGGCATCTCAGGGACTGTGGCCATGGACAGAAAGTTGTAGCAGGTGGCACTCCTGGAGAATCTCTTGAGCAGAAAAATAGCATATTATTCATTGTAGGACATGAAAAAGAGAGCTCCAAAGTCTATTAACAGTGAACAATAAAACTTCATATTTAGAAAACTGACGACCTAATACTGAAAATCAATGAATAACAGCCACATGCAGGCATCCAAGATGTGTGTGTGGAAAAGATGCTGGAGGCAAAAGAAAAAGGCATAAGAAATGGAACCATTTCAATTGATCTGTGCTGAAGTAGACAAACCCATCCCACAGCTTGTTAAATGCTTTTATTGTTACATGACATTTGAGACGTATCTCAAAGTCTTGATTATATTCAAGTAAATAGCAAGAGCAATGTTATGATCTTAAAGTGTGACTCAAGGAAACACAAGAACCCAGAGCCATCTTCAAGGAGCTCCTAACTTCATTCACCTCACGTCAGTCGGGGGTTGTACTTACTGCTTTATTTACAGTCTGACCAGGATTCATCAAGATGCTGTCCAGTGTGTCTACTCTTGAATTAAATCACAAGTCCTTTGAGACCACAGAAAGTTTAACAGATCCTTCAGGCTGGTAGCGTTGTGGAAGTAAATGCAGAACATTTTGCACCAGCTTGAAAGGCATTACATGTGATTGAATGTCCATTATAATTCTTCTATACTTGACTCAGCAGGAGAGTGATATTCAGCCCATGGCGAATGGAGTATAACACAGTACAGATGAGCGGAGCCCAAATTAATATCTGTCCAAACTATAGACCATGTCAGGAAAATAAATCAAGCCAGATAGTAAAAGATACGTAGAGGCATTTGGCTGCTTTGGAGTCAAATGAGAGTCTCCAGAAAAAAGATTTCTGGGGAAACTTACCTGGTGAAGGGGACCCTGTAGCCAGGTGATGATGCAGCACTGAGGCAGAGGATGGAGTCAATTGGCATTTCCTTTCCGTGTGCACGAAGCCCCTCCTCTTCCTCATGCTCCTGACATGAGTAAGGTGAACAGATCTTTATGAAGTCTGTATTTATTTCAAGATAGTGTAGATAGTGGGATGGGACTGTGGTATACATTTTCTTGGTATATCTATTAACCAGCTAAAGACATATAAACATTAATGGTTTGTTTCTCTATCACCAAGTACATACATGGAAGCCAGTGAAATCTCCATGGCACAGTTTTCTTTCTGGGGTGTAATGAGCTCAAAATGGTGGGGTGTGCCTGTCCTCTGACCTTCGAAATTAGTGCACCCCGGAACTGGAGTGTGGCCACTTGTTCTGATGTCCTATGGCAGTTGAATGTACATGCCTGTCATTTAGAACTTTGGAGTGTGCCTTAACGTGTGTGCATTCACGTGCTCTTGTCCTGATCAGCACATGATACAGGAGGCTTATTTTCATACTTTCAGGAACCTCATGTTCAGAGAAACTCCACTGGTAGAGTGGACGGTGGTTTTGTGGCTCATCTGCTTGTGAACCTGCTCAGGTGCAATCTATTTCCAATCATCATTTTGCTACATGAGGAGAAACATTGATCAAAAGACCGGATTTGAATCAGTTACCAAACAGGAAGACAATCAGCAAAGGAGACAAACTCTTCCTAATACAGCTCAAAAATACTGTAAAAATCTAGAAAAGAGGAAAAAGAATCTAAAGGTGACTAGGAACTTGGGGAAGCAGTGAAAACGGTAAATGGGGATAATGTAGCTAGCCTATTAGAAAGAGTGTAGCGAAACTAACCCAGGAATATAAGAGAGTACTGTGGTGTACCAAAGGTTTAGACTCTGTTCTCAGAACACACCGAAGGCTGCCGGTGGAGATGATGCACAGGGAACATTCTGAACAAGCAGAAGGTATCCCATTATAATTGTCCCTGCAGGAAATCACCCCTTGGAGCTGTCTACAGAGTCACCTGACAGCACCATGCTTCCTGCTTCCACCAATTAGCATGGACCGTATGTTCAGCCTTTCCTAAAGTGGACATACAATCAATTATACCAGCCTCACCACCCCCTCACCAAGATACTTGGCATTTTTAAAAATCTGTTTAGTAATGCTGTTGGCTAAGCTGCTAGAGCTTTGGGCTTCATCTTTGAGGTGAACCTGGCAGACATTTTGATCATGTAAATAACCTGTATCACAAGCATAGAACCTGAATTTATACCCAGCTACCTACCTTCTCACTCTACCTCTCAGGTGCAAGGCTGGGATGGGAGCTTGTTGCTGTTACCACCCACTCGTGGACTAATGGAATCTTGGTTACCAGGTTGGACCGTTTCTATTCCACAGTAGTCACACTGCCTGGGCTTAACCTGGGACTTCACAACTGCACAGTTCAGTGGCTTCTGACCAGCTATAGAACCTCAGGAGTATACACACATACTAGGAATGAAAATGGATTATTAGACGAAGCACATGATATGGTTTCTACAAAGACTCTCACAATGCTACACTGGCTTCCCTTCAGTAGAAAAATAATCGGGACTCTTCAGGCTTTTCTGTTTCTAAAACCAAATGCTTCAAATTTTGATTCTGACTCATTTATATCTGCATAACTTAAAGTTATTGGATATTTCGTCTATCTTTGGACCTGTGAGCCCTATCAATACACATCACCACTAACACCTATTCTGTTGATTCTTAATGTCTGTCATACACATGTGCAAAACTGAATCCCATAAGCCCAGAATCCAGACATTCCTACAAAAAGGAAGTCAAATGAATTAAAAAGGAGCAGAGCCTTTGTGAAGAGAAAATTGCCTTATCTCTCAGCAGTGTCAGAATGTAGAAATGTTTACAAAATGCTCATTAAAAAGAAAAAGGGGTTGCAAGATAAAAATGAAATCTGGTGTACAAGTTTACTCGAGGAGATAAGAAAAGGCTGGGCCCTATAGGGGATTTTACTATCTCATTACTGCAACCTGACTTTTGGCGGGGGTGGGGAGGAGGGGGAGGGGAAGAGAGAGGAAGAGTTTCCGTACTTGTGTCGTGTCCAGTGACACAAGACATTTACACTCCACAAGATAAAACTGCCACTTAGAGCCCAGGGGAGTTAAGCCTTCCTAGGTTGGCCTGCAGAGCTGAGCAGAGTCATGGCTTCTCTGGTTATGCTGCTGAGTACTGTCTTCTGCCTGGTGGCTCACTCAGTTTCTGGAAGCCCCATCATGGGTCTTGAGCAGTCACCCCTGGAAGAAGACATGCCCTTCTTCGACGATATCTTCACAGAGCAAGACGGTATTGACTTTAACACGCTGCTGCAGAGCATGAAGGACGAATTTCTCAAGACGTTGAACCTGACAGACATTCCTGTGCAGGACACAGCCAGAGTAGATCCGCCAGAGTACATGCTAGAGCTCTATAACAAATTTGCCACTGACCGGACCTCTATGCCATCTGCTAACATCATCCGGAGCTTCAAGAATGAAGGTAGGCTTGCTTTCACGTTTACCTATGAGACTTTGCCTTTGCTTTTGCCCAGGAAGAAATATGTAAACTTCCATGTGGGGCTGAGGTGGATGAAGGAAGAATTCACGGAAGTGCATGGCTTAGACCCAGCACATCAGTTCTTGCTCATGACCCTCCTAGAACTCCAAAATGCTATAAAATGCCTTCTTAGGAAAAACCACAAAACGTCCATCCTCTGGTATCAGAACAGGTTCTTGATAGAGTTTTAATCTGGGCACCAAATATCAAAACCCATTAGTGTTGATCCGTTGCTTTCCTTTGTCTGCTGCTTTCTAGACAGGACTTGCTTTTTATCTGGGGTTGATAAAAATTCATCAACCTTTTCTTAAATCAAAAGTGGTGAAAACAATAAAAAAAATTAGACACTTGGAATTTGTGGTTCATTCAAACTCTGGGTGAGTTTCCAATTGGGACTTTATTTAAACGATGTTCTGATTGAATGGGACTGTATTTGGAACATTATTCTAATGCTGTGTTTTGTTTAATGAACCATAAGACTCCCCAAAGTGAGCAAGACCCAGATAACAACAGTCCAGCTGATTATGACTACGTCTTCATGACATACAAATTTCAAATTGTTACTCCTTCCTTCAGATCTATAAATGGGTCAGCAAGCTAATCCTACATGGTACTAGCAGAAAAATATGCTATTGACAGTAGAGGCTGTGGATAAAGAGACACTGGTTCTTTATTGCTTACCAATTGTGCTTTTATAGGCACGGGGCAAGTAAAAGCCATGAATATTTGCCAGATCCTCTTGGAAGCAGGAAGGGCAGTGACACAGAGCAGCTCAGAACAGCCAGGAGATAACTGCCTTGGGTAGCTGTGATTGACTTGTCTGAGTGATGGGAGCCCCTACTTCCTCCTGTAAAACAGAAGCTGTGACAGAAATGAGTGAATTGAGGGCTCCTTGTTAGAAAGTGACAGGAAAACCATGATGACTTTTAATGAATTTCTTAATATTCTAGGTGCTGAAGTGAACAACTGAATAAGTATTCCTCAGACATCAAGATAGTGTTTGCTTTTAAAATTCAACAGATTACCACCATTTCTATTTAGTAACATATTTCTGGTGGAAACTGAAACCTGAGATTTCAGATTCTTTTCAAGGCAAGACTTGGAAGAAAAAAGCAACCTCCTACAGGAGACTGCCTCATCCTCCTCCTCTGAGGATAGTCGAGCTCAGGCACAGAGGGAATGTGGTCTAGCTCAGGCTTAGTGGGAATGCATGATTTCACTCTTGTTTCTTGCTTCTCCAATGGCATAGCAGGTGATAAAGATGAGAATGTGAACGAGCTTACCATTACTGGAGATTCCATGGGGGAGGATCAGACTTGGGAACATCCAGCCATCCATGCCTTATACCCCTGTCAGTCTAGAGAAAGATTTTTATAGCAAAAGACATGTGTCCCCTCACCAAGCTCTCCCTGCTGGCTGCTGTCAGCCATCTACATACAAACCTTTTGGGTTTGCTCAATGGCGTGCCCTATGAGGGAAAGACCAAGAAGACTCCAAACCTAGTTTATTTTTGAGCTGGTGTCATATACAAGGTGGAAAATGTACCTTCATTTCTTAGCTCGCTCCATTCTCGGTATTGTCTGTGAAGTCAGATCTATATATGGTGGTTTGATTTTTTTTTTCTGGTGCAAAACTAGCATTAAATCCATGTGTACATTGTGAGTATCATTGTGAGAGACACAATTTGCAGAGCAACTGGCATGTGAAATCTGTCAGGAACTTAGTTTTCTTGCTCTGAAATGTGACTTCCATGGATCTCTTGTCATATATGCAAAGAATTGTGGATGGTTTTATTTAGTTAAGGGATGGTTTTGTGTGTGTGTGTGTGTGTGTGTGTGTGTGTGTGTGTGTGTTGTTTTTGATTTTAAGCTTGCCTTGAACTCACCATGAAATATTCATATTTAAATTTTAAAAATTATCAACTATTAATTGCTTTTAAGACAAAATTTTACTATGTAGCCCAGGTTGGGCTTGAGCTCACAATTCTCCTGTCTCTATCTCTTGAATATGAGCTTATTTTTTAAAAAAGCACATCTCACTGGAGTACAGTTGATGTATAAAAATCTGTACGCATTTAATGTGTGTAATATAAATGCATGTGTAAGCATCCACTGAAGCCGCTGCCACAGTCAAGACAGTGAGCATGCCCATCCCCCAAGCTTCTTCCATTCCAGAGAGTATTTTCTCAGACTCTCATGGAGGGGTAACAAGTCTCCTCTCCCATTTTTGATCATCTGTGATAGCAAGTGCACAGGTGACTCCTAGTGGAATGAACTTTCAGAGACAGACTTGAAGGCACCATGATCTCAAGCGAGAAGTCAAAGATGAAATGGAAGTGAGGCGGGGCATTTCTTCCTAAGAATCAGAAAAACATCCTCAAAGATACAGAATACAGAGGAGGGTTTAAGTTTTTGTTTTTGTCTTTTTTTCAACTGTGAAAGCTATTAAACCAATAGGATAAAGTATTTATTCAATTGGACAATAAATATTCGCTGAGCCGCTGAAGCCTTCTGTGTACTGTAGAGAATGGACAAGGCTTGGTCAGGATGCTAACCAAGCCTTGGTAGCAGTTGTTCTGGCCATGCCATAAGTCACTGTCTTCACTGCCACTGTCAAGATCATTTTAATTAGCACCCAGAGGAAGCTGTGAAATAATGAAGTATTTTATTTATGTATGTTTAAAAGGCCCGTATAACTACCAGATTAATGGCAAACCTTTAAGCTTTTTGAGAATAAGTATAAAGCTATCAGCTAAAGAACCAGAGAATCCATTAAGATTATGAGTTGAGTATACAGTTGGGGAAAGGTTGTCAAAGACAATAGAGGACCCTCAGCTGCAGGTCCTTGGCATCTTGGTGTCACAATCCTTATAGACTCTGATGTCAAATGTCCTTGTAGAGACAAATTACCTGAGGTAAGTACACAGGAGCTCTGAGTTCTCTGAAAAATTCTTATATAAAAAAAATAATATCAGGCATGGCATGGTGACACATGCCTGCACAGTGTCTTAGGAAACAAAGACCAGAGTGTTTCTGCAAGTTAGTGGGCAGCCTGCTCTTCACAGTGAATTACAGGTCAGCCAGGGCCTTTGTCAAAATGAAAAATCAGTATGAAAACATTTGGAGACATGCTTCTGATACTAAAGGACCTTTAACAAGCTATTTCATATAAGTCTGGGATGGTTTGGGTGTGTCCAACTCCATGCTTGCTGCTAGTAAATATCACTAAGGCAGTTGTTTACCCCTGAGACACATCTCTTGCTCACACTGAGAGGAAAATACTCCAGAACCAGTTTAGCAAAGTTCTGTTGACCCTGCTAAGCTTTGTTACGTCAGGACAGGGTCGGCAAACTTCCTTTGCAAAGGCCAGATAGTCAACAGCTAACTCTGTCTCTGCAGGGCAAAATTATCCAGAGACAGTACAGCAATACTGGAGCGGGGCTGTGCTCTGATGAAGCTTTATTTTCAACAGTATGTGACCTCTGGTCTATGGAGATCGTCCATGAAGACCAGTGTCCAGCCATCCACATGAAGATCACTGCCTATTGCAAACAGAAACTTCGAAGTCTTTAGTCACGAGCTAGTTCAGTAATCCATTTCATGATTCATTACTGGTTGGACCAACAGAGGGCTTGCTTGTCTGCAGCTCCAATGTTCTTTTCAATCCTGTCCCTGTGAGGCAGCTCAGACTAGGCAAGTTTTCTTTCCTCTTACTTCATAAATAAGCTTTAGTATGCAGCATACCTAGGGAGTCTGATTTCTCACAAACGTTTTTCTTTTTTAGATCTGTTTTCTCAACCGATCAGTTTTAATGGGCTCCGGAAGTATCCTCTCCTCTTCAATGTGTCCGTCCCCCATCACGAAGAGGTCATCATGGCTGAACTCAGGTTATACACACTGGTGCAAAGAGATCGCATGATGTATGCTGGTGTGGACCGTAAGATCACCGTTTTTGAAGTACTAGAGGGTGAGGAGGATGTGAGAAGAATGCTGGTCTTAGTATCCACAGAGATCTATGGAATTAACAGTGAGTGGGAGACGTTCGATGTCACGGATGCCACCAGGCGCTGGCAGAAGTCAGGCCCGTCCACCCATCAGCTGGAGGTTCACATCGAAAGCACACAAAAGCAAGCAGAGGACAGCGGAGAAGGACAGCTTGAAATAGAGGTCAGCACCGAGAGTAAGCACGACCCTTTGCTTGTGGTGTTTTCTGATGACCAAAGCAACGACAAGGAACAGAGGGAGGAACTGAATGAAATGATGTCTCATGAGCTGGACATGGATGATTTTTCCAGTGGGCCTGATGAAGAGGCCTTATTGCAGATGAGGTCCAACATGATAGATGATTCTACTGCCCGAATCAGAAGGAACGCCAAGGGAAACTTCTGTAAGAGGACCTCGCTCTACATCGACTTCAAGGAGATTGGTTGGGATTCCTGGATCATCGCGCCGACTGGGTACGAAGCCTATGAGTGTCGTGGTGTCTGTAACTACCCTCTGGCAGAGCACCTCACACCCACAAAACATGCTATTATCCAGGCTTTAGTCCACCTCAAGAATTCCCAGAAAGCTTCCAAAGCCTGCTGTGTGCCCACAAAGTTGGATCCCATCTCTATCCTCTATTTAGATAAAGGTGTTGTTACCTACAAGTTTAAATATGAAGGAATGGCTGTGTCTGAATGTGGCTGTAGATAGAAGTTGAGTCCCACGGCTTATTTAATAACTGCAAATGTGTATATTTTGTGTTCTATTTAATGAGACTATTTAATGAAGGTGTACAGATTATAGAGGTTGCCACCATAGGGAAGTGGACAGTTCAGTGTGCTGTAGAAAATGTGTATTTTGCTTTACAATTTGGTTCCTTCCACTTATCTTCTTTGGACTCTCCAGTGATACCATCTCTAACAACAAAATGCAGGCCTGTATCACTTACCTCTATGTCAGTTTGGAAAGAGCAGCCCATGAAGGGAAATAGTGTCCACATACAGATATTAATGCATGTTTGTGCAGATGCGCATACATTTATGAAAATCTTTTTGTCCGAAAGAGGCAGACTGTGCTCATACATATGCGTGGTTTCCTCCAGAGTGCCTGTATTATAGGATATGGGGTTTAGGGTAAGAAAGTTCACATAGGGAGTTTAAGCTTCTAGAGAAACATATTTTCCAAACGTTCTGGGAATGTGAATGTAATTCTTTTCTGTTGCATCTGCCAGATGTTGCTGCTCGGAGCAGCAGACTTGATGAGCAGGCTGCAGGCTCAAGAGGTAGGTGGGGTTGTCAGATACAAGAAACAAATGGCCTTGACAGGCATCAGTCCCAGAGATGCACTTGCAAAGGATGGGCCCCTGGGCCATGTACTGCAGAGGACAGGGCCTGGTCAAGAAGGATGAGGGTGGGGCACTTCAGGACTCACTCCTCCTCAGTCAACAGGAGGCAAGGCCACTTGTGCCTGCCTCTGCTGAGGGCCGTGGAGGTGGGGGGGTGAGAAAGAAGGGCGGGTGAAGACGTTTTGCTCAGGTGTGTTGGTAAAAATCATCACAGTTCTAATGAAATAATTAAATCTTTTTTGGGCAAAATAAAATGATCCAAAACTAAGAGAACTACCTCTACCAAAGATAGTCTTCCTTCTACGACACCCCGCCTTGCTAGCCTGTTTTCTCCTCCTTCTTCTAACGTGTTTAACTCTCTGCCCCTCCCTTCATTACCCATGACATGGGTCGGGAGGAAGCACCTGAACACATTTTCACCCGGTGTGAAATCAGTTAGTGATCTGACGTCTAGACTTATTCTGGAAATTTAACTTCATTTGATTTAGCTATATCCTTTATGCCATGGTCCACCCCCCCATGAGGAATACAGACAAAGCTAGAGTCCAAGCGAATACATTCAAATTTGTGAATTAGTAGACACGTGCTCAGGTGACTCAAATGCTGAGGCTTTGAAGTTAGCCTTGACCTTGGAAGGAACCCCGTAGCCTTCATGTTCTTCCTAAACAATCCTCCTTCCTGTTTGAATTATTGTCCACCAGCAGGTCCTACAGCTTTCTGTTAGGGCCCTAGACTCTGTATAAGAGGAAGTAAAGCAGGCAGGTCCTAAGACACCCCGGCATCAGCACACAGGTGACATGGCGATTCACATGAGATGCAGGAATATGGCTTCTGCTGCATTGCCCAACCCTATCCTATTGATTCTGTATATTAATTGTGGGCCAGCTATCAGCTTCTTTCTATAAACTTAGGGTTATACATTCAGATTGTTCTATCAGGGAAAGATATTTTCTGAATTTAAACTTCAATTCCACATATCTAGTTGGCGAAAACACAAATCTCAGAGAAGTTGTCCTAGACGAGGAATATTTTGATCATAAGTGGGAACATGGTGAGGAACATTGTGTTGGCTGAGATGGATACTCAACTAAGAAGCATCTGTATTAACTTCTTTCTAGCACTGTGTGTTTGATCACATAATACATCTGTATACCTATAGCTGGCATTGGTTAGCCCTGCCAGCATCCCCTGAGGAAATGGTACAGACTTCATACTTTAGGGTACACCACACATACAAACTACACGGTACTGCTGGTCTTCTTCCTGAAGGACGCTGTCAAAGACATATAATAAATCTCAGCACAACAGAAACAGTTTTTTTCCTGAGTTCTAGCCTTGGCTCCACAACCAGCCCAGGGAAGACGGAAGCTTGGCTTTGTCATTACAATAGTTTAAATGTGTCATGTGATGCTAAATGACTTGCAAACTCCAGGAAAATATGACAGCCTATATAGCCAGAAGTTTCTCAGGCCTGTAGCCACTTATAAAATAACTACTCAGAGGCTTATATTAATTATACACTGTTTGGCTTATGGCTCAGGCTCATTACCAACTAGCTCTTGTAACTTTACACATTTCTATTAATCTATTTCTTGCCATGTGGCTTCATGGCATTACCTGTTCCATTACATCTTTCTTCCCCTGGCAGCAGCTCACAGCATCCCTTCTGACCCTGCCTTTCTTCTTCCTGTATTTATCTTGGAATACTTGTCTCATGCTGTTCTGCCTTGCCATAGGCCATAGCAGCTTCTTTATTAAACAGTAGTATAATGGTAGCAATACACATTCACAGTGTACAGAAAGATCTGTGGAACTGCAGGCTTTCTGGCCACAGAACACCACTGACATTAACATCTGATACTAGAGGTGTGTTGTATCCCATCATGCCCAAGGCTTCTTGCCCAGCCAGGTCCTGGATAGACTTTATTGACCTATTGAAGAGAGGCAACAAACAGTTGAGGCTATCTGCATATCCCACATGTTGCTCTGTTTGCCATAGTGCAAATATAAGCTGTATTTTTCATGATGGATTTTTGTAGGAAGGTATGCAGATAGTCAGATATTGGATATCCAAATGTTGCTGTTCTTATTTCTTGTTGCCTTATCGAAAAGTGAAATGACAAAAGCCACATGCAGAAGTGTTCTTCCTTCTCCCAGTAGCTGCCTGCAGCCATCTACTTCAGTGCCTTAACCTGAAACCACAGAGTAGGTGGGGCCTCAGGAAATTAAAACTTAGTGGTACATTTCTGTGATGACAAATCTTCCACTATGGCCAGCCCATGTCAGTTCTGTTTTATTTTTATTTCTTTTGCTTTGATGGCAAAAGCTGATAACCCTAATGACTCTTGAGGGAAACCCTAGCAGGGGCATTGGGCAGCCCAGCATCAGCATGGTCATGTAAAAGTTTCTAGGCTTCTTACTATTTATTGATTAATATATTTATTTTTGTAATATAGTGTAGAATATTAAATATTTTATTTTTATGTGTGTGTGTGTGTGTGTGACTTCCTCTTGAATAGAGTAGCCTTCTCTGCAGTGGATAGTGACCCTTTCCAGGAATGTTGCTCCATTAGAATATACACACCTATGTCCGCCTCTGCCTTTTGCATCAAATTGTTATTTTAAGGGATCCGTCCATGGCTTTCTGTGTTTATTTTTTGTGAGAAAACTGTAAGCCCCTCCCTGTATCTGCTGATTTGTAAATAGCAGAGTTTAAAGCGAAGTACAGATGTTTCCAGATGTATTTTGTCAATAAATGATATACCATCCTCTAAGTCAACCTGGTCACTTCATCATAAGAGAGAAACATGGTCAGCCATAGACAAATGATTGCTACTCTGTTAATGGAAGTGGTGTTGTTTCAGACCCCCCCCCCCACAAAAGAGTCTTTTTTCTGGAAATATGCATTTCCCATTGCTTCCCTGATCTGTCAAGTGTATTAATGTAGTGGTTCTTCAGAGCTGACCTCCTAGACCTCCCAACATCCTTCCCTTTCCCAGTGTGAGACTTTTAATCTAAGAAATTAATGATGAAATACTTTAAAAAAATGATTACTAGAATTTTATCATCTTTTTATTATTTAAATTCTTTCAGTAAAAGATATGTTTATATGAAGGAATTTATATCTCAGTTTTTACCAAATTCATAAAGCAGCGTTTAGGCAAAGTCTTTTGTCATTTCCTTGCAATGTAGTGTAGAACTCCTTTAGTCAATGAGTCTCACTCCATCCAGCTTAACCCGCCACAGCTCTGTAACTTCACGTGTGGTGTAAGGGCAATGCTAATTTTTTGTGTGTGTTTTCTTGTTCCCAAAGACACTTGATTTTACACATTTAGTGAGAGGGGGATGCTAACCCTGCACCATACCAACAGAAGAAAGACCTCATGGAGCGTGGAGAATGATCATTTCTATCACACATTCACACTGGTGTTTGTGAGCTACTAGCCCAGTTGTGGTGGGGAGGGATTGATGGGGACAGGGGGTTGATGACTCTCTCCCAGCAGGCTTAGAGGCATCCAGGAAATTAGTTGATATCTGAACAGCTGAATCAGCTAAGCACAGTCGTGTTCTTCAGTAAAGCAAGCTTGTCATTCATGTCCAGGTCTTCTAGAAGTTAGACCAAGAAAAAAAAAGATGGAAATAAATATTTTACACTCTGTTCATTAAACAAATGTGTATATTAGAGTCATCTTGTTAAATAAAATGAAAAAATTATTTTGACAATAATCTTTGAAAGTTTATTTTAAAAATAATACAATATTCCTCTCTTTTCTTCTCTTTTTATATTTCCAAATCACAATGTATCCAGATGTAATAAAACTTCTTGCTTAATTAGTAGAAGATAATGTGAAGAGACCATAAGGTGCACTGAGCTTCTGCTTTTAAATATCCTTCTCATCCTACGTGATTCTTGTAAACTGTAGAAATCCTAGCAACAGATAAATGAATTAAACTGACTTCTCTTTGCTAATAACTGGAAAATATTTCTTTGAATCTTGATTATATTATATTAAAGAACAATTAATTTGTAGAATATTCAGGCTAAATTTGATTAACCTTTTATTACTGAGTGTCACATGATCTCAAGTTTAAAAGGAAATACTTAAAGCTACTCTCTAGACATCAAAATACACCCAGAGTCTCTGCAAATGTTAGTTATAAGACAGGAGTGTCCTGACTTCTTAGGGGACTCTACTGCTGCTCTGTGCTCAGTTTAACAGATAGTTAAAAGTCATTAGGGAAGCACTGGAGCCCCAGGAAATACACAGCAAGAATCTGAGCTGTGAGACCTGTGCCCCCCTCCTATGCATTGGGAGCGTGAGGAAGGATGGTGCATGTTCTGGAAAGAAGTTCATTCCCAAGGCAGCATGCAGGGCTTGCAGTGCAGGGAGACAGCCTTTGGAAGGCGACAGTTCCTCTTGTAAGATCTTCTGCCTCTCTCAAGTGAGCTCCAGCATCCTGGCTGGCAGAATCTATCTGACATGTGTAACAGGGAGCATTAGCCTCCTCCTAGGGTGAGTGCTGACTAGGTAAGGCAATTTAGTCCTAGAGGGAGAGAGCAGAGTCCTCCTCAGGGACTTAGGCCAGTCCTGGACTAAAGGGGTAGGAAAGCCTTGCTCATGACAGGGCTTTAAATTCTTTAGCAGCATATCCATTCTTCTGTAAAGAATTCCATTTATAGATGCCTGCTGCTCAAGGCAAGGGGTTTGGAGCTTTTCTCTACATGTGGTCTGACCTGAGCAGGGCTACTCTGATTAGCTATCTCATGCTAGATGTTTTTTTTTTTTTTTTTTTTAACTGAGGCAACTGGGATGTACTGGGCAGAACAGAGGGGCAGGTAATTTTAGGAGGTAGCTTATAACAACGTGTGAGAAAATTATGCCCAGAGCTCATATATATTTAGCAATATGTTAAAATTCTAAGAATGAACTTGTATGAACTGATTCTTTCTGGTGTTGAGAGTAAGATGTGAGACCCCAGCATGTGACTCTGGTCACATGGACAAGGGTCCACTTTTCCACAGAAGTGGCTCTTTGTACATAAGGGATATATTTGGAGGTGAGAGCGTGTTAACTTGGTGGTTATAAATGGATTATGTGATTATCCTGGACTCTCTTCACCCTGCTCAACCATCATCTTAAAGAATTGGCTTCGGCCTTCTCGTACCCTTCCTCAGCCAGTCCACACAGACCTCGAGTATCTCATCCACCCGAGGAACCTACTTTGAAACGAGATTCTTAGGGTCTGATGACAGTTTAGACCACTTAGCTGAAGTTAGGATGTTTTGATAAGAGACGTAAAACAGCGCTGTCACGTCAAGACGTGGCTGAGCACTTTGGCCTGCACAGTACCGGGTTTGATGTCCCTGGAGGTCCCCGGAAGGGAATGTTTCCAGCAAACCTAACTTCTAATTAGTGTTGTTGCCTAAATGTATAACAGTTAGATTGATTATAAGGAAACATCAGAGGGACCATATGAAGAACATTCTGGAAAACAGACAGGCGCTGAGGGGTTTAAGGAGATGAAGGGGCTCTGGCTGCATCATGATGTGCTGGAGAGGATGGAGAACTTTCTGCGGGGCAGAACGGACATTTTGCTGTTGCTCGGTCTCTGCTACTTGACGGTATGTCCGACTTTATCAATTTCACCCTCTCAAACAGACCTTTATCTTTACAAATCTGTAAGGCGATTGAGCTTTCTCTGGAGGGGTGAGAAGCTGTGCAGGAGGCTGGTCTAGGATTCTCTGCTGGCTGTGATGTAAGGTGTAGACACATGGGATCTCTCTGCCTGGTGGGCAAACTCAGCGGAAGGATGGGGCAGGGGAAGTGTTCGTCAGTGCGGAAAACCTGATGTCTAAAAATGAACCACAAGCCATTCTCCTGAAATAGCCAAGTTCACCCTTCTATTCCCCGAAAGGAAGCATGCTTTTCAGGCAAGAGACCATCTGTTCCAAGTGTTTAGAGAACACTCTCCAATCCCTGGGAATTTAAACTTTCTTACACCCGGTTCAGTGTTTGATAAGAAAGGGCCGCTAACAAGATGGGAACTGAGTTACTATATTAAGAAATCCAGGCGGAACAGAAGCCAACCAAAGTTATTTTGTTTATGCTTACATCCGTTTTAATTAACATAATATTTACATGAGACCGGCTTCTGTTATGGGTTTTTTTTTCTTTGCCACAACCGTCACATGTTTGTCTCTTTTCCTTCTTTCTTTTTTGAAGTTTCTGCGAAAATACAATTGCACGTGAAGCTAGACAGAGACTCAAAGCATAGCGCTCTAGCTCCCAGGGCTCCTTCTTGGTGCAGGGTGAGGTCAGACATCAGTTCCACAGGCTGGTTATGGAACTTCACCGTAAGATAAATAATACGATTTTACTATAAACATCTCTCAAACATTGTACAAAGCGTACTTATTCTAGATGTCTCTTCAGGGTTTACCTCAAGTTCAGATTTAATTGCATGTTTTTATTTGCGGGATCTGGCAGCCTGTACACAATGGCTCAGAAGGTTACAGGAAGGGAAAGGTTTGTCTGTGCATTCCTGAAGGGGCTGTTCAGAAGACCTGCAGGCAAGGCTCAGGGCTGAAAAATGTCTTTAAGACTTGAGCACAGCACCTGCTCCGTCACAACACTGCAAACCACAGGAATTCCTAATACCTAGTCGGGTCACTTCAGATCATTGGTCCAATCTCAGTCTCCTTAGTGAATTCTTTGGAAACTTGTAGACCTGTGACCTGAGGGCTGGTTTTGGCCCGTGCAATGTCCATTCCAGATTCTTGTGCACTGGTGTTCAAATCTTACCTCTAAGGGTATGTTATTATTGCATCCATTGCAGTGTGACTAATCAGACAGGAAGGAAGCGTTTAGAATCATGACTATTTCTTCTGCTCATAAATCTTGAGTTGATTCAGTTTTGAGGGGACTTCTCAGAGGTGTCCTTGGTCTGAGGGTGGCAGGGATACCATCAAGGCAAAGGCATGTGGTATAGAATCTTGTAGCTCTCCATTTTCTCTTAATGTGTTCTCTCCACAAGGCCACCTCAGGGCAGCCAAAAAGCTCCCATATGCAAGTTTGCCTCAAAAGTTCAACGCCCCCTTTCAACATCTCTGAGCAAATGTGAGTCACTAAGTCAGTTCAGACTCAAGAAAGAGATGGTAACTCTGCCTCCTGCTGACAGGCCTATTGATAAACTCTCAGATGAATGCATCAGGCGCCCTGGTCAAATGTGAGCTCCTTACATTGACTGAGTTTATAGAGTGACCCAAGGTCCCTCCATTTTCCCACAAGTTCAGGTCACAGACCTCTTCTGACCCCAGATTACTCGGTTGGGGCTTCAACTTAAATCCTTCATGTCTCTGGTTTCACTCCAGGATCTCTCCTTTGAAGTAACTCTCACTACATGTGAACTGATGGACAGCTGCCCATCATTCCCCATTCAGCCCCATTTTAAGTCAGCTAAGTAAATTAAGATACATCAGATGTGAATTAACAGTCACTAAAATAAACTTTCATAGAATATTTGCAGGCATGGAAAGTATTTTCTAATAGCATAACAGTTTTCCTTAAATCAAATCATTTTTAGTTTTAAATACTCGGGCATCCAAAATATCTCGAAAGTACTTCAAGCCAGAGATAAAGATCCCTTTAGCACCACCCCCTTTTGTATATTTTAAATCATTTTTATCATTCTTCCTTTGGAATTATATATCAACAACAACAATAATAAGCATATCTTTTTTGATGTTACCTTACCACAGTGGAAGTATCAATCCCAACACTAGATTTCTCAGCATCTAATATGAGCACACAGTGTCATGCAAACAGGATGTTTCAGTGAAGTTTTACCCTGACATCTGCCAGATAAATTATTTTTTGATAAGGCATAAAACAAAGAACTCCAGATTTTATGTATTGCATTTTGCATTTTGCATTTTCCCTAACTTCTGTGAACATGCTTGAACAAATTCCAGGGATTAACAAATAAATCCAGCCAAATATTGTTCTGTTTTAAGCAGGAGCCACATGGTGTGATTGGATGCCATCTGCTTGAGGAGTTGCAAAGTGAGAAGCAAAGTGCATTTGAGACAGCCCAGGACGTGGTGTTGAAAGGCTGTGTGTCCCCCAGGACGCACAGTAACCAAGTCCCATGATCTGCCACCTTTGTTTTGTTATGATTTGCCATGACAACTACTTATCTCTAATAGATGTTTTTGGATCCAGGGCTGACACTGGAGGAAGCCACTCTACTTGACTAGCCTGAGGAATGGAGACTGGATATGAAAAGCCAGCAAAGGAGAAACATTTCTCTAGGACAGACACAGTGGGCACACTGTAACAGTGTCTCTAGGACAGACACAGTGGGCACACTGTAACAGTGTCTCCAAGGCTGTACAAGTAATACCAAACTAAGGCATTGATGGAAATCTGATTACTCCAAAGTTCCAATATCATCAATTAGATACAATTAATCAGCCACTTACAGCTGTAGACAATCAACTGTCTGCAGTCAACTTAAATGCATCAAGGTTTTCATAGGATATTACACCGAATCTAAAAGTTGTGGTTGCCAGGTGGATCTAGATGCCACTAGCTAACCCCTGCTCCCCAGTTACTCAGTCTGACACGAGGTCTGCGGTGAACTATTACTTTAACTAGACAAAGATGTGCTACATTTGTTTCAGGATGTAAAGATGTGTTGTTGCTTCACCTTGCCTGCCTTTTTACTGGACTCGATTGGTCTAATAAAAAGCTAGAAGGCCAATAGCTAGGCAGGAGAGGGATAGGCGGGGCTGGCGGGCAGAGAGAATAAGTAGGAGAGAGAATGAGGGAGAAAGAAAGAAGCTGCCCAGGGCCAGCCAAGCAGCCACCAGCCAGTCAGACATGGAGTAGGACATTTAGAATGAAAAAAAAAAAAAAAAAGGTAAAAAACCCTGAAGCAAAATTTAGATGACAAGAAACAGGTTAAGTAATAAGAGACAAGTGTAAGACCAGGCACTCATAACTAATAATAAGTCGCATGTAAGACATTGGGAGCTGGTTGGTGGCCCAAAAGAAAGCCTGCTATAGAGGTCCTCTTGATGAGCTTGGCTCTTGTCTGCTGCTCTGAGACTTCTCCTTTGTCTTCCTGCCCCCTTCTACGGGCTGTCAGCATAGGCCACCTCAGGAGCCAGGCAGATAACAGAAGAAAGCCTCAGCCTGGAGAGCATGGGTGTGCAACTCAGCCAAGTGCCAAGAGCTAACGTAGAAACAGGGGATTTGGAAGGTAAGATATTTTCAATCGGATTCCAGCAAGTAGAATTCTGCAGTGGAGGAGAGTGCATATCTGAGGGCTCAGTTTGAATTTTGAGTCTCCCCTTCCATCCTGGTCTGGGGTGAGCCCTGGGAGAGCCCCCTCCTTCCTGACTTACCACAGCTGTTCACACTAACCTCTTAGAAATCAAACCGCAGGCTTCTTTCTTTCCCCAGCTTTTAAACTATGATAAAGCACACCTGAGTGAATTTGCTATCCTAATCATTTGTAGGTACGCGGCCAGTGTTGTTAGAGATGATCATAATGAAAAACCACTACCATTCTTCTCAATAATCTTACTTATGAAACAGAAATTATATACCCATTAAATGGTATCTCTTCAGTTTCTGCTTTGTCGCATCCCTCTGACCTATTCTATTTCCTGACACTGAAGTTTGGCCATTCTGCTGTGTGTGAACATGTGCTTGTGTGTGCTGTATGTGTGTGTGCATGCATGTGTGCATGCACATGTGTGCATGTGCGGTACATGTGTGTATGTACATGGTTTATGTGTGTGCATGCATGCTTGCATGTGGAGGACAAAGATAGAGGTTGGGTCTCTCCCCTTGATTGCTCTCTACCTTGTTAATTGAGACAGGTCACTTACCAAACCAGAATCTTATTAACTAAGATAAACTGGCTTCTGGGATCTGCCAGCTTCCTCCACTCTCCCTGAGTACAGAGGTTACAGACATGTGAGATATGGGATCTGAACTCAGATTCTCATGATTGCACAGGAGGGATTTAACTGATTAAGCCTTCTCTCCAACCTGTTTAGACTATACCAAGTGCTTCACTTAAATGTAACCTCACAAGGTTTCATTTCTAGTAACACCTTCAAAGTTCAGTCAGAATTTCAATCCTTCCCAAGACTGTGGGCATGGGTGGTAGCCAAGCTGCTCAGTCCTAGCCACTAAGGCCACCCACCAAGAGAGAGTGGGCGGAGTCAGCTACCCTACATGCCTGCCCTCAGAATGGATTCAACTTCAATTGTGGTGAGGGGTGGGGACCATCTCTCCCAAGTGTAAGGGTCAGCTCTTTTATTGTAGTGCCCAGCAAGAGACAAGGCCAGCTTTTCTAGGGCTAACAAAGGGTGGGGCCACTGAGCATGGGCCTCTGATTTTGTCTTGCATGGTTCCTAAGACCTCCTGATGTGACAAAGGCCATAGTCATCAACACAGACCCCAACTACAGCTGGACCACTGACCCAGACATGGCCCTGGGCATCAGTGTGGGCCTGCATGATATCCTGGCTCTGGGTGGAAGAAATGGTCACTCAGGTGGGAATGGTTCTGGCAGCCGTGTGTCCTCCAGACACCACCAAGGCCCCAGGTCTTACCCCCAACCCTGGGCTTCTATGTGATCTTTGGGGGAAGTGTAGGACCTGAACTTCACACAAACCCCAGCTGTGGAAGGACCACCGACCCCCACATGGTCCTTGGCAGCCGCTGGGTCTGGATGCCACCACTGCCCCAGTGACAGTATAACCCTGAGACACCAACATGGCCCTCAATCTTGGGTGTCTACACAGCCTTCAATGGTAGCAGGAACATCAGCTATCAGCACAGATCCTGGCTACAGTAGGGCCATGGACCCTGACATGTCCTTCACTGCAGCTCTGGCCTGAACATCACTATGACACTGAGTATCAGCACAGGCACTCAGATCTGGATGCATCCTGATCCTCAGACACCAACCTGGACTCAGTTAGCTGATCTGACCCCGGGCTTCTTCATGGTGCTTGGTGGCAAAAGGAGTCACATATGTCTATCTGGACCCTGGCCACTATAGGGCCACAAACCCAGACATGGCTCTTGGCAGCAGCCCGATGATACCATGACCCCAGGTGGTAGTACAGGCCACCAATATTCTTAC
Organism: Phyllotis vaccarum; assembly: GCA_033318265.1. Taxonomy (NCBI): domain Eukaryota; kingdom Metazoa; phylum Chordata; class Mammalia; order Rodentia; family Cricetidae; genus Phyllotis; species Phyllotis vaccarum. Next base: position 64,699,849 of record JARWLC010000014.1, on the reverse strand, counting down.
ACCCAGATCTTATAGCTGGATCTTAAGGAGGCATTTTCCCAATTAAGTTTCCTCTCTTCAGATAACTAGCTTGTGTCAAGCTGACAGAAGATTAGCCAGCCCTGAGGAAACCACACTTGTTGCATGGATCCTAATTGATCTTGTGGAAAATGACTCAATTTTCTTTTCTACTTCCTTGATTCTACCCAAAGTATTCCAGGCACGAAACCAGGGTGTGGTCATCACATGAAGACTGCTTTTCTACATTAGCATGATCGCCCTCCCCAAAGAGTTGATCTTAGGAGATCTCAACACCTCTGGTCCCACTGTACTGTTTAGTGGTTTTAGTCTCATCCTTTCACCAAGTCCTCCATTGTAATTGGGGACCAGCCACCAAAACTGCTATAACCATATCCATCCAGTCTTTCGGGATAATTCTATTACAAGCTGACCACAGTGTAACCTCTGTTTTACAAATGGTGAGTGCATGCCATATGAGACTATTGCTTACTTGAATGTCTTTCAAATCTAACATTTGCATAGGCGCCCACTCAGCTCTTACATAGTCTAGGGGAAATATATCATTTGATAATTCCTGTAAGGTTACTGGATAAATTAAGGTTGGTTGTTTGAAAGCGATAGGCTATTTTTCTGTAATCTTACAAAGCAATGTTGAAATAGTTTTCCTTTAAAATTTTCTGTCTGGGTCTGAATATGTCTATAATTAGTTTTAACAAGTTTTTCTAAGACTTTCATTTTGACATTAATATTAACCAACTTGGTAAAGAACAGAAATGATCAAACAAATAATATTTATAATAGATATTATATTAATTTATCTACATTAATTATGCTTAAGTGCTTCATTTTCATACCATCTAGCATATTATCAAACAGAGACCAAACTCCCTCCATTGTAATAATGTTTCCTATTTTCTAATGTTGGAAATAAACTCTGTCTTAAGCTAATTCCCCCTTTTAAGATATCCCAATTGACTCCCAAATCTGCTGATAATGATGATTCAGATGACTGTGACATGAGTCAGCTATCTAGTGTGGCAGCAGCCTAAGGAGGGGCCCAGTGAAAGCCACAACCCACCAGGAGAGGGTACAAGTCAAAATGTCAGCAGGAGGGAGGATGTGAAAGCAGATAACCCCTCTTAACTCCTTAGCTGGAGGGTAGTAACTCTGACTCAGTATCTCCAGCCTGTGCTGGTGGCTGCAAAGTCACAGGCAAGCAGCTTTTTTGTGAATTCATGTCCCAAAAGTTGGACACCAGATATCACAAGAATCCTAATTGGTCTTATAATCAGAACCTGGAGCCAGATATTGGGAAAAGCTGAAAGACCAGAGAGACAGAGGAACAAGCCAGAGCTACTTCTTACCACTCTGAATCCTCAAGCTGAACGGGGTAGATCCTGTCTCCATGAATCGTCAGATTGGACAGGGGAAGTGAAGGCAAGCTCAGGTCAAAATGGAAGGGGCGAACACTTCTTCTCCCACCTTATATTCCTTTCTCTGCCCAGCCTATCACTTCCTTCCCAGTACTGGAATTAAAGGTGTATGTGTTTCCCAAGTAATGGAGCAGAGGCGTGGGATCCCAAGTGCTTGGGACTAAAGGTGTGTGCCACTGCCTGGCTCTGTTTCTCCCCATAACTAGATCAATCTCAGTAGCCCAGTGTGGCCTTGAACTCACAGAGATCCAGATGAATCTACACCTCTGCCTTCTGAGTGCTGAAATTGAAGGCATGTGTTACTGCTGCCTGAGCTCTATGGCTAACTCTGTGGCTGGCTCTGTCCTCTGATCTTCAGGCAATCTTTATTTGGTACACAATATATCACCACACACGTTTATCAGCTGATTTACTTAGGTGATCTGCTGTGGCTGTGATGAACACGTACCCTCCCATTGTTGTGGTTCCCTCTTCTGACTTTTACCTGATAATCAGGCATTTCATGGTTTTTTCCTAGCCCCCCCCCCATTCTAGGCATTTTGTCTGATGTACTCTACCAACAGAATCCTGGAAGCCCCAATGAACCTGTTGAGAACTTTGAGCACAGCACCTGCCATTAGCACAGGTGGGGCTTCCTTCCATCGGGCACACTTTCATGTTTTTTTAGAGCTAGTTTGTGGACTAAAATTTGCTGAGGAACAATTTTCTTTTTTGCTTAATGTTTTTATTTTTAAAAATTAAGATACTATTACATCATTTCCCCATTCCCACTCCCTCTAACCCTCTGTCTTCCCCTTGCTTTACTCTGAGGGAGAATCATCAAAGTCAATTACTGGCCACACAAGGAAACCCAATCTTAATCAGGTACATATGCTATAGGGTAGGAAGTCCTTAAATATTCCCTTCACAGGGTTCTTTTAATGCTTTAAAAATTTGATTTCTCATCTTAAAGAGTTCAAATTTATGAGGATTACTTCCTTTGATATTTATTATGCTTAAAACTGAAAAATGTTAAATGTATTTGTTAATCCATATCAATAAAAATATAAATAATTCAGTTTGGAAACATAAAATATGCAAAACAAAGTTGCTATAAAATTGACATTGCTTCACAATTTTGCAAACCTCATGAATTTCTAGCTGGGAGGAAGCTCTGCTTCCTACATCTGCAGCATCCAACACACTGAAGTCAGTTATTTTGAATACAGTATATGAAGAAAATTTGACTTCGTGTAAATTTACAACTGACAAAGAGAATTATTTTAGTGGGCTGCTTAGTGAATTTTATTTATTCTTCTTCAATGATAAACTGAAATTTAGTGCATGACAACTCTTCAAATGCTAGTTTCAAGGTATAATAGTAAAACACAAGTGCATCCTTGGCATTTGTTACAATAAAACCCACCCATCCCCTGCACTTACTCGGGTGTGATTCCAAAACAGTAAATATTTGACACTTTCAAAAAGGTCTGTTTTTAGGCAGTCTAAACATTGACACCTTTTACTATGTTAGCATTACATGTCTTGTGACGTCTGAAACATTCCAAGTGTTATCACTTTTATAAGCAAATGATGTCCTAGCATTGAAACAAAATTAAATGTGAGTCTATGGACCTTTCTGCACAACAGAAGGGCCCTTTCTTGATGAGAGACGGTCTGACGGTCCTGCCCAGATTCTTCATTTCCTATAGTTTGGTTTCCAACCCTTAAGTGGAAGTTTTAAACTTGAATCTATGTTTACCTACAGGAACGAGGTTGGTGCTTGAGACAGATAAAGATGCCATGAGGAACAGTCCCTCAGGTTGCCTGGTTTTCAATTTCCTCAGCCCCCCCCCCCCATAAGTAACACTCACCAACGCCCACCATTCACCATAGGACACACCTCGAGGGAAACCTTGGAAGGTGATATTGTTTTTCCCTGTGACCTAGCAGAAATACATTTATATTACTGCACACTTCTGCAGCCAATGCCATTAAAATTGGAATATGACAATTTCACACACTGTTTTCTCTGTGTGTTTGTATGCTTAAGTGTTTGTTTTTGTTATCCCTAAATATATTTGATATAGACATATGTTTGTGACCTCATGGAAGTAGCAAAATTAGGCTTATAAGTGGGGTTGAGAAGGAAGAGAAAGCCATGATTTTTACAAACCAAGGATTTTTGAAACCTTTAGTGATTGACCGCATTTGACCCAAAGCCTTACAAAGCTCATCTTGCTAGAGGGGAGGAGAGGAAGTGTGGAGTTCCCATTGGCCTCAAGCTTCAGGAAACATACAGATGGCCACACTTTGCCTCATTTTGCCCTCTCTCCTGTTCTGAGGTACGAGGCTGAGTGACGGGGCCTGGATGTTCTACTTGTCAAAAGAATACAAGTGTCATCCTCATGGGCAATTGTGAGGATTAATGGTGATAATCCTTGATGGAAGTGTGTGCCAGTATCAACGGGCCACAGTGGCCACCTCTCAGCATCACAGAGGTTCTGGCTATTACATGGTTTCCCCTCCCCCCCCCCCAAGGAAAAGACTTAGTTAGAAGCTGACTTTATCAGACATTTATTTATCTGTCTTTGACAAGGTCCTATGTAGACAAGGCTGACCTCAAACTCACTATATAGCTAAAGATGCTCTTAAACTTCTGAACTCTGGCCTCTGTCTCCCAAGTACTGAGAATATGAGTATGTGACACCACATTTTGTCCATGCAGTGTTGAAGATAAAACCAGGACTTCATAAATGCTGGGAAAATGCTTTGCTCAACTGACCTAGTGATATCTCCAACTTGATTGTTGGGTCTAGTGGGATAAGCTTCATGAGACAACTTTGCAGGTTTTCAGCAATGTTCTCGGTGGGGTTTGTTCTAGACACTTCAAATGACATTAAAGAAACTTTCCAGCTCCTCAGAGTAGGGAGCCTGGAGGGGAGAGGATTGCTCTGAAATGGTCTCCTGTGGCTGTTAAAGTCCTATAGAAAGAGACCTAAGTGAATTTTCTGCTATTCTTGTCTTTCCGATTGATGGACAACTTCTTGTCACTCTCTGTTCCCACACATCGTGATGTAAACACCTGTTATCTGCTATATTTTCCTGTCACCACAATGTTTGGGTCAAACATACGGAACCAAGAAACCAGAGTCCTGCTGCCGTGAGTCAAATAGACCTTTCCTCCCCTAGTTATCTGTCGGTTATCACGGTCTCAGCTGTGCAAAAGTGGCTAATAGCTACTTGTCAAAAGAATACAAGTGTCATCCTCCTTGGCAATTAGGATGGAAGCATTAGACAAAATGTGGGTGTGGATCTCAAAGGAGCGATGTTGCTCTTAAAGCTCCTTCTTATTTTCTAGAAAGCAAGTTAGGTTCATTGCCCCATTCTGTCCCATAGGGCCACTTCCAGAGACATTTAACTAACTTTCAGAACGTGGAAGGAAGGTAGGAAACCCAGCACCACCTCAGGATTCATGGTGGACCTCCGTGTGGCTGGCTTCCGGCTAACTCACATACTCAGACGATTGGGACGGTTATGGCTATTCCTTTAGCATGGCACAAAGGAGGGGAAGTGATGTCATGGGGAGGCTTCAGCAGTCTGCCTGTGTCTGAACATGCGTCCTGGGGGTGCGGGGGTGGGTGGGAGGCTTCCTGGTCTGCATCTCTTCCTCAGTTGTCTTGGTGTTTGAATGCTTTTTCCTCCACAACGACCAGTTTAAGTGGGTTGTGGGCGTTGGCTAGGTGATTTTAGGATATTTTTCTCACTCTGAGAGTATGCAGATTTCCTTATCTGTACTATGATGCACCTTCAAAATCCATGTAGTTTTATCCTCTGAGGCCAGGAAGCATTGTCACAATGCTCTGCCTGGAAACCGCCAAAGCATGAGCTGCCTGTTGAGGTTAGATCCCTGAGGATCTCAAGGAAACAAGTTACAGGATTCACTTGAAATGTTTGCTTAAACTTCAGTTCTTCCCTGAGGCTGATACTGAAGACAGTTATCACAGATGGCCGCATGTCCAGCACAGTGCCTGGTGCAGTAGGAGCCAATAACTTTTGCTAAATGGATAAATAAATGAATACTTTAAAGAACAAAATATTATATTTAAAAATGTTATCCTTCAAAGGACTCTGCTGAAGCTCAGCTTATGTCAGTGAGGGTAGTTGGGATATTTACACACTGGCGCTAAAACTAGTTAAGTGGCCTCAAGGAAGTTGTTGGTATTAGGTTAAGATGTCTCATTGGAAACCCCTCTGTTTCTAGAGTCCAACGTACTGTGGAGTCAGGTGGGTAAGGAACTTGAATCACCTGGTACTCTCTCCAAGGCATGATTCTTTCCCTTCCCTATTGCAAGAATTCCAGACTTGTACAATCTTTTTGTCCATTTGTTCCCACCCGGGCAGTCTCTGAACCCCCAGATTGGGTCAAATCTTCAGGTACACATTTCTCTGCACCTGCCCAGGGGAACAGTTCACACATTAGACCGATGTCTGTCTTCTCGAATAACACTCTAAGTTTCTCTTATTGCCTAATATTCCTATTGCATTGCTAAATTCTTTAACACATTGTTTCCTTAAAACAGAACTGAATTTCCTAAGTTAATCGGAAGGGCTGGAGATGCCTATACAGCTAGTCTCATTATAGTTATCAACTCAGCCTGTCATAGAAGCAGACCCCCCTCTTCAGAGCAAATGCTGGACAGTGTTTTTGGCTGCCTGCCTGCCTCCCAGACAATTGTAGGCCAGTGAGGCTTCAGATTCAGGGCACTTGCTGTGACTCAGGTTTTCCGACCCTTTCTTTCCTGGAATGTCCAGATTTCTTTGATAGGAGAGAAGGAAGGTAGGAGAAAGAAAGGGAAGTGGAAGGCGGAATAAAGATCTGGTCTGAAGCGGTACACGCATCTGAGGTCCGGAAAGAGTGCATGCAAGAAAATCTTCTGGAAACAGAACTGACTGGCTTCATGAAGAAGTGGATTTCCTGGGGAACAAAAGTTGGGGGGGTGGTGTTCCTGGTGGTTCTAAATGGCCAGTCTATTGACCAGGATTGATGAACGGTGACACACTGAGGTTGTGAATCTGAAATTACCCCTGAAGGATCATGCTTTAAATGCTTGTCCCATGGCTGGTGACACTCTTTTGGCAAAGTTCCATTATTTCTTGCCTTCTTTACTCTTTCTTAACTACTACAGAATAAACTGAGTGACCCTAGAAGGTGCTCTGTAGTTCAAGGTTTACAGACCCTGACCCCAAGATTATCCACAGTCCCTCCATGCATTGCTGGCCCATTTCATTAAAGGGTGTTGCAAATATCCTTTATGTTTTCATGCCCTGGGGTCCTTGTCCATTTGTAGTGTTCATCTGTCCCTGTGATTTGTCAGGAAAAATAAGATCCCTTCTCTGCATTGTATGGAGCCTGGCATGGATAACCCAGAGAGAACACAAGGGTTACACAGTGACCAGGCCGCCACAGCAAGGGGTGATGAGACAGAATAAAAATGATTAAGATAAAAATAAAAAATAGTATCTAACACTTACTAAGTTCTTAGTAAGTGCCAGGCAGCCCTCCAAAAGTGACACCTTGCCTAATCCTCATGACAGCTTTATGAAGTGGGTAAAGCAGATTCCCTGTTTATTTGAGCATCTCTGCTAAGAGACCTCAATTTAGTTCATCCCCATGGCAAGGCGAATGGGCCAAGATTAAACACACAAACCCACCAACTCTGAGATGGATGCTGAGAAAAGGATTTTGAGACCAATGAGGGAGAATTGAGAAACTGAAGCTCAGCTGAGTTGGTGGAATTCTTATTCAGCATGCAGGAATTCCTGAGTTCAGTCCCCAGCACCACATTAAACCAGGTGTAATGGTGTGTAACAATAGCACCCTAGAGGGGGAGGCAGGAGGATCGGGAGCTCAAGGTCATCTTCAGTTACCTAGTGAGGTGAGCCTTGGATACATGAAATCTTGTCTTTTTTAAAAGTTATTTTTGGGGCTGGGGTGCTCCTAAATATGAAGCAAGGCAAGGACTTCTGTCTTATAAAATGGATGTGTCTCTTTACACTGTCTCCGACATCACACAGACTACTCGCGGTGAGCCCTGGCCCAGGGCACCGTAAGTCATGTAATAAGAAAGGCCAGGAGCTTCTGTTCAACAGATGCCTCATACAGAGTCAATCATCTACCTGCTGGAATCCCCACTCTGACTCTGTAACTCTTCTCTCCATAGCGGTGTGCGGTGTGGAGTAGACTCAAAGCATCTATCATTGGGAGCAAAGAATGAGACATGGTTTACTTAAATTCTTAAAATAGAGAGATGCATGAATCCACCCAAGTAGGGAGAATGTTAAACCCTTGAGCTAGATTTAAGGACACGTACCTGTTCAAGGCTGTTAAGTGAGCTCAGGACAGTTAGCATCTACCTCTCCGACCTGGATGTCAAGTCAGTCTTCTACAGCCTCCTGTGACCTGGTTCCATATGGCTAAACCAACAGTGTCTCCTGAACAGACAGATGGCTATAGTGCACCTCATCTGGGCTCTGAACTGGATTCCTCTGAGAGGTTCAGTCACTTTTTACATACAGTGTTAGTTATCCAGCACCACCCTCTCTGGGCAGGCCCCACATCAGCACCAAGGGATCCTTTTCCTGTCCGTACTACCAGCCTGTACAGGTCTCTATCACAGCAGTAGCTAATCTGGAAGCATCTGTCCTTTAGTAACTTAGTAGCTGTTAGAAAGAATGCATGTAAATGGGAAGAAAAACACTTCTTTTAGAATTCCGTCTGTCTGTAAGTAAACACAATTACTAACTGGCTATGAGCTCTTGTTACATTCTGTGTAATTTCTCTGACCTGGAAATTAGATTTTTAAACTGCCTGGAAATTAGATTTTTAAAATGCCACTCTTGCTTAATGTTCATCCTGTTTTGTGTGTGGTGTTTGCTGTGACTGGAAGGAAGGCGGAAAACCTCATATCCAAGCTACAAGAACCTACAGCTGGCTGTTCTGGGCTTCTGTGTGTGCCAAGAGTCACTGTATTTCTCTCAGAAATGTAAAATTCAGAGCTGGCGAGATGGCCGGGGGCGGGGGGTGGGGGGAGTGTTTGCTGTACGTGCATGATGACCAGAAGTTGCTCCTCTCATGCCACTGGGGAAGGAGAGAACTGTTAACCGGAAGCTGTCCTTTGACCTCTGCATGTGCTCTGTAGCACATATGCTCACATTCACACTCATGCATTGACACATAGTAATAACAAAGTACAATTTAAAAACGCAATGTAAAGCTAGCATTGTGCTCTCTAAGTTTGCTTTGGGAATCTCCAGAAACATTTAATTCCATGTGTCTAGAATTCTCCAAGGAATTGGGTCTAGTGTGGTGACATGAACAGACAGTTTTTACCTCGTAGGTCTTATAGGTGAGTACATGAGACCAACATTAATAAGATAATCTTACCAATAAACACATCTGCATCGCTGTTCTTCAAACCTATGATGTTTAGGGAAGGAAAGGTGAGCAGCGGCTTCAGGAGCCTCGTGCCCAACTATCTGCCATGTCACAGGACTCCAAGGGGAGTTGTCACTGGCCTCTTGGCCTCTGATCCAGAAGGACCAAACACCAGGGCTCTGGACTCCAGGCTGCAGCCAGCGTACGGCATGGGCCAAGGGCTCCCTCTAGTGGCATTAGTAGTTCTTAGCCTATGGAGATAGCTATAAAATATTGCTTGTTTCTGTGGATTTTTGTGGAACAATGGCTACCTTTATACCTTTATGGAAATCTCCTCATTGTTTATTTCAAAAGGCTCAGGTCTAGAACAGAAATTTAAAGTCAGTTGATCCTTCTTATACCACCTTTACGTATACACACATGCACCTTCCTCCCTCCTTAGCCCCCAACCACTTTAAGTGTCTTCTGCTCTTGGGGCAGTAGGGAGGTGTGTAAATGGCTGGGGAGGTGAGAAGGGATCACACAGAGCACTTTCTGACCTCCTCTCAGAATGATGCTTTTTTAGCTCAGCTTTTCTCTCTCTTTGCGACATGAAGGGTTGGGGGAGTCTGCTTGGGCCTTCCTTGGGTGTGAACTGCCGATCTGGAGCCAACTGCAAGGTCTCATGCTTCCTGAGGCCCAAGACAAACCATTTTGGAACAGAGCAAAGACTTTATAGAAATACAGAGTGTGCTAATGGCCACATTCCCATAAACCCGGCAGCAATGTCAACATGGGGCCAGGTCTTCACGGTTCCTGCATCATATTACCACATAAAACTAATAAAATGTTATTATAGTTTAAAATAATTGCATAATAAAATATATAAAAATAAATAAAATAATAAAACAGTAAGAAGCCAACTTTTCTGACTGTAATCTAGGGCCCTTCCTATGGTGTCTGTGGGTGGGTTGCTAAGACTTAGGAGTTCTGACCTTACCTCCTGGTACTAACGGAAAAACAAGCAAAGGAAAGGCCTATGGTTCTAGCCATTCAGATCCGAGGGCGTTTGGTGGCTTGTGTGGAGACCATATAGTGGAGAGCTAAGCAAGCACTGATGAAGGCGGTACACATTCTAGAGCAGCGGTTCTCAGTCTCCTGATGCTGTGACCCTTCCACACAGTCTACACATTGTGGTGACGCCACCATGAATTATTTTCATTGCTACACCATGACTGTCATTGTGCTACTGTTATGAATCCTAATCCCCAAGGGGGTTGCAACCCACAGGTTGAAAATCGTTGCTATGATGAATTGTGCTTTCTTAAAATCCACACAAAGAGCCCTCACCTTCTAATAACTCAAGATGTGAGCGTATTAGGAACTGGAGACTTTAGGTTATTGTGCTGAAATGAGGTCACGGATATGGAATTAGTCCAAATGTGACTGATGTCCTTACAGGGTGAGATCAGGACACAAACAGACACACAAGGGGATGCAAAAGAAGTCACCTCTCGGTCATGAAAGGAGGCCTCAGAAGAAGCTATCCCCATCTACACACGTTTCTTCTTCATCAACACCAACTAAAGAAATTTTTATTGCTCAAGCCACCCCAGCTACAGTTCTTTGTTATGGCTTCTGGAAAATTACATTCAAGTTTTTCTGAATCTTGATAGTGATACAGAGTACAAAATGGTACCAAATAGAGCAGATCAGGGATTCTAATTCAGGTGACCTTCACTGTGGAGTGAATTCTCACTGTATGCAAATGATGATGAGTATTAATTTTTGAAACCCTGGGTTTTGAACCAATGGCTTTTGAAAGGCTGTTCAAGAACCCAGACATTATCACTGTATCAAGGACCCACACTGTGAGCCCCAAGGAACTAGAGAGTATTTCTGCCCTGATAGGAGATTACTGCATGGTGGTAGGCCTCACTATAAGAGCTCTGTGCTAACAGGGACAGTGGGCATATAGCCTACTTCAGGGGGAATTCTTCATTCCAGGGGTCTTAAACGTAACACATCTTGGTCAGCCTTCAAAATCAGAAAGGTCTCACAATCAACCTGTTTTTGAGAAGAAGCAGCCTTTTCAGGACACTCTTGCTCCCCCAGCTTTGTCCCCATAAGAGACCATCAGAAAACTACAACCCTCCTTCACAGCCTGGAAGAGAAACAGCTTTGAAGAAAAACAAGGGCTTGGGTTCTTGCCAGAAAATCAGCAACAATTAAACACAAGAAACAGAGGCCAAGTCATTATCAGCGCCTCACAGCCTTGTTCACAGTGGTCATGTGGTCCTGCTGCTTTTGCTCGCTGGCCCATCGGGAGTGGTTAGCAGCCAGACCATGTGGAGCAGGCTGAGAATGCCTGTGTGCCCCAGGACAGGGTGTGCTGCTAGACTGTGAACTTCAATAGACTAGATCCTATGTCAATCCAGAGACAGCTTAAGAGAAGGAGATGAGGAAGGCATGGCCCAGTTTCCTTCCACCACACCCTTTGCAGAATCCTCCACACACACGTGGCAGCGACAGGTCAGTCTCAGGCCTCTTCCTCCACTGTTCCTCACCCTTCTTCAATAGTCTTACAGAACCGGAAGGGCACTGGTTTAGCTAGACTGGCTGGCTAGGAAGCGGGAGGGAAGGATCTTCCTGCCTCTGCCTCTCCAGTATGTGCCATCATGTGCCAACTTAAAAAAAAGAAAACAAAACAAAAAAAAACTGGATTTGGATGAGTCAGACTTAGTTTTCATGCTGGTTGAGCAGGCACTTTATCTACGCAGATATCTTTTTAACCTCAAAGACATTTTTGGTGTGTTCTTCATAAAGGCATGGTCAATACATCTCTGAACAAATTAGACAGGTTTTCTTTAGTGCCTAGCTCTGCTGTCCTGAAGTAGACTATACACACATTTGATTTGAGAGCTGGGAGAAACGGATGTATAAAATGTTCTGCAGAGAGTTCAGTGGAGAACACAGTATCCACTGCTTGTTAATGGTAGTCATCCTTAAGATGTTGGGAATATGCCAAGTTTCACATGGTGAATCTCCACAGGACAAAGAGGACACATCAACAATGGGGCAACAGAGGGCAGGACAGAGTCAGGGTCACAGCTTCGGCTGATTATTAGATGTGCTTAAGACAAATGGGCCCTTCCACCCTACGGTCTGATCTTCCTGTGTTGAATATTTTTCTCACGATTTTGACACAAGGGAAGGAAGGTATATTTTGGCTGACAGTTTAAAGGTGTCCTTCACTGTCATAGGGAAGGTGCGGTGGTGGGGATGTGAGGCGGCTGGTCACACTGCAATCACAGTCAAGAAGCAGCAAGAGATGAACCTTCATCCTCACCTCATCTTATAATCAGCCCAGGCCTCCAGCCAACGGAATGGTGCTGCCCACATATAGGGTACTCTCACCTCATCCCAACATAGAACTCCTTCACAGACACATCCAGGAGATTGTCCTCTGGGTAAACCTAGATCTTACCAAGTTGACAATATTAATTGTCACACTCTGCTCAGAAGGAAATGCTAACACAAACATGTGTCAACGATTACAGGGTGTCCCCAGTAACATTGCACTTATGGTGGGTATCCCAAGACTGCTCTGATATGGTTCTTAAAGGGAAATGATTGAAATCAATCTACCCCCAGAACTATAAACCCAGCCTCAAGTGCTTACCTTCTTTGCAGACACATCAACTCAAACTTCAAAGATAGTTGAACAACTTCATTGTCAAGGGAGTCTCAGAATCCCCAAATTTGTCCGTGAGTAAATTACTACTTCATTTTTGTATTGCCTTTGGAGTCATATTTGTCAACTGTGAAATGTATACATAATAAATCCCCACTATGTTTCTTAGGCATCTATTATTCTTACAAATTTTACCTTCTGTGTTAGGGTTCTCTAGAATAACAAATTATAAAATGAATCTCTCTCCATATATATATATATATATATATGTATATATATATATATATATATATGGAGATTTATTAAAATTACTGTCCTGAGGACAGGAAGAGGGAGGTGTACATTTAATACTGTCATCAGTTATGATCCACGCCACACTTAGCAATTTACAAATGTGTTTAATAATCTTGGTACAAATGCAGATTAGAATCGACTGAGAGTTTTAAGAGTATCCAGTTCTTTAGGCCTCCCTCCAAAGATTTTGAGTCACTGGATATGTAGCGCCAGCTGAGAATCAGATTTTTCTTTGTTTTGTTTTGTTTTATGGTGTGGTATGCAGGACTGAATCCGGAGCATCTCAAATGCTAGGAAAATTGTGGTGGCTATTCTTGGTTGTCAACTTGACCATGTCTGGAATTAACAAAGACCCCAAAATGGAGGGCACACCTATGAGGGGGTTTTGTTTAATTTGAAGTAGGAAGATCTACTTATGATCTATGAAGTAGGAAAACGCATCCTTAATTCAGATCTTGAGGTGGGAAGGCCCACTTCTAGTGTGGACTACGCCTTCCTTTTGCTGGAAGCCTATAGAAGGACCTGGAAGAAGGAAGCTTTTATTCTTTGCCTGCTTCCTCTCCTTGCCTTGCTAGCATTAGAGTCTATTTCAGGATTCCAGCATTTACTGAAGACCAGCTGAGACCTCCAGCCTATTGGATGCTTGGACTTTCGCTTGACAGCCAGCTGTTAGCCAGACTGCAGCCATAAGTCATTCTAGTAAATCACCGCCCAATATATGGAGAGAGATTCATTCTATAAGTTTTGTTTCTCCAGAGAACCATGACTAACAGAAAATAACAGCCACCCAGGGAATCCCTTCACCCTCTTTTCATATTTACCCTGTTACGGCAGGCTTTGATACCGTGCTGAATTTGAACTCATCTGTGGTCCAAGCCGGCCTTTATCTTCTGATTCTGTTGCTGGAATTACTGGCCTTTGCCCACTGCATCCAGCAGCAGAACGTTTGTCAAGGGCCATAAGTGATTCTAGCGTGCGGCAGACACTAAGAGCCGCTGTTGGAGAACAGCATTGGTGATGCAAAACAGCTCCATATTCAGTGGGTTCTAGCTGTGCCCATGAGCGGAGTCCAGCTTTGTATTCTGCAAGGACTTGGCAACTGACATCAGTGGGTTTCAATCCGCCACTAAGCTTTAGAGAAAAGGAACTCCTGGAAAGATGCCATGAATCTCTGAACTGTAGGTTCTTAAATTTCTTGCTCATTACTTTGGAAACCCTGGTCAGGTAGCTTATGTCTCGCGCCCTCATTTCCCTGGCCACTGAATGAACAGGCTTGATTAGGTACACTAAGGAATCAGTCTGTGATTCTGGGTTTTCCCCAGTGGGGTATGAGAACCTGCAGCTACACTCATCTTTCCCACACAGGACATTTTGGATGCTGCCTTGAGAATCTGAGCCATAAGGACCCAGCTTTGTCTCTCTGTTGCTGAGGGATGCCAGCCTGGGATGGGTGTAGCTGAAGCTCCATCCTTGGGCAATGCCTTCTCCTTATATGATGCTTTTAAAGGCCACCCACTTTACTCTCAGTATCAACATTCAAGTGTTCCCTGGCTTCCTGGAGAGCACATGGCTTGGTTCTCACTTGTATCTTCACAGGAAGTGGTGGAATGTGAGTGCTCATGCACCTTCCCATGAACCTGTGGAGCCCAGCCAGCACTTGCTGAGGCACTCTGTTTTAGTCTCTAGCTGTCTCCTGAATCATATTTTCCTGAGCATGTTAACATTAAGGATGTTCATCAAACAACAAAGTCAGTTTATTGCTTATATCCCATGCTGCAGGCTCCGTACAAAGAACAGTAAGTACCCTTGGCTTCTCCAGGCTCCCAGCCCACCTCAGTCCTCCTGAATCTCTACCAGGAGGAGATTGTGACAGACAAAGCCTAGCACAAATGTCCCATCCAGCCTATAAACTTTCAAAGAGAGCACAATGTCTGCCTTATGCTTAAGATGATATGCACTAATGCATGCCATGTTCCATACTGTGAGGGAGTCTAGCAAGCTAGAGGGAGGGCAAGGGTGCTTGGGGAGGAAGCAAGGTCAAGCGAGGATGTGTCTGGAGGAGAGTAGGGCTCGTTATAATCCTGCACTGTGTGTAGGCAGGGACCCCTAGACCTGATGGAGCACCTGACGCGCGAGACCTTGGTCGCTCTCTTATTTGCCCTGTACTTCTGAAGTGAGAATTGCTGTTCCACTGTCTCAGTGCGGGGAGGGGGAGTATTTCGAGACCAGAAGAGGGGAGGATTCAAACACATCGCTTCTGTCCACCCTGACTGCAGGCTGCCGAAGGCATGCACCTATAAGTCAGACCTTGGGACAGACTCCAGGGATCCCTGATTGTATTTTCAGGAAAAAAAATCCCCTGTGGGATTATGACGCTGCTCATTTTCATGTTCTGCTTTATCAGCACACAAAGAAATAATGTGAGAAGCCATGTGCTGGCAGAAGCAACTTCAGGCAGCCATTGAGTCAAATTAGATGGCACCATGCCTGTCTACAATCTACAGATGAGTAGTTTCTAGGAATCCAAATGGTATACTGCTCCTCTTACTGCATTGTGTGTGTGTGTGTGTGTGTGTGTGTGTGTGTGTGTGTGTGTGTGGTGTGTGTGTATGCAGGCGCATGCAGATGTGGAAGTCAGAGGACAATTTGGGGGAAATGGGTCTCTCCTTCCAACTATAGGTCCCAGGGATCTCTCTCAAGTCAGAATGGGTCTGTAAGCAGGTGCTGCTATAATGCCTCACCGCCCATTTCTGTCTTCTGCAAGCGCATCTCGAAGATGACGCTTATATCCTCCACACGTTCCTCTGTCAATACCATCTTCAGAGCGTTCAGGTGGTTGAGCAGAAGCCTCCGAACTCTACTTTTTATACTTTGAACAATAAATCATGGCCAAAGGCAGGAGATGTTAACCATAGTTAGGAAAACAGAGGATAGTGCTAGATGCTCCTTTAAAGAGTAAACTCATTCTCATCTTGGTGAAGTTATAATAGTAGCAATATAATAATAAATAAATAATCTTCACTATTTGGTATACAAATACATACTCCTCAGGTTACCCATAGTTGAAAACCTTTGCTCTTAGGCTGTCTAGACATAGTTTGAACCACTGGAGAGTAACCCAGCATAAGCCCTGCTCACACAGCCATGTGCTGTGAGATAGACTCACCTGCTTCATTCGAGAGGTGTCTTTCCCTAATTCTTTTTTTGTTATTGTTGTTATTATTATTATTTATTTACTTATCTTAAGTGTATGGGCATTCTGCTTGCCTGTATGTATATGCACCATGTACATGCCTGGTGCCCTCAGAGGCCAGCAGAGAGTGTCAGATCTCCTGGAACTGGAATTACATATGGTTGTGAGCCACTGTGTGGATGCTGGATCCTCGGAGCCTCTGGAGCCACTGAGATAACTCTCCGCCCCCATTTACTAACACGCATAGAAGGGTTTGATAGATTGTCAGTATCCTTGCTTAATTTTTGTTTTATTCTATTTGAACATAATTTTCTCGCCAATTTTGTCGTCATAAATACACCTCATTTTTTGATTCTGGTTTCAACAGTCCGGCCTCTCCAAAGAGTCCTCGGAACTGACCACAGTCATCTGACCAGGCAAGTTAGCCACAAAAAAACAAAAAACAAAAACATAAACAAAAAACAAAACAAACAAAAAACCGAAGGCCTGAGGCCTTGTGGCCTGGGGTCCCGAGACACACCTTAAATGTCTCCTTTGGACATAGCCATGCACTGCAAGGTTCCAGGTAACTTCCCCACAGTGGGCTAACAGTCCCTTTAGTACAGCACACAGTCACAAGCATCCTGGTACGCTCTTGCTCACTTTCGTCTTCTGTTTATTTGCTGAGGATTCTCTTAGCAGGTGATCCTGCTTCCCGGTCCTCAGGAACACAGAAGATGGAGTGCCGTTGTCTGTCCCTGACACACACACACCTCAGAGTCTCAAGCCTCGGTCTTTGTCTCGGGTTTCTCCATTGACCGCACAAACTCCTTGACTTCCTCTTCCAAGATCTTGTTCCTCCTCTCAACGTCCTCCCGGGAGCACTCCACATTTCGAAGGCTGATTTCCAGGGCCGCCAGCTTCTTCCTCTCCCTCTCCAGCTCTTCATTGAGCCTTACCACTTTAGCCCAGACATCGTAATTCTCCTTCTCCAGGCTGCAAGGAAGAAAACCAAAGGGACACCAGAGCATTAATTCTAAGCCCTTCGTCCACAACCTCTTGTTCATTTGCCTTTCAAGGTGCCAACTGGGAAGATGCCAACCCAGCCATTGCCTCGTATGAATGTCCTGCCTTCCAGGAGAAGACTTCATAGAAAACCTGAATTCCCAAGGCACTTTAGGGCCTCACTTAACACCCTGGTGACATCTCCCATGTTACTTTAGGTGTTGTGTCCTATCTTTAACCAGGCAAATTATTGGAAGAAAGAAATGTAACATGAGGTTTCTGGATCCTAGCCAGAGATCCAGACCCACAGACCTGCAGTCCCAGAGCACCTAGCTGCCCACCACTACTTAGGACCCCCAAAATGACTTAGACACTTATATTAAGTTCATGCTGATTGCCACCTAGCTCCTTCATCTTAGCTCAACCCATTTCCATTATTCTGTCTGCCACATGGCCAGTGGCTCAGATGTGTTACCTTACATGTTGAATCTTGGGCAGCTGGTTAGTCTCTGACTCCGCCCTTCTCCTACCTGTGCTCTGATTTCCTACCTGCTGCTATGGTGCCTTTCATGGGCCAAAACACTCCTTTATTCACAACATATAGACATCCCACGTGAAGGGACCATCAGTAACAGAGCTGTGTTTCTACCTTACAGCACAGTGTGTTTGGCTAGTTCAGCTAAAGCTGCGGATGCTCCATATTTTAGAACCAAAACATCTCTGTGCCCAGGTACCTCCTTACTCTGCTCCATGGACAGCCTCAGCCAGAGCTCTTCCTAGCTAATTACCCCTGGGATCAAGATTTGGGGAAGCAAAGGGACACACATTTTGGGGACCAGGGGTTCTGGGTCCCACTACAATTCTAAATCCTGCTCCAGGTAGGTGAAATGAATTCCCATGGCATTCATTGCTACTGGCTAAAATTCTAATACAGCCAGGTGCCCTGCCAAGCTTTGGGGAACTAAACCTTAGGAATGAGTCAACATAAGCCATTATTTAAGCCTAAGGAGAAAATTTCTGGTCTGTAGCTGAAATTCAGATTTTGTGATTGGAAATTTGCCTAAGAGTCTTATTCTCTGGGTGCTGTCTCCATCATCCCAAGCTCACTCTGTGAGTGCTGTCTCCATCATCCCAAGCTCACTCTGTGAGTGCTGTCTCCATCATCCCACGCTCACTCTGTGAGTGCTGTCTCCATCATCCCAAGCTCACTCTGTGAGTGCTGTCTCCATCATCCCAAGCTCACTCTGTGAGTGCTGTCTCCACCATCCCATGACCATTCTGTGAGTGTTGTCTCAATCATCTCCCCCAAGTAGTCTGCCTATGCTCATCTGCAGACATTAGTTGCTATCTGAGCCCATGTCTCAGGTTCTGTGTTTAAGAGCCTGGCTGGCTCTTTGTGGAACACTCCACTCAGAGCCTCGCCTCCCCATTTGTCTTTCTCTTCCTGAACTAATTTTCCCTTATTTCTTTAGACCCTCACCTTACAAACTCAATCTTCTTTTCAAGCTTCCCATTCTCTTTTGACTTGGAGAAAACCTGAGTGAGATGCTGTTCAGTGTCTTAACCACTGATTGCAGTGGAGAGCAGAACGGACATGGACTTGAGAGCCAGACTGACCTGGGTTCAAGGTTCAAAGTCAGCCCCACAAGTCAGCTGCATGCCTTCAAGAATGCTTTGATACTTGTGGAGCTCCTGGTCTTTCTGATAAATGGAGTGCTTCCTATATGGGGTCACTTAGAAGGCACTGCCAAGATTCTAATTCTCCTGCCTCTGCCATGACTGGGCTAACAGATGTCTCAGAGCTGCTGGTTTCCGGAGGAACAGACAGCTCACCAGTCTTTTTCCTGTCTTTAGTGACATTTGGGCACAATGGGAGCATGGGGGGGGGTGCTGATTTACTCCATGATGTGGGACACAGTCTTATAATTCTACAGATGGTTGATTTCAGGTTATCAGACAAAGGATGTATGTTTTGCCGGAGGACCATCCCTTTTATGGAACAATGGACAGAGACTCACAGTAATCTTTCTTTCTGGTACCTAAATATTAATAGAAGAAGTACCCATTATTCTCATTATAACAAGTGTTCTTGTGAGTCAAGTTGGACTAAAGTTACCTCTCTGGGAAAGAATTTTCCAAGGGGGGAGAATGAGGAAAGAAACACAGTAATGACCGGCAGGCGTGATAGCCCTCAGGGTCTGCTGGTGGCACATACCTTGGCAGCAACCAACAGACCAGTTCAACAGGAGGGAAACCAGGCCAGGTATAGAAACCTAGATAACTACTCAGGACTAGTGAAGTCATGGATCGCAGGGGAGAACCCCCACCCACCACTTTACTAAGCCAGCATGATCCCTAACAACATTCTAATTTGTCCTTAAATGTACAGGTAAGTACAGTCTTCACCACTCAGCAAGGAAACATCTCTCTTTGTGACCGACAAAGACCATTACAGAAGACCACAACCAATCAAAATGCAGAGGTATGGACTCTGCTCCCAGTGAATACATCTACAACACACTCCCACACCTCAGGGTCAGGAAACACAGGGCGAGGGAGTGGACAAATTGTAAAAGCCAGAGGATGAGGGAGTTTGCTGAGACATTGTGTCTCCAACCACTCAGAGGCTAAATCCATAAAACCTCACCCACATGACTGCCCAAGCATAGCAAGCCAAAGTGAATGGGGGAAACCCACAAGGCTCCAACTCTACACAAAGAACAACATACAACTAAGAAATGGTGAGTGACAAATTACTTCCCCAGGGAAGAGCACACCAATTGTTACCCAGTCAGTACCAGGTGGTCAGCCCTGAAAACATACATTAATACAAAGCGTTATGAACGGTTCCTCAACTCAGTTAAGCATATTCACCCTTAAGGCTACTTTGGCTTCATTTTTAAATTTCCATATATCTATTGAGCCAGGTAGGATGTCCATTTCTTTCCATTAGTCATTTATTATGCTTCATTGCTATAGATTGCTCTGACCCCTAAAATACTTTATGCCACGACATTTTAGAGGATGGAGACAATATATACTTCCTTCTAAACGCAGAAGCCAAGTGCACTCAGTGGCCCTCAGCACAGGACTTACTTTTTTATCTGTTCTTCATACTTGTGCTTCTGAGTTTCTATTTCCTTTTGTAGGTGCTGGACCATCCTCTGCAGAGAATCAAGGTCTTCCTCTCCAGAGTTCTTGTTTCCAGACTCCATTTCAGAGTCTGAGCTGACAAAAGCATCTCTCTTGGAGTCACAGGCAGGAGGAGAGAGTGTACCTGCTGGGTTTCCTGGGGGTTCTAGAGGGGTAGGGACATTATCGTAGGTAGAAGTCCGCTGGTCATTGGAAAGATGACGCAAGTCTTGAGACACAGTTCTCCTGTGTCCTTCCCCTGTCTTAGCCTCTGAAGATGGAGACCAGAACTCAGTTTTAAAGATTTCCAGTTTGCTGCTAGTGGTGCCTTGAAATGCTGATGTCAGGAAGCACTTTCGGTTGGGGAGTGTTTGAGTCCTTTTCCGAGACTGCATCTTCCAGTCTCCTGGGTTTTCCCTGGGGGCTTTAGCACTGTCCTCATGATGCTGGTCACCTGGCTGTGGTCCAGTGGGGCTGGTGGCATCAGGACTACTTGCCTGGAAAAAAATAGGCATGAATAATATATAGGGTTTTCTCTCCTTCTATGCGCCACGCCCCCAAGACAAGGATTAGAAATCTGGAAGGAAATCTTTCCTGGTCACACAACTGTGAGGCCCTTCGTGGGTCACCTCAGTGATAATTACTGGATATAACAGTGAAGGGACCCTGCTCAAACTCTGGAGAGGAAGTGTAGACTAAAAGCATTTGCTCGATTGGTGTGAGAATTCTAAGCTAGGATCCTTTCATGAACTTAGGAGGTCTGCCCAGTTATGACCCGTAAGTGAAGGTCTATCGAGGATAAACTCCACTGAGGATGTTTCCACAGTCTCCAGAGTGAAACATACCACCACCCACTAAGTGGGAACCAAACAGCAAGCTGACAACAGCTTTATGATGCATGTCACAGACAGTGAAGCGCCCCTGCTGCTGACTTCTCTGTGGTACGGGGCTTATATAAATTAGAAGAGAAAATATCCATGACCGAGAGGAAATGAGCCAAGAACTTCAAGAATAGATAGTTTGTGCTGGAGAAATTGCTCAGTTTCTAGCAACCACATAACAGTTCCTGACGCCTATAACGTGAATTTACAGGGATCTAATGCCTCCTTCTGGTCTCTGCAGGCTTCTGCATGCATGTGGTACACATATACTTAAGCACACTTACTTACATACATCTAACATAAATATTTTAAGAACAAAATCCCCCTCAAACGACTGCCTTAGAATGACCCGACTAAAGGAAGAGTCTCACTGTGTTATTGAGGCTGTCTGTCCTGGAGAGTGGTGGGTCTTCTGTGGCATCCCATCCCACAGAGCTCCGAGGCACGGGAGCCTTCTTAGAATCATTCTTCTGGGCAGGGGGTGACAGTGGTGCATCCTTAGACTTGGGAAAGAGGATTTCATGGTCTCTGATCATCATGGTCATCACTCTTTGGATCTGGGGGGTCCCTGGAGGAAATAGGAGGTTTGTAGTGCTGGTTCATAGAGCAGGAAGCTGAAAGCACTCAAGGTTGCTTGCTATCCTCTAAGAAGATGTTTTGACACTGGCCCAAAAACCCCGGGCTTCATTTGCACTTCATGAGACCCTTCTTATTTCTTTGGAATAGAATACTTTTGGTAAAAAGATGTACTAAAATAAAGATATATATGGGGGTGAACCATGAGCTGTTGGGGACATTTTCTACCTATATTGCCCTGAGTCAGGTTTTATCAGACAGCAGATAATAATGACAGTAAGAAAAAGACATCTTTTGTTCCCGCTGTGGTCTTCAATGTCTGACTTCTTATTGCACCCTAAGCAAATGGGTGTCAGGAACACTTCTCTGTCACATGCATGGCAGACATGAGTCCTTGGGGCCAGGACTTTTGCTTATCAAGCCAAGACGCGACCTTTACAGCAACCGTTTTATGAACCAGCACATAAAACAAAACTCTGCTCTTCTTGACTAAGGGTATTTTAATACCATGCAAATGACTGGGAAACACTAGTTAATATCTGACTACTGTGCTCTCTGACCACTGGGACTGGAACATGATTCTTGCACCACTCATGAGGCTGTTACTAACAGTCGGAAGAGATGGCATGTAGAAGAATTCGGGAAGCTGCAGATAAGGACACAGATACTAGCAGAAATATTCCCGCTGTCACGTCCTGGGCACCTCTCTGTTGCAGAATCAGCCCATGTACCTCTCATGATCACAGCAGGGTCTTCAACCTTCGACCTAATGAGGTTCACTCCGATCACAGTGGCCAGGTTGTCCACACTCATCTTGTTGACGGCACAGTTCAGCTGGATTTCATGCAGAAATCTGTGGACAGCCAGGAAACCCCACCATAGAGAATGGCCGGAAGACTTGGGACTCTCTGGACCCAACAGTACACGTTGAATTCTAGCTCATTTCCCATTTCGGGAATGGAGTGAACCGACTCTGCCTGCAAGAGTTTAATTAGAATCTGGAAGTTCACAGATCAAGGGGGGATGAGGAGCCATGGACTGTTCATTTGTGGGGGTGTTGTTTGGGAATAAGATATGTCTGGAAGGACTCCGTTGGCTGCCCAACAGCTTCAGTGTTTTGTCTTTACCCTTTGCGTCTCAGTACCCACCCTTCCATGTCTCCAGAGGGGAGGACTTGATGGCAGGAGAAGGCATGGTGCCTTCTCCCACTCCTCCTCTGATTGGAGACTGGAGAGTCTCTCACACTCAGCAGGTACTCAGTGTCTAACAACTTCCACCCACCAGAAGCCTCAAATCCTCAGATTTGTTGGAAAAGGGAAAATGACTGAACAGAAGAGTAAAGAATTTCTGGATGTGTTAGAGACAAACAATAAATGTTTAGAAATGAGTAGACTGAAGTCCGTAAAACTCCAAATTTGAGGAAAAAAAATTATGTGTTCATATGATTAAAAATGACATTATGGGATAATTTATTTTATGATAAAGAACATGCTTTTCGGTTGGGTATAAAAGCATTTTCCTGTAGTTAATGGCAGTGTAAGAAAAGATTCATCAGAACAGAAAACAACCAAGAGGAGACATCACTGGATGGTGGGGTTGAATGGGGGTGGGGAGGTGGGGGAGTGGGGATGGGGGGTGGGGGTGGGGGGGTGGGGGGTTGCATCTAGTTTCGGTTCTTATTTACAATTCTTATGTCTTTGTGGCTTTCAGAGTAAATCAGAATCATCTTTATAATTTAGAAATTACATCACATTATTTTTGAAAAATAAAAGAACAGTGAGGTGTGTATGGGGTGAAGACTCCCAGCACAGTATATCTGGGCTGGTCCACCTGCAAGGTGTTGCCACAGGAACCTTACACAGCAGGTCCTCAGAACGGGCTACAGGAAAATATAAATGGCTGCCTAGAATGAGTGCTTACAGGCTGTCAGTCTGGAGAACAATGGGGATCCCAGGCTCTCTTGCATGCTCTGCAACAGGTCTGAAGGATGGAATATGTTCATTCTGTGTGCAGGTTTTTAGGGACCCCTGATGATCTTATGCAAACAGAACCCCCTCTTAGTGTTACATGAATTCAGTCGCCCTCCTACAGTTCTGGACCAAAACCTGTGATCTTAGAGAAACCGCTTCCTCTCCTACCCAGGGCTTCTTTCTGATGTGACTGGAAACCATGCCTCCAAACTAGGACACTCACCTGCAGATGAAGCTCAGGAGACTGTAGTTATCTCGAGGAAGGATGGAAAGCTGCTTCACCAACTCCTGTTGAGCCTAGGAGAGAGTTTTAACACTAGTGAACAAGCTGCTGCCTCTTTGTCAGCAATGACTGTGGTGCATCTGTGTAGGAAAAACGCTTCGGTTGTCACTCCTGTTCCCACAGGTCTTTGAGTAAACGTAATTTTGAATTTATAAAATATGACTTGAAGCCCAGGCTGGTCTTGAACTACTTATGTAGTTAACGATGACCTTGAACTTCTGATCCTCCACCTCCTGGGTCCTGAGACCCAGTCTGTGCTGGGCTGAGGACCAAACCCAGGGCTCTAGCAAGCACTCTATCAATTGAGCTACATTTCCAGCTGATATATATTTTTCTACCATGTATTTAAAATGTCTGCTTGAAATAATGTCGCCCACCTTCTCCTGACCTTGAGCTGCTGTAAGAACGGACTTCCTGATAACACTAGTGATGTTTTGCTGAATGTGTGAAGTGTAATGGTCCAATAAACAATCAAAATACAATCTAATATTTTAGAGTAACCTTAAAATTGATGAGAAAAAAGTTCTGTGGCAGCTTTAAAGCTCTGTGGTCTTGCTGAAAACTTCTGGGACATAGGCCAGGCTGGCCACACTGGAAGGCATGCGCTGGGATATTCAAGTTCTACAATAGATGTTAGATGTGACCATTCATAGATCACATGTGTCAGGAAGAAGGATGGGCTGGTTGTTCTTGCTAGCCATGGCTGCCTACAGAGCTTGTGGTCACCCTCTGATGACGTGTGGGATGGCAGCTAGCATGAGTCTACTACCATTTACAAAGGAGATATGAAATGCCCCGTAAAACAAGGGTTTTCATGTCTTCTCTCTCCCCTACAATAACCACAACTCAGGTAGACTGTTCGGCCATTTTTTTCCCCCCTTGGGAAACAGCTACATGTTGGCCACATCGTCACAGTCCCCTCCCATGCCAGCTTAGAACTGTAAACTAGTTCTTGATGTCAGGATCCTTCCTAACTGTGGCCCCACCAGCAGTCACCCAGGGAAGTCTGATAGCTGTTTTCTCAGTGGCTCAGATGTCCTGTGACTCAGACTACATCACAGACATTGATAAACAGAGAATTCTCAGACCCCCAAATCTTAAAGTTACAAGTTGATTTCACATACCTTGGTTCTCCAGACACTCCCAGTCAAAGCAGACAAGGGCGTTATCTAAGTTTGCACAGCTCGACACGTGCCGATTGCCACATGTAGCTACTCACTTTAAATAGAATTAAGAATCTGGCTTTTTTGGTATATTAGCCATATTTTGTGAACATGATATCACATCTGGCTAGAAGCTAGCACTTGGGACAGTAATAAGATTACATCACCACAGAAATCCTATTGGCTTAAGCAAACATACTGAGCCTCATAGAAAATGCATGAGGTGGCTATTCAACCCGACTGGATTTAGAATGACCAATGGAGGCACACTTCTGGAAACTCTGCAAGAGTGTGTCCAGAGAGGTGTAACAGAGGTGGGAAGGCCCACCTCAAGAACTACAACATCCCATAGTCTGAAGTTTTGGTAAAAAGGAAGCTGAGCATGGTCTCTGTCTGCTTCCTGATTGGATGCAGTGTGAGCAGCTGCCTACACCCCTGCTGCCATGCCTTCTCCAATCACCACACACTGTAGTGTGTTCTTCTTTGTGTTGCTTTTGTCTGGAATCTCACCACAGCAATGAGGCAGTAACTAATACAGGGCATAGTTTGCCAAAGGAAGGACTGAAGGTCAAATCCGGGTCTCTTTTGCATTGAGAATGATGCCATTGGCCTAGCAGTGCTGCTGAAGCTCCAGTCTCCACCAAGGGGTATGGCCCCCATGGCTCACTCTCACCCACTAGAACCCTGCTGAGAAAATTAGTGGCTTCCTTCTACATGGGACAGTCATCTAGAGAGACACCAACCTTTGCCTCATCTGCATTCATGAGCTGCCCGCAGAGCAGGAACCCTTCATACTGGCTCCAGGGAACCACGGGCTCTGGTAGGTCTCGGAGGTAGAGTTTTAATAGAGAGGCCACCGTGTGCACATCTGTGTCCCTGAAAGAAAGTAGGCTGCACTTAGAGAGCAGAACCCTGATGGGCCACCAGGCCAAAGCATGAACTATACAGGGGAGCATTATAAAGGACCAGAGTCTGGTAAAATCCCGGACACCAGCTCCCAGGTCAGCTCCAGCCACTTCCTTTGCTTCCACACTGCTGCCTCAAGGTGACATTAAGGTTCACTTTTTCGTTAAAAGCTCTTTAACTATTTTGATCTCTTTCTGCTTTCCTGTTTCTTCAGACCACTTAGTACCTCACAGTTGGCAATATCTAATTAATGTCTCATTTCTGCATGTGTGAACTCCTTTATATCTTTGGCCCATTGTTCTCCCAGAGTATCCAAAGCAGTCCTGAGGTCTAGTCATATATTTCTTGGCAAGGCTCTGTGGTTGGGCTTCTAATGTTTCCAGCAAGCAAGCATTGCCTCAACTCAGGAGGCAGATCTCTCCTGGGACCTACATGCCTGCTGGCTGAACATGATTACTACTTTTTAAGTGCTTAGAGAAAAAAAAAAAAAAAAAAGCCAAAAGTCATCTATCTCATGACATGTGAAAATCATATGCACTCGAAGTATCAATGAAATAAGTTTTAGAGAAACACATCCCTGCTTGTTCACTTACAAAACATCATTGCTTCCTTACTGTGGGAGAAT
Source organism: Phyllotis vaccarum (assembly GCA_033318265.1). Taxonomy (NCBI): domain Eukaryota; kingdom Metazoa; phylum Chordata; class Mammalia; order Rodentia; family Cricetidae; genus Phyllotis; species Phyllotis vaccarum. The sequence goes on along the minus strand of JARWLC010000014.1, from coordinate 64,673,319 downwards.
ACAGAATGACCACAAAGCCCACCTAACCCGAAGAGTGTCATCGACAACCCAGCCTGAGAAGTCTGCTGGCCCCTCAACTACGGTGCTTGCATTTATTCTGCTAAATCTGAATCTACCACTCGACTGTGTGTTACCTACTACAGGTGTGTTCTGAGAAATGTGTCATTGGGGAATGTAGTTGCTGTATAAAAATCACGGAGGGATGCTCATAAACCCTGTTGCTCTACTCCTAAGCTGCATGTTGTCTGTGACTGAGGCGTTTAAGGCAGCGCAAACAGAGTGTGAATCTGAGTGTGTTTCTTCTGTTTTTGTTTCTCAGTTGACAATTTCTTACTCTGACCTCCACACCCCCTATTCCTTCCCCGGCAGTCTATGGCCACGCCCCTCGCCTCGAAAGCCCCGCCCGCTCCCTCTGAAGGAGAGCACAAACTGTACAGGAGGACATTTGGGCCGGGATGTTCTCTTGTGGATATTCACAAACATCCTACCCCTGATGAGTCACTGTCCTAAAACTATCCCTGAGAAAAACGTGCCCAGGGAAAGTGCTTTGTGGGAAGCCATGATGGGAGGGACCCAAGAAGGTGTCAAAAAAGCCACATGCGGCAATCGTCAGAAGTATTCTCCGAAGTGTCCCTGTGTCACGGTCGACCCAGTGTCTATCGCATCCAGGGACTCTGCTTGTTTGCAGCCTCTCTGCTGCCCCACACAGTGAAGCCCCTGTGTCCCAACCATCATCTTCAGATAGCCCACTGCCTTCCTCAGACCTCACTCCCTGTTCTTTCCATCTTATGCACTGACGGCCTGGTCCCAAGATACAAAACACAGAGTGAACAGAGAGGGGAAAAATCCAGTGAGAAAAATGACATTAGCGATGCAGGTGGGGTGGGGAACCAGACCTTTAAAGGGGAACTGCAGCTGAAATGGGCAGTTTCATCACAAGACACTGAGATGGCAAAGATAGCCAACGTTAGAAATAGATGGGAGGACAGTGGTGATGCACACCTTTAATCCCAGCACTTGGGAGGCAGAGGCAGGTGGATCTCTGTGAAGTTGAGACCAGCCTGCTCTACAGAGTGAGCTCCAGGACAGCCAGGGCTACACAGAGAAGCCCTATGTTGAAAAACCAAAAAAAAAAAAAAAAAAAAAAAAAAAAAAAAAAAAAAAAAAAAGTTAGAGCCACAAACAGAATAAGAGCAATTCAAAGATTACATTATATCATATTTATTACATTGTATGTATTCTTAGAAATCTTCAGAAAGCCGAGGTAATTTTTAACAGTGATGATGCTGACAGTGTCTGAGGTCTTGTTTTGGTTTTTTGGGTCTCATGTCTATGTCATTTTTTCTTTTTGAGGACTTCTATAGTTCCACCAGACCATGTCAGGCTCCCTTTCTCTAAATTCTATCTCTTCTTGTCATAACACTAACACAACGGAACTTGTGCTGATTTCTGAGTGTTAGGGGTATAAATGTCATCCTCACTGTGTTAGAGCTGACAGTCTCGCTCCTCCTGAGGTGGCTGTCCCTCTAAACCCAACGGTAAACCTTAACTGACTTGGTCAGTTCTGAGCTCTGACCCCTTAGATGGCCCTGCCAGGTTACCTTGGAGTCCTCATGTGACACACCTGTCCATTCTCATGGAGAGGCACAGAGATGGGAAGGGCATCAGCTTTGTGACAGAGATGCATCTAAGCCCACTAAAAACTGGCAAGAGATTTTTAAAACTATTTTTACACGTGTATGATGTATATATTTACTCATGCTTACATGTGTGTGGGTGCACATACATGTCAGTGAGTGTGCACATACATGTCAGTGCGTGCTCCTGTGGAGGGAGGACAGACATTGACATGATGCCTTCTTTGATTTCTTCTCACCTCATGTAGTGAGGCAGGGTCTTTCACTTAAACACAAAAGCTTGAAGATGTGGGCACTCTAGCTCTCCAGCTAGCTTGGGGAATGTCCTGGCCTGGCCTCTGGAGGACTGGGGTTATAGCCAGGCCACCATGTCCCTGCCATTGGTCTACCTTCATCTTTTCTTGTGTGGGAAGCCCCACAGCTCCTGAGCTGCCTGCCCTGGCCATGCACGGAGGTGTTTCTACTTGTTTTTCTCTATTTGGTGAGAACCATGAGTGCTAAAATCGCACCAAGCAAGGCACCCTGCTTCTTTTGTTCAGGTGAAAAAATAACAGATCATCTGACAGAACTAGGTGTACAGCCTTGTGGAAGATCCAGGGGCCCCCACTGGCTCCCTGTTAGAGACGCCAGGAAGAGCCTCCTTTATCTTCCAGCTCCTGTAACTCACTGAGTGATAAAAAATTATGTCTGAGATTCAGAAAAGCTGTAAATATAGGGAAGGTGTAGCTGACTCCACAGTGGGGCCTGTGGCAAAAGCCTGCAAGGTGTTAAGCCATGGTCACCTATGGGTGCTGGGACACACTCTTAGCCTTGGCCCTAAACATGTCAGAAGTCAGCTAAATAACAAGAATAAAAGAATCCCACTAATCCCACATTCCTCTCCAAATAAAGTTTGTTCACTTAAGGGGCAGATGACCCAGGAGCTGGCCCCAGAAGGGCTCTTCCTCCCTCTTTCCTTCTCTGTGAGTGTGTGTGTGTGTGTGTGTGTGTGAGAGAGAGAGAGAGAGAGAGAGAGAGAGAGAGAGAGAGAGAGAGAGAGAGAGAAGGAGGGAAGAGAGAGAGTGAGTGAGAGAGCAAAATTATATATATGTGTGTGGGGGTAGCTTTCCTCCTAAACTCTTGAATTTCATGGGAATCGTAGACTGCAATACCCCCAACACCTACCTGGCAGAATTTAAACTGGCACCCACGGCAGTTATTTAGCAAACCGCTCTCTAACGTCTGTCCTTTGGCACCCTGACTTCACTCTTTAAGCAATAATCCACCTACATCTTTTGATCAACTCCAACAATGTTTACATGAAGAAGAAAACTGGATACAATGACAGAGAGTATACTAGAATAAGCATCTGCTTATTATGAACTGTAGCTGACCGTGCTACTAAAAGGGTCCACAACTTGCTACAGTCCCAATGGTAACTTCACTGCTGCTTGCCTAAACTACACAGATAAATTAGCCCATGGCATACTAAGGGCGGAAGAGCTAGACAGATGGGTCAAACTATGGCCGTGACAGAGTGGGCATGGAGAGAAACCGATGGGCCTCGGAGATGCTTCAGAGGCAAATGTCTGATTGGTGAAGAGACTGGAGCTGAGGCGGAGAGTGAGGAGAATCTTGTGTAAGAATGACTCAGGCCTTCATAACTTCCCCTCCATCCTGAATAACTCAAGAGGATTTCAACACTTGTAAACTGGATAGTGTTCAAATCTTGTTTGCTGAGCCACTAACTTGTTAAGAAGAGGGGTTGGTCTTAAGCCAGCAGGACAAGTGTGTGCAGGCAATCAGGTATTTCACAGTCAACAGAGCACACAGTGTGTGTTGGGGCTGGACCAGCTGAGCACGGTACAAAAGGGACATGCCTGTTGAGTGCCTGGAGAAAGAAGAATGGACTGCAGGAATTGTCACCACACCAGATATGCCCCGTTCAGGGATGGAAACATTTGACATGGGTAAGAGCAAATACCAGGCTGCCATGGTGCTGTGTACTCCAGTCTGATAGCTCAGAGCTTTGGACTTGGAGGCTTATAGAATGACTAGTTCTAGCCCCCTCTGGCTGCCTATGGACACAGATGCGCTGGTCCTCCTCCCTCACATGTTTATGTGTATAGCTCTGCTCTTCTCTCTCCTCATTCACATTACGGGGTGCTGAGAGTGTTAGTGTCAGTGTTTTAGGCTAAGCCTCACTGTTCCCCCATGCTCTGCATTTCCCCTTCCCTCATATCCTAAGCATCGCCTGAATCTGCCTAGAGCATACTGCGTCATATAAATAGTCTGCACATTCTCCTGACTGTGCTCAGGTCCCAAAACTCCGAGTGATGGACGGAACAAGCTCCTCTTTCTATAGTGACCTTTTGAAGCCTCTGGGAAGGTACCTGGACCCACTAGGTTCTCTGTCTCCAGTCAGCTGGGCAGGGCAGAGGCAGATGGGACGGTGTAGGAAAGGACAGTGTACCTGTCAAAAGAAGGCCGCTCCCCCGCATCGAAAGCGTCTCTCAGCTGCTTTACTAAGTTGTCCTGCCCAGGCAGGCGGAAGATGCCCTCTTCACTCACACCATGCTCCAGGATAAACTCTGCACACTTCTCCACAAGGATGGGCACCAGGTGAGGGCCAAACTTCTGCTCATAGGCCACAGTCTCATCCAGGCGCTGGCCGAACACCGCTGGGAAGCAGAATGTGGGACCCTTAAGTTATTCTGACCTTCTTAGAGCTTTGCACATTTCTCTTCTTTTTAAAATTATTATTATTGTCATTGCTATTATTTTACATGTATGAGTGTTTCGTCTGCATGCATGCTGTGCACTACATGCATGAGTGCACTTGTAGACCAGATGAGAGCATTGGATTCCCCCAGGACCTGAGTTATCAATAGGCTGTGAACCGCCATGCTGGTGGTTAGTTCCTCTGGAAGAGCACTCCATGTTCTTAACCTCAAGGCACATATCCAGCCCCTTTTTTTCTTTAAAATAATTATTTATTTTTAATTTAATTTTTTTGAGAACTTCATACATGAATACTGTATTTACATCTTTACCCCTCACTCTCCTGTACCTCCTCCAGCTCTTCCCATCCTTACCCCTGCCACTCTCTCAAATTAATGTGCTCTTCTGCTTTAATTATTGTTTATATACACACACACATGTTCACACGTGCACAAGTACACACACATACACACACATGTTCACACATGCACAAGTACACACACACACACACACACAGAGAGAGAGAGAGAGAGAGAGAGAGAGAGAGAGAGAGAGAGAGAGAGAGCCAGAGAGTCAGATGAATCCATTTAGTGTTGTTCTATGTATTTGTTTAGGACTGATCACCTGGGATTGTATGACCTATCAGGGGCTTGCCCCTGGGGAAGACTCTTTATAACCTCTTTCAGAAGCCATTGGCTGCCTGTACCTCCTCCTCTAAGAGTAGAGTCCTGTAAGATTTCCTCCATGAACATTGGCATGTCAACTTGTGCTGTCATTGTTCAGGTCATATTTATTTGACCATATTTTTGAGCTTCCGTGGGTACATACTTCCTGTCACATACAGCAGACACTATCTCACAGCAGAGGTCCTGGCCTCCCAGCTCTTACAGCCTTTTGCCCCCTTTTCACAGCATTGCCTGGGCTTCGGCGTTGTGTTTTAGATGTATTCACTGGGGTTGGACATCACAGTTAGTTAGTTGTCCTCTGAGCCTCTGTCATGATCTCCAACTGCTGGAAAAGAAGGCTCTTTGCTGACAAGTGAGAGCTACACTCATCTGTGGGTGCAAAGGTCAGTTTTAGAACGCAGTTAGGGATTATACTGCTTTAGGAAAGTGGTTGTCACAGGTTTTCCTCTAAGGCCCAACACCTCACTGGCCAAGAGTAGTTGGCTGGTTTTATAGTATCAGGCATGAATTCCTTCCTATTGAGCAGGTCTTCCGTCCAATTAGACAGCTGCTAGCTGTCCCCCAAATATAAGCACCACTCTCGCACCCTTGGGGCTATTTTACCATCCTGTTCATTGTTGTGGCTTCACAGTTGGGCAGGACTATTGACTATTTTTCTACTTTGGCAGATCGCATAACACTTTTTGCTATTAAGAGAAACAGCTGGTCCTCAGGGAAGAGGTTCCAAGTCAGTTCCAGCTCAAGTCTCCCAAATCTTATGTCTAGCATGTGTGGTGTCATCAACAACGGGGTTTTACATTCAGCTTCTGGAAGGAAACTAAGGCCAGTATAATAGCTTATATTTGGGGAGTCTCTTCCACTGCCCCGGACAACAGGTTTCTATGCCCAGCACTGGGGGTTTTGTTAGATAGTTTATAGCTCTTGGAGGGAGTATTATTGATGAAGAAACTTAAGTAGTATAACTCTTATTATACAGGCCCTACTAATAGATTTGCTTAGGAGACACAAGGTGAAATTTAGGTATAGGAGCACTGCCTCTAAAATATGCCCCCACCCCAAAAATAAGTAGTATGCTAACCAGGCCTGTTAGAGATAAGAGAAATTTCAGATGCTAGGATGTAAATGTTTATTCCCTAGGACTAACCAGGTGGTTTGAAAGGGAATAATCCCCATAGGCTCACAGATTTGAATGTTTGGGCACCAGGGGGTGGCACTATTTGAAAGGATTAGGAGGTGTGGCCTTGTTGGAGAAAGTGTGTCACTGGGAGGGGACTTCGAGGTCTCAAAGTCCAAGCCAGGCCCTTGCTCTTCCTGCTGCTGCAGATCCAGATGTAGAGCTCTCAACTACTCCTCCAGCACCAAGACTGCCTACCTTGATGACAATGCACTACACTCCTGAAACTGTAAGCCAGCCCCAATTAAATCCTTTATTTGGTAAGAATGTCAGTGTTCATGGGGTCTCTTCACAGCAATAGAACAGTGACCAACTCCATTCCCATAGTAAAGGCTAAGGGGGAGTTCAAGGCTGGCATGCAGAGTTACAATCCTCTTTAAATCTGCCCCTGCCATTAAATCTCCTGTGCTCTCATCAGGAAAGGCATAATCCTGCCAGGTGGGTGAGATGATTGTGGAGAACAACTATTTGAAAGGAAAAAACAGTGGTATACTTAAAATAATTCTGGCAATATGTAACATATTTGCTGTGTAAATCTCCCACCTGCCTAAGCAGGCAGACTTGCAGTCTCCTGACCCTGTTTAAACTATTTGAAGTGTAACGAGGGGTTGGAACCTGTGAGAGATGTAAGGACAGCAGCATATGTAAAATACATAAGCCTAAGGTGCATGTAAGCTGATGATTTTGTGCTTAAAAGCTGACTCTTAGCTGACCATTAGCCCCAGACAGCCATGCACTATTAAAGAGCTTAGTGTGCTTCTCTCTGAGAAGGCATATTATTTCCATTGTGTCATGCCAGACGACCCACTGCATCCCCGAGCTTCAGCACCAGGCTTGACTTCTGAATGTGCCCTGCCCCAGCTACTGATCTAGCAAGTTTGGCAATGCCTCCAAGGCTCAGTGTGGTTGACAGTAAAGTGACTGTGACAGAGTGCTGTCACCTCAGGGCTGATGGCAAGATAAAATAAATGAGCATTGTGAGCAGACAAGCTTCCCAGCACATGGTGCTTGGCAGTTTAGTGTTATCTTAAAAATATACCTTTAAAAAACGAGGTTCAAAATGGAGACTGACAGAAAAGCTTGAAATGTACAGCCTCAGGAAATTCAGACAATTTGTCATTAGGTCTTGCTTAATATCACGGTTCCAATTTTTTTTTTTTAAAGTAACACAGAAAAATCAAGAACTGAATTCTGCTGGTGACATGGAGCTCATCACTCCATACCATGTTATCTCATACTGAGATAAGCCATGAAGGCCTTTTTGAGAATTCAGAGTGTTTCCTCTATTTTCAAAGGCACAGCTACAGTGAACATATTCAATGGAACATTCACACACAAAGGCAAATTTGGTTATTGTTGAATTAATGAGTATTTGGACAAATGAGCACAGATATTTCATGTTGTTGAACTATTTTCTTTGGGCAACTTTCTGCATGTTGAACTACAGGGTCAATTGGTTTGACCCCATGGTATGCAAATTGCTTTGTAAAAATATTTTTCCAAATTACACAGCCTCCAGCAGAGCAAGCATGGGCCAGCTCCACCTTGGCTCTGTCAGCACCCAGCTCTGTAATTTCCTCACCCCTGAGCCTGACAAGATTAGGTCTATATAAATGAAGACAGCCACTGCCTACCTGTTCTTCCCCACAAGCTCCAAGGCCCCTCTGTATGTCAGGTTCAGAGGGCAATGGCTCCAGTACTGACCCAACCTGGGCTCTATCCTAGAAGCCGGCCCTTTGCAAAGCCTATTCTGCTCTCCACCCTACCCCAACCCATGGACACTAGTGAATATGGATTCCACCTGTGAAGAACAGTATGGGAGTCCTGAATCCTTGTGTCCTCTGCTCTAGTATCAGGCATTTTCAAAATCCAACTGGTAGTTATTTCTCTAGCCCACTGGTCTGTCAGAGCAACACTGCCCTGCTTTGAGAGGGTCATAAACCTCCTCAGCTATTGCATCAGGCGCTTTTCAATTGGCCCTCAGTGTCTCATGGCTCCTCCCTCTGATCCCAAATCTGCCCAGACATTGCCTATTTGACTTTAGAGCATCTCAGTGCTGGCCTGACATCCACTCACCATTTTTGTACGACCTACTAACATGAACTAAAGGGCACCTCACTCTGATGCTCCGGTTCCTATGTTCTCAGACACTTTCTCTCCTCCCCTTACCCCCTCCCCCACCTCCTGGGATTCTATTGGTCTCTCCTGGGACATTCCCAATACCATCTTCTCTGCCAGGCTCTCTCAATCTCAGGTAGAGAGACTACATCCCACTGTGTGTGTGCTTCCTCTCTGTCCTTTCCACCACACACATAGGACTATTGTGGTCCGTGTGTCTGTGTCTAGGCATGGACCATACGTTCCCATGGTTAGAAAACACAAGTAAGGTCTTTGTTCTTCCCCAGTGAGGCCAAGCACAAGAAGGATGAGCAAGACATTTTGCTGAATTAGTTAGCTGGTTAATATCTTTAAACAAGTATTTTCTAAAACACATGGTTATCCTGGCATTTCTTTGATTGGAACACTAGCAGTCACCACATAAATTAATGCAGTTTCCTCCATAACTGCCATCAAGTGCCCAGCATGGGTCAAAAGCCTTCTGGAAAGACAAGATGCACAAAGACCTTGTCATTGCCTCCAATCGGCCAACTTCTCATTATGAAAATGAGGGAACTACGCAGAATACCAAGAGAATCAAATGTTCAAGACCACACAGAACTGGGCTTCTGTCTGCAGTGAAAGGAGCTGGGTAGATATCTCCACCACACCAGAAGACTGTGACTGAAACACAGACCATCCTGCCACACTGGAAAATTTCCTCTGAGAGATACAGAGAGCCACTGTCAGAGGGAAAGACAGGTGTCTTCTGGAGCATGGATTGTAGCCACTAGACCCAGATGGGGGCAAACAGACCAAATCCACTGAAAGTCAGGAAATGTCTGACTTCTCTCCTTCCTGTGTGCCCAGTCTACCCTCCCTTGCCACACTCAGCCATTCTCATGTAGCTCTGGCCAAGATATCCATTTCTCAATACTATTTTGCCCTTCAACAACCCTACCCTGTCAGCCCGCCGAGATCTATGAAGGCATCGTATTATACAGAGAGAGTGCCATATCCTAAAATCTGCTGTTCTGGTTCTCATGAGACCTCGGTTCCGGGTCTTCACCTTTTTTGAGCATCACTAACTTTGGACCTCCTTCCTGCTTCAGCAGGTCAGGTGACTCCTTCAGGAGGAAACAGATAAACAAGGCTGCCTCCCCAGGCCCTGCCTCCTCACCCTCCTTCTCAACAGGGTCTTCACTGTTCTCTGGAAGAAAGACTCCCTGTTCTTCCCCCACTTGCTGCTTTCTGAGCCCCTCAGCTCCATCCTTTCCACCTCTTCCGAGACATGCTCTTCGTGTGATAAAATTTTCTCTCTGGATATGAAGAGTCAGCATAACCCATGTGTTTGTCAACTTACAAAGAATCTTTTACCTCAGTGCTGCAAACCAGCAATTCTGACCTTTTCTCTCTGCCATGGGACTCCCAAAGCGTGTGTCCACTTGCGGAGGGCATTTCCTCCCTCACAGCCCACTGACTGAATTTAATCCATCCCCAACCTCTCAACCCATCATAGCTTGGTTTCCATAGCCATTTCTTCACATCAAAGCTTCTTGGCGATTTCAGATGCCCTCCCAGTGACCAAATCCTACTGTGAATGTGGGGTCTTCTCCAAACCCTGACAGTGCTGTGTTGCCTCTTTCAACTCCTCTCCATGTGCCCACAAAGCTTTCATTCATATCCTGATGGCTCCCTGTACATGTCTCCACCCATTTGGGGACCACATAAAAACCACCACCTGAAACTCCAGCCTGACTGCCGCTGTCTATGTTACTACAGTTTGGAGGGAGAGACCATTGAGTTTCCTGCAAATTTCTTCTGCAGAATGCACAAAATCATTCACCAAATCTTCAGGATCTTTGAAGCTTGAGATCGTACTGGAATAAAAAGTAGGCTTGCACTTTAAAACTCAGAAGCCCTTCCTCCACTCTTCCTGAGTTTGGAAGACTTAGGGAGGGATGGGATCCACAGATCTCCCCATCCACGGCTGTCTTTCATCGTCTCTTATGTAGTTTTGCGATGATTTATTTAAGCAGCTCTCTTCCATGGACCGCGAGCGCTTCAGAGACAGACAGCCCGTCTGGTCTACCTATTTTTATCTCCTGGCACAGAAGCTTCCTTAGACCTCAGGAACATTCTACACGCTGTCTCCCATGCTCCCCACTTTGCTCAGCATTTCTCCAGACTCTCTCTTGTCAAGGAGACCAAGTGCCTTTACACTCTTAAGTTGTAGGGTCTCATTTCGAGTGTTTGTCTCAGATGTTCAGTCAGCAGCTCGGGGCACATCCCCTCTCCTGGAACTACCCTCTCTGGGTTTCTCATTCACCTCATCGTCACTCTCACACCCCCTGGCACTTCTTCCTTTCCCTCTGGCCTCCATGCATTAGCTTCTCCATCTTCAGTCACTTCCTTTTATACTCATGAGTTTAAATTCCTCCAGGATGAAGTTCCAAACTTCCTATCTGTAGCTTAGAACCCAGCTGAAGTCATTCCCCTTATGGAGAGCTTACCACATGCCCTAGAGTCAGGAGGCCCAGTGTCCTCTCTTCTATGAGAGAAAGTGCCCCATGCTTGTTGTCTTGGTCAGGCTTTATCATTTCTCATCTACAAAGCAGATCCTAGAGTCCACACACAAAGACCACACACACACACACACACACACACACACACACACACACACACACACACACACTCAACTACATCAACTATACTTGTCTCATTCTCTGGGTTCTTGTCTGCATAACAGCTCTGGCTGTTGTGGAGCTCGCTTTGTAGATCAGGCTGGCCTTGAACTCACAAAGATCCACCTGTCTCTGCCTCCTGAGAGCTTGGCCTTTACCTTTGCTTTCCAAGAACAAAAACTGGAGAGGCCAGTGAAGGAAAGAGGACGGGGAGGCTGCTCACTCATGGCATCTGGACTTCATAGTTCTGCCCTTGGCAGCAATGTGAGAGCCAATCAACTCACTCCCCAGAGCTCATTGTCACTCTGAGCCAATTAGTCAGCAGAAGCGCTTCTGTCTTGACAGTTACAAAATTCAACCTATTAGTTATAACCATTGTATGGTGTGTAATATAAGTTTTATAATTGCTAAATGCAATATAATCTTCACAGCAACTGGCTGGTTTACTTTGTTAACTTTCTTATTAAAAACTTGCAAATAAAAATATCACTAACCAAAGTGGGATTTCTCTAAGAACATATGATTGATGGTCAATTGATGAACGCCACTTTAACTGCATGTATATCAGCTCATTAAGCTGTACAGGCTTCGGTCTGGCTAATTTTTGAGTGTGACAATTGACTGATTTACTTAGGCTAATCTGAAGCTGGAAAAAGAGAAGCTAGACTCGGGTTAGAAATTTGCCTAAGACCATATTTTTTTTTCTGGGAGCCTCTGTGCAGTACTTTAATCTGATTTTCATATTAAAGTCAATGAGAAGTTGGGGGGGGGCAAGAAAACAAAACAGGGGCTTGGGAGAAAGCACACTTGCTACATAGACACTAGTACCTGAGCTTGATCATCAGTTCAGTCCCAGTGAGGTAAAGATTGTCGAACCCTAGGGCACACTGGTCACCAGCCTAACCTACTTGAGTCCCAGGCTTTCAATAGACCACATCTCAAAACTGAGTGGGTGGCCCCTGAGGAGTGACACCCAAGGGTGATCTTTGGCCTTCATGTGCACATACTCAGTGCATGTGTGCAAGCTCATTCTCTCACACACAGACAGACAGACAGACAGACAGACAGACACACACACACACACACACACACAGAGACTTTTGGGGTTTCTTTTGTTTTTTTAAGGGATGGGACTATAGCTCAGAGCATTTGCCTAGCATGCACCAAGTCTTGGATTTTACACTACAGTAATCCCCCCCCCACCAGAGAGAGAGAGAGAGAGAGAGAGAGAGAGAGAGAGAGAGAGAGAGAGAGAGAGAGAGAGAGAGAGAGAAACCTCTCTATAATAATATTTAAGACATCATCCATGTGCAGGGAGGATCCGGGGATAGAGACTCCTGGAGCCTCTCACAGCGCTCTAGAGCCCACGTACCAACCTATCTATCTTTCTTGTCCCCTCCTAATTTTTCCCTAGTCCTCAGACCTAAGGCTTTGGACAGAAAATGCCTTGTCCTGAGAGCCTCACAGTAGTGACGTCTTGTTCTCACAGATAACACAGATGTCCCTTCTGTTCCCTGCCCATCCATCTTCCACTCTTAGCCCCAGAGATCCCTCCTACAAAACCCCAGAGCACTGAGAGGGTTAGGGAAGTGAAAACGGCTAGATCAGCTGTGACCTCCCCCACCGTCTTGTCCCTCTGCCACTACACAGCTTCTCTGAATTCTTCTATGAGCCAGACCCCAGCAGATCTGGTGCCTGCGTGCTCAGCCTCATCGTTTTCCAGGGTTTAGTTTCAGATGCATTCCCTATCCGGACACAGGCAAAGAGCAGCTGAGAAAAGTGTCCCACTTGCAAAAGTGATAAAGTAGGAAAGAAATACCTTTCTTTCGGAGCTTGGGGGCTCTCTTCCTGAAGTCCCAGCAAAAGAGAAGCGCCAGCGTGGGAAAGCCACAACCCAATTCCCAGTGCGGCATCCTGGGGACGTGAGGCATGGCTGCCTAGCACTCTGCCTCTGAGGATCCAGTCTGGCCTCTCTCCCTGCACTGCAAGAGCTAACTGTCCTCTCTGGCTTCCAGATCAGCACATGCTTGCTGAGAGTGCTCAGGTTCCCACTCCTGGGTGGAACCTTAGGGATGTGTCAGCACCTGCCCGGCCCTTTCCCAACACTTCTCTCTACTCACCTTTACACACAGGCTCCCTTGGCTTTCAGAGAGTAAACATAAAGCTGTCAGAACACAATAAAAATAAGTGCCTCCTTTTACTTAGCAGCTAATTGTCAGCCGCCATTCAGGGGACAGCTCTGAGGTGGGTTAAAAGACAGACAGAAAGAAAATCCCACACGTAAGCGTTTACCAGCATTGCACTATATATCAAGCTGTCTGGCAGGAACACAGAATGCCACTTAGCCTTTATGAAAGCCAGCCCACCCTCTCCTGGAAAGGCTTTCAGAGACACACATAGCTCAGTCAGGGTCTTCTGAGACAATGATCTCAGAAGGCTGCTGGGTGAAGCCAGCCAGTCCCCCACCCCCCACTACTAAGATGGAATGGACTGTGGCCACTGACCCTGTGCACCCTAGAGACCATCACAGAGGTACAGGCAGGGAGAGGACTGCCAGGAAGGGCCTGGGGCAGTCTCGAACTGCCAACCAAGTATTCATCCTTCTGTCACTCTCCAGCCAGGAATCGGGACTCATCTTTGACACCCCCTTCTCTCTCCCCATGACATCACACCGGGTCCTGGCAGTGCCATCTCTAGACTGCTGTGCAAACCTGTTTCTCCCAGCTCCACCACCCCTTCCTGTACAAGCTGCCACCCATCCACTCTTGCCTAGATAGCAGCTCCCGCCTTCTCTCTGGGCCTCCAGCCCAGGCTATGATGCATACAGAACCAGAATGATCTTTTAAATAGAACCTGACTTTACCACCTTCTTGCTTGTTGAACCTTTCTCCCTGATGGATACCTGTTGATCCTAGTAACCGGCGTATTCATCAGCTGTCTCCACTGCTGTCTCCTCCCCTCACCCCACCCTGACGAAATCCCACATTCACCTTTCTGTCCAATACACCCTCCCTTCTCCTTCTCTGCTTCATTCTCCTGCCTATTTGGATTCAGTGAGTCGTTTCTAATTCGGGGACCCCCCTCCTCACTCTCCTTCACAGAGATGTACTGTGTTTCTGGCATTTTTCTTCTGTGATATATATTTTGCTTTTATTGTTTAATGCAAGTTCTTATTCTAGCCCAGCCTGACCTAGAACTCACTTTGTATACCAGGCTGGCTTCCACCTCCCAGTGATCCCTCTTACCTCAGTCCCAAGTGTTGAAATTACATGGGTGAACAATCACACCTAAAGTTATCAAGATTATCATTTTATATCATTCCTTGGTTTTTAAAGTTTTAATTTTAGTGTCTTTTAGTAGACTGTAAGTTCCCTGAGAGAGTAAATTGTTTTGTCTCCACATGGGAAGGACCAGTCTTCTTAATAGAGAGTTTTAGAGTAAATGAATAGATACATGCCTTGCTTATGTTTAGGAACTAGGGAAAGGGAAGATGAGGAGTTAGTAGAAATTAATAAAAATGATCAGGCTTAGCTAGAAAGAAAGACAGGTCACACAGAATAAAGGATGGCACATCCCAAACTGCACTGGATTGTGGAATCATGTTCTGAAGGGTATAAAGAAATAATAGACCAGAAGAAGAAAAACTCCTCGAAGCTTATAAATCAGTATTTACATGGCATAGGCCTTGCACTGGCAAATCCGCAAAGAAACCTAAACAAAGGAGCTGACCCCGTCTTCTGACTGGAGCATCAGAGACAAGGGTAAAGCTTAACACGTACTCTTGTGTCCAGGAACCACAACGCACATCCAGATGGCGAGGGAAAGCTGTTAACAGAGTCTGGAGAACACAGGTACACACACACACACACACACACACACACACACACACACGCACACACACGCACACACGCGCACACGCACACACACGCACACGCACACACGCACACACGCACACACGCACACACACACACACACGCACGCACGCACACACGCACACGCACACACGCGCACACACACACACACACACACACACACACACACGCACACACACGCACTCACGCACGCCAGAGTGGAGACCTGGGGTAAGCTATTAGAAATTGATTGCTTCTATTCTCTCTCTCTGCTTAACTTGGCAAGACATTGGGATTCCATCCCCAACTTTCAGGGTAACCCTGCTCAGGCCTGTCTATCCAGCTGATCCTCTGTAAACAGCTAGCCTGCTGAGAAAACACCAAGAAGCTGCTCCCTGAGGAGACGTGAGAATCATGCAGAGCCTGACAGAAAGGAGGGGCATCTGAGAAGCCACGAGACCTGGAGGCCACCTCTTCAGAGCCAGGAGCAGGAGAAGGGTGCCACTGCCCAGAGTGCCTTCTCTCATTTAACACTGGCATCCTGTCAGAGAACACCCTGCTGTGAAAGGCGGAGCTTTTCATGTCCAGCTATCAGTCTGGCTAGTTTCCGTGCTTTCTTTGGATTTTCTAACAATATCTTTGGATCAAAAAGAACTTCAGCAAGGTTTGCTGTTCATATGCGCCACGGGAAATGATTCTAGAAGAAGCAAGTCCGCTTTGCTGAGTTCTTTCTTAGCGGAGCATCAGCCAATGGTAAGAATAGACAGAGAATGACCAGAGTGGATGTGTTCTTCCTTAACACAAGCCAGGTACTGGTTCAGTTCTGGGATGCACAGAGAAAAACAACTCCTGCCATACAGAGTGAAAATTTTATCCCCATGAGGGGGACTATGAAACAAATAAATATTTATCAAGCTAAAAAGGGCTTACACGCTGGAGAGGAAAATGAATAAAGGAACAGGGAGGGCTGAACTAGATAAAGAAAGCTACTAAATGTCAAACAGAATGGCCCACAGGGGAATTACTGGGCAGTCCTTAAGCAAAAACCCGAAGGAAAACAAAATTAAGTAACTAAGGCCTGCAGAAGATTCTAAAGAGCACAGAATGTGTAAGGGCCCTGAGGCAGGAGCATGCCTGTGATGCTGCAGTGGGATGAACGTGAAAAAAGGGTTTTAGAAACCAAAGACAAAGGGGTAATTGGAGGAACGCTGTGCATTGTGAGTCAGTATAAAGCCTTTAGTTTTCCCTTTGAGAAAGGGAAGTAGGAAAGAGTTGAGCACAGAGGACTTGACAAGACGAATGTCATGTCCCTCTGAAGGATGGCATCGGAGTGTCAGAGAGCAGATATGCAAGTGTAGTGCTGGGTTTGAGCAGAAAGGATTTTTTTTTTTTTGATCAGGTGGAGGGGTGAAGGTAAGGAGACCTGGTTGAGCTATACATGGAAAATGCCCTAGGGTCCGAATGAGGTTGCAGTGTGTCTTGATGATGTCACAATTTGGGAAGTATGTCCTGCGATCCAATTGTAGTTTGTTAATGACACTCTGCAAAAGGCTGTCTCTGGCCATGGCCCTAGCCCTGGCTCTCTTCAGATAGTTTTCTGGAGGCGGCCATCGACTCTTTCAGATCTCAAGTTCCCTCAGTTAACATGGGAAGAACCAATGAGCATGGTTGTAGGAACGCTCTGCTGTCTGCGACCCATGTTTGATCTGTGGGAATGGCTTTTCTAAGAAGTGCTATACAATACTTGCCTTTACAAATCAAACTTTTGCCTCACTTGTACCCAAGTTAATAATGTGCTTTGAGATAATTAGGATGATACACTCATTCCACTTACATAATGCGTTCCCAGCCTGCTTAGATTAACTAAGAAAAGCAACATAACCCATCTTATTGTACTTTGGACTCTGAGGTGCTCTGCTACTCATTTCTCCTTCGAGGCTCAGTCATGCCCCTGCCTCAGGATAACAAATGTGCATGTAAGATGTGGTTACTAGACTACAAACCATCTGCTGCAAGCAGCCAGTCCTTAAAAGCAAGGGCTCAGCACAAATGATAAGAAGAGTGTGCAGGTGCACGCTGATACTATCTGGTTGTGGCTTCATGTGCTGTTCTGAGTCAGTAGGGCCCTAAGAGCAATTTTCTTCCTTTGAGACTCCTAGAAAAGATTGATCAAGACAGGAGTTCTTCGTTCCTTTTTGATGTCGTCTCTGCTATGTTCTTCAATAAGTGGAGAGGGTGGCCTTTGTTTGAGAGGAGAGAACAGAACTCTTCAGTCTCAGGTAAATGACACCAGAGTTGGTTTCCTCTGTTTTACCGTCAGTGCCAATGAGTGGTTATTACATCACAGCTAATACTGTTCCCTGAATAAGCCCACAGTGCTCTCCCCACCTCAGGACTAAACTCCATTTCTTTCTCAGGGTGGTGGCTGAGGGCTTGATGAGAGGAGCCTTTGAGTATGGGGACAGAGTATAGCAGGTCAGCATGGTAAGTCTCATACAGGCTGGTGTACGGTACCAGTGAGAACACAGAGATCATCTCGAGACAGAGCAGATGCAAAATTAGACAACCTCATGACCCCTACCAACGGCCAAAGCCCTTCATTGGGAAAAGGATGTCTCAGCAGGTCATGGTGAAGACACATCAGGGGGAAACAGCACAGGATCCGCTTTCACATGTTAAAAATAAATAAATAAAGCAAGCCTTTTTGGCACAATTACCATAATAAAAGCTTGTGTTTAGGACTTGGGAAACAACTAATGGAGCCACGGAGCTCTCTGTGTATTGGTGCAGATGTTAATAACAGCCTGGACAGATACACTCCTGATCAGATAGAGGGCTTCTTTCTTTAAGCCCCTCCTGGTGGGCCACAGGAACCAAGTCTCCAGACCAAATCCTGACCTCAGCTGAGCCAGGTGAAGGTTCTTTCTCAGGAATTAACAGTGGGGTGCAGAGGGCAAGTTAGGGCTGGCATAATAATGTCTGTGGGACAAGTGTGGGTGTGAGGGACCCCTAGCTAGACAGAAACAAGGCAGGTGTGCAAGGAAAGGTCAGTGGGTAAAGGCATGGCTCCGAGAAACTGGTAGAATTCCATTTCTTAACCTGTGTCCCTGCGGGGCCCATGGCAGCCCCTGTTCTCAGTGAATCTGCCTAGCAACCCTTTTTGCTACTTAACATCAGTGGACATGTATTCTGCATCAAAGCAATCTTTGGAATGACTCAATAAGCTTCTATGATAGAGTCTAGAGGATGGTCCAGCAGTTAAGAGGGCATCTCTCTTTGCAGAGGACGAGAGTGTGGGTCCAGCATCCATAGGCAGCCCTCTGCCTATGGCTGTGGCTTCAGGAGATCTGACAGTTTTCTGGCCTCCACAAGCACCATATGCATGTACACACACACACACAAATAATAAAAATAAACCTTTAAAAAATATTTTATAGTAACATGGAATAAACATATAAAATTTCATACATTCTACATTCATCTTTCAGAAAAAAAAAAACCCTGGTTGGAACAAAGAAAAACTAAAATAACTTGAATGGCTATTTTTTTTCAATTTTACATAAAATTATTTTGGTATTCTTATAATTTCTGAAAGAAACTGTTGGGAAATCAAATCAATATTTAACCATGAATGCTCCCATAAATGAGTTCTAAAATAAGAGACATTAATTATTAATTACATATTTATAGTTTTCTTGGAGTCAACACAAGTAGTTCATTTTCCTAAAATGTTGGAAAATGATACTTTGTGAACTTATCCATTTGAATTATTTTATGTTTTTATAAAATAAAGAACACATGCTAAATTCACATCTGTTGATATCATACGTATTTTATATCAGGTTTTTGTTGTTCTTTGGTTTTTATAGTCAGGCCATTCACTGCCCAAGAGTCAAAACATCTCTAGGAAGCCCAGAGACCTCAAACACTTCATATATGCTAGAAAGGGCTAAATGCAGAATTTACCACACACCTGTAGGACCCGCAGAGACCCCCCCTTGGGGGAAGGCAGCTGTCTGTCTATACCCACCAGCCTTGGTTGCAAATCTTGTCACTATATTTCTTGGATAATGGACATACCCACGGCACAGTAAGAGTTAAAGCTACAGGAACTTAACTCAACTAGCCAGCTCTTCATCTCAGAGACAGTACTTTACACAAAGTGGAGAAGGGCCTACTTTGGGGTATCACACTCCTTTGCTGGCCAAGGCAAAGGACTCGCTGTGATTCTATTTGATCTGGAGTTGGCTCTCTGAGGTGAGCTGGAGGGATAGCGAGATACCCAGAACCCACCCCCCACCCCACCCCCCCCCGTACTCAGCAGAGGACCTGACCATGCCAGTGGCTTCAGAGGTCCCTCTGATTCTCTCTCCTTAGCACATACCTCCCAAGAGGCATGCTCAGAAACGGCTGTTCGGGTCCTTACCTCCAGAGGGCGTGCCAGCAACTCTCCTGAGAAACTTAACCCACTCCTCCATCTCCACCTGGGAGCTGGCCATGAGGATGTACGAGTCTTGTCCCATGCGGTTCTGGTCACATGAGGCTGGAGGAAAGAGTAGCACATGGGGAAGTTGTAGAGTATGAGGGGCTGGGGGGGGGGGAGGCGGCGGGGGGGGGGGGAGGCGGCGGGGGGGGGGGGGCGGAGCTGAACCTGGTTTCTTTATTCAGCGAAGCAGAGTCCAGGGACAATGTTGCCTAGCCTTGCTCAGTGGCCCTGGATCTTGGTCTACTTTTATGGCATTAGCCAAAGGCACATTCCTGTAAGTCACTGAATACGGGGCTCCCCAGGAGCGATTTGCTACTGACAGGAAAAACTGCCGGGTTCATTTCAGCATTCAAAGAGACTTCTGGTCTCCATGCCCACAACAGATGCTTGCTTCCCAAGACAGCCTGAGGTCAACTGTGGAGAACTGGAAGGAAACAAAAGTCCCGGGCAAGAGGGACAATGGGACAGTTTCTCATAGGAATGGTTTCTCCTGTCACAGGATGCTGGGACCCACATGGAGATGGCCGGGGCCTCCTTTACCATTCTCGCTTTAAGTAAAGCTTAAAAGTATCACGTGAGCAAAGGACGAAGAGGACAGGTGGTACAGAAAGGGAAATGAGGGAAAGTGAGGACTAACATCTTCCTCACCTCCTTGCAGGCAGAAATCTGCACATACAGAACTTCAGTTGGTAAAAGTGTTAGAAGATAGAAAAATAATAGTAACCCCTGGACCACTGGATGCTGGTGACACCCTCTCTTCCTACAACACCAGTTCACCTGAGAGGGCCATTCCAACTGTCCTAGGGGCCTAGTGTTGGATCTTCCTGCAGAAACCAGCTTTCCTAAGGAGGTTCTGACCTCCTTAGGACTTAGCATCACCAGGCCTTCTTTTGGGATGAGCTGATTCTAAACCCATCTTACCATCATATCATCTCTATAAAAGGCTTTCTTGACTAAAATTGGAAGCAAAAATGCTCAGGAAAAAAACTAAAAACTACCTGAGTAACCACAGGGTCCCTGTGAGATGGAGTGGGGAGTTGTGATGTTACTAGCTTACAGTTATGAGCTCTGAAGCCCAGAGATGCTAGGTATCTGCCCAGTGGGGCCCAAAACACCAGGCAAGGCTGCTGTCAGCCTCCCCTCTGGATCCTGCTGGGCAGAGTCTATCTGGTGTCCTTCTCTGCCATGAACACACTTCAGTCTGCTGCACCATCAAAATACACCTTGGCTTACTGGCTCCAGGAGCTCCTTTGGCTTGGCCTTGAGAAACCCCACCGGGAAACCCTCCTTCAGCCACTGGATTGCAGCATTGTATGAGTCTCCTTACCATGTGCAGCTCCACCTGGTCCTCATCCCTATAATTAGATTTTACTCTCAAATCACATGAATTTTAAACATAAGCCATATCATGTCAGTATGCTTGGAATTTCCCAGTGGCTTTCCATCCTTCTGGCCAAGATGTTCAGTTTCTTCTAGCTGCCAAAAAGCTGCTACCAAATCTTTCACTCCTACAATCATGCCATCCTGACCACATTGGTCCACTTCAAATTCTCTGACACATGGAGGCTGGGGGCCATTACACTGGTCATCCCTGTCCTCAGAAAGGCTTCTTCCAGCCAAACACATCTTTCTCTGTTTGCATCTTCCTAAGTTGACCTCCATTCCACATTCTCAGTGGCACATCTTCTGCCTGCTCCACTGTCAATGACAAAGTAACCTCCATCCCCTCCGGTCAGAACGGGCGCTCTCTTTCTGCTTCAATTGTTGTCCTCCCAAGAGGGCTATACAGCTCAGCAGTGCTCGTCGGTGTGAGGCTGGACTGTGAGCTGTGTGCAGCTGTTTCTCTTCTTTGCCACCAGCCCTACAACAGCACCAGCTCTTGGCAGATGCTCCACACATCTGCTGTTGAATGAATGACAGTAACTCCACAAAGTGCTATGTTTGAAGGCTGAATTAGACACACTAAACCATAGAAGGAGAACCTCCACACTTGTTCTCAAGGTAAAGGTCTGGCAGAGAGGGATGACCCCTCAGCAGATGCCTGCTCTAAAGGCATAACTACAAATGCTGTGTGCTCCTGAGCCTGGGGAGTGCAGACAGAGGGCCCTGATTGGAAATCCTGTTTTCTATGGCAGCATGGCTTCTGCAGGAGGACAGAGACAAACCCAATATTTTACATATCGCGTCCAGGCTGGGTGGAGCCATAGAGAGAGAAGTAGGGATGTAGGTTCTGAGTTTAGGATTGCTTATATCTACCTACCTGTGTGACAAGGAGAGACGGAGTGGACAATGAGATGGACAGAAGGAAAGACAGAGAGACTGTAAGAACAGATGGGGGGGAGGAGAAGGAAAAGAGAGATGGAAAGGAAGAGTTAGCACCCAGAAACTCCTGCAGAGGACACACATACACACAGACAGACACAACCAGACACACACATACACACAGACAGACACACACAGACACACACATACACACAGACAGACACACACAGACACACACATACACACAGACACACACATACACACAGACAGACACACCCAGACACACACATACACACATACAGACACACCCAGACACACACATACACACAGACAGACACACACAGACACACACATACACACAGACAGACACACCCAGACACACACATACACACAGACACACCCAGACACACACATACACACAGACAGACACACCCAGACACATACAGATACACACACACAGACACACACATACACATACACAAGACACACATACACAGACACACACACATACACACAGACAGACACACACACAGATACACACATACACACAGACACACACATACACAAGACACACACACAGACACACACATACACACATACAGACACACACACATTTACACAGACACACATACACAGACACACACATACACACAGACAGACACACACACATACACACACACAATACACAAGGCACACACACATACACACATTTACACAGACACACACACAGACACACACATCCACAGAAACACACAGACACACACACATACTCAGACACACATAGACACACACATACACAGACACACACACAGAGACGCACATTTACACAGACACACACAGACACACATTTACATAGGCACACACACATACATACACACAGACACACACAGACACACACACACATATATGGGCAAGATGAGGAACCCACACACACACAGAGCAGTCTTCTAGGGTGGTGGTTTTACAGGGCAAATCCACAATAAACTTTGAGGGAGCTTTCCATGGAACTTTCTGAGTAGAAAATGAAGACATTGCAACACACTGTTGTGGGTGGTTGTATTCCAGGAGTTGCATCGGGAGGGAGATCCTAGAGATATCACAGTTCAGGTGGGAAATTGATGGAGTTTTCCTAGGTGTGGGGGGTGTGTGCCTGGAGCAGTGGGAAGAAGTGGCTATATCTTCAGACTAGAATATGAGAGAACCGTGAAAATCACCTCGACTTCATAAGAACATGAAAGAGAATTCATGAAAATCACCTGAACTTCATTTTGTTCTCCCCCCCCCCTCTCTTTTTGGTGTAAATTGTCAGTCAACATTAGGATTTTTCTCTGTGTCATAATTGCCACCAGCTGTTCCCAATAATAAACACTGGCATGGCACTCACCACACAGTAGGCACCATATCAAATGTTTTATATGTAATCCTCACTGTCATCATTCCGGATAAATCAGAAAATAAGGAGAAATTCGAGTGCGTGGTCAAGATGTGGCTGTGGGTAGCTTAGCTCTAGACAGGGTACGTTTCTCCTCCACGCTGCCTTCTCCAGCCATGGCTCTTTGTACATGGCTGCCTATGTGAGCAAAAAGGGGAGAGCTAGAAACTTGTGACCTTCCCCTCTGGGATCAGGGCTGTGGCAACCAGACAGCGTTCCTGGCTGGGCAGGGGCAGCCTCAGAGCAAGAGACAGCGGAGAGCCCCAAGGTGGCAGATGCAGGGGTGTGTGCTAAATTCTCTTTGTTTCTAATATATTCTTCATGAAGAACAGGCACCTTCCAGCATATAGCCCACGTGCACACAGGGAACATGCCGCACCTGGCCTGTTTTAAGTTCTCAAAAGCTAATTCCATCTCTCAGTGGGTCCTGTTGTGACAGAGACACAGCTCAATGTGTATTTCAACTGGTAGCATTCTGAAATCTGGACAAGTGAAGATGGATGGTGACTATTCACAGTGAGGTCCCAGAGCCTCACGCTAAAACTCCTGGCTTGAGGCAGTCCTGGAATGCTCGTGAGATTGCACCAAATGAGCACCCACTTGTCAAGGGTGTCACCTTAAGCCCTCAATGCTCGTTAATCACCTGGATGTGTTCAATGTGAAGTGCCATTATGAGTTCATAGATAGCTGATTGATGGACCGTCACCTTGACGTCTAGCTGTGAGGTAGAGATGCAGGCTACCTACCTGGAATAACTTCGAAGACGAATTTCCCAGCTTCTTCAGGGTTTGTGGCGATTTCTTTGACTGTACTGCCTGGCAGATACATGGAGCCCTGAAAGATCAAAGGTTATGCTTTTTATGTAATCGGTGATTTCTTACCTAGGAAGCAGTTAATGTGTGGAAACAAGATGTTAGCAATGTAGTGAGGAGACCAAGCAGAGAAACAGGAAAGCGGTTTCCAGATTAGAACATCCCTCTGACTCGGGCCTTGGCCAAGGTAAGTGGTAGCCACTGGGTGCCTAGGGATAGCAAGACCTGACTGGAGATACCTTGTCAGAGAGCCAAGTCAGGTCTGCCATGCATTCACACAGTGCTGAAGCGTTGGGTTGGGCTTTCCCACAAGGCAGCTCACTAGATCCAAGCATCTGTGTGGCAAGAACTGTCACTTCCTCCATTCAGATGAAATTCAGATAAAGAGATAAATGACACAGCTGATGTCTCCAGACTTAGTTACCTCTGATTTATATACACATCACTGAAGTCGAAGGTAGGACATCAGGTCCTAAGTTGTTATTCCAAACAGTCTAAAGAAAACCCAGCAACAGTGAAAGTGTAAAGGATTAGAAGCTTAAGACGTTTCCAAAATAACATCAGAAGCCTGGGAGAAGAAGCTTTTCCTGAGGTCTAGAAATAAAGATGTATGAGAGAGAGAGAAAGAATAAGGTCTAGGAGAGATATGGAGGGAGGGAAAGGTCCTCGCTGCCTGGAGACACCCCCCCCCCCATCTCACCACATGGTCCCTATGTCACACTGCTAGTCTGGGTTAATGTGGCTCTGGAGGAAAAAGCCATGTGATTTTTATACAGGAAGAAATGCCCAGGAGGGGAAGTCACTTTCATAAGCACCTCTCTAAGCTGTCACTGATACCCCAAATCACTTCATCACAAGATTGTAAAGATACACTCTTGTTACATGTATGCAGTCTCTGTTGAGCAGCTGCCAGATGCCAAACCCTGCTCTCTGATCCAAATAGATCAGTGGAGTGGATCCTTATGAGGAATCCAGGAAGAACTGTTCTCCTGACTGCAGAGGTAGGGAATCAAGGCTTCCCCGGGTTAATTAGCCAGCCTAGGATCACAAGTCACACTAAACAGGAAAACGATGATTTGAACACTAGACATTGAGAATCCAGAATTCCTGGTCAGAACTTCCTAACCAGACTTTACCCCCTCCATATCTTCCCTCCCACTGTGCAGGGGGACCCTTGGACAGTATAAGCAAACAAGGGATGACTAGAGGAAGATGCCCTGGAGGTATCAGTGAGACAGTGAGGAGAGAGTCAGACCCAAGTGGTTGTCACTACCAATGCTAACTTTACCAGTTCACCTGGGTGAACTCTGAGTGGAGATGGAGCAGAGTCAGAGCGCATGGCTCCTGAGGGCAGATGGAGGCCCATTCAAAAGCTGTGTGCACCAGTGGCTAAGCACAGCCATCACTAAAACCTACATTCTCTGAGTGCACGGTGAATGATTTCATATTAAAAAGAATAACATGAGACTGGAGAGATGCTCAGCAGTTAGAAGTGCCTATATCTCTTCTAAAGACTCAATTTTGATTCCCAGCACAGTGGCCCATAACTTCCGCTCCAGGAAACCTGACACCTCGGGTCTCCCTAGATACCTGTACTCATGTGCACATAACCCCCCATAATTAAAAACAAGAAAAGAAAAAGATAATGTTATCCCAAGCTTGTAATTTCCTGTTCTTTCCCACCTCTTTGTATTACGTCTGTGGTGTGATTTATCCATGGGATAGAAGTTTTATGTAACATTACACTACTTGCAAACCTTCTCAATTCCACATCCAGTGATATCATGTGATACTTTTGATATTTTTTTTTTCAGTTTTATCTTATGTGTATGGGTATTTTTCCTGGATGTATAGCTGTGTGCCACATGCATGCCGGGTGCCTGTGGAAGCCTAAGGGGTTGCAATTAGAGACAGCTGTGAGCCACCACGTGTGTTCTGAGAATTGAACTCCGGTCCTCTGGAGGAGTAGCTAGTGCTTTTCACTGCTGGGCTCTCTCCAGCCCCATATGGTACTTTGAAGCAATCATGAAATGAGTATTTACACCACAGAAATTCAGCAAATTCTACACAAAATTTGCCATCAGAAAGCCTGTTGTTAAACATTTAGCTGCACAGCACTGACAGGCCTGTCAGATTAAACTCTTGCACTTTGAAATTTGGAGCAAAGGTTTTCTGTAGTATAAGGGCACCCCACATTTCCACCAGCTGTACACAGAGTTCCTGTTTCCTAGCTTCGTTCACTAACATTTACAACATTTTTCCCTACTTTAGCAAGAGGACATGGTAGGTCATCAATGTACATGGTAGAACACTGATTATCACTGAGATCAAAGTTTTAATGGGTGTTTATTGGGTATTGCATTTCTTTGGTAAATTTGGCCATTTTTTTTCTACTTGAATTTTCCTTACAGTTTTCGAAGGATACTTTAAATATTAAGGACATCTATTTACTAAATATGTACCTACAGTTTCACATGTATTATTTGAGGTTTTATTTTCTTGCATTATTTTTTAACTATGGAATAAGTCCATCCTTGTTTCCTTAAAAACTAGCTCCCCTAAGCCCACAAGGACAGCTGCTGTTTCTTCTGGATTTTGGCAAATGGGTGTTTCTCATTTAGTCTTTACCCACATTCAGGGATGTGGAAATACAGAATTACTTGTTTTTAAGAATCTAGCCGCTAACTATAACTTCCAGCTCATTTCTAGGCAGTTCCAGGAATCCTCAAAATGTTGACAAATGATAGTGTAATTAGTAAAACATTAAATAGAAATGATCTTTATATGAGTGAGATGGTGGAAATTGCATAAAAGCCATAATCTGTGGTTTGGGACAATAATGTGACTGTCAATCATATTTCCAACAGTAAGAAATTTGTTATTTTTTTTTATTTCAAAACATTTGCCTGGTAGTGGTGGCACACACCTTCAATCCTAGCACTTCAGAGGCCGAGGTAGGTGTGAGTTCGAGGCTGGCTTTGTCTACAAAGAGAGTTTCAGGACAGCTAGGGCTACACAGAGAAACCCAGTCATTTTAAAAAAAGTACTTTAAATTCTAGAATGTTTTACAATATATTATTTGCCATGATTGTTGATTACACTCTATAATAATATTCAACACTAAGGGATAATATTTGTGACATATTGCCACTTCTATTAAAGTCATCCTTACTTCACACTATTACGGGACAACTTTCTAAGTGTCTGTGGACAAGGAATGCCGGATTTAGAAAGAGGCAGCTATTTCTTGATGGGATTCTGGGTAATTTTTTATTTGTGTTCTTCTGATGCTCTAAATTTCCTACTCTGTACAAGTGCACCTCTTCCAATCAAATGTGCATAGCAACACACAGTAAAATATACTCTTTATAAGGAATAAGCACTCTACCCCTACAATGTGTATTTTTAGATCTGAAATGCATGTGTTGTTTATCAGCCTTTTTTTTTCAGTTGTGTGGTTTTCTCACTTGGCGTCTTGGTCTGATTACTGTATTCACAGATTTCATAATAGCCTGTCCTTGAGGACTTAGAGCATAACAGCCTGCTCATCCCTGGTCAATTTAATCATGAGAAGCTGCTAGTTCCTCACCCTGGGTAAGAAGCCAGGACTCCCACGTGACCAGTCCCACGTGACCAGTCCCACGTGACTAGTCCACCCTCGTCGCCAGTTTGTTTTTACAAAGCAGGTTTCCATGTGTGCTTTCTACTATTAAATCATATGACAGATGCAGACCAAGCAGTATAGTCTCCTTTTAAACAGGAAAGGAGGATCCATAAAAGGTAGAAATAATTGCAGGGCCAGGAAAAGAGCGAGCGCTCCATGGGAGATGCCACTACCCAGCGGCCCTTCTGGTGGTGGCCTTGGGGTGGCCGACTGGGCATCCCCTCCCGGAGCCCTGTGTTTGCTAGACTTGAAAGGGTCTGTGTTGTTCGTAGAGAACAGGAAGTCCAGTCACCACACACACATGTCCGCAAAAGCCTGGTGAGGCGGAGTCTCGGTGACTTTCATTTTGGTTCCACCCATCTGCTCGTCTGTTCACCTGCTTAACCACCTACCCCCGCCCCCCACACCACCCACCCCAGATAGCCATATAAGTCCTATCTCCTCTTCCTAATTTTGGGGCCTGTTTTCTCTGATAAGTTCTAGTAAAGCCTTTCCACCCCGCTTCCATTATCACAGATGGGAACTCTAGGTAGCCATGCAGGTCTCTTTGGTGCTAGAGACCTCCGTTTATACTCAGGATCCCATAGTCACGGCTAACAGTGGCCTGTCACATTCTCACTACCCACTAGGAGCATCAGAATAGAGGGGACAGGAAGAAAAGACTGGCCTGAGACTGACATCAAAGCTGTGTAAAGACTTAGCCTCCCCCTCAGGTGGGATGCTGTCCTGCTCTCATGGACCCTATTCTGACCATTGAATGTCAGCCCACAGTTCCCTGAAGTTCCCAGCAACGTAACCACGATCTGCATTACCTGTGCTCCCTCCTTCACTTTGTTTTAGGACACACAGAACCATCTGTTTACAGCAAGCTAAAGACTGCCTCCCCTCTGTCCAGAATCCTGCGGTGGCTCTCCATGACACTCAGTGAAAACACCCATGTTTCTGCAGTGACCCAAACAGCCCCTAAGCCTACCCCCTGTCCTCACATCTCTGCTTCTCAACACGGGTTCTGTTCCTGCCACCTGAGACCTCTGGGGCTTCCTACACAGGTCACAGTTCCTCTAGTCTGTGTGGTCACTCCCCTGCCGAGGGGGCTCTTCTCCCAGAGATCCACCCGGCCACCTCCTCTCCTTAACACTGCCACCGCGGACATGAAGGCAGTCTGCATTCCTGTACCCATTTAAGATCACAACTTCCCTCTTAGGCTCCTTCTCTTTCTTCACATAACTCGTCTTTTTCCTAACAACTACATGCTTCCTTCATCTGTCGTGACTATTTTCTGCTCCATTCAGCAGATAAACCCCCTGCTTTATTCACTGATTTACTTTCCATGTCCACAGCGGTAACTGGTGTGAGAATATTTATGCATAGATGCATTACGCATTTAATACAACAGTTGCTCAATACAGATTTATTGAACGACACTAACAACAAAGAATCCCCAAATCAGTTCTTCTGAGCTACTACGATGGGTCCCCATCTCAGGGTCCCCATTATGGTATGAGGCTGAACTTGGGGTACCCCAGGAATCCTATTGTGCTAGTGAGGACATTTCTGTCATCTCCATACCTACGGCATATAGAGACAATCTATGACAAGACAATAGCATCACCAGGATGGAGGTGTCTGGCTCCACTGAGGAGGCCTCTAGAAGGGGGAGCAGCCAGTGGGCCCCTACCCAGACCCTCTGAGCCTGAAGCAAGGACATACACCCAGCGGGTACCTGTGCCTTTGAATCCTCTTCATCCTTGTAATAGAGAAGGTGCTGAGCTCTCAGCACAAAGTACCTCTGCTGCCAGTTTTTCATGATGAACCTCTGCTTCTTCAGCCAGCCCATCTTAATTGGCCTTTCCAGGGGGCTGGGGGCGGTTGGTGGATGAAAGGCCGCCATCTGCTCCCCAGTCATCACGCTCCTTGACCGAGCTATAGAGAGGAACAGACAGGCAGGCTGACTGGGGGATGTGAAGCAGGGACTCAAGAGGGGTCGGGGTGCTGAGGGGAAGCCCTGTTGTCCCCCACCCCCCAGAGGGGAGTTGGGACCCTGCTCCTGAAGGAACCCAACCGACCAGCGCCTGCAGTCCAGCTGCCTCCGGCCCTGTGAGCTGCAAAGCGGAGACTGGCTGGGGCCTCTGAAGAGGAAGTGGCCACAGCATCTAACAGAAGGTGCTTCCTTTTCCTGCGTGGGAGTATCTGACAGAGGACAAAATAATGCCCTGCTCTGTGTCCAGAGTAAGGCCCACACAGCTGCACAGACCACCAGAAGCTATCCAGTTTTCCTCCATGGCCCTTCCGAGGAGCCAGCCTGTAGGTTGGACCCCACTACCCCACACTGTCATTCTAACAGACTGTATCCCCATGCCAACCCCTGGAGACTTGGCCAAGTGTCACTGTGTGACCTCCAGTCCCCACCCACTGTGTTTACATCACTTTGCTGGGCCAAGAGCTTTGGTTGGCACATTTGTCTTATGCTGCTGGTCAGATGGTCACCACTAACAGAAGCAGAAGCAGGCTTGAAGCCAGACCTCTACCCACAGCATGCTATCATTGGCTTTTGGCTTCCTACAGGGTTCTGCCTGTCATTTGATGGGATCCTGACTTGTGCCTCCATCGTGACTCCCACACAGAACAACTGTCTCCTTCCTTCCTTTCTGTACCTCCAAAGTAACCCATTCACCCTGATAGCTTCTAGCCAGACCTTCCTTCTGACACCTACCTTTTGCTTCTCTAGCCAGCTCAGCGCCTCACAGTCTCTCAGAGCCTTGCACTGATGTTCTGGACACCAGTGTCTCAGCTCCGCACTAGCTCATTGCATCTTTAGTTTTGATGGCTCCCTGAGACATTAGTAATATGCCAAGACACTGCATCTATTCTCATCCCTTTTCCTTACCCGACTAGAGAACTGTCCTTTCTCTCTCCTTGCTTAGGACTTCCCCAAGCCTCAGTCAGTTTCTATACCAGCTAACTGGGTTGTTGATAGCCCCTACAATGTAGAATTGTGAGGATTAAACCAACAGCACATAGAGACTCTTTAGCACAATTTTCGTTAAGCACGTTACTTTTATTTTTGTCAATGGCAACTACTTCTAACTATAAAGATGGAGATCATCTTTAAGAGCACCCTCAGTTGCTCTCCCTTCAGACTTCAGACCTCCTGATTTCACTCATCTTTAGTGCATTTAACCGCAAACTTCACCCTGTCACCTGTGATTCCTGCGTACCTGTCTCCTAGGCCCATGGTTCTCCGGCATCCGTCTAAGTACCAGAACTTAACACAGAATGGCAGCCTTTGCTCCACTGACTCCAGCTACATCAAAAACAGTCACCTGTACAATGCAGAGTGCTGCAGCCCGGTGTCACAGAACTCTGCCCAACTGGGCCCTTCAACCCTGCAATCACTCTATCCCTACCAGGCACTTGAGTTACACCCTCATTCCTTACCTCCCACCAAGGAACTGGAGGAGTTGCAACACACACTTGACTGAGCCTTCTGTTGGACAGCCACCAACCTGGGAAGGCATACACTCCGTGGCTGTGGACGAGAGCTTTTAGGCCAGATGCTCATCTTTGTATCAGTACATCTCGACACCCTAACAGCAACAGAACAGAACTTCATTTCCAAGCTTTCTTCCCAGCTACTCATTTCTAGAATCTGTCCCTTGGGCTGATCACTCCCTCAAAGGAATCACCAGGGCATTGAGAGAGGAGCTGAGTGAAGGACTGAAGAGTCTGTGCAACATTGTATCTTTCTATGTAGGGTTGTATCTTGAAAAGACTCACTTGTATCAAGAGAAAGGCACACAAGGCACGCATGGATAAAAGTGAGAGTGTCACGCACACACAAAACTTCTGAAGAGGATTGAAGAGGGAGGTGACCGAAGGAGGTTTCCTCTGCTGTAAGGACCTCAGTGTAAGCCCACTCCAGTGCAACTCTGGTGACTGCCCATCTAAAGCAACATCAGATATGGAAGAGGACCCCTTTCTCTCAGCAAACTGATGATCAGCCTCCAATGGACCAAATGGAACCAACATAGAAAGGGAAGGAGATCGGGCAAAGGCCACGTGGGTCTCTCGAGTCACTCCCACAACCCCACAGATCTTACTAGGACCACTTCTGGAGGCGAGAAAAGTGGAAGGTCTCAGAAGCCTCCAGAAAGATGCTATATTTTAGAAGGAATCTGATTAACATGGAACCCAGTGGGTAGGGTATTCTTTTATCTTAGTTCTGGGGAAACATCATGATCATTGTTTAGGGTGGAAACAATAACCAGGCCAAAAACGATCACCTCTAAAAACACCTGTGCTCCAAATAATAGCCTGAGAAAACCAGGAGAACATATGAAGCCTGGTTTTCTTAAATATGGCCCAAAGAGGACATGGCAGCCATGAGACAAAGAGCCAGCATGACAGTAAGACCCGGCCTAGAATGGTACCTGTCATCATGTGCCCAGTTTGCTACTGTTATCCAACCATCCCTGATATGACCCCATGTCCAGGGTCACTCGTTGTAGGTTAGAGCATGTGGACAGATATATTCCACACAGCTGGAAGCCAATCCCAGTACCAAGGAACAGTGACACAGGGGCACAGTGAACCAGCAACTGAGCAGAGGAGCTTCCTGGCCCACCTTTGCCCCCAGTCCTAGCCATCAGGCAGGCCTCTTGAGGATGATGCCAGCATAAGAGAAGCAGCCTGGTGGGTCTTGGCTTTGACTAACATTCCTCTTTACTTCTTTGAACAGTGTGTTCAAAGATGTTTGAAGGTGATCTGCTACTGTCAACGGTTAAGCCTCGTAATGACCATGGTCATGGTGACAAGCTTTGCCGTGAGCTGGTCTTCACACCCATGGTAAGTGTTCCTCTCAGGGAGGAGCTATGAACTAGGTAGGCATGGGCCTCAGAGGACAAGGGAAGGCGAGTGAGACCACAGAGGCTCAGTGTTCGTGAGAGCTTCAATGAGGCCAGAACCACCCTTATTCTAGCAGAGAGAAAACCAAGGTTCCAGCTAGCACTGTGCTGGACGGCACAGCAGTCGCTATAAGTAGCTGCAGGCAGTTAAATGTGTTAGGATAAACAGAATTGAATAAAAACATATTTCCATCAGTCATATTTCAAATACTCAGTAGCCCATGACTGGTGAGCCCAGGGAAGCGGCCTTAGATCTAGACTGAGGCTTCAACCTTCCTCTCAGAGGGAAAGGAGTGGAGGAGCCATTTCATGTTACTAAGCAAGGGGGAAAACCATAAAAAAACACAAATATATTGCACAATTAGATTGTCCAGGATGAATTCTTGTCTGCAGAGAGAGAAGAGAGGCAGAAGTTGGGTGCACCCAGGGTTTTCTCTCTACACAGAAGTTAGCTTATTTTTGCCCCAAGTTAGAACAGGAGAAAATTAAAGAAGGAAGTACGGGCAGAGAAGTTGCCTTGGAAACACTGTCACTTCCTCTTCATCTCCCATCTGCTGACCCATTGACCTGAAAAATAACCACAAACTTTCCTAGGGCCCATCTTTGAAGTATCTGTACCATGGGCTTTCCAGTTGCCCTGGTCAAGGCTCTGCTTTAGGGGACTGTGGGTGTGGGGAGGAGGGTTCCCAGGGTATAAAGCTGGGAGGGACTGTTGTCTTCTCGCCCTGATCTGCACATCACTGACATCCTGTCTGTACAAACTAGAAAGGAGAGGAGAAGTCCTAAGCTTCTCTCCAGACTGCTCTACTGGGTTGCAGATGTGTTGCTCTCTCGGCTGCTTCCAGACACCAGGGAAATCCTCAAGTTCACCACACCGCTAGTCAAACCCCCTTCTTCCCCTTTGCACTGTCCAGCATTTCTGTCTTGTACTCACGAACACCCTGCCTGCTCTGGCCTCTGTAACTGGCATCCTATGACTGTCTCTGCGACTGACCCAATAGGCATGGATGCTGCAGTCAGCACAGATGAGATAGCTGATGCCGTGACCCTTCTAATGTACAGACTTTGTCTCTCCACTACATAAGATCAAGTGTAGACACCCCGCCCATGGTCCCGGGGTCTTTGTGCCTCTCTACACATTTTCTGTTCTTCCTACACATCTACCCTGCAGGATAGCATGCTCCTGGCATAGATGCTCCTCTTCTAAAGTTCTGCCCACCCTTTGAGACATCAGGTCACACCTCTACAACCCAGCAGTTGAACCTGGCAGTTTTCCAACCCTGTCCCCTCTTCACCAGGACATGTCTGTAGAGCAGCTTTGTTACTTTGCCTGGTAGCTTTGGTACCCTGCCTCCCTCTCCACCTGCAGTGTAAGAGGACAGGATGTGGTTTCTGTGCTTATCCTTGCTCATCCTGCATCCTGGCTCCCAGTGAAGAGCAGCAGGAGGGGTTAGAGAGGTGCACAGGCTTCCGACAGCGGTGAGTCAGTCTACTCTCTTCCACGACATGTTGCTTCTTCCATGAGATTGTGAGTACGAGGGGTGCTTTTCGGGCGATCAACCCACAAGGGTTAACAATGGTAATAGGCATCTCTCAGTTAGTGCCTATTTTTAAAACACAAGAATTGACCAGAACTTGGGAAGCAAAGGCAGGCAGATCTCTGGGACTTTGAGGAAACCAAAATCAAAACAAAAGCAAAAGAGAATTGAGAAAAAACTAGTGTTGAGTAAACGTCATCATGGTAAATGTGTAGTCGATTTAATGTCGAGGGACTGAGAGAAGAATGGGAGGGAGGTGGGAAAGGAAGACCAGCAGGGACTCCACACAGGCCTGGGTTAGGGAAGCAGTGGTGAGAGAGGACACACTATGGGACCTATGGAGAGCACCGGACAGAATGAACAAGGAGCCAGGAGTCTCTGTGAGGCTTAGGGTTTGCATAGCTCAGGAGACTTAGCTCCCCACTGCTCATACGGTCCACATTGCTGAGCCCCTGACAGGCAGCAGGACAGTGTCAGATCCTAGACCTTATACCTGCCTCGAGAAACCCTCGGAGTCCTAAGTCCCATTTGCAGGTGAGTGTGTGTGTGTGTGTGTGTGTGTGTGTGTGTGTGTGTGTGTGTGTGTGTGTGTTGGAGGGGGGTCAGGAAACAAGAATGCTTGGCATCCAGCCACTCCAGAGTTCTTTCTGGGTTTTAACAGGGAATGGTCTAGATCAGGACGGGCTAGAAGGAAAACCTCACATGAAAAAAATGAAGTGGTGCATCTTCAGATGTCAGCAGGGCTGCACACAGCAGCAGCTGGTACACTGGAAGCTATGGAGGATGTGTGC
This sequence comes from Phyllotis vaccarum, assembly GCA_033318265.1. NCBI lineage: Eukaryota > Metazoa > Chordata > Mammalia > Rodentia > Cricetidae > Phyllotis > Phyllotis vaccarum. The sequence goes on along the minus strand of JARWLC010000014.1, from coordinate 64,638,601 downwards.
TTCCCTCAGGACACGTCAGAGTGCCACACGATGACAGTGCCATACAGTGACAGTGCCCCATGGTGACAGTGCCCCACAGTGACAGTGCCCCATGGTGAGAGTGCCCCACGGTGACAGTGCCCCATGGTGAGAGTGCCACACAGCGTCAGTGCCATACAGTGACAGTGCCACACGGTGACAGTGCCACACAGTGACAGTGCCACACGATGACAGTGCCCCACAGTGACAGTGCCCCACGGTGACAGTGCCCCACGGTGACAGTGCCACACGGTGAGAGTGCCCCATGGTGACAGTGCCACACAATGACAGTGCCCCACGGTGACAGTGCCCCATGGTGAGAGTGCCACACAGTGTCAGTGCCACACAGTGACAGTGCCACACAGTGACAGTGCCACACAGTGACAGTGCCACACGATGACAGTGCCCCACGGTGACAGTGCCATACGGTGAGAGTGCCCCATGTTGACAGTGCCCCACGGTGACAGTGCCCCATGTTGATAGTGCCCCACAGTGACAGTGCCCCATGTTGACAGTATCACACAGTAACAGTGCCACACGGTGGCAGTGCCACATGGTGAGAATGTCACAAAGCAAAAGTGCCCCACGGTGAGAGTGTCACACAGTGACAGTGCCCCACAGTGACAGTGCCATGCAGTGAGAGTGCCACACGATGACAGTGCCAGATAGCTAGAAGAGGTCTGACCAGCACATAGTCCTTTGTGGATATTTAGTGAATTATGAAATAAGCATTTAAGGATGCACTGACAGTTATCATTAATGGGCTTCATAATGTAAGAAATAATGACAAATTTCCATATTTGTGGGACTTCTAGGTAAGTTCGCTTGCCCCAGTGCAGGCAGCGGCTGGAACAAGGGATAATGCCGCCTCCAGGAATAATAAACTGCCAGTTATTTAATACTTATCACTCACAAATACCCGCTGTGATGCCGTATCCCATGCCTCTATAACTTCCATGCCCACACCAGCTCTTCATTACCTGAATGCAACCTCCATTTTAAACACAGGGGTCTGAAGCTCAGAGAGCTGAAGTGATTCTCTCCAGCTACTGGAAATCTGATTTTAAAGTCAACTATCCATGTTCAGGCCAAGAGACCCAGAGAAAAGTGGCATCCTGTGGTGAAGAGAGTTGCCCACATCACAGATCAAAGTGGTTATAGAGTAAGAAAGCGTGCCGAGGACAGATAACCATGTTTCATCTGGGCAGGGCAAAGCCATGAGGACCGACCACAGGAAGCTCCTGGTCTTCTGAGTCTCTGCTGCTTAACAAGACATTGGGAACTGAGTCATTTACTCAGAACAGAGGTCGTTTGCTTTCCATTCCCAAAAGCTGCACTTGACACCAGGCTTTCAGCTGCAATGTTCCCACAGTGAGAAGGAAGGTGCAGGCAAATAAGAGCGGGTTGGCATCACTTTGTAACAGTCTGTTCCTCAGATAAAGACATCACACCTTCCCATGAGGGGAGTTTTTGGAACATAATCACCTCTGCTGAGGTTCCATCTCTAAACACTGCTGCACTGCAGATTAAATTTCCAATATGTAAACTTTGGGGAGCAGACTTAAGCCACAGGACACCCACCTGCCCCCACCCAAGGTGCCTCAAGCATTGCGTATGAACAACCTTGTGTCTCTGCTTCCTCCCAATGTGTCCTGTGTGACACTCATCGGGCCTTTAAGAAACATTGATGGAGAAAGGCACCGAAACCTCCAACCCACCACCAGACTCTGTGGACACAACAGGAAGATGGGCGTATTAGGTAATCCTGCTGCTGTCTCGCCAGCTCACTGCCCAAGCTCACTGGAAAAACCATATGCTAACTGAAGCCTCGTGTGGGTGTGGAGTGGGAAGAGAGTGGTGAGATAGGCCAGCTCCACCCCAGGCCGAGAGACAGCTGCTGAGGTACCCTCTGAGCAGCACAGACATCCACCTCCTGCTGCAAACAACCAATGAAGTGATCTCAATTTCATTTTCACGTTGGTAAGAAGATTATCACCACAGACTACAAGCTGTGAGCCTGGAGGCAGCAGAGGGACTTCCGTCAGCTGCTCTGAAATGACACATGAATCTTCCCTGACACTCATCCTTGAGACGGATTGATACAATGCAAAGAATTGTTCCCTGAACGGCAGCCTTTGCTGCCCAGGCCTGGAGTGCATTTGCTTTCTGCATCTAATGGAAATGTCTTTCTTGTTAACTGGGTAACCAACAACTGCCAAGTGCAGAGCCCACCATGGAAAGGATTGTTGTCTAGATAATGATGGCCACTGACAGAAAAGGCATAGATGTTGTCTCTTGTAGTAACAAGAGAAGTATTTACAAAGGAAGAAAGAGTATGTGCCTTTGTGCGTGCATGTGTGTGTGTGTATGTGTGTGTATGCACACATGCCTGTGTGTGTGCCTGTGTGTATATGCTTCTGTGTGTGTGCCTGTTTGTGTGTGTGTGTATGTGTGTGTATGCACACATGCCTGTGTGTGTGCCTATGTGTGTGTCTCTCTGTGTGTGTGCGTGTGTGTATGTGTGTATGCACATGTGCCTGTGTGTGTGCCTGTTTGTGTGCGTGTGTGCCCTTATATGCCTGTCTGTGCATATGTGTCTGTGTGTGCCTATGTGTGTGTCTCTCTGTGTGTGTGTGCCTGTGTGCATGTGTGCACACGTGTGCCCCCCTCTGTGTATGTGTGTGCTGTACAAGGGGAAGGAGAGTGAGAGAAAGGTGAGGATTGGAGGGCCTGGATTTCTGCTGCTTTTATTCACTCAGCAGCGCTAGAAACCAGCCTTAGGCTTGAAAGTTTTCCTGCCTTCAGGAAAGTTCTCCCAGCCTAGGGCCCCTCTCTGGACACCCTGGTGATGTTCACATTTTTGGGCCTTTTATATTTCTTAGGACTGTCCAGTCTCTGTCTGTGTCTCCATCACTTGCTTCAGCTCTCTCTCTCTCTCTCTCTCTCTCTCTCTCTCTCTCTCTCTCTCTCTCTCTCTCTCTCTCTCTGTCTCTCTCTCTCTCTCTCTGTCTCTCTCTCTGTCTCTCTCTCTCTGTCTCTCTCTCTCTCTCTGTCTCTCTCTCTCTCTCTGTCTCTCTCTCTCTCTCTCTCTCTCTCTCTCTCTCTCTCTCTCTCTCTCTCTCTCTCTCTTCATTTCTACATAACAGGAAACCAAGAGTAATAACAAGAAGCTTTGCAGAGTTATGAGCACTTCCTACTGACCGCTGCCTCTTCCTCAGCTGCAGATTTGGCAATAAGTAGCAAGTGAGCCCTCAAAACAAGGCAGCTGTCTCTGGCTATCTAGAAGTTACCTGCTTCCCAGGTGTGAATGTGAGGAAGAACAATCCACATCTGTGTGACTGTGGGATAGTTAGAGCCATGAGCTACCCAGTGACAGGAGTTAAGAGTGATACCCCGCCCCCAGCATCAAAAGTAGCCATTTTAGGTAAGAGGTTTGCTTTATTATTATCCACTAACACTTCTACAGGCAGAGTCCCTCCAGGAAAACAATACACCAGGCCCATCAAGACCTGAGTCTTGGGGTTCAGACCTCTGTCCTTCCTCAGACATTGCTGTAACTGTCTCCGGAAGCCAGAACTGTACTTCAGGAAGAATGATTTCTGCCTTGAACCTCGCCCAGTGTATGAACAACCCTTAGGGTGTGGTAGCAAATGATACAGCGTGATGAAAGGATCCCATATCTCATTAGAAATTAAACTAACTTATATATAATCAGAAGGTTGATGACCTAAGATATTGATTAGTGTTGTTAAGCATGGTCAAAGCAATGCGGTTAGGAAATAAAATACCCATCATTTTAAAGATGTTTATTTTAGCATTAAGCAAAAGGTTATAATGGGTGTGGAACTTGCTTTAAAATATCTCAGCAAAGAGGGAAGTAAAGGGATAGATTCAAAGGACAACCTCAACAAACACTGAATTTCAGAAATGGGATAGACAGGAGTGTCTGTGGGGGGAGCACACTCACTCTTTCTAGGTCCCATTAGGCTCTCCTCAACCCCACAGCAATCAGCCATCGCTGTGGATGTCATCCTGGCTATGTCTCCAAGTTGACATTTCTAGGCCTGATAGCTACTGCTTACCCTGGAATCAGCAAGACAGCCTGGATATCACATTTAACAGGTCATCTTTCCCTCAGATGGTTCTGCAAGCCCCCCCCCATCATTTAACTGGAAAAAAGTGAGCTGGTAGAGCCGCTGGTAATGAATGGGAGCAGGGAGCCTCTGGAGCCGCTGGTGTGAAGAATGCCTCCTGCACAGTCATGATGCTCAAGAACAGAGCCTGAGGAAATCAAGAGGGAACATCTTTCGCATCCTACCCCCATCCTTAGCCCTGGCACTTAGGTCTCTGACCTCCGACGACAACTCTTTTGCAAACTGCCAGTGAAATGGCCAAGGCTATCTCTGCAGCAATAAAAAGAAAATCTGAAAAGAGTGTCACAAAATCTGAAGTTGTAGGTGAGAAGAAAGAGGAAGGGAGGGAGTGAGGGAGGGAGGGAGGGAGGGAGGGAGGGAGGGAGAGAGGGAGAGAGTGAGGGAGGGAGGGAGGGAGAGAGGGAGGGAGGGAGGGAGAGAGGGAGGGAGGGAGGGAGGGAGAGAGGGAGAGAGGGAGGGAGGGAGGGAGGGAGAGAGGGAGGGAGGGAGGGAGGGAGGGAGAGAGGGAGAGAGGGAGGGAGGGAGGGAGGGAAAGAGGGGGAGGGAGAGAGGGAGGGAGAGAGGGAGGGAGGGAGAAAGGGAGGGAGGGAGAGAGGGAGGGAGGGAGAGAGGGAGGGAGGGAGGGAGGGAGGGAGAGAGGGAGGGAGGGAGAGAGGGAGGGAGGGAAAGAGGGGGAGGGAGAGAGGGAGGGAGAGAGGGAGGGAGGGAGAGAGGGAGGGAGGGAGAGAGGGAGGGAGGGAGGGAGGGAGGGAGGGAGGGAGAGAGGGAGGGAGGGAGGGAGAGAGGGGGAGGGACGAAGGAGGGAGGGAGAGAGGGAGGGAGAGAGGGAGGGTACTGCACACAAAATACAACAGAAACTGTGAAGACAAAAAAGTCTCTACATGGTAAAAAAAAAAAAAATCTAAAACAGCTTATAAAGTTACATAAAGTCCACCAAGTTAGCCAGCCAGGCCTGTCACTTTTCTATGCCAAGTGTCTAGAATATCTTATAAATGCAGGGATACTTAAATAACTGGTTTATGTCATCCATAGTTAAGACAAAAATCGAAAATCTCAGTGTTCTCAAAAGACTGAATCTGTGTCCGGTGCATTCAACATCACCCTTACTGAGAGTCAAAATCAAAAACGGAAGACTCCATTCTTGACTATTAATGAATATGTGTTGTGGTGTGCTGGCGCACTCCTATAATCACGGCATTTTTAATTGTGTGTTTTTCTTCTGTCGTGAGGTTATCGTAGGGACTGACGTGTCATCCTGGAGTTTCAGTAATTAATTCCATCGTGCATGGCCTTTGATGTTGCGGGATCCAGCATGATTGTACTTTGTTGGGAATGTTTATAACAATACTTTAAAAGATAACCGTTGTTTTCCTGTAGTATTTTTGGCTAGCTTTGCTTTCAGGGTGATGCTACCTTGTAAAACAAGCTAGGAAGTTTCTTTTAAAATTTTTGGGAGGGAAAACAATTAGTATCAGTCATTTTTAAAATTTTGATGGAGTGGCTGGAAAATGTCTCCTCAGTTAAAAGCATGGTTACTCTTTCAGAGGACCGAGATTTGATTCCCAGCACCCACCAGACTGCTCACAACCGTGTATAACTCCAGTTCCAGGGGATCTGGTGCCCTCTTCTGGCTTCCAAGGGTATCGGGTGCACAGACATGCATGCAGGCACAACACTCACCCGCATAAAATATAAAATAAAAATAAATTTAAAAGCAGAGATTTGATGGAGTTCACTGGTGAAGTATCAGGTCTTTCCTTTGTTTGGATTATAATTATTAATTCAATCTCAACCACAGTTGTAGGTGTGTGTTTGTTTTTTTTTAATTCCTTAGTTCTTCCTGATTAAGACTTGGTAGTGTGGTTTATCTGGGATTTTCTTCCATCAATTCTGATTATCAAGTTGCTGATATGTAACTGTCCGATGTAATAACTTACATTACTTCTGTGTCTGTGGAACAGTTGGCAACATCTCCAATTCCACTGATGATTCAGTAACTGAGTCTTTTTTCTACAGCCCCTTCTACGGGTCCAGTGCATTTTGATTGCCCTCAGCGTATTTGCCCTTGCTTGCTTTCAATTAGTACTTGCAGGGAAATTTTCCTAAAGCTTTCTCTTTTAATCTACTGTGTTTCCCTAGGAATATCTTACCTTCTCTCTCACTTCTTAAAATTAGTTTTTATTTGCTTAACTCTTTACAGTGTGTGTGATACACACAGATGTGTCCACAGACGCTTCATAGAGCACATGTGGAGATCACAGGAAAGCTCTCCAAGGTGTCTTAGTTAGGGTTTTTCTGCTGTGAAGGGACACATTGACCGTGACTAATCTTATAAGGAAAACGTTTAATTGAAGAGGTTCACTTTCAGTTCAGAGGTTCATGACGGGGAACTTGGCAGCATATAGGCAGATGTGGTGCTGGAAGAGCTGAGAGTCTCACATCTTGCGGGCAACAGAAAGGCAGCTGTCTGTCACACTGACTGTCACACTGAGTGAAGCTTGATGAAAAGGCCTCCGAGCTCATCCCCACAGTGACACGCTTCTTCCGACAAGGTCACACCTCCTAATAGTGGCTCTCCCTTTGGGGGCCATTTTCTTTCAAAGCACCACAGGTCAGGGATCAGGTGGGTCCCAGGGATTGAACTCAGGTCATCTGGTTTGGTGGGAGGCACCTTTATCTGAATTAGCATGAGTGAAGGGGAATTTTGCTGGATGTAAGATTCTTGGTCAATAGTTCCTCCTCCTCTTCTTCTAGAAAGTCGAATTTATCAGGTCACTGCTTTTTGGATTGCTTCTGATGAGAGATTTTTTTTATATATAATCTTACTGAGAATACTTGGTAGACGATCAGTCAATCCCGGCCCCCATCTGCTTTTAAATTTCTCTTTATCATCCTTTTCTGAAAAAGCTCTCTCTGGGCCCCTGAGTTCCTCACATTTGTAACTATCTTAGTTTCTGGGCTCCTTATATTTATGTCTCTCATCAAGTGTGGGACGTTTCCAGCTACTATATCTTCAGACATCCTCTCTTCCCCGGGGACTTTCATGATGCATATGTTGCTCTTTTGGCCTCATGGCCTACAGACCCCTTAAGTTCTGAACACATTTTTAAACTCTGGTTTATGTTTCTCAGACTTGACGATTTCCACGGCCCTACCCTGGAGTCTGCAGATATGTTCTTCCTCCTTATGTCTGGTTGGGAAACCCTCTAGTAAGGGTTTCTTTATAGTAATAATAATTTATAATAATTTATAATAATTTTTAGCTTCTGGATTTTGTCAAATTTTCTTTTATATTTTCTATCTCTTTCACAGACAATTTCTGCTAATCTATTTTCCCACTTTGAATGGACCATACTTTCTTGTTTCTTTAAATACTTTGTAATTTTTTTCCTATACAAAGAAGGAAGGAAGAAGAAAGACAGGAAGGAAGGAAGGAAGGAAGGAAGGAAGGAAGGAAGGAAGGAAGGAAGGAAGGAAGGAAGGAAGGAAGGAAGGAAGGAAGGAAGGAAGGAAGGAAGGAAGGAAGGAAGGAAGAGAAACAGGAAGACTCAGCAACTGAACATAATAATGTGACTCTGGAGACCAGACTGTCCCCCTCCAGGGTTTTCTGCCTGTAGGTTTGGGATCAGAGCAAAGATTCCTATCAATTGGTGACTCGGTCTCTTTATTCACCCCGCTCCGGCAAGCTGCTCAGCGCATACACTCAGAGTTGCCTGGCACACGGCTGGCGATGAGAGACAGATGAGTAATCATTTGCTAAGACCTTGAATTTGCCCAAATTTACCACCCAAACCTTCTCCTGGAAAACTGAAGCATCCATGAGATGCAGAGGTCCAAAATAGTTGCACTGGGTGGATTCTGAAAGGTTAATGCCCAGGTAGGAGCACCAATTTCCGGTGCTTCTGCCATTGTGCTGACATCCTCCATGGGTTAAGTTTTAGGAACTAAATCTAGCCAAAATAGAAATTTGTTGAAAATAAAATAGCTCATATACTTTATAATAAACTGACTTGGGATACCTTTGTAAGAACAGCAAACGTTTAATTACTTATTGTTATTAGGTGTCTAATGTGTTTGTGCACATGCATCTGTGTGAGCATGTGTGCACATGGTACAGTGTAGATGTCTATAGCTGGAGGTCAGAGGGACAGCTCTGACCTTCTCCCCTTCCACTGTGGAATCTGCATGGGGACTAAACTCATGTTATCAGGCTTAATGGCAAGTACTTTTAGCAAGGTGCTATCTTGACGGCGTGAGTAAATATTTTAATATAAATTGAAAATAAAGCGAGGGTAAAACAATTGTTGTATGTGCTTCTGGGTGAATCATTCTTTCCCTCCCTTGACGTCTTAGCTCAGCCATCATCCTTGATGCTTCTCCTCCTTAGCATTTCCTTCTCTTCCACGGCTGTGAAAGGAGTGGACTTGAAGTCAGACCCAAGGGAAATAGGAGGGCGTTGTATGTAGATTCAGAAGCCTCCATCGTCTTCACCTTCAGTGTGTGGGAAGATGGTCCCACAAATATAAAAATGGGAAATGCCAGTTTCTACGTGACTGTTATTTTGGGTGTAGAAGCGTTTGGGGCATGAGTGTCCAGAGGATGCAGAGTGATATTCCAGAATGTTCTGCCATAAAATTTGCACTAGTGACCCCAATCTTTGGTTACTTTTGTCTGAGTGATAGAAGATCCTTTGGAAATGTTGCTTTTATGATCTTAGGGAGGCCTGGGAAGGGGGTACTGAGAGCTCAGGCACAGGAAACCTGTTGTGTCTGATTGTGGTGTGTTCTGGACTAAGGGGAAAAAACATGAAGGAAAATGTTTACAAGCCACTGCAGGAAGGAGGTGAAGGAAAGACTCAGAGTCCCTAGTATTTATAGAGTGTATTTGTTACTCCCAGAGACCCCTGGGCTGCGATGATCGAGGCCAGCTCCTAACACTAAAACCATACTCCACATGGGAGAAAGGTGACCCCAGGTCCCACCAGGGCCAAAGCGGTAACAGCGTTGGAAGGATCTCCCATCACACATCTGACTAAAAACTTGTGTTTAGAATATACTGCTGCAGACTCTTGACTGCAGGCGGTTTTCCACTTCCTTCCCTGCCTGCTACTCCTTCAGCATATTCCACAAAACAGTTTCCCAAAAAGGGAAAGGGAGAGGAAGAGAAGGGATGGGAAGAGGGGGAGAAGGAGCTCTCAAAGCTCATCACTGAGAAAGCAGGCCAATTTAAAAAATGGCCAAACTGTTTGAAGTGACACGTTGTCAGGTGAAAAGATGTGATACGTAATTAGTCACTAGGAAAATGTAAAATTAAGCCAAAACCCAATGGAATGGATCCAACAAAGTTTAAAGGCAGACTGGCAAGCAAGGGGCCGGGGTCACTCTCCTGGAAGGCTGGTCAGACAGGAAATGGCATGGCCACTTTGCTGAACAACTGACAAGTGCCTTACGGAGTCATAGAGTTAAACTTAGACTCACCAGGAGCCCTGCTCCTCAACATTTACCTAAGAAAAATGAAGCATCACGGTTATTTGTAGCAATTTATGCATTAGCATCAGTCAGAAACAACCCCACTGTCTCTTCTGAGGATGTGGAGGGTGGCTGCAAGAGCATTGCACACCCTCCCACTGCAGGCTAGCAAGTACATCAATCAAGCCCTGCCCTCTGGCTGGGGCTTGCTGCCACAGGTGGCTCCAGTCAGCATCCGTTCATAAAGGCCGCCCACAATGGCTTTCTAGAAACCTGCACTTGAGCAGCAAAAAGCAGCCCTGCATCACTTGTCACTTGTATTGGTCCAGCCCACAGAGTTTGGAAAACAGGAGCAAGCTAGCCAACCTAGGTCATGCTTTCCCACCAGCACGGTTGTTTCTTCTGCATCCCTCTGTGTATAATATCCAGAAAATATCCTAGGTGAGAGATGGGAGCCACTTGCTCATCTTGTCAATGTCTGGACCAGCTGTCACAAGAATTTTTTTTAAGAGGGCAGGGCTTTCTTTGCACTTAGAACCATAAAAGCAGTGTTTTCTACCTTTGTTAGTGTATAGACCTCATTGTGCATAAGTGTGTTCACATTCATTTCTTTATACAACCTCCAGAGAGCGTGCATGCACTGAAACCAGCCCATGAGCACACGGGAAATCTTGCTTGTAGGCTTGATATCATTGTTATATCATTGTTATCTAGGGATCATTTAAGCTACTCTGACATCCTTTGGGACAGAAAGGGAGAGAGCTAGCAGGTCATGGTTAAAAAAAAAAAAAAAACAACCCTGTTGCCCAGTAGGGGCAGTACTTGCTTTATATGCTGTACTGAATGCCAGTGTGGCTCTTAGCCATGCTTATTAAGGCTGAGTACCCTCTGCCTTTCCTTTTTGCCCTTAGCACCACTTCCCAGCTTTACACACTGGAGTTTCCTGGCCCCTCCCACCCCTGCTCATCTCCATTCAAAGTCCTTGGCGATGAAGTTTGTGTTGGGAGTAAGAAAACCCACACAAACTCAGAAAAAAAGCCAGCACCCTGACCACCCAGTGGGAGAGCAAACTCTCTGGCTTTTCTGGGCAACTGAAGACAGACACGTGAGTACACACACACACACACACACACACACACACACACACACACACACACACACGGTGTGAGTGAGAAACAATGAGATAGTCACAAGTGGGGCCCAGAGCCTGCATTGAAGTTCTTAGAATCCCTACAGTCAATTCACACTTCAAGCAGGTGCCAAGAGCCAGGGAGGGAAAAGGACACAAAAAGAGGTACAGCCTCCTCCTTTCCCTGGATGTGCTGACACATGGCTCAGTCTCTTGTCCCTTCATACCCTTCCACACTCACGTAAGAAGCCATCACCTTTGGTTTCAACAAAATTCTGCTACTGTTACCACATGCACAGTTACATACCACTCAAGCTTTGTTCTAGAATACAAGCAGTCCTTCAGTAGGATATACATTGTTTACACTGTCAGAAAAGAAAGGTTTCAACATCAAGATCACCTGTGGGGTAACATCAGCTCCCGGTTCCCAGGCAACATAGATGCTGCATGGTGCTGAGGCTGTCTGACAGAGCCAGCCGCAGCAAACCGCAGACTCTGCTGCGTGTTCGATCATTGAGCTGATGCAAGTCTGTTTCCAGGGCTGGTGAGATGCCCCATAGGTAAGAGCACTTGCAGTACAAGCATGGCCATGGGACTTCAGTCCCTATCCCTCACACTAGAAACAGAGACCTGACTCCTGAAGTGTTCCTCTGGCTTGCACAAACATAGTGGTACAATTCATTGACACACACACCATAGTCATTACTTTAAAATTTTTAGATCTCTAAGTTTCCAGCTCCTACCTCAGGCCATTTCGGTTGGCATCTCTGGTGTGGAAATATGCCAGAGGCTCCCAGGGCAATCATATTTGCAAAGCAGCTAATCAGGGGAAGGGGGAAGATACTTATCCCTCAAGCCTACAGCTGTCACTGCTGTTTGATTTGCTGGAGCCTTGGGTGATAGCACCAAACCATGAGAATGTTATATGACAGGCTCTCATGGGGTGGGGGGAGCTAGAGGGGGTCAGGAGGCTAGCAGTGTGGTCTAGCCTGTGACAAGGATGAGAGGTGGAAGTGGAGTGAGACACAAATCATAAGTGAGTGAGTCAAAATCATAAGCATCATAGTGCACTAACCGGAGTTGGCAGAGGCCAAGAGCAGACTCAAAGATGATCTGATTTCCAGAAGAACACGGAAGAATAGTGTGAAGATTTGGCATAAAATTAAAATACAGAGCCTTTGTCTGGAAATTATAGAGAGATACAAAACAGTAGCAAGAGAATGTGAGAGCCAGCCTGGGTCCCGTGCAGTGGAGCCCACACTGTGGGAAGGGATCTCAGTTACTTACAAGACAAGGAGAGACCTCCACAGAGGAGGTACCTGGAATGACTAGGTATGGAAAGTGTTATAGTCTCAATCTGAGATGTCCTGACATGTTTGAGTCTTTAGTAGGTAGGACTCCATGGCACAAAACAGACCCTAGAGGCAGGCCTTTGAAAGCTGTGCACACTCCTGGGTTCAGTCCTTTGTGCCATGATACCTCTACCAACACACTGGTAACAACCAAAATCCCTCAAAACCATGAACCAGAGTAAACTCTTCTTACCTTAAGCTGGTTCTGTTTGTCACATCAATGAGTAAAGTAACTAAGATAAAAGGCCACCATTAATGGCCTTTCTGTTCTGTGTAAAAATCCACAGAAATGCCGGCTAGAGCACTGTAGATATTTCTGTTCATAAGTAAAGGATATGAACAGCATGACATATCACTGAGCTTGGAGTTATTGACCAGATACTGAAATGCTCAGAGGGTCTGTGATTCTTGGGAAGCAATTGTGGTAGTATGGGTGTGTGTGTGTGGGGGGGGTGTGATCTGGGTAGAAAAGAGGAGAATTGTGTGCAAATTTTTTGCTAGCACAATGTAGGAGTCACAGTTTGGTACAAGAATTAACTTATGAAGATTTAGATGACCATAAATGTTTGAGAAACTTAAGGAGCATGTTCTTTTTACCTAGAACACCTCCACAAGCTACAATACTTGATTCTTACATTGTAGGCCTGTCTGGGACCGCCTCTTGGGAAACGCCCTTGTCATTGAGATGACTGTTGCTGCTCCGGTGGCCTGGATCTGAAACTTAGCTGCTGGGAAGTCTTGAGAGATCTTGCTTGGTCCAGCAAAAGTATCCATAGCAGCCATGGTGGAATCACAGGAAGATGCCTTCCCTCATTGATCTCATCTTGTTTACTTAGTACAAATCGTCTGGTTCCAGAATCCTAGCTGCAAGGGAGTCCCTGACTAATTTCCCAACCTCTCCACAGGAAGGCAGAATGAAATCCTAATGAAGTATCTAGTGTAACAACCATGCTATCATCATCCATAATGGACAGGCAATGAAGTTATTTTCTGGATCTGAAGTTGATAAGGGTCATTTAGCTACTGGCCTTTTCAAGCTGAAATTTGCAGAATGGGATCCTCCAAAACTACACCGAGGCTCCTCCTTCTGCCCATATCAGTCTTCCCTTTCCCTCATCCTTCCCTTCTTTTTCACCCATCCATGTACTGAGTTTCTCTCCCAGTGTCCTTTCTCAAGGATGGCACAATGAGCTCTGGGCCAAGCCACTGCTCTGTCGCTGATAAGAGAAGCAATTAGAGATAACAAAAATAAATATGCTTTAGTTTCATTTTAATGTCCCCAGGATGAAGGAAAGTCAGAAAAAGCCCAGCTATCCCATAGCATTTTCAGTGATAGCTACCTTGTAAGGCATATTCTGATTCCTAAGGGATCTGAAAGCAAGTGAAATAGGCAAAACCTTGACTTTAGGGAACTCAAGGTGCAGTTGTGCAAACAAATGGGATAATTTCAGACTCAAAGTTACACTGTCTGGAAGACACTGAGATTGTGAGTTGCAGAGATGCTGGAGCACAGACACTGGAGCACAGAGGCTGGAGCCCAGCATACACTGTGCTCAGAGGCTCTTTGGAAAGATGTGTTTTCACTGACGCTGAATAAGAAGTGCAGAAGTCCTGGTAAAATCTCAGAAAGGGCGTTTCAAGGAGAACAGAGGCCCAGCCTTGAGAATACCTCAAGCAGAGCGCTTCCAGAACTGGAAGTGGGTGTGCCTGGGCACAGGCAACAGTATCATAGCCCTTGCTGCTGGATTGGTAGAAGTGAGCCTAGCCTAAGAACACCTTTGGTTTGAAGGAACAGATGACATGATTTGATTCTTTTTAAGAGCTGCTGAGTTGTGCCTAGTGTGGAGAACATGGCATGGAACAAGAGTGGGAGGAGGGAGACTGGAGAGAGTGGGAGGAGGGAGACTGGAGAGAGTGGGAGGAGGGAGACTGAAGAGAGTGGGAGGAGGGAGACTGAAGAGAGTGGGAGGAGGGAGACTGAAGAGAGTGGGAGGAGGGAGACTGAAGAGAGTGGGAGGAGGGAGACTGGAGAGAGTGGGAGGAGGGAGACTGGAGAGAGTGGGAGGAGGGAGACTAGAGAGTGGGAGGAGAAAGATTGAGAGTGGGAGGAGAAAGATTGAGAGTGGGAGGAGGGAGACTGAAGAGAGTGGGAGGAGGGAGACTGGAGAGAGTGGGAGGAGGGAGACTAGAGAGTGGGAGGAGAAAGATTGAGAGTGGGAGGAGAAAGATTGAGAGTGGGAGGAGGGAGACTGAAGAGAGTGGGAGGAGGGAGACTGGAGAGAGTGGGAGGAGGGAGACTAGAGAGTGGGAGGAGAAAGATTGAGAGTGGGAGGAGGGAGACTAGAGAGTGGGAGGAGGGAGACTAGAGAGTGGGAGGAGGGAGACTAGAGAGTGGGAGGAGGGAGACTAGAGAGTGGGAGAAGGGAGACTAGAGAGTGGGAGGAGAGAGATTGAGAGTGGGAGGAGGGAGATGGTGATCAATAAGCAAACTGCCTTGGGAGAAGAGGTGAGGAATGCTGGGGTTTCCAGAGTCAGGGACAATGGAGAGGGTGAGACAGAGAGACACAGGGTGGTGAGCCCAGCACATCATCTGATGGATTCGGTGTGAGGTGGGGGAGAAAAGGACAAGTGAAGCCCACACCAGGTGTTCTGCTACAGAACCTGTGTGGTTAGCAAAGCCTCTGACGAAACTTTAGTCACTAAAGCCAAATAGATGGGAAGAGAACTCAGTATCCTGTGGTAGCCAAGCTAGGGGAGAGAAGCCAACGAGGCATCCAAGCAGAAGAATGAGCTGTGCAGAACCCACAAGAGAGATCACAGCTAATAACAGAATGGCAATTGGAGGTTAAAGCCTGAGGAAGCCTAAGAAGGCCTGAGACCACCTAGCTCGAGGAGATGGGTGAGTAGCAGCCTGATGCACTAAGCCCTGGTAAAGGCCAGCTTCATGGACACGCAGCCTGTGGGGTCACATGTGGTCCTGCCCTGATGAAGCTCCTGCACTTGGCTTGATGCTCAGGTGCCACCATCTTATAACTCATAATGGTTTCTGAAGAACTCGTGAATGACTCAGCCAGGGGCTTCCTGAAACACCTGAGCATTATGAAGTGTGACAGAGAAGCCTACACGGAAGGGTTTTAGCAGGAGCCGCCATTGAGATGAAGGATCGTCCCATAAGGTGTGAGATCAGGTGTGCCTTGAAAAGCCTATTTTAAGGTAAAGACGTTTGATGGCATCAACGGAATGAGATGACATCAGAGATTTGATGGCCAGGAAAGATGTGGACTGGGAGTGATGGTGAGGAACCTTCTGGTGGGTGGCGTGGGACAGTGTTGAATTGGGCTCATTGAGAAGGAAACATTTCCATGACAATATTCAAGAGCCTGTGGACACCGAATGCAGCTGGGATTCCTGTGTTAACAACCGTGTCCTTCCTCTTCTGACCCCAGCTCCCTCTGCCACAGTGAGGATCATACACATGCATGGACTCTTTGGCCCAGAAGTCCAAATGTCAGTGCTTCCCAACAAACACAGACAACCATCAAGACCCATGAAGGCATTCCTTTACTCCTGGGCAGCTGGTGTACTCACAGTCTCATGAGGCCCAGAGCTGGGCAGAACAGAGTCTAGGTGAGCATGCTCCCTTGGCTTCATGCCTCACCCTGGGGAGACTACCGAGACCCACTAACATACAGGACTCTGTTGCTCGTGTCTGTAGGTAGAACTGGGGGTAAAAATGAGGGCAGATGGAATCTCTTTGTGACAGGAAAGGGAGCAATTCTCCTTTAGCGGTCACATTTTTCATTTTGAAATGTAAAATTCTGAGTAAGATTATGAGGACTTGTTAAGGCCTTGAGAAAGAAACAGCATGATAAATACCTAAGAGGCTTTGGCTCTCAGTTTCAGGGTTTTAACTGCCATGGGGGACAGCATGTAGCAGGGTACCCCATTCATTGTGGGGTACAATGACAAAAAATAATGACCACAGAGCCCTCTCTCTTTGCCTTTCTTTTGAATTCTTTCTGGGCTCCTAGGGCAAACTAGATAATCCCTCCTTGATTCTCTTTGGAAACTCCTTCACGGACACACCCAGGGGTGTGTCTTACTCGTCCCATCTCAGGGGCCCTAATTCCAATCAGGTGGACAGTCATGACTAACTACCTTCCGCAATAAGAGTTTGAGGCAAAAGAAGAGTAGCTTTGGTTGCTAGATTCTATGGTTTGAGCCATGAATGTTCCTCCCAAATTCTCGTTGAAACTCAATCTCCCAAATAGCAATGCCTTAGTAAGCTATTGAGGAAGGAGGGAGGGCCCTCCTCAAGGACAGAATTAAGCCTTTAAGGTGGGTATGAGCTATGCCCTGAGGCACTGTGTTGAAGGCTTTGTCTCCAACTGGAGATACTGTTGAATAGTTCTAGGTCTTAAGAATTCTGACCTTGCAGTGGATTAATCCACTGACTCCCGAGAGCTGGGTGGGCTCCGGGGAGCTGGATCCAGGTGAAGGATGTAGTGTGCACCTGTGGAGGACACATCTTGTCCCTAGTCTCTGCCCCATCCCCCGTTCCTGCCCACCATGACATGACCATCTCTGCTCAACTACAAGGTTTCTTCCATGATGTTTAATCTCAATTCATGCCAAAAGAGATAAGACCAAATGACACTGGATGTCAAAGTAGGGGGTGAAATAAGTATTTTTCCCCCTTTAAGTACCTTCTTGGACATTTTGACTCTTCAGCAAAAGGTTGACCCAAGGTCCTTACAAAATGTTTTGAGGAAGTGGGTTTGCCTTCTTCTGCTCCTCCAGCCAATGAAGTCACAGCAAGTGACCTCTCTTTACCCACCTCTCCTCATGCTGTGGTATTGCCATCTATGTGTATTAGGTTTTCACCAATACTACCCAAGCTAAAACCGTGGAACTGGACTTCCTGGCCTGCAGGACTGTGTGATGAAAGTCTCAGTTTTTTATCATCACTAGTCACAGATATTTTGCAACGGCAGCAGAGAGAATTCTGTCAGGGTCTCAAGTGGCTTTGTGAGTATCCATCAGGAATAGCCTAACAGGCAGCCCAGTGGTTAGCTTTTCTCCAGGATGTTCAAAGTGGCAGAGGGTGAAGTCAGAGAATGGTAGAAGAGGCAAAGTGAGTGCACAGAATGTGGAGGTCACTGAAGGGAGGTCAAAGACAGTGAGAGGCTTTACCTACAAAGGAGCAGAGTGAGTCCCCTTCAGACGTTGATGTATAATGTCCAAAGTCAGGAGTGGCAAAGGGCTGAGCTTGTAATCCAATCCATGTGTATGTGCCTCCAAGGACTCTTCTCAAATTGGATCCCAATCCCATCTCTATGCTAGGAATGCTTCCCAAATCAAGATCTTTTTCTTTTTATTCAAGAAACATTTTAACCTGGCAACCTACTTTTTACTTGTGAAGATGGACAGGCGGTTATGTTTTCCATCAGGTCATAGGAGAACGAAACTTGAGGGATAACTGGTTAAATCCAAGGCTTTCTGGGGAACTATTTGGAAAACATGAGGTTTCTCTGGAGCAACGGAACCATAGAACACGGTCTGTGGGTGACATCTGCTGCCAGTAAATGAGAATGCAGTAGAGTAGGTTTCTTCGGCACACATGGGCTGGAATGACACACATCAGCACAGGGCCCTTACAGAACAAACCTGTTGTCTCTAACTGTTGTCATGTCAGTCACACTTCTATGCTATCTGTGTCTGAATCTTTCTGATGGGGCAGGCCTCTTTCCTCGAATAAAAGCTACTGTTGGAGCATTTTAAACAGAATGAACTCAGAAATGTCAGACATTCTGATCAACTCCATCCTGCCCCTGCCTTCCTCCCAGATTCATGTTTTTTGTTTTTTGTTTTTTTTTTCTTAAACCCACGGAGTTCAGTTAGTGCTGACAGGGTGTGCAGAGCTGTCAGGTGGCCTGCTGGCTTATGGGGACACAATGTAAACTGTCTCCTCAGCAGCAGCCCGTTCTCTGCTGTGGGATTATGCTTCTGTACACTGTAAATATTTGTCTCCCCTATTGGTTTAATAAAACCATGATTGGTTAAATAAAACCTAGACAGGAAGTATAGGCACAGCAACCAGACTCGAATTATGGGGAACAGAAGAGCAGAGCAGCAGATACCAGCCAGATGCAGAGGAAGGAAGATGAGATGCTGGACTGAACAAAGGTACCAAGCTATGTGGCTAAACTTGAGTAAGAATCATGTGTTAGTCTACGAGTAAAAGCTAGCAAGTTATAAGCCTGAGCCATAGGCCAAACAGTTTATAATTAATATAAACTTTTGTGTGATTATTTGGGACTAAATGGTTACAGGACCAGCCTGGTGGGACAGAGAAGCTTCAGACTACAGTTGTCAATAGTTCCTCAGACAAGGATCTTAGGAGTCCCTCCCCAGTCTAGGCTGGAACTGTGGCTGACCTGATACTGTGTATGACATTCATATACACAGCATCCCTGACCTGACCAGAAGGTACTCTCTCACACAGCAGCCACCTTCTGGGAACTGTCAGAATCTTAATCTTTTTATCTCCAAGAGTCCTGAGCTGAGTGGGGTATCCAGTACATAGTAGACACTCAATAATATGTATCAAGTACTAAAACAACTTCCTGGGAAACTGTCCCACCTGGGCAATCCGATTGGACGTTCCAGAGGAAGTAGGGTGGCTTTGGGGATAGAGGAGCAGAGTTGGGAGAACGCCCAGAACTTGAATGAGAAACATAGGAGCTAGATATGGGATGCACGAGGGTAGGGACTTTTTGTGGTTCTGGGAAGAGCTTGCAGACTGTGACAGGTGTGGTTTCCAACACCTTAAGAGCAAATGGAAGAAGCTAGAGAAAAAGCTTCAGACAGGCTGAGCAAAGACCCTGGAAGGATTTTCAGATCCTAGAAAGAGAAAGGATTCCTGGCTTTAAAATATTTTCTCCAGCTCCACTTCCCCCCCCCCCCCCATGCTATAGCCTTCTGGAAAATTGACCGTGAATGGCCTGAGTCCAAGGAAACTGAGATATCAGATAGAAAAGAGAGCTTGGGATGCTCAGAGCTCCCTAAGAAAAGATGGAGTGTGGGCTTCAGGAAGCACAGGGCCATCAGGCCGAGATAGACTGGAGGGGACAGGTGAACTTATGTTACCACCGTAACTTCCAATTCATGATGTAAGGAAGTACAGAAGTGACTGGTGCCAGAGGCCAGAGGGTGGACTAGGCACCTAGACTCATCTAGAAGCAAGATCTGGCTTTACGCTTGGAAGTGGCTGAGGAGTGCAGGGGTTCATCAAAGCCAGTCAGTCCTAGGACACAATCCACTCAGCTTATGGAGACTGTGATGGGCTGGACACACAGAGAGAGGCAAGAATACTCTCTTTGAAGAGTACTTGTCAAACAGCAGTGAAAGGCTGGTGTGAGTGAATGAATGAACAGGTGAGTGAATGAAATCCCTGGCTTGAATGTACCAAAGATGGTGCTGCTTCTCAGAATTCTAAAGATAGGAGAAAGAATGGAGCTGTGTTCTCACTCAAAACAGGAAGACACGGTCCTCATCCCTAATGTGTTCTTCAAACTTATATTAGAAAAATCATAATGTTCTGTTGCTACTGAAAAATATACGCTCTGCCCACAGGACATCCGAGCAGGGGTACACTGCATGTTCTTATGTGCTGTCTTCAGAGAAAGGGGTTTATGAGATTTTCACGTTCACATTGACAATCATTTTCAAAGAACACATAAGTTCTCACTGAGGCCCAGCAAGGTGAGTATGCTAATCCATGGGTAGAGGTCGGTGTGACTCAGCTTCCTGGAAGCCAAGATGAGAGAGAACACTGAACACTGGAAACACCGAAAGCTTTCTCACGTGAGGAAGTCAATCAAAGCTACTGGCACATCCACAGCTGTCATCTCAAAGGAATTAACTTCTCCGTTGAGATTGCTCCTAAAGTACCACTGTATCTTGTTTCCAGAGATTAGCCAACTTCCAGCGAACAGGGTGATGAAGCCCAGAGTGGAGAGAACACAAGCCAGTGAAGAGGTCAGCTGATGTCTGCAGTGAGTGTGATATGCTTGGGAAATGCAAGAGGAAGGAGTGGGAACCGGGGTTAGAGCACACACCTTTCTGGCTTAATTCCTTTCTTAAAGAGAAATGTCGTAAAATATGAACAAGGCAGCACATGGTGAAATTCCCATAGGGCTGAAAGGGCGTCCGAGACTCACCAAAGAATATAAACCTCTAATCAGAGCTTCTACTAGGGGCGGGAGCCCCATGGAGGTTAATGTAACTGATGTAGAACTGTGGAGTAGAGAGGTTTCTGAAAAAGCAATGGCCACAAAGTTAACTCAAGCTCAAGCAAATGAAGAAGGGGCCGTTTGTGGCCCCCTTCATCTACATTGTATCACGGGTTTCGGTTCTGAACATACCGTGTGCACACTTGGCACTGTGCCTGCCGTCATACAGCAACAACACACACTGATACATCTGGCTCAGGCTCAAGATTATTACAGAATTACTATAATACAACGGGTGCAAAAATATCTGCTTCTGTAAGTAACAAAATCTTCAATTAAAAACTTTTTTAACCACTCCTCGGCCTGTAAGTATCAAAATAGTATTTTTGATTGAACTGTGTTAGAATGTTTCCTTTTAAAATTTATTTAAGTTGCTGACTTGAGTTTCAGATAAAAGAAATCATTTCATGAATTTTGGCTTATAATTGGGGCAGAATTTCTAGAAATTTCTGAAATGACCCTAAACGTGCTCTTGCCATCTCTCTCTTTTATTTTTATAAAGATTTGGGCTTTTTCTTATTTTGTGCACATGAGTGTTTGCCTACATGTACGCATGTGCACCATGTACATGGGTGGTGCCTGCAGAGGCCAGAAAAGGCATCTGGTTTCCTGGAACTAGAGTTACAGATGGTTGTGAATTGCTTTGTGGGTTCTGGGAACAGAACCTGGTCCTCTACAAGAGCAGACGGTTTGATTAACCACTTAGCCATCTTCTCAGCCACATGCCATTTTATATTATTTATGTTTGCAAAATAGTGTTCTCAGCATTGACAGTTATAAAATCAAAATATTAATCAGCTCTGAAAACCCTTGAAGACCCTCTGTGTTCTACAGTATCAAATATTCAGCCAGAGCTAAATTCCCTGTGCAAAAAAAAAAAAAAAGAAAAAAGAAAAGAAAAGAAATACATCTTTCTCACTAGAGTGTAAATGTGCTCTCATTTTTAATAAGTGGTAAAATTATATACATAGCACAGCCTTATTTGAAAATCTGTTTATGAATCAATACCAATAAATACCTATGTACCTGGAGTTGCATAAAAATTCCCTGGAAGAAAAAAATAGCTGGAGAAAGTTTGAGAAATAATGATCAGTATCTTATGGAAGGATGTGGTTGGACAAGAAGATGGTGGCAGCTTTCTGGCTCACTGATGCCCTGATGCCCCATGTGACCCGAGTAGCTACTACAGTCCTTGTAATTATTTCCCATTCTGCCTCTGCTTACCCATGGGCTCCTGAGGGATAGGCGAGCTGCCTAGATTTGGCTGCTAATCCAACAAGCATCTTTTCTCTCAAAGAGAACAGTGGTGATAAGGACAGCGGGGAAGGCCGATTCTCTTTTCTCTCTCTGACTTTATCTCAGTTTTTACTGGGCTTCTGCAAAGCTCTGCTGATGTCCTCTGTGATGGGACCCTTCTAAATGGCCTGATCTTTTCTCTGGTGTCCATGATTTCCCAGCTTCCCCCAAGGGGTCCATTTGATCTCAGTTGCTATGGTCACAGCTGGAGCCTTTGGTGTGCTCCCATGTCATATCTCATGTTACCTAGATAGCCCTAAATGGTGCTATCTCATGCAAAGTGTTCTCTTTCAAGCCATTCTGTGTGTGTGAAAGGACTGTTGTCACCAACTCATCCTTCCCAGCAGATCTGGTGAATCCTCCCAGCTGGAATCCCCAGGCTTTCTCCCATGGAACGCTGAAGATGCTTTGTTAGGGTGATGTGTATGTGATAGATACGCAGCAGCACTCCTGTGAGCTACTGAAGGCTGTGTTGCCCAGGCCAGAGACTTCTCAGCCCAGACCCATTTAAGAGACTTCGATTCTGAGAACCACTGAGCTTCCCACTTAGCTCCTAATCTAGCAGCAAGTGTCCAGTGTCTACAGATAGTACTCAGTGTACGAGTGGGTAGAAAACAGGTGTTTCTTCCCTTTACCACTAAAGCCAGTCCACTCCCAGCTGCTGTCCCAGGAGACCCAGAAAGAACATACAGTCTTAATTCTGCAAGTGACCAATAGGCTCTGTCCCCCATTTAACATTAACAACTTAAAAGTAAGTTGACAATAGCCTAGGGAACAAGGGACACTGATTCGGTTTCTGCAGAAAGAAGGGTTCGGTACCTGGAATGAGTACCCCCTGGATGACAGTGAAGGAAGGTATGTTTCTGACCATAGCTCTGCTGCCTGTATGGTAATCCCCAGCTTTGGGGAACATGGAGCTGCATAAAGAACACAGTGGCATCAGTCACAAAAATAGACTACTCTGGTCCAGATCCAGGCTGGTCTGGATTAGCGTCTGTTAAGCTTAACGATTAAGTGGAAAGAAATCTCTAAAACTGAATTCACAAACATGTCTGTCTCAGGTCACCTTGGGCTGTGGTGTCAGTGTGCCCCACTGGGGAGCAGCAGCATTGCAGTGTCCAGTGTGCTCAAGCAGGCTGGCCTGATAGCTGTAGAATGATAACGCTTGTCCAAGAAATACCCTGTACCCTAGCACATCTGTGTAGATGTGCAGAGAGACTGCTGTAGAGGAGCGAGTCCCAGCTGAGGGAGCCTCTCCAGCTAATATAGAGCTTTGTGCCAGCTGATGAGTTGCTAAAGGACCATGTGTTGGGTGAAGACCCTGATCAACTTGCTTGGTCAAGCACTTGAGAAGGGGTGTTAGCTTTGGGCATTTTTAATGACATATAATACTTGTTCCTAATACCTTTAATCTAAGTGTCTGAGGATGATAACCCTTTCGTGTGAGAGTACACCTCACTGAGAAACTCTTCTCCCATAGCTAACCATTGTTAATAAACCTTGTATGTTTTAATGGGTTACTCTGTGTCTGGATGTGTTCATTTAACATAGAACCACACAAGGCAGATTGCTGAGATGGAACTTTTGGCACCTCACACATGTGTTTCCTATCCTCTCTCTCCCAAAAGAGCAGTAAGTCTGAATTTCACATCAGGCAATTCTGTTTTCCTTTATAGGTTTGCTATAAGCGTATGTACTTTTCACACTTAATACAAATGAACTTCCCTCTCTCCTTCTGGGAACTCCAAAATAAGTTACTGCTGCTCGGTTTCACTTGTGCATAACTAATTATTTGCTCTTGTGCCATGTTCCTTTTTAGATAAATGCTACTAAGGATTAAGCCATTCCCTTGCTGATGAGCATGTAGGTTTTTCCTGCACATTTAATCTGCTGGCATGCACAGGGTTTCTCAGGAGAGAATGACAACATGTAAGGTTTGTGAACATCAGTTCAGGCGAGCTATGTCAAGCTTCTCCACAGTGGTTTGATTCTCCCCTGCCCCATGTCCTGGACAATGCTTGGAACTATCAGATTCTCTTGGTTTATTGGATCTGGTGAATGAGAATGAATGTGCCTCGGTCCCTCTCATTTGCACACCCTAACTAATAAGATTATATACTATTTGTGTTGTCTACCTACTTCCCGATGACTTGTAGATGCCTTTATCTGTTCACATCTGTGTATCTATGTATCCATCTGTGCTTGATGAATATAATACCAGTACCGGAGAGGCAGAGACAGGCGCTCTCTGGGGCTCACTAACCTGTCAGCCAAGCCTGCTTCAACTCCAGGCCAGTGAGAGGGATGATGGCTACGGTTGTTCTCTGACTTCCTTAAGCATGCGCGCACACACACACACACATGCATACACACATATACACACAGACACTCATGCATACAAACACATATACGCACACAGAGATATACACACACATACACACACAGACACACACACAAGCATACACACACATACACACAGATACACCACACACACACACATGCATACACACATATACACACAGACACACATGCATACAAACACACACACAGAGATATACACACATACACACACACTCACACATACACACACACATATATACACACAGACACACACATACACACAGATACGCACACACTCACACACACATACACACACAGACACACACATACACACACACCACACACATAGACACACACAGACATACACACACAGACATACACACACACATACCACATACACACACACTCACACATGTGCACACATACACCACACCACACACATATGCACACATGCACACATACAAGTACACACACATGTGCATACATACACACTCACACATACGCTCACACACACAACATACACGTGGGGGAGAGAGAGAGCAATACAAAAGTGTAAATATTGGAAAACAGGTGTGAGCATGAACACAGTGGCAGGTTGTCAAGGTTCAAACGGCTGGACTAAAATGATAGGTGATGCTACAATTGAGGAAGAAAGATGTGCTCTTGGTCCCACCTCAAGCCAGACTGCTGCCTTTGCCTTCTGTTTCTAAGTAATCATTAGTGCACCAAGTGCGTCCTGGCCACAGTGGGGATCTTCTGGCAGCTCTGCTACTGACTGTCTCTGAGAAGGGCACAGCTGCAGTCTTCCCCCAGTCACGGAGGTGTTGGCTTTCCCTCCAGCCTTAACTCAGCCCTGGAGACTAGGGGACAGGGGACGGAAAGGAAAGGCATTGTCCCGCTGGGCTCCATGGTGCTTGGGTCTTGTATTTTCCCATCAAGAGCCTTTCTTGGATCTCTTAGACTTGCTCCCGTACCCATCAAGTCACATTTTAAGAGAAGCCTCCTAAAAACTGAACTATGTAATGTGTGGACTCCAATCCCCATGATCTTGAAACTGTAACAATCAGTACAATGGCCTACAGCAACTTCTCCCTGGGGGACACTGGGCAATTCTGGAGAAAGCTTTCGTTGCTACAGTGGGTAATGGTAGAGGGGTGTTACCATCCTAAAGATTGTAGAGGCCAGGGATGCTGCTAACTGGCTTACAATATGCAGTAAAACCCCTGCAATAAGAATTTCTCAATCACGTGTCAGCAATGGCCAGGCTGAGAAGCCCTGATCCTTCTCCTGCACACCACCCAGGATAAAAAGCCACAGCCCCTGACTTCCTTGTGGAGACTCCCAATTACACCGCCCTTCCTAAGGAGGTAGCTTCTCTGACATTGATAAACCGATTCCTGCAGCTGTATCCGGTCATGGGAGAACGGACTGAAGATCTTGCAACTGAATCAAGTACTTTCCCTCAGAGGGCTCTACATGTGATCTGGATTCCAGTTCATGTGACACTGTGACAGGGTGACAAACATGTAGATGGCATGGATAACGACAAAAACTTTTCTAACCATTATGGACTTATTACTGTATGTCCTTAAATAACACTAAACAATATTGCCTTCTGGTAATCAGATTTTACCAGTCAACAAACACTTTGCCCAGCTGCTTTAGGACGAGGCTTTGGGCTGCCTGCACAGTGATTCTGAGCCTGTGCACTTAGCCCTGGGAGCTGAGAGATCACCGGAGGATGCTCATTAAACTCCAGGATCCTGGGGTCCCCTCTTGATGTCTCCCCTAACTGCACAGATATGATGGACCCCGAGAGTCTGTGTTTTTAGCCAGCAGTAGAGGCTGCTCTCCAGCAAGTATCGAGGGGAGCCCCTGTAAGAACCACGTGTAGAAGTCACAAAACGCTCTCGGCCTAACCCCAGGCTTGACAATCAATCTAATGTGGTGATTTTCTGTATCTCAGGGGGAAAAAATCTAACATTCATTCTCTCAGTTTCCCCATTTTCAGCTGAAATGTGGATAGCGAGGGAGTAAGATGCCTTTACACAGGAAAGGCGGGACACTGGCATAGGAACAGTCATGGACATTTTACCTTAAAATTGGATTTGAATAACTTAGAGTGAACATTAGACCCAGCGTTTGTACCGAGGAGAAAGGGCTCTTTCCTGCTCCTCATCTCCGAACTGACCTCAGCACTCTCAACTTTCTGTGGTAATGTGCTCTCCCAGCCACCAAGATAAGATCCCTCTGCTTACTTTCAGTTTAATTTCCAAGCCCCTTTTCTGACCTGTTTCCCAACGGTGAGTTTTCCGTGGACCACTTATTTTAACACACTAATTGCCATGAGCCATCTCGCCTAAACTTTCCTCCTAACAAAATCCTTACAAACTGTTACAAACACTAATATCTGAAATCAAGACGATATCTCACTGTGTAGATGGTGTGTGTGTGTGTGTGTGTGTGTGTGTGTGTGTGTGTGTGTGCATCTGTGTTAACACTTTGAGCCCAATTGCTTCATCTCACTGTGATCAATTTAAAAAATGTAAATTTTAAATAAATAAAAGAAATATCAAGTATGAAAACCATGCTGATAATCCCAGTCCTGAGGTGAAGCACATGGGTTTCTGTGAATTTGAGTTTCTATAGCAATTCAGGTCAATTAGAACTACATAGCAAGACCCTATCTCAAAAGCAAACAAACAAAAATACATCATATAATCACAAACAGCAGGCTTGAACCAGTCTATCACTGTTTTCATTAGAGGAAAATGGTCTGAACTGGGGGCCAGAACATCTCAGAACGCTCTAAAAGTGTCTTTTTCGATTCTCCGACACTCTGTATTTTTACTGTTGTCGTATTTCAAAAGTCTCTATGTCCCCTCGTTCTCCATATCTGCTTGTTACTGCAGGCAGCCAGCCCCTCGTTGGCCCCCGGACTCACAAACGTGACACTCACAGAAGAATCACTTCAGAATACTCCAATCTCTGTGCTTCTACCGAAAGCCATTTAACAGATAGACAGATGACTTTCTATGGAGACGTGAACGAAATCTCAGTTTTGTATATGAGGCACAGCCTAAGACAAGAAAAGCTCCCTTGATCCACACACACCACCTCCTGGCAGGAGAGCCCCCTTCCAGCACGTTGAAACTTCAGTCGGCATATCAGCCTGCATGCAAATCACCTCCCATATCAGTGCTGCTGCTTTTAGCGACTGAGGTCTCACAGCCCCGCATGCAAATAGCAGGTGGTCAAGTGTAACCCCCCCCTCCTCCCCAACTCAGGAAAAGCCCTGGACCCTGACCTTACCTATTTTCGAAGCCTCCGCTTTCAAGTTGAAATCCCAATTTCTTGGCAACTTCAGGGACATTTTGCTTTCGATTTGGGTGAGTAGCTAGTCAAGTGGCCAGTGTGTCACAGTCTGTGCCCTTTCTTGCTTTTCTGATGGTCCCTTCAGTCTTCTTTGCCTGGTGATTGCTTCACAGGCACTCTTATATGCCAGGCCGATCTGTCCACGTGTCTCTTCCTTTCTCTCAGATGAAAGGGTCATCCATCTGTCACTTGGGGATGGCACCCAAGCTCCCCTAATCCCACCCACAGTCCCCAGGGGCTGGCTCCCTGCTTTGCGTTCAATTTTACCAGAAATATCCCAGTTGCCACTTTGCCTTGTGGGAAGCAGAGCCCCTGCTGGGAAGAATCTCAGGACTTACTGAAGCAAAGTTGTGATAAACAACCTCTACTTTTTTTTTTTTTTTTTTTTTTTTAACTGTCTGCTTCCTTGCATTTTGAGGAAGTGGGTGGCTGTTCAGCGCTGTGGCGTTATGAGCACACTTTCTTCAGAAGACATTTAGAAATTTTTGCAAAGCTAGAGCGTGTTTGTGATATTCGGCTGTGGTTTTAATTAAAAAAGGAAGACTGACTAGTCCACCGGCCCTCACCAGTGCCTCGACTCCTGCACTCTCCTCTTTCTCAATCAGCATCTAAAAGGCCGGGCAGGAAGCCAGCTTTTCCCAAGTTACCTTCTTTAAAATTCTTGCTGTGTGAGGATCACAGAGCTCTTACCTGCTTGGGATACGGGTTCCTAGTGTCCTCCCTCCATCTGGTGCTGGGAGGTTTCCATGCACTCAGCTGACACGTTGATTCCAGCTAGGCAGAGCCGTGAAAGGGTTAATATTTCATGTACATGGTGTTGTGTTTACAACCTAGGCCAACAGTTAAAACTCAGGTTTTCCTTCCCCTTTGAAAGAATCTTCCTGGGCCTCTATGTCTTCTTCAGAAAAGTGGAATCCTTAATGGCTGTGGGTGTGCAGAGACCTCTGGTACAGATTTTTGACATACAATACTGACCCCACAAACACCGATTCAACTAGATCAGCCTGTGGTGGGCTTTTCCTCTTTACCTGGGTCGGCTGGATCTAGCAGTTAGGCTTCTAGGCCCTAGAACCAGTTGCCTGTGTTCAAACCCTAGCTTTTGCCATTCATTTTCTTGCTGTGCGACTTTGGGTCTCTTCCTGGACTTATTTCCCATTTCAATGCCCTCATCTGTAAAGGCTGCAATTAACAGAGTGACTTCACAGGGTTGCCCTGAAGGTTCCTGCAGACACCTGGCCTCTCTGCATAATCACGGCATATTCACTATAAATCCAAGTACATTCACTTCATTTCCCCTGGACAACTCTGCTCTCACAAGCTATCCACTCGCGACCCAGCTTCCTGCTTCCTGTTGCCACCTCCCCTCTCCCCAGCTCAAATTCATCATCTCCTTCTTTCCCATCAGTATTAGCATTACCATATTTTTTCAAATCTTCAAGAAACTCTCTTGACGACACTTCATCCTTTGGCTGTAGACTGATTTTGAGAATTTTTTTAAGAATAGGACTGTTGAACTTGCTGTTACATCTCCTCTTTTGCTTTCCTGGATTCCTCCTTTGAAGCCATTGCCTCTGGGACCTCACAGAATGGCTTCTTAAGAGTGGCTTTTCTGTCACTAAAGCGGCAGGCCAGGCCTCTTTCCGCACCTCATAGACCCAACAGCAGCATCAGACAGAAGTGGCCACTGCCACTTTGCACAGCTCTGAACAATCTCCCTATCCGCCCTTCAGAGTCTGAGGCTAGCCTGGTTTTCTGCCTCTTTTTCTTTCCTCTTTCTGGTTCTTTTCTCATTTTGTCTAGTCTGTAAATCGTGATCCACCAGTGCACTCCTTTTTATCTTTATTGTCTTGACAAGCTTGGCTGCCCTAAGACCTTAGTCACCTCATACCGTACACAACGACACCATGTGTGATTCCAGAATAGGCCGCTTTTGAATTCCAAGTTATGATCACCTTTGCTTAGACCTCTAAGAGGCAACACAGGGTAATCCATCACCAATATCCAGTGAGCCAGAGTGTGTCCTTCTCACTGGGAACTAAAGGAATGTATGAGCCAATAAATGTATTTCAGGCCTCTGTTTTCATCTTGTCTGCTCACTTTCTACTGGTCCACATGAGTCACATGACCAAGCACAAAGTCACTAAGACAGGAAATACACAGAGCACCAAGAAGAAAGGACTAACCCACTTACCTGGCTGTCACCCAATACCACAGGAGTGCTGGGTTCCTTAACTTTAGCTCTGACTCTTGAGGATTTTGGAGCCTTGGATCTCCACTGCTTCCTGCCAAAACACTGGTTTCTTATCCAAATCTAAAAAAGGTACCATCCCTGGCAGCTCCATGGGGATCTTCACATCCAAAGTTTCAGTCCTGCGATATTTAACTTAGGAATTCTGAAGGTGGCATTTAGAGACACATGGGGAACTTCCTGAACTCTTTGGTATGAGTTCCTGTGAGTCTTGGAAAAACATATGACCCATGGGGAAGTCTCTGTATGCACTCAGAAAGTCAATCTGCAAAAGCAGCCCTGCAGGAAGGCTCACAGGAAGGCTCATGGAAGCTCCTGAGTGGGGAGGGGAGTGGCTAGAAACTTGGTGTAGCTTCTGCTGCATCTTCTGATGTTTAGAAGACAAAGAACCAGATGTCTTGGTTAACAGTAAAGTTTGAGTTAACATCAGCAATAATGAAAGCAAACATCCGTGTGCTTGTTTATTAACCCTAACCATTTATTAAGGACCTAAACTTTCTGCTGGAGGAAAACTAACAAACAAGCAACTTGGTTTCTGCCGCTCTCCATCTCTCTTCTCCCACCTCCCAGACTCAACTAATAGGAAGAGAAGGCCAGTTAAGTGAATGGCTAAATATAGCATGAGAAGGGATATGATGGGGAAGTGCAGTGAGCTGTGAAAGTTCATGTGGGAGGGCCTAAGTGGGACTCACAGCAAGGGGGGAGGCTCCTGAAGGAGTCTCTTTCACACTCTGACTTGACAAATGTGTTAGGAATTTGGGAAGGTTTCAGAAAGGACCAGCTGTGGCTGTTCACGCCTGTAATCTGTGCACTGAGGCTGAGGTAGGCAGCTGCACTGACAGATCCCCTCACAAAAAAGGAGGGGGGAGCAGGATAGAGAAGGGGGGCTGGGGAGAAGGAGGCTGGGGGTTATATAAAGCTCTCTGGAACAGCAATGTGTGTGTATAGAAAGGAACCCTCTGCTTGCTCCTAGGATGCTGAGAAGTGTGAAAGGCTAGGGGAAAGAGGTGGGGCCAGGGGATGCTGCAGGCATGTCCCAGAAGGCATTGGTGAAGTTTTGGCTTCTTCCAGGTAAATGGGGATCAGCTTGGCAGAGTGGGAAGGCTGAACCCAGCGTCCCCAGTGAGGGGAAGATGAAGGGAGAGAAAATACAGAACCTGTGATGGAAACGAAACTCCAAGAACACTGGCCGTGACTCTGGTGACTGGGGTGGTGGTTCCTGCCACAGAGGGGAATGTGCGTGAAAAGAATGAAGCCTGGCATGATGTAGGTCAAGGGTTAGAATATGTGGACTTGATGCAGTCCCAGTATGGTGAAGATAGAGGTGGCCAGGGTAGCTTCCCTGAAGGGATCAGGAAGTCAGGGGACTGGGAGGAAAGACATTGTCTACAAAAGAAACAGCAGTGGCTGTTAAAACGTGTCCTCCACCGTGTACAATCATGGAAGCATCAGAACACTGAAAGGAACAGGGTGGCCAGAGGTCACAGGAGATCTCCTGGGCACTTGCTGAGGAACTGGACGTTTTAGAGGGATGAGGGGGGGGGCAGGTGCTGTCAGTCTCACTGTGCAATTCTAATGGGCCTGGAACTCACTGTGTAGACCAGGCTGGACTCCAACGCACAGAGATCCACCTTCTTCTGCCTCCCAGCTGATAGAGTTAAAGACGTAGGTTACCATAATCAACAAGGTGATAAAACTTTCCAACATGCTTTTCCTTTACTGTGATTTTTAAATCTGTGGTTATAGAATCCCATGAGTGCTCCTTGTAGACATTTTAAAGAAGTATAAACAGAATGGCTGTTTCCATTTTGTATGTATAGTGGCATCTCTTGATCTAATACAATACTCCAACTGAGTTCTGAAACTTCAGATAGAATTAATCCCTTCATACGGTATGTTTTGATTTTCTATATGCGTGCTCACAAAAGGCCTAGTTTACGAATGAGGCATGATGAGAGTTAGCCGCTACCCCTGGCTATAAGATAGGACACTCATGTTCAGGAGCATTGTTAATGATCAACAGCTACTTGAAGACAGTATGAAGTGCCACAGCTGACTGAGACAGCCAAGCTGACCTTGTGGGTCGCTAACTAGCCAAACCCTCCCAGTCCTGGGAGGCAGGGCCCAGGGTCCCTGTAGACATGCTGCATTGCTGTTTTCTTTAAGATACACGTGAGGAAAGTAAAAGCTGTGTGCCCACATCTCACTCCAAAGTAAGCAAATGTAGCCTGATGTCAGATATAGTAGGATCAAACACATATCAACCCATTGCCCTGGCTTGTTTGTATTTCACCCCTAGCTCCTGCTAAGATTAAAGGTAGCCTTTGTTTTGAGGGGACTTCTGACAGTGGGAGACACATAGTGCCAGTGTTGTGTGTTAGGGGCTAACAGCTGCATCTGGCCACCTTAATTACAGACTACACAGCATTTGTCTTCCAAATTGTGTTGGAGACACCAAAAGCAAAGGCTTTTTCCATTTGGATTTCAGCAGACTAGCTTTAAGAAAGCTGGGGTTCGAAGGCAGGAGGTTCTAGGTTTTCATTCCCATTCCTTTGGCTATGTAGAAAAAAACTAGAAACAGGAACAAAAACTCATTGTGTTGCAGAGGAAGATTTCTGCCCTCTGAACACAGTGTGGCTACCGGGAATAACTTCCTCTACCACAGAGCCTTGTCTCCCTGCCCATGCTCTGTCTCATCACTGATCTAGACTATTCCCCCAGCTTTGGATCTAATGTCTGGTCAGTTTTGTGGCCAACTAAACTCTAGTTTATCTAACTAATCCATAGCCAAGAAAAACTAGACATGGGGGTCTCAAGGGCAATACTAGCATTTCTGCCTCTGATAAGATAATCTTCTAGAAGAAGGTTGCTCTGTGGACCACAGGTTTGGGGTAAGACATGCCTAT
Source organism: Phyllotis vaccarum (assembly GCA_033318265.1). NCBI lineage: Eukaryota > Metazoa > Chordata > Mammalia > Rodentia > Cricetidae > Phyllotis > Phyllotis vaccarum. The sequence goes on along the minus strand of JARWLC010000014.1, from coordinate 64,606,021 downwards.
TTAAGTAAATAATTTGCCACCAGATTAAAAACAGATCTTGATGTTTTGAAATAATGAACATTTCCCTGCCACACAGCCCTCTTGAACCAATTATTATGGGTTGCATCATATTAGGCTGAGCCATACAAAACTGCCAATATCCAACAGCTTTTAACCTGCAATTTTTCTTTTCTCAAAATTGGTTCAACGGTATTGGGCTGTTGACAATTCATCCAGACAACAAATACAAAGCGAATCGTTCCCCTGTGGTGCCAGGTGCTGGCAAGGCAGCCAACAGAAAGAGGGGCAAAGTCTCCTGCTTCCAGGAGACTTGTCGTGAGAGGAGACGGGCTACCAATCAAATAACTGGATACAATGTATTAGCCAGTGGAGAGGGCATCAGGAGAAAAGGCATGCTGTATGAGGAGAGAGACTCACCAGGTTGGTGGGAGCAAGGCGGCATTTTAAGTAGTTTGACAGTGGGGTCTTAATTGCAATAGCATCTGAGGAAAGATCTGAAGAAAAGCTAGAATGAATGATATGAGTGAACGAACCTTCTGGTGGAGCAAAGGGCAAGCAAAGGAGCAGGCATTCTGAAGAAGTGGGAAATGGGAGAGTCAGCCACGTGTCTGGAACAGAGAAATGGGAAGACCTGTTATAGGCCATCTTCCACCTGGTGGGCCTTCTGTGTGTTTGGTTGGGCAATGTCTTAGGGGTTCTATTGCTGTGAAGAGACACCAAGACCGTGCCAACTCTTACGAAGAAAAACATTAGTTGGGGCTGGCTTACAGAGATTTAGTCCATTATTGTCATGGAAATAAGCATGGTGACATGCAGGTAGACATGATGGTGAACAGGTAGCTGAGAGATCTACACCTAGATCAACAGGCAGCAGGAAGAGAGAGTGACATTGGGCCCGGCTTGAGCATCTGAAACCTCAAAGCCCACCCCCCAGTGACACACTTCCTCCAACAAGGCTACACCTCCTAATAGTGCCACTCTCTATGGGCCCATGGAGCCCGTTTTTATTCAAGCTGTGACAGGCAATATCCATTCCACATTGGCACACCTTAGTACCATAAACAGTTCTAGTCCTTAAGTAGGCTGAGACCAGAGGGAATCTAGCCTCTCATCTGTGAATTTGAGTCTGCGTTCCACAGAGAAGCAAGGGATTAGAGAAGTATTCAGAACCACCAAAGCCTCCTGATGCATCAGCCATCACAGTCCACCCAATCACAGACTACAAAGACCAGCAGAGCTCCTGCTGAGACCAACAGGACCAAAGTCCCACAAGGAATCTGATTGACAGATGTAGTGAAGTGGTTTGTGATTGGTCCCACAGGGGCTCGTCTATTTATTCTTTATTCCTTCTGGGGCATCAACAATGCAGGTAAACAAGCCCCTCAAGAAGAAATTTCCCGTCAAGAAGAAAACCACAACTACCATGGCTGGGGTCCCCCTGGTGAAGCCCAGACCAAGAATGCCTCTCCCTGGCTTGGAGAGTAAGGAGCATCTGCTAGCCTGCTTGTGGGTGTCTGTGCTGAGTTACACTTGCCCTTGGGTATGCTTTGCACCATCCTTTGCAAAGTTGTAGTTGAGCACCACTGTGCCCACAGATGATCTGGAAAGGATGAAAGCTGAGAAACCTGCGCTAGGATGAGAAATTAGACAGCAGGAGTCTGAAAACAGACTTCTGGGACTCAAATCCTTCTCCCCAGCTTAGGACCTGCATGACACAGGGGTGCTGAGGAAGCTTTACTATTTCCTGTGCAGCAGTGAGCTGAGGCTCTCTTTGGGCCTGCTGTTCTCAATCTGTGGGTCTCGACCCCTTGTGGGCTCCAGTGATTTTTTCATAGGGTGGCCTAGGACCATCTGAAAACACAAATGTTCATACTGCAATTCATAACAGTAGCAAAATCACAGTTATGAAGTAGTGGTGGGATAACTTTGTGGTTGGGGGTCACCACAGCGTGAGGAACTGTATTAAAGAATCACAGCATCTGTTTTAGAGCCTCTTGGGTAAAGTGAGTATTCCTTGAAAATACTAGATATAGTTAGTACGTGGCACATCAGCAGGTTCTAAAGTACATTAGACAAGAAAACAACACTCATTGGAGAAATTGTAAATCGTGAAGATTCCTTCGCCTTCCATTGTATGTGACTGCCTCTCTTGCAAGCTACAGTGCGCTGTCTCCACTCAACTGGAGGAATATAGTCTGCCCCTCCTTTTTCCCACCAAAGCCACTCTGAACCAGATGCAGAAGGGCATATGTAAGAAAGAGGAAGGGCGCAGTCTGTTCACAAAGCACTCTAGCGATGAGGTGCTCAGGCGGTGGCTACTTCTAGACCACAAATCACTGGTGCGGTTTAAGGCTCCCCTCCTTGCCTGCCCAGTGGCCTAGCACATGTGCAGACAATGACACACCCAGCTTGGTTTAGTGGGACATATTGAGTGAGAAGATGTGTGATGTCAAGAGGGAGACAGCCAAACCCCGTCAGGGAAGGGAAAGAGACCCGAGCTTCAGAAACACAAGCTTGGAATCCTGCCTCCCTCCAGCTCCACAGAAAAGGAATCCAGTACAACATTTGGAGAACTGTAATTCTGTTTTGACAAAGTCTCATGTGGCCTTGGCTGGCTTTGAACTTCCTGTGTAGTTGAGGGGGATCTCAAAATTCTGATCCTCCTGCCTCACCCTCCCAAGTGCCAGAATTACAGCAGATTCAGTTTGGAGCTGAGACTTGAACCCAGAGCCTGTGCTGCTAAGTGATGCTGTGTACCGACTAAGCTATGTCCCCAATCTCTAGAGAATATGCTTTGTGGGGTTTGTTTTTGTTTTTGTTTTGGCATTTGTTATTGTTCGTTTTTTTGCTTTTTGTTTTTTTTTTTTGTTTTGTTTTTTAAAGATTTTGTTAAGGTGTATCAGTGCTTTGCTTGCACATACACATCATGCATGCCTAGTGCCTTTGCAGGTCAGAAGAGGGTATGAGATTTCCTGGAACCAGAGCTACAGACTGTTGCAAGTCACTATGTGGGTTCGTGGGAACTGCACCCTAGTCCTCTGCAAGAGCAGCAGGTATTCTCAGCTCATGAGCCATGTCTCCAACACCAAGAACTATGCAGTAAAGACAAATCTGGACTGTTTGGCACCAGCTTTATTGTCCTGAGGTCACAAGATTTTCAGCAAAGCTCTGCCAGAACAGGAAGTGACAGCAGCTGATTCCAGAGCTGATATGAAACTCTGAGGTCCAAGTTAAGTAACTACACATAGGACAGACCTACTGGGGAGGGAGGGTGAGCAGGAGTAAGGAATTTCACACGCTGGGAGGGACAATGCATTGGCTTCACAGATACCCAACTGCCTTTCAAACCCTCTTACAATACAGACTTTTCCTCCTGCTTACAGAACCATGTGGGACAGACCAGCGATTTGTTTATAGGTCAGGTCGGAAAGCTGTATTTTTCTGGAAAATTTTAGGGACCCCTAAAAAATAATCAGTATGCAATATAATATGAAAGGAAATGAATTAGTTTGTAATTGCTAGTTCTGATGGTTAAAAAAGCAAATGCTTTTTGGTCATTTTGATAAAATAATCCTACCACAGTTTTTATATGAAGTTTGAAGTAGCCATAAAATTGAAACTTTTAGTTTGCTCTCTGTTTCCTAGGTACAGTTTCCCGCTCCTACCTGCTGTGTTCCTTGCCATTGTAGACTCTAATCCTCTCAGAACCATAAGCCAAAATAAACCTTCATGGTCATGACATTCTATCACAGCAACAGAAAAGTGACTGATGCCCAGGCACGACACCAATGCTTCTCCGTGCATTTGAACCATAAGGTTTCTTGTTTAAAAATGAAGTTCTTTTTCAAAAAGGATGAGTACTGCCCAGGGTTCATTATGTCCCAAATGACATGGTGTTACTGGTGCTCAGATCACAAGTTAGTAACCAGGCTCTAGAGGAACCCTCAACTGCACTGAAGAGATGCCATCAGATCGTCACCTTAAGCCCCCAGCTCTCCTCTGTAGAGCCTTAGACAGATGTCACGTTGTGCTCATAGCTAGTAGCTTGGTCTTCACTTCTATTCCATCAGATGAATCTCATGGATTGCCTAAACAAACCTGGTCATTTCTGATTCCTGCTAACACTTCCCTGGGTAAAATAAATTACTCAGCCTTCTGATTACATGATTAAGTAGATCTCTTAAGCCAGTAAGCATGAGTGCAAAGAAAAAAAAATGGGACTTATTCGGTGAAGTCTAAGGGAATGGCTTTAGAAAGAGAGAAGAAATGCAGATTAGTATAAAATAGGTTCATGCACACACAGGTCAGAAAAAGTCTCCTCACTGGAAGAAGGTAAAAGACCTGTCTCAGTTTTCACTCACACTTTAAAGAAACTAGAACTTTCCTGCCAGTGCCTGCTGGATGCAGTTGTATGAGGAAAATGATAAGAATGCCTGTCTGACTTTTAGGTTAAACTGTGAAAGATCTAGTGATGGGCTGTCAGCCTGGGGCAGTGATGTGTACACGCAAAAGCTGTGATTAATCTCTGGTCTTTTGCAAGGAAAGAGGCTGAAACACAAAAAGAAAGCAATGAATCGGCTCAGTTGTAGAATTAATAAAAGCCTCCATGAATTGGCTTTGGGCCAGATCCCGGAGTCTCAGTCCTTTATAGAAGTGGCCTTGCTTATTCATTGCACTGGAGCATAAATTAACATACATCTGATTACAATAGGACCACTGAGGGATAGACACAAAGAAATGCTGCTGAATCCACAGAATGCCATAGATTGGGAGGGGGGGGCAGGATGTGCATGTGCTGTTGAGCTATGATCAAAATGAAATGTAAGCTGGGGCAAAATCTTACTTGGTTGAAGGAAGTTTGGGTTCAAGACTCTATACAGTAGGATGATGTGCCTATGTGACATGGCCTGGAGACAATGGCAGTTTCAGTCACGTGGTGAGGGTTTGTCTAGTGTTCTGTTTTCATGTCTTGCACAAATGTTTTTCCTTGATCTGTGCCAGACAAGTTTAAATTTAAAATAAAATTGTGAAAGTAGAGAGATCCACTTTCCACATCTTCTGAGCGGTCTCTGAGAGACAAGGTTGTTCACTCGAGTTCCAGAGGATGGTGAAAGACACTCATTACAGACAGGGGAGTCTGGGACTCATTCCTTATCCACAGGACACACTGTGGTGGGTGTCCTTGTCAACCTTGAAGTTTCTTAATGCTATGTAAGAGTTAATAATAGTTATTGTTAATAACTATTGATTTACAGCACATGTATACTCAATAAAGGCTGTTTTTGTCCATGATCACACCTTTCCTTCCTCTGAAATGAGTGACCAGGAACAGTAAATGCCATCACTCAAAAAGAGCAAACCGCAAACTAGGCTGACTTGGCTAGCAAACCATGCTCCAGTCTCTAATGTCCCCAGTTCCCATCTAAATGGGAATAAAGAAAGGCAAGGAGGAACCAAGGGCTTTAAAGGATGAGTATGTAATGGGGTGGGGGGTGTAGAATTGCACTGAGGGATGAGTTCCAGTGGAAGGAGAATTATCAGAATGTGGTTCAGAAAAGGCTTCAGCATGGAGAAACATCAGAAATGGCCTGACCTCAGAAACAAGAGGTATGGACGAGTGAACCAGGGGCCTCTCATTCCCGTGAGTATATGAATATATTTACTGTTGGATTGATCTAGACTGGGGCAAGTATGCCTGCCACACCTCAACAACCATTCTGCACACCCAATTCTGCAACAAAGAATTCTGTGGAATTATTCAGCTGCTAAGAGTCTATGTAGTTAGGGAGCCCCGTCTTGTTCTACAGGAGCCCTGGGTTGTTGAAATAGGAACTTTAGTAAATTTATGCTCCAACATAGAGCTAGAGAACAGATCATGGCAGCCACTTATCCATATACCCAGAGGCGAGAGAACTCCAGAAGAGAATTTTATCATAGGGCTTTATGGGGAATCCAACTCAACTATCTTAATCACATAAATATAACACAAGAAATCCCCAAGTGGTTTGGCATGACCAATTTTAGGGACTTCCAGATGCTACCTCACCTGGACTAGTTCAGTATGCTTGCGTCCCCCATGAGGCAGGAAGACAATAGTTCTGTCCTCACCCAGACAGGAAACCAGCTACACTGAGGCAGAACAGACTTTGCATCATGACCCGTTCCAAAAGCACTTTGCTCAGAGTGTCACTTCTACAGAGCCTCAGTGACCACCCAGATACCAAGTGTTCAAAAGAGAAATGGGCTAATTGCAGGATAGAGGAGACTGTCTTTAAGCAGTCCTTCTCCATGAAAAGCACCTCAAAATCACCATGCCAGTCACTTTACTCTCAGGGAGCATGCCCAAGGCCCTGCTGGAATTCCCAGCATCCCGCCCCCCCCCCCCAAAAAAAAAACTCTTGGCTTCATTGGCTTCACCCCAGAAGTCTGCTAGGTCTGGGGCAGGGCAGTTCGCTAGAGTGTTTTGGCGGTGCTAATGGCGCTGGTTTGAGAAGTTCATCTGAAGAGGGACCAGCAGTGAAAGGACCCGCCCTCTTGCCCGGATTTCAAAGCCCTGACTTCCTGCTGCAGGCTTTACTGTTCTGTTCTGCGGTGAACACTTCCTGCTCTCGTGCTCAGCGCTTAGTCATTGCTCTTGGTCAGGGAAGCTGTTCAACCATCAGAACAGCTGAATGCTGAAGTATTCGAAACTGGTCCTTTGCGGGAAAGAGAGGAAAGCAGAGAAACTCTCTGTTACCGTTTTATGCCCATCAGCGCAGATAAGCCTTTTTTCCCCCCGTTTGGTTAAAATAACTTTTGTGGAGCATTTGTTTTCCTATTAAGAAATTTTCTCTACTTTCTTCTTTCTTTTGAGTTTTTTCTTTATATCAGGACCAAGGATATGAATGGAGTTTTTATAGGTCAGAGTAAGTGTTCTTACAAAAATGCCTACAATATAGTTAAACTCGTCACAATACAATTGAGAAAATATTGACTTAAGACTTGTACCAAAATGTATCTTAAGAAGGCGTGTGTTACCCATAGAAAAAAATAGCCACCACAGCTATCACGAAGGCCAGTACCAGGCCCTGAGAGGGAACTGAATGACCAGCAAACTGAGAGTGACATCAGAGCCTCTTATAACACCAAAAACAGGAAGCAAGGGAGAGAGACATGGGTGGCTCTGAGAGGGACAAGAAAAGCTGCAGCACAGGCTAGTCATTTTGATGAAACTAAGAAGCTAGCTAAGTTTCAAGTAAGCCACAATCCAGACAGCCCAAGAGGAAACAGCAGATGAATAGGCAGAGGAAACCCTGCCTGCACTGGGCTGACCCTATGCTATGGGACACGTAGCAGAAGTCTGGGTTTTTATGCACCACGTGCCAGTTACTAGAGAATGGAAGACATTTCCATCCTAGCTGACTCTACTTATGTAGCGTTGCCTGTATCAGGAAGGCCATGCTACTGACCTGTTATATAAGTGTGCCTGGTGAGGTCACCCATCAACTGAGAAGGAGTCTGGCCTGAAGGACTCTGTCATCTGCCTGCTGTAGCGGCACCTATCTGGAGGCCAGCGAAGTGGGGTATCCTTTGTGTCCAAACCTACCTGGCCTAGAAGTCCCTGAAGACCAACAGGCCACTGAATACTCAGAAGGAGAAACCCTGAGAGCTTCAGGGGTTCACTCATAGAACTAGCCAGAAAGCTAAGTGTGACCTATTGGAAGAGTTCTCAATAAATCAATAAAACTCTATAGTTGTTTTCAAGCAGATTTGCTCCATAGTCATCATTTTCCTACTGTCTAAGGAACAGAGACTGATTCATATGCTACTTAGGCCCATTAGGCTCTGGTTATCATCCACTTAATACCTAGGAATAAATCTGCAGACCCTTCATTATACAAAACTATCATTATTATTCCATTCACTCAGGAATTAATTGAATGTATTCTGTTCAATTTCTTTTTTTAAATAACATGTTTAAAAATAATACCAGCCCATGTCTTTTTTAAAAAGAATATTTCTTTTCTCTTTACAACCATAATGCTTGGTTACATTAATATTTTTCCATCTTTTCTCTGGCGGGATCTCCTTTTTCATTTCTCAATTCCTGGTTTAAGCATTTGTGCCCAAGCATAAAACCAAGTTCTTACAATGCATTCTGGGTAATTAGCTGCCTCCTTTACAGAGCAAATGGCCGGGCTTGTCACAGGATTTCTACTAAAGCATCTTTCAGAAAGCATAATGCTATTACCTTAAAGAAGCCATTATTTAACTTCTGAGGGAAAAGCATGATGAAAAATGCATTGGCCATTTAGCCTCATAATCCAAAGTTCAATTGTATTCTATTCTTTTTGTCTCCAAGGAGGCTCATGAGGCAGGGCAGATGTCTCCATCAGCTGGCCCATGTTGCGTTTGTCTTCCTGGCCCTTAGGGAGGAGGACCTGACAAAGTGAGACAGAAGTGTCAGAGGAGCACTAACCAAATTACAGGATTTCTGAGCTCGACTTAAATCTGTTCCTAATTATAACCCTAGAGAGCAGTTCCATAACTGCTGAAACTGTTTGGCAGAAGGAGCAGCTCTTGCTTTTTAGCTCCCTCTGCTGGACCTCCAGCCATCTTTGAGATCTTTCTATGGGATTCAAGGTTTGGTGCCTCAGAGGAATCAGCAAAGTCCAGGCCCCTGGAGTGGTTGATAAAATATAGGCAATGTTTTCCCAGCAGTGACTGCAAGCCAAGCACAGAGTCTCATCCAGTGCACAGGGAGCCAGCCAGTGGTCCCCAGAAGAGTGAAGAGTGGTCTCTTCCTAGATGCAGATCAGGCTGGAATGCTGGAGCCTATGGAATTTTCTGGTGGTATTCAGTTCGTCTCTTCAGCAGTCATGTGGACATCTAAGCTAAGGGGGCTTCTTTAATAATAATTGTGCTTTTTGTCAGTTCTTACCTCCCAGAAGAAACATGCCTTTTTATGGGCTGAGCTCTCCCATGATCCCCTTCCTCAGGCAACACTTACCACAGCAGATTCATCTCAGACAGTCTCTCAAGTTCACTGGAAATACCCAAGCATGTTTGAGCCCCCCCCATATCCCCCACTCCCCCCCCCCCCCCCCGCTCCGACAGGACCTGATCACTTATAGGAAGAGCTCTCTCCTCACTCACAAGCTGACCAGACAGTCTCTGAACTCTTCTTAGAAAGCTGCACCTCCCACGGCTCTTCTACTTCTGATAAAGGTTTGCATCAGCTCAGTGCTTTTCCCCAGAGTGTCTTAAAAATGCCAAACAGAGCCAGATGTTTCAAGTGTGACTGAAATCACTACATTTAAATTTATTTTATATGGCTTCCTCACCAAGGAGTTGAAATGCTGGAGGCATACGTGTCCAATATCAAAAATAGGTAAGGCCAAATGATTGAGCCAAGAAATTATTTTTGGAAGTAATCTAAGGAAGCTAAAAAGAAAATTTGAAAATTTTACAAGAAAAAATATTTTCATTTTTAAGGAACAATAATAGTAAAAAATAAGAAAGTGAACATGAGCATTAACTTTAAGATGTTTATGATGTAATAGATCACAAAATCTCAAGTTCTTAAATCTAATTTTTAAAAATTTTTGTAATTTATGTGCATGAGTATTCTACCTGCAAGTGTGTCTGCACACTATGTGTATGTCCAGTGCCCTCGGAAGCCAGATGATGGCATTGGATCTCTGGGAACTGGAGTTACAGTCAGTTGGGAGACACCATGTGGATGCTGGGAATTTAATTGAGAAAATAGTCAGTGCTCTTAACCTCCAAGACAATTCTCCAGCCCTTTTAAGACTTTTTATCAAAGATGTAGGAGTATGCAAACTACTTTAGGTCCTTGGGATTTGGGAACAGAATTTAATTATCTCAGTGTATTATTATTATTACTATTATTGTTGTTGTCAAATGTGCAACTTCATAGCACTGCAGAAAAGCTGTTGATTACTTGCCGTTTGGTTGCGTCAGTCAGGGTTTCCCACACGACCACTCCGTGAGGACCCTGGCTGTGGATGTGCATCCTTCTCCTTGCAACCTTTCCTCACCAGCACCTCCTCTCCTCCCACACTCCACATATGCCCCTGACAAGCCTTCCGGGTGCCAGAAATTCCTTATCCCTCAGTGTACAGCTGTGTCCTCAAGTCATATTCTTGAGTCATGCCCTATACTTGGATTCTAAAGCTCTGTCCCCACCTGTATACTAAAAATCCACTTTTTAGTGGAAACTAGCTGTCAGGGGACACAGATAAAGCTAAGTCTAAGTCCCTTACGATTTCTGTTAGTCTTGGGTGTACACTGTGTCCTGTCGACATGGATTCAGACTGCTGAGTTTAGTAAGATTTGTGGAAGGTGTGGAGGTTCATTCCACAGCACCTCTGTCATCTCATGGGCTTCCTCACACTTTCTCCTTCTGAGTAGGAGTTTGACAGAAAGACATCCAAGAGACTTTGATTTCCCATATACAAATGATGGCTTACAACCACCTGTAACTCTTGCTCCACGGGATCAGCATGTTCTTCTGCAGTACCTTCTGCCTAGATATAAGTACAACCAAAACACCCAAACATATAAAAATAAACATAAATAAATCTTTTAGAAGAAGCAGATACTTAGCTATTCCTACAGAAAGAGGTAAAGTCATGACTCCACAGTAGTGTGGCTGCAGGCCGGAAGAAGGTACCACTTTTCTCTGGAGGTGGGGCTTCTATCCCAGAAGGAATACCTCCATCCCATGGTCCACACACCCTAGATAACTCCTCCTGATTCACTAGAAGAAGTTCAGGGCAATACAAGTCTCATCTTTTAAGGATCTATTTTCTTAACCCTTCATGAAGTGTCCCATCCTCAATTCCCAGTGTGATGCTGCAACCTCTTTGACCCTTTCATAGGCATTCTGTGGCCTGCACATACACACATACATAGATGTGACTATTGTGTTGTGTGTAATACTTGATCTCAAAGTTAATATTAATATTTAAGATTGGAATGACAGAACCTGTGTTTGTCAACAGTCACCATCGAGAGAAACCGTGACTACTTAGATCAAGAGAGATAATGGCTACTTAGAAAATTGAAGCCAACAAAACCATTGTAGCATGTGGATTTCTGTTATTCTTTAAATTCTGATGTTGTGGAAAGAAACAGGGGTGTGTGTGTGATGTGTTCATAGTGGGTATACTATATTTTTCTTCCAAAGATAGTGTCACACTCCTGGGAGACAATCAACAGGTCCTTCCTGTTCGTTGGACACATATTGCATTATTTCACATGATCTGCAGTCAGCACCCGCCCCCCCCCCGACTCTCAGTACTAAGGGCTGGTTCTAGCCTGGACATAGAGACTCAGAAGAAAGTACAAAGTTGCCCTGGTTTTGTTCTCATCCCACTGGAATGTTCTGCATGACAAAAGCTCATCATACCATACAATTTCTAGGAAACCCTGCTATATCACTCAAAGCAGAAAAATCATTCAAGGAAGGACTTTCAAAGGAACCATGCAGAGAGAAACCAGTGATCCATGGGCGGTGACCTTGTGTCCTGTCCATATTGTTCATTGCCCAAACCATGTTCTGTTAATCTGACTCACCAATCAGTAAACTGATAACTCCATGGCAATCGGAGGAACAGCCCAGAGACCATTAAATGCAATATTCATACTAACTGCCACAGACCCAAGCTCTCAAATGGATTTATGAAGAGTGTAGAACCCTTGGCTAAGAAGGTTACAGCTGGGATTGTCTCTTCCAGAAGTTTCTTTCCATTTCTGTGGAATTCTGGGTTGTATTGAATTTTCTCTGGACTCTTAGTCTCCAGTCCCCTTCCCACCTCCCTGACCCACACCAGCACAAGGGCCATGGTTGGAGCAGGAGGGAGGAGCACAGGGCTTGGTTCCTGATGGATGGTGTTTTTGTGATTAACCAGCTCTCCTTGAAACTAACACTCTGTACCCCTAGGACCCTGATGATAAGGCACACCATGATTCTTCCTCTTGTAGTAACAGAAAGACTGATGAGTTGCAAGACCAGAGTCTTCTTTCCAGATCTTAACTAGCTGTGTGACCCTTGCCTTGCCCACTCCTAATGTGGTCCTCAATTGAAAAGCAAGCAGAGTGTGTGATGTGGTCTCTGAGATGCCTTCCTGGGCAATACGAGTTATGTGGAATTAGAAAACTTTCATGATTTTATGTTCCCAAGGTTTGAACCCAGTAACAACCCAACATGCAAAGCAAATAGCTTGCTAGCTAGAAATGGCTTCCTATAAATGTCATTGATAAGCTCTTTGTCTTTGTGACAGACACATTTCCTTACAGGATTCTCTCTCCCCTTATTTAGAAGGCGTTGCTGTCTCAACTGCAGCCACAACATCAATTTGACTATAAGCTTTCCATAAAACGCAATTCTAATACCTGATTTCTATTCTGCCATGTGGCTAAGCAGTAAATGGACTTTACTCATCTAATAATTAGAAAGTAACTGCTCAAAGCTGTCTTGTCAGGCCAGCACAATGGTCCAGAAAACATCTTGTTCTTCCTCGCGGTTGGATGACACTCATTGAGTATCTGTCCACACTCTATGTCTGTCCATACACTGGTGGGCCCGTAGGGTGTTCCCACTCAGTGAACAGTGCAAACACCTCAATTATCTGCTGACTTTGATTCCCTTGGGGTAGAGTAGGAAAGGTGGAGTGGGCAGTACTATTTCCAGTTGTTCTGAGAACTCCTTACTGATTTTAATCATGGCTGCACAAACTTACATTCACTCAAGCAGTATCAAGGACCCCTCTGTCCCCACATCCTTGTCAACACTTGCCACTTTGTTTTCTTGATGACAGCTGTCAGGGACTAACATATATTTACCGTTCATGTACTTTCCGGAAGTTTCTATACTTGTAAGAATTGTCTGTTCAGTTTAGTTATTGGTCGGGTTATTTCTTTCGTAGTTTGTACTGTTTTTGAAAAGTTCTTTATGGATTTGGTGTATCAATCTCACACTGGCTGAACAGCTGATGGAGATTTCATCCCTTTCTGTAGACTGTCTCCCAGTCCAGCCATTGTTCCTTTGGATCTGCCTTTTAGTGGGATACAGTTGAATAACTCAGCCCTGACTGTTACTTCCTTCACTTTAGGAATCTTATTCCGAAAGCCGTTGTCTCTGCTTCTGCTTATTTGCCCTGGCATCTTTAACTTCCGATGTTGTGATTAAGACTTAGAGAGTCACTTTTAATTCATTTTTGTGCAAGCTGAAAAAAATATGAACCTAGTTTCATTCTTTGACATGTGGACCCCCAGTTTCCTCAGCACCTTCTGTTAGAGAAGCCAGCTTTCATCTTGGTATATTTTACAGTTTTAATATAAACGTCTGCATTTTCCTTCTTGGACCTCTTCCTGGCTATTTTATTCTTTCTGTTAATCGTCATGTTGGTTTCATGCCCTCATTATACCCTCAACTCCTTGCTGCTTTGAGGATTGTTGCACAGAGCTTTTATTATGCTGAGATATAACCGCACATGCACAGTTTCTTCATGGTTGGCACAAATCTCTCCATTTCTTCACATGACTTTTTCTTCTTCTGTGAGGCAGATCCTGTAACTTTCACCCATGGTTGACTTATTGCTGTATTATATTTATTAATTTGCACTTATTGAAACAGCCATTCATCCTGGAGTGAAACCAACCTGTTCAGGGGGTTCAGTTTTTAAATGTACTGTCAAATTTAGTTTGCAAGCTTTTTGTAGGTAAGTTTTGTGCCTGTGTTCAAGAAAACCAGTCTATGTTTTCTGATCCTATCAAGTCCTCATCTGCTTTGGGCAGTGCTGGCTGTGAAGAACGGGTTCCAGAGAACTTCTTTCTTTTTATGGTCAGGTTTCAGAAGCACTGGGGTCTTAATCTAGTAGATGTCAGCAGCAAATTACTCTATCCCTGCAGGGGTTTTGGGGTTGGGAATATTGTTATTATCCCATTGATCTGTTCAAGTTTAAGAATACTTTCTTGATTCAATTTTTAAAGGTCACCTGTTATAATGAGGTTTCTCGGTCCCGGGGCGACCAGAGGTCCAGACCCACAGACCTGTCATGCCAGACCCCTTGGCCACCCGCAGCTGCTCAGACCCCCAGAAATGACTCAGATGCTTATATTAAGTTCATGCTGTTTGGCCTATGGCTCAGACAGATTGCTAGCTTGCTCTTACATCTTAACTCAACTCATTTCCATTAATCTGTCTGCCACGTGGCCCGTGGCTCACCTGTGTTCCTTACATGTTTCTTCTTTGGCGGCTGGCTCGGTCTGTCTGACTCCGCCCTTCTCCTACCTATTCTGATTCCTCCTCCTACTTCTTCTACGGTGCCTGTCATGGGCCAAAACAGCTCCTTTATTTAAAGATTGATATTCACAGCACACAGAAAGGCATTCACACATCAATCACCCGAGTCTAAAATTTTATCGAGTTCTAGAATTTCCAATTTATTAAAGTGTAAGTTTTTCAAATATCCCAATGGTCCATTGATGTAAGTGCTAACTACTATCTTATCAATTTTTCATCTCTAGTTCTGTGGAATCTTTTGTTTCCCTTTCGAAATGGTTTCTGGGTATGTCAATCTTGTCAATCACTCCCCACCCCAAAATACCCCAACTTACCAGTTCCGCAGTCCTTTGTACTTGGTATGTATCGCCCTTGTAAACTCTAATTTCAGTTTGATCTTTCTCTTGTTCCTCCGTTTGTGTTCAGCTTATTCTGTTTCTCTGAGATCTTGATATGAACCATTAAATTATTTATTTGTACTATATTTTCTTTTCTTTTTCTCCACAGCTTTTCTCCAGGTGGCCCTGGCTGCGCTGTAACCTGCTGTGTAGACAAGGCTGGTCTTGAACTCCCAGAGATCCACCTGCCTCTGCCTCCTGAGTGCTGGGATCAAAGGTGTGTGACACCACCACACAAGTTTACTGTATTTTCATTTGTGATGTGCCCAAGTCTTTTGTCATTTTTCTTTGTTTATCTTTTTGTTGTTTGGTTTTTATTTTAATTTTTAATTATCAATAAATTATTTGGATTTAAATCTCTGTTAGATACACACACACATAAACACATACATATACACAATTCACACGCACACAAGCACACACATACACACGCACACGCACGCACACACACACGCACGCACACACAAATATATAACAAATGTTTTCTCCTGTTAGTTTTCTCAATATCTCAAATAAGCAGAAACTTTAACTTCAGGGAGTTCTAATATTTTCTGTTATGCTTTTACGTTCTGTCTGATGAATTTGATTCTTGTACCCAAGCTTATGAAGACAGTCTCTAATGTTTTTCTTACAGTTCTTGCCTATGTTTTAAACCTTCGATTCATCTACAGTAATTTTGTTGAATCTAGAGACATTTGAAATTTATTTTTTGCTGTTCAAATACAGCTGTTTGGTAACATTTGCTGAAGAGCAAACAAACAAACAGAGCTTTTTACACCTTAAGCTTTCTCGACACCTTTTTGAGAATGAGTTGCCCACATGGACCTGTGTGGGTATCGTTCTAGACCCCTCCTTTCCCTTAACTGTGCTGCCGCCTATGTTGAGCCAAGCCAGCATTCGCTAGTTAGTGTGGTGTGTTGTTTGATGTGGAGTGCTGTACTGCATGAACTCTAGTTAGCATATAATGGAAATATTGGGGAAAAGCTGGAATATCAGAGAGAGGAAACAGACCACAGTCAATTTTTACTCAGCCAACTCCTCAGACTGAGCAGGGTAAATGCTATCTTCAGGCTGGTGGTCGTTCTATAGAATGAATGAATGTCTGCCTTCTCCTGCCCAGCTGTTTCTCTTCCGGTTCAACTTTGTATCATATCCTAGAGTTAGAATTAAAGGTGAGAGCTAATATTGTTTGGTTGCTAGGCCTTGAACTCACAGAAATCCAGAAAGATCTCTGTTTTCTGAGTGATGGGATTAAAGTGTGTGGGTCACCACTCTCTGAACTTTCTGGCTTGACTGTGGGTGATTCTGTTCTCGGAGTATACAATATATCACCACAGTGATGTGGTATGTGCCTTTTAACTGTGCTTCAGCTCTTTCTCCTTTTAAAATTCTTTATCTAGCACCTTAACAATTCCTATAGATCTTAGAATAAGCCTGTAGAGGCTGGAAAGACAGCTGGGTGGTTAAGAGCATGTGCTGTTCTTTCAGAGAACATGAGTTCCCAGAACTCACATCAGACAGCACATAAATGCTTCTGACTCCACCTCCAAGAAAATCTATGCCTCTTCTGGATTCCACGGGCACTTGCGCTCAGGTGTACCCACACAGAGACACATAAGTAAAAATCACAATAAAAGTAAATCTTGAGACTGAACATGAAAATTTCTAAGTAAAAGAGTTATCGGGGGTTTTAAGTGACACTTAATTGAATTCATAAAAGTGGGAAGAGAGCATCTTAATAAAAGTCTTTTAATCCATGAACTTTGACAAGCTGATTAATGGACCTATTTAAATTTTTTTTTAGTTAATTAGAGCTCATTCCTCCTTTTGTAATTAGATGTGTGGCCAGGCACACAACTTTTCTTCCTAAGTGTTTAATGACATTCAGTACTATTGTAGACATTAGTACTTAAATATTTACTTTCCAGTTGTTTGCTGCTGTTATGTACTTAAGTGTTGACTGACTAATAATCTGCAAACCCAATAAATTGAATTGCTAACTCTAACACACTGCTTATACATTACTTGAGACTTCTAAACAATTCACTTCTTTGTATAAATAATAGGGTTTCACCCCTAATCTTAATGTCTTTTGTAAAATTTCCTGACAGTGGGATGAACAAGTGACCAGGACGTGGCTCTGGTCTAAGAAAAAAGGGTGTTCATGTAGAGGCCCTTCTGCAAGTTGGGGGACATTACCTTCTGTCAGCAATTTTTCAAACTTCAAATCAATAACTGATGTTTTATTTAGATGATCGATCATAAGGTTTTATCGTTTATTCTGTTAATGCGTTGAGCTGAGTTGGTTGAACTGCAAGTGCTGTGTCAAACTTGCAATTCTGAGATAAATTTCAGGTTGTGATTTTATTACATTTTCATCTGGATTCACAAAAAGCATTAGCTTGTAATTTCCTTCAACTGTACAATCCCCACCAGACTGGTATCTTGTAAAGGACCAGATTAGAGTTTGGGGTCTGCCATCATTGGGGACTGCCACCATTGGGGACCAACACCACTGGGGACCGCCACCACTGGGGACCGCCATCACTGGGGACCGCCACCATTGGGGGACCGCCACCATTAGGGACTGCCATGGCTGCTGCTGCTATTGTTTTTGGTGGAAAAGGATTAAGAGAAGACAGAAATTTTATTGCAAATTTAACTTTTATATGATAAGAAATTATTATTAAGATTTTTTCCCATTATCGTTTGGGTGACTTTTGATAAGTTGTATCCACCCAGAAATTTGCTCATTTATCTGAATTCCAAACTTATCCCACATAAAATGTGCATATTGGTACCATTCACATTTTTTTAAATATGTAGAATCTATGTAGGCAGTTTCCTGGACTCTCCTGTCTCACAGCATCGTTGTGGGTTGGGGTTTTTTTTTGTGTGTGATTTGTTTTGTTTTTCCTACTTTTTACTGATTTTTAGCATCTACATTTTTTAATCTTTAAAAAAGCAGTCTTTTAATTTTATTTTTTCTTATTTTATCAACTTTTATTTCTTTTGCTTCCGTTCTTTGATTCCTTTCTTCTGTGTTATTTAGGTTTAAATTTCTCTCATTTTTAGCATCTTTGTAGAAACTGATATTATGTTTTAAATCCTTTGCAAATCAATCATTTAAAACTATAAATTCCTCCTAAGAAATGCTTCTGCTTTTCTCCACAATATACTGATGTATTCTTTTATTATCATCCAGTTAAAAATAATTTTTAAGTTTTCATTGTAGTTTTTTACTGGTTGATTTTTATTTGTATGCTTTTATATTTAATTTTTGATAACTCCCTACATGTATGCAATGTACAACGAACAGTCACCCTGATACACTCTTGAATCCCTTGCTCTCCTGTCCTGTGCATGTAGGCTCAGATGCTGTGTGCTCATATTACAGTGACAGTGTGACATCCAAAGGACAGCATTTCCTAAGACTCCTGCCCATCCTCTGTCCTTTACTCCATGGTGTTATCTCTGGGTCATTTTTAAATGTACTTTTCAATCTCCAAACTTTGAAGAATTATTTTAATATTGACATTCATTTGTAAATTAATCATATTTTTCATTATATTCTAGATCATTTCAACTGTTTAAAATGTATTGAAACTTGTTTTGTGGGTCAGCACATAGTCTGCTTGGGTAGGTCACTTGAATGTGTTTGGCAGTTGGTGGACTTTTAGGCTTATAGAGTATATTGGCACAAATTTTCTCATAGCAGTGTTTTCCTATTGTTTATTTGAAGTCTACTTATTTATTTTACTTTATGTGTACATGTGCTTGCTCACGTGAGTTTAGGTACAACATGTACTTGCAAGAGCCTACAGAGACCAGAAGAGAGGAAACCAGAGATACAAGCTGTATGACCCTGTGTATAGGTGCTGGGAACAAACCCGGGAGCCCTACAAGGGCAGCAAATGCTCTTAACACTGGAACCATCTGTCCACTTCCACAACTGTGTCCTGTGTGTCGTCCTATTTTTAAAATATGTATTATCTTCACATAATCACCTGCTCCCATAACATGTCTATCTTTCATCCTTGCCTATTACAGTCCATTCTACACATTATGGGGGAGGGAACATTTTTAAAGCCAGCTTGGTCACTCCTTTACTCAAAAATGTCCCGCTGACTTCTGAAGCCCCAAGAATAACATTTGAAACCCTTCGGTGGCCCTCGGGGTTCTGTGACAGTCGCCTCTGCCCAGTCATCTATTTAACCCTCTCTTCATCCTCCACCTCTTCTCCAGCCTTCCTCTCTCTCACTCCAGGGCTGCTGCGCTGTCTCTTCAACATGGGTTTTTTTTTTTTTTTTTTTTTTTTTTTTTTTTTTTTTTTTTTTTTTTTTTTTAGTTCCGATATCAGCAGTTTTGCTTTCAAATTAAGGATGTCTGTTCGCATGTCACCTTCAAAGAGAACTTTCTCAACTGATAATTTAAAAAGCCATCATTTCATGTTGTTCAGCCCCTGTTATTTTCTTCATGTTCGATAGCATGTATGTGTGTAGTGACACGTGTGATCATGTATATACACATTTCATCTGTTTCATCCTTTAGTTATATTGGAAGTCACATATAAACATATATTCTTTTATTTAAAATGTGTTTAAATGTGTTACACATTTAAATGTGTACTTGGAAAGAAAAGTTCCCTATGTCAAGCAGAATATAAACTCCACGACATCAAAGCTTTGTGTGATTGTTCATCCCAAGGTTTCCAATTCACTGCCTGATGCAAAGTTGATGTGGAGCAAATGTGTTTGGAAAGAACGTGTGACTCGATGTATTTGAACCCTAGAGCTCCTGTGCAGAAGACGATACTTTTTTCTTAAAAAAAAAATTAACAAAACCCCCATAATAATTGTTTTTTCTGCAACCTTAAGGAAATTTCTATGTAGGTTCAAACACCTTTTCTTAGAAAATAGGGCTTTTAGATTAAGAAAATTAAGGTCTCTCTTTCTGGTCATGTAATATGTGTGGGGGCCTGAAAGTTTCAATAGAAATGTGTTGGAATGCTGGAAGCCCTGATGTTCAAGGAGTGGATGAAGTCCTGAGTGGATATGTATTGTTTGACAGGGGCAGTGCCAAGACACTGACCAAGCCCTCGAAGCTGTGAGGGACTGGCAAAGCCTTTTCTTCAGGTCAGGCTCAGAGGAATGGCCAAGCCTTTGTGTGGTCCAAGCGCAAATGTTGATAATATGTGCAAAATCAATTGACCACAGCTTCCTCCTCCTGATGCTTACAGCCTGACACTGCTAGTCAGTCCCTTCCCGCCATACTATACAGAATTAATTACTGACCTCCAGATTATTGGGGCAGCCCCATCAGTGCATATTACACCTGATCTCAGCTTTTCTGTACATGTGTCTGTTATTTCTTTATTCCCTTGACAGCCCTGACCTGCTCAAACTCCAGCCACAAGGATAGCAGTAGAAATGCTTTTTAACTGAAGTGTTAAATAAATAAGAGCATCCACAAAGCAATAAGCAAAGTGGAATCTGGTCTCAAGGTATCTCAGCAACACTTGCTGAGATGGAGAACTGATTCCTTGCAGTTAACCACATGCCAGCTGTGGCTTTCTGCTTTTCTTGAGTGGAAATATCTGTCATGTTACTCAAGCATCAAGAGAAATGGTCTCTATTTATGAAAAGTAAGTTGTTAAAATGAAGAGCCCTGGTCAAGGATTAGCTGCCATAAGACGTTCTGTAGGAACAGCCGGCAGCTTCACAGGTGAGGACTGGAGAAAAGGAAGAGCCACATCTCATGAGTTTCTGGAGTTCTGGGGCCCTTCTGGAGGCAAGAGTGATGTCATGAAGAAAATAAGTCCAATGTGATTACATCAGGGCTCCCATGCTAAGGGATCAGAGGGATTTATCTCTTCTCTATGTTATCTCCAACCATCAGTGTGGCTCCCCTGGACTTCAGGCCTCCAGTGTGTAATAAAGAGCTATCCCTCAGTTAGACATGACACATTGGTATACATGGCTCTGATCCTTTCTAAACCCATGAGAGTAACTGTTCTGGGGCTTTTAAACAAAGGAATCAAGAGAGGAAAAATGGCAATAAAAGTTTGGAAACCAAACAAGCATAACTGTCCAAGAAAGCTACAACACTCAGTGTAGACAGATGAGTTGTGTTTGCATCACGGAATCCTCAAAGCTCCAAGCATCTGTCAAGTCCTGGATCCTTGGAAGTAATACTAGAGATGAGGCTCAGGACTGGAAGATGGGAAGAGTCTGTTAAAAAATTATTGATTCCAGATCCTCCATCTCTAATGAGCCAGATGCTTGTTCTGGCCTTGTGAGAAAACTAGAAAGCTGGTTTGGGAAAAGGATTAAGCCTAAGGATTCTCCATCTGGGACACAAAACATATTTGATGGGGGGAGACCACTGTAAACCAGAGGAGGTACATGAAAGCTCTTGGGCTAAGGGCTGAGAGAGCAGAGGGAGAAGTGGGTAGAATGCCTTCTCTGCATTTGACCAGCGCAGGTGGGAGCACTGAAGGAGGCTGTCATGCTCAGAGAAAGCAGCCCAGCTAAGGACCCCAGAGCCGCACTCACATTGCAGCTGCCTCCAAGATAACCTCGAAATACCCAGCATTTGAGAAAAGCATGTACTGCCACAGACAGATCAACACACACACACACACACACACACACACACACACACACACACACACACACATCCCACCACCAACAATGACAACAACAAAACAAAAAAGATGAGCAAACCTGTATTCACTGTGTACACCCCAGGCCAGACACTGTGCTTAGGACTATGCATGTATTTACACAACCAGTCTTCACAAATATCACTGAAGTTGAAACTGCTGAGCTAGCCAGGTATTTGTCTGCCTATTGGCTTGAGACAAGATCTCACTGAGCAGCCTTCAGAAGGCTGGGCTGACAGGACTGTGCCACAAGTCTGCAAAAAAATGAGTTCTGTTATCATCCCCCTTAAGAAGGAGGAGGTAACTGTCAGATGCTAAGAAACCTATCTAAAGTCACATTGTAAACAAAGAAGCTATTATTCTAACTAGGCAATCTAGTTTGTAACCATTCCACTGCTGTGATGAATGAACACCGTGACCAAAGCCAAGTTGGGAGGAAGGAATTTATTTCCTTTATATTCCTCATTCATAGTCCAGCACTAAAGGAAGTCAGGACAGGAACTCAAACAGGGCAGGATCCTGGAGTCAGGAGGTGATGCAGAGACCGTGGAGGAGAGGATGCTGCTCAATGGCTTACTCCTCATGGCTTGCTCAGCCTGCTTTCTTATAGTGCCCAGGACCACCAGATCAGGGATGGCTCCATCCACAATGAGCTGGGCCCTCCCCCATGAATCACTAAATAAGAAAATGCTCTATAGGCCTGCCTGGAGCCCAATCTTGTCAGTTCTCCAGATTAGGGCTACCTCTCCTCAGATGGCTCTACCTTATGTCAAGTTGACATAAAATTATTCAGCACACAGCCTAAAATACAGTGGCCAATGAAATGAGGCATATTAGTTATCAATAAAGGCCATTAAGAAAAAGAAACCTTCAAAATGTGTAATATTCTCCCTGTATAAGCTAAAAGATGACATTGTATCAATAAAAAGGAAATAAGAATGTTATTAAATGGAATAATTAATGAAACACTGGGGTCTCAGCAACCAAAGTTCTAGGGACATCAGTAAAAACCTCAAAGAAATGGAAGTTTTCCAGAACTGGATTCTGAGCTTCACAGCTCACCCAGGGTGGACGCCTGGGTTGATGCACTTGGTTTCACACTAACTCACCGTTCTCAGTAGACTGACAATATTGCCAAACACTCATTCAGAGCCACAGTAACCCTCAGGTTTTGAAGAAGCCGTTCTCTTTCTTGAGGCCTGTGAGGAGGCTCTTGGTCAGTGAGTGGCCTCTCGACCCATCTCTTCCTTGCTCTAGCCACATAGCTCCCTGTACTTCCTTATCTCAGCTCCTTGGTCCTCTGTGCCTTTGCTCTGACAAGCTCCAACACTGGGAAAGACTGAAGCCGAGGTGTCCCAGAATCCAAACTCCTTTTGGCCTCTCCTCTTCAACTGCCACATGCCAGCCCTTCACCCCGCCCTTCATAACACTACCACTATGGGGCTTCTGTGTGTACAAACTCTTCTTCGGGTTGTTTGATGGATGTAGATTGGGGAGCTATGTGAAAACAATGGTTCTGCCTTCTTAATTGCTGAATTCCCAGCAAGCCCTAACCTACAGCAAACACCAGACATTTGTTAACCAATGACTGAGTAACACTGGGTGGTAACAATAATCATACAAAGAGCAATGAGCATTTTAATACAATTTCTAAATGTTTTAATCTGCAAAACAATAAAGTAGCAGTTTGTGCAAAGTGAAAGGAATTGGTTTCATGTTGTTCCCACGACTCTGCACTGAGCGACAGGCGTAGGATCTGGGCTGTGCAGCACTGGCAAACAACTCTCAGCCCTAGGATCCCTCCTTCCCCACAGACCCCTAAGCACAGGAGGGAGAACACAGCACTGATCATATCTGAGTGTATAAACAAGTCCAAGGCTTGAAGTCTGTTTGAACATAATGCTCCCACCAGGACAACAGGGAGAGAGAATCCTGTTCGCCAACAAATGAGCCACTCCAGCAAAGTGATTCCTGACGGGGGCTTAGGAAAAACACTTTGGAGGAAGATAAGTCCCAGAGCTGATACATCTCTCCAAGTCCTCAGGACCACAGTTGGGGGCAGGAGTGCTTTTAAACCCTGAAAGAGGATTTTCTGAGAAAAGCAATTAGACTCTGGCTCCTGTGGAATCTCTCCGCTAAGATGAGAAACATAGAGGGAACAAGAAGAAATTCAGTGGTGAAACAAACAGCTCATCTCATCACAAATATCTCACTCCCCCAAAATGCATTGCCTCAAGGAAGGACCAGCTACTGGAGTCCAACTGTTAGGCCAACACAGAGAGAGCTAATGAGCAGCAAAACCTATCAGCCGAACCTGGAAGCAGAAACAGCCTTTCAGAGCGATCCCAAAGCAACAGACCTGAGGGAGTTCAATGTCCTGAGTCTGGGAGGTCAAAAGTCCAAGCCACCATACTGCAGCTGGAGAGAAATACTGACTCCTGTGAAGGCCGGGCAGGGGAAGCGGTTTGCCTGCCATCGTGGGCATCTGGTGTCTTGTCGGTGATGCCTAGTATCAAAACACATCCATCCCTCCAACCTTTGATTGCAGTGTCACATCACAGCCACCTAAAGTCACACGCAGCTCACTTTTCCATTTGTAAGGATGCTTTCTGATACTGTTTGGGCTCACTAGGGAAACATCCACCTCTAGACTCCAGGATCACTTACTAATGCATTCATACTGACCACAGGAGGCAGCATTCACAGATTCCTGGAATTAAGAACTAAATATCCCAGGGCCAATGTTTTACTCTATCACACAAGGTAAAGAGAAATGTGTGTGTGTGTGTGTGTGTGTGTGTGTGTGTGTGTGTGTGTGTGTGTGGGTGGGTGGGTGTTCTTGTGCTTGCACACACATGAGTAGAATACCCTCATGGGGAAGACACTAATTAATACCTGACTGCTGATTCTTCAGACCAAATGAGTGTGGTTTTCCTCCGGGAAATCCTTGCTCCTTAGTCAGTGTGTGCTTGCACCCACCGCTTATGCAGACTGTGAAAAATACTAGACAAAAGATGTTAATTGTTAGTAGATATTTATGTATACATTTGCCTACGTATTAACTGAAGTTCACATTATCAAGGTCATGCGTTAGGGTCAGCTCCCCCTCACTTCATGCTTCTTGAGGACTTGGGCTTCCTGAGCACAAGATACCCCAAGGGGTTAGAGGTGCTCCACTGTAAAGAACAGAAAATACTCAGATCTGAGAAACTTTAGTAAACTGTTGTTGATGAGAAAGAGATCAGATACTCTGCCAAGCACAAGGTATGTGATGGTCCTAAAGGAAAGGGGTCCCCAGGGGCTAGAGGAAGAGCCTCAGAGGTTCCCACCCCACAAAATCCAGTAATAGCTGACATAGCCTGAGGAATGGGGCTGCTGAGTCTCAGTAACTCGTGGGAGGTGGACAGGGTGTCTGACCTTCCCGTTATGACATGGAACTGTGAGCATTAAGCACCTGTGGTAGCAGCATCTGCTCACTGTGGAGGTGAAGTGGGAGGTCAGTGATACATCTCCATGGTTTTGTGATGTGCTATCACATATGTCAAGATTGGTCCCTGAGGCCATTTGTCTGAACGTAAACAGTTCTTATAGCCTCTTTAACCGGAGTGAGGCTTGTTTTGCAAACTTTCATTTTGAAGGTCTTTAGAGACCTTTTTTTTCCTCTTGATAGTTCCAAAAGTACTGAATGCCACTGAAACCCAAATGGTCGTTCTCATCCAAGGGTTCTGGAAGTTTCTGTGTAGGTCCACATGAGATAGTCCTCACTGTCCCTTATTTCTCCTTTACTATTCATAAACAAAATGTACTTCTTGGATCACTTTAGATTTATTGATGTTCAAGCTGTTCTTGTTAGAAATTCATAGGAGACTTTTCTTGGCTACTTCCTAGGTTAAAAAGTCAGAGAACCATACACATAGCTCTCATAGAGGAAACAGTTCTAATCCTGGGTTTCTGCAAACCTGCACTCAACCCACCATCTGTGTAGTTAAGCGGTGGAAGCATCTCAAAAAGTAGCTGTGAAAACAGTATCTGGAATCTAAAACCACAGTGTGATGCGATTTAGGTGTTAGTTGATAAGGTTGAGAGCCGGAGGAGAGTGTGGCTAATCCCTTTTAAAAGGGGCTGTTAGGATAGCTCCTTCTTGGTGGCAGCTTGTGTCCTTTCTGATTATTAGTGTGTAGATGCTCATCACACCGTTGCATCCTTCTTTCCTTCTTGCTATCCTAGAGATGGAGGAAAACCCCTGTAGAATATGGTACCTAGACTGAAAATGTATCATAATGGCATCCACACCCTCAGCCCTCTACTGAGGGTTAGCAGACATTGCATTTAAGGAAGAAGAAACAGAAGACTAGGCAGGGCATTACATCTTTACAACACTCATTCTTTCTAAACATTGGCCTTTTTATGTGCTTGAAGATATCTTAGGCACTTGCAGCCACACAAGCCCAGTTTTCACCTGTTAACTGACCCCTCTCCAGACCAGCTGCTCTTGGGAACTCCATTACTACCACTCTCGATAGCACTACTGTGTGGGGATATGTTTCAAATGTAATAAAAACCAGTATGGAATATCAGAGGACAGAGCCTGTCTCTTCCAGTCTTTGGGTTGTTTGCTTGTTTTTGTTTTTGTTTTTTGTGGGACAGAGTTTTCTGTGTAACAGTCCTGGCTGTCCTAGAACTTGCTTTGAAGACCAGGCTGGCTTTGAACTCACAGAGATCCTCCTGTCTCTGTTTCCCAAGTGCTAGGACTAACAGTGTGTGCCACCACTGCCTGCCTGGGAGCCTGGAGCACCTTCTGTAAACTAAGGTGACCTCAAACTCAGATTTGATGGGATTAAGGGCATAGGTCACCACTCCCAGATAGTCCCTATGGCTGAGATTAAAGGTGTGAGTTACCACTGTCTGATCTTCCTAGACTGACTGTAGGTATATCCCTCTGATATCTCAGACTGGATTTTATTAAATTTGAAACATATCCCCTTTTGTGTCAAAATTTAAAAAAAAAAGAAGGTTATAGCTAACATAAGAAAAACCATATACAGTAATACACTATGTGTATGAAGTTAGCATATAGTATGCAGAGACACTGGGTAACCAGAGTCAATAATGCTTTGTGTTGTGTTTGCTATAGTGTTATTTCCAAGTTTCATATAGAATATGGCATTTAATCAATTTTAAAGAAAAAAGCTGGGCTACATAAAGTTTTGCTTAGCATGATGGCATCCAGCTAGCAGGAAGATCCTAAGTTCAATTCCAGCCCAGACTACATGCATTGAAGGCCAACCTGGGTGCTATAGCAAGATTCTCTCTCAAAACTAAAACAAACAAATAAAGGTAAACAGAGAGACAGAGACAGAGACAGAGAGAGAGATACGAGAGAGAAGAAGGAGAAGAAAGATGTACTTTGAAGTCAGGTTTAAAAAAAAAGCTTCCTCATAGGCTAGCTAAAGTTAAACTGGAATCCCTCAGATTAGATTTTCACTGTGGCACTAACATCCTGGCGAGTGCTAATATCCCAGTCATCTGGTCTAACCATATAAGTTTTGTTGATACACATGAAAGGTCCTGTTGATGACAAAATGTTATTCTGACTAGCTGAAACTGAGTGGTAGTCAAAGAATTCCCCCAGGGAAGTCACTAGGAAAAGCCACCCCTTTTATTTTGGAGCAAAGATTATGCTTCATATGAGCAGACCTAGGAGTCTCTGGATTATACCAGCTGACCTTTGCTTTATCAACACTTCTGAGTTCCTTGAGACTAGACATTATCGACTTGATGACTTGTGGCTTCTAACCTGAGTCTAGTTTGACAATGTGACACCCATGTGAGTTCACAGTGAAAACTCTCTGACTTACAATTTGCTCTGAGTTCTGTTCCTTTTAGCTACTTGCTGTAACTGTAGTCTAAATATTTTATCAACACTTCAGATCAATATATCAAATAATAAATGTTTTGTACGCTCCCTTAAATAACTTCCTGTCCCAGAAGTTTCCTTTACCCAGACTTAAAACTTCTCTTTTTCCTAACTTAGGCTTGCTTGAGGCTCTTGGCCAATATGTATCCCAGGATAACATATAATTAGCCCAACACATTTGTGGGTGATACCACCCTATGACCATGCCAAAAAGCTAGACACCCCACAAGACCCACTCCATCCATCTCTTTTATTATTGTGCTTCCAAATTATGCCTCTCTGCTTCCTGTCTTAGTCACCAATGCTTCTGTAGTGGTTTGAAGAAGGAAGAATGGCCCCCACAGGCTCATATATTTGAGTGTTTGGTCATCAGGAAGTGACACTACTTGAGAAGGATTAAGAAGCACGGCCTTGTTGATGTAGGTGTGGTCTTGTTGGAAGAAGTGTGTCACTGGGGGTGCACTTTAACTGGGCTCAGTGTCTTTCTCTTCCTGCTGCCTTTGGATTAAAACTCAGCTGTGTTTCCAGTGTTATGTGCCATGGTGCCCACATGGCACCATGCTTCCTGTCGTGATGATAATGAGTCCATTATCATCTGAAAGTGTAAGAAAGCTCCAATTAGATGCTTTTTTATGAGTTGCTTTGGTCATGGTGTCTCTTCACAGCAATAGAACACTAATTAAGACACTTTCCAAGATAATAGTTTTCTTATAGCACATGAGCATTTACATTTCTATTAGGGAGATATGGCAAAGGAGGCATATCATCAAATGTAACTAAATAAACAACCATAAGGGAGATAGAGCAGATTGCAGATGTGATAGATAAAATTATAAACTATTCACACTGTAGTCATCACCTGACCTGTTGCTATAACTAAATACCCAGCACAAGCAACTTAAGAATGAAGTCTTATTCTGCCTCACAACTCGGGAGTATAAAACTCATTGTAGTCCAGAATGGAGGGAAGCTAGAGGTGTGTGGCAGTTAGAACGGTAAACTGAGTCTCAGTGAAGCAGAGAAAAGTGGGCTCTGGTGCTCAGTCTGATTTCTCCTTTCCATTTAGTCCAGGCCCTCAAGTCATTAAATGATGCACCCACATTCCAGACAGGTCTTTCCTGTTTAATTAACCCTCTCTGGGAAGCTATCACAAACCAACCATGTCTTCTCGGTGCTTATTAATACAGTCAATTCATAATGAAAGTTGACTGTCCTAAAACTTCAAAAAGAATAAGAGTCTCCTACATATATTCTACACATATTCTGAAATGGTTCTTATTCCAGCCTTTGAAAGCACCATGGGGGAAAAGAGATGGCTGTGATAGCCCTTAAGTGTATTTGTATGTTTCTCCCAGGGACGACAGTCTCAATGCTGTGGGGAAAACCTTTGCTCACCAGGAGCAGAAAAATGCTTCTGATCCTGTGACATGGTTTTCTCTTTTGTTTCTCTGTGCTTTGATCCTAAATCCTGCCTCATTCACAACTTTATCAGACTTGGCTTTCCAGGGAAGAACATGAGCTGGCTCTCTACAGTCTCTGAACTCCAGCATCCTGAATGTGTAGACATCCAGGCAAGCATCGAGTCACGCTCATTCTGCGTCTGAAGGAAGGGAAGCCAAGTTTTGTTCTGGTACATTCCTAGAGGCCTCAGGCTAGGCTAGGTAAATAGAGATATCAAGAACAGCTTTAAGACATTCTCCCTGAGCCTTGGAGCAGCTGTAGCTGGCTGTGAGTTCCAGGGGGTTGAATGAGCTAAAATTTGGCTTGCAAAGCAGCCAGAAATGTCTCTGCTAAACTTCTTAAGGGTCTCCAGAGAAGGCCAGGCAGGTTGAATAGACATCTCAAGGATTCGTGGACAGAATCCCACCTCTCTAAGATGTTATGAACCCTGAACCAAAGAATTCTGTGATAGAAGGATGCTGGGCTCAGCTTCAAAAACAGTGTTCAAAAACACTGAACTCCATCATGTCCATCCTCCTCACCCCTACTCTTCCCCACCTCACCCCTACCTTCTCCCATGTCTCTCACCTGCCTGCTGCACTTCAGTTTCTACAACTACAGAATCCAAGTTTTGAAGCTGATATTTTCACACTCTAGGAAAAAGAACTGGAGTCTTCTCTACAACCAGGTTACAAAATATTGTGTTCTTCAAGCAAAAGGGTCAGACTAATAATCGGTTCGTATCACAAGTGCTCCAGCATCTTCGTCCATGATAAACCTGACTCTTGCTTCATGCTTTAGAGCATGCTGTGGTGACCACATCACCTGTTTTAATGTCTCTAAAAATTTATGTTTTATTTCCTCTCTGTGTCATGGAAATGATATGATTTTGCAAAATCACATCTATATCCTTCTGCATAGGACATCTATGCATCTCTTTGAACACAAAGTATTTAGAGAACACAAAAGAAAATAGTTGTCGTAGGTGTCATCTTTTGGGACTTACCATACTTGTCACTTTTTGTATGTAAGATTAGTTTGGTTGGTTGGTTGTTTAACTGTTTGGTTGGTTGGGTTGCTTTGGTTTTTGAGAAGCCCCATTGTCTGAGCTGTTAGCCCCAGGAATCTAATGCAGCACCAACTCCTCAGTCTCTCCCTTATCTCCCTGCAGTGCGGACACTGGGCCTGCTCACGGGTTTGTTCCTAGAGTTGGCACAAATGAGACCACAGACATCAAACCTTAGAACTCAGATATTCTTGGCTCTACCAGCCTAGACTAGGGGTAGAAGGCACATCCATGAGCCATAGTTCTTGATGGAAATGGGAAGCTTTTGGCCAGAGCAGAATGAAACACCACTGTTCTCACACTTCCTGTGATCATGGAATCTACTTGATGGTTTCTCAAAGACCGTAATACTGGAGCTTGGGAAAGGATGGGAGAGAGAGAGATGGCAGGCACAGTACCTACAGAATCATACCTGTACATCTATTGCTATTCCATTTGATGATCACATGCAAACACTTAGATCTGAAGTATTACAAACTGTTAGGTGAAATTCTGATACATTTTAGGCTGAGCGGCAGAAAGGCTCACATGCTATGGATTAAAAACAATTTAACAGAGTCAATCCTTCTTTAGTCTTAGTAGTAGGAACAGTGAACATGATCCCAATAAATTATACCATATAAGCATTTCTAAATCTCCAAATTAGCTTAGCCATTTTATAATGCAATGTGTGGTTTTATTCTAGAGAGAGAGAGAGAGACAGAGAGACAGAGAGACAGAGAGACAGAGACAGAGAGTCTTTGGGTCTGGTAATTTGGATTTATAGTTTTCTTTCTGTCTTTGAAATTTTTTGTAAAAAAGTTTAACATTAAAACTAGAGGTTTTTTTCCCCTGTGTGTGTGTTTAGGTTTGTACTTTAATAAATTTTTATCCTCTGAGAGAATTCTGATTTAAAGTAAGTTAAATATATTTGGTATTGAATGAAAATAAATAATGGATCCTTGAAATGTATTTTCTGGGAAAATAAACAATTAAAAAATTTTGTGGTTAAGATGAGTTGCCTGTATTTGGCAAAATACACATGGGTATCACCCGGTCTTATTAACGCCTTGCTCTATAATGAAATCTGAGAAAGGGACGTGGCCACTCGGCAGTTCTGCATACTCATGAGAACAAAAGCAGGCTGAGAGACATTGTTCATGCTGATTGGGAACATGTGTGGGATGATAGTCTATGAGGATGATCTGATTCTGGGAACACATGTGGGATGCTCTGATCTGGAAGTTACAAAATCTTATGTTTATCTCCTACCTGAAGACCATGAACCACTTTGTTTGTGTATCAATGTGCTGTGATGTCAGGACACACGGTTGGGAGAAGCCTAAGAAAATAATTCACACGAAGATCATTGAGGGGAGATGTTGGTGAGGCTGATGGATCTACATATATACAAGTTTACCTTTGTCCAGGCATCTCATGGTGGTGGTGGTGGAAGTTATTATTTATTATTCAAATGCTTAAAAGCATATTTTCCACATATTATTTGATTTATCTCACATTTCTAAAAAAGTGTCTTAAGTATTACCTTTGTCTTCAGAAGGATCATCTCAGGTATGTGTAGACAACATAGTTAAAGCTGGACCTCAGATCTTCTCAGGCCAGAAATCTAAATGCCAAACTAAGGAGGCAATTACCAAATGGTTGAGATTTCATAAGTGTATGGGGTCACTAGGGCCCCCTCTTGATCCAAACTCCTTTTCTGAGTGTCCAGGATGCGCCACTGACATTAGTCTTCATTCACACTGAAGAGCAGAGATGTGCTGATTTCTCCCAGGTCACCGTCATGTTAAAAGAGCAGCCAGGCCAAGATTCAGGCACAGTGGCTAAGAACTCTTTCTTCCAATCATGCCAATGAGGCAACCTCATCAAATAGGCAGGTTAGGCTGAAACCCTTTGTGCCTGGAGCTAGCAGGAATGAGTTAGTGAGCTGCTATGTTGACCTTCAAGGATTCTGTGCTCCATAAGCACAGAGGCATGAGGACTCAAGGGGAAGTGAAGTTATCCAGGCCAAAGCATCTGAGAGACGGAACCACGCATCTTTTAAGCTGCACACATGCTTTCAGAGGTCCCAGCTGGCTTTCCCTTTTTACCTCCTCCTCCCACCCTGTACCTCCACAGAGTAGACCATGAAGTGGGAGAACCATGTTCCCACTAGCCCAGACTTCTGCTCTCCATGATAGGGAACTCCAAATTCCCTATCCAAATGACACACAGAGTCCATGCAGCTTCTCTCCCAGTGCAGAGTCCTGAGCCTAAGAGGTGGCTATACGTTGGTGGCCTTGGGTCCTGGAGTATCCACACATGCATGTGAGTCTCCTCCTAGTGGGAATCAGACTCTGGAGTGAGTAGAATAGGGCTTCAGGCACAGCCGGGGACCTTTTTGGTACTCTTGCTCCAGGTTTGCTAACACTGGAAGTGAAAGAAAGCCCAAAAGTCCTGCTACAGGGTGAGTTAGGACCAGGTGTGCCCCGGTGAGTCCTATACAGTCTGCTGCTCTGTCTTCTATTTGGAAACTCTCTTCCAGACACTCTGTACCATATTTCCTTGCTGTAATGCCCACTTCATTTTGTCAAGTAAATGATTTTCAAAAAATTAGGTATTCAATGAATGCTGACCACTGGTGACAGAGTCTCAGATACGCATCTAGAAATTCTACACTTTGGTGCTCCTTGAATAGTGTATCTAAGTGGTTGTCTCTTTCCTCCGCCTTTTCAGAAAACCAGGTTCACCATTGCCGTGAGCATCCGGACGCTGTAGGACATCTTGCCTATTTCAGTCTGATGCAGTCCACTTCCTCAGTGGCAGGCATCCCTGTGGTCCTGAGGTCCAGGTCAGCACTGACCTTGCTCCCTCTGGGAGAAGCCCTCCACTGGAGCCGTAGGATCCTCTTGAGGTACTTACCAGTGTTGTTCCTGACGGTCACAAAGCACAGCGTGTTGACCATGCTATTGCTCATGGCGATGCACTCCACAACGTAGAAGGCAGTGAGATAGTGCTTCTCCTTCACAAACACGGAGGGGAAGAAGTCGCGCACGATAGTAAAACCATAGAAGGGTGCCCAGCATAGGATATAGGCTGAGAGGACGCACACGAGCCCCAGCACAGTCCTGCGGCGGCAGCGCAGCCTCCGGCGGATCTGCTCAGTCTGAAAACCTGGTACGGCCTTGAACCAGAGCTCCCGGGACACCCTGGCATAGCACAGGGTCATGGTGACCACAGGGCCCACAAACTCGAGGCCAAAGACCAAGAGGAAGTAGGACCTGTAGTAGAGCTGCTGGTCCACCGGCCAGATTTGACCGCAGAAGATCTTCTTCTGGCTGTCCACGATGACCAGCACAGTCTCCGTGGTGAAGTAGGCGGCAGGGATGGCAATGAGGATGGACACAGACCACACGAGGACGATGAGCCCCGCAGCTGTTTGGCATTTCATTCGTGGTCTCAGCGGGTGCACTATGGCCAGGTACCTGGACCAGAACAGAAGGAGTCAGCTGCAGAAGGAGCCCACCTGTGATACTGGATGTTACCTGAGGGAGAGGCACAGGGCAAGGGCTCTGTAACAAACCTCAGCTCCACCTCTAACTAACCACCCCCACCCCACCATCTCAACTTTCTCAACTGCCCAAGTATTTGGGTGTTTTAAAGGGTGAATGTGATAATGAGTACAATATTCCTAGTTAAGCTTTAAGCCTGACATATATTGGGGAAAATTTTAAATACAGTAACTGTGGTTCCCATATGTCTCTGGTCAGGCAGTGGTCCATCATTTCTCCTAAAGCCTGCAAGATTCAAAGTTCAGCATGCCTGTCAACTCCAATTTGAACTAGTTGATAGGAAAAAAAAATCACCCTTTCCAACCAAAGCATGGGCCAATGTTTTGTTTTCATCCCAGGTTTCAGGGAGCATTGTTCGGAACACAGAGAGGAAAAGTATATTCACCTCATTTTCCACCTGGGAAGATACAGGCTGTTGAAAGATGAGGACATTTCTCAATGTTATATGACAGGAGACCTTGACAGAAAATATTTAGACTCTAGCTCACAGGGCTGATGTGAAAATCAATTAGTGTATACATGTTTTTTTTTCTTCTTCTTCTTTTTTAACCACAAAGTATCAGGCAGTAAAAGATGCTGCTTTTGTTCTGTCCCGAAGAGCCTACGCTGTTACCACAGTGGTCCAGGAAGCCGAGAGCACTTTATGAGGCTGTGAATCACCCGGGTGGTGTGATGGCACCTTTCCCAGAGTGCACACTTGTGCAGAGAGTTCCGGCTTCCTGGAAGGCTTGGCACAGCAGACAGGCTTGGAAGAAGGATGGGAGTGGGGTGGGAAGGACTGGCCATGGGGAGCAAACTCTTCTGTGTCCACAGCTGATCCCAGGCAGAGTCGACGGCAATGTGACAGGACTCTGAAGGAGAGAGTCAGGCTGATTCTGTTCCCTTTCTAGACACCCCCTTGAGGAAGAAAGATCCATTCTTGTGTTTTTCTGGTTGAATTTCACAAGTAGTCATCCCACACTGGAGGATCCTGGACCGAGACCTCTGTGCTCTTACAGCTCCCATAGTCTAATGAAGCTGGATAGGGCATATTGACCCTCTGGACACTCCAGATGCTGATAACCACCAGCATGCATCCCTGGAACTCCAGGCAAATCCTCACTATTGGAAAGCTGGAACAGCATTATCTTCACTGTTGGCCTTATGCATACATGGGCCCTTCATAAAAGCCATCGTGCTGTCTGGGGTGTGGCTCAGGGGTAGAGTGCTTGTCTCAAATGCAGAGGCTCTGGGTTCACCTCACATCAACACACACACATACACACATCATCATCATCATCATCATCATCTCTTAGTTTCTGAGTTGTGAGTGAAACTGACAAAAACATCTTCGGGAAGAAAGGGCTTGTCTAGTCTCTCATTTAGAAGCTACAGTGCATCGTGGCAGAGAAGTCATGGCGGGAGGTTGAAACAGCTGGTCACATTCCATATAACCAATGGAGTGATGAATGCCAGCGTTCAAATTGTGTTAGCCATTCTATGCCATCGATCCTCACCTAGGCAACGATCCCACCCAGTTAACACTACCATCACTGACACATGAACCAAAAGGCAGAGTACAGAGCACTAGACAGGAGAATTCCATCAGCCTTGGCTCTGGAACTCTATTAGTACAAGCTCACAGCAGCAAGCACACACTTTCATTTGATAATCTCAGCCCTAAAGGAACAAGAGAGCAAAGATGCCCGTTTGATGGAGAGGCCAGCTGAAGCATGAAGAAGTGGAAAGACTTCTCCAAAGCTGCACAGCTTGTTGACCCACATCTTTCCACAAGCTCCATGCTCTCTCTAATAGGCCATTTGCAGCCTCCCTTCCTGGCAGGATGGAGCATGCTCCCCTCTTCCTGACCTTCCCCAAATCTTAGCAGCCCATCTCTTCTCTCTCTGTCTCAGATTTGTTTTCTACCTGCGCTGTTCCTTGAGGCACTCAGACTATTGTTGGCTCCTTTTCTCTCTCTGAGCATGGCTTCACTTGCTCTGCACCCACAGCTTCACAAGTTTAGGTTCAGATCTACTCCAAGCCAACAGTTCCCAGAGAACAACCAATAAAGGCTGCCAGGGTACAGTGGTAGTTTAACGGTGGGCTGGTGCTTCAGCAGAGTTTGGGACTCCACGCCTGAACTCACCTAAGTTCTGACATGAGAATGGAGGTCTTAGAAGCTACCAGACTGGCCATGGCATGGATAACGGACCCTAGCTAATGAGCTCATTAGAACATCTGTGCTCTCAGAGCCTGGACAACATGATTTAACACCAGTGGGCACACACCCTGGCTGGTTTCCTCAGCACTCCAGGCCTGGGGAAGAAGAGTCTCCCATAAACAGAATGTTGCAGACACCTCAAGAGAGTGTAGCTGTTTCCACATCAAAGAGGAGACCCAGAGGCCCTGCCCAAGGGCTAGGATGGGGTGGGGACTTCTTGCAGGATCTTGTCAATTCCTTCACGTTGTCATTGTCTAGTGGCTTTTTATATTTTCTGAAATATGATTACCCTTTTTGATCACTGTTCTGAAGATTCAATCACATGCTTCCCCAAGGCTCTGCAGTCACTGCTTGGATTCTTCAAACACTGCCCTGGCCTCTTAGAAACTTTTTTGTTGGTCATTTGTTGATGACCACATTAAAGCCTACCTCCTCTGCACCGCCTCTCTGCCCTCTTCACACTGCCTTCTCCAACTCCCCTGCAAACATAACCTTACTTATTATTTAACCCCTGTGCCTGTATTAGTTCCTTGAATGATCTTGTCCGCATCTTTTCCACCTCTTGCCGTCTGCGAGTCTGGGACACCAGTTTTAATAACTTTAATAAAACTTTACTCTGTCAGTGGTTTAGTACTGAATGAACAGAAACTTCATGAAAAAAAAAAAATACCACAATCATTTTGTGGAAAAGGGACAAAGATGTGTTTACTTAGCCTAAGACTGTGATGCATTGTGGGGCTAAACAATACATTGCTAAAAATTCAGTAAGAGTCTGGGCTAAACTTTGAAGAAAGGTGTGGCTCGGCTAGGTAAATTGCTTTTGCCAGGCCATTCACTCTATAGTCCTCAGTTTGCAAGACTTAGGATGTGTATCATTTATTTCAGCAGGAAACCAGAGTTATGTTCAAGAAGATTCAGCGGGCTACAGCCTTGCTCACCTGCCTTAGGCACGAAGCCTCTCTCTGTGCCTGGAACCCATTAAGTCTGTTCCTGCCTCAAGGCTTTTGTGCTTACAAGTCCATTTATTTGAGGCGCTTTTAATCCTCATGAAGTCACCCTGGATCATCCCAATACCCTTCTCAGAGACACTGCTCCCGTCTACACTATTCCTCCTACGCTATCATTCTTGTTGTTTCCATTGTTTTTATTTCTCACTCCTGAAATCACCTGACAGAGAGCTTTCTTTCTTCATCCCTCGGGTATAGCTTTGTCAGGGCCCAGATGCTTTACTCTGTTTGTCACCATATCCCCAGCCCTTAGGATAGTATCCGACACTGAGTCATCAATTGATCGAATGCTCTAGAACAGAGACACTGGCCAGGATGGGGGAACTTTCCAATCTTGGTGCCTAAGAGGATAAAAGCAGGAAGAGAAACACTAAGCCCACGATGGGAGACGGTAAACTGCTCTGTGAGTCAACGCT
The DNA here is from genome assembly GCA_033318265.1 of Phyllotis vaccarum. Classification (NCBI taxonomy): domain Eukaryota; kingdom Metazoa; phylum Chordata; class Mammalia; order Rodentia; family Cricetidae; genus Phyllotis; species Phyllotis vaccarum. The sequence continues at coordinate 64,569,072 of JARWLC010000014.1, read as the reverse complement.
TCATAGCCCAGTTCTTAACCTTATATTGTGACTTGTACACTGTAAAAACAGCTCTTAGACCACTGGAAACACACTAGCTTCTTCAGTTTTGTGGTCACTTCTGGTCTTTTTAATATTAACTTAAGAGCCACGATATCCACTCCTTGTTCTGACTTCATGTTATTCTGTCCAGGCCCAGCAGTACATGTCTGTAATCCAAGTAGTCTGATCCTTGAGGCAGAAGGAGTTCAAAGCTGTTCTGAGCTTTACAGTGTGACCCAGTCTCAATATACAAAGACAGAATAAAAAAAGAAAGAAAATACCTGTAGATTTGATTGTATTCGATCTTCAAAGCAACAAGTACATGAGATTCTCTTGCTGCCCTCAGAGCCTGAGGCAGGAAGAGGGCAGATGACTGATAACCAGGGAAAGTTCCTCAGGGAGTGGAGGCACCAACAGATTCAAATCAAGTGCACACTAACTAGTCCTGCAGAAATCTCATTAAGCAAACTAAGGACATTCCAACAACAAAGGTGTCCATTTGTTAAAGAAAGGTTAAAATGTAGTTACCCCAAGTTAAGAAAATCAAATCTGAAACATCACTGTTTTGAATAGCTCACAATAAAAAAGTCAATGACTGTGAACCACAAAACTGAAATCAGATGATGGTAGCATAGGAGAATAAAACCCAACTGGGGCAAAGATGACAAATATCAATTTAAATAACAACCTAAAAAATGTGCTTGGGCAGGGAGTCACCAAGAACTAAGGAAGGCCTAGGCCAGCACTTGGGGTTTCCTCATATCTGTGTGCAAATCTCTCATAGAAGCTCACTCCAAGCACCAACAGCTCTCCTCAGAGCAGAGCATGACCTGACTCACCTTTCCTAGTGTATCTAGTTTGCACTCTGCAGAGAGATATATACCATGTTTCAAAGCAGATGAGTTTGGTGTGAAAATGGGATATGTGCTTGAGCTATATTGAAGATATTGGTCCTGTATAATGGTTGATTGTATCCCTGTTAATAGCACCTCCATTTATCCTGGCTTCTTTCCCATGGTTGTTAGCCCCCTCGGTGGTGAATGGATCTCATGCAGAAGCAGGGCTCTGTTACTTCAGGATCCACCAACCCTTCTAGAAGCCAAGAGCATCTCCTGGGTAAAGCTGCAACACTAAAGTCAAAGCCCAGGAGATGACCCCATAGGCTTTGTCCTGTTCCTGTGCTAAGATACAAGGCAGCATTTCCATTGTCAAGGATCACCAGAGACAAAGCTGCAGGAGTCTGCTCCGGGCAGCCCTGAAAGTCACATGGGAAGCAGATAGCATAACTGACACCCTCTGTTAGGTTTATGTGGATCCCTTGATTAAGTAAGCGGATAATGCCCTAAGGTTGGTGACTTGTATTGAGGACATCAACGTACCTGTTACGGATGACAAATCAAAGGTACATCAGCTGCTGACCCTCTGACATCCTCCTCTGGGGAAATCAGGCAAGGGCTCTGCTCCTCAGTGGTCTTAAAACCAGGCTCTTTGGTGTCCCTTTCCTTAGAAACTGACCTTTCACAGGCCCTCCTACCCCAGCTATATTGCCAGTAAACTTGCTCCATTGCTCTGACTTTGAGCCCAAGTCAAAGAGCTCTGAAGCCTTGGAACAAGGAGAGCCTGTGCTTTAGGCTCTGTGGATGAAGAGGGTAGCAAGCTGTGTCAGGGTATGTGGAAGCCTGATTAGCCCCTCAGGGGAGCTGTCCATAGACCATAACAAGGTGCTTTGTACTTAGAGTCAAATGCATGAAGAAGCTTGCAGAAGACTCCCAGAAATCACAGTGACCCTGGCTCATTAGCATGAGCTCATACCAAGTGAACCATCTAAGACTAAGATGAGCAGAAGCTGCTCACTGATCTCGCTCCCCGTCTCTAGAGAAGGCCTTGCACTGTAGCATGATGGGTGTGAAATGATGGGCGAATGAGACAGCTAACCAAAGTATGCGACCACGTGCTCTTTTTCTGTTCCTCCATCTTTTTCATTCATAACAACTCCCTCAATCTTACTTAAACCAGTTAGTGCTGGGCTATCATAGTTTAACAGAGAAAGACGAGATGAAGTGGAGAATTCCCTCCAGGTCTTCATGTTCACGCAAGAAGTAACTCCTTATAACCTAGCTCCGTCCCTCAGTGCTTCCTCCTCCCTGTCTAAGCTGTGATCAGTTATGTCTAGGAGAACATCCACAGACACTGATCAAAGACTTTCCTGTTACCCAACTCCAGGCCTCAGCTGCCTCCAGCCCTGACTAAGACTAGATGTTCAGTCAGTGGGCTTTTGAGTCCCCATGGCTCCCGTCTATGGGAAATACAGATGCATGCCATCAGCATGAAATTACGGGAAAGAAAGGGACAAAGCCAGCACCCTTCCTCTGTGACCATCTTTGTGGCACTCACCTGTCGATGGCAATAGCCAGTAGGGCATTAGTAGAAACGTAGAGGGAGACAGTACGCAGGTAGTTGACAGAGGCACACAGAACATGGCCATGCTCCCAGGAAAGCTGGCGTACCACATAGTAGTCCATCTCAAAGGGGCAGCACACGATGGCCACCAGAAAGTCTGAGATGGCCAAGTTGGCAATAAGCAGGTTGGTGAGATTGCGAAGCTTTTTGTAACGGGCCAGGGTAACGATAAAGATGAAGTTGCCGATGCCGCACACCAGCATGATGCCCACCAAAGCCATGCCAATGACAATCTTGGCAGCAAAGAATGTCTGAGAATTGGTCACATCTTCCTCCTCCTCATCCAAGGGCACGTCATAGTCACCATAGCTGAAAGTAAATGGAAAGGAAGCGGTTTGGGCTTCGGGGACAGCAAGTGCAGAAAGGAAGTTGGTGGAAGTGTCTGTGGTATTCTCACTCAGAGCCCCCACGGTGGTCTCCATCCAGGCAGGTGGTGCCATGAACACCACGGGGTGCTGCCCTTCTAGAGCCTCTCCAAGGCTCTTTGCTCTTCCTCGGTGAGTCAGATCTTCCCGAGCAGCGTCTGAGGGGCGCAGTATCTGAGTTCCATTTTAAACCTTTGAAAGACATACACACGGTTGGCTACATGTTGGAGTGAACCTGGCCGAGCTTAAAACCATCCTGAAACCTATACAGATCCATTAGCCACCTGCTCACGGTACACACAGATAATGGAGTGGAAGAAAGAGGGACCAGAGAGGTCACAGGAGAATAGAAACCACACTTCCACTCACTCAGCTGCAGAGGCTGGGGGACTGGAGAGACAGACTCTAACTCCATTTATTTCTACTCCGATACCTCAGATACCAAAGATGTGAGTGTGGGAAGGTGGAGTGGAAAGGAAGCCTGCTTTAAACCCAGTCTCTGTCTGACAGCCTGTGGAACAGTCGCATTCAGGAGTAACAATAGCTGCTTCCCACATCTGGGAAAAAATGATATGTGGTGGGGTCCTGCAAAATCACAGAGCCCTGAACACAGAGCCCTCTACAGAGAACTGAACATGGAACCCTGTTCACAGAGCTTTCCAGCAGCCACCAAGATTCCTGTGCCCTTGTCACAGTCTGCTGTGACTATAAGGTTGGCACATTATATGCCAAAGCTTATCCTAGGCAGTGGTCACAGGGGCACAATCACAGGCTGTCACTTAACCTAGAGGGTTAGAAAGAAGACTTGAGGGCAATATCCCTGGGTGAGCGGCGTGTCCTCCAGTTAATAGCTTAAACACGCAGGGTTTTAATATCCTCCAGGCAGATCAATACTGTCTGTAAAGCTCGGAGCTGTTGGAGAGGCAGTGTTATGTCCCAGAACCACAGGAGTCAGTCAGCCTTTAGGCCAGCTCTAAAGAAGGGAGGGCACCCTGGATCAGAGAGCAGGGCAGGGGGAGAGGGTATGTTGGCAGCAAATCTCTTATCTCTCTCCTGACTTTTACCTTATACCCCTCCCAAGACATGAAGGTATCAGAGCCGGGAGTGGGATATGAAAGAGGATTGGATTCTGGAAAACAACCCAAATGTCAGAAGGGAAGAAATGGAAGAAAGGCAAGCACGCCCAAGATGACCCCCCTTAGGAATCCGGCTGTCCAGAAGTGGTCAGGGCTGAAGTTCCTTCACAACCCAGGAGGCTCATCCCACCTGCTCCATCTCACAGCTCTCCTGACCAGCTCAGTCCCCAGCTCTGCTCCTATCAGAAAAGAGGCAGAATCCGGAGCTGAGAGGCCAGTGGACCCTGCCGGAAGCCCAGGCGTATTCCTTCCGAGGGGGGATCCCATAAGCATGCTACCAGCACTGTTTCAAGTCAAGAGTTAAAGACAGGGTCCAGAATCGCCTAAAGGAGGGATAGGCAGTAGGAGGACTCGTCCTATGGTCTTTCTTTGAACTATTCTGGGCTCTGGAGAAGCCCACTAACCCCTATCCTCTGCTGCTAGGACATCAGTCTTAAGAGACCCTTCTGCATCACCCAAGGCTCTGACTGAGTCAGGAGCCAGTTTGGGCTTCTAGCACTCTCTATGCATGATTCTCGGACCGTCTCCGGGACCGTCCATACCTGTGGACCAAGGCGAAGACCAGACGCTCCTTCAGAGCTTTGCTGCAAGGGAAAGGAGCCGCCTGTCTTCCGATGATCTGTACGGGAGCTCCGGGGGCAGCTGAGTTCTGCTACTTCGATGGACACACAGAGCCGCGGCTGAGGCTAGCCAGCCCCGCCCACAGCGCACTGGCCCCGCCCCGAGCCGTTGTTCCTGCCCCATCATCAAGGATCTCCCTCCCAGGCCAGCGGTCCCCTTGGCGTGCTCACCTTCCTGTCCCCTCTGTCCCTGCCCCTTACTCACTACCCCTCACCCAGGAGATCCCTGAGCTCCAAGAGTTGAGCTTGCTGAAGGGTCTGGATACAGAGGGGATGGCTCCGTGTGTCGCCCGAGCGCCAACTCTTAAGGATACCCCGCACACGGAGAGCAGGGTGGGCCTGCCTTGAGCACTGAGCAACTCGGGTTCACCTGTCTGGCCCTTTGCCGCCCAAGAGGGCTGCTGGTCACGGGAGCTTGCTGCCTTCAAAGAACAGAGAATCTCTTCCCCAGGTACTCTGCCTGAGCTCCCGAGATAGCTCAGACCTCACCTCTGGATTCTCCTTGGCAGCCCTCAGCTGAGCACTTTGTGACAGACTCTAAGGGCCTTCTAGAGAGTGGGTACAGGGAGGAAGCTTCCATGTCCATGCCTCTTCAGAATGATCTGGTCTCTAAATGTTAACTATATATCATTATCCAGCCAGCATAATCCCATATAAAATATAAGACTGCAAAAATGAAAGCAGAAATTTAAGTATCTGTACACCGATACTCACAGCAACACCATTCACTGTTACCAAAGGGCAGAAACAACCTGAATGTCCGCCAACTAATACAAGGAAAATAAAGGAGCATGTACATACCTCTGAATGCAACTAAATTTCAACATGAGTGAACTGTAGCAAGAATAACCCTCCTCTGCAGTGGTGGAGGTGTAAAATGGTGTGACAGCTGTGGGAAACATATGATCTTCCTTTTAAAAAGTATATATATATATATATCTTAGTATCCAAGATTTTCCCTCCAGGGTATTAACTTCAAGTCAAATAAATACAAGGTCTCAGAGAGATGTTTGTATGTCCTGTTAATAGCAGTAGGTAGACACTGAAGGCACCTGTATTAATGTAGTAGCCAACACTGAATAAAAACAGCTTGACAAAGCAAGAGTTAGTTTGGCTCAGGACTTAAGAAGGGATCCAGTCACCACAGCAGGGAAGGTTTGTCAATAAGAGTGCAAGGTGACTGGCTGAGTTGCATCTGTAGTTGGGACCCACAAAGAGATCAAGTAGCCTGATAGCTTCCCCCTGTTGGTTCAGCTCGAGTCTTCAGCCGGTTGGATAGCGATACCCACATTCAAGGCTGCCCTTTCTTCTGAAAATATCCTCACAGACATGCCCAGCGTTGTCTCTTAGATAATTCTAAATTCTATTGGGATAACAATCAAGAGTAACCCCCAGAAGATCACCCCTTGTCAACCTGGTACCCAAACACATCACTTTAAAATTGTAATGTTCCATGCTTGGTCCACCAAGCTCGTGGCCATCTTACAAAATAAAATGCCTTCACTCAAGCTCCAGCAGTCCCCATAGCCTTCAACAGCCCCAGTGCTGTTCAGAGTCTCTTCTAAGACTCAGGAAATCCCTTTATTGTGAGCTCCTGGCTTTGTTTTTTAAGTTGTATATTTCTAGTTCACATTGTCATAAGATAAACATGCCTGTGCCCAAAGATCAGAACAGGGCAGCAGTAGGGAGAGGTAGGATAATGCAAGAGTAAGACTTGGCAGAGCAAACACGAAACACTGCAGACCCATAGTTGGCATCTGGGACTGAAATGTCACCATGTGGCTACCATAGATAGCTGGGAATGGTTGCTCTTGGTTGTCACCTTGACTACATCTGGAATTAACTAAAGAGCCACCTCTGGAATACCTGTCAGAGATTTTAAGTTAACTGGATAATTTAGCTAGAAAGACCCACCTTAAATCCAGATCAGCTGAGGTGCAAAGACCCACACCACTCCTGGTATCCCAACCCTATTACTCAGGGTTCTCTAGAGGCATGGTTCCCACTTTTCTACTGGTGCACCCCTTTAATGCAGTCCCTCATGTCATGGTGATGCCCAGTCATAAAATGATTTGTGTTTCTACCGCATAACTATAATTTTGTTATTGCTATGAATTGTAATGTAAATACTTTTGAAGATAGATGGTTGGCAAAGGGGTCCCAACCCACAGGCTGAGAACCCCTGTTCTAAAGGCCTAGATCTGATAAAATGAAGGTCTCTAGCTATAAGTGGAGGGACATTTTTAGAGTGGCTTACAGGCTGTGGTCTAACTAATCCAACAATGGCTGTCGCCAAGAATCCAGCAGGTTTTTAGTTCAGGAGGCTGAATGTCTCAGTGAGTCTTCAGTAGACACCAGGATCCTGGTAACGTAGGCTCCAACGCCAGTGAAACCAGAGGGGAGACAAAGACGTTAGCAGACAGCAAAAGCCTCTGCCTTCCTAGTTCTTTATAAAAGCTGCCATAATGAGGTATGTCCCAGTTTTGGGCAGGGTCTTCTGACCTCAAATGGTTCATTTTTAAGACAGTCTTCCTACCTCAAGAGATCTAAAATTAAGGCGGATCTTCCTAGCTCAAGTGATTAACTTGAAATCCCTCACAAGTATGCCCAGAAACTCAGTTTTTAGTTAATTCCTGACGTACGTAGGTTGGCAAACAGCAGCCCTGCTTCTCCAGCTCTGCCACCTGTAGTATACATAGCCTCTCTTGGTCCAGCTCCAACCCTACTCCAAAGCTTTTCTCAGTGACAGCTCATGGTCCAGGCATCCCCAGCATCCTGCAGTGTCTAGTAAAACTTGAACTTGACATTCATAGTTTCACACAGTGGCATCCATGAACTTGCATGCCTGTAAAGCCAGAACCAATGGATAATATAGCAACCTGCTACCAGCTCCAGATGTGCTGTGACTGCCTTGTAGGGCAGCTACGACGGTTTCTGTGCATGTTAGCTGCCAATCCTGGAAAAGCGTTTCCCTAGACAGCTGGTGGTTGTTTCCAGAGACTCTCTGGTGGCCTTTCTCAGTTTATGTTCTCTTCTTTCTAGTGAATTATCATCTTCACAAGTTTGAGGCTTGGGCTGGTGGGTCCTTGTCCTTGGGGCACCTTTGCTATTGTCCAAACATAGAGCCCAAGGACTATGCTGGTCCCTAACAACTGCAGATAGACACTTTTACTTTTCCCTTTAGTTGTAGAATACTAAAGATGTGTCATATTTGTGTATGCTGTGGAACGTTTGTTTAATGATGTAAAGATGTGTTTCATTCTTTTATGCTGTATTTCTTTAACTCTGTGAAGCTGTGTTACTTTGCCTGCCTAAAACACCTGATGGTCTGGTAGAGCGCTGACCAGTCAATAGGTAGACAGGAGAGGGATAGGCGGGGTTGCCAGGCAGAGAGAATAAATAGGAGGAGACATCTGGGGGAGGAGGACATCGGATGCCAGCCTGGGTACACAACCAGCAGCAGACTAAGAAAGACAAGTGTATACACTAGGGAAAGATAGAAGCTCAGAGGCAAAGGGCCAATGGCCTAATTTAAGAAAAGCTGGTAAGAAATACACCAAGCCTTAGGCCAGGCTTTCATAAGTAAGAATAAATCTCCATGTGTGTTATCATTTGGGATTATGTGTGGATTATTTTGCCCCCCCCAAAGAGCCAAAAGAGTAAAACCCAAATCAAATACAGGCCTCCTTGTCTGTAACTTTAACCTTTGTTCTCAATATGTACAGTTCTGAGAAAGAGACATTAACAGTAACCAGGCTATTGCCCAAATGCCATGCTGTCTTCAAAATTCCGATGCCAAAGAAATTAACTCATTGCTTATAATTCAGACTCACTCACATTCCAAGGGTGTGGATAGAATGTAACAAGAACAGCCTATAGTCCAGTTCCTCCCCTCAAACCTCACAGTCCAAATCTCTACTGTGAGCATTTGTGCTGGCATGCTGACCTCCCAAATTCCCACCAGAATAGACCAGTAAGATTTGGTTACAGAATTCTCTAGCTCACAGGTACAAACTCTTCTAAATTCTTATCACAAAAACAATATCATGCTAAATGAAAGAAACCAGGCCGGCCCCAAACGGCAAAGACTGTGGGATTCCCCTTAGATGAGCTACCAAGAGGAGTCACACTCAGAGAGAGAGAAGCAGAATGGTAGAGACAGGAATGTGAAGAAGTGGGAACTGGGGTATGTTATGGCTAGAAACTAAATGACTCCCATACCCCCAAATGAAAAATCTGGGCAAAGTTTGGCAGAAGCTTGTGTTACGATGGAAACAAGGTGTGGTCTTATAAAAAGTTAGGTTACTGGGGTGTGCTTGAGGCACACTTGGGGACCCCACCCCTCTCCTCTCACTTTGTGTCCTGCCTGTCAGGAATGAGCAGCTTTGCCTGACCACATGCTTCTCTTGATGTTCTGCCCTCGCCACAAGCTCCAAAACACAGAAGACAGCTGGTCTTTGGCTGAAAGTTGAGCAGTGAGCCATGGCAAATTTTTTCCTTTTTTAAAGATAATCTTCTCAGGGATTGAGACAGAAAGCTGACTAGCAGAGGGCGATACTGCTTAATGGGTGCAGAATCTTAATTTCACATGAGTTCTGAGGTTGAGTAAATGATGCAGCTGTGAGAATTGTTTAATATAATAGACTGGTTAACTTAAAATGATGATAACAGTAAATGTGTGTGCGGGCTCCCACAGTTTAAGTTTTTGAAGACATGGTCTCTCCTTGTATCCCTGGTGGTCCTGGAACTCACTATGTAGGCCAGGCTGACATCAGACCCACAGCGATCTCTCTGCCCTCCCTCCAACTGCTGAAATGAATAAGTGTGTGCCTGTGCCATCAGACCTAGACAGCATCTCTCTGATGTGGGAATGTCTTTCTGTATGCTGTGAATAGCAATCTTTAAATAAAGGAGTTGTTTTGGCCCATGACAGGCACCATAGAAAAAGTAGGAGGCATCAGAGTAGGTAGGAGAAGCAGGGCAGAGTCAGAGACAGACCGAGCCAGAAGCCCAAAGGATCAACATGTAAGGAGAGACAGAAAGAGCCAGAAGCCCAAAGGAGCAACATGTAAGGAACACAGGTAAGCCATGGGCCACGTGGCAGACAGATTAATAGAAATGGGTTGATTTAAGATGTAAGAGCTAGCTAGCAATGTGCCTGAGCCATAGACCAAACAGCATGAAGTTAATATAAGTGTCTGAGTCATTTTGGGGGCCCGATCAGCAGTGGGCGGCTAAGGGGTCTGGGGCTGTAGGTCTGTGTGTCTGGGCCTCTGGCCACCTGGGACCAAGAAACTACTTTGTAACATTCTCTCTCTCTCTCTCTCTCTCTCTCTCTCTCTCTCTCTCTCTCTCTCTCTCTCTCTCTCTCTCTTCCACATTTTAAAATATTCATTTATCTTATTTTATGTGTGTATATCTGATTATATGTATGTGCAGCATGTGTAAGCAGATGCCTACAGAGGCCAGAAGAGGATTTATGCGTGGTTATGAACCACCTGATGTGAGTGCTGGGAATTGAACCCAGGTCCTCTGCAAAAGTAGCCAGTGCTCTTAACACAGCTGAACTACCTCTCCATCCCCAAATTATTCTCTCAATTGTGTTGCTGTTTTTGGTGTGTGTGTGTGTGTGTGTGTGTGTGTGTGTGTGTGTGTGTGTGTGTGTGTGTGTGTCACTATGTAATCGGCCTTGATGTCTGGCCTGAAACACTATACATATATCAGGCTGATTTCAAACTCACAGAGATTCCTCTTGGGTGCTAGGATTAAAGGTGTGTGCATGTCCTGCAATTTCCCCAAATATTTTAGATGGGGAATGGAGGGAATGAATTACTGACTTATCTGTTACATGGATGAATCTTGAAAACATCACTGTGTGAAATCATTTGGTCACAAAGCCTCACAAACACTGTACTATTCCACATATGTGAGGAAGAGCAAAGTATCAGGAAGCAGAATGCTGGGGAAGAGAGAGATGATACTGTTGCGTGTGCTTGGACTTTGTATTTGATTGGATGAAAAGGTCCTGCAAATGAATAGAGACAATGGCTGAACATTGCCAATGTATTTAGCACACTTAAGACAGCAAACCAAACCGTGTTCTGAAAAGACTTTGAAAGTGCTTCTTCTGCAGACTTGTTCAGACCTCATTAGCAAGCCCCCACCCCCTCCAGTGCTGGTCAGTGAGTGGCCTCTCCATCTGCCCTTCTCTCCACTGCCCCTGGCTCCAGGGCCCGGCCTGAGTTCCTCCTGTCTGGCAAATGCACTAAATCAGCTTCTTTTCTGCTTCCATTAGATTTGCGCTCAGCACACCCCGGTCCAGCGCTGGCTCAGAGCTCATCCTGCCTCCTGTTCCAATTACCTCTCTAGAATGCAAGCCAGGGATGCTTGAGTGCCTCCCTAAGCCCACTCAGCAAGTTCTTTGGACTGCCTCCCTTCCTCCACTCCCCCAGCCTGATGGAGGGGGTGTGAGAGGAGATGCAGGTGGATGAAGAGCCACGTTCTGGCACAGAAGCCCCGACATGCAAAGAATAGTAATACTTTTATTAATCTCACTCCTTTAGTATCGTCCCGAACAAAGTCTTCAAGGGACTCTCTTGGAAGGTGGAGAGACTATTTCTACATTTACTTGGAGTAATAAACAGAAAATAGCAAGCAAAAATAAATAAATAAAGAAATAAATAAATAAATAAATAAATAAATAAATAAATAAATAAATAAATAAATAAATAAATAAGTACAACAGGAAGAAATGTGTCTTGCTAATATCAGAATATTCTGGATATGTTTAAGAAACAGTGGGGCAGCCGTGAGCTTGAACACAGGGACTCAGCACGTACCAGTGTGTGAAGGCTGAAGTCCAGCTACAGTCAACTTTGTGGAATGAGTTTTTGCATGGAACAGTGGAGGGACACGGAGAATGGGAAGGGCGAAGTCTTCACATGGACTCTGCCTCTGACGCCAGCCCCCCTGGTTCGGCCCCATGGGAAAATGAGGACAGAGGATACTGTTTGGGGATCTCAAGTGCAGAACTGGGGAGAAAGTCCTCTCCTGGGAGAGATCTGCAGTCCTGCGGCACACAGGTCCTAGCTCCTAAAGCTGCAAGACAGGACCTTTCCTCTGATGCTTAACATCTTGGGGAGAATAGCATAGACAGCACCCCAAATCTCAGACTTGAGGGGCTGATTTTCTGCACTAGTTAGATGGAGGCAGCTGTGTCCCCACAGGCTGGGGAACAAGATAGAGCTGGGGTCAGCTGAGAATGTGTCAGATCCACAGTGGTAGCATCTACACCCAGAATTTAGTGCTCAGAGGTGAGGTCTGGTGACCCACATTCATTGCCTTTACGTAGATAGTTTACACATAACACTTTCTTCTGAGGAAAAAAAAGTGAAAGAAATATTTATGCCTAACCCTATAAGGAATAATAAAATGATGGGGGAAACCAGTATCATTCAAAATCACAGTACTGCAGTTTTCTAGGGCTAGATTTAATCTCTCTGCTCTGGGGGCTAAAGTCAGAAGTCCCGGCCATGCCCCCTGAGACTGGGGCTGAACCCCTCCTGGCTTTACCCCTCAGTTGTCACCTGGCCTCCTTGCACCTATTCTGGGTTGACAGTGGTCACAGTGGATCAAGAAAGATTCTAACAGCTTCATCTCCACCTCACTGTCAGGCCCCAAGTGGACACAGGATAAATGGTGTGGTGACTATCAGCGCACCAAAGCAGACACTGTCCCAGGCTCCTCCACTCCCCGTGGCTCCCCTCAGTTCTTCTTACCTGCCCTCTATGGGCTTCCCTTCCCTTCCCCCAACTTCCCATTCCTATATAACCCTGATAGTTTGGCTGTGGCTCTCTTGGCCCTTTCTCTCCAGACCCTCTCTCGGTTCTCCCTGTCTCTGTCTCTCTGTCTCTTTCCCCCACACACTCTTTCCCCCTCCTCTCCCTCCTCCCTCCCCCTCCCCCTCTCCCCCTCCTCCTCCTCTCAGGCATAGTTCAGTCCTACTGATCATGTTTAGTCTACTACTTCCTCTCCCTGCTCTGGACTCTTTCAGATTCCTCTGACTGCTGTCTCCCTCGTATCTACAATAAAATCCTCCTCCACAACCATACCTTGGAGGAGTCATGTCCTCATTTCATTTGATGATCACATGGGCAAATGCTGGATTTCCAAAACTTACATTCACAGGTCCTGGCTTGGAATTTCAACAGATCCTCGCAGGGGGTGGGGGGTGGGGTGGAAACAAGACTGAGCCTAGGTACGGTGCAGGGGAAAGTTTGAAAAGCATAATCAGAAGCAGACAGGAACATCTGGGAGAGTCCAGAGCAGACATGTCCAGACTGAGCTGTACTATGTGTGCAGGGAGAAGAGGGGAGAGAGGGGAACCAGGTGCAGCCAGGAGACGCAAAAGTACAAATAGCAGTAACCAAAATGTCTGGGATATACAGGAAAGGGGTGGAAGATCAGGTGTACAATCCAGTAGGAACTGAGGGATGATGGGAAAACCTTGCGGCCAGGTCCATTTCTACATAGGCACCTCAGCCACTTGTCCTGCATTTGAAACCTAACAGCAACCTGTAACAAGAGATCCAAATGTGAAGGAACCGCAGCTGTTAGATGCAGCATAGAACAGTGGCTGAACTGCAGAGAGTGAGTAACCGAGTGGGGCCCCGGGGACCTTTGTGGTACCGGCCAGGCCCCAGTTCTGGATGGTAGCCACTGAAATGAGATCTTTGGTTTGTATCCAGCTGTGCCCTTATGAAGGTGCACTTTTCCTAATATTCATTGTATCTCAATAAAAAGGATACAAGGCTGTAAAGTAGTGACTGACTAACATGGAAAGCGGTCATGATACAATGCTAAATGAAAAACATCAGGCTTTAAAAGCATATTGCAATTTGGTTCCGTTGGCGGGAGATATACACAGCCTAAGCCCCAGCAGGAAGGATGTGGAGGGCAGAGGCAAGCTGCCGGCACTCAGGTCAAAGCAGAGAAACTACAAATGTTTCCCCTTCAATTATCTACATTCTCTGGTGTTTTAATAAAGAACATTAATAAAACCATATTTGATTTTGGAGTGGTAAAGTATTTACTAAGCAATAACAACAAAGAGGAAAGATGGGTAGATTTTTTTTTTCCATGTTAAAATTTAAACACTTGCCGGTGGTGCTGGCACACGCCTTTAATCCCAGTTCTTGGAGGCAAAGGCAGGTGGATTTCTGTGAGTTCAAAGCCAGCCTGATCTACAGAGAGAGTTCCAGGACAACCAGGGCTGTTACACAAAAGAACTCTGTCTCCAAAAAAGCCAATAAATAAATAAAATTTAAACACTTGAAAAATATAACAAGCAAAGGGGCAAGACTCTTAGACTATGTAATGGTAGTACATTTTAATAAAGAAAGGCTAGCACCATAAAAGAAAAATGGGCAAATATCCCAAATAGGTATTTGGGGAAAACATATTGCATAATTAAAATGCTTATCCTCACTGGTAACCAAAACTGTGCCATAAAAAACAGCAAGAAACCAGACATGGAGGTGCCCATTTGTAGTCCAGTAATTGGGATCCTGAGACAGGAGGATTGCCACTAATTTAAGGTAGCCTGAGTGACAGAATGAGTTCCAGGCCAGACTAGGACACAGAAAGAGTTCCTCAGAAAAAACAAAAACAAAAAAAATCCTACCAATAAACATAAGCTACTATTTGTTTACAGCAGTTCTCAACTTGTGGGTCATGACCCCTTTGGAGATATCCTTCATATCAGTTATGTATATTATGATTCATAACAGTAGGAAAATTACAGTTATAAAGTAACATCAAAATAATTTTGTGGTTGGGGAGTCACCACAATATGAAGAATGGTATTAAAGAGTCGAAGCAATGGGAAGGTTGAGAACCACTGGTCTAGAGGATATAAGAATATAAACTACAAATGAAAATTGGATCAATAGCTTAATCAAAAGATCAGATTAAACAATATGATCTGGAGGCATCTTGAACTTTCTCGGATTCTTTGGTCTGTACTGAGTGCTGCCCAGGTTGCTTTGCGATACATCCAGGCTGTTCAGTGAATCTCACACAGCCTTTTCCATCTCCTGGTTCTTGGTCTGTCTGATGCTTGTTTTAACTGCTGCCAATATTCAAACAGCCAGGGTCATCAGACCAGAAAGATGACATCATAGATGACATTATTCAAAGCACTTGGGAGTATCAGAGGTCCTAGAGAGCCAATACAGGTCTAGAGAAATTCATCAGATAAGATGAACTCAAAGGGCACTCAGGGAGATGCTTAAAGTGTGTAATTAATCTTCTGCATAGTTAGCAAAGAAGTTACAAAACTGACTTATATGTATATAATTTTCAAGCTGCATGAATATGCATGTTAAGTGCACAAGTGTACATGTGTTGGGACAGGTAGAGATGCAAATGGGAAAAGACCCAGAAACACATTTTTAAAACTTCTAAATGCTCTTTTCATTCTAGGATAAGACAACATAGAAATAATTTTATTAATGACCAAAAGCCAAGGAAGTGTAACAGGTTTGATGCAATAAAACCCTGTTCAATGTTAATTAATCAGTAATTAAAGCATAGTGGGAAAATGGAGTGGCTAGAAATATCAACATAAAAGGACTAAATCTGTCTACAAAGCAGGAGAAAAATAAAAGTCCAATTCATTTTTAAAAAAATGTTTGAAAAGAACCAAAGTTGCTAAAATGGGACACATTGCAGAGTGGATGTGCCTGACCCCTGACCTCTTCATGGGCATGCTTCCTATAGATGATATACTTGTCCATGCTCAAGTGGATCCAGAGCTTCTGCTCACAGAGATGCATCTGTCTCTGCCTCCCAAGCACTGGGGTTAAAGGTGTGCACCACCACACCTGGCAATTAATCAATTTAAATGTTTTGTGTCTATGAGTGTTTTACCTTTATGCTACTATGAACACACCGTGTCTAAGGAGGCTAGATGGGAGCATGGAATCACCTAGAACATGGTTGAAAGTCACAGTGTGGTTCTAGAAACTTAACCCCAATTCTTTGCAAGAAAGAGCCCCTTTCTCCAGTCCTGAATGTGTGGCTCAGGAGAGGCAGTACAACTCCCTTGACATAGGCCCCATCCTCATAAGAGCCAGCCATCTTTACCGTGCTTAGAGTTGCCCCATGTTTTCCACAGTTTCCAACCTACTTAGCTTCCCAAAGCACTTTCCGATGGCATCGTTCAAGTTCATTTGCAGCTATGAGAGTCTGGGCAGATTTCTCGTTCTTTTCGAAGGCTTATTGGGTGTGGCAGCCTGCCCTTCTGGCAAGCTTCAAGTATTAGCCGACATCATCATGTGAGCTGTTAGTCCAATCTTGGTCTGTCCTCTAGCTTCAGGATTTGGAGCTTAGGGAAGTGTAGACATTGTGCTTCAAGGGCCTGGTGCTGTACCCATCCTGGAGTCTGTGGAAGGTGCTGTCAGTGCTGGGGGTCCTGCCCTGCACTGCAGAGGCCATTTACTACAGTCAATTCCTCTATGCAAGCTGTAATTACCTCCTCTTCTGATAAGTGTGAAGTAGCCAAGCAAGTCAGTACCTCCACGGCAGAGATGAGACCTGGGCTGCCACCTCCTGACCAGATGTCTCAGCAACTGGAGCACCCACCTCTTGGATCTCTGCTCTCTAACAAAGCTTGCTCCTCCCATCACCACGGATACTACTTAGACTGGCTGTGGAGATGACTGGAGGAATGATGTGGATGGGCTGCCATCAATCTCAGTCACCTAATCTGGCTTTCTAGATTTCTGTCAGCTCTAGGTCAGCCTGAATTTCCTGCACATCTTTTGGAGGCACTGATGATGTCCTTCCAGTACCCCGGAAGAAATGCTTCAAGTCTTGGTCATTTGCATTACTGCTATCTAAAACATGTGGGTCATCTTTTATTTTAATTTTTTCATACAAAATATTTTGATCATATTTTTCCCCTTCTCAACTCCTCGAAGATCCCCCATCCACCTACCCATTCAACTTCATGTTTTTCTTTCTCTAAAAATATCAAAACAAAATATCCAATAAGACAAAAATCACCAAACACACACATACCAAAAACAAAAACAAAAACAAAAAAACAAAAAAACAAAAAAACAAAAAAAAAAACCCAAAACCAAAAAACCAAACCAAAACAAAAAAACCCCATGAAGTCTGTTCTGTATTGGCCAACTACCCCTGGGCATAGGGCCTGCCCTGGAGTGCGTTTGACACTCCATTGAAGAAAATCAATTTTCCTTTCCCAGCATTTATCAA
Source organism: Phyllotis vaccarum (assembly GCA_033318265.1). Taxonomy (NCBI): domain Eukaryota; kingdom Metazoa; phylum Chordata; class Mammalia; order Rodentia; family Cricetidae; genus Phyllotis; species Phyllotis vaccarum. Next base: position 64,552,188 of record JARWLC010000014.1, on the reverse strand, counting down.
TTGCAAAGAGCCTATGCCCCTTCCAGTTGAACCTGTTTAGTTATGTGCAGACTATCACAGTCTCTATGAGTCCCTGTGTGTTCTCCTGCTCTATCTGCCGTTCCCTGGGAGTCCTCACCACCTCTTGCTCTAACAATCTTTCTGCCTCATAGATCTGAGAGGGGCACAGACTTGTATTCCAACCAGAAACATGCAAAGTACCTTCTAGCACCATGAACACTAGTCAATAGGAGTAAGGTGTCTAGTTGGGCACCAGCTCAATTTCTCCATGTTCAGTCATATGTATGGCCAAGGGTGGCATAGCTGGACCGTGTGGTAGATCTCGTTCTCAAGGAAACTACACTGATTTCCATAGTGACTGCACCAGGTTGCTCCCCTGCTAGCAATGGGTAACTGCTCAGCCGTTCCTCCTCTCTCATATCCGTCGGGATGTGCTCTTACTTGTCTTATTGATCTTGGCCATTCTGATGAGAGCAAGATGAAATCTCCAAATAGTTTTAACTTGCATTTCCTTGTTGCCTAAGGGTGTTGGACATTTTAAAAAGGTGTTTCACTGCCATTTTAAAAAATCTTTTTGAGAACTCTCTGTTCAGTTCTATAATCCATTTTAAGTTGGGTTGATGATTTTCGTTTTTTTAATGGGGACTTTTATATCTTTAATTTTTTATTTAAAAAGTTTTTTGGCCATACTCACCACTTCTTCCTGTCCTCCCTCAGCCCTCAGCCCCTCCCACCCCTTCCCCCACCCCGTCCCCCCACCCATTCCTCCAGGAGGACAAGGAGTCCCAAGGTGAGTAAGTTCATCTGGCATATCCAGTTGAGGTAGGTCTGATTCCCTCATCCCCGTATCAAGGCTGAGTGAAGTGTTCCTCTGTAGGGAATGGGCTCCAAAAGGCCAATTCATACACCAGGAATAAACTCTGGTCCTACTGTAAGAGGCTCCACACGCTGCCCATGCCATTCAACTGTCACCTACATTAGGAGAATTTAGTTCCCTTCCATGAAGGTTCCTCAGCTGTCATTTCAGAGTTAGTGAGCTCGGAACAGCCATCTCTGTGGGTCTCCTCCTCATGATCCTGATCCCTTTGCTATATACTCTCTCCTCTCTCTCTTCAGGTGGACCTGGAGCTCAACCTGGTTCTTAACTATCAATCTCTGCTTCTGACTCTACCTGTTGCTGAATTTAGGTTCTATAATGACAGTGGGGTGATCATTCATTTGATTATAGGGGAAGTCCTGTTTGGGCACCCTCTCCACTACTGCTTGGAGTCCTAGCCGGGACACCTTGTGGGTTCTTGGGTGTTTGCTTAGCACCAGGTTTCTCTCTAAATCAAGATACCCACTTCTTTGTTCTCCCTCTGTGTTGCTCCTCCCACTCAACCATCTCCTTCTCTCATGTTCTCTTCCCACCTCCCTTTGCTTGCTCCCCGTTATGATCCCAATTTACTCAGGAGATATTCCCGATTTCCCCTTCCCAGGGGAATCCCTGGATGTCTCTCTTAAGTTCCTCCTCTTACCTAGCTGCTCGGGGATTGTGGATTGTAGCCTGATTATCCTGCTTTATGTCTAAAATCTACTAATGAATGAGTACATGCCATGTTTGGGTCTGTGTTACCGCACTCAGGATGATACTCTCCAGATCCATCCATTTGCCTGTAAACTTCAGAATGCCTTTTTTTTCTGCTGAGTACTACTCAATTGTGTAGATGTACCACAATTTTTAAATCCATTCTTCAGTTGAAGGGCATCTAGGTTGTTTCCAGGTTCTGACTATTACAAATAATGCTGCTGTGAACATAGTTGGGGGATGCCCTTGTGGTAAGAATGTATATCCTTTAGGTATATGCCCAAAAATGGCATTGCTGGATCCTTGGGGAGATTTATTCCTAGTTTTCTGAGGAAACACCATACTGCTTTCCAAAGTGGATGTACAATTTTACAATCCCACCAACAGTGGAGGAGTGTTCCCCTTACTCCACATCCTCTCCAGCATAGGCTGTCATCTGTGTTTTTGATCTTAGCCATTCTAACAGGTGTAAAATGGTATGGTATCTCAAAGATGTTTTGATTTGCATTTTTCTGATGGCTAAAGATGTTGAGCAATTCTTTAAGTGTCTTTCAGCCATTTGAGATTCTTTGGTTGAGAATTCCCTTTCAGCTCTGAACCCCATGTTTAATTGGATTATTTGGTTTTTGGCCTCTAGTTCCTTGAATTCACTAGAGATCAGTACTTTGACTGATATAGGGTTGGTGAAGATCTTTTCCCATTCTGTAGACCATTGTTTTGTCTTATTGACAGTATCCTTTGCCTTACAGAAGCTTCTCAGTTTCAGGCTGACAGTATGATGTCCAAAATGAACAAGGAAGACACACAAAGAAGAACTGATAAACCTTTCCAGGACAAGGTAGGATGGTCTTTAAGACTATCCTGCTTCACAGAGATGTCTATCAGATGTGCTAGGCCTAGAGGCCAAGGATGGATGCTTCCACACAGCAGAGGGACCTTGTGTAATTTTCGAAGCACTCAGCTGTTTCACTTTTTACACTTTTTGGAATTTGCTTGCTTGTACTTCCTGTACATCTTTGAGGCTCACAGTCACCCCAAAACCATTCATTTCAACTTTGTGAATTAACAAATGCTTTCAAATGAGATGGTGAGAACCCTTCAGCTTATGTCCTATTACATGATTATGTGACTGGATTGTGTTCAGAGTCAATGACAGAAAATAAGCCACATATGCTAATTATACAATTCTTTAAATCTGCTTTTGATTTTCATATGCCTGATGTGGTAAAGAAGCAGGAAACAAATTGAAAATAGATCTGGCTCTACTACTAATATTCACATGGCCTTGAAAATGTTATTTCATCTTTCTGGGTCTCAGTTTTCTCCTTCACTTGAAGAAATATGTCTGTACCTCCACGGGCCAGCTACTATGTTACTCTCAGGTAAGAAACACAACCCAAACTCTGCTCCAGAAAAAAGAAAAATGGTCAGGGAAGAAAAAAAAATGAACAAAGGGAGAAAGTCATAGGAAAGAAAAGAAAGGATGTAAGACACCAGCAAACACATTTTCACAAATTTGAGATAAAACAGATGTCTCTCAAATGCTTTCTTGACCCATAGCAGCAGCCGCAAGGTGCCTCCGCGGACTTGCTTTTTCTCTCGGGTCATGTCAATCCTGTTACCCCCTGTACTTGGAATGATCCCTTGTTCCCAAATGTCCTGGCTTCATCTCATCCTGGCTTTTCCTCTAGCGCCCCCCCCTCATAAAGACGTCCATCTCAAACAGCTATACCTGTCTTTATTTCCTGCCTCCTTCTTTTTTACATTTACTTTCTCCTGAAATAATGTCTTCTCCTTTACTGTTCTTTGTCTTATGGATGTAAACTCTGTGGCAAAGATGTGCTTACATCCACAGCTGCTAAGGCCAGGCCTGAAGAGGCCAGGTGATTCTTTAGACCTAAGCTGCCGACTGCAGGATTTGGGGGCTCAACACAAAGCAGTTTTGTGACTGTACCACCTCTACTTTGCTGGTCTTTGTTGTAGAAGACAGTCTTGGGAAGAATGTGATTCTTGGTCCACATTCCTGCGCCTCCTTCTACTAGCTAAACTTACAGTGCAGGAAGAGAACTTTGAAGCTGCCACAGGAGAGAGCATAGGTTGATGCATATAGAGGTCTTTGAAACTGTCCCAAGGAATCAAAGAATTAGAAACAAAATCCTGCTTTACCAAAGATAGAAAGAAAAATCATTCTAGAACCAGGGATTCCATACTCAGATGCTTATCTGTAAGATCACATATAAGTAGATGAATATGTAAGGAACTGGTACAGACAGACTCAGAGGACATCTCTCCTCTTCAGGTCTTCCAGCATAGATTGAAAAGAGCTCAGTGTGAGCCTTTGTGATGGCTTCTTGACAAGTCAGGTGGCAGTGGCTGTCAAGATGCCTCAAGCAACAGAGGGAAGCTGATCATCTACTAGACTAGTAAGACATCTCTCAACCCATGAAGTTAGAAGACACAAATATGCCACAAAAGCATTAACATGTATGCCACCAACAGGAGATATTTTAAAAAGGGTTGCACACAAAGTGCCATGACATATGACCTTTTGGTTGTAGAGGGATCCAAGAGGTAGACTGTAGACATGTTGGACAGATAGGATGAGATACAGCTCTACTCATGACTTTAAATTACATCAAATGGCCAGTCTTCTAGACCAAACTGCTCTAATGTACACTTTTTGATGTGGACATTCAACTGAAGCAGAACTGTTGGTGTGTTGGCTCCATTTATAAAATACATTTTTCTTAGAAGTATTTTATATTGGTATTAGAACATTCTAGTACAATACAATGTGGCAAAACAAACACCACATTTTCTGTTTTCACCATTTTTAAGTGCACTGCTTGGTGATGTGAGGCACGTTTATGCTGTTTGGTAACTGACCTCCAGACTGCCTCCTCATGCAAAACTCTATATTCGTTGTTAAACAATTTCCACTACATGCGTAGCCTTTGTCAACCACCATTCTATTTCTAAATCTCTGTGATTTTAGTTTCTACAGTTCCCTTGTGGAATTCTATGCTTGTCTTTTTGTGATTAGATTGTTTCGCTTAGCACAATGTCCTCAAGTTTTGCCCATGATGTAGCCTGTGTCCATGCTTCCCTTTTGTTTATGTTGAATGAGACCCCACTGAATGTGTGCACCCATTGTCTTTCCAACCATCTATTGAGAGATATGTGGGTTGTCTCTATGTTCTGTGAACATGAATTTGAGATGTACCCGGATCTTCTGGCTGTGCACCAAAGTGGTGTTGTAAATCAAAGAGATATCGACTTCTAGTTCAGCCCAGTGGCTACACCACTTAGCCCCATTGATGACAAATGTTCCATTTTCCCACATCTTTCCCAACATTTGTCAGTTTTGTTTTCTTTAATTTTTTATTATGATCTTCCCATAAGTGTGAGGTGATATCATATCTTCAAAAATGCCTTTGGAATTTTGATAGTTTCTGCTGAATCTTTCAAGTACTAAAATCTGTGCAATATTAGGTCTTCCAATGTCTTTTTGTGAGATTCTCTTCTCTTTATTTTAATTCAGCATGTTTTGTAGCGTTCATTGCGTATGTCACTTGCTTCTGTATAAAGGTATTTTATTATTTTGGATACTATGAATTATTTCCTAAGTTTCCTTTACAGATTATTTTTATCTTGATGAAGAGAAAATGAATTTGTGTGTTTGTTTTGAATCTTTGAACTTTGTTGAATTTGTTTATGGGTTAAAATAGGATGTGTGGATATGTCCCTATATTCATGTGTGTGAATGTATGATTTTAAGGTTTTTACATATGCTTTCAGCAAATAGAAATGACTCTTTTTTTCTGTCTTTTCTCTGTTTTTCTTGTCTGGGATTTTCAATTGAACCTAAGTGATGAAAATGGGGGTTCTTGTCATGTTCCTCCTCTTTGGCTACGCTGTCAGCTTTCTATATTATGTTCATGTGTTCTCTTTTTCCTTTCATGATATAGAGCTTTGTCAGACGTTATTTTTCTGCCTGCATCTACATGAAGGACATTGGAGATAAGTATTTCCTTATTGTGTTCATCTGGCTTTGGCACCAGGAGGAGTTTACAGCTGAAGGAACAGCGGGTGCGGGCTTTGCTCACTGTAGAGTCTTCGTGACTGGCTCTACCCACTTGCTAGTCACACATCTAGTCCATCTTGGTAGACTGTGTTTCTAGAAATGAACACATTCCTTGCTGGGTAGCCAGTTTACATACACTTATAACCCTTGGGGATTTCTTTAAATTAGTGACAATGTCCTCTGTTCTGCTTTTAGTTACTTGGCTGTCTCTAATCCTCACGATCCGACCAGCATTCTAATGATTTGGTTGCTGTCCTCTAGAACAAATACTTGCCTTGATAACTCCATTTCTACTCCTATTTCATTAGTCTTGTTCTGATCTCAATTATTTCCTGTCTCCAATTTGGGTTCATTTTCTCTGGTCTTCTACAGTGTAGACTTCAGCTTTTTACTTAATATCTTCTCTTAGTGAGTTAACTACAGACTTCCTTCTTGATGGTGATTTTATCCTGTGCCCAAATCTGCTGCTTCCTTTTTCTCTTTTAAAAGAGCTTCAATTTTCCTTGTAATTTCTTCTCTGGTGTAGCTGAATATTAATCACAGACAATGGATTCATAGGTTAATATTTATTAAAGGGGGTCAATAGCAACTTATAACAATTAAAGGCAGGAAGAATGTTGGAGTGATCCAATAGTCCTGGACAGAATGGGCCTTCCTTTGGGGGTGCCAAGAGAGCATTATGGATATGAACCCCATTCTTTTAACTGTTCTTGGCCATGCTTCAAAGCTACGTCTTTGAAGATAATTGGTAAATCTCATACCTACACTGGTCAAGAGGCCACACCCCTACATTAAGCAGATGTGCTTGAATCCCACTACACTCTAGTCTCCTGGCTGTTTAGAAGTATGCTGCTGAATTTCCTGAATTTCCTCTTATCACCCCAGTTTCTCGATGCTATAATGTCTAGTTGTAGTCCATCATGATTGGGTATACCTTCAGTCCTCACAATTTGCTGAGAGTTGCTTGTGGCCTAACATTCAGTCTGTGCACCTGAAGATATGTGCGTTTTACTCCTTTTGAGCAGACATGTGTTAGCTCAGCTGATCTTTGGTGGTGTTCCTTCCCCTGACTTGCTATCTGAGAGTGGATGAGGCGACTCACTCACTACGGAAGAGGAGGCATTAAAGGCTTCCTCACATTTTGTACAATTTCCTCAGCATTTGTTTTAATACATTTAGACACTCTAATGTATGATACAGATATGTTCATAATTAACTAACCTTTTAATCCTTATGTAATATGTGTTTGTCTTTTATAATAGTCTTTAACTGTGTGTGGTATTAGTATATACGCTTATGATTTTGTGGAATGATTTTTTCCTACCTACTCACTTTTGCCACATCAAGAATCACACCCAGGCCCTTTCACACGCTAGACACATGTTCTTCCACTGAGCAATCCAGGTGTTGAGTTTTGATGAGGGGCTTTTTTTTCTTGTTTTTTTATTAGTTCTTTGAAAATTTCATATAGTGTATTTTAGCCATATTTGCTCCCTCCTCCCCATTTTCCCAGATCCCTTTCCCCTTCCTTACCCACCCAAATGTGTGTCTTTTTTTTCTTAATCTACCAGTACAGTTTGTGAATATTCTTGGATGTGTGGCTTTTGCTGGAGCCTGATCAGCCAATGAGGGGCCACACCCTTAAAGAAAACTCCACCCTCACTCTCTGCATCTATCAATTGCTAGTTGCTCCTTATCTGGGGTTGGGACTTTACACCCACCTCCACTCTCCATGTTAGAATTTTGTCTGACTTGAGCTTGCGTGGATCTTGTGCAGGCTGTCTTAATCACTATGAGTTCCTATATACACCTTCCCTGTTTTGGCTTCTTCTATCCTCTCTTCCTCCGTGATTTCTGTTCCTGGAGATGGGGGTTGATACAGATAAAGATGTCCTATTTAGGGTTTAGCATTCTACACTCTATTATTCTCTGTGCCTTGACCAGAACTGTCTCTTTGTTAACGACTGCAAAATGAAGCATCTCTGATGAGGGTCAAAATATGCACTGATCTATGGGTATAATTATGTCACTAGGAATTTATTTAACACTATTCCTGTGTAGCTGAGTAGCAGGAGCAGCTTCTTCCTTATGGTCTGTGACCTCTCTACCTAAGGTCATTGGCTCTGAAAATGGTGCCAGATGGGAATCAGAAAGTGGTTGGTTACTCCCATGACAATCATGAGATGGGTGCACCAGTGACCATGTCAGACAGACCAGTTTTGAAGCTCACAAAGTTCACACCCGGGTTAGACTGATGGTTACTTTACTCCTCCAGTAGCCTGTGTAGCGCCTTCTAACAGTGTGAGAAGCTTCCCGGTCAGCACCAGCTGGATTTCTCCGTGGTCTACGACTCAAGCATTGTGCTGAGTTCAGCAATACAGTCTTACTATTGAATTCTGGGTGGGGAGCAGTGGCATTAGTAATCCAGAAGAGGTAACCATTCCAGACACTGGGGTTTGATTTGATGTTCTATGGTGTCTAAAGTCACTGTTGCCTACAGGGCAACCAGGTCTAAATTCTTTTTATATGCATACGTCTTTTGGGAAGATTCTACAATAATAGGTTTTTATATGACTTTTTTTGAAGTGTCTTTTATCCAAATAGCATTGAAATGTTATTAATCCCTTCCCATATTCCCATCTCTACCCCGCCTTCCCACCTCCCTCCACTTCCTGTTCCACTGTTAACTTCCTGTTCCACTGTTCCCTCTTTGTATCATTTTATTCTAACTCCCCTTCTCTGAAATCTGCACCAAACCCCTTTATTAATATCCTGACCTTTATGGTTATTCCAAAAGAAATATACAATCTGAAGATTCAAAGCTAATGGCCACCAATGAGAGAAAGCATGATGTTCATAGGTCTTCCTTCGCTGCCTCTCCCAGAATGACTGTCTCCAGCTTGATCCATTTACCTGCAAACTTCATAATTTTATTTCTTCTTAACAGTTGAATAATTCTCTGTTGTGTAAATGTAGGATATTTCCATCATCTATTATCAGCTGATGGACATCCAAGCTGTTTCCTGTAAACAGGTACTATAAATAGAGAGGAACACTTACTCATTGCTGGCCAGAGTGAAAACTGGTTTAGTCACTATGGAAATCAGTGTAGAGGCTCTTCGAAAAGCTAGAAATAAGTCTACCATGTGATCCAGCTATAGCACCCTTGGGCATACACCCGAAGGACTCTATATCCCACTTAAAGAGATACCTGTGCATCCACAATAATAGAGGGCTCTGGTCTTACTTATATTTGGTGTAATTGTAGATAGGGAAAAATCATTGTTGCCTTTTTATTTTCTTTATGTCTTGCAGCTTTTTGGCCCCTCCAAGAAGAATATTTGATGGAGCTCCTATTTATAATCACATCATCCAGTGTTGAAATTGGATGAAATTGAGTAGATCTATGATTTTAAGGCTTTTACAGTCCTTTGCTGATATTTTTGATGAGTCTATTATAGAAAAATAGATAATAGAAAAAACATTCTGAGTAGAGGCACAAGATAGTGGCTCTAAAAATATTTGGGTTGACATTGATTCCTAGCAATACGAAACCAAATATATTTGGGGACAGGTCTATTTGTCAAAGTTTAATTTCACTCAATACTTCAACATTTATAGTAAATACTCACTAACAACTTTGTGTTCTCAAATAAAAGTAAAATGATTTCAGGTTGATTTCTCATACATGGCAACTATGAAGAGAAGACCACATCTTAAAAAAAAATGTATTCTTTAGTAGAATACTGTGCCACAGGATTAAAAAAAAAAACAGATTTTGTCAAGAACCTGGCTAAAGTACAAGAATCTGTACAAAGAATAAATATTAAACTAATATTGAAACTCAGAATATGTAATGCTGATAAATTGTGCATATCTATATACTTAAGTTTTAATTTTTATTTTTGGAAAAAGCACTTTGAATACAATTTCACAGATTGTTAATAGAATATAATTAATTTGTTGGTTATTAAATAGTTTCAAAATTATTTGCCTCTAAAGCATAGGCTTGCTGCAATAAGTCACATGCACACCTGCTCTCTGAACACCCCACCATTACTTTTCCTGGACTCTGTTCCCAGAGGAGGCTGCCACCCACAGACTGTGCGCACCACTGCAGGAGAGGACTCAGTAGATGTCAAAATAGATGACAACCAGGGAGAGAAATGCCTCCAGCTTGTTCTGGGGTAGCCAGACTAATCCTGATGTGAAGAGGAATTCTTCTCCCAGTTAATTTTCTATGAAGGGTTTTAGAAAATAGGTCAGAGTTTAAAAGACCAGACAGTAAGTGAAAGAAGGGTCATAGGTCACTTTGGATCTACAAGTAAAAAGCTGCAGAGTGGCCATAGCAGGCACCAAGTGTATGCTGGACACATGGAAGGTCCTCTGGTCTCATCTTTGCAACACGATGCACAGTGGCCTGCAGTCTGTACTTCAGAAGGGTGCTAGATCAGCTGCTGCACTACCCAATCTTCCCAGAAGAGGGTGTGGAGAGCACATACGGAAGCGGGAGGGGGGGTGGTTAAAAGATTTGTTCAACTCAACCAGCACAGAGAAAACTGTACCAAACTGGAATGTTTAAATCAAATAAATCAGCTTAGGACTCACTTGGGAGCAGTGGTTAGGTAGAGGCTTCCTTAGCTCAGCCAGAGACTAGCATGCCCTGGCTTGGCTGAGACCTGCAGCAACCTAGCCACCCCCATACCACTCTGGAATGGGATATAGATCCACAGCAGTTCTGGATGGTGGTGATTTGAGTAAGACGTTAAAGCAAAATCAAAGCCCAAGATAAAAATCAGACCTCACAAACCTTGGATGGAGGTTTAGGCTGCTATGGAACATGTGAGGGTGCCGTCCTGGTCACGTGACTCCTTTCTTAGACTGCTAATATTTTTCCCTTGTAACTTTCCAGTCTAACTTGCCTAGTGCAAAACAGGACTAGGCTACTCAGGGGAGTTACCGTGGTGGGTGGCGGTGGCAGCGGCTGGGCGTGGCTTGCTAGCTGGTTCCTCCCCTTCTCTGTTTTCTCTGACTTTACTGAAATGAAATCGTTATTATACTATAAAATCTAAATGTTCTTTAACTATTATATTATTATATGTTAGTTCCCTTAGTGTTTTGTTATATGATTCTGTAACGAATATTACTCTGTATTCTTCCAGTTTTTAATTTATTCATGTGTGTGTGTGAGGAGTGTGAATGTATGTATGTGAATGTGTGTATGAGTATGTGAGTGTGTGTGAGTGTGTGAGTATGAATGTGTGTGTGAGAGTGTATGTGAGTGTGCCAGTGTGTGTGTATGTATGTGTGTGAGTGTGAATGTGTGTGTGAGTGTGTGTTGTGTGTGTGTGTGTTGTGTGTGTGAGTGTGTTGTGTGTGTGAGTGTGTGTTGTGTTTGTATGAGTGTGTTATATGTGTGAGAGTGTCAGTGTGTGTATGAGTGTGTGTGTGAGTGAGTGTGTGTGTTGTGTGTTTGTATAAGTGTTATATATGTGTGAGAGTGTCAGTGTGTGCCAGTGTGTGTGTATGTATGTGTGTGAGTGTGAATGTGTGTGTGTGTTGTGTGTGTTGTGTGTGTGAGTGTGTGTTGTGTGTGTGAGTGTGTGTTGTGTGTGTGAGTGTGTGTTGTGTTTGTATGAGTGTGTTATATGTGTGAGAGTGTCAGTGTGTGTGTATGAGTGTGTGTGTGAGTGAGTGTGTGTTGTGTGTTTGTATGAGTGTGTTATATATGTGTGAGAGTGTCAGTGTGTGCATGTGTGTGTGTGTGTGTCTCATACCACATGCAGCAGTCAGAGGACAACTTCTGGAAGTTGGTTGTCTCTACTGTCTGGGACTCAAGAGTCAAACTCAAAGCTGTCAGCTTGGCCAAAGCCTCTCTACCCTCTTAGAGGGTCATTAGAGGGACCACCCATCACACTTCAAAGTGAAGCAGGGTGATGATGTTCTGATCATTCTTTCCAAGCACATCTTCAGTTACCACAATAAAACGGAAATTCCTTCAGAGGCTGATGTCTGATGGGAAGCTCCTGAGCTATAGAAGAAAGCCCAGGAATATGAGCTAGGCTTATTTAATAAATCACTTAAGGCATCATCAATCACATTTTAATATTTTATCAGATACAGTGATGAGTATAGAGAAGAAATTAACTTTTCCAAATTAGCCTTAAGTACATAAACATAATGAAACTTTGAAAACAAAAGCTAAAAGCGTTGAAATTTAAAATTAAATAGCCAAGCATTCACCTAACACCTGTGAAGGATGGGTCTTCCACACTGAAGGCTCGAAAACACATTCCACTATCGTGCACACAAGCTACTCAGCATCTCCCGTCTGAGCTTGTTTTGAACATTGAGGAATTTGGGTACCACAGGTGGTTATGCTGGAAATGTTTACAGTGTTCCCTGAGTTGCATATCGTCTACCACTTAGCTAAGAGGGACCTGGGTGTTATTGGCTATGAACAGACTCTGTACACAGCACTGGCCTAAGCATTGCGTGAGACTGGAGACAGCCCTCACCCTCAGGAAAACTGTTCATTGGTAGCATATGTAATGCAATCCACCATCCTTTCCCCACTGGGCCAGGAAATCAGGGATCCTCAAAGGTCAGCACATGTCCTCAGTAACACTCTTCTTGATGTTAGGGATTCCCATTACACACTCATGCTGATCAATGACATGCCTCAAAAGGAGGACCCAGCTTTGCACCCACTTCTAAATGTCCTACAGAATGAGAATTCCCTGGGAAAGGCTACAGCTAGACATGGCAATCTGCTGGGGATATTTTAGGAGGGGAGTGACCTCCAGGCATCTCCTTTTGCCCCCCTTCCTTTCTCATTTCTGCCTTTTGTCCTTCCTTACCTTTCCTAGACCAGGAACAGACTTGTAGGTTCACTGAGAAAAGATAAACATCATATCCTGGTAGCCGCTGGATTTTGTTGCTGACAGGGCCACAAGGAGCCAGTCAATATGACACCAGTCCTCACTCCTACAAGTGACAGGAGTCTACGACAGAATTCTTTTACACTGAACTGTCCCTCCAAAACCACCTGCCCCTTAGTTGTCTTGTAAGTTGTTTCAAAATATGTTAATAAAACAACTTGGGAAGAAAGGGTTTACTTTGACTCCAGTTTTTAGGGTTCTGTCCATCATAACAAAAGAGTCTGGGTGCAGTCACAGCCAGGAAGCAGAGAGCTGTAAATGTGCTTGGCTAGCTTTCTTTGTGTGCAGTGCAGACCTCCAGCCCAAGGAATGGTATGTTCAGGGTGGGTCTTCTCACCTTAACTACCTTATCAAGATAATACCTCAAGAGTTTGCTCAGAAGCCTGTCCCCTAGAGATTCCAGAGCCTGCCAAGTTGACTGGCACAGGCTCATCATCCCTTGTCAACTTGACACCCCAAATTATTCCTTTTAAGTCATAACTGTTCACCCTTTGTCTTCATGGGCTCATAAAAAGCGGAATGCCTTCAATCTAATTCCAAAAGTCCCCATAGCCATTAAGAACTGTCACAATTAGCAGCCCAGTCTCTTCTGAGATCTGAAGGGATCTCTCAACATGTTTAACATCAAACGACAGGTTGCATAGGTTCCAATACACAAAAGCACCAAGTAAACACTGTCATTCTAAGGGAAGAACAGGCACAGCAAGGAGCAGTTACAGCAAGCCAGACTGAAATGTATCAGGAAAAATAACAAATCCTGCAGCTCTGAGGCAGCCGTAGGCAAAGGCTCAGGAATCTGGGGCTCCACTTGGTTTGGCTACGCACACATCCCTCCCATAGCAGTGCATGTGGCCGCCTAAACCCTCATGTCTTTTATAGTAGGACCCAAGCCCTTGCCTGCATCAGGCTGCACACACATCTGCTTTAAACAATGGAAGTAAGTTACACCCTTCAGCAATCCCTTGGTAACGTCTATACAAACATGTCCCCGAACACAGCTCCTAAACAAGGGAGACAGGCTGATCTGGCCTAAATGGTTTTGGGGGGCAAGATCAATGAGGTAAAATGTGTCCTCTAAGTGAATTTTTAGGGAGAATCCCCTACTTACTGTTTTAGGCCTATGCATAAGTTGGGTGTGCATATGACTGGAATCAGATGCACCACAGTAGTGAACATGTGCTGTGAGCAAATGCTGACACAATCCAGACCTGTCAACCCAACAACTACAGTTGCGACACCGTTTAGCAACTAAATTCCTCCCAGTCTTGAACAGCGTAAAAAGCTACAAACAACAGTCTGGACCTTTAAGTAGTCTCACACTGGATAGCATTTTCTGATTTTTGTTATGGCTTTTTTGTTTTGATTTATTTTGGTTTGGTTTGGTCTGGCCTCTACCTCCCCAGTGCTGGGATTAAATGTACCACCACCAGGCACTGCTTTCTTTAAGGATAGTTTCCTTGTGACTTTGCAGTCTGTGTGCTTCTATTTCAAGTTTTGAATAAGGAGTCGAGAATCTGGAAGCAGCTAGCCCAGATGCCGACCACTGGTAACCGCTCTATAGCTAGTCTGGGGTCTATACTGGAGTCAACCAGAGATCCGGAGCCAGCTCTGCCGTCTGCAGCACACACAGCATCTCTCGGGACGGCCCCACTCTGCGTGGAACTTTCCTTGGTGGACATTCCAGGGCTCTGGCATTTCCAGCATCCTAGGTTGTCCACCCCAACTGTCCCAGGCTCCACAGCTTTGTGCAGTGATCTCTCACAGCCTCCTTGAAGGAACTCTGACCCTACCACACATAGCCTGGCTTCAGCTGCTCTCCCAAACCATGGAGCAGGACTTCCCTGCCTGAAGAACTAGTGCCATTTATATAAGGCTGAGTTCCAGCCTCAGCTGGAGATGTGGCCTGGGTGCCTGAGACCACAGCTGTCTTCTCATCTGTGCTGAACTTGAGGAAACACTTGCTTTTGAGGATTTAGAGGACCCTTCATCTGCACTCTCTCTGTTCAGACTTTTTTCAACTAAATTTGCATCCTCACAATTTAGAGCTCCCCTTGCTTTTTTGGTGAAGTCTTTGTGGGGGCACACATAGCTCTTGTCCTATTGCTTAGCAGGATGCTTCTCTTTAATAGTTACAGTCTTATTCTAACTTGCTCCTTGGCTTCAACTTCTAACTTTTTACACTCCTTCCTCCTTTTTGCTTCCCTCTCTCCCTGTAGAATTGGAAAAGTGCATTAAGAAGTAGCCATGCCACAGTTGGTCCCACTTATGCCTATTTGGAAGTATCAAGGACATCCTTGGGAAAGGCTGAGCCTGCCAAGAAGTACAACTTGCAGCCTTTGCTCTGATTCTGGCCTTCAGAGTCAAGTTTCCTTTACTTGCAACATGTGCTTCATCTAAAACTTCTCTCCAGCAGCTGCAGCAGCTTCCAGCTGTACATAAATCTGTAACGAGCTAAATACATCCTCGAAGCACGCAACACACAGGGCTCTGAAGACCCAAAGAACTTTGCCTTACAAAGTTCCTGTATGTATTTGGAATTCAGGAAGAATATTGACAAAGTGCCTGAATGATCATATAAATTTCTAGACATTGTCTCAGTAAATAGCAAGACCATTGCGTAGAGTTAGTCAGGCACATGTTAACTTTACCTCAGCAATAAACATGTACCCTGACTAGGGAATCCAGAATGCTAATTCCCAGAGGCTGTTTTAATCAGAACAGAAAATATCTAAGCCATGAAAGTACCATCTCTTCCAGGTGGCATTGTTAATAGTTAGACATTGTGATTAGTAGCATTTTGAGATGCTACCCATCAGTTAGAAACAAGTACTGAATCCATGAAGACTATCAGGCATGATCTATGGCTCTTAATTAGACCTACCAAGCAACTAAATTGTATATCCTGTCAATTAGCACTCACCTTTCAGCACAGTCGAAAGAGGTAAATTTCTCCAACAGGTAATCAAGGATGCTTGGCATATGTTTTACTTAATCTCAGTTTTGGAACAAATAACTTGTCTTTTAAAGCCAAAGAGATGGGTTCCAAAGATAACCTTTCATTAAACCAGTATTAATACAATCAGAGACTGTTTGAACTCTCTGCCTGAACACGGAGGGGGGGGGGGGCTCAGAACTGGTCCAAGTTCTTCAACTAGCCATCCTCCCAGCCAGACTCCACAGATGAGCAGCCCTCATGACCACTGATGACCCAGCGACATAAACACTGTGGCAGAGTCCCTGCCCCTAGACATCCAGGAGAAACCAGGTGGCTCAATGTCATCCTCAGGATGGATCATCACAGAATATGAGCAGCTCCAGAAAGTGCAGTGCCTTCTGGGTAAAGATATGTAACTCGATGCTAGAACCTTCCACTCATGTCTATGCCCCCAGATTCCACCAACTCCTCACCCCATGCTGCCTTACAAAGCTATGCTGAAAGATCCCTGGAATTTGGGGAATATGAGGAATGTCCAGGCATAAGATGTGGGCCAGGGCATTCACTTTTTAACCTTTAACAAAGAATATGCTTGGAATCCATAAAATTTCCTAAAACTCTGGTGGTTAAACTGTTTCATGTTTTAGCAAAACCCCACAGGCGATGGCTGAGGGTTAGGGTTACTACTTAGCAAACAGTTTGTTGATAGGAAGTCTCTAGCACCAGAAAGAACAGTTCTGTGGGGCCTTCAAGGGGCTTCATCTTGAGATTGCATGCTGCCTTTTTCATTCCAGAGTCAAATGTAATGTTCAGAAACATATATTTGTGGCACAAGGTTACACAAACCCATCTTTGTACTATTTAGGCAAAACACTAGAATGTACACTGAATTTGATAGTCCACCTCGAGGTCCCTCCCTATAGCCATCCTTATTCAGAGGACAGTACTATAGCCCTTATGTATTACCCTATCATTTTCTATTTATATGCAAATGCATATGCACATGACTGCATATAACTGCACTGGGTTCATTATTATTCACAGAGCCATGAGTTGGCACTATCGTGTCTATGCATAACTTATCCCCACTCAAGGACATTTTAGGTTGCCTCCTTTTCTTTTACTTCATTGCTTCCTTGCTTTCCAAAATAATTTATATTTTACGTATGAGTTCTCCACATGTATACATGCATGTCAGAAGAGGGATCTGATTCTATTATGGATGGTTGTGAGGCACCATGTGGTGGCTGGGAATTGAGCCCAGGACCTGGAGGAGCAGCCAATGCTCTTAACCTCTGAGCATCTTTCCAGCCCTCCTTACTTCTGTACAGTTGGAGCCATATGCTCCGGTGTATTCATCTTTACAGTGAGGCTCAAGTGTGTCTGTAGGAAGAGCTGAGTCAAATAGCTCATATTAATAGCTGTGGCCAAATTGACTTCTAGAAAGACCTGGCCAATTATAAATGCTTATATTTAAAAGGTTGATGATCAAAAACTGAACCCTCATGGAGGGCCTTGGAGCTACTGGGTCCCTTTGTCCTTCTCCTCAGCGTGGCCACACTGAGTGAGTCTTTTCAAGTTTTTGGTTGTATTTCTGTAGTTGGCATAAGGGACAGGTGCCTAAGCATGGCTTGTTGGTGCTTCTGAAATCCAGGCTTCATCTAAACCCCCATTACATGATGGAGCACATGGATACATTACTGGTCCTGAAGTCCCTCACATGTGCAGCCTACATCCTGCCAGGTCCAGGGTCTCACTGCAGCGCCGGGGTAGCATTTCTACACTCACAGCGATCAGCTTTTAAGTGTTTCAAGGCTGTCTTCAGATGACCTAAAAAACTGTGAGGCTCCACATTTCCCCACATCTTAAGATTTCTAACAGAAAAGCTGCTTTATGATGAGGTCTGGCGGACTTTACATGTAATGCCAGGGATTCCGTGAGCTAGGAGCTGACCTCTGAATACTTCCTGTTCCTTAAAATCTATGAAGATTTTAAAATCTCTCTTGAAGCAAATTTTAATAAGTTGTATTTTTTAAAAATCATATTCATGTAGATCTTCAAACTGAAAGCTACACATACCCCTTTATAAAATGTAAACTGTCCATATCTACCGTGGTCTCCATCTCTAATTCCTGTCTCTCATTGTATCGATCACTTTGAAGACGATTTTTTTTATTAATTAAGTCTATGGTCTTTTTTAGCCCTTCATCTTATGGTTTTTACTTTATTCTGTTCTGCTTTTCCTGGTTTTATATAGATACTTTTGTCTGGCTTTGGGGGTAAAACACACAGTTCATTTATTTTTAATCTTTTATACATTTAAATGAAATATTCATTAAGCATATATTTGTGCATCACACAATGCTGTAATTACTTCTAACTTCCAATTTCAATCTGATATTTTTTCCACAAAGATGATTTTATTCAGATTAATATTTTACATCTACTAGTGTAGTGATTAATGTTACCAATTTGGGAGAATCTAGAACCCCTTCTCCTTCCCTCCCTCCATCTCCGAGCAGGGGATCCTGCCATGTGTAAGATGAGGATTAACAAGCTTCCAGCCCTTCCACTCCTTGAGTCACTGTGGATATAATGAGATCAGTTCCTGCTGCCTCGACTTCCCCACGATGATGGAGCCAAAGCAGACCTTCATCTTCTTAAACTGTTTTTGCCCTTAGTATTTTTATCACAGCACCAGGAGATAAAGCTAAGGCAGTTGGGTTTGTTTCTCTTGTTCTCTGGGTGTTTACTACTGCAGATCTGCATGGGCCGTGGATCTGATTCTCTCTCACGTCTGAGTCCTCTGGCCATAGCGAGCTGGTAGTGTGAGAGGCTGAGCTCACACCCAGCGGAGTTTAAAAAGCAAGATTAAAATAGGCTGCGTTTACAGCACCTGAGCTTGTGGTTTGGTTTCGAAGGGTATTTGTGACTGTAGCTATCTTTACCTATCATTAGAATGGATGCCTCACAGGCTAATCCTAAGTTTGGGTATCATTTTCCTTTGAACATTTGGCCCTGACTCTGGGGACTAGGTGCTGACTGGTGACCCACAGAAGAGGCTCACACTGGCTTGTTTCACACTAATGCTGCTGCTCCCCTGAGAAATTCTGACTCGGCAGGGGTATGACGCAGCCCAGCACTTATCTTTGAAAAGACTTTCAGAAGGAAATTTGTTGTATAATCAAGCGGAAAATAAGTAAATAAATGTATATTACAATATATACATAATAACAAAGAAATAGAAGCTATGAATTTGAGAGAGCAGGGGTCAGTACACAGGGTTGCCAGGGATGGCGAGGGAATCATTATACTAGGTATTTTTTGTTGCTGTGATAAAAACACCATGACTGTCTTAGTCTATTGCTGAGACACCATGGCCACAGCAACTTTTATAAAGGAAAGAATTTAATTAGGGCTGGATTACAGTTCCAGAGGTTTAGTCCACTATCATCATGGAGAGAAGTATGGTGGTGTGCAGGCAGACATGGTGCTGGAGAAGGAGCTGAGAGTCCCTACATCTTGATCCACAGGCAGAAGGAAACTGCCCACTAGGCCTCCCTTCAGTGTGAGATCCCAAAACCGGTCTCCACAGTGACATACTCCCTCCAACAAGGCCACACCTACTCCAGCAAGGCCACACCTCCTAATTGTGCCACTCCCTATAGTTCAAGGGCTCAAGTAGGAGTTTATGGGGCCAATTCTTATTCACATCACCACAATGACCAAGGCAATTTACAAAAGGAAGTTGGACTTACATTTATTTGGACTTACAGTTCCAAAGGGATCTCTCACCACCATGGGCAGGAGGCATTGGAGCAGGCAGGGAACTTAAACAGCAGCTGAGAACTCACATCCAGATCCATTAACAGGAAGCAGAAAGTACCCTGGAAACCTCAAAGCTTATCCCCAGCAATGTCTCACCTCCAACAAGACCACACCTCCTAATCCTTCCCAAACAATTCCACTAACTAGGAACCAAGAATTCAAACATATGATCATATGGGGGTCATTCTCATTCAAATCATCACAATTGTTATTATATTTTAATTTTAAAAGTTAAATACTGACCACTGTACAAATATTCACTCCTTGACAATCACAGCTTTTAAAATCTTCCTTTTCACCAGTCCCTCTTCTCAGTATCACAATGTAACCAGACAGGCGTCCTCTGCTTTCATGATCTCAGTATCACAATGTAACTAGACAGGCGTCCTCTGCTTTCAGGTTCTCAGTATCACAATGTAACTAGACAGGCGTCCTCTGCTTTCAGGTTCTCAGTATTACAATGTAACTAGACAGGCGTCCTCTGCTTTCATGATCTCAGTATCACAATGTAACTAGACAGGCATCCTCTGCTTTCAGGTTCTCAGTATCACAATGTAACTAGACAGGCATCCTCTGCTTTCAGGTTCTCAGTATCACAATGTAACAAGACAGGTATCCTCTGCTTTCATGATCTCAGTATCACAATGTAACAAGACAGGCATCCTCTGCTTTCATGATCTCAGTATCACAATGTAACTAGACAGGCGTCCTCTGCTTTCATGATCTCAGTATCACAATGTAACTAGACAGGCATCCTCTGCTTTCATGATCTCTGAGCTTCTGCAGCACTTGAATCAATGCCTTGGTTTTCTCTCCACCACTGCAGTCTGTAAACCCAGCAATCCTGCTTCTGTCCTTCTGATTTGACCCTTAATATCTCAATAACTACAAGTCCATTCAACAAACAGCACATCACACACCATTATCTTTCTGGTTCCACCCTTAAGCACTAGCAGAGGATGGACAAAAACCTCTGTCCTGATAGAGCTTTCATCCTAAAGGAGAGAAGAAAACTACACATTGTGGAAAGGAATCAGTGTTACAGAAAAACTAAATGTGAAGAGGGGGTCGGGAGTGTCGGGCAATGGATACAGAACTACTTATACTGGGTAGCTCATGAGGGCATAAGGCATTTAGATAAATCCATGAGGAAGTGGACAAATATCCCAAGAAACTTGTGCACACATGAACAACAGCACTGCTGTGTTCTTTCTGTACGGCTAGCACCTGAGATAGGCCTAGACCACAACATAGCATCAATTAAGATAATATTTATTATGTGCATTGCATTAGAAAGGCAAACGTTAACATGGACCACCCAGTTCCATCACTTTTCTCTACATTTTAGAGGTCCCACTTCACAGGGCTGATGGACAGATGATCAGGACGACACTCACTCACACCCCCACAGTCCCCACACAGCCCACCCCTGCCATCGGACTCCTAACCAGACAGGAGAACTTGGTAGAGAAGGGTTGGATGCAGCTTGTGGGTGTGTGGTTCCCCCTTCACAGTGCAAACTGAACTCTGCAGACGGATGGAGAGAAACACACTCTCCATTTGTTCTTAGCTTTGATTTGCCATTTTGTGCTCACAACCTATGTGTTTCTGTCACAGCGAATGCTTGCAATCACACCATCTTTAGAAAGAAAATCTTGTATAAAGAAAGCCATCAGAGTCCAGGAACAATCAGATAATAAGTGTCCCCCATATTCTTGTCTCTGGCTTCCCTGGGTCCTTGAAAAGCCTCCTCCTCTCAAAGGTGCCTTGAAAAGTAAACCCAAGTGAGACACAGGAAATAAATCTTTACTATGATCAAGACTGGGACACAGTTTAGATTCTTTGAATACTACATTGGAGAGTGTTCTCAACTGATGTTTAGAACTTTTTTGTTTGTTTGTTTTGGTTTTTCAAGACACAGTTTCTCTGTGTAACAGCCCTGGCTGTCCTAGAACTACCTCTGTAGACCAGGCTGCCTTGAACCCACAGAGATCCACCTGCCTCTTGCCTCCTGAGTGCTGGAATTAAAGGTGTGCACCACCACTGCCTGGGTAAACAATTTTTAAAAACAGATTTTTAAGCTGGGCATGGCAGTGCATATGGAGAAAGAAGCAGAAGCATATTTGTTAGTTCAAGACCAACCTGGTCTACATAGTGTGTTCCAGGACAGCTACTATTACATAGAAAGACTGTCTCAAAATAAACAGACAGATAGATAAGCAAACAACATTGCTTTTGAGCCAGAGATTCAGATCATCTGGTAGAGTGTTTGCATAGGACCCAGGATTCAACTCCCAACCCTGCACAAATCTGATCTTTTGGTACAAGCCTATAATCCCAGCACCCATGGCCTGGAGGCAAAAATAATGCTACATCCAAGGTGCCCAAGCATAAAGAGATAACAGAAGGTGTATTAACCTTGGTTTGTCAATTTGATTGGTCTAGGATGCTAAGGCATGTGTCTCTTGGCAGGTCTGTGAGGGTATCTCCTGGGGTTATCCAGGGAAGGGGCTGCCACTGAAAGATACAGATCTACAGCAATGCTGCTTCTGCCACCCACCTTTACTTCCTGTTGGTGAGCACACCAATCCCACTTCTGTCCCCTCAGCAGCCATTGTTATGGACACCAGAATCCAGCTTCCTTGGCCTTCCAAAGTGTGATAAGGATCAAGAGCTCTCTAAAATCCTCTAGGCCACCAGCTCCAGATTGGGACAGCTGAGGACTTCACCCAGCCTCGTGTACCGGGCAGTTTCTGCCTCTCTAAAGACAATCACATGGACTACACAGCCCTCCCTCACCATGTCAGTCAATCTAATGAGTCCCCAGAGCATATCCCATCAGTTCTGTTCTTCTAGAGAGCCTAACACAGTAGGGAAAAATAAGCTTGCAAATAAGTCAAGATAATATAACAGTGCACAGGCATTTACTTTGCCCCTTCCAGTTTAGGGAAAATTTAACACTGTACAATTACATGAAGAGACTCACATATAGGAAGAAAACATATTCCACACCTTTTGTTCTCCAAAGACACACATTTTATTTCTTAAAGAATAACAAGGCGCTTCCAGCTTGCTGCTCCATGATTTAATGCACACCCAACTCTGTGTGCGCAGACTTGGCTCACAGTGAAAACTGAGCTCCTAGAGACTCTAAGCCACCTAAAGGAAAGATTTACTGAGAAGCTGGTTCATGGACAGGAGTGAGGAGACACACCTTGTGACTTGGACCAGGGTCTTCTTCAGAGGCCAGCACCTTAAGCATGGCAGAGAACTTTCCCCTTCTCACCCAAGCTGAGGAGACCCTTGGAGAAAATTATGGCTGGAAGCTTTTCTGCAGGTGAAGTAATCAAGGAGAGGCATGATGTGAAAACAGCCATAGTTACGGGTGTGCAAAATCACTGCCTTGCAAAGTGCATATCACTTCCCTATAGGTTAACAAGATCATTGTCAGAATCTGTTTGTTGATAATTTCCCCGGATTCAAAGGACAAAGGAGAAAATGAAATCACAGAGTCACATCTAATGCTCTAGAAAAGTAACAGGCACTGTACTGGGTGTCATTTTGTTCAAGTCTAGCTCTGTGAGGGACTTTTCACCCTGCAGCATAGAGCCACACCCTCCCACTGTTACATCATCACCTGGAGAGGCTTGCACAGTAGCTATAAAGAACAAAGGGGTGCACAACCGCTGGCTTTTATTAGCAGTACGTAAAGTACATGAAAAACATAAAATTAGTCCCTGCCTAACCTCTTCACCTGCCAGTGACAGATGAATTAAGGAGGCACCAAAAAGGGTGATAACATAGAGGACGCCTGTTTCACCAGCAGGTGGCGTTTTGATGTTTCAAGAGCAAAGAGCTGTTAAAAGAGGGAATGATTGCTGAAGTACCTACTCAGTTTCTGGAGGTTTCCCATAAAGAAAAAGCAAATGTCGGTTGCATATTATAGTAGAAAAGTTACTTTTTCCTCCTCATAAATCTTTTTGCTTCTTTCAAAAGCTCTTCCACATCTTCCTTCTCTTCATCATCCTTTCCTGGTTGCCAGTCAGAGTCCTCATCTGTTGGCTCATACCCATCTTCTTCATCCTCATCATCTGGAAAGCTGTCATTCAGGTCATGCCCAACATCATCTTCATCTTCATCCTGAGTAGCTCTGACTGAAAAATGGAAAATTGCAAACAACACAGCAGTCACTATTCAACCAGGGGTTAAGGGTATCTGTTGTAAAATGTCTCCCTACAGCAAGAATTTATTAATATATAGCTTAGTACTGTAAGTGTTAGAACGGACACTAAGGTGATCGATCGTTTGTTTATTATTCTAACTCTCTGCACTGTGAGATCCCTGTGACTAACCCGCCCATGAGAATCAAAGCAATGATGGGCTGGACCTTCACCCCAGCGATGCTATGCCCTGGTCCTTTCAGAGAGGAGTACTCTTCCATCCCCACCAACTAGGTCAAAGGGAAAAGTGGTGGCAGGCACCTGCCACTTGTAAGTAGATGCCTGAAAACAAAGAACCCACTGGGAAGCTTTTTCTCTGGGAACCTCGTTGATAGAGGGCAACCCTCAAGCAGCAGGAGTGTGGATTCTCTCCAGACTGTCCCAGGTCCCATCGACCTTTCCTCTTAGACCCCAGACTGCTGGAGGGAAAGGTTTCCTGAGACTCTCCAACTTTGCTCTCACTCTTTCTGACTCTGATCTAGCAAAGTAGAGACTGATTTTCAGAGTAGATGACACTTTCTGGGGAAGATGTGAAGAAGCATAGATCTCTGCTGGTCTAGATCCTGGCTTCTCTTTGCCTGTTAATTCTTTACAGTCTCTTTGATTAGTTCTTGTGATCTCTGCCCACACCACTCTGCTTTCTCTTTCTTCCTCTAAGGCAAGGTCTCATGATATACTGGCCTGAACTTGTACTCCTTAAATCTCAGGCATGTGACTAGTTACCCGACACACAGCTAGCTATTCTCTGTTCAGTTAGTTCTACACTCACAGCGGTGCTAGAAGAGACCAAGTTGGTTTTCCCCTGCTGCTGACCTGTGCTCTAGTATCGCAACACCAGAGGGCTACCTCTACTGCCATCGCCCAGCTCCAATGCCCCAGCCATTGTTTCCTTAGACAGACTGACTTTTCTTCTCTTTCCATTAGTGCTATAAGCATCTAACATCATGCACCTCATGTTCATGATTGTAAACTCTGTAAATGTGAGGAGTGGGGGGCTTCATTCCAGCTGTACTGAGGTACTGAGTCCTACTCATCAGAAGAATCTTATTTTCTTTATCAAAAAGGTTTTACACCATTTACATGCTATATTTGTGCTTAACAGAAAGCCTGGAATCTAATGGTAAATTTCCCAAGAATGGTGCCTTACTGATTTTCTGAATGAGGAAACATCACTGCATTACAAGGGTGATGACTGTTTTGAGTTCAACGTTACGCTGTCTGTTAAGAGTGTCCCACAGATACTTTTGGAGATATACACAGGGCTTTGCTGTGTAGCCGGGGAGAGCCTCAAAATTTTAATCCTTCTGTTTCAGTCTGCAAAGTGCTTAGGTCACAGACCTGACTAGTTATGTGTTAACATGGTTTTAAACATTGTTATTCATTTGTGTGTGTGTGTGTGTGTGTGTGTGTGTGTGCGCGCGCGCGCACGCAAGTAGATTCAAATGTGTGCACAAGAAGGTCAGAGGGTCAAAGAACAGTTTGTGGAAGCTGGGATTCTCCTTCTCCTTTTCCATTTCTCATCAGACCTGGCAGCAACATTTACCTGCTGAACCATCTTGCTGATCTTGACAAGTAACTATCTTTGTGGAACCAATTACAGACTCTCTAACAATAGATTCAATTAGCAGGTTTAAGTATTACATGTGAGCATCATCTAGATTGGAGTTTCTTTGTTTTCATTTTAGCAGACTCTGAAGGTCATTTTAGAACATCTCTTCTGTCTTCCGGTTTAATTGGGCCAGGGAGGATTGAGACTTACATAACCCCAGAGTAAGTTGTCTCTACCCATAAAAATCAATGTCTCTATGCAAAGAGAATCTAGAGAGCAGTTAAGGGGAAGGTGAGACACCTTTTGCTACACATATTATCCAGGGTGAAGCTGCATCATGTAGGCATCTATTTAAAATGAAGAACCAGGGATGTTTCTATCCAGCTTGGGATAAAATTCACTACTTGTGAATTGCAGAGAAACCTTCTTATCCTGGGGCACTTTTCAGTTGGAGGATTGGTAAACTGCCTGGACCCAAACAAAAGACTCCAAGGCCAGACTCCATATGGTGCAGAGAATGCCCCATCGGTGAAAAGCTCACAGGATACCAAAGTGACGAGCCTCGCAGTAGCTGTCCCACTTTGGAAACACTTCTTAGAAAAAGCAGTAACTACAAGCTTGGCCTATGGCTCAGTATTGGGATATGGCCATGCTGGCCTTCTCTAAATCTGA
Source organism: Phyllotis vaccarum (assembly GCA_033318265.1). Lineage (NCBI taxonomy): Eukaryota > Metazoa > Chordata > Mammalia > Rodentia > Cricetidae > Phyllotis > Phyllotis vaccarum. Next base: position 64,526,392 of record JARWLC010000014.1, on the reverse strand, counting down.
GGGAAATGTCAGCCTTCTCTAATTCTCTACTTATTCTAATTCTGCAGCAGAAGCTGCAAGAATAACATGACGTAAGAGTTATAGGATAAGGTAACAATTCTGGGGCTAGGGACACAGCTCAGCGGCAGAGCTCTTGCCTGGTACAAACCACTGGGTGCGTTTCCCAGGAGAATCATTCCAAATTGCTGCCACACATGATTCACAGCAGATTAATAACTTAATTCTTCCAGTTTTCTTTTCCTTTTTCTTTCCCATAAATATTAGTTACAAATACCTCTAGAGGAGGAAAACTTACTATACGCTATAATATTTTTAATAACGTTTTATTTTACAACCAAAGACTAGTGTTTGTTTGTTTATTTGGAGACTGGGTGTCTCTGTGTAACAGTCCTGGCTGTCCTGAAATTCACTTTGCAGACAAGGCTCTCGAGGTATGCCTCCCAAGTGCACAGATTAAAGGTGTGTGCCACTACTGCCTGGCTTTGATTTTTGTTTTTAATGTACCAAGACGGTAGTACATTTTCACATTTGGAAGAGCAGTTTGTAAATCTGTGCTGCACTTAATTACACCGCTGATCGGGCTCTGTGACAGCCCACATCCTCTACCTTCTCAGCTCCTCCCATCTCACTAGCAGCTTGAGTCTCAGGTAAGCCTGTTACTCCTGGGGAAAAGAGGGGACATATCAGCATGTGCACACCACTATGTAAGTTTGGAAGCTTTGATGCCATTCTTAGTCACCACAGCATCAGTTGCCAAGAAGGATGCACACCACAGTCAGAGACCTGAAAGAGCAACTCCAAAAGTCAGACGTGAATGTCCCATAACTGCTTTTAAATGCCATCAAAAGTAAGACTGCTAGCAATACGATAAAATGTTCCCAGCACTGATTTCTCTTGCACCCACTATCCTGTGACAAAGCTCTAGCACTCTGAAAATGTGTGGAAAGCTCGTACAAGCTCACGTTAGCTGGACGGATACCGAAGAACAACACACAAGCAACGCAATCCCTCGACCGCAACAGGTAGAAAAATTCTGTAGAGCCGGCATTTCAGGAAGGCGCAATTGAGAAATTATATACCCAGACTCTCGTGCGGATGCTTTAATGCGGATAGCATGCCATACTGTGTTATCTAGTGTGGTCATGAGTGTCCACCTCAAATGCAGCATGCATGATTTTTTACAAAGAAACAGAAATGAACCTAGCTCTCCTTACTTTACTTTGTGGGATGTCACCTCCACTCTCCCAGTCACCTGCACTACTGTCCAAGGCCACCCGTTCCTTTCCCTCCTGCTGGACTCCACTCTGGGGCACATCAGTTGGCAAGGTCTCTTAGCTTTGGGGCACTTCTCATATCCCTGTGACCTTTTCTCACACAGAAGACACATGACACATGAAAAAAATGAGTGTGTGAAGAAATGGATCTATACATATACGAGATTAGAGTCTGGGTAATGATGAGAAAAACAATTGTCAGACTTCTGTCTTGGATATCTCTAAGTTAGGAAATATGAGACCCTAAGATTTAATTTAAAATTTAAGATATTCAGACCCACAAGTTTTAGAGGCGGAAACGATATTCTGATTACATCAGCACACAGAGATTCCCAAGGGTTCACAGAGTTGCTCCCCTCTTATAGCTGTTCTAAGATCTCCACTGGGAGCTTGAAGCCAGCTAACACACACACACACACACACACACACACACACACACACACACACACACACACACACAAGCCTGATTTGTAACCGGTCATGGTAAGAGATTATGGCAACAATAATAAAATGGAATAAATAAAGCCACCATAGTTAAAGCTTATGAGTTACTTATTTAGGGACTTTTCTACTTGCTGTCTCCAGACAGATACTGACTGCAAGAAACTGAGGCAGTGGGAAGTGATACTAGGCTGCTGGTTAAACAGTGGTCTCCTGTATGTGCTTTAGTATTGCTAATAAGAAAAAGTGGCCGTCCAAAAAAAAAAAAAAAAAGTAAACATTCACTGTGTAACTATACTAATCTCAAAAAATATTTAAATTTCAGTTATAAATTATATTCTTCATTTGGAAAACACTTCAATAAGATCCCAACAAACTGTGCAAAGACTATTCAGCCATTTTAAACTACGCTATATAATACATATTGACAGCTTTTAGATAAATAGCTCCTATTTCTATAAAGATACACAAACGTCTTTACATAGGACAATATATTGGCCTGATTTGCCAATAAAATAGTTAAATAAAATACTACATTATTGCTGGAAAATCATTACCCAGTAAAGAGATTCTGCCCTATAATAGCTCCCAGGCCCTGCCAGCCAAGACAAAGGGCACATCTATGTCCACAGTACTAAGACACTGAAGTGGCCAACAGTAAGGACACTCTCAGTGGATTTGTCACAAGTTGGTTCACGTATGTAGTTACAAGCACTGGAGAGCAGTCTCTTTATTCTCTTGGTCTTTGCATTATATACATGGCCCAAAGAAGCTGAGGTTTATTGAAGAGAAAATTCTTTTTCTTTTTTTTTAAGGAAAATTCTTAAAGAGCTCCAAACCATGTAAAACCAAGGTCAATTGGGCAGCTAACAGTTTAAACTCTAAGTCCACAGTCTGTGGTCCTGGAGAAGGTTCATGCTCTGGTTCGGAATAATCACCAACCACAGTGATTGGTTCAAAGGGAAGTGTGGTGATATATTTTATATTTAATAAAATCATCCTGGAGTATCAGAGAACAGATCTACCCACAGTCAAGCATGAGAGTCAGACAATGGTGACCTGCGTCTTTAATCCCATCACTCAGGAAATAGAGAACTTTCGGTGTTTCTGTGAGTTCAAGGCCTAACAATCAAACAGTAGTTGCTCACACCTTCAATCCTAACCCTAGGATTATGATGCTGAGTTAAACCCAGAAGTGAAACAAATGGACAAAGAAGATATTTTAAGGCAGGCGTAGGCAGACAGTGAGGTTTTCTGTAGAAGTGAGGAGCCAGGCTGAGGACTTGGGAAGGTAGCTTTTACCCTGAGAAGTTGGCTGGGTGAGAATTAACTGTGGTCTGTTTCCTCTCTCTGATATCCCAGGTTTTCCCCAATATCTGTCTCTGAACTTTCATTAAATACCAACTAGAATTCGTGTTTCAGAGAAGAGTCTGGCCTAGGTCAGCTGAAGGAGGGAAATTCACCCTATCTTCTAAGACTCATGAACCAAGTTGTTCATTGTTTCCTCAGATGCCAGCACTGACTCTACTGTCCCAGCTTAGTAGAGAGAAATACCTGAGGGAACAGCCCTCTAAGACAGAATGATGAAAGGGAGAGATAACAGACACAAAACCAACCCCCGCCCTCGGGCTTTTCGGTTACAGACATCATTGCTCAGACCAGTTTGCTATTTTGTTTTCACAGACTTAAAAACAAAAGATGCCTAGAGACACAGAAAATCATACACTGTTGGGCTCTGATTGGAAAAAACATTTGCTATACATAAGCTTATAACTTATTTGGTGCAGGAAATTGTTGTGCTGCCCAGGCTGGCCTCAGACTTGAGGCCATCCTCCTGCCTCAGCCTCCCAACTGTTGTGATTTCAGGTATGAGCTATCATACTCAGCTTCTAAAAGTTCATTTTTTAAAAAATCAACTAAAAACACATTAAAAATAACCTGAGAGAAATAATTAAAATCAGCAACAATAACTCCCAAAAGCAACAATATTTTGTAAATAACTGATTTAACAGGAGAATTACTCACAAGTTTCTTTGGAGTTTGCTGAAGTCCAGTTACTTACCTGAAAGTGCACTGTGTCTGTACTCCATCTTGTGCTGGGGGTTCTTCCTGGAAAAGGAGGGGAGGCAAACATAGGGTAGAGTTTCCCAAAGACGGAATGCTCAGTAACCCACAAATAAAGTCAGGGCCCAAGAAGGATCTTATTTATGAAAGGCTTTGTCCACGATTTCCTGACCTTCCTTCCTGCTTCTCATCCTCCCCCTCCATCACCATCATCCCCATCCACTTCTGTAATCAGGTATGTGCAACTCTGTCCAGCGGTATTTGCCTTTTCCTTACAGTATTTATGAGTGTGCGTCCCATGACAGTATAGACAGATGGCAGACAACTTAATGAACTGGATTTAAGAGATTCATAATAATCAGATGACTGAATCTTCTACTTATAAATCACAGCACCGATATAAAAATGTTCTTTTCCATTAGCTAAAACCTGTACACGTTGTTAAAATGTTTCACAGTAAAATTGTATCTCTACAGTACTGTTTTTTTCTCTTTGGTGCCTCTGAAACTACTAAATAAAACAAATAATTTCAATTATATAAAACCATCTGATTTATAAGCAGTTGTTTCCTGGTTTTTAACATTCCTAATATTTTACATTGCTCCAAGTGTTTTCCTTATTCCAGGCAATTGGCAGTCATTATAAAAACATAACTTTAAATTAGGTAATGAGGTTTAAAAATTACAAAGTCATTGCATGTAGTTGTAATTAATTTAATTTAATTATAGCTAACTTGACTAGCATATTGAACAATATAAATTTAAAAATAAAACAAAACAAAAACAAAACCACAGTAGAGCTCCCTGCCCATTCAAGAGCAATTTAAAATTGATTTTAAAGACTTCCACCATAAAACATCCTTTGCGGACTTCAGTAAAAATTCTATAACTGGGAATGTCACTATTGGAAGGGCGGGAAGGGTTAACATGAGGAACACCCAGTCAGAATCCTGGCCAAACACCCTGTGATAAGGTAAGCTTCAGTTTCTCTGCCTGAGAAAGGACCAACAACAGAGTCAGGAGCAGCGGGGAGCTGCAGAGGCACTGTATCAGTTCAGAATCAGTCAGACTACTTCGTCAGGCCACCCTGTGCCAGGTGTCTGTGGTTTCTCTCTCTTCACAACTTCCCCTGGAGGTGAGCATTAAACACTGCAGGGTACAACGCAACAGTTAATTAGGGTCATAACTCAACAGGCTTGAGGGCTGGAAACCAGGCTACATAAGACTGTGGCTGGAGTAATTAATCTAAACCTGACCTTCTGCTGGAACAGAAACATGAACAAGACGGCTGACATGTGCTCCAGGGAGCTGCAAACCGAGAGGCCTCAGCACCCTTCCCTGTGGAACATGCTGGAGCAAGTGACTGACTTGTGAACTCAGTTCTCGGTGAAAGGACAGTCAGTCTGAGCATCGGGGAGGAAGGAACTGAAACAAGGCCTTGACAGCAAAGATCTTCCTCCTTTGCCTAGGAGGAAGATTCTGGGAAGCTCTGGAGCTCTGTTAGTTTTTATTTAAAAAATTCAAACCTACAAAAATGAAAGAATCCCTGCCACTGACAAGTGTTCTTTCCTCTTCTCCCCTCCCTCCCCCTCCCCTCCCCTCCCCTCCCCTCCCCTCCCCTCCCCTCCCCTCCCTTCCCCTCCCTTCCTCTCCCCTCCCTTCCCCTCCCCTTCCCCTCTGTGCCCTCCCTCCCTTCCCCTCCCCTCCCCTCCCCTTCCCCTCTGTGCCCTCCCTCCCTTCCCCTCCCTTCCCCTCCCTCCCCCTCTGTGCCCTCCCTCCCTTCCCCTCTGTGCCCTCCCTCTCTTCCCCTCCCCTCCCTTCCCCTCCCCTCCCTTCCCTTCCCCTCCCCTCCCCTTCCCCTCTGTGCCCTCCCTCCCTTCCCCTCCCCTCCCCTCCCCTTCCCCTCTGTGCCCTCCCTCCCCTCCTTTTCTTTTCCTTAGAAGCTCTGGAGATCAAACTCAGGGACTTGAGCATGCCAGACAGGTACTGAAAGGCAACCCCAGTTGGTTAGTATTATTTTCTACACGGATCGTTTATTATTTTATTATTATCTGGGGTCACTTGAAACTTGAAGTGTTTTGTTGTTTGGTTTTTATTATTATTATTATTATTTTTCATGTGAATATGTTTGTTTCAGGTTCCAAGCAGTCTTTTCCCCTTAATAATAGTTGAGCAAGATCACTAAAAAGTTAAATGGTCTTAGTTGTTTATTTTGGGTGTCTTTCAAAGTCTGGTTTAGAAATTTCCAGTACCTAATGTTGGAATTTAAGAACATGCGATGGAACTGAACCAAGGCTGAAGGTTGGTGACGTGGCTGACAGGAAGATCGTGATGACTGTCAAAGATGGGGCACAGTAACAACACCATGGCTCTACAATCACTCCTGCATCCAGTCACCCCTACCCTGGGCCTCTCTACTTGATGGCTCTGATGGAAAGCAGCTTCCAGCTCCTTTATGACCTGGCTATCTTCACAAGGCTCTCTGCAGTGCCCTGGTAACTTGACCAATGCTGACCAGAGGTCAGCCGTGATTTTTCTAGAGGGTTCCTGGAAACAGGAAGGGACAGGAACCATGACTATAAAAGCCACAGACTCAAACAGGAACCTTCCAATGCCTCCCCCTGAGACATGACCCACTGCCCAGAAGACAGCTTCTCCAGCACCCGCATGCTCCAAGTCTGGTTAAATGAAATCCACTCAGTACTGAGTTCACTGTGATACAATGACAGCATCATACTGACTGAGAACACAAGAAAGGCTGCCCACTCTCAACTCTCTTGTTACAATGTATGAAATCCAAGAGCAATACGGCAAAGAAATAAAAAGGTTACAAATGGGAAGGAAGAAGTCAAACTCCCGACTTTATAAGTGCTATGGTCCTCTCTCAAAGAGAACCTCCACCACAGTCGGAAGTCTAAGCAAAGCAGCAAGATATAAAATCAGTATCCAAAGAGCAGCTTCTCTACACACCAAAAATGAACCTGCAGAAAAAGAAGTCTGGAAAATAACCCTCTCAGCAAACCTCACCAACGTGAGGAGGTGGACAGCTCTCACTTAAGTGACCATAGCTATGGCTTTTCCAGTGAGGAAAATACTGAAGTTCTTAAGACAGAAAAAGCCGGCAGCATTAAAGGACAAAGACAAACACACAAGTTAAGAGATTTAAAAGTGCTGAGGAATTTTTGTTACTGATTACTTTCATTTGTAATTTGGTTGAATTCAAGTCTATTCACTTATTAAACAAGGTTTAAAAATGCCACGAATCCTTTCTGTCAATGTAACAATATGCTTGCTGCCTGGTTGGGGAGACATTCTCATAAAGAAAGGTTGTGGAACAGAGAGGTCTATTCTGCCCGAAACAGGGGAGGGCAACAGTGAGGACATGCAGAGGGAAGGCTCTGCCTGACACAGGGGAGGGTGACAGCGAGGACATGCAGAGGGGAGGCTCTCTTGTTCTTCAGCTGCCACTGAGTTCTGGGTGTTGGCCAGAGGTGTGGATTATTGGGAGTTGAGAAAGCAGACAGAAACAGAGATGATATCCCTCACAGACTTGCCTTTCACATCTCAGAGTCTTCACAGAGTATGTAGTGGGACGTCTTATAAAATCTGATTATATTTAGACAGAAAGACAGAAAAACTTCAGGTACTATTGATAACAATTTAGAATTATCTGAAAGGAAATCTGTGTTCTACATAAATTTAATGAAAAGGACACTACAGGCAGATGGAGGGCTGCTCACGTCATTTGATTCCACCTGGCCAGGAAGCATTTAGGGAGGAGAGCTTTGGCCACATGACTCAGTTTCCTCACCTGTAACAAGATGCTCCATAGGGACACTCAGGCCTGTCACCAGTTATATCTTCAACTGTGACGTGTACGTCTCCATAATCACTATCACCGGGATGGCTGAAGTGTTGAAAATGGAGAGGATTCTTCCTGTGAGGACGATAAACCATCAGAAGAAAAAAATAATAGGTTTATAGAGGCTGTAGAGTACAACCAACCAATAGCGAAGGGAACCAAATGCCCATGTTGATGATGTAAACACAGACAGCATCCCCACACCATGGCTGGGAAATGGTCCAGGCAGAGTTATGTAAGGAGAATTCTGGGTGCTTGTGAGAAAACTCCAAGAGTTTCCTCAGAACACAGAACTGTTCTTGGAATGGGTTTTTACGTTCCTCCCAAGTGTAGCAGAGAGGAGGGAATTTACTTCAAATTACTCATTACTGCTGCTTCTGTTTCAATGAAATGTTTAAACTATCCTTTATATGCTATGGAAAAACATGTTTTTATGTGTGGCTTGTCCTTGTAATTGTACACAGCTTGAACTCATGAGAACTTTACTCATGTGACCTTCCTTAACCCCCAGGGTATAAATTGTCTGATTCTCTGAATAAAACTGGTTATTGTATGAGACTGGAGTGTAGACGGAAGCTTTTCTGTCTCACCAGCCTTGGCAGTCCTCAGGCCCTTATAAAATAATTACTCAGAGGCTTCTATTAATTGCAGACTATTTGGTCTATGGCTCAGGCTTCTTGCTAGTTAATTCTTGCATCTTAAGTCAACCATTTCTATGAATCTATGTATCGCCATGTGTCTCATGGCTTAGCCGTGTTCCGTTACATCTTGCTCTCCCGGCAGCTCACGGTGTCTGCTCTGACATACCTCTCTCCTTCTTCTATCTCTCTTAGGATTTCCCACCTGGCTATAAGCTGTCTTACCATAGGCCACAGCAGCTTCCTTATTAACCAGTTAAGGAATATATTCACAGAGCACAGAAAGACATCACACATCACTAGTCTACCTCATCTATCAGCTCATTCTCCCATGTCCCGCTGCCTCTAGAACAGTGGCGTGTAGTCAGAACAAGACTCCCAGGGAAACAATTTCTGGTGTGATATGACAAGTCATGCGTACAAAAAGACAATTTGTAAACATTGTATTGTTCATGTAGGCATACCTCAAATATAAGCATCTATGTACAGCCTTTGAATATTTCTGTATGCTATGCTAAGATAAAAACATTACCAACATTCTAGAAGGACCATGTTTCCTTTTGAATCATTAAACTCCTCTGACTACATGCAGTACACTATCATGTCTTCTAAAAGCAGTTTTCAAACTCTCTGGTTCAGGCTTTTCTTCTACTCTTAAAATTTATTATTAGAGTTTAGGAGTCATCCCTTTATGTGGTGGGTTTACACCAGTAGAAATTTAAAGTGAAAAATCAAAAAGTATGTTTATTTATTTAAAATAATAGTAACATACCTTTTAACATATCAAAAACAACATACTTTAACAGCTTTTAAAACTCACCTGTACATTTATTTATTCATCTCTCTCTCTCTTTGTGGGGTGTATGTGTATGTGTGTGTGTGTGTGTGTGTGTGTGTGTGTGTGTGTGTGTGTGTGTGTGTGTGTGTGTGTTACACATGGAGGTCAGAGGAAACCTTGTTGTGAGCTCATTCTGTCCTTGAACTATGTGTATTTTAGGGATCTAGCTGAGGTCATCAGGTTTGGTGACAAGTGCCTCCACCTAGTGTTTAGTTAGGTTTCTATTGCTGTGGTAAAATACCATGAGCAAAGGAAACTTGGGGCAAAGGACTGGTTCTGCTCCCAACTGTTAGGTCATGCTCCATCACGGGGGAGGTCAGGAGTCTGGAGGCAGAACCTGGATTAGAGGCCATTGAGGAATGCTGCTTACTGGCTTGCTCACTTCTCAGGCAGCTTTCTTATACAACTCAAGACCACCTACCAAGTGCTGACACTGCCCACAATGTGCTGGGCACATTAATTCATCTAGAAAATGTTAGCACAGGCTTGCCTACAGTCCAACCTCACGGAGGCACTTCCCCCGGTTGAGGCTCCCTGCTCTCAGACTCTAGCTTATATCTAATTGACAATACTAAATCAGCTATCCAGCACAGCCACTGAGCCACCCTACTGACTCATAGGTAAGCTTTTAACTCCAGTATGTAATGCATACTTAGAAAAGGTATCGGGTTTCTCCTCCTTACTTCTACATTTGATCAGTAACAACAATGCCCTGTAGGCTCCAGGGAACTCTACTTCACACTTAGGAGAATTACATTCTAATTTCATACCATCTGCAGGAAAATGCATGGAACTGCAAATCGTTATGTTACATGAACTGGGCCAGACTCAGATGGACAAACACTGCTACGTTCCTCCTCTGTGGATCATATAAGGGAGGCGGGGAGTGTGGGTCACTAAGGATGAAGGAGACAGACCTTAAAGGAGGCGGGAAAGAATGAGGGGAACTTGATAGATGTGGCATGAACGTGGGAAATGTGTTATCTGGGAAGGAAAGGCGGCCAGCAAGTCAGGGTAAGGGTGAGAGGAACGTGGAGAGCCAGACACGGAAGCACAGGCCTTTGACCCAGCACTCGGGAGGCAGAGGCAGGAGGCTCCCTGGGAGTTCAAGGCCAGCCTGCTTACAGAGCAAGTTCCAGAACTACACTATATATAGGGAGACCCTGTCTCAGAAAACAAAAAAAGCACAGAGGAGAATAAATTAGAATAAATTATCCTAACAAATATATGAAAATATTATAATAAATCCCATTACTTTGCATATTAATTTTTAAAAATTAAAACACAAAAGAGAAATGTAAACTTAGAAAATATAAAGACTTGGGACATTATCATTTGAGGGAGGGGGAGGTAACGAGGTGAGATTTTTGTACTGATACTATAGATATGTATGTGTGAGGTTAATCTCAAACTCAATATGCTATTCTTCCCCCTTCTTTATAAATATAAACATTCCAATAAAATTACTTCCTCGTTACAAACATAAATATTTTAACTTAAACATTTTCAAGCATTCTTTATTTCAAAAATTAATAAAAAGTTTCTTACTGCCTAAAGCTAAGAGTGATTAAAACTCACAACTCACTATAAAGTGAAGGAATTTTTGTTTGATGAAACACTCCTTTTAACAAAAGGAAACTGCTATTCACTGAATTGTGTCTCCTCCAAAAGCCCTATGTTGGAAGTGTGAATTGCAAACACACCTCTGAGTGATATGATTAAGATTAAGTGAGGTCATAATGCTGGGACCCTGACACAAATGACTGGATCTTCCTAGGTGAGGAGGAGACACCAGGAAAACGATATGAGAGAAAAAGTACCAGGCAAACAGTCTCCTTCACAGCAGGAAGAGAGGCCAGGCTTGCAGACTCTGGAGTCTGTATCTCTCATGTCCAGAACTGAGAGAAGGTAAATGCTGTTACTAAAGCAAGCCAGTCTGTGGTATGTGTTATGGTTGCCTGAGACAATAATGCAGACACAAAACAGGGTCTATCAAAACCCAAAGTCATGGATAGCTTATATTTTGCTATAGATTTTTACATTGTCTTCTAGGCTTAAGGACATTTCACAGATAATATCATGTATAAATTTAAAACTCAGACTGTTGAAACTGAAAAACACAGTTTCTCTAATATAAAATAACAATGTGATGTAAAGAGGAATGATGAGAATATGTAATGAACAGAATGTGTGGTGCACATACTCTGTGTGCACAGTTTGGAGATGCACTACACAGGTACAGCTCGATAAGTGGATGGCTAACAATGGAAACAGACCGATTAGCACATGCTGCTACAAACCCATGGTCTAAAACCAAGATTATAACTTCGATGCATAAAATATGAATTTGTAAAATTTTCATTTTCATAATTTTTAAAGTAGAAGATTACTCTATAGAAAAATGTGAATATACATATAATACAATGCCCAAATACAAGCTAAAATTATCTTAGTAGATGGGTATAATAACTATTTCTGGAAGTATCCCTTTACAATTAAGACATTAAATAAGCAGGTATTTAAGTCTGTGTGATTCAGTTTTTAAGTCTGGATTCCCCAGGATTCAGGCACTTAACATTAGCCAGCATGTCTATACATAAAACATTTAATTCCCCATTGTACCTTAAAAGCTTCTGGCAGGATTTACCTGGCTGCAGAGTGGGAAAGTGCAACCCAGGAGGAATGCAGAAAAGCACCAAACCTTAAGGCAATGATTCATTAGGGTCTTAACACACAGTAACACAGAAGTGACAGCAGCAGGTCGTGAAGCACTGGGCTGAAATGCCACCTGTAGGTCATCTTACCTGTAGCAGTCAGCCCCATACATGCAGGAAGCCCTGCGGCCTTTGAGTTTTCCTGAAGAGTCTAGAATTGAATCAGCCATCGTGTGCAAAGCATCAGGGCTAGAGGGAGCAGAGCTGGACTCAGGATGGAATCCTTGTGATGTCTCGGGGAGTGACTGATGACTCTCAGGATGGCTCACTGGCTCACCCTTTTCATCTGCTGTTATGGATGCCTCATAGCGGTCCTCCGTTGGAATTTCGTTGCTTGGTTCATTTATTTTCACAGTGTCTGTGTCACTTAATGTAACTGAAGACAATGACCCTGGAACTTCCTATAAAAGAAATCCATAAAAGTTTTCATTTAAAAAGAGAAAACTTTGTGTGTGTGTGTGTGTGTGTGTGTGTGTGTGTGTGTGTGTGTGTGTGTGCCTCCATTTCTAAGGGCTCTGTGTCTGTTGGCTGTCATCTGAAGAAAGCTGATTTTGATACTGATAGCTAATAGTTCAAATTTCTTAACACATTACTCACATGACTTCTTTTGGAACATTTATTTAAATGTTTCATTATTTTTAAAGGAAACTGTAACTTGGAAATATTATCCCTACTAGCTAATAATGTTCTCCATGGACTGTGGGTCTCACCAGGTCTCTGCAGAGCAGCAGATAATCTAGGGAAAGCAGTCAATTGGCTATCTCTAATAGGTTACACTTGGGTGGTGACATTTATTATGCCACATCCCTCTACACCACACACTCTACTTCCAACCTTCTCTACCACACCCCAGTTCCATCCCCTTTCATTCAGGACCAATTGGCACATGCCAACAACTGGAACTCAGGACAGGAACTGAGAAGTCCTAACCTACCAGTCCACCTGACAGCTCTCCCCAATTTCCTTCATTCCTGTTCAGCAGTGAGTGAGTCAGTAAGTCTGGTGGCTAAGCAGATAGCCCTAAACTTGTTAGATTACTGTTCCTGTGGCATTGTTAGCCTCTTCAGGTCACTTTCCATCATCCTGGATAGGAAGGACATGACTCCTCAGAAGTACCACACTTAAAGTTCCTGGCCTTTCCAGTATCTTTGTACAAAGCCTGGAGGTGAAAGGGCAGATGATTCTCACACCTTTCAACAAGCGCCACAGGAAGGGGCTGATTCTCCCCGCTAGAGTTCCTTCCAAACACAGGATCCTCACGGTACTGTTGTTCCTCCATTCAGGCACAGCACAAGTTTGGGGGAAACAATCCCACTCAACTTCTTAGCCAATTTATTTCAGAACAAAGGGATAGACTGGAAAGTGATCAAATAAATCAGAATACCTCTTTTCTACAATGTTGAAGGGATGTTGAACAGCAGCAGCATGACCAATGACTGTTTTATTTATGCATATGTAGAAGGGTGGTGCATGCATGCCCACTTACGCCCCATGCAGAGGCTGGAGCAAGCTGCTGGATGCCTTTCTCTCTTAGTTTTCACACTGGTGACTCAAAACAAGACCTCCATGGACAGAGAGTCTGGCCAGAGAACTCTCTGGATTTGCCTGTCTCTTCCCTCCAATGTTGGGGTCACAGGCAAGTGAAGTACTGAAAATGTGACAGGTTCTCATGCTTTCAGAGTGTTCTTACCCACCGAGGCATCTTCCTAGCTCTCTAAGGATGGTTTTAACCTAGAACAGTATTATTCTAGGATGGCATTTAATGTTTTAAGTAATTTCTCACACCATCCTCATCAAAGATTTTGCTGAAGATAATGACTCTTCCAAAGATCCATGATCAGTCAAAACACAGGACAGTGGGCGCCCAGACCCAACTCCTGTACTGAAGGCTCAGGGCCATGGAAGAGGGGCAGAAAGCTTTGAAGAGCCAAAGGACCACAACATGTGCTATAAGACTATGTCTTCTAGACATGACAGGGAGGCTGTGCCTCCAAACCTCAACAATGTGGTCTAAATGAGGCCTGCATAATGACAACATCATTTGATATGCCACACAGAATGGAAGAAATTTAACGTGACCCCACTCCTAGGTAAAGAGCTATAGGCAATCAACTACTGCTGAGGGACAGATTCCATTTTCCCCAGGGATGAGTCCTCTGAGAGGTCATCTAATCCCAAGGAGGCAGAGGCCAGCCTGGTCTACACAGTAAGCTGCAGGATAGCCAGGGTTATGTAGAGGGACTTGAGACACTGCTTCCACCCTCCCCCCCAAATCAAATAAGAGACACAAAAGTTGGAAATCATAATGCTCTTTATGGAACTCCATGCAATATTAATATATAGTAGCCTTGGCATTAAAGAATTTAACATTCTTAGTTTCAATTATTTATAAATGATCCCAAAATCCATTACACACAGTAATTTTTAAGTTTGCTGATACATAAATTTGAATTGTGCCAATTCCAAAACTCATGGGCTTGAGCAAGACACTGAAGGGGCGGGTAAGGGAATAAAAAAAATGGAAAGTGTGCCTATGGTGAGTAGGAGAATTAGAACTTCAGTTTTACCAAGCATCAGCCTAGAGTGGAGAGCAGGTACCATCACCTTGACCTAGAGACATGGCCTCACGGCCAGTGTAGATCTGGGAATCACCTATGACCTTGAGGTACTAGGATTAGGGGTGTGGTTGAAGGGCATCTTGAGATCTGGGCAAACATACACAGAACTCGCTTCTTCCTGTTTCTCTCTCATGCTCTCAGATGGAGGACCTGACCTGCTGAGTGAATACACATGGACCAGTCCAGATTCCCAGGAATAGCATGACTGTTTAACCTCTTGTATCAGTCAATGTCCCCTATAAGCCCCTTAGCAAATATTAACCTTTTAAAATCAGTTTCCAGTGATTATTAATTGCAATAACATACCCCACTATTTATTAAGATTTGATGGATGTGTGAAGAGTTAAGCATGTGAGACTAGAAAGTCATGATAACAGTAGAAAGATGTACAAAGTAAAAAAAACTATGTGTTTGAGACTGGGGATCATGGGGCCAGTAGTCCTTTGAGGAAGATCAGAATGCACTCTTAAGACTATTAAAAATAGTTTATCAACTTGTCTAGTAAGTACTTCCCTGCCCGTCAGCCATCCAAAGTTTTAATGTATTGTAAGGGGTAGGATAAAGGACTGCCCTCAAAAATAAATCCAGCAGGGCCTTGCTGTTTCCACGATGCTCTTGGCAGGAATGCCTGTGCTGAGAAGTTGCTTTAGAGTCCTGTATCCATTAACATTCTTGGGAGAATAATGGAGAAATCCCAGCCTCATACCCAGGCCTCTGACTGACAATGTGAGCACTACCTAAATATTGCTTCTATCCTCTGAAACTGAAATCCTACCTGTGTGTTCTCTCTTAACACGTTCTCTATCTATTCCAGCTGGAATTGGAACCAGTGGTTAGGCACTGAAGTTTTTTATCTTAAATGCCTTTCCAACCTTATGCCTCACTGTCCTTCAGTGGCTGAAGTCTGCATTTCTTAATCACGTCAACATAACCACCATTTCCCTTCCTTTATTGCAAAGATTTTACTTTCTCCAATCTCTCTCTGGAGAGCTAAAAAAATCTCTGTGGTCAACACATTTTCAGTCCCTCCTCTTGTGAAGGTCTCCACTGCTGGTTTCAATTTTAAATGGCTCCTCTTCCTTGTATCCAAATTTCTAAGGACAACAGTTGACTGACTGACCACAGATGCTTAAGATTTCTGAGCTTTTGCAGTAAAGATTTACAGTTGAACATCAATATATGAAACCATCCTAAGTACCATGTGAGTTGAGAATCTTATCAATATGCAAAAAATTTCAGATTTTGAGGCCCTTTTTTTTTTTTTTGACTTTGGATCAGGGATCCTCAAGATGCCTTTGTTCTCCCTTGCTTTCATACTTAGCCTGTCATCATCTGTGACCTTGTAACTTTCTATAACCAGAAAGTACAGAAGAAACGACCAGTTCTAGTCATTAAATGATCTGGCAGCTTTTAATTTTACCCTCTTGGAATCTAGCTGTCAGGTAAAGGATGATTAAGTGAAGGGAGGAAGGCCCAGTCAGCTTCCAGATATCCTGTCAGTCCTCGTAGAGGCACCACTCATGACAGCAAAGTCACTTATGGGTAAACCTACTCTGCTAATACCAAAAAAGTGTCATAAAAGAGGTGTCCAACTAAGCCCAGCCAACTCAGAATTTGTAAGAAATAACAAATCATTGCTGTGCTAAGTAATTAATGTTGGACTTACATTGACCACAGCAAGAGATAACCAATAATTTAATGATAATATTTTGTAGAAGGTGTTTTGCTTGTGCATCCATCTGCTGCCTGTGACAGCTCTAATTAGATGACATAAAAAACACTAATCTTAATCTCTGTAAATATTACACACTAGATCACTTATAAATGACAAATGTATTTTCTCAGTTTTGAGTTCTGGAGAGGCCATGGTCAATTGCTGGCGTTTAGTGTGGGATTTCCTACTCTGTCCTCACAGGGCAGAAGGGAAGAGAGGAAAGCATGTTGTGCCATGACAGGCACAGAACAGAAGATGTCCTCTTATGACAGAAGGGCAAAAAGAGTATAGCGGCTGCTGTGGACTTTTCTAGAAACTTTAGTCTACTCATGAGTGAAGCCTGGAGAGTGAGCTTCAGTGTAGACAAACCATCCAAAGCACAGACCTTTCCACTGATAATTCAAGAGTCCTCACTGTGGCTGGACAGATACATAACCTGTAAGACTGCAGAAGACCAGTGGACGAAACAAGAACAATTAACTCCATGAAGAGTGCTAGACACAAAACTCGCTCGTAGTCTAATGTGCCCAGTGTCCTCCAGGTTCTCCTTGAGGGCACACTCAATGGCAGGAGTACACTTAAGGCACTGCTTACACACAGGCCATGAACTAAATGAGTCAGATCTCAGGAATGGGACAAGAAGGAATTTCTGTTCCTTAACTTCCTTTTACAGTCTTTCTTGAGAAAATGTCTTCTCTCCAGGCCTGGGCAATTGCTCCAAGTCTTGTAAGGTGCCTCCACACATCAGACTAGATGGACCAGCCAACCTTTTGTTTTCTCTCATGGTGAACTTGCCTGCTTTGCTATATCATCAAGAGTGGCTGCTTTCCAGAGATAAGAGCTAAGGCAGAAACCAGGAAGATGTGATGGATGAGGCTGGCCAGGTCCCCCTTGGGTCTTCGGCTTCAGCCATATTCTCTGGCTCAACTTTAGTAGAGCCCAGCACAGAGGTTATGAGAGTTTGGGCTTCTTATCTACTCTCCAAAGAGAGGCCAAGGTCCCCCAGGACCTCAGGGGAAAACGATCAGCTAAGAAGAGCTTGCAGCTCCTCCTGTATCTATTATAGTCTCCTGATGTCATCAAAACTTACAAACACCTCGACTAACTGCTTCTCTCCTACCTATTAGCTAAGAAGATATTAAAGTCTTCTCATAACTATCAAATAAATATAAAATTCTCTTCGAAACTAATTTCTTGTAAAAATAAGCAAAGTGAACTGATATGCTTACTGTTCAAAATATATGAAGGCTAACGGTTTATATAAGACAAATTGCATTTTAATATGCTTTAAAGGCAAATATATAATGAGCCAGAATTCACCTTTTGATTTATCACACTTGATCCCATCAGCAAGCAAAGATGTTGAGTTTTAGAGACTAGATTCACCTCTCTAACTGAGAGATGTTAGAGGAGTCCAGTCTCTCCCTAAGGGAAGAGGTGGAGGTGAGGCTGAGTCTGACCTCTGGGAAACTGCTGGTATTTCAATGACCCAGCATGTCCTCTACCAGAACAGAACCAGCATGGCTTCCTGAGACCAAGAGACCCACACAACCATAAAAACTGTCACCTTAAGCCTGGACTTTCTGTCCTGTGGCCATCTCTATTGTTTCCTATTAAAGTGCATCAGTATGCACAAAACTTGTACAAACTCAGGCGACCCTGAATCTGGCTAAAAAGGGGGTAGGTGAGCATGAGCCACCCCTATCTGAGGACAACCACAGGGGGAGGCAGTCAGTTTTCTTCAGTGATGTGACCCCTGGTAGATCAGTCACACATTCAGACGGGCCTCACTCCTAAGACTGTGTAACATAAAGTGGCCTTGATGAGACTTGGGGAGCAGAAAACTCAGGGAAGTAGGTAGAAGGAGAAGGATGGAGGGCGTGATGGCAGGAGGAGTTCAGAGAATACACTATATGAAATTCCCAAAGGATAAACAAGGTTACTGATTTTTTAAGTCTGGCTTTTGTTAATCAAATGTGCTACAACTTCTAAGTTAAAAAAAATACAAAAACTATGTGATAAACAGGTCTCATCAAGGAATGTGAGTTCAGCCAAACCATCCAGAAGACTGGTACAAACTGAAAGAATGAGAAAGGTCTATAATCACTCTGACAGCCACAGCAGAGCTCCTCACCATACTTACTCAGTAGTTACATGAAGCCCACATGGCAGCATCTAGTACAAAAGCCAAATCGAGACCAGAGACAAGAAGTCCGCCTTTTTCTACTTTGAATTTGTCTATAATGCAAATCCTCCTTCTATATTAAAAATTAGTTTCAATAAAGCAAAAAAAAAAAAAATGGGGGCAGGAGAGACCGCTCAGCAGTTACGAATACCAACTCCTTGTCCAGACCTGGGTTCAATTCCCAGCACCCACAAGGCACTCACAACTATCTATAACTCCATTTCTGAGAATCTGGAACCCTCTTTTTGAAAGGAAGGGAGAGAGGGAGGGAAGAGAGAGAAAGTGCACTCTAGTACTTATCTATATAAACACAAAAAGGGGGTAGCTTAGTTTCTTTCTTATGAATTTGGCCCATGACTCATTTCTGTCACTTGATCTTATCCAAGGGCTAAAAGTAAATAATTCTTGTCTCAAATATCAAGACAAAGAAAATAGACAACACATTTTTAATCACCTTAGATGAAACAACCAGTCCTTCTTGATCAGAACTTTTACATTTCTTCCCAGCATCCTGTTGTGCTGACATACTTTCCGAATTTCCTGGTGAAGTTAATCGCTTTCTTCCGTGGCACTTCATGTTTACTGGGCTTTTATCTTTGCAGGCTCCTTCTTTTGCACCCTGGATGGCATCTTTATCTAACAAACACACACAGAGAACAAGAGGAAAACCACCCTCTGCATCTCCAAAGGTCAAATCCATGTGACTAACAGGACAAAACAGCAAGTGACTCAGGCTGTGATGTGGCTCAGTGGGTAAGATAATTTGCTGTGCAAGCTCAAGGATCTGAGTTTGGATATCTATCCAGCTCCAACACACGCACACACACAAACAAAAAAAGGTGGGGGCAGAGCTTTTCAGGCCTGTAACCCCAGCACTTTGTGGGAAATAAAGACATAGATCACTTGAGGTTAATACCAGCCAGTGGAGCCAAAACCAGCCAGCTCCTGACTCAGTGAGAAACCCTATCTTAAGGGATTATGGCCCAGAGATGAACGCCTGCAAAATCATTTCATTTGCAGTAATTTCCTCTGGGAAATACTTATTTACAAATCTCAAAGAGCATTAAACAGCATAGGAGCCAAGAACTCCAACCAAGGGCACCAGCCTCAGATGCAATGGGTACACTCTGTTTAAATACAGCTCAAACTTCTGTCTGCATCTGCAAACAGAAAGAAACTGTAGGAAACTGTAAGAACTTCGAGTCATTAGAAGTAAATGAAATGAGAGAGAACTTGACATATTAGTTACAATTTTTTAAACTGTAGCAATAATTTGCTCTGAGAAACACTAGCACTAACTAAATGAATTGTATATCCTCAGTGCCTACCATCAAATTAGAAATCCAACTTAAGTAATTTCAGATATATGTAAAAACTCCAAAACCTAGGAAAGAGAATGCCCTCTACAGACTTTGTAAGTAAAGAAATCTCAGTAACAATGTACACTGTACCTCATATACTATACAAAGCTCAAGACAGTTGGTGAACCTCAGTCAGTATCCAATTTTGCCAACAAATCCATAACCATCTAATCAGAAAAGACCAGTCTTTGTACTGTCAGAGGAAAAAAGAATTCATGGCTAACTGTGTCCTCTATACTGCAGTGAGAGCTTCCTGAGAGCATTTATGTGCCTTGTCTACTATTCTCCTTCAAGGAAGATCTTCAGGACCTAAAATGTGCCTCTTATAAAGCTACTGCTCAATATTTTTGGCTAAATGGATTATGAATATAAACAAAATTTGTCTTAAGAGTCCCTGGAGAGCGAGGGTATAAGTATGTAAACAATTTGTAGTCATTATTGTTCTAAGACAGATTAGTAATCTTTTTTTTTAGAAAAAGACAGATTATAAAGCTCTGTGGAGGGGCAGTGGGTCTACTAAAGCTACTCAACTCTGCCTTCATAACAAAGAGTAGCCATTAGATACAGACAGATGAGAACGGCTGTGCTCCAATACAGGTTTACTTACAAAAAAACGTACAGTGGCCAGATCTGGCCCATGGGCATCAGTCTCTGAGCCTTATCCTGAAGGACACCCAAAAAGCCTAAAGGAGTTCAGGGTATAAATACCAATGGAACAGTAGCTGTAGGGAGCAGAGGAAGCTCAGAGTGAATGAATATGTGTCGTTGACATGGGCACAGCCATGTTGAGAACTGCAGTGTCTCAGCCTCATCAGACTGCCAAGGCCTTCCATAAAAGTCTGAGTGTGGATGTTGACAATGTGTGAAGAAAACATCCTGACCCAGGATGTTTATGGCCTGAAGACCACTCCCCTACAGAGACAGTTCCTATTGAGATTAACTAAGCCTGCTTCCTTGTTTGGCTCTATGTTTAGTTATATGTAATAAACCTACCTCCTGTTCAGCTGTATATAATAATCTTTGCCCTGCTATCTCTCTCTCTCTCTCTCTCTCTCTCTCTCTCTCTCTCTCTCTCTCTCTCTCTCTCTCTCACACACACACACACACACACACACACACACACACACACACACACACACACTGCGGCTTCCAAGGTGCTGCAGTTTTTCCATCTGAGAGCCCAGTCTACTCAATCACAGATTTTTTGTGTTTCTGTACGTCCATGTGTTTATATTTTCTACGTTCCTCTTCACCATTCCAATCAGGTCCACACCTGAGGCTGCGCAAGCATTCAACAACTGTCTATACTATCAATAGAACTGTCCATTGCACCGAAATAACAGCAATACACCGTAGTCACCTTCTACCCAGCCATTCTCCCTTATTTCTCTTACGATCAACCATGGAAAGTTCCAGAAATAAAAAGTCCATCCATGTTCTTCTAAGTACTATGATGGAATCTCACTAACCTGTTCCCTTTTTTAGATGTAAATCTCTAGCATATTCACACTAGTGTATCTTCCTTATTAGACCAACTTTTGTGTGTATATTCAAGCAACCATTACTTTATTACTTTATTTAAAATGTCTCCAGAGCACAAGAATAGTAACACTGGCAAATTTGCTACAAATGGAATGTTTGTAATATCTCCAGATCATTGTGTGTGTGTGTGTGTGTGTGTGTGTGTGTGTGTGAGAGAGAGAGAGAGAGAGGGGGGGGGGGGTGATGCACAGAGAAGACCACTATCAGCAAGCCACAGTGCTGACACCTTGTCGTGGATGTAACGTCACTTGGATGACTTAGGCTATAGCACTCTATTACAGTGGGCAGAGCTTGGATAAACTCTCTCAGGAAACAGAGGAGAGGAACACTTCTCAATGCATCTTACCAGGCCAGCAATTACATTCAAACCCTCCAAAATACTTAGCACTAAAATAAAATTATAGCGCAACACTTTAAAATCTTTAACCTATAAAGGGTACATAAAACAGGAGGAAAACTGCTGAGGTAGAGTCTGTCCAATTCCCAGAACTGGAAAACAAGCAAACAGCTCAAGAGTCTACTGGGTTTGATATTCAAAAATCCCACGATATACGGGAAAGGCGTCTGATATCAAATCCTACTGACTATAGAAAAGGCCTCTGATATCAGATCCTATGATGTACAAAAAAGGCACTTCACATTTAACATTTGTTAAAACAAAAACCCCGAGAAAAACCACAGACAGAAAAGAACCATGATGAAACAAATATGACTGGAAAAAAAGTCAGTGAAACGTCCTAACGAGACTCTGCTGTACTCCTAGACTGGAGCCTAGCACCATTGCCACCGGAAGGCGTCATCCAGCAACTGATGGAAACAGATGCACACCCACAGCCAAACACTAGGTGGAGCTAAGGGAATCCCGAGCAAGAAGAACATGGCCCACAGAATCAACTAACCTGGGCTCACAGAGACTGAACCAACAACCAGGGAGCCTGCATGGGTCTGACCTAGGCCGTCTGCATATATGTTATGGTTGTACAGCATGCTCTTCTTGTGGGGCTCCTACAATGAGAGCAGGGGCTGTCCCTTTGCCTGCTTCTGGGACTCTCCCACCTACTGGATTATCTCATCTACCTTATATGAGGGAGGCACCTAATCTTATTGCAACTTGACATGCTGTGTTTGGTTGATATCCCTGGGAGGCCTGCCCTTTTCTGAAAGGAAACAGGAGGGGAAATGAGGGAGAAGGAAGGTGGAGGGAGGGGCTGGGAGGAAGGAGGAAGGGGAAACTTCAGTAGGGATGTATTACACGGGAGGAGAACAGAAAGAAAGAAGAGAAAGAAAGAAAGAAAGAGAGAGAGAGAGAGAGAGAAAGAAAGGAAGGAAGAAAGGAAGGAAGGAAGGAAGGAAGGAAGGAAGGAAGGAAGATAGATAGATATGAAACAATAGATACCCAGCAGAAAGAGAAATCACTGAGGTGTCTGCCATGACAGTAAGCTGGGCCAGGACAATAATCATGTGTTCTTGAATCTTGTAGCACACACACTGTGTACCTGGCATTATTTTATTTAATTATTTTTAAATATTTTGGTTTGTATCAGATATGATACAAACACACATGCTCACCTGAGCATATATATAAACAGTGTATCTAACAATGAAAGAGAAATATCACACACTCAACAAGATATCAATGGATAGAATGCTGTTTAAAAATGCCATAAAGAAACAGCTTATATTTTGAATTATATTCCACACACATCTAAAGGTAAACCTTAGATTTATGGGCACAGAAGCCCACAACTGTAACCCCAACACTCAGGAGACTGAGGCAGGAGCATAACAAGTATAAGATCATGTCTCAAAATAACAAATAAAAAGAACAGAAGTTAAAGTCCCAGGTTAGCCCATACTATGTACAACCTCCACCCTATACCTATTTGCTCAGACAAACCTTTAAATTAGCTTTAATGTTTCCATGCAATTCAACATTAGCAAAAACAAAAACCTACCTCTGTCCTTAGCAGGAGCTGAAAGGTTTTGATCAGCTACATTTTCTGCTAGCATCCAAGCTGGGAGGATTCTTTTTCTCTGAGCAGGGTGTGGCTGGTGCCCACTGACATCTCCCTGTGTACCTAAAGAGGACTAAAAGAACATCCATAAACTAATTCCTAAAGCTGATGTGCATCCTTAGTGAATTTGTAAAATGATGTACTTCGAAGAAAATTACCATTAACAGAGCTATCTACAATTGTAGACTCAGTTAAATTTCTGACAGAAAATCCATATCTATTGGTTTACGTCCATCTAGTGTGACATTCTCTACAGTCTTAAAACAAAACAAAAGCAGATCAATGCCACAGGTGTTATAATATGCATGATTTCAGCTGTCTCCTCGTGAAATAAAGACCATGTTAGAAAGGTGCTTCCTAGGTTGCTCACCACAGGCTCTATGGCCGTAACCTTGGTCTTGGTTATCTCGGGGCTTCCTTGAAGCTGTGAAGTACCAGTTGTCTTATCAACCACAGAGGATTGCTGCATCTCACTCAACATATCATCTCCATCAAGCATTTGACTGTTCCTATAAAATAAAACAGAACTTTATACTTCTAGCGACAACCTTGAGGCTGTTCAGTTCTATGCTTCTCAGGATTTCTCATTGGGGAATTGGTCTCGTTCTGCCAAACTTAAAAGAAACCAACTAAACAGTTTATACTACAGTAATTTTTTTTAAAGTCTCTGGCCACATATATTATCTCAGCATACATTAGTCTTTAAAAATCATGGGCCAGAGAGATGAAGCAGTGGTTAAGAGCACTTGCTGAGGACCTAGGTTTAGGCCCCAGTACCCACATGATGTCTTACAATCTTTTTTGGTCTCTATGGCCTGAGGCACATATATGATGCAATTATATACATACATCCAGACAAACATGCATACACGTAACATGAAAATAAACACAACTTTGAAACTGAAGAGATTTCAGAAAAGTGTAGCTGAAGAGTCTAACTCATAGTTTTGAGATGTTATTTTAGTAGGTTTAAAACAAAGAAGAATCTCTTTCAAAGGCAGACTTGAATTTTAATGGCAGAAATCATAATAAATAGCAGGAACTATATTCCATTCTAAGATTATTCCATATTTGCTTACTAAGTCAAAAGCCGATGGACAGACATTTGGCTCTGTTTTTCCCCACTTTGACTACTATGAATGATGTTACTTACTGTGATTCCATGTGTAAGTTTTGTGTGAACACGTTTTCAATTTGGGGCATAAACCCAAGAGAGGGAGTACCAGGACACACAGTTGTTTATATTTAGGATCATGGGCATTCCTAAGAGGACTGGATTGTTCCACAACACCACAGAGTATATGAGAGTTCCAGTTTCTCCACAGGCTAACATCAACATTTACTAATATCTTTGGTTACAGTTGTCTAATAGCTTAATTAGCATTTTTTCAAATTGTTAAAAAGTTTCTCATTACAGACCTAACTTTCCCAATGATTAATGATACTAACTTTTCATGTTATTACTAGAAAATATTTATCCTAATCAGCGGCACATTTGAAAACTGGGTTGACCTTGTATTGTTGAGTTATAACTACATATATACAGACATACAGCTTATGAATTTGTCACTCATGTGTCCTTTTTGTTTCTTGACTGCTTTTTATAAACATACATATTTTGAAATGGGAGGAAATCCAATTTATTCAATGCTCTTGTCTCTGCTGTTGGGCTGATATTAGACTTGTGAAACAGGTCTGAAGCAGGATGGTTAAGATTTATACCTATGTTCCCCCTCTTTATACTTAGGTCTCTGATCCATTTTGATTCCTATGTGATAGAAAGAAAAAGTCTACTTTTTTTCATGTGGACTTCAGCTGTTCCAACACTGTCTGGACAACTGACTTCATCCTGTTTAATTGGTGCCCATCAGAAGTAAAGACCATAAATGTAAGGGCTAATTTCTGAACCCTCAACTCCCCTGAGCTATGAGCTATATCTGTCTTTATGCCAGGACCATACTGTCTTGATGACTTTGCTTTGAGGCAGGTTTTGAAATTGGGAAATGTAAGTTTTTCAGTAATATTCTTCATATTTAAGATTGTTTGGGCAGTTATCTTTTATTGTATTAAGTTTCTAGTCTGTGGTCCCACAGTCCTGCAGTCCCACAGTCCCGTAGACTCACATATGCTTAAATTAATTTTATACTGATTGACCTGGGGCCCAGGTATATAACTTGCCAACTCTTTACCCTTAAACTAACCCATGATTCTTATCCTGTTCAGCCATGCGGCTCAGTGCCTTTTCTCAGAGCAGCATAGTTGTCCTCTGCTTCTGCTTCTCTGGGGTCTCCGTGGCATCTCTCCCCTGTTCTTCCTGTTCCCAGAGTTTTCTTAGTCTAGTAGCCCCTCCCACACTTGTCTACCTTCAGCCAATCAGAGTTTCAATTAAGCCAGTAGGCGGGACAATTATTTACAATGTAACATAATCCCACTATAATCTTTAAGGGTTCAAAATATATTTTAAGTTATTTTCAAATATGCTACTTATTTTTATATCTTTAATTTAAAATATGCTACTAATACAAATGAGCAGATTACAAATGCAATTTTTATTTTTATTTTCATTTTTCTTTTATTAAAAATATTTTTTCATACAACATATTCTGATTATGGTTCTCCTCCTCCAACTCCTCCAAGATCCTCCCAGCTCCTTTCCCATCCAAATCCATAGCTTTTCTATAATTACAATGTTAATGTTATTTGTTGTCTCATTATAATGAGATTTTCATCAACATTTTATTGCTTTGCTCAGAATTAAGTGCTTGAACCTAGCAACTCTTTATATGGAATCTAAGTGCTAAGAACTTTAATAGTTTGGAAAAACATAAATTAGTATGACAAAAATTTATTGTACTTTCCTTGAGACTATCTTTAAGAAAATCTCCCCAGGGGGTAAAATTGTGTTACTCCCTCACCAACAATGAGGTTTAACAAACAAATCCCTACTTCCTCACTGTATCACTCAGTCTGGTACCCAAGAAGCCAACATACACTCTGGACCCAATACTGGAGTTGTATTGAGAATGCAAAATTGACCCTGCTCCCATGGGAAGTGTGTGCTAATTATTTAAATACAAAACCAAGTTGGTTTTTTTTTTTTTTTTTTCATTTGGATTTTTCTATGGCTGCTCAGAAGAAAAGTGTAAGCGTTGGTATTTTTAGCAGAATAATTTCAGGCATAAGTAAAGCAAATGAAAATTAAAACTCAGAGGTGATGTGAGTACTGTGAATGACACTCTACAATCTTAAGAGGTAGTGAAAAGTAAGTCAATAAAAGGAAAATGAGAACTAACCAGTGTAGGGGTATTGTGTTGTCTCATGGTAAATAATTGTCCCACCCACTGGTTTAATAAAAAGAGCTGATTGGCCAAAGGCAGGCAGGAAGTGTAGGTGGGGCTACCAGACTAAGAAAATCTCTGAGAGCAGAATGCCAGAAGAGCACCAGAGAGAAGCTGCAGGATGCAGAGGACAACCATGCAGCTCTAAAGAAAGGTACCGAGCCGCATGGCTGAACAAGAGACATGGGTTAGATGAAGGGTAGAGAGCTAGCAAGTGATATGCCTGGGCCTGAGGCTGATCAGCCAAAAACTAATGAAAGCATCTGTGTGTCTCTGTAGGACTGTGGGACTGTGGGACTGCGCGACTGCAGGTCTGCGGGTCTGCGGACCTAAACTTTGAGGTTAGGCCCGAAAGTCCAGGCCAGAAACAGGGGTTTTGTTATTTTGTTATCTGGGTTCTTTTCTTAAATATCCAATCAGTTGGAAGGAAAAACAAATACTTGGTTAAATGACTTCTAACAACTGCAACAAATTACAGCATAGAGAAAATCCTTCTAGTCTTTTTAAACTCTACAAGAGCCAAGCATGTCACAATAAGAGAGCATATCCTGTCTCCCTAGCTACAAATATGAATACTAGGCATACTATCCCAATGAGAGCACTTCGGCATATTTACTCTGCCCACAACTTCAAACTCGTTCCTCTCCCTTCTATTCATGCCATCAAAAAGCTAGAGTTGAGTACAATGTCTTTGTAACTTCACTATACGAATGCATCCATTACTTGACAGAAGTAGTATACACTATATACTTGTAATTTCCCTTACATCATAGTATGGAGATTTACTCAGGTTATACTGAGGATCTCCCTCCCTCCCTCCCTCCCTCCTTGTGATATGTATATTTAATAATATTAATCTGGAATATCAAAGTCAACCACGGAACCAAGGCAGGAAGGTCAGGGAGGAGTGACGACACCTTTAATCCTAGCGGAGGACGAGAAGGTTTTCCAGCTTTCCCAGAGACTCTGCCTTCCATTTTGGCTGAGCACTCAAAGGCATTCATCTGGAGGATTTCCGGAGACAGGCCTGAGGAATTGGCTGGGTGAGAAGCGGCTGTGGTTTATTTCTCTATTGTTCTGATATTCCAGCTTCACATCCTCCCCCCCCCAAAAAAATGGGGACTAGGCCAG
The DNA here is from genome assembly GCA_033318265.1 of Phyllotis vaccarum. Taxonomy (NCBI): domain Eukaryota; kingdom Metazoa; phylum Chordata; class Mammalia; order Rodentia; family Cricetidae; genus Phyllotis; species Phyllotis vaccarum. The sequence goes on along the minus strand of JARWLC010000014.1, from coordinate 64,498,658 downwards.
GCTGGATGAGCTAAAAACTTCAGACTACACCTCCCTTCCTCCACCTCTTTCTCCTTCTCTCTCCCCCTCCCTTCCTCTTTCTTTCCATTTATGACTATTCCCAGTTTACTTTGCCAGGAGGTATTTTCACAATGAGTGCTAGGCATTCTGGTAGAGTGGTGGGTAGTCTGTAAGAGCATCATTCTGGAAATAGCCAGCTTGAGTCTAAAACCTAGACCTGTACCCTAGGCACATCTCAAATCTTCCCTGTCTTCCTTCAAGTGCAGCACATACATACTAATAGTGTGAATCACTCATACACATTGCTCTGAAGATTTCAATGCTCAAATACATGGAGCTTATGCTGCACTTACAGCGACTACTCCTAGGAGCTGGGTCAGCAGTTGTTTTTACTCCCCTTCCCTTTGGCCACAGTCTACATTCTCTACAAATACCCATGACTAACTGCTAAACAATCTTTCTCTAAAACCAGACCACCGGCAACCCTCAGAAAACATGACATCCCGCCTTATCCTGTGTCTGGAACATCAATTGGCACAGAGCATGTGAACTGCCAGAGTGTAACCTACAGATAAGTAATACGCTCATCTAAAGGGATCAGCCCTAGGAGATGCTAGTTTCTAGTTAGAAATGAAAAAAGCCCATGGATAATGGGGAAGATGCTGTCTTAAGACCTTGTCCACATGTCTGCCCATCACTGCCCACGCATCTCCTTGCCCCCTCTCCATCTCATATAAGCTCTTTCTTGTTAGGTCCCAAAGATGGTCTGGGGGGAAGAAAGCCCCCTCCACTTTTGGGGGGTGGGCTCTTGCGTGTACTCTTCTCTAGCATGTATTGGCTTTCCAGTGTGAGCGATGAACACAGGACTGACAGCAATCTTAAATTGCTGGTGTAGTAGTCAATGCAAAGAAGTTCTAAAATACATGAAAACCTCAATGATGCCAAGAAATGTCTAAATATATGTCAAATCTCCAATCAGTTCTATAGGTCTAGTGTCTGGACTCCATCATTTGGAGCCAGAAACAAAGTCCAGCAATTGCCTAGCAACTGGCTCAGAAACTAGTCTGTGAATTTTAACCTTATACCAGATTCAGCAGATTCAGCCCTACTCCCTAATTCCTTCAGATCTCCTACTCTGTACGTAAGTCAGTGATATAAGTCAGAGTACCTTAAAATTCTTAATAACGCTAAAACTTCAAGGGAACATGTAGTTAGTTTTATTTGGTGAAAATAGCAGGAATACAAAGGTAGAGGATAGTACACTGAAGCACACCATGAGGCATGCAGGACAGCACACACTAGAACATGCCACAAAGCATGCAGGACAGTGCACACTGGGGCACACCATGAGGCATGAGGGACAGCACACACTAGAGCACATCATGGGGCATGTGGGACAGCACACACTGGAGCACATCATGGGACATGTGGGACAGTGCACACTGGAGCACATCATGGGGCATGTGGGACAGTGCACACTGGGGCATACCACGAGGCATGTGGGACAGTGCACACTGGGGCACACCACAAGGCATGCACGACAGTGCACACTGGGGCACACCATAAGGCATGCGGGACTGCGCACACTGGAGTGCATCATGAGGCATATGTTTCCCAAGACAACTATCTTCCAGAAACACAAATTATGTGGCTACTTCACCACAACATGAGGAATCAGATACAAGCACCTGTTACCCACTCTCAATTCGCCAGGCCAGCTTACCTTAAAGTACACTCCATTTCCACTTCAGCTTGGGTAGAGAAGACACGGAAAGAGAACTTGTTGGGCAACAAGGAAAAGCTATCCCCAGGATTCAATGAACACCACGTGTGTGTCTTCATTGGCAAGAGCCGGCTCTCCTCAGAGGACTGACGGAAACATGGATTCGTATGGATCTAATCAATAAAAGAATACAGGGTGCAGCAGAACTGTGAAAAGTACAACTAAAAGAGAAAATTTAACATTTATATTATCAGTACTCCTAAGTAGTCAAAGAAGAAATGGAATATCTGGACACTTTTCACCCAACTATAGGGAGAACTAAGCACCTGTAATAAGCAAATTGGGAAAATATTCTAGGGCTGGAGTGATGGCTGTTTTGGGTTTGTTTGTTTGTTTGTTTGTTTGTTTGTTTGTTTGTTTGCAGAGAACCCAGGTTCAATTCCCAGTACTCACATGGTGGCACATATAACTCCTGTGCTGTGGAAATATGTTCTGGTATGTTGTTAATATTTGTTCCCCCTATTGGTTTAATAAAATGTTGATTGGTCAGAAGGCAGACAGGAAGTGTGGGTGGGGCTATCTGAATGAAAACTCTGGGAACAGGAAGAGGAGAAATGCACCAGCTGAGACACCAGCTGAGACACCAGCTGAGACACCAGCAGATACAGAGGAAAGAAGACAGTTATGCTGCTCTGAGAAAAGGTACAAGCCACATGGGTAAACAGATTAATGGAAATAGACTGAGTTAAGATGAAAGAGCTAGCTAGCAATATGTCTGAGCCATAGGTCAATCAGCATAAAGTGAATATAAGCTTCTGTGTGTTTCTTTGGAACTTTGGGACTGCTAGTCCAGATCTCAGGGATAGTCTGGGCCAGAAACTTTGTACTCCTGTAATTCCAGTCCTATGGAATCCAAAGCCCTTTTCTGGTCTTCTTCAATTCTGAATACAAATGGTACACAGACATACATGCAGACAAAACTCCATCCTCATTAAATAAATAAATAATTTTTAAAATTACTTTAGGTTTTGGAATACAAATGTCCTTAATTAACAGAGATAAACTTACAATCCCCATATATTAATAAACAGGATTGTCTCTAATGACCTATTTTTAATACATAAAAGTTTAATGGCAACTAAATTTTGTTGAGAGAAGATTTTAGTATTGGGTAAAAAAAAAAATAAAGAGAAAAAAACATGGGATTTATTTATTTTTTTATAATTTTACTGTTCAACTCACTTGCAAAGAGAAACACTAAGCTCTTAAATGGATCACTTCGCATTCTGCAATCTGAAATTGCTCAGTTGTCAGTTAGAGCAAAAGCAAAGATGTACAAACAACAGGTATTACAACAGGATCGTGACTGCAAGCTGGTTAGAATGTAAAAACGTGATCAAGCCTTTCAAGGCAAGAGCAGCATCTAAGATGAATGGATCCAAAATACAGCTGATACTGGATCTCACGCTTATAATGCTACTTGGATAGAAGTGATTTCTTAAAAATTTTAAGAAAAATCAAGAGGTCAGATGTTTTGATCGTGGTAAACAAGGTTGATGTATGGTGTCTTTTTGTATGTTGTGAATATCATTTGTTAATAAAGAGACTGTTTGGGCCTATGGCAGGGCATCTTAGAAGGAGGTTGGAAATGCGAGCATAGATAAAGGGTAAGGAGGGCAGAGCCAAGAAAGATGTGATCTAGTCACTTAAAAAAGAAAATGTAAAGAAACAGATAAGTCACAGGTCACATGGCAAGACAGGTTAATAAAAATGAGTTAAGATACAATAGCTAGCTAACAATATGTCTGAGCCATAGGCTAAGCAACATATAATTAATATAAATATCTAAGTCATTTTAGAGGGCTGAGCAACAGTGGGCAATTCCAGACCTTAAGACTAGGCCAAGCCAAAAACTCATACAACTCAAGGAAATCTGAAAAAAACTGTAGGTAAGGCATTCCTAGAAACAATAATTTTTTTTTCCAGAGATAATCCAAACAGAAGGTCCCAGCCTTCTGGAGTATGCAGAAGATGTGGCAAAGGCAGACTGATGAATGCAGATCAACAAGGGACAGGCAAGATAACCGCTTGCCATCAGGAAGTTCATTAGAAGATAAGAGACTCCAATATCAAATTTGGTCCAATCATTCCCTCAGCAATGGAGAAACTCATTCACAGAGCAATTAAAAGACTTAATGTCTATTTTTAAAAACCATACTGTTCTGAATGACAGAACAGCTTCAGGAGATAAAACAAAATTTTCAGGAAAGACTATAATACAAGTATTTTGGCAAACTTGTATAAATACTTTAACGATCAAAGACCACTGTAACAATAATTTCAGCAAACTCTTGGCATCCAGATTGGCCTGTTTAGGAGGTGAACATTTAGCTTCTAGGGATTGGAACTTTATCTCAGGTAAAACAAAGAAAAGGTAGGTTGAGTGTATAGGATCAGAAGGACAGATAGGAAAATTAAAGCCCTATGTGGCTAATACAATAAACTTATGGGGATGTAATGGAAAATACACATTGACATTCATCCAATCTCAGAAACAAACTATAAAATAAGGAACACTTCTGAGAGAAATATTGAAAGGTATTACCTAGAACAGTCACTGACTGGTCAGGTTGTACATAAGCAGGGCACATCTGTTGATCTTTCAGAGGTACAAATAGCCCTACCTTTAAAAAGGATAATTAATAAATCTGTCTGGGTATAGCAATGGCCTCAGAACAGTTGGTACAGGAGCAGCTAAATGCTCAGCATACTGAAAAAGAAGCCAGTCCTTGGAATTCTTCTAAATATGCCATTAAAAAGAAATCTGGAAAATGGAAAATGCTAACAGATTTGACAGTTATTAATAAGGTGATCCAGCCAATTGACTTTTCATAGCCCTCCCTTGCCTTCTTCATTACCTAGAGGATGGTCTATTATAGTGATTGATTTGAAAGACTGATATTTAACTGTACCTTTACAAGAACAGGATAGAGAAAAATTTGCCTTCACAATGCCTACTTATAATAATTCCCAGCCTGTTAAAAGGTATTTGTAGAAATCCTCCCACGAAGGATTTTAAACAGTCTCACCTTGTGTCAGTATTTTGTACAACAGCCATTAGATTTCATAAAGTTTCCTCAGTCTACAATTTACCATTATATGGATGATATCTCAAATAAGTTAGGAAAAATGTTTGATGAAGTAAAGAGAATTTTGCCTTGTTGTAGATTACAAATTGCTTCTGAAGAAATACAAATAGGAGATTCTATTAATTACTTAGGATATCAGGTAGATTTACAGAATATACAACCACAGAAAGTACAAATCAGGAGAGAACAGTTATGAATTCTTAATGATTTTAAAAAACTGCTGGATATTAACTGGTTACAGCCCACAATTGGATTAACAACTCAAGAACAAGTAAGTAATTTATTTCAAACTTTACAAGGTGGTAAGGGTTTAAACAGAACAAGAAAACTATCAGCTGAGGCTGAGAAAGAATTGGCGCTAGTAAAAAAGAAATTACAGGATGTGCATGTGGATTGTTTGAATCCAGAACTTGATTGTATTCTGGTTATTTTACCTTCTATGCATTCTCACATAGGAATTCTCATGCAGAGAGAAGATCAGAGCTCAGGTTCACACAGGAAATGTTCTTCTTACCCATGTTATAGGCATTTATTTATATGGGAATTACTTGGCATATCCAGTTATGAACAAAATTACAATTTGCAGACAGGCAATCATCTTCCATTAAATCTAACCATTTAAATTCAGCTCTGTACTCTGAGAAATAGTTTGCTACTTAGATATTTACCTTGAAAGTATGAAATGAATAGGTTCTGACATAAATTCCCTACTTCCAAACCTTAGAATTAACAGGTATCACGATCAGATGCTAGAAAGGCAAGAGGCAAAGGGTTAAACAAATCAATATACTCACTGGTTTGATTCGAAGCTGACTACCCACCACTTCTAGAATGGCATGTCTTCTGGATATTCTTTTGTCTGTTATCTACAAGGGAAAAAACGTGTCAAATTTAGCTGCCTTCTTAAAAAATAAATAAAACCCTTGGCAATGCCTATGAAATTAGTAGGCTAGACCGTAAATATATTAGTGATTCAATTCATGCCAAATAACTGCCCTCACCTAACAGATAATGCAACAATGAGGGGATTTATCAAAGTCATGAGAGAGTTAATGACTACAAAAAATAAATAAATAAAGGTCTGAGCTCTACAGATCCCTAAACCCTCCCAATTCCTACACATGAAACCTACCTAGAGAGAATTCCTACCATTAAAATCTACCAAATAAGAAAAATATTCAACAAGTATTGGTTAGGAAACATTTCAAATATAAAACTTCAGCTTGTCCTAAATGTTAAGCAGTAAGTGTGAAGGGTATGACCACAAGGTTAGGCAGATGCAGCTCAAACAATCTGCATTCCTGTTCTGGGCCCTGGGTAGCGGTTAAAAAAAAAAAAAAAAAAAAAAAAGGCAGGAGGGGAAACAGGTCAAGTTAACAATAGTCAATTTACACTTACTATTATTTAGTCATTCCAAAGTTCAAAACTGTTTCTATTACAAATGATGAAGTGACCATCCTTCCTACCTCACTGCAAATGTAATAGTTGAGAATAACGTTTTTATCCCTGACTAAGAGATAATAATAAAAAAAAAAATCTTAGGCAACAATTATATACATTATAATCATATGACCTCTCTTACGATTAATTCACTTCAAATACCTGAAGTCTAGCATTACATATAGCAGGGCCAACATTATCTCTGAAAGCATGCTACAGCAATAGATAGAATTAAACCCATTAAGCTGCAGAAACATTAAAACTGTCACTAATCAGTACTGATCCTTTTAAAATCAATGTATAACTCTAAATATACAGGGCTACAACCATGTGAGGAACACAAAAAGTAATTATGACCAAAAAACCCAGTTAATTTAAAAGAAAATAATTTATATGAAATATGTCTTCAAACCCCCATTTAAAATATGGCTATTCCAAAGAAATAAATATCCTAACTTTAAAAACAATGAAAGTTTAGGGACTCCATCATTGTTCTGTGAAGTGTACCTGAGTGGTAGAATCCACAGCAGTTACTAATAACTCATCTCACTGTTCACATAAGCTTCAAGCTGAGCCTTGTACTGAGACTTGACCCTAATGCCACTGAAGCTATCATTTTACATATTTAGAGACTGAAAGCCCTGAGGAATACACAGCATTATGATAATGTGAGAAAACATTTCCATATGGCTATACCTAAATGAAATTACTCAGCTGCAACAACAGAAATACAAATTACTCTGTGGCTCAGGATAAGAAGTTCTTATTTTTATTTTGAATACCGATATCTCATTGTTACTTCACCACAAGTGGATTCTCTGTCAGAGGAATGTTGTGATAAAACCACCCACCATATATTATGAAGAAAGTTCCTCAAGTGGTCTATCCAAGGCTTCTTTCCTTTCTATACCATCGATAAGCAATAATGAATGTCTCAATCCAGTTTTTTAAGCAGGCTTAACACTAGACAGAAAAGAATATTTTGAATAACACAAAAGTATGGTGTGACCTCTAGTGGAAACATGGTTTATTTCATTACAAACATCTCTTGACCCCCCAGAAAGGTGTTTTTGTTGGGTGTTGTAGAATATTATTTTAAGGTGTGTTACTTTTATTTAGTTTGCATTTGTTTAACTCAGTGAAGCTGTGTTACTTTGCCTGCCGAGAACACCCGGTGGTCTAATAAAGAACTGAATGAATGGTCAATAGCAAGGCAGGAGAAAGGCAGGGCTGGCGGGCAGAGAGAACATATAGGAGAAATCTGGAAGGAAAGAAGTAGCCAGAGAAGGAAGAGGACCGGGGTCAGCCACCCAGCTACACAACAAGCCATGGAGTAAGAAAACAAGTATACAGGAACAGAGAAGGAAAAGCCTAGAGGCAAAGGATAGACGGAATAATTTAAGTTAAGGAAAGCTGGCTAGAAACAAGCCAAGCTAAGGCTGGGCATTTGTAAGTAAGAAGCTTCCATGTGTGGCTTATTTGGGAGCTGGGTGGCAGGTCCCCCAAAAGAGCCAACAAAACAACACCAACAGCAGTTGTGTAGAGTGCTTCATGCCTGTGTCCCCAGCTCTTGGGAGTGAGGCAGGAAAGCTGCAAGTTCAAGAGCAGTTTGGGCTGCATCGGGAAGACCCTGTCTTTAAAAACAAATGCATTTGAAATAACCTGAACTTTCGCATACCGACACATCCTCCAAGAAGCCAAAAAGATCTACAGCTAGAGCAAACTATATCAACTTCTAAAGCACAACCAGAAAACAGATAACAGAACACTTTAGCTAACACACTGGAGAAAGCCAGAAACAGCAATCTGACAATCTACGCAGAAGCAGGAAAGGCATGTGGTAATGAGGAAGAGGAGAGGAAAGAAGAAAGGCGTCAAGAACACAGAAAATACCACTCGGGAGGGAAATGGCGGGAATCCATCTTTCCAGAAGAAAATGAACCCAAAATATATGCTTAAAGAGGAGAGTCTCCAGCCTTTGCTATTGTTAAGCCAGCCATCCTAGGCTCATTTCACATTAGCAGGGCTAAGAAACCATGGCAGAATCTATAACCATGTTCTTTAAAAACAGAAACCCAAATCCACACCCTTCCCTCACCAAATCCATATAGTCTGGATTCCTTGTCCCTCTGAAGCAAGCTACCACAGGTTAATCCAGAGGCTCTGGCTACCAAAGGAAGCACAAGGCACACAGGTTTAGCCTCAACATTCAAAAGAAGACACATTTCCAGGACACTCTGTAACCGGTGTACAATCTAACAAGCTAAGGAAAACAGTAGTGTTACATAAAGATTTAAACAACCACATGGGGAAGAGGTAGGCGACATGTGAACTTCTGCTTCACCAAGACTGTGCCACACATACATGTTTTTTCTCACACACACCCCTATAGGGCCAACATACAAAGAACAATCTCAAGGACCTCTTCTCCTAATCCCAAAATAGCCTTACATAGCCCTAAAACTAATTCTAATCCACAAAGACACTGGAAACTAGCCAGGCTGACTACACCCTGGTAATAGCTGACCCAGGTTTACTCCACTAATCTAAGACAAAATACCTACAGGGCAGGGACCCTGTATACTTCATTCATCTTTGTATGCTATAATCAGTATAATCAGTGCTATAATCAGTAGTGTGCACAAAATGGTCACTATAGAAGATATTTCGGGGTGGGGTACATATGGGATATGATTCCAGATATAATTAGGGAAATAGCCATAAATGTAGCCAACCAAAAAGGTCATAAACTGAAAATTTTTGTGTGATTTTTAAGGTTTTATTTATTATATATTTCAGGATATGCATGTGTGTGCAGTGCCCAGAGAGGCAGAATTACAGGTGGTTGTAAACTGCCCAACATGGGTACCGAGAATTGAACTCAATCCTCTGCAAGAAGCCACAGGATCGTAATGGCTAACCCATCTCTACAGTCCCTTGTGGCATTCTTACTCGACTGCCAGGTTCTCTAGGGTAGCCTTTGTAAATTATGTCTTGTGGCAATGGCAAATGGCTGGACAGTGCTGAATACAATTTCATAGTGCAATCTGCAAATGTTCTGATCCTAATCATCCCAAAGACGGGGAAGAGTATATAGCTTAGTGGCCATTTATATATCTATATACATAATCTTTTAATGATCAGTTGATAGTCCAACTTTCTCAACTGAATGAAGCTAATAAAAAGCGCCTGACTTACAAGTTTTGGAAGGATTAAGTTAGACCATCTCTTTAGAGTAATAACTGGCTCACTACCCACACATCTTAAGTATAACGGTTAGCTACTGATATTACCGAACTACTACTACTATTATGATGAGGCCCACCAGCCCAGGGGATAAAATTAGCCTGAGGAGGTCACTAGATTAACCAACCTTTTCTGTAATGGGCCATAAAGTATTGTAAATACTGTAAGCTTCGAAGGTCAACATGCAATGCAATACGTTAACTCTTGGAGTAACTATTTGCCCTTCAAAGCTAACAGGGTTTCTTTTTGGTTTGTTTATTTTGGTCTGTTTACATTTTTACATCTTATAACCATATTTAGCTCATGCTGGATCTGACCCTAGTTTGTCAGCCGGGTAGGATGATAATGATGTTAACACACTCAGTACTTTTTATAAGCACCAACAAGAAATGTGAGTTGACTAAAGTCGACTGAAAACGTACTGCTCCCAAACAGTAAAACCTTGACAAGCTGAGCCAAGCTTTGGAGTTCCCTAGGACAGGAGACAGCCTCAGCAGAGCAAACGCAGGTTTGCCCACATCCGGGAGCACCTCCTACACTTACTCCCAGCAGAGGCCCGCGGCCTATCACCGTCTGCCCTGGTCCCACGGGCACCCGGGGACCGCCATCCAGAGGCTGCAGAAAGAAGTCCATCTCATGGAGATGAGAGCAGGTTCCTTCGCCAGGAGATGCCTAGAAGCCACCTCCGTCAGACACGGGGCATGTCCCGGAGGGATGGGAGACCAGAGGCTCCTTTACTGGCGAGTGTGAGTCCTCCCTTTCCGGAATCACCACGCCACACAAGCCAGTGACTCAAGCAGGGATGCCCCGTCAGCTCACCGCCAAACTACTACTTAAAAGTTGGGGCTCACACCCACACCCTCCCAGCCCTTCCTCCCACAGGACTCGAGGAACCCTGGGTCTTGTAGTCCCTGGCACTTCCCTTCCGCTCCTTTCCGGAGCTCAGACCTCATGGAAAAACTACCAGTCCCAGAAGGCAATGCGCACATCTCTGCGCCTGTGCGAATTCGAGATGGGGGGTCGGGGGTCGGGTTAGAGCCCGCTGTAGAGCTAAGGATTGAGGAGAGATTCTACCTGAGTGTTTAAATAGCAGCGGTGCTGGCCTGGTTGGCCCTGTGATCTCCCGACAGGAGGACGTTCTTTTCCCAATGGAGTGTGGTGTTTATGTGTTTCTTCCCTTTTGTAAGGAGGCCTCAGTGGCAGGAGTGTCTTCCCTACCCCCAAGGAGGATGTCTGGTCTTAGATTTTTAGGATTCGTCCTCAGGTGGGTTTTTCCTTTCCAGTGCTAGAGCCCCATGCTCAGTTAGGTACCTGCAGTCAGCCGGCCTTCTCATCTTTAAGACAGAAGCCTGGCTTAGGCGCTTGGCCCATGGAGCTGGAGAATCTTCCCAATATATAGAGGAGGTCTGTTCTCTGGTACTGGCACCAAAAAGAAATGGGAGAACCTGACTTTGGAGGGAATATATGGTAGGGGAAGGAGACCCTTTCCTATGCTAAGCTCAGGGCTCCCAGCTAAAGGGAACTTTCTCTTTGGAGGAAGCCTGGCCCAGAGTTTGGCAATTGTCCTGATAGGTTCTTTTCCTTTCTTGTGGCTCAGACTCATGCAGGCCCCTTCCATATTCAGGCCTGCACTGCAGGCAGAGGTCTGCATCCCTGATGCAACAAGGTCTTCTTTTCCCCAAGAGGCCACTTCTTAACCAAACTGGTAGGGATAAAGATATTCTAAAGAGACACTTGTGCCCCTCCCTTTGGGATAGCCCTAAGAGACTGAAATATCAGTCAGTGTGCTCATGCTGGGTGAAGAGAAAAAGGCTAAAGCCTGGCCTAGCCACAGGAGAGCCTTTTCCCCCAGAGAAAATTTCACACAGTCCCATCAACTTGTCAGAACACCTTGCTAGAGCAACTACATGTAGCACTGCCAGCCATGGGCAGGGCCTCACCATAACTGGAGACTGCTCAGATATTCATAACTCTGTTCAAACCTTAACCTTGCTTTAGGAGGCTGAAAATGGACTTGAGGGTTATAGGAGCTCTTTTTCCCTCCTCCTAATCAAAATCCAATGAAATTTTTCACAGAACTAGGGAAAACAATTTAAACATTAATGTGGAGACACAAAAGCCCCCCAAAAGGCCAAAGCAATCCTAAAGGGAAAAAAAAATGGTGGTGTTATCACGATATCTATTTTCAAAGTATATGACAGTGTGGTATTAGCACAGAAGTGCACGCATAGAGTAATGGGGTAGACCAGAGGATCCAGTAGTAAACCCACACGTCTAGAGCAAACCTAATCTTTGGTCTCAAAGACAGATGATGTCTGGAAAACCAATTACCTACACATTAAAGAGTGACTCTAGACCCATATCTCCCTCCTGCACAAAAATCACCATGTGTGAACACATCCGTGGGATGATTAATGACTGATCTGTGAAGGCACACCCCACTGATTTGGTGTCAGCCCTGGGAAGGTGGTCATGGGCTGTAGAGGAAAGTAGGCTGAGTCAGGTGTGGTAGAATTTCGCAACACTTGGGAGGTGTAAGCATGAATCTTTCTGAGTCTGGGACTACTCTAGTCTACATAATGAGTTCCAGGACATCCAGAGCTCTATAAAATCAACACACACACCCCAAAATGCAAAAAGGCTGAACAAGCAAGTCAGTAAGTGGTTCTCCACGCTCTCTGCCTCAAATAGCCTCCAGCTTCTTGCCTCAAGTTCTTGCCCCGACTTGACTTCGTGGTTGTGAAGTGTGAGGTGTCCTCCAGAGAAGACCACTCAGGTATGAGTTCAAGCCCAATGGAAAGTCTTTTAGCCAGCTGGTGACTACATTGCTGTTCTGGACCCAAGTGCAGTCCCAAGCCTTTCTCAAAGTGAGTGTTTAAACACACACACACACCCCATCCTGGATTGACTGATGTCCGTTAGCCTGAATCAGAACTACAGAAGCCAAAAAGCAAGTTTGCCACGTAAGGACTTTCCCAGAATATGGACTTGGATGGGTCAGGTCTTTGCTTTTACTTTGGCAGATGTTGCTGCCTCCTTTCTGGGTTCCAAGGTCCAAATGGCACTTCCATCACGGAATCAGTCACACTAAGGTTATAACGTGATGTATTACAACAGCAAGCTGACATAAGCCCTTCCCTGCAAGTTCATTCACTGTGATGTTTTATCACAGCAGTAGAAGCCTACGTAAGAACTAGCATGAGGTTTGGTGGGATACTGCTGAAACAGACCTGACCATGTTGTTTTTGAGACTTTGAGACTGAAGAGAGACTGAATATTTAGAACTTACAAGGCTGTTCTGTGGGAGCTGGGAAGATAATGCCAGGAGCAGTGAAACCGATGGAATCCTGGCTTGTTCAGCCTCAGAGGGAACCAGAGATTACCATGGCAATTTGTGATACTGTGCATCAAGAAGCTGTAGTTAAGCTTATCTGGAGCTTAACAAGGGACCAGCAGCACTAAAGGGAAGCCTTGGCTTTTCTGGAACAATCTATACTGGTTATCCAGAGCTGAGATTAGCAGTAAGAAGTGACCAGCATCATTGAGGTGAAATCTGGGAGTATTTCCTCAGGGTCAGTACACAAAAACTGTGGTCCAAAAGAGACCAAGCTGGCAACCAAAGTAGGTAATGTGGGATCAGGCTTGAGAGGCATTAAGGTGTCATGGAGAGCAGCTGAGGCTTGGGCCCAGGAGAGACCATTAGTGAAATGTTAAGGTTACACACACCTGTTTCCACAAGATTACTGCAAATTGTCACTCTTCTTACTCACAAAAGACTCATAATCCTAATACCAGTGGTTCCATTGAGACTCTGAATTGGGGTTGGAGAAATGGCTCAGAGGCTAAAAGCACCAGCTGCTCTTCCAGAGGTCCTGAGTTCAATTCCCAGAAATCACACTGTGGCTCACAACCATCTATGATGGGATTTGGTGCTCTCTTGTGGTGTGCAGGCAAACATGCAGGCAGAACACTGTATACATACTAAATAAATAAATCTTTTTTAAAAAAAATAAATAAAAGACTGAAGTTAACTAGAATGATAGTCAATGCTCCTTACCCCTTGGTATCAGCTGATGCAAGTCTGTTCCTCCAGTCCAAGAGAAAGAACATCCTTACAGTGTGAGGTTCATGCCATATTTATTTTTGTATACCACAGAGCTAGCATCTATAAAACATTGTGACTAAGTGGACATTACACAGGAGATGCTGAGTAGGGATGGGACAATCACAGATGTGCTTGCCAGAAATCATGAAATCTGAAAATTTTCAAACTTTTATTTTATATATAATTTATTTAATCTTATTTTATATGCATTTGGTGTTTTGCCTGCATGTAATTCTATGTAGTGTGATGAATACCCTTGAGCTAGAGTTACAGGCAGTTGTGAGCCACTATGTATGTGCTAGGAATTGAACCTGGGTCCTCTGGAAGAAAAGCCATAAGTCCTAACCACTAAGCCCTTTCTCCAGCCCAATCTTCAAACTTCTAATCTTCCCAGAGAGGGTAGCAAATATATAGTTTAATCGCTACAGATATATGGGGTAGTGATAGTGGTGTAGATTTGAGACAGTGTGTATGAAGTCTTGGCTGTCCTGGAACGCACTATGTAGACCAGGCTAGCCTCAAACTCACAGAGATCTGCCTACCTCCTGAGTGCTGGGATTAAAGGTGTGTACCACAATCCAGCATTTTTATTTTTTAATAGCCAGTTTGTGGTCCAAGTGTTCTCATCTGAACAAAGACAATAGAAGTATCTAAGATAATTTTTGAAAGTAGTAAATTATATAGCTTCCTTAGCTCAATGATTGTTTTACAACCCACACCATTTAAGAATCAGCTGAAAATAATAGTGTTAAAAAAAGCTAAAAAAAACCTTTAATAAAAGTGAATAAAAAATAAACAAAATATGACTGCTCATAGGTACGATGGAAGATGATTTATTATAGATATGTGGAAGAGCACATTTAAAGTCCAACATGTACAGGACCCTGAGCTGGACCATGGGGGAAGTGGGGTGCAGCAGCCAAGAAAGTCCAAATATACAAAAAGATAAAAAAAAAAAAAGAGTGGGCAACCAAAATGTTTGGATCATGTTAAATAGGCACCCAACATGGAGCCCATCTTTGTCAAGTTATATAAGCGGTAAACAACTTATGTGAGTTGGATGTGAAAATATGCCAGTTCCCCAAGAGCCCCAAGAATACCTAGGGCAGTTTTACAGGCACAAGTTGTAAAATTTTTCAAAATGACTTTGTTAGGGATCACACAGGTAAGCCTGCTCCATTCCCCTTGTGTGGACTGGTCCCCACACCATTCCTTCAGGTTCACCTGGTACACACTGGTCCCCACCCCATTCCTTTAGGTTCACCCACTTGATTTTATATGCTTTTCTAAATCTGTAAAACACTTTTAAGCTAGCTTGATGTAATCTAATGAAACATTCCTATAACCTATAAAAAGCAGGGCCCTGGGTCACTATCACATTGCAAATAGAAGTACCATGAAGAGAACCTTGGGGAAAAAACTCTAAAGTCCCACTCTTGACTGTTTCAAGTAAATGCAAACTTGTCTTAGGATATAGCATCCAAGAGAATATGAAAAAAAATGTATTAGTAAGGTCTAGGACAGCATGGAAAGATCCCAATCCTGACACAGTTGTTCAGGCAAAGCAACAATGTTGAACACAGAGTCACAAGTGGGGGAAACTGTTTAGCTCCACATTCTACTGGCATTCTCCAGGGCCATGTGGCTTTTGCACAGACTATACCTAATTTTTGAAATGGTTTGGAATCTAAAAAACTTAGAGGCACACTTAAAGAGGCTTGGAGATTAATCTATACAAGGTGCTTCCATAAAGATTGTCACATAGCACTAACTCTGACCCTACACGTTGACTCCACCCCCATCCAGTTCCATCAAGGCCACTTGCTGGTGTATTCAATGTGAGCCAAAGCTGCAGAGTCCAGTGAACACAGTGTGAAGGTCACCAGTGTGCAAGGCTATCACTGCAAGATGGCTTGTGACACAGTCTTCTGATGTGAGGGAACAAAGATCTTTACACTTTACCAATTCCTTGACATTTTATGCAATTGTCACAGCTGATGCCAGTCTTCATGTTTGATATTCCCACTTTACTGGGGATAGGAAACTTTGCAGGTTCCCATTTCTGACTGCCCTCACATTTCACATTCACCATCAGTGAAACTCCCCAGGAGTGTTACGCAGGATGTGTCTCAGTGATACATGTCTTCCCAAAGTGAAGAAACACACACAGTATATGGTTTGGTGGGTAACTGACCACTCCTAGGATCCGCTTGGTTCTTTCTGCTGTACTATTTCATCCACATCTCTATTCACTGTTGCCTGTTGGCCCTGGCACTTTTGGCAGTTATAAATTAAGGTCTTCCAACTTCAGAATCCACCAAAAGCCCAAGTATTAATAGCATGCTAATTAATCTGTAATTCCAGATAATACCTGGTTAAGTATGAACCTTACTTGCAGTCAGCCTTGGCCACACCATCTGAGGAACATCTTGGGTGGTTCCCAGAATATCTCCTTCCTCCATCAGCCAAAGCTTCATTGGATATTATTTGCCCTTCTCTGTCTTTTGTTTTGTTTATTCATTGGTGGACTTGTCCAGGCCTTAAAACCGTCCAAAGACTCACAAGTACAGCGTTTGGCTATTTTATTAATTTCCCCCATAAGAACTCTAGCTCAACACAACAGTTAGACAATTCCTCAATGAAATCTGAAATTTCTCTAGTGCGTAATCTTTCCAAAGACAGTAGAGAATATAGTTTAGTGGCCATGGGAATATGTATCATTTTTAATAGCGAATTTATGCTCCAATTTGTGGTGGGATTCAGGTGTCAGCTGATAAGGTCAAAAGACACTTATCCAGGGTCCCGGGCCCCTGAAGGGGGCGTGGAAACCCCATGGATAAGGGGCTTCTGGAACACTGGACGCTCTCTTCCTGGTTCCTGGCTGTTGGAGAGAGGATCAGAATCCGTCGTCCGTCCGTCCGTCCATCACTCGTCCACCGTTCCAGACTCCAGTCCCTGTTCAGGTGCTACTATAAACTGTTACCTGTACCGTGAGTGTTGGTTTATATTTTAATAAATATCTATCCTGTATTGGTGCCTTCTAAGTACACTCCACCTACATCTGGCGCCCAACGTCTCCGCCCACCCACCCAGTGGGTTGGTGTCAGCAGCTCGGGCCAGTTTCAGACCGCGCACGCAGGAAGGTTTAGACCACACTTCCACCTAGCCTGCCAATGCGGAGCTCAGACGGATCTGCCACTGTCTGCCATTGTCTGCCATTCCGGTGGCTCCGCTCATATAGAGTGCGGGTTGAGTAGACTGAGCAGGGCCTTGGCGCCACGGCAAGCCCACCCAGCCTGCAGCTGCAGCAGCTCACTATTCAGCACAGGACCACCCAGTGGTTCCCGTGGTTGTTTGCCATGCAGCTTTTCGCTGTTCAGGCTGCCCAGAGGTTCCCTGCAGTTCCCTGGGCTCACAGCTCTCAGTTTACAACTTGCTGGCCTGCTGTTTAAAGTGCACACACGCCCTTCTCCCAACCTAGCTAGCGCAGCTCCGCCCCTAGCCCCAGTGACCTAGGGCACCCTTCTCCTCTGTCCCTGAAGGTTGCCTCTCTGTCACGCCTTCTTTCTGGCTCCCACAAGGTTGCTGATTGCGACGCAACCCAGCAAACAAAGGAAACAAAAACCCTTCTATCTTGTGATTAACATCCTGTCTTAACTTGTGAGAATTTGCTTTTTCCAAGGATTGTATTCTGCCTGCTGGGGCCCTTTAACTCCACATAGGGTCGATAGATAGCTTCCTGTTGCTGAGAGTCTCTGCATGTACCATTCAGTTACTGTGACATCTGTAGACTACGCAGCATCATCACAGCTGAATTGAGGTAATGGCTGACAATTATTCTTTTGAGGAATTCAGGATATATTTTGCCACGATGGTTGACAAGTTTTTAAATAGATATCTTGAAGGATTCAATACCCCAGTCCTACTATTTTTTGGCTTGTTTCTCTATTTTGTGTTCCAAAATAAGAGGATGATGACAGAGGTCGCGAATGTGAACCAGCAATTACTGTCCAGATTCGGTATTATGGAATTATCAAACGCTACGGTGGCAGATGAGGTAAAGCAGATACAGAACTTAAATCAGCAGTTGTTGTCCAAGGTATATGACGTGGAACTGTCAAATGCTAAGATGGCACAAAAGATGGGTACTCTAGAAATTGGTTACAACAAGCTTTCAGATAAGGTTTCCTCTTTAGATATGGATACCACTGTACAAGAGAAATATAAGCTCTACGTAAATGATGAAAACAAGAAACTTGTTGACTACATTAATGACAAGAACAAGAAAATCATTAATTATGTTAATGATGTAGATCTAAAAATTGCTGGCTCGGTGAGGTCTTTGGAAGGACTACTTCATCAGGAAAATCAAGCTCTGAGACCGGCAGTATCCAAAATCCAGGAATGGGAACCTGTAGTATCCAAAATACAAGAATGGGAGGACCGTATTGCAACACTAGACAAAGGTAATGATATCA
This sequence comes from Phyllotis vaccarum, assembly GCA_033318265.1. Lineage (NCBI taxonomy): Eukaryota > Metazoa > Chordata > Mammalia > Rodentia > Cricetidae > Phyllotis > Phyllotis vaccarum. Next base: position 64,480,517 of record JARWLC010000014.1, on the reverse strand, counting down.
TCAGAGGTAGGATACATCCTATGTACATAACACATATCAGGGCACACATGGGTCTCCCATGCCCTCTAGCGTAGGGTAATGATGAAATAGATCGGTTGCTAATAGGAAACGTGCTAAAGGCCACAGAATTTCATGAGAAACATCATGTTAACAGCAAAGGGCTAAAGAAGAGTTTTCCCATCACTTGGAATGAAGCAAAAGAAATAGTAAAAAAAAAAAAAATGTAACACTTGCTCTTTCTATAACCAATCTTTACCTGCAGGAAGTAATCCTAAGGGTACACAGAGAAATGAGATCTGGCAAATGGATGTGTTTCACTTTCCAGAATTCGGAAAGATGAAATATGTACATCATACTATTGATACCTATTCTGGAATGCAATGGGTGACTGCCCTGAGTTCTGAAAATGCTGATGCTGTACTTACTCACCTTTTGGAAGCCATGGCCATAATGGGAATTCCCACTCAGATTAAGACTGACAATGCATGCTCCAGCTTACATTTCCCGAAAAATGAAGATAATTTTTGGATACTATGATATAAAGCATATTACAGGGATACCACACAATCCTACAGGACAGGCAGTTGTGGAAAGATCTCACCGCACATTAAAAGAGCTGCTTTATAAACAAAAGAAAGAAATGAAAAAACCCAGGGAGAGGTTGCACAGTGCCTTATTGACTTTAAATTTTCTTAACGCTGATGAAAAGGGAACATCAGCTGCTGAGAGACATTGGGTAATAGAGAAATCCTCTGAGTTAAATCAACCCATCTACTTCAAAGATGGGTTGACTTCAAAGTGGAAGCCGGGATATGTGCTTCGATGGGGTAGGGGTTTTGCTCTTGTTTCAACAGGGTCAGAAAAGATATGGGTACCGACAAAACTAATAAAAGTCCGATTCAAAAAGGAGTCCCTTCCTGAGGAAGAGAAGTAATTGCTCATCCTTGATATGATGAATGGATACATGGTAAGGAAAACACATTTAACAAACCGGGGGCAGGGTCTCAATTTTGTCTTTACAGAAAGCAGATACAACTATTTTTAAGGCATTGACTAGACATTGAATAATTACTCATCTGCAATCAAAGACAGACTGATGATGAAGGAATGTACAAGACTGACTATGAGACCAACTGATACGCATATGCACTACTGGGTAATCTCTCAATTCTTACTGCTTTGTATCAAAAAAAAAAAAAAGTGGTCCTGATTTGACTATTAATAAGGCTGGATTTGGATTGGGAGCAAGTGGCTTTCTCCCTCTCTAAACCCAAGCATATTGGTAAAGAAAAGGTGAAGAATTCTGTCTCATATCAGAAAAGCCACCTGGAAGCCTATCCTGTATTGGTGCCTTCTAAGTACACTCCACCTACACCAACTTTCTCATCTGAAGGATGATAACAAAAGGTTATGACTGAAGGTTTTTAAAGTATAAATTTAGAAAATCTCCTTAAATCAGTTGCTGATTCACCACCTATGCTACTTAAGGATTAACTACTGATGTTGAAAATGCCATTATGAAAACAGGGGCCCACCTAGGCTTGCATAAGAGGCTAGAGCATACAAGGAATTAGCCTTATTGACAAACCCTCTCTACAAAACCCTCTCTAGCATACTGTGAGGACAGTTCTATTCAGTCTGGAGAGCTAGGCAAATGGTTAGGAATGAGGTTCAAGTGGAAGTGTAGCATAGGGTTTAGGAGTTTACAGTTAGAGCTAGAGGGTTGTGACAGAGATGTGGCTTGGGTTAGGTGCAAAAGGGTTAGGGTTAAACAGAGTTAGAAGATTAAGGCTTTAAGGTTAGGGTGGAGGGCTAATGCTAGGATTAGAGTTAGGATTTAGGTTTAAGAGTTAGAATTAAACTGGGCAGTGGTTGAGCATGCCTTTAATCCCAGCACTCAGGGTGCAAAGGCGTGCCAATCTCTGAGTTCAAGGAAAGTCTGGTCTAGAGAGCAAATTCCAGGACATCCAAGACTACACAGAACTCTTTCTCAGGAATAAAAAGTTAGAGCTACAGGGTTATGGTTAGAGGTTTAGGACCTAGGGAGTTAGGGTTAGGGTATGTTAAAGGACCAGTGTGGTGGTTTAAAAAAGGGGGGGGGGCAAAGGGAGTAAAACTATTAGAAGTGTGGCTTTGTTGGAGTAGGCGTGACCTTGTTGGAGGAAGTGCATCATTAAAGGTGGGCTTTGAGGTCTCATGCTCAAGCCACACCCAGTGGTTCAGACCACTTCCTGTTGCCTTTGGATTGAGATGTAGAATTCTCATCTCCTTTTCCAGCACCATGTCTGTCTGAATACTGCCTCACTCCTAGCCCCCATGCTCCCTGCCATGATGGCAATGAACTAAACCTCTGAACTGTAAGCCACCACCTTGATTAAATGTTTTCCTTTATGAGAGCTGTTGTGGTCAGCAACAGAACAACTCACAGCAATAGAAACCTTAACTAAAGTATAATTAGGGTTAGCTAGACCACACACACACACAAACATAACTGGCTGTAGATTCTATCACTGTGGTATACAAAGATGAATGTGAGTGACATGCACCCTCACACTGTAAGAGTGTTCTTTGGGCCTGGTGACAGACCTGTCAACTAATACAATGGAATAAAGAATATGGACTGTCAAGTTAGCCAGCTTCCTGAGTCTTGATAGAATGGATCTTCTTGGAGCCAGAAGAGTGACAGTTTGTAGCAATGCAGTAGTTTTGTGGACTATGGCTCTACAGGCAGCTGTGTGTACTTATGAAACTCCAACACTAATCTTAACCCTAACCTTTTACTAATAGTCTCTCCTGAGTCAAACTTCAGCTTCTTCGCATGACCCCTTTACTCCTGGGGTCTCCACTGCAACTGAAGCTACACTTCACCTGGCCATTCACAGTATCGAGCTTCAGCTGGTACTATGACTCCTCCAAAACCAGCACTACCTTGGGATGCCTTGGCCCCTCTGGACCAGAACTTTTGTGTGCTGACCCTAAGAAAATATTCCCAGAAGACTTGACCTCAACTATGCTGGTCTCTTCTTACTCAATACCAGTATCTTGGCTCCAGCTAATCAGTATTATTGTCCCAGCAAGGCAAAGGCTTTCCTGTAGTGCTGCTGGCCTCTTGCTAATCATATCTGATTTTTAGCTCTAACTGACCCTGACCGTGAACTACAGATTCTTGACACATAGTATCACATAAACTGCCACTATAGTCTTTGCTTCCCTGTGAAACTTACCAAGCCAGGCCTCCATCGTCTGCACTGCTCCCAGGATTGTCTTTTAAGCATCCATTGTGGTCTAAGCATCCAATGTTTTTCCCAGTCCAAAGTTACAAAGTCATGCACAATTCTCCTCAAAAGTACACTGTCAGGTCCCTGTCAGGTCTGTCACGGCAGCATCTCACAAACCTGGCAGTCATCTCTGCTCATCTGGTGTGATGAAACACCATGGCCAAAATTAATTTGAACAGGAAAGGATTTACCTCAGCTTGCATTTGTAGCTGTCAAGAAGTCAGGAAAAGAACTCCAGGCAGGAACTGAGGCAGAGGCTATGAAACAATACTGCTTTCTGGCTTATTCCTCATGGTTTGAAAGTCCACTTTTTTCATAAACCCTGGTGGGTGGGGCCCTCTCACAAAAATCATTTAAAAAAATGCCCCCACAGACTTGCCTATGAGCCAGGCTGATGAACAGATTTTCTCCATTGAAATTCTCTCTTCCTAGATGTCTCTAACTTTGTTAAGTTGACAAAAAAAAAATCTAACTAGGACACTAACTCTAACCTTTAACCCCTCATTCTTACCCCTGCCCCCATGCACGATTCAGAACTTAGCCTTTAATTTACCCTATCTCTGGAGTTAGGTGAGTGACCCAGACCTCCATCATCTGCACTGCTTTGGTGAGTGACCCAGGCACACAATGGTTAGCACTAGGTCCAAATGGAATAAGGAACCTTTTCTGGGTTTGTCAGTCTGTCCTGCTTGTGGGCTGGCTCATTTAGTAGAACAGGGTAAGAGCAGGGATGTCAAAGGTGGATGAGGCAGCTCAGTTAGGGAAAGATCGGACTATGGAATAGCTTGGCTGACAGAGGACTTTTGGAAGCCATAGGAGATTGTACACATGATGACTTGGTTTAGGGCACTGTTGACGCACATAGGAACAAATGACACCACTAATGACCCACACTAGAGTTTATTTGGGCAGGTGCAGGGAAAACAGGAGAGGAAGAAAGAGGAGGTGGAGAGAGAGCCATCCCCTCATGGCATTTCCCTTATGAGAGAGCAGGTGGACACGGGTTTACATAGCCATGCCTAAAATATAAATATGGGTGAAAGGGAAGTGCCTAGGTGTAGCTCCGCCTGGTCATGCATATGAATAAGAGGGGTGTGCCCTCCCTGACAACCTCAGGTCAGGTTAGTCGGGTTAGCACATTTACCAGCTCCCTACCATGTGCAAGAATCCTTACACACTCCTATTGGGAGCAAGGACTGGAAGCAAGATGGGCTGATTCCACGGTTGTCATGGAATGTGCATAAGCCAGACTCTTAGACAGGGAGGGAGTTGAGATGCACAGCTGCTGTGGGATGGCAAGCATCCTCAAGCTCTTGGTTTTGTCCCAGGGCTATCTCCCCAGAAGGCCTCACTGGCTGCTTTTTGTCCCAGATATGCCCCATATATTCCAGATGGCTGGTTGCTCCCTGAGAGGCCAAGAGAAGCATGCTATACACAAGCAACCCACACGCCCAGCAATAGGAGAAGACAGAGCTCCATCTGCCAGGTCTTAAGTCCCAGCACCGTGAACTTCCTACAGTGAGCTTAAAGGAGGCAAAATGACCACAGAAACCATTGCCTGGAGGCTTTGGGACTTGCTAAGCTGAATCACAGACCTGGGAGTATGAAGAGACGTGTTTGTGTACCTCCATCTTGGGGTATTCAGGCACAGCACATATGTCTCCCACATTTGGATTCCCTTCTGGTATTTCTACTACAGAGGGATTTGACTGACTTCTAGGCTTTTCCAGGGACAATGGGAAAGCACTTCAAAGCCCCACTCCATAGCTGCCCTGTCTATCTGTGGCCCCCAGCTATGTCAAGGGTCAAGTAGGGTATGGTAGGAAGAGGTACTCAGTAACTGTCTTCTGTCCTGTAATGTGGGCAAGTGACAGTGAAGGTGTGTTCATTTTGAGTTAAGAAGAGGATATTCTATTTTGTAAGGTAAGTAGAGCCTGCTGGCCTAGGGCACAGTACCCACAGCACCTATAAACCAACAGCCAAGGTTTATGTTTTGCCTAGTGTCTACCTTTGCAGCCATGTCTAGAACAGAAACTTTGATCACCATGGACCAGGCCAGTTGTCCTACAGTACCTGCATGGAGTCCTGAAAGTTGAGGCTCCTATAGACTTTTGGACACTTTTCTGGTAGAGGAAGTTCCCTGGAATAAAGAAGAACCACACCAGGGGCCAGATGTACAGGGATGCTCTATGGGGCTCTTGTTGCTGAAGGTGGCATTTCTCAATGAGCATTGGCCTCAAATTTTAGACTATTTCTGGGTCTTGGTCTTGCCTTGACAACTGTCACATAAAGAAGGGAAGCATGAGGCAACTGATGCCAGACTCCCATAACACCAAGGGGAAGGGGCCATTGGTCCCGAGCTGCTGAAGAGCAAAGGATGGCTGAAACAGCAATGGAGTAGTTCTGGAAGGGCCATGGGGGTAGCAGGTGTCCACTCCGAGCATTTGCTCCAGATCACTGTGGAGAAGCAGAGGTTGTTGAACTGGGTGACCAACATCCTTATCTACCTACAGGGCATGCAGGCCATGTTATCACATGCCAGCTGCTCCATCCACTCTGGGCTCTGGAATCATGATCACCAGGTGAGCCCCATAAGGCCCCATATTAAACGGACAAATAAATAGGCCAGGCACACTGAACAGTTTGCTCTTGGAACCAGAGTGCATTTGCAACAGGGTCATGATGACTAAGCTGGGCCCCTTTATTATCCTACAGTTTAATGAAGCCAGCGGCTGGGAAAGGAAGAATTCAGTTGATGTAGTGCCATTGAAGGTTCATACGAAACAGAGGTTAGGTGGGATGAGGTCCCTAGTACCAGGTGATGGTCACTGAGAGACACTAAGTCTTGAGGATGCAGAGAGAGACTGTCCTTGGAACTAAGTGGGTTTCCTGTGACTTGACTTTGCCTGCGCCATTCAGAAGACGGGATGCTTGCCTTTAGTCTTCTTCCTGAGAGAAGACAGGTGGGTGAGTGATGGGCCCATGGAGCAGTCACCCTAACCCATTACTTGTCTGTCTGTCCTAGCTGCCTTGGAAACAATGTAGTCTCCAGCACCTACTGTGTAGCAGGCTCTTTACATATCATCCTAGAGTAGACAACAGCCATCCACCTCAAGGGGAAATGTCTCTCAGATGTCAAGAAACTTGTTTCCCAAGACAAAGGAAGCTTTGTCAGGGTATTGTGTACGTTTTGAGTCAGGCGTTCTGACCCCAGACACCATGCCCAGTGTTCAGAGGTCATCCTCGGAGCTCTCAGTGGTCACCCTTTCTGACCTCAGCCCTGTCATTTCTGTTGGACAGTGTGTCCAAACAGAAAGACTGCTTCCAGAATCTTTCTTCACTGTGCATCAGCTAGACAAATCTAAGTGGGGAGATACAGAGGGAAGGGGGCTCACATCCAGGCACTGTTTGTAGAGACTGTTTCAGACCTGTTCCCAGAGCTTGTTTCCAGGAGAGCAGTTGTGCTCACAACAGCAGGGCCAAGCAGCTCAAGTTCACCTCTATAGATCAATGGTTCTCAATCTTCCTAATGTGTTGTGGAAACCCCCAGCCATAAAATTATTTTTGTTGCTACTTTATTAACTGTAATTTTTTTACTATTATGAACCATAATGTAAATATCTGTATTTTCCAATGGTTTGGGGTGGAGGGGTCATGACCTATATGTTAAGAACCACTGCTATAGATAGATGCCCCCCCCCTGTAGGTCCTGCTGATGTCTATCCAGGGAGATCACTAAAGCAGAAGAGAGACACACGTGACTTACTGCCACTCTGGAATCCAGAGAAGCTATAGCATATGACCTGCAGGACTCAGATAGTAACAAAATGGCTTCTCCCTCCTGGATCCAATACTGATCAGGGCTCCCAAGAAGATCTTGGGGTACCAACGAGAGTTAGTTCACTTAGAGGCAGCTTCCTAGTATGGGAATTGGGAACTAATGAAAACACCCTCCTTCCATCCATGTGTATGGTCACTCCTGCTTCTCTTCCTGCAGGAAAAAAAAAAAACTGTCCTAGATGGTGTCGACCTCTGGACAGGACAACATGAGAAAGGATGGCGTCCCTGTACTCTGTCTCAGGCTGTGGCAGCATTAGCCTCTTCGCAAGAGAACCGGGTCAGGCATTGGCCCCTGTCTGGAATTCTAGCAGGTGAGAGGTAGAAGTAGGAGGTACAGTAGGAGGTACAAAGTCTGCCTCAGCCACCTAACAAGTACAAGGCCAGCCTAGGCTATGTGAAACTGAATAACAAAAAGATACAAAGGAGAACTTGGAGACTCAGTAGACTCTCTCACTTGCATGCACCAAAAGGCCTTCTCCTTCCTTAAGAAGTCTCAGCTAGGTCTGACCTGAGGCTCTACAACTATCACACTGTCATCTCTAAGGCTCACAGGGCATCGAGGTGGGAGCATCCATTTCTGCTGAATTACACAATCAGAACTAGCTGTGAAGCAATGTCCATATGACTCACTGAAATTAAAAACAAAATGTACTTATGACTTATGTCAGAACCACTAATCAACAGAAGAATATAAAAGATGAAAATCTGTGTCCATTTTAGACTTCCCGTCCTGGTCCTGTTATTCCTCTGAACAAGCTTTTCATGCATGACCCCAAGATCCTCTCTGCGGACTGCTTCCGGGCCCCTTTGTTCTATGTGAGATGAGTTTGTAGAGCCAGGAGGTGGTAGCCTCCCTCCAGCCCTGATGCTCCCAACAGCAGCTCCCATCTGCGGTGCTTTCTAGTCATGGGAAAATGGCACCACCTTGGACTGTGGCTTCACATAAGGCTTCTCATTTCTCTGCAAGGATTGGCCTCCCTGGTTGCAGAAGACAAGATGTGTCTATGTGTCACGGTCAGGCTGATCTTCAGGCTCTTCTCTGCTGTTAGGACACTTAGGGTCCTGGTATAGTTTGTCTGACAGATTTCAAGCTTCTGCCTGGTGTTAGGGCTCTTGGGAAGGAGATGAGTCTCTATTTCTCTATTTGGCTTGGATTCTTGAAACAGACGTAGGGGAGGTTGGGGCTGTGAGAATAAGGCTAGCCCGAGCATCCGGCTAGGGCTTAACTAGAGATTAGTTGGCTAGAAATTAAGAAAAGGGGAACTTCGTACAAGTGGACAGTCCATACCATTAGAGTGCCAGGGACAAGAAGATACATGGAAAAATATTGTCTGTGAGGGAAACTTAGGAAGGACCAAGAGACTCCCGTTCTCAGCAGCCCTGTGGGATGTGATGGCTTGTATGGGCTGTTGCACCAGGCTGTCTACTCATCCATCTGGATTTTGAGGCCTAGACACTAGTTTGGTCCTCGTCTGTATATTCAAGTTTTCTTGAACCTGATGGCCGTGGAGAAGCCCTAATTTGAACTTCTTGTCCTCACAGGCAAACAGGCCAGGGAAGTTCATCTGGAAAGGCCAACAGTGGAGCCCAGTGGCAGGCCTCACATTTTGGGCTGCACACTGGACTGGAGCCTATCTACAGCACCACTAACTACAAACTATGAACCGCACACAGGTCCTCTCCAGTCTCAGAAAGACAAGGGCTTGTCCAGGAGTGCAGAAGAAGCATCCACACTTGTAGAGAAAGCAACAGGCCAAGTTGTCAGCACTTTCTGTTTTGTGGGACTGTTTCCATGGAGCCAGCTGCCCTCAGGAGTCAGGAAGCGAGAATCCCTAGTTTATTGAACTTAGCTTTCTCCGAATATTTTTTTCTGCCAAACCCCACTGCTAGATAAATTTGTATGCTCTCTCTAAACAAAATTTCTGCCTCTTTTAAGCAACAAATACATGTTAGTCTTCATAAACAGACTGTGAAGGTAAGAAAAGAGCACTTGGGGAGACCCTTAAGCGAGACCTATGCCTCTGGTACGACTCACCTCCCCCAGGTAATTCTAGCAGCATCTACAGCTAAAATGGATTAAGAAGTTCCCCATGAGGAGTTCCAGGTCTCTGCCCTGAGATGGCCAGTGGTCCAGAGGCCAGTCATAGGTAACTGTATTGAAGCTCAAAAACTTACTAATAATCTTTCAATCTCCCATTTTATAGCCAAGAAACCAAGCCCAGAGCAAAAAGACTTGACCAAAATCATGCAGCCAGCACCCACACAGACTCAGAGCCCAGGTATCCTGAGTTCCAGCCCTACACCTAGCTCCTCCTACCAGAACCCTGCCTTCCTAACCTAGAAAGTATAACTACGAATGTAAAACCAGCAGACAGAGGTAAAGATGCGGAGCGAGCCCTGCCCACCAGCTGTGCCTGGAGCCTTGTTCCAGAGAGGTACTATCTTACCAGTTTTTGACTTTGGAGCTGGAAGAGGGGGCAGCTGAAGGTAAAGTGGTGGCTTCTTGTACAGGTCAAAGTCCTGGTGTCGCTGGCTCCAGCTCCACCTGTCCCTTTCCAACACAGGCTTCAGCATGTTAGCGAACAGCGCGTTTTCCTGCCATTCCTAAACAATCACAGAAAGTGAGTGAGGTGGGAAGCCCTTCCTAAGAACCCCCGACGTGAAGCCCTGCTCCTTCCGGAAGACCTCTTTTATCTCTTTGATGGGTGGAAGTCTAAGATCCTGCTGGTAGCTTCCAGTGGTGCTCTGAAGACCCCACACTTGGAACCCACCAGCTGTGAGCCAGGCCTGGCGGGACTTCTTCTGAGCTTTCTTCTCCTCCTCCTTTGGGTCCTGAGGATCCACCATAGCTGATAAGTAATTCTGTGAATATGTGAATCTCTTCCTTGGCTCCTAGAAGTAGGGAGACAAGCATCTGCTAAGAACAGTATTGGATAGGGCTAAGTGGCCATCAGGCTTCCAAGAAGGTATCAGAAACATCTGGGAACATAGTGGTACAGGACCCTGACACTATAATGCACTCACACTAACTAAACTCTCCAAGGCAGCTCTATGAGGGTCACATCATTGTCTCTTTTGACAGAGGAATCTATTTTCCACATGTAATAGGTGCTAAAATGCCCAAATCAAGATTTTCTTTTGGCTAATAGCTATCTCCATAGCAACACAGTTCTCCCCAGAAGAACAGCTTCTGCACTATTTTCAACCATATGTATTTGAGCATGTACTGAGCACCTCTCGTTCCCTAGAGCATGGCCAAGTCACAACTCCTCTCTGATCACCTAACCCCTTGTCCATTGTCCCTAGGTGATTGACTTTCTCCAAGACTCCTGACTACCCTTGGTCCAAGAAAAAAAAAAAAAAAAGCTCATATGTACGGTGGTTTGAATAAAGATGGCCCCAGAGGCTCATCTGTTCAGAGTCTGAGTCATCAGGGAGTGGAATTATTGGAAAGAATTTGGAGGTGTGGCCCCGTTGGATGAGATGTACCACTGGGAAGTGGGCTTGGAGGTTTCAAAAGCCCACACCAGGCCCAATGTCTCTTTCCCTCTGCCTGTTGCTACCTGGGGCTCAGGATGTAAGGCCCTCACGTACCACTCCAGCACCACGCCTGTTTCCCCTCATGGTGATCATGGACTAATTCTCATCCCCAGTTAAATGTTTTCTTTTATAAGAGTTGCCTTGACTTTGCTGACTCCACATGGAAGGTCTTACCTTTTTGGAGGAGGGAAAAGGGGGTGGGGGTGAGGCAAAGGAGGGATGAGAGGGAGATTTGTGGTTGGCATATAAAATGAATTAAAAAAAATCTTAAATAGTCACCAAGAGGGTGTGCCTCTCATCTGCCAAGTCATTCACCTTGGCCATCTCTTTAAACAACTCCTTCTTCGCAAGCTCTGAGGAGTTAAGGCTCTGGATGCTGTAGTTGTGCACTGCTTTGTTCTCAGGAATGGCGATTCTAATCGTCTTCACCATTGACTTCAGAGGCTTTTTGGTGAACTGGTAGGCTCCTGT